>JAOCZM010000161.1:5252169-6565212 GCA_026122235.1 Vinca minor | reverse complement strand
AGTTTGTTGGTGTTGCAGAGATGTTGGGACCAGTTGATTTCAACAAGAACTTGGAATACTGGCAGCAAGACAAGTGGGTTGGTTGTTTTCCTGTTAGATGGCACATTGTTAAGGATGTCCCCAACAGCTTGTTAAAGCATATCACCCTTGAAAACAATGAAAACAAACCAGTTACTAATAGCAGAGACACTCAAGAGGTATTTTAAACTCAATTTTTTTCTATATATCTTCATGTATTTGTTGGGGGTTTGGGAGAATGTTGTTTTTTGTATCTCTCTTTACATCTTTACTTAGTATCCACACATTGACATAGTTTATCTTCTTCGTCTAGGTTAAGTTGGAACAGGGGCTGCAGGTCCTCAAGATATTCAAGGAGCATTCTAGCAAACAATGCATCCTGGATGACTTTGAATTCTATGAGGAGCGCCAGAAGAGAATCCTGGAGAAGAAAGCCAAGCAACAGCTATTCCAGAAGCAGGCAAGAAAATAACTGTTAAATATGATATACCTTGTTGTGGCTATTCTGGTTGCGTTGACATCTATTTTTTCTGTTAGATATTGGGTCTTAATCTTTTGCTTGCTTTTACTTTTCATGAAACAGGCGTGGGAGGGAAAATCTACGGACTACAAGAGCAAAGAGGGTACAAATGGGGAACTAAAATCTCACAAGTCCTCAGAGGTGTCTTCTGTTGCGGTCAAGGAAGCTACTCCAGCTGTTCAGGCCAATGGAGATGTTAAAGTAGCGGAGAATGGTTCAGTTGTTAAATCTGGGGAGGTGGTGCCAAAGGGTGCTAAACCAATGTCGGAGAAAATTGTTGGAAATGGGGTTGCAGATGGTTGCTAGTTTCAGCCATGCACAATGGGCAGCCTGTGGATATATGCGGTCTCTTCAAAGGTACATGAATCGGCTGATGGCTTAAAGCTCAAAACTCATTCTCAGCTTTCGATTATGCCCGGCTGCCTCGCCATGGATTTATTCTCTCAAAAGGATAATAGAAGCATAAAAAATACAAGGTCGTGTGGTTTGTCAGTGCTCTGGATTCTCACATCTTTTAGAGGGAGTAGAAATGAACCCTGTTTTTCTACTTGATAACGGGGTTCCGCGTTTATAGTTGGTTAGTAGCTTCTGACTGGTTTTTTATACTAGTGGGGTTTGGGTTTTAGGGGTTTTATTTTTCTTGCATTTTTTATTTGTGGGCTTTACTTCTTTATGGTCTTTTTTTCTCGTCTTTTAAGTCACCAATAGTTCACCTTTGATATGAATAATTTTGTTTCAGTGTTCTACCTTGTAAATCTAGATCTACTAGTTTGTCTGAGATTGTAAAAGTGAGAGCTAGAGTCAAGGTGGGTAAGCATTGCTATATACTGGGTTCATCTTTACTGTTTTCTTTGTCGAAAGTTAGAAATTTCAATCTTGATTCTGGCTGGCTTGTTGAGCACTGTTTATTGTCATATGTTATTGTTGTGCTTATTGAGTGTTGATTTTTTTGTATTTGGAGTTGAGAGTTTGGCGGGGCGAAGGTCAGGGATTCCGTACTCAAAAGGCCGAGGTAGCAACAGTACCACCTGGTTTGAAAGATTCTATAGAATGTCCGTATTAGAAGCAAGTGCAGGCCCTCGTATTCGACAGGTAGAATATGTTCTTCCACAACTACCAGGGCTTAGCTTTAGACAGGCCATGATTTGGCATAATGGGTCAACTATGTCACTCTTTTTTTTTTTTTAACAAACATATTGTACAGGAACGGATTTGGGAAATCCATTCTTATATTAACCCTAATGATTTTCTCAAACTTTAAAAAGCGGTACAAGCCCTAGACTACCGTGACTTGAGAACGGATCTGGCATATCCGCTCATTTTTGACCACTTTTTAGAGATTTGTCTAATCCGTAATAATTTCAAAAAAAAAATTCAAATTTTGAATATTTTCACACACCATATCTATAAATAACCTCACTCCACTCTACAAAATTTAAATATTTAAAATTTTATTCCCCTATTTGGAGGCATTCAAAACTCTCGAGCAAATAATTTTTCTTAATCTCTTCAAAATTCTACATAAATGGCAAAGTTTCCTAATTTTATTAAAAAAAGAAATGGTTAACAAATTAAGGGTTGTTGATTTTACTAAAAAATGACTTTTAGAATACGAAGAGGCGTTATTAGAGATTTGTTTTGAATTTAATTTAGAGGGTAAAAATGATGACAAAATTTGGGCTGATTTGTACAAAAGACATTGTGGACGCCTTGAACAACGTCACTGGCGGCTATTTTACAACGGAAACGATTGATGCATACTTAGCAAAACTTCAGAGATTTTAATGGGGCTGAAGCCAATTGGGTGGAATGTGTAAAGGTAATTTACATGTAGTTATGTCAAATTATTATAATATCAGTTTTTTTAACTTACATTTATGGGTATTTTAACTCTGTATTAGGCTAATCCAAGAGCTATGCGGTACACCCTGAAAGGCGAACCCTGTTTTTTCATTCTAGCCATTATTTTTGGGTCAGAAGGAGTCAGAGATGCAGCTGAAAGAGAGGCTGCAAGTTCGGTGGACGAAGTCGGTGAGTGTTCAAAAACACCAGAAGAGCTAACTGTTGAGGGTCCCCCGATTACCCGATGTCGGAGGGACCGAGCAACGACAGTTCTCTGTAGGAACGGATTGCACCTAAATTTCGTAAGAATAAGTAAAATCATGTGCCCGAATGATGCTTTGAATTATCGGGAGTAGTAGTTGTTTTTTTTCCCCCAATATTTATGTAATTTTATGTGTTTTTATTTATTTTGTGCGAAATTGTTACTTTTTTTAACTAAAAAATTACAAAAAAATGGGGTGAAGTGAACTTCTCCTAGAAAATCTACTGGCGTAAGAGAACGGACTCAATGGAGAACGGATCTCCTATGCCAGTAGATTTTCCAGGGGAAGGTACGTTTTCCAGTGGTTTGTCACATCAAAGAATCAAATTTTCCAGATTTTTTGTCATAAAAACCTTATCTCTTAACCTAAAAAAAATCTATAAATCATCTTTCTTTCCCTACATTATATCATATCACAATTTTCCAACTCTTTAACAAAAAACCTTACATTCCCTCAACTGTTTTTTATCTAGGAAAATGGCACTTGAATGTCCGATGAAATTGTATTTACATTTCGATAACAATTTAGTGTACGAAGCCGGAGGTTTTTCGCGTTTCGCAGAGCCCAGTGAAAGAATTTTGGAATTGATAGAAAAAATATCATTACGACAGCTTTGCCACCGAATATGTCGACGCAGAAAGTCGATCTTTCCCAGATGTCACTCGTCCGTTTAATAATGATTCGACCATTTTTTATGCCGACCCTACGGCATGGTGGTGTCGTACATCTCAACGGCTGACGAAGATCTTGACAATTTGTGGGGGAATCCAAAAGGATTTTAAAACTCGAGGGATTCATGTTGGTGCATTGTTAGAACATATGTAGCGACAGATAGATAATTATGCCATGCCGACAACCATTTTTTTTTGAACAATCTCAATTTGTTCCGGAAGTTTATATTCCGGAGTCAAATCCCATACCAAGTATTCCCCCACAATCCAGTTATGAACCGTCCAGTTACGAACCCACTGTACCGGCTATTTCACATGTAAGTAATGTGACACAGTTGGCATGTTCCGATCCACCTACAATAGACAATGATAATTCGGTAATTGATTCCTTGGGTCCAACATCGGACATTGACGGTGTACCTGGAACGGAATACAATGGGGAAGATGTTAATGCTGAAGAGCACGAGGATGACGATGTCTAGGATGATTTAGAGTCTGGAGAAAAAAATGTTATCCCTGAAATCCCCCAAGAAATTCCTGAACCAAGTAATGACGAGACAGTCCAAAAGCTTGAACCAACACCAACTACCTCTGTTATTCCGAATTGAAATTTTTCATCATATGGTAACTATACTAATTTTGCTTCTTGGAATGATATGGGTACTATGCAACCTGTTGTTGACCTGACTTACATGAAACAACTCATTAAAAGAAGAAACCGCGATTTCCCGGTCCTATGTGTGGGGATGCAGTTTAAGGATAAGCGAGAGGCAATTTTAGCAGTTAACATATGGCATGACCAGGTTGCATTGAGGAAGTGGAAAAGAGATATGAGCAACAAACGATGGTTCAACGGAGTGTGTAGAAACTCTACTGAATTAAGCTCACACAGTTGGTATATTCGCATTATCCATAGCAGAATGGATGGAATGTGAAAGGTTACCAAACTTGAAGATAGCCATTACTGCTTAATAGATCAAAACAAAAGGCGCAACATGTCATCCAGCCACATTGGGGTAAAAATTCTACACCTTGTTCAGACTGATCCCGAAATATCTGTTAAACTGATTAGGGTTGCATGTGAAGATAAAATGTCTTTGACTTGTACATATCGAAAAGCTTGGTATGCCCGTCGACATGCTATTGAAACACTGTTTGGTACTTGAAAATCAACTTTCCAAGTATCACCACAATATATACGTGCTATAGATTCTAACCCGGGTACACAAGTCAAATTTTTTTACCATCCACAACTCACTGATAATGGCCCTAAGGTGTTCAAGTCAATGTTTTGGACATTTAAACTGTTAGTCGACGGTTTCGAGTGGTGTCGGCCAATAATTTTCAATGGATGACATACATCTTAGGGGGGAATTATAAATGGGTTCTTATGGTTGCAGACACTCTAGATGCTAACAATCAAATTTTACCTCTTGCTTTTGCCTTGGTTGAATCTGAGACAACTTCTACTTGGTCTTGGTTCCTTAGAAACTTAAGGGATCATGTTGTTCAAGACTTACAAGTTTGCCTGATTAGTGACCGTCATCCTGGAATTCTTAGTGATGTGGCTTACGTGGACGGATGGCAACCACCAATGGCTGTACATCGATATTGTCTTTGGCATTATAGGTCAAATTTCCACACTCATGCCAAAAATAAAGAATTGAAAGATCTTTTGTGGCTTGCTGCTACACAAAAAAAGAAAGTTAAGTGTGATATTTATCTTGACCTTATAAAACACAAAGATCAAGATGCATTTAACTGGTTAATGCAACATCCGAAAGAGTTGTGGACTTTGGCCTACGATGGGGGGAAGCGCTTCGGGTGCATGACCACTAACATGTCTGAAGCGCTTAACAGTGTTTTGAAAAAGTTTAGAGCGCTACCTTTGAAAGCTTTGGTGTAGATATTTTTTTGCAAACTTGTTCATTATTTTGACTTCCACAGAGAAGACGCCAATAATTACAAAACTCCATTTCCTAAAAGAATATGGG
Organism: Vinca minor; assembly: GCA_026122235.1. Classification (NCBI taxonomy): domain Eukaryota; kingdom Viridiplantae; phylum Streptophyta; class Magnoliopsida; order Gentianales; family Apocynaceae; genus Vinca; species Vinca minor. The sequence continues at coordinate 6,559,904 of JAOCZM010000161.1, read as the reverse complement.
ATCAATACCTCACTTATGAAAAAAAGCTACAAGCTTGATTGTGAAAAGACAGCACAAAGACTTAGGTATCTATAAGGTCTTGTCCCGACATAGAGGACCTGGCGAAGGTGGAAAAGTATACACAATCAATATATCTGCACGTGAATGCAACTGTGATAAATGGTCGACTTTTAAAACTCCCTGCACACATGTCATTGCAGTGTCCAAATCTGTCATGGAAGATGCTTCAAAGCATATCCACCCTGTGTATTCTCTAGAGTACTACATGAATACCTACAAGTCCATTTTATATTCTGTACTTGATCCCAGATTTTGGAGGCCACCTCCTTTCGATATGATAAATTACCCACCTAACATGAAAGGTTCCCATGTGGGTCGACCTCAAACTCGGAGATTTCAAATGCCTATGGGCAGCGAGAACCGGGAAAATCCAAGACCAAAGAAGTGCGGCAACTGTAAACAGATTGGTCACAACCGGAAGACTTGCTCAAACAGAGCTAATCCGAATTAATTATATTTTAATTTTTACATTGTAATATTTTAGAATTTATCAATTTTCACTTTTCTTAGATTGTTTGCAATTTTATCAACGTGTTTTAATTTATTTTTATTCAATAAAAAAAATTACAAAAATTACAAAGAACTATTAAAGTTATTCTATTCCATTCTCAAAATCAGCAAACCAGGGCCTATAATCAAGGATATCGTAAGGGGTTGGATGGATTTGTACATGGTCACCGGGGTGCAATCTCGAAAACACAACAAACTCAGACCACCCCAAAAAATAGTAATCATCTGCGCCTTCGTCTCTAGTCACGCGGAGTGTCAATTTGTTTCCGTGATTATTTTGCATGTGTAGTACTTCAGGGAATCCAAGCTGCATTCTAACGCTTCATTGCATGTAATTACGACCCATCCACTGTACACATAGAAACAAATTATAATAAAAAACTATAAGAGAAATAAATTTCTTTCCAAAATCTTAATATTAACAAACGTACCGGTTTTGAAAATCTCGAGTAGGTTTTGTCTATGTCTATTCGAAAACTCTGTCGAAAAAAGCCCCGTCGGAGGGATACGATAATTCGCCTTTCAGGAAACCGATCACAAGCCTTATCAATAATCCTTCCTCAAAATAAATATCTAGTAGGTTCATTGGAGAAGGGATAAAATGAAATGTATCTGTCATCCGAAGATTGTTGTCACGCAAAAAATCTTGTAAGCCACCGTCTAGGTAGTACTTGTCATCTATTTTGGTTACATAAACACACCATTGATTACCAATGAAGTCCTTTAGATAGAAACAACTTGGTACACCGAGACTAGTTCGCTCCAACCAATTTGTGTACATTGATGGTATACGCTACATAATAGAATATGTGTTAGATAACTTTAACACATTTAATAATAAAAAAAAAATACACATTAAAAATTGAGATATATCCATTTTTCTATTGGTTTGATTTCCAACAATAATTTTAAATTGATGTTTAAAATACTCTTTTCGAGAGCGGGGTCCATCTCGCTATTCATTTCAAAATGCTAAGTTTTGAGAGTAACTATCTAAGTTTGGAAGGAAATTAGGAGAGAAATATGGAAATTTATATGATTTTAGAAGGAGAAGTTTGTATGTATATATAGAGGGTTAAAGATAGATTTGGAGGATATATCCACTGCCAAGTGAGAACGGATTTGACATTTTATTATAGTTTAGGGTTTCAACCGATTTTTAGGGTTGTTAGGGTTAATATGAGAACGAATTTGGAAAATCCATTACGGTAAAAAATGTTGGTTAAAAAAAAAACCTGTCATGGTTGGCCCATTATGCCAAACCATGGTCAGTCCAAGGCAAAGCCCACTATTAGGGGTAAAAGAGGTTCAACCAAATCAACTTCCACACAGACCCGAACAAACTTCCTTCTCTTCCCAATAAGGGTAGTATGATCAACCCGGACTTTGATAAATAGAGCAACGCCATAGGTTCTACAAACAATTGTTATCCCGCTCAACCACTATTTTTTTAGGGATGTTCGGTTGGAGGACCGTCCCATTGTAGGAACCGAGCCTTACGAAGCTCCAATTCGACCTCCAGACCATCATAAAAAATCCTCCTATTCTACGTGTAAAACGAAGGTTTAACATCCACTGCTTTAACAGTGTCAATGAAGGACTGATTCCAAGTTTCATTAGCCTCGACGTGAAACGAAAATTCGAAGTGGGTTGGAGAGAAGTATCATTGTGACGCTTAAACTTTATTACCTTATTCAATTGATCGCATGAGTTAGAGAACATTCCACCTCTATTTCAATTTGATTTTTGCATAAGTGATTCAAGCTTTACTAATACTTTCCACGAAAAAAAAAAAATCTTTACTAACAATATTTGTGGATAATATAATAATTTTTTGATAGTCAAATTACTAATTTTTTTTTTAAAATTCTTGTAAAGTCAAATATGAAGAATTAACTAGGGCCTACACTTGATTTGGAGCACAAGGGCCAAAGTGAGGACCCAGAAAGAAATAAAGAATATTCAAAGCCCCAAAAGGCTAAAAAGGAATTGTAGATAGAGGAAAGACGAAAGGATCAGCACATGACAAGACTCCACGCCATCAAAGCCTATTGGGATGAATTTGTTAAGAGCTTTTATTTCTTAAAACTCTCCAACTAATAATAATTGTAAGAATTATAAAACCTTTCTCATTTTTTTTAAGCCCAGACAGGTACACCCCAAATAGCACTTGTAGAGAAGGATGAGATAACACTAAAAAGAGATAATTTAAAGTATGCCCATACGCGAAAAAGGTATCGAACCACGATCTTGAGGTCGTGATCGTGACAGGCCGTTGCCCCACTGGCTCTTTGATTATCTTCATTTTCAGGTTGCTCTGAGGGGGCCTGCCTTAAAAAAAATCTCATCTTTTTTTGCTAAACAAATAGAAATGGGTGAGAGAATGTTGAGGAAAATTGGGAGGTTTGCTTCCGTTTATTCATCGAAGAATTACACAACTAGTCTCAGTATTAGTAGTAATTGGAGGAGATTGTACAGCACCGCCGGCACTGAAGAAGATAAGAACAAAAACAAATCATCATCATCATCTGTCAACCTCTTCACTGCCATCAATCAAGCCCTTCACATTGCCTTAGATTCTGATCCCCGGTTTATCTTACTTTGCCTCTCTTTTCAGTTGTTTTTGTCCACCTTTTTGTAAAATCTTGATTTTATTTTTCTTTTCTGTACCTAAAAATGGGGCCTTGACAAAAAATCGTCTGTCCTCCTCGTACATGTCACCTGCCTGAGAGGAGTCTGTCCCAACAACTCATAATTCGCCGTATATGAAATGGGAACAAATTATGAGTAGTGGAGACATGTATGGGAACAGACGATTTCCCCAAAAAATGGGGTCTTGATTCTAATTCATAATTAAGACAAGAGACATCATTACATTTCTAAAAGGGTGTATTCTTTTAGTGTTTAATTGGAAGGCAATTAATGATTGATTATCTCTGCTCCTTCAATTGTACTTGTTCTTGGAAAGAACCCATAAATTATTTTACTAAAAGAACCAATCTTTCTCAGAACTTATGTATTTGGGGAAGATGTGGGCTTTGGTGGTGTCTTCCGTTGCACTACTGGATTAGTTGACCGCTTTGGTAAGCATAGAGTTTTCAACACCCCTCTCTGCGAGCAGGTACCCATGCCAATTACATCTTTTATTATCTACTTTTCTTTAATTACGGATAAAAGTTTTCTTTTTCCAAGTTTTCCACTCTCTTGTTTATCAAAACTAGCTGAGTCAATCAATCACTGACATAAATGTTGCAACAGGGGATTGTTGGATTTGCTATTGGTTTAGCAGCAATGGTAAGTGTTTTACTACCTTTGATGAAACGTTTCCCTCTTTGTTCGTTCTTTTGCTCTTCTATTGAATGTTTAGCTCTTACTTCTGATGCTATATAAATATCCTAGGGAAATCGAGCCATTGCAGAAATTCAGTTCGCTGATTACATTTTCCCTGCTTTTGATCAGGTCTGTGTTCTTTGAAAAAATCTGATATTTTGCACCTTGTACACTACTGGCAGTTAAAGTTACGTCCTTGCAGATTGTAAATGAAGCTGCTAAGTTTAGATATCGAAGTGGCAATCAATTCAACTGTGGAGGTAATAAAATGCAAGGCATATGGGTTTGATGATGCTGTGTGTTTAGACGGTTTATAGAAATTATTATGCTTGTTCTCCAGGCTTAACAATCAGAGCACCTTATGGAGCTGTTGGCCATGGAGGGCATTACCACTCACAATCTCCTGAAGCTTTTTTCTGTCATGTTCCTGGCATTAAGGTAAACTATTTCGAGAGAATTTGATTTTAGTTGCCTATTGCCATCCTGGGGGATAAAGGGCAAGAGAAATAACTTGAGGGAAAAAGATGTTTGTACGATCATAATTAAAAAATTCTCTTGAAGGTAGCAATGTTGACAAGGATATGCTGATAGAAACAACAAAAATTATTGCTTTTGCTTGTCCAATGTTGTATTTTCGCATATTTCCATCTATAGTCTCTTTAAATCGTGTTGCATTTTAGGCAACGAACCTGTGGTCATATTTTCTCCTGTACTAACAACATTAACTAATTCCATGATACTGATAAGAATATTTTAGAAGAGTGTTCATCATGTTTTGGTGAAACTTCGACATTTGTAATAGAAATCAATAGATATAAACTGATTTGGTCTTGATCTTGAAAAGCTCAAGCAGAATACAAGCACCTGATCATCTTCTTAAGATGAGGAATAATTTTTGCATGTACTGTTTCTCTGGTTGTTACTGATTCGTAAGACAAATGTGAGGGTTATGCTGCTTAAGGACTAATTGGCTTTCGTTGAAAGCTGTTTTACCACGGTAAGATTGACTTGTTCAAAAGACGAGATAAAAGAATAATTAAAGGCTTCAATAAGTCTTTTAAGTGTTTCATTACAAAAGAGTTTGTAGCCATTAATGCGGTAAGATCGGAGGGAAGGGGAGGGAATGATCGGATTTCTGAGTTTTTGTTTTTTATCCACATCCAGTTTACATCATCTATTTTAGGTGGTCATCCCAAGGAGTCCAAAGCAAGCAAAAGGTTTACTTTTGTCAAGCATACGTGATCCAAATCCGGTTGTCTTCTTTGAACCAAAGGTATCCCTTTATTTATTTTTTCTGGGGGTGATATGTACACCTAAATTGCCAATATACAATTTCAATAACTACTGTACTTTTATAATGTTTCAGTGGCTTTATCGATTGGCTGTAGAAGAGGTTCCTGAAAATGATTACATGTTGCCTCTATCTGCGGCCGAGGTATGTTAGTATGATTTACACACTTTTCGTTGATTTACATGGTAATTAAAAGGAAATGCATGCTCAAATATCAGGTGATTCGAGAAGGCAGTGATATAACACTAGTAGGCTGGGGAGCTCAGCTAGCCATTATGGAGCAGGCCTGTGTCGACGCTGAAAAGGTTTCACTTAATTCTTAAATTCCCTTGAACTATATAGGAAATGGTTAGATAAGGCAGAGAACAACCTTAAGATTTAAACCTTGTTCACTTCCTTAATTAGATGCAGTGATTTTGTAGGAAGGCATATCTTGTGAATTGATAGATTTGAAGACTTTGATACCATGGGACAAGGAAACTGTAGAGGCCTCTGTCAGAAAAACTGGGAGGCTTCTGGTAATCATCATCGTTCTGTAGGTCCATATGAAATACATTTTAGACGAATTCATAAAGAATTTTTCTCGGTTGTAGGTAAGTCATGAAGCTCCAATAACAGGTGGATTCGGTGCAGAAATTTCTGCTTCTATAGTTGAACGTTGCTTCTTGCGGGTGAGTTTTTGTTTATGCCATCCCTACTTATTTCATTTGCACCGATTATTTGGTTTACCTTCTCCAAAATTTCCGGCATTTTTATGCGTTGAATGGAAGGATGATTTACATAGCAAACGTAGTGATTGTTGTAAATTGTTTATAAAATGGATATGCAGTTAGAGGCACCTGTAGCACGCGTATGTGGTTTGGACACCCCGTTTCCTCTTGTTTTTGAGCCCTTCTACATGCCAACAAAGAATAAGGTAAAGACCCCCTTCAATCCGATTTCAGACTTCAGATCGAGAGCTGAATTACAAGTCCCACTTGTATAAGTTGTTTGCTTCTCTTTCTTTGTTTGCAGATTCTGGATGCAATCAAAACCACTGTGAACTATTAATGGATTCTAAATTCAGGCCTTGCGATATAGGATTAGGAACGGGGAAAGCCACCTTGTCGACCAAAGGAAGTAAAGGTTGAAACCTGTCATTCACAAATTGGAATCACTCGAAGGGTACATGTAAGAGTGGCGGATGATAGATATGCAAATTGTATATATAATTTGTTGATGACGAAATTCATTACAATATATATGCGTAGTTCATCTCTTTGGCTAAGCTCTCCTTTGCTTGAAAAGGTTTAATAAAAGCTCCTTATTAATGTGAACTGTTCTGTTTTCGGATCATCAGTTACTCTTTCCCCAATGAGAAACTACTGGTTTGGCATACAGTAACATCTTTGGGGGAGAAAAATTCAGTGCCAGAATCGCATAGTAAAGATTAAACTAAAATGGATATTCAGTTGGACAGTGCTTCTGGATAACTAAAGATTAAACTACATAGTACAAAGTGAAAATCATTCATTAACTTGTACAGCTTCTTACAGTTTTCTGACTCTTTTAACATTTATCAGTGTCGAATCCCACCAAAACCCAAGTTAGGGATGCAAGAGAAACTTTGGAATCCATATACTGCACGTCTCCGATTCCCCTTTTCTTTCAGCTCACTTATCATAATAATGCCCAAACGGCCAAATATCTCAGTATATTTGCATTAAGAAAGGATCAACCTCATCAGCCTTCTCATAACGAAGCAGTCTCCCGGTCTTTTTTATCTGGGGTCAATGCAAAAAAATAAAAATAAAAATAAAAATAATATATAAAGTAATGTAACTTTTAATGACAAGTAGGGAAAATCACGTCAAATTAAGCAGCACCCTGGAAATAGCCATGACATGACAATTATAAGATGAATAATTTGTGTGTGTGTGGATGGGGTGGGGTGGGGGACTGTACCATTGTTGATTTTTCCTGAACTCGGTCAACACAGGGTATATATTCTCAAAAGCGGTGTAGGTTTCATCCCTAACCTGTAAAAGGATTAAGAAAGGATGTTTCAGAAGAAACGAACATAGATATCAATATCAGAGAAATGGATTAATAAAAGTACATACCTTTGCACCTGTGAGCACAATTTTACCCGAAACAAAAATAAGCAGCACAATTTTTGGTTGCTTCATTCGATATATCAGTCCAGGGAATAGTTCTGGTTCATACTGTGAAAATGAGGGTAGATGTATCAGTAAAGTAGCATATCAAAGCGCAACAAATATTTGATCAAGATTCTTCCTGCTAGCCTGACGATCTTTTTTCTTTTTTAGGCTATAAAAATAATTTGTTATGTGATGCCTTCTCAATATGCCATTAGGGGGATGCTTCACAGATAATGCATTGCATATACAATAAAATCAGTTCAGGATGCACAGAAAACGTTCAGATTACGAATCAAACTAATACCACTAAAGAATATAGAGGAAAAACAAAGGAATTGCAGCTTACACTTGAGAAGGCACCATGAGCGTAGGCAAGGCCTTCAAGTCTAATGGGAAATTTAACATCACATGAACCGACTATATTTTGAATCTTGAAATCCTAAATTTGTTACCAAAATATACGGAAGCAAACGATCAGTTAAATAAATAAGTAAATAACCATCCAACAAGATACAAGACAGAGTGATAGGTCCACAATACCTTAAACTTAGCTGGAAAACCAAGCTTCTGAATGATCCTGGCGTACTGAAAAGTGCAAAGAGTAACAGTTTTGATCACATTAAAAAAGAAAAAATAAGATCTAGAAAATCTCTGGAAACAATACGACCAAAATTCATATCGCAGTTGATCTCCTACGATTAATCAAAGCGGACTGAGATTGAATTTTGCCAAAAGTGAAAAAATGTTCTGCAGCTATTTATGCCCTTAATATCACATACATAATTACATATACAGTTGGTCTAAGTTTTGTCTTAATAACTTAAAAGAACTTCCTTAACTTCCAGCAACCAAGGTATCCTCGGAAACAAAGATTTGGGCAAAATAACAGGTCTTTGTGGGTGGAAATTTGAAATACTCCCGCTAGTCAATTTTACTTGTCACAAAATGGCATTTTTCTTGCTGAATTGAAGCTAACAAATGTTATTATTTACTGGGTCAGCTAAGAATAAGGGTAAAATTGTTAAAAACTAGTAGTTAAGAGTTAAGACACCCCACGATGTTAAATATGAATCTTGCCAATGCATGACTACCCAAGTACCAAAACGTATTTCAATATGACTACCCAAGTACCACGTTTCTTTGAATCTAGTTTAGTGGTGCCATCTCCATGAATGAAGAGTAGAGATAAATTTAATTTTGTTTGGTATCATAATCTTTTAATGTCAAATTTGTCTTGAATTCCTGAGTTCCTTAATTCCAGTGCTTGAGCATTTATGACAGGCAAAATTACAAGAGGAAGTGATAATTTAAGAATAAATAAAACAGGTCCCACAGCATAACATATGCAAAATATCCACCACACCTCACAAAATAATGAATACTTCTATAAAAAACTGTCTCCAATAATTAATACTTCAAAGTGTTTTTCTTGAGAAAGGGAAAAATAATAATTTCAAAGTGTTACAATCTCAAGTTTAAGCTATTTAGTGAACTGAATATGTATTTAAGATGATTAAGATATATTCATGTTTAGAACCTTGATTGTAGAGAGACCCAAGTAGGCTTATTATAACGGACAAGGAAAGGTTCATGGCATCTTATTCCTCCAACTTCTACATAAATATAAGAGTTCCAGAGGTATCGAATTGGTTGTTACATATACCTTCCTAGCTGCCAGTTTTGACTGCTGCTCACTCTTGGCACCGGTACATACCTGAGAAGGCATGACGAACATTAGCATTTATGCAAATACTAGTGATAAAGACCTCCTGAGTATAATTCAGGAATCAGAAACTCCTTAAAGAAAAAAATAGGAAAAGCTAGTGAGGCACAGGCAAATTGAGTACACAAAAAGCGCTTACGAGGAAAGAAAAGATTTTGAAACCAGAATGGCTAAATACAGCAAAGATGGTAGGTGTTATCAACATTATCCAACTCACCATCTTCCCAGATGCAAAAATTAGTGCTGTTGTCTTCGGTTCTCTTATCCTCATAATTACTGCAGCAAAACGCTGTAAGCACATTAAAACATTAAGTATCAACATATACGACAATTGAAAACCAATTAATATTTACTTATAGACATAGAATGAAAGATTCAAAAAAGATACTGAAACCTTGTTGACATTTCTCTTTTATATTGTTAAAAAAGGAAAAGGTGGCGCAAACAGCAAAGTAATCACTTCAAAAGCATCTCCATTAATTCAAAATTTCAAATTGACATGAAGCTCAAGTCAATAGGATATGTAGAAACCACACACCTTTGGGTTGTATTCTGCATTTCGAGCCTGGAGGGCAATGGCTTTAAGATCCAACTTGCAGTCTAGATTGACAGTTGAAACAATGTTCCTGGATGTACAGATTTTTATAGGTTAGTATCAAAGAAGTGCAGATAATGTATTCCTTAACATAAGTATGTACTACCAGTTAATCAGTTCAAATACATGAAAGTAAAATTGATGTTAAGTTTTCCAAACTCATAACCAAATTATATCTCTTAGATATGAGAAACTATCGCTTTTGGAACAGAAAAAGGGAAACATCCCTCAAGTATGATAATCCCAAGTTGACGCAATCAAGAGACCACATAATTTTTTGATTTCTTAATCTAGAAACCAAGAGCGAACATCTGTATTGAACTTATAACAAAAGCCACAGCCAATGAGAACTCATCAACTATTTCGGTTGGAAGTTCTAATCTTAGGTACATCGTCTATAGAGAAACTGTAGGTCCTACAGAGTCCCGGAGGGATAATGGTGCAATAATCTCAAAATATGGAGGGAAAAAAAAGGAAACCTTTTTGCACTGCATGATATACATGCTTTGTAGACTAATACCTACGTATCGCTACAAATTGATGCAATCTTATTTCATAGATCAAGTATGTGCTTCATCTGCCTCATTCCTCCACTGGAGAACATTGAAATCGATATGCATGTCTTAGCCAGAACAAGCCCCTGATGCAATGCACGTGTCTATGCATCCATAACCAGACATACACTTAGAATGTGACGTTTTGGGGCTTGTACGCATAGTAAAAATCAGTGTTGTTAAGGCTCACGCCTCATGCGCACCTTTGCGCCTCAGGCTCCAGGCTCAAGGGATATCGCCTCAAAATCTCAGGCGCGCTTCAAATTAGTGAGGCGTGCGCCTTGAAGAAAAGACTTCAGGAGGCACGCCTTGTAATTAATCTGATTCTAATGAATGGTTGCTTGGAGAGTTAGAAAATGATGAGCGAGTATTTGAAGATTATGATTTAACAAACATTTTTCACCTTTCATCAACACCTCACTACATCAAGTCGGGTCGCTGCTCTCCAATCCACCTTGATCAGAAAACATTTAACGACTTACTCTTTGCCAAGTACAATAGAGCTTTACTTCCGTTGGCACACATTGAAGGACGAGATAAACCCTATCTCGTTGAACAATATTGATGATTGTAATGAGTGGTTGGTTGGAGAGTTAGAAAATGAGGATTTGGTCTTTGATGATTCAGGTTTTTCTTGGTGAGGTTTCCGGTGCAGCTGGAGTAAATGAACCACACTACCCATCTAGGTCAAGAGGAGCTAGTACTTCTCGTTCTCAACCTTCACCTGTTAATTTAAGACTATCATCTTCTTCATATGTCTCTAGCTTTGATGAGAATAATGAAGATGAGGAAGAAGATTCTCTCTTGGATAAAGAGAATCAAGTCGAATACATTGATCTTGAAGATGATTTTGATGATTAGGGGCATTAGCTTTTTATTTGTTTTGCTTTATATAATAATGTTTTTTGTTTTGGAGGGAATTATATTATTATGGTTATTTGTTATTATGTTTTGCCTAAATTTTCATTCTACTAATATATCTATAATAATATTTATTCAAGGTGCGCCTTTTTTCGAAAGGCGTTCACCTTTTTTGCGCCTCAAGGCTCCAAGCCCCCTTGCGCGCCTCAACACCTTGATAACACTGGTAAAAATACGTTATTTATCTTCTTCTGCTTATATAATAGATTAAACATAAGTAAAAACTGAAGACCCAATATTCATGATTTCTGGGCAGATTTGGCAATTTAAAGCAATAAAAATATAGTAGGTACGGCACAGTGAATGGTGCCTATAGAACTGAGTTTTAAGAGTTAATTGCATGTTTATTCAAATAAAATGTGCAAATGCTGCCAAACTTGTAGCTTTCGAATCTAATTGATAAAAGTTAAATTTAACAGCGAGTTGTTGATTAAAAAATTGAAGGTTAGTTTTCAATTTAAAAGAAAACGAATTTTAGAAATAAATACATACTGGAGAGTTGGGACAATCCCAGAAGGATGCTTGGATAGATCCACTGGTTGGCTCCCTTCCAATCCTTGAACATCCGCCATCAATGATCCAATTAATACCTTCCCGCTTCGAATCACCAAGGAGACTTGTAAATTTCTAGAATTTTGTAAAAGAAACATAAAAAATGCAATATTAATCTCCGGAGAAGAAAGATATATATATATATATATATATATATATATATATATATATATATATATATATATATATATATATATAACCATGACAAACTATCAATTTCATGGTTCAGAAGCTGGGGAAATGAAAAAATTAAAGAAGAATCAGATATCAGAGATCACCCACCTGTGGAAAAGGAGAAATTGAAATAGGGTTTGGATTATGCAGAGAAACAAGCTGAGGGTGAAATTGAGAAACGGTTAAGGGAGAAAAAGGAAAAATAAGAGTAGATTTATATGAAGATTTTCAAAGGAGCGGCAAGAATTTGAAAGGGAAAGCCTTTTATAGGGAAAGAAGAGATTATATGGAGAGAGAGGAGAACTCTGAATGGAAGAAGATATGTATGCGATGAATATGATGTGGAGAGAAAGGAAATATATCTCATATCTGATGCCGAGCCGAGCCGAGCCTCGTTTGAATTTCCCGAATTAACCTTCCATAGAAAGCCGCTTTCTCTTTTGGGCCAGATTTTCCAGGGATATTAGTCGGCCCAAAATCTCTCTTTGGGCTTTCGATCCAACCCTGATTGCTAATTAGTATATACCCAAACATACTACAAAGTGTTCTGGAAGTTTGAGGGTTACATATTGTTCTTCTTTGGTAGAGGGTAGTTTGTGGGAAAATTTAAATCATTCTTCTTAGTTCCTACCTTTACTAGACCATACACTTGGATTGAGTAAATGATTAAATTTATTAATAGGGAATAGATAATGTTCATTTTGCTAATAAAATTAATATTTACTTTTCAAACAAATTTTTTAGTTATTAAATATTCGAACAAAATATGGGGAATACCTAAAATATCACACTAATTTGAGATAGTAATATGCTATTGACATCATTAATTGGAGATATTTGATCAAAGAATACAAATTCATTTCTTTTTTGGTAACCAAAAAAAGCATCCCCTAATGATGCCCCGATAGACAACGTTGAAATTTTTTTTCCTTTCTTTTTAATACTTTTAAAAAAAAAAAAAAATACTATCGGAAAAGTATCAAACTGAGACCTATTACTCCGAATTCCAAGTGTTAAAGCCAATTACGCTAATAAAGTTGAAACCTCGGTAAAAAAAAGGGGAAAAAGATGCACAAATCAAACGTTATTGCCATAAGAAAATATACAAGCATTATGTTCATTCATCCACAATTATTCCCACCACACCACACTTATTCTTATTTGTACTGAAATAACAATAATACAACCCAACAACCATCAAGCCATTGTATTTGCAACGCCATTGATGCCCAAACCCTACCCCCCCCCCCCCCCTTTTATTGAAACTCCATAGCTATAACTTCACCGAACCCAAAAAGCCATTCGCTTTCATCTTTGAGGAGGGTCTATTGTGCGTACATTAGCCCCCGTCATTCCTTCAATACGTTCCTTGGTGATCTCCACAAAATGACCTACCATTTCATGGAACTGCTTCAAGCCTGACAACGGGAGGATGATGGAGGAGCGGTCCGAACCTGCCACCTGCAGTTCAATAAATATAGTATGAAGAATCAGGAAAATTACATATCCTGACCTCTCGGACGAATTTTTAAGTCATACCTCAGATATTCTTAAAAAGTGACCCCTGTTGTTGCTCCCAAGATCAAAGAAGAATCTCTTTTGATCTGCTCTGATCACTTTTGATAGACCTAAGTTACTCATTTCATCTGTCGGCGGCAAATCTCCTGACCTTTCTACGTTCAAGTCAGACCCTGAAGCAGGTTGAGAACTATCGCCAGGTATAAAGCCAGCCCCAACATCATCCGAAAGCCCAACAAGACGTTCTGAGGCTTCAGAATTTTGCTACATTGATCCGTGCACAAAGAATATAACAACATAAGATCAGTAAGAGGGGTCCCTCTGGAGGAACAATTCCACGGGAAACTATTTATAGAACTGATGGATGAAAAAACCTGATTAGGCAAGATAAAAATCCTCGATGCTTCATTTATCTCAGCCAAAATGTTCCTAAATGCTGCCCAACCTTCATCTCTGGCACTTCCTGCAGGAACAATGATAGTACTGCGGTTTCTGTTTACAGATGCTTCTGACACCTGTAGATGAAACTCTATTAGATTCGAGGGGTATAGATAAACATCATAGATCTGTAATCAGATTGCAAAACCCAAAAAGCCAAGTGGTCCTAGAAGGCTAAGTACATAGGTACCACACACAGCTCTATTAGTTCACTTATGATCTTTGTTGCGTTTATAAAACATTAACACAAAGCACGAAAGAAAGCAAAATGGTGAAGAACAAGCAGGCAAAATAAATTACCATCATGCCCCTGGTATATATGCGCGCGCGCACACACACCGTCTTGATTAAACTGTTTGAACAAGAATCAAATAAACATCTAACTAAGTTCTCTGATTATAGGGATCACAAAATGTCTACAGTATACCAGAACCTAAGATTCAACAATACTATTGATTATGAAATACAAGATTTCCACTGAGAGAAAGCCCGCGTTCAAGTGTGTTGTACGTGTCTCGGTCTGTCCTTGCTTTGATACTTTGCACAAAAGGAACAACCAAATATTACAGTGTGCAACTTCTAATCACCAAATCTACCAAGAATTTACTTGTAGATTTACATAGCAGAATACGAAAGAAAGAAAAAGGAAAATAAAGGAAGAATAGGAATCTAGGAGATAGTGAGCCTTGTAACTAATGAAGGCAACAATACAAGGAAATAAATGTCTTTAACTTATCAATCAACAGGAATTGAATGATATTTTATCACAACGGAGAGCATCTTGCAAGGCTACCGATCTTATATGAAAACTGAGGTATCCCAATCTCAATCATAAGATAGTTCCAGTTTGTATACAAATCTCACATACACCCTCTTGGTTATATTCAATCTTAATTTAGTCATATGAAAATGACTTGATTGAGTATTTGTCTTTACTCCTATGTAGAACAAACACATCACAGAACATTGCTTGAAAACTAAAGCATCCATCCTCTGCTTGAGAAGACTACATCGCTAATTTTAGTTTGAAGAACTTCAAATGCTTCGTGTTTCCACTGTGCCGGTTCATCTATTTATAATTGATACAATATATATTTATCTTCAACACTAAAAAATTCCGAAGTTCCACTTTCCAAACTAATCTCATGGCCGTTATAGCTTCATTTGCTTAGAGCAACAAAAAGCACCAAGGAATTCCCATTACAAGTTGTTTACTAGTCAATTACCTCTCACGTCAATCAACAATGGAAAATGAAAAGGCAACGACAAGCAAAAACATGTCAAGCTCTAGAGAATGAAGGGAATATATAAGTAACAAGGAATTCAAGAATGCACTTTCAGACCCAGGAAAATTATTTTCTGTATGTCCTTTTTTTTCTTTTGGGGTGATCAATGAAATGGGTTCCACTTAAAAGACATAAAAGTTTCTAGTCTAACTGGCCTATCCTTTGATAACCAACCCTAACAAAAACTCAAAAGGAAGAAAAAATCTATACTTAATCAAGAAAATAACAACTAGCAGAAAACTTTAACCAAGGAAATTTCCCAAAAAAGAAGAGATATAGGGTCAAAATAAGCAGTATGTTAGAGGTAATAAAGTAACCTTCAGAAAGCGGCCCCTCCGGTTCTCGCCGATATCAAAGTAAAATACCTACAAACAAAGAAGTTAAGGAAAGAGAAACAGGGATAGAGTAAAATAAAAAAGGAAGCTTTTTGTAGTTTATCTGCCTTTGAATCGAGTTGGAGTTCTTTGCTAAACACTTCTTGTTTATCAGAATTGACATAGTAATTGAAGAGATCGAGGAACCAGGAAATGCCGTCGAAGGGGACAATGATCGTGGACCTGGTGGCAGAAGTTTTCTCAGAGATCTTCAGGTATCGCCCACGTGGATTCTCCTTGAGATCAAAATAGAACAACTTATGCTCCACTTGTAACGCTCTTGCATAAGAGCTCCACGTCATTTCCTCCCCCAGCTCCACCAACACCACCACCTGAATTTCCCTCCATCAACCTTGTACAATTAAAAATGAGCAAACACGTCACTAGATAGCATGCTTTTATGTCTACGTGTTTCTCTTCATAAGTGACAGCTCTAAGATGAACACAAATGCATTAAACAATGCTTTAAAAGATTGCACACGATAGCGTAGGAAACGGTTACACCTAACAAAAAACCAGAACAAACAAAGGGGGAAAAGTATGACGCTAAAACAACCAAATACGGTTTAAAACATAACAATTCAGTACAATGGCTGTAGGATACAAATTCGATTCAATGACTGAACCATTAATCCGCTAACAAAGAATTACCAAGCATACAGCTTTATAATCATATAATCAAAGAATCATATTACTTGAAGATTATTGTATTGTACAACCTCCATTCCATAATATAAGTTGTTTAGGACATGTAGCGAAAATTAAGTAAGCAAAAAGCAAGGTAATTTGTTAGTCAAAATATCAATATTACTCTCTATATAGGATTCGTATAACACTAATTATATTTAAGAGAGTAATATTGATATTTTGACTAATTAAGTACCTTGCTTTTTGCTTCCTTAATTTTTGCTATGTCTTAAACGACTTATATTATGGAAGGGAGAGAGTATGAAATTACAAGAAAGAGAAGAATTCAAGAAAAATAAATTGAAACATATCTACAAATGGCAGACCATGAAAACTTACAGGTTAAAAGGTAAAATTCAAGAAATGAAGCAGTTAATTCCCAAAAGCCTAAGCACGATCAAGGGGTTCTTTAATCTGCCTCCCTCTTCAATCGTACCTTTAAGAAATTAGCACACCTAATTCAAAAACTATTTATCCAATTAAAGGGAAATTAAAGAGGGAAAAAAAAGGCACCAATCTTCCAATTGATAAACAGAGATTATATAAATGATAATCTTGAACAAATTATAAACAGAAAATGAAAATTAACGAAACAAAAGTGCAACTAAATTAACTAATGAAAGATAAAAAAAAAATCAGAAAAATTGGATAAAAAGTCAAAAGATCGAACCTTTGGAAGGCGAATCAATCCAAACTCTGAGAAACAGAAAAAAGGGATTTTGGGGGAATTGAGAAAAAAATGATAGAGAGAGTAATCGGTAGAAGAGCCGCTAGAAATTCAATTACATTAAATGGGGGAAGAACGAGTGAGAGAGAGGGAGGTGGGACTTGGGAGTGAGAAATGTCTGCTTATTGTACTGTTGCTGTGTGTGAGGGGGAGTCTGACCTTGTGTGGGAAGACGTGAGCAAATTCGGGTTTGGCCGAATTGAATTGGTAATTTGATTTCGATTTGAATTCGGTAATTTGAGCGTGACCGAATTTGAATTCGGTGATTTTTAGTCGATCAATTTGGATTTTTTCAAATAAATTAATAATAATATTATATAATAAATATATATAGTATTTCATAACATTAATATTTGTTCCATATTAAACTATATTTGATCATAATCGAATTCCGAATTCAGCCCAATCGATTGGCCAATTCGAATTCGACTTCGGTTTTTGACGTTTAAAAAAATGAAAAAAATCGAATTCAAACGACCGACTGGCTAATTTAAATTCTAGTCTCACCCCCTACAAAGGCTTAGTTGCTATAGAAGATAACAACTCTATTAAACTACTATGGTATCACACTACTAGTAGTAGGGAGTAGTTTTTCATTCAGTTCGACCTGGTGCGGAACGTCACAAACTTTAAGCATGCAAAATAAAATTTAACCGTCATATAAAAAAATTTGATGATTCAATTTTTTATTTAATAGCTGTTGTAACTTTTAAAACATGTGTTGCACTAAATAGGTGTATTTGTTGCACTAAAATAGTTTTATCCTACTCTAAAAGCACCTTTAAAAGTTATTATATCACAATTAATACAGTACAAGTGGCAAAAATGATGATATAGACCGGGTCCATTGAACCATGTCATTCAGAACTGGTCATATCACTACAGAATGATGAGAGACATTATTTTGTGATGACGTGGTTACTTCTGGACCACAAGTTCAATGTGGATCTGATCCATTTCAGAATTTTCCGCAAAAAAAGGATTCAAATTAATCCCCTAGAGAATGATATCGTGTATGATTGGATTGAGTTTGTGTTTGAAATTTTGGTTTCAGTCTTAAACCAAAACTAAATTTTAGATAATTTAACGTTTCAGGTTTCATTTTCAAACTCAATCCAAAGCCAGTTATTGTCTCATTTTAGTCTTCATAAATGAAAATGTGTCATTCTAATCCATTGAAATACAACAATATGTAAATTGGGTCCCTCAAAACAGAAATGTTTCGATTTAATCCTTATATTTTTTTGGTAATAATCCCTAGAAAATTAGAAAATATTTTCAATTCATTCTCTCTATCTAAAACCACTCGAAATTTAACAATCAAACATCACATATGGAATCCTTCAAGCGTTGTGTTCTACGGGGCAAATATGGAAAGTGTTGGTGTAATCAGGTTAACCCATCTGTTCACATGCTTGCAGTTGCAGAGGTCTTTTTATTGCCTTGATTGCATAATTTGGTTCATTGGAAGGTCGGTGATTGATAAATTGCTTTGGGACGGGGGCTAGTAGATTTTGGATACAACTTTATTCGACTGAACTATATAGGGGTGTTGAGAGTATTTGATTGTCTCTACATGATCAAATCATTAAACATTTTCTTGCCCATGAGTGCTAGATCTATTCCCATGCAGTAGAAGAAGTTGGGATTGAAGATTAGACAATACTAAGCACATTTTCCACCAGGGAATTTTCTTTGAGCAAGGATTATCTAAGACTAAGATGTTGCGAGGAGCAATCATAAGGGCAATAAGGGTAAGGCAAAGATAGGTAGCAAGTTTGGAACTTCAAAGGCTTGGAGACGTAGTCATTTTCGTTGTGGGTAGCTAGACATTGCTTATTTTCAACAAAATGTTATGTTTGGCATTTCTAAGTGTTTGTACCCGAATGGCCAAGATCACTGAGAAGACTGGAAAACGGGCAGCTCAATCGAGATTTAAATGGTTATTAATAGGAAAGCAAGGTAGACTAGCTGGCGAAAAAAAAAGATTGGCGAGACAGTCAACTAGGCAATGGAAAACAAGAACCGGGAAAAAGAAGCTTGGCCAGTCAACCCAACCACCAATCGGGCAAGTTGGCCAAATAAACTCCTAATCGCAAAGGGACCGGTTGTACACCCTGTTTGACCCTGCCTTAGGCCACGGTCTTTAAGGGACACGACCAAGTTTTTTTTAGGACCAATTAACAATTAGATTGCCACAGTGAAAGAGGAAACATGAACCATCAGCCGATCAAGGCTTATTAAGTCGGTCCACATTCTCCATAACAGTCATGACGAGAAAAAAGGCAATTTTGCAAAATCATGGCAATATTAGGCATAAATAAATGTGGGAAGGCAATTCAGACATGGCTATAAATAGAGAATAAAGGAGATCAAAGACATTACATTACAATCAACTCTCAAAATATTTTTTTATTATTTAAGTTTTTCTTACAATTTTCCGCACTTATATTCATGTAATTCATTTTAGACTTCGCTTTCCCAGTTCATTTTAGAGTTAGCTTTCTAGGTAATATAATTAATTTTAGACTTAGCTTTCCCGGTTCATTTTGGAGTTAGCTTTCTAGGTAATATAATTAATTTTAGACTTAGCTTTCCCGGTTCATTTTAGAGTTGATTTTCCACGTTAATGTAATTCATTTTAGACTTAACTTTTCCCACCCATTTGAGAATTCTTATCCAATAAAGCAGTCATGACAAGCGGCCATAATTATTTCGTGGCAACACTAGGCTCAAGATCTTTGTTGTAATCAATGCTCTTCTTTCACAGAGACGATTTTGCATGCTACCTGGGATTGTTATTGGAGTTGAAAAGTATGAGATGGAACTATCCCGTCGGGGTCCAAGCCATGTTTCCCAAGTTAGCCATTCAAAGGGTATCATTTTTCATGCCCTTCGGTCCAGGGACAAGACAGGGGCGCGAGACAATCGCTCCCCACATTTTTTAAAAACCTACTAGATATACTAAATTTTATAAGTAATTCAGAATATTTAATCAAATTTATCTCCTAACAACTTTTTTGCAATTCTTATTATTACAATTTTATGCCCTCAAACTTAAAAGTCTGAATTCCGTCCTGCTTTGGTCAATGGTCACGTCCCAAACCCCTCACAAGTCAAATAGCTTCTAGTCAACTCACTGACATTTGTTCTCGCTAAGCAAATATCGATACCTTGTAGTGACTATGAAATTAATGCTAGTATTATCCCGAACATAGTTAGACAACACCACGGCTCCTATGTTGAACAAGGCTGAATTTCATACGTGCGGGACAATCTGTCAGCCGTTAGATTTTATATTTTTGGATCCAACGGCTGTATTAAAATAGAGGTATTTTAGGGATAAACTTTGCGTGTTACTTTTTTGTTAGAGAGAGAAAAGTTGCTAAATAACAAACATGCTATCGTTAGAGAATACATATTCTTACATGTGTTCTCTAACGAAGAACATGTATTTTTATTCAGCCACAACTTTTCTCTCTCCTCCTCGATAACCCAATCGATGTGACGATTGCGTGTTACTTTTGTTATTATTATTATCATTTATTTGTAAAATTACATATGTACATTTCCATTATATAACATTTTTTTTTATTGTTAGCCGCAACTTTTCTCTCTCCAGATCTGAACCGTTCAAAATCTCATCCGACGGCTATAATTATTCCGCACGTACAAAATTTTGGGCGTTCAGCATAAGAGCCGGACTGAGTTAGACAAGCTCCCCTACCACAATGTCATGACTAGAAAACTTAGCAAAAAAATGCCACACACCAAATGGAAGGAATATTATTTTTCAATTTCCTACTTTTCAAACTAACATGATCATACATTTATTAATAGATGATTACCATAAACAAAAATGCTATTCCATTAGTAGTAGATATTTAGAATTTTAATCTGAATTTAATTCCAGTGAGTGTATATATTATTAACCGTGCATATAATCACATCCCATTGGGCTTAAAAAAAAAAAGGTTAAAAAAAAAAGGTTGGGAAGGATTTACCAACGAAAAATAGAAAAGGAAAATGGTTTAGATAAAAATGGCTAAAAACTCAACACTATTCACCCATATTGGAAGAAATTCAACGAGTCAATTAATTGGTTAAATCTTAACCACCCAGCATTAACAATAGAAAAACCAATGAAATAAAAATAGCTAAGAAAGAATTGGGTTTAATGGAATTGAAGGCCTCAGAGATCTTGGTGGATAATGAATCATCAGATGGGTTAAAATAAACCCATCAAGAGTAGCAAATATCTTTCTTACATCACAGGCCTGTTGTTTATTTATTTTACAGATAATGAAATTTAAAATTATTAAAACAAAAAAGATAGGAAAAAAAAATACTCAAGAGAGTTGGATAAATTGGTGTGGGTCAGAAGTAGCTGGTTAGAAATCTCATCTGAATAACATCAATGGGAATCCGATTGATTTTTTTCATCATCCCCCACACCAATTTACAATAAGCGAAGAATTCATAATTAAGGAAAAGAACCAAGAGTTTTGTATTGAAACACCGACAAAAATAAAAGACAGAAAGGGATTAACGAAGGCGAGAAAGGGGAAAATTGTGGAGCTTATTTTCTCTGTGAAACAAGGAATTGTTAGAGAGGATTATATAGGCAGCGGCAACTGAAAACCCTAGTTCTATTGAGACCTAGAGAGGCACAGCTCAGGCCCGCCAGAGTCCATGGACACACTTTGTATCCACATCTTCGGACTGGCCCAACTTTTTATTTTTTTTTAATTTTCGCTAAATGTTACTCCCTTCATTCCCTATTAATTGTCGTTTAGGAGATATATAGGTATCCAAATTAATTGTCGTTTATTATTAGTTGTTAACAATTTATTCCAATTATACCCTCAACATTTTTCTTTCTTTATGACAAAGAAGTGAGAGAGAGGGAGGGTGGGGGATAATATTAGAAGTTTAAGTGAAAATAACCATTTCCTTAATTTTCTCAAATTATCTAAAGAGTCTTATATTTAGGAATGGAGGGAGTAGTAAACTAATTATATTACGCAATATAGAGTGTTTTTTTAGGGAGGAAGGGGTGTTTACGTGCTACAGTCCAATCGTGGTTATGCCATCATAAGTTCATAACGTTGTTGAATTAACTTGATTGTTGTGTCGTTTGATCTAATAAATGAAATAGTTGTTTAGGATTTAATTAATTACAAAACTATGTTTAATATAAGTCTTTTTAACGGGTGCTTTAGATCACACATTAATTTAAATAAAGTGATTTATACATGATAATTTAAGTATATCAAAATCTAATATCTTATTAGAAATGGGGAACCCTATGAATTAACAAACTTAAACTATCATACATAGTAAATTAATTCATATTAACATGTGCTAGGAGCACGTGAAATAAAAATGATTTGATGATCCAAATTGGTTTAGTGATATAGCTCAATTCTAGTGTTGATGGCTATTTTGTCATCACCATGTTAAATCAATTGTGACCATCGAATCGTGTAATTTAATACCTGAGATTATTAATTTAGAAACAACCAATTATGAAGCTATTTTTAAACAAGTATCTCGAATGCCAGATCAAACCATAAGATGATCTAAGTTGATTAAGCAAATGCTGATCGAATAATATTGAACAACACTCGAGTAGGTGCCCTCCCACAAGAGAACTATATTGTATTTTTGCATCAAAGAAACATGTATATGTTTTGATCTCTTTGACAATTCTTGAAATTTTTACCCCATGATAAGTTTGACTAGAAGAACAATGGAAGGAGGTGAAGGGACGGCAACAATGAGGAGATGAACTATTACTCGCTCCGTCTCAGGATGTCTACTTTTCAATTTTTTAAATAGGAAAACAAACATACAATTCGGAACGAATAGAATAGTACATATTTTTTCACTCTTCGATTGGAGTTTATCCTGGGAGGACTAACTAACAGGAGTTGAATAAGGTGAAACAAAAGTGTGTGTACACAAATCTGGGAAACCTATAGTCATTCCTGCCATCATAAAAAAGTCATCTTAATTCGCAACATACTGCGAAAATTTAGCCCTTTGGAAGGACTGAAACTATCGTACCACTATCATACATATTGCCTGCTGTGTATAGTCTGTTGCAATTTACATCATACACAAAAATTTCTGGGAGCTTATCAATAATCAATGCCTGGGACTTTTCATTAGGACGCTTCGTGTGGCCTTTTTATGCAGACGGTTTAAGGAAGAAATCATGCAGTCATTAACATCCTAAAACCGCCAAATGCTAATGGTGGAGACGACTACTTGCTGTGTTTCATCTTTTATTCTATTAACCGCTCATCTTCTGGTTTTTGAGTTTCGCTAGGCCTTCTTAAATCTTTGACAAAAGTCCTGAGGCAACCATTGATAACACGAGGTGCTGCACCATCGCAGAACCTTTTTGCAAGATCGACAGCCTTCAAAAAAGCCATTTACTATTAACAGGTTTGTGGCAGTTGATTCAAAAGGCAGAATGAGGAATAAATAGACATCCTATACTAGTAGGTACATGTATGATTCGTGGCAATATCAAATATACAATAAGTCAGATAAAAACTCGGCAAGAAGACAGCAGACAGTCGAAAGGTGCCTGATTGACGAATGAGACTGTTGTTTTTGACATCACAGACATTTGAACAAAGAGCAGAATAAATTACCTCATTAATCACTATTGGCTGCCTTGTTCCTAGAACTGCAATTTCAGACATTGCTAAATGAAGAATTGAAAGCTCCAAGATCCTCCCTGCTGGCTGATTCTGGGGACAAAGAATTAGTTGAGGCAATCAGTATACAAGATATCCATGACTACATCTTCTTAACATAGCTTCACATGGCAGTAAACAGAAAGAAGAGAACAAGTGTAATCAGCCGATGAGGTGTTATATCAGAACGGAATCAACGGATAACTGATATGGATGATCTAGATCAAAGTATGTCAGGCTAAACTTATCTCACCACCATTCCCTCACAAGTTACAGAGAGGTCCACATGTTTCACCATCCAGCAGAATTGATAAACTGGTTTGTCTAAATCCAAAACGAATTTGGTCTCCTGCGATTAGGTCACGAGGTGTACGGGTGGGTGGGGGAGGGGTCTGTTCTATCTCCAACAAGAACATAGGTTTGCACTAATATGGAGATGCAGATCACGTTTGCTTTTTGGATCAAGTAGGAAGTGTGAGTCATATTTGAATATATTTAAAGCAACTGCATGCTAATGGAAAGGATGATATAGAAAAGCATGAAACCATAAATATTAAATACGTCTAGTGATTTGGCAGCCATCGACCAGGTAACTAAGGATGGAGTATAAAGCACAAAATCACAACCAAGCATATACTTTCATAACTCTAACCTTCCAATTTTGGGGTGTAATTTTATTAATAGCAATCACATCATTGTCCCAATTTTCTGCAACGGCCACCAAAAGTTTCCTTGTGAAGCTGAAACAAAGAGGGAGAAAAAAGAAAGTATTCAAGCAGTATATATCATTTGAAATTTTGAAGACTGAACTTCAGCCAAGCAGAAACAATGCATATAGCATAATCGAAGGACTAACCGCAAAATTAGCTTGCTGTAGACCATCTTGGGAGGGGCAGAAAGAACCTCAGCTTCTAAAAATTAAATAATGCAATTAGCTCGTGCAATTTGATGCAATCCAAAGATAATACAAAAACATGAATAAATTTACTCGAAATACTAAGTCCATATCATCTAGTAGCCAGAATATACAACGTTCTCCTGACTAAATCATCATCCACCAACTAATTTGCCAACAGAATCTCAGACACGTGAAAGGAAGTATTTGCATATTCATAGCAAGGTTTACAGTGGCAGCTACTTATATGTACTAGATGAAGATATGACATTATTATAAAGGGGTAGAATCGGTAGATGATTCCCCAAAAGTTGGAAGAAGTAACAAAACTAAACAGAAACAAATAAGCTGGAAAGTTAAAAATGCGTATTGGTTATTACAAATAAAACAAAATGGGAGATTCAAAGTCAGTTGCTTTTTAAGGAGTTTATTACCAATTTCAGATTCCTTTTGATTTTTACTTAGAAGCTCATCAGCTTCTTCAACTGTATCCGTGGTAACGGGAGGTCCTCCAAAACTCATGTGATCGTATTCCATTAATGACTCCTTATCAAATTGGTACCCTGTTTCTGTATATCAATCAAACGAAACCAAAACGGCATCAAATAATTTGTCCATCATTGCCCCAACTGCCATGGAAAATACAGCAAATGAAGTAAAAGAACCCAAGAAGAAAAAAATGATATGGTCATCATTACCCCATCTGGCATTAATTCTTTTTTCGAAAAGGCGAACAGGGTCTGAGCCTTCTAAACAAGCAGCATAAAGAATTAACCTAACACAGTGGGTAAACAGAAAAATATTGAGTAAACATTTTTAAAACAGAGAAAAACACTATATATATTTACAAAACTTATTTATACTTTTCTCTTCTGTCAGTAAACTTTCATTGAGTGTATCCTATATCAAAACTATTTTCGAGTTGATCGTTTTTTTCAAATTAGTGTCTAGGTGATAGTTTCTGACCAATTTAGCAGCTTTATGAACACATTGCCCCACTTTAAGAGTAATTCTCTTAGTTCAAGTCTTTCAGACCACCACCTAGACACTAATTTGACCAAAGAAGCAACTTGCAGTTTAGGTATAGAATAATGAAATAAAAAATTTACTGACAGAAAGCGAAAAGCATAAATAGTTTACATATCAATTTTCTCATTTTAAATAAGCAAGACAGAAGAGGAAGAGTTGATAATATGCAAAAAATCACATACAAAGCGAGTTCACGGGCGGCTCTAGGACTGCAGAACCTCCCACTCTTGTCAATTTTAGGCATCATTTCTGCTGGAGATGAAGAAGGTGGAACAGAACCGCCGCCAGCGGAGGAATTATGAAGGATTTCATCTTCAATAACAAGGGCGGAGGGGTGAAGAAGAGAAGTTGATGTTCGGATGCGAAGCGGTGCAGTTGTGGCGGAAGAGAATAGCAAGCCGCCGCAGCCGCCGGGGTTTTTGGGGAATAAGAAGGAATTAATAGGGAAATGATGAGGTTTAGAAGAGGAAATAAGTATGCCGGAGCCGGAGTAGGAGCTGAGAAGAGTTCGAGAAGAAGTTAGTTCCATTTTGGCTGGGCTGGAACTGAAATGTCGGAGCTGGTCTGGTCTGTGTGGATAACCAAGGGTAATTATTGCGCCTTCACCACACTCGGATTTTTTCTTGCAAGTGGAGTACATACATCTTTCTATCAAGTTGAAAATTATGTGTCTATGTGTATATCTATATAACTGTACCCAATAATCAAAATTCGTTATAAGCGCATGTCTTCGAATTATATATACATATGCTGAATTGAGATTAGTTGAGTACATAAATGAGGATATACACGGTAACATAAAAAATTTTGCCCTACAGAAGTTTACTCAATCCCGAATCTAATGTAAAATTCTCTATAATATTTTTAAGGTTACCAATTAAATAATACGTGACATGAATGAAAATTTCCATGTTAGATTATTATAGAGAGTTTTATAATTGGTGTTACAGAAAATTTCTAGTGTATATGGTTTGAATTTTTATTTAATAATTTATTTTCAGAAAATTATAAAAGTAAATTATTGATAAAAGAAAACATGAAACTCAAACTAAACATTTGTAAGTAATTTAGTCAAAAATCAAAATACACTCGCGTATTATCACACGCCCAATTTTTTTGAAAATTATATATTAGTTCTACATATATATTTTTTTATATAAATAAGTTTTTATAAATATAAAATATCTTGGTCCCTTAAAAAAACTAAAATTTAATAATAGTACTCTCTAATACATAGTTTCACCACTAGCTTTAATAATAATAATGCTATTTATTACTCACTCTAATTGGATTTGATTGTACAATTTTCATTTTTTTATGTCCAAAAGTGAATGTCTCATTCTTCTAGAATCTAATATAATTAAAATACGGGAAAACAGCCCCACTAGTCCCCCAACTTATTCCTATTGGCCTCGAGAATCCTTATTAAATTTTTTTCAGCTAAAAGAATCCCGTATAATTTTACATTTTCAGCCCCATGTAGTCCAAAACACCCATTTTGCGGTGGTTTCGATGACTTAAGCATGTGCGGTGCACATGCACTTAAAAAACAAGGGTATAATTGTCAATTCGTATTTATATAAATAATAATAAAAAAAAAACCCTTATTCAATTCTTTCTCTCCATCCCCATCCCCATCCCCATCCCCGCCCCCGCCCCGCCCCCTTCTCTCCCCTCCTCCTTCCTCACTCCCACCACCGCATCGCTCCCCACGCACCACCACCGCCCACCGCCTCTCGCCATCTCTGCACACCACCGCTCTTTCTTTTCCAATCCACCGCCACTCCCATCCTCGCAGCACCATCGCTCCCATCTCCGCCACCGACCACCTCCAAATTTACCTCCTCGACTTTGATTTGTTGGCTCAAGCAAATCCTCTCCTCTCAAATCTGAAAAGCTCTTCTCAAATATCCGTTAATGAAACCTTAAATTTCTGGAAGTAATAGTTATAACATACATCCTTAAATCCTACAAAAATGAAGTTCTTGATTATATAACCACAGAATTTTTCTTTGCAAATTTTTCAAAAATGAACTTGACCCACGTCAAGATTTTGCAGAAAATTATGTGGGTTGATCTTAGTTTCTTGTAAAAAAATCATTTTAATGTTGTTAGTGGGTTGCTGACATTTGGGCTAGTTATGGGTTGTGTGACCTCAAAAGCAGAGTTGTATCCGTGACCCCCGCTTTGATCATTCCGGGTGCTCTCCGGGATAATTCAGGTCTGGGAGGAATCGGGTCGAGTCGGAGCAGAGTTGAGAGTGGTGGGTCGGGGGCTAGTGGGTTTGGAATTGGATTTGAAGAAGGTGAAGAAAAGGGGGAATAATGAGTCTGGAATAATGAGTGGAGGAGGAAGTGAGTTGGGTGAGTCAGGAAGAGCGAGTTCTAATGGTGGAACTAGGAGTGGATCAGTGAGTTTTAGGTTAGGGAATTTGCAGAAATATGTAGAAGGAGAACAAGTTGCTGCTGGTTGGCCTTCTTGGTTGCTGCTGGTTGGCCTTCTTGGCTCAGTGTTGTTCTTATTGTCATTTGAAGCTATTCAAGGTTGGGTGCCACTTAGAGCAGAGAATTTTGAGAAGCTTGAAAAGGTTTTGCAATTTTTCATCATTATTTGCAGAGAGGGGACGGGACGGGACGGGACAGGTGGGGTGTGGTGGGGGGTTGGGCGGTGGTGGGTTTTTTTTTTATTATTTATATAAATACGAATTGACAATTATACCCTTATTTTTTAAGTGCATGTGCACCGCACATGCTTAAGTCGCCGGAAACCACCGCAAAATGGGTGTTTTGGACTCTGTGGGCGAAACGTAAAATTATACGGGATTCTTTTAGCTGAAAAAATTTAATAAGGATTCTCGAGGCCAATAGGAATAAGTTGGGGGACTAGTGGGGCTGTTTTCCCTTAAAATACACTAGTATATTGGTCCCCGCCAATTTTCGAATTTGAGAAGATTAAATTCTACTAACACATAGTTCCATCACTAACTTTCTTAATTTATATATAAACTTTATTAACACACTATTTTTTTTTAATTGAGAAGGATAAATTTGTCAACTTATTAAAAATCAAATTCATCCCTTAACTTTTGTATAATAAAATGATATATTAAATTTCGAACAAAAAAAGTATTTATAATGAATTGTATATAGCAAACTCAAAGTATACAATAGCACTCCAAATACATAAAAATTTCTCTAAAAATATACGTACATTTAATCCAATAATATATTTTTTTATAACTTAGTCATGCTATTTTGAAGTATGGTCCGTGACACTAGCCTATGCAAACTTGTCGGATTTCTTTCATTTTTTAATTTTTTTTTTGTCAATTTTCTTCCTTAGTTTATTTCGTCTACCACAAATATATCGTCTTACACCGTGACTGAATTTTAGTTCGGCCCCCCTAACTTCAAATCATGGCTTCGCCACTGCACATATAGCAACCTTGCATAAATTTATGTATAGGGATATGACCATTTATATATATAAAAATTCCTCTAGATCATGTATGGAGGTCATGTGTACCAAGTTTGACGCTCCAGTGCGTAACAGGGTAATTTTGCACGTGTTGGATATTTTTTTGATTTACTGAAAATTTTGCTACTGATTTTTTTCCTTCCTTATATCAGAATAGAAAAAGAAAAAATAAAAATAAAATCAGAGCAGAAACTGAAGACTGGAAAAATAGTACACTACAATATATATACTGGACTGAAAAATATTACTGCTTTATATTTTATAGAAAATAATAAAATTGTAAAACCAAAACTGAAACCTTAACTGGTTTGGATTAAAATCCAGGACGAGACATCAGTACTCCGCTTCCCCTTAAGTTCAATATGTCATGCCTTTATAAGCTTCATGCACCCTTGAACACTGAACTCCCAAGGTACAACGTCCAAACTATTCTGTCTCTTTGAAGCAAAAAAGAACAGAACCTTCGAATCGTTTAGCTAACAGTAGAACTCTCAGATAGTATGAAGTGCAGGAAAAAATGAAATGCAAAATGCAAGTGGAAGAGGGGAATTTCCGGGGTAAATTACACTGGCAGGCAGAGCTGCCTTTTATAGGCTCGGAAAATCCCAGTACATAATAGTTTGAGGATAAATACTGACCATAAACCCTTTGCGATTCATGATATATTGACTTAACATGCTATTACTCTTGACTGTTACAGTCAGCTGGAGTTGTATCAAACACCCCACTTTAGACCAATTTATCATTCACACCAAGAATTGGTTTTCTCACATATTGTATATCATCACGAAGCTTGCGCAACCCACTTCGTGATAATCTCAATAACATTCAAAACTGAGCGGTGTAACATATAAATATATTGGCTCAAAAGTGTCTTCACGGCACTTTAATTACAATTAATTATTTGAGAAATACCAAATTCTCCAACAGCACGTGCGAAATTTTTCTTCTCTGTTAGATTAAAATTTTGGCTGTTAAAATTGATTTAAAACGAACCCTTGTTCTGTTTTTAACACGCGAAATACCTGTTCGAAGCCTCAAAACATTTGTCCTACCTCATGAGCATCAGCAGATTCAAAACACATATTATGAGACATTTCGTATGTACTAAAAAAAGCTGTTCCGCATTGATCCGGACTGACCCAGTATGTGGTGCTTGACTAGCCGCAATACATATTTGACAGTATTGACTAATTTAATCTGCTATGGAAGGAAATTCTAAAAAGTTAGTTGTACTTGCGATCTTCAAAAAAGAAATTCCGTGCCCATAAAAAAATTAAAAGCGATTAATATCATTAAATTTGCAGGATTTTTATTTATAATAATGTCAATTAAATCTCAACTAATTAGTCACCGAATGCGGGCCAGCTAGCACTTGCAGAACACAACAGAAGAAAGAGGATGTATTCTCTTAATATCCAACGGCCAGGAAAGGCGCGTTTTGCAAAAACAAAAAACAGCCACGTAACACCCAATCAGAATACCAAAAAACCACCAAAACCCCTTCTGCATCGTCTTCCTCCCACAATCTCCTTCTCATTTAATGACGATTAACCACGTTCACCACGAAATCAACCATTCACCTTCATCAATCACTATTAACAAGGAAACGACTCACACGATATACACCATTAATCAATCCGTTAAGAAAGCAATCGGTGATTGATTTTGCAGGATTTGATCAATCCCAAACGCGATTTGAGGATTTGATTTTTGTCCGAAATTATCTTTATATTTCCTTAATTTCATCTCAGATTGAGATTTCATTTGATTTTCTCCATCACAATCGTGATTTTTGTTCGGAATTATCATTATATTTCCTTTAGTTAATCTCAGATTGAGATTATTTTTTTATATTCCTTAATTTTCTCCATCTCATATTTGGATTTTTTCAAATTCCTTATTTTTCTCCATCTCACTATGGAAATAGCTATTAACACCAGTTGATATATTAATTTGGAAATGTCTTTTACATACTTATTTGTTTGTAACAAAATTTAGTTCTATATTATATTAGATATTGATGTTGCAGTTGAGGAAGGTGAACCCATAAAAGAGGTAAAAAAAACAGAAGAGAATAGTCGTAAGTCATATACGTAATAGTTATAACATATATACACAATAACTATAATATATGTACACAATAACTATTATCTAAAATCGAAAACTAATTTCAATTGTTACAACTATAATAAAAAAATACTTATTAAAACTATAAACTGAAAAGGATGTCACTGTTAAAATTTTATTACACTAGACAATAAGCAATCAACTATGAAACGTCTTCGAATAATATTGGACTTCGCCCTCATAATGGTAATTTTCTGATGACACACCAGGAAAATCCTTGATTATCTGTAAAAAAAAATGCAATATTTGTCAACAAAAGACTAATAAACAAAGATATAAAACTAATGAATAATAAATATTCAGAATTAGAACACATAACTATAATACTAGAAATTCCTAATAAGTCGGATTCGTCTCTCTCACCAGAAAATCCCTCAAAATCTTTTCAAAACATGAAATATCAGATATAATCTACTAAAACTTTTATAAATAGCTATTAGACAAAAACTTAATAGCTATGTTACACATACATAATAGCAGCAACGATCTGACAGATATCCATAATAAACAAAATATACAGTTCACCAAGAAATAACTATATACTTAACATGGAACACAAAATATGATGTACTTCATCACTATGTTATACCCTAAATTAAAAAGACAAACACAAACACAAACTCAAAAAATATATTAAATATTAAAACAATGTAATATAATTACAATCACAATAATTATTATATCGCGATAACATTAACATCATCATTAGATCTTGGAGTTGAATAAAAACCATTGTTATTTGCCAACGAAATAACTATGGAATCAGAAACAAGAATTGATTGGCTAACAAACAATTCAGTGAAGGAAATTGGTAGATTCAAACTATCGATAATGGAATTATCCATCAAATGAATCAGAAAAAAGAAAGAAAACAGAGAAGGAAAAAGATGAACAAGAGGAATTAAGATTTTGTGTGTATTAAAACTCACGATTATGATGATTGAGATGATAAAAAAGAATGTTTTCCGAAATTAATCCAATTTTCTGTGATTGTAGGAAGAAAACGCGTTGAAATCATGATCAAATCGCGCCGAAATCGCAATGTAACATAATAGACGCAAAAAGATAGAAATTCAAAAAATAATTCAGTGTGGCGCGTACCTTGGATAGCAAAAAACTCGCTGGCCGCTAGATCTAGAAGACGCAGATCCAGCGGCCAGCAATGCGTCTTCTAGATCTAGCGGCCAACAATGCGTGCTGGCTGTGCTGAAAAAGCCCTCCTTAAGCACTGTAGTCGGGGGCAAATATCAGATACCAATAACCAAGTTCACAAGTCTTTTATATACATACACAAAAGTTTGAATTTAGGACCTTATTAGACTACTATAATTATTAGATAAAAATTGGCTAAAAACCCAAATTAGGGGTTAGGAGTGAATCTCTTATACCAATAGGGTGAATAGTGTTAATTTGTGTTTTATCTAATTCTTATCCAAGAATTCTAGTAGGAAATCATTTTCCTTGAATTTAAAGGCATATAGAGATTAGGTTTTTGTTTGAATTGCTTGCTGCCATAACTAAATTTCTCTTCTCAACATGGCTAATTCCATTCTCAAACCATTTGCAATAGTGTCGGGGAGAATCAGAATCACTAGTGAGCTTATTCATTCTTCTCAATCCTTCTGGCGGCTGCAGTATTGGTATCCCCCAACTCCGAAGAACCAACAACAAAGAATGGCCGAAGCAAGTCGGCTCATCATCAGGCCCAATTTCTGCACTAGCAGCAGCAGCGTTAAGAATGTCGCCGGTACTACTAATGCCGCCTCCGCCGCCGCCGACATCGGCCGAAATTACTTGATGTTGTCGGACGAGCAATTAATGAGCCAATGCGAGATGGACACTTTCAAAGCATCAGGTCCAGGTGGACAGCACCGGAACAAGCGCGAATCCGCCGTCCGTATCAAGCACCTTCCTACTGGTATTATTGCCCAGGTATTACCAGGAATTCGATGAATTGAACATCTATTTTAAATACTCTGTGTCGCAAATTGAATATCCATATTTGTCTTTGCATAAGAATTAAGAATAGTCGTTTGACTGTGAGTACCCTACTATGATATCCTTAGAGAAGAGCTTGCATATAAGAGGTTAGTTATGAGAGTTTAATGAGAGAATATATCAATTTTGGGAAAGTAGATTTCATTGTGAGACAGACTAAAATAGAAAGTTAACATTCAATTTGGGAACGAGGAATTGAAATGGAGGGTGTACTTTATTATTCATTTATAGTGCTTGATAGTGTGCCGCAGCTGTAAATATTGTTGCTTTGATACAGTTGCAAACATTGGAAGAGCAAGTGCTCTAATGGACCTCACAAATTATTCTGGATTTTGTTGCACAATTCGAGCATTAATTATGATGAATAATATTTCCATAATTTCGATATACTTTTGGTTAGGAGAGAACAAATTTAGTCGCTTAACATACTTCCATTCACTAAAATATGGATTTTAAGCAGGCTGTTGAAGACAGATCACAACACAAGAACAGAGCTTCAGCCCTAGCTCGATTGCGGACCCTACTAGCACTTAAAATTAGGAATCCTATTGTTGAAATTGATGATTATACACCTCCTCTAGAGCTTCTTCAGATACTCCCACCAAGTTCCACAATCAAGAAGGGATCAGGTTGTGGGCCTAATCAGATTGGACCAAATAATCCGAAATTTGTAATGGGAATGCAAGCTTTGGTCGATTTGTTGTTTGCAGTTAATGGTTCTGTCGCGGATGCTGCTAAAAAGCTGGGGGTTAAGCACAGGGGGCATTATCTCGATTGATTTTGTCTGATGATTCACTTCGTATGAAAGTTAATGAGTTCAGAGCATCAAAGGGTTTGAAGCCTCTCAAGTGATTGTGTCCAATAAAGTTTGTCTCAGGTACTATTAACTGGATTCAGGATTAGTTGTGGAACGCTACTTTTTAACTGTTCATCAAAATCAAAAGATTGAAAAGCCACTCATCCTATGGAGAACAGCGGTTCCTCATGGCTTATTTGTGTTTCACATGCTGCGGAAAAAGTGAATTCTGCACTAGTTTTGGCTGTAGTTTTTCTTAATTATAATTTCATTTGGTGCATTCAAGTTATAGTGTAGATTAAATATGCTAACTCAAGTTCAATTCTAATTCTTGATTGTTAACATTTTCTTTCAGACACAAAATGTATGTACATTGAGTTATATGCATGTCTTGCAGGTTAATAATACAATTTTTGTTTTGCTACATATGTTTTTTTATGCTGGATGTTTGTTGGTTTCTATAGATATATTTATGTTGAATGTGTGTTTGAAGAATGCAAGATGAAGTTCAGGCGGCATGTGCTCCCCCAAAATTCATTTTCTTTTTCTAAAAAAACTGCTTAAATGACGTTAAACTCCTCTCTACTTGGACGAATTCATGTAGGTACCAAGTATTGACTTCTGATGAACATTTTCTTCAATATAAGAAAAGATATATTGATGTTCAGACCTTATTGTTCCAACTAATCTAGTCGGACGCCACATTAGCCGACTTGGTAAATATTTTGGCAAATAGGCAACAAATTGTGGTTTCCATGCACTAGATGAGAGTAACTCCTGACCTTTGATTGGGAGCCCTAATTCTTTCCATTGGAACAAGGCCTCATTGGCCTTGAAATCTGGAATTGACATCTCTAATTAACCAAAACTTATTATTCTTTCCTTTGTCATGTTTAATCTTTGAATTGAAGTGAGTTTGAATGGGAGAGGCTTTTCCCTCATAATCTTATTTTTTAACTTCCCCTAATGGAAGATCTGGAGTTCCTTTCACGAGATACATTTCCTTTATTTTTATTGTTTTGAAAAAAAATTAATATAGTTTTCCATTGAAGGAGGGAATACCTGGACAAAGGATCAATGCTATAGCAACACAATTTTTTGCCATAGGAACAGTCAAAACGGCAGCAGATAGCTATATTTTATGTGGAAAAGCTCGTACTATTTGTTAAATTTGTACTTTTACCCCCTTATAATAGTACTGAGGAAATAATTTTGTATACAAATTATTTTGCCAGAAGGTTTCGTATCCTCCAGGAGGCTTCTCTTTCTCAATACTTTGTATTCTATCCCATTTATTGTAACCATCTGAAGTTGACTACAATTAAGAGTTAATATGGTTATTTCTTGCATAGAATCTCTTTCTGTTATCATTTATGCATTTTAGGCTCACACAAAAAACAAACTTTTATTTGGTTTGCAGGTTTTTTGTTTCTGGAGGCTGAATATGAAACCACCCAAAAATGCACTTAAATCAGGTTTCTTATCTATGGATTTATTGATATTAAAATTTCCATCTTTTAGTAAATAGTACTAACTTTTTATTTAGTGTTCCTATCTCTTTTGGGATAGATGCGTTTTGGCCTATCTAGTTTTCTTTGATTTTTTGTATATATTTTATAGTTCTCTTTGATCCTTATACTTGTAGTATGATGTTGAAAAATAGTAAAAGTACAGGCCTGCATCCGGGCTG
Organism: Vinca minor; assembly: GCA_026122235.1. NCBI lineage: Eukaryota > Viridiplantae > Streptophyta > Magnoliopsida > Gentianales > Apocynaceae > Vinca > Vinca minor. The sequence continues at coordinate 6,524,298 of JAOCZM010000161.1, read as the reverse complement.
GAGTATTTGTAGTTAAACCAAAATACCCTGAAAAAACTGCCTTTTGATTTCTTCCTTGAGCAGTCCGTCAGTAACCGTCTTTTTTCTATGTGCTTCATGTGCGTGTGTATACCATGATACTGTTTGAAGACATGATATGAATTTGCAGAAGATTTTTTGCTGATCCAACTGATTTGGTGCTACTTGTACAGGTGTCTTTGTGGGATGGTATCATACCTTCCAAAGAACATGCAAAATTCTGGATCCATACGACCAATAAGTGTCGCTTCATTGATCAGGTGATGATTTTGCTAAGCCAAGATTTCCTGTAATCTGTATACTATCGTTAATTGGTAAGATATTAAATAGCCCCCTCTTTCTTTCACTCTGTGCAGGGAAGTAACCTCGAAAGGATAGGGATTTTAACTTGGCGTTGCATTGGCATGCGATGCCAAAGACTGGAAAGATGTCCGCTGACAAAATTGTGATGCCTGATTACCGTTTGCCGGCTTACAGATGATGGGATGGGAGGGTGCTTTCTTCTTTGTAGTAGTATAGCTTTGGCTTAACAGAAGCTATTGTTACCGTTTACTAATGCTGGAAACTGATCTGGAAAAAAAGGAAAGATATATACATGAAAACATTATATATTGCCTTCCGGAATTAATTAATATAATGAACTTTATTTTGCATTAAACTTTTGCAGATATATTCGGTTGGATTGAAATTTGTTATGTTCAATGTTCTTGTAATCTAACGCTACTCTCTTTAGATATCTTGAGAAATTCTTGTAAAAATTGTGTTTTTTTTTATGAAAATCTTTTGTATTCATATTCAAAATCGTCATCGAAAAATGCTTGCCTCCTCTGTCGCCCTCACCTCGCACTTGGCATTAGCTGCCCCTGCTTCTTCTCTCCCGTCTACCATATCACCTCTCTTGAGTAAATATTAGTAAACGGTGTTAGTGGAATTAAGTTGAATTAAAATTAATCTAACCTTAAGATTAAATATTAGGACACTTTACTTTCTAATTAGTTCGGCTCTGGTGCAGAAATCTAATTTTTCTTCATCGCTGCGGCTCCGGTCATGAACGAGGTTAAAGTTCGAAGACGCGTGCAGGGACTTAATCTCCTCCGTCAGATTAAAATTTTGACAGTGAACATTAATTTAAATCGGACACCTACCTTTTTTTTAAGATATTGTAATGAGAAGTTCCATGCATACTTGAAAAAGCTCATTTCGTATAGGATCGGATGCGTTTTTTCTTCACCCTACTTTTCGGAGGAATTGACCTAAACCCTAAACCTAAACCTAAACCCTAAACCCTAACCCTAAACCTAAACCTAAACCCTAAACCCTAAACCTAAACCCTAAACCACAAACCCTAAACCTAAACCCTAAACCCTAAACCCTAAACCTAAACCTAAACCTAAACCCTAAACCCTAACCCTAAACCTAAAACCTAAACCTAAACCCTAAACCCTAAACCTAAACCCCTAAACCCTAAACCCTAAACCACTAAACCCTAAACCCTAAACCCTAAACCCCAAACCCTAAACCCTAAACCCTAAACCCTAAACCCTAAACCCTAAACCCTAAACCCTAAACCCTAAACCCTAAACCCTAAACCCTAAACCCTAAACCCTAAACCCTAAACCCTAAACCCTAAACCCTAAACCCCTAAACCCTAAACCCTAAACCCTAAACCCTAAACCCTAAACCCTAAACCCTAAACCCTAAACCCTAAACCCTAAACCCTAAACCCTAAACCCCTAAACCCTAAACCCTAAACCCTAAACCCTAAACCCTAAACCCTAAACTCCTAAACCCTAAACCCTAAACCCTAAACCCTAAACCCTAAACTCCTAAACCCCTAAACCCTAAACCCTAAACCCCTAAACCCTAAACCCTAAACCCTAAACCCTAAACCCTAAACCCCTAAACCCTAAACCCCTAAACCCTAAACCCTAAACCCTAAACCCTAAACCCTAAACCCTAAACCCCTAAACCCTAAACCCTAAACCCCTAAACCCTAAACCCCTAAACCCTAAACCCTAAACCCTAAACCCTAAACCCTAAACCCTAAACCCTAAACCCTAAACCCTAAACCCTAAACCCTAAACCCTAAACCCTAAACCCTAAACCCTAAACCCTAAACCCAAAACCCTAAACCCCTAAACCCCTAAACCCTAAACCCCTAAACCCCTAAACCCTAAACCCTAAACCCCTAAACCCCTAAACCCTAAACCCTAAACCCTAAACCCTAAACCCCTAAACCCTAAACCCTAAACCCTAAACCCCAAACCCCTAAACCCCTAAACCCTAAACCCTAAACCCTAAACCCTAAACCCCTAAACCCTAAACCCTAAACCCTAAACCCTAAACCCCTAAACCCTAAACCCTAAACCCTAAACCCTAAACCCTAAACTCCCTAAACCCTAAACCCTAAACCCTAAACCCTAAACCCTAAACCCTAAACCCTAAACCCTAAACCCCTAAACCCTAAACCCTAAACCCTAAACCCTAAACCCTAAACCCTAAACCCTAAACCCCTAAACCCTAAACCCTAAACCCTAAACCCTAAACCCTAAACCCTAAACCCCTAAACCCTAAACCCTAAACCCTAAACCCTAAACCCTAAACCCTAAACCCTAAACCCTAAACCCTAAACCCTAAACCCTAAACCCTAAACCCTAAACCCTAAACCCTAAACCCTAAACCCCTAAACCCTAAACCCTAAACCCTAAACCCTAAACCCCAAACCCTAAACCCTAAACCCTAAACCCTAAACCCTAAACCCTAAACCCTAAACCCTAAACCCTAAACCCTAAACCCCTAAACCCTAAACCCTAAACCCTAAACCCTAAACCCTAAACCCTAAACCCTAAACCCTAAACCCTAAACCCTAAACCCTAAACCCTAAACCCTAAACCCTAAACCCTAAACCCTAAACCCTAAACCCTAAACCCTAAACCCTAAACCCTAAACCCTAAACCCTAAACCCTAAACCCTAAACCCTAAACCCTAAACCCTAAACCCTAAACCCTAAACCCCTAAACCCTAAACCCTAAACCCTAAACCCTAAACCCTAAACCCTAAACCCTAAACCCTAAACCCTAAACCCTAAACCCTAAACCCCTAAACCCTAAACCCTAAACCCTAAACCCCTAAACCCCAAACCCCTAAACCCTAAACCCCTAAACCCTAAACCCTAAACCCTAAACCCTAAACCCTAAACCCTAAACCCTAAACCCTAAACCCTAAACCCTAAACCCTAAACCCTAAACCCTAAACCCTAAACCCTAAACCCTAAACCCTAAACCCTAAACCCTAAACCCCTAAACCCTAAACCCTAAACCCCAAACCCCTAAACCCTAAACCCTAAACCCTAAACCCTAAACCCTAAACCCTAAACCCTAAACCCTAAACCCTAAACCCTAAACCCCTAAACCCTAAACCCTAAACCCTAAACCCTAAACCCTAAACCCTAAACCCTAAACCCTAAACCCTAAACCCTAAACCCTAAACCCCTAAACCCTAAACCCTAAACCCTAAACCCTAAACCCTAAACCCTAAACCCTAAACCCTAAACCCTAAACCCCCAAACCCTAAACCCCTAAACCCTAAACCCTAAACCCCAAACCCTAAACCCTAAACCCTAAACCCTAAACCCTAAACCCTAAACCCTAAACCCTAAACCCTAAACCCTAAACCCTAAACTCCTAAACCCTAAACCCTAAACCCTAAACCCTAAACCCTAAACCCTAAACCCTAAACCCCTAAACCCTAAACCCTAAACCCTAAACCCTAAACCCACCCTAAACCCTAAACCCTAAACCCTAAACCCTAAACCCTAAACCCTAAACCCTAAACCCTAAACCCCTAAACCCTAAACCCTAAACCCTAAACCCTAAACCCTAAACCCTAAACCCTAAACCCTAAACCCCTAAACCCTAAACCCCTAAACCCTAAACCCTAAACCCTAAACCCTAAACCCTAAACCCTAAACCCTAAACCCTAAACCCTAAACCCTAAACCCCTAAACCCTAAACCCCAAACCCTAAACCCTAAACCCTAAACCCTAAACCCTAAACCCTAAACCCTAAACCCTAAACCCTAAACCCCTAAACCCTAAACCCTAAACCCCTAAACCCTAAACCCTAAACCCTAAACCCTAAACCCTAAACCCTAAACCCCTAAACCCTAAACCCTAAACCCTAAACCCTAAACCCTAAACCCTAAACCCTAAACCCTAAACCCTAAACCCTAAACCCCTAAACCCTAAACCCCTAAACCCTAAACCCTAAACCCTAAACCCTAAACCTCAAACCCTAAACCCTAAACCCTAAACCCTAAACCCTAAACCCTAAACCCTAAACCCTAAACCCTAAACCCCTAAACCCTAAACCCTAAACCCTAAACCCTAAACCCTAAACCCTAAACCCTAAACCCTAAACCCTAAACCCTAAACCCTAAACCCCTAAACCCTAAACCCTAAACCCACCCCTAAACCCTAAACCCTAAACCCTAAACCCCTAAACCCCTAAACCCCTAAACCCTAAACCCTAAACCCTAAACCCTAAACCCCTAAACCCTAAACCCTAAACCCTAAACCCTAAACCCTAAACTCCTAAACCCTAAACCCTAAACCCTAAACCCTAAACCCTAAACCCTAAACCCCTAAACCCTAAACCCTAAACCCTAAACCCTAAACCCTAAACCCTAAACCCTAAACCCTAAACCCCAAACCCTAAACCCCTAAACCCTAAACCCTAAACCCCTAAACCCTAAACCCTAAACCCTAAACCCCTAAACCCTAAACCCTAAACCCTAAACCCTAAACCCTAAACCCTAAACCCTAAACCCCTAAACCCTAAACCCCTAAACCCTAAACCCTAAACCCTAAACCCCTAAACCCTAAACCCCTAAACCCTAAACCCTAAACCCTAAACCCTAAACCCCTAAACCCCTAAACCCCTAAACCCTAAACCCTAAACCCTAAACCCCTAAACCCCTAAACCCCTAAACCCTAAACCCTAAACCCCTAAACCACTAAACCCCTAAACCCCAAACCCCTAAACCCTAAACCCTAAACCCTAAACCCCTAAACCCCTAAACCCCAAACCCCTAAACCCTAAACCCCTAAACCCCTAAACCCTAAACCCTAAACCCCTAAACCCCTAAACCCTAAACCCTAAACCCTAAACCCTAAACCCTAAACCCTAAACCCCTAAACCCACTAAACCCTAAACCCTAAACCCCTAAACCCCTAAACCCTAAACCCCTAAACCCTAAACCCTAAACCACTAAACCCTAAACCCTAAACCCTAAACCCCTAAACCCTAAACCCTAAACCCTAAACCACTAAACCCTAAACCCTAAACCCTAAACCCTAAACCCACTAAACCACTAAACCCTAAACCCTAAACCCCAAACCCTAAACCCACTAAACCCCAAACCCTAAACCCTAAACCCTAAACCCTAAACCCCTAAACCCTAAACCCTAAACCCCTAAACCCTAAACCCCTAAACCCTAAACCCTAAACCACTAAACCCTAAACCCTAAACCCTAAACCCTAAACCCTAAACCCTAAACCCTAAACCCTAAACCCTAAACCCTAAAACCCTAAACCCTAAACCCTAAACCCTAAACCCTAAACCCTAAACCCTAAACCCTAAACCCTAAAAGTTTCTTGTTGTCCAATTGCTGGGCTAGAAGCTTGTTCGTCACTCTACGCCATAAAGAGTGGAAACTTGCTACGACTTTCTGCCCAATATGTAATGGATTACCTTCCAAAGCGTTACTTTTACGATGTCCAAGGAGTAGAGAAGATGGGTGAGTGTTACTCACTGCACTACTTAGACCTTTATAGATTTACTAGGTCAATTGGAGTTTACGTTGAGGACGACTACCCCTACAGAGGTGACAAAAGACGCGATCACCAATTTAAAGATGTTGGGATGGTAAGTTTGAAATTAATTTTAATAACATTTATTTGTTTCCATTCAAGAAAATATGTTATCTTTGACATGTATTTTTATTGGCTATTTTAAATCTTGTTATTTGTAGGAAAAAAAATTCCGAATCAAAAATTACAAATACTTGGAGTTGGATAACACAGCGTCTGTTACCAAACAGCAAAAGGCACAGCCTTTGGCTGGTTACATCAGATTATATCCTAGTATCTATCATCACAAAGGAAAAGTGAGTAATACTTTTATTATTTTGTGACATACATACTTTTATTATTTTATTATCTAATAAAATAAAAAACTAATTTTTTCAGCATGTATATTGGCCCAAGATTGTTGAGCAGAAGTCTTGGACTATTTGTCCCGAGAAGTGGCCCATGACTTGGCCCGAAGGGGATGTAGATGGGGAATGGCCCAGTGAGGGTAAAGAGTGCCCCAGTAAGGACGGGACCGTGGAGGAGTTAACCAGCCATGGTAATGCGGTTTATCCGGAAAATCATCATATGGTGTTAGTGGTGGGTTGTGGAACCGAAAAAAAAAATGGCTTCGAATATTATATTATCAAGAATTCATAGGGCGAAGACTGGGGCCACGGTGGATACGCCAAAATGGCAAGACATCTAATGCTGGATTTGTGGTATCCAATTGGAGGTGAATTCGAAGAAGAAAAAATTAGTAAAAGAAGATGAAGAAAATTGAATCCATACCTTGGCGTTTATATGTAAAATTTGCTTCCGGTATTGTCGTTTTTTACTCCATTATTGAGATATATCGCGTGACTCTGTAAACCACCTTTTTCTCCTATATCACACATAGAATTCGGATGGAAGCTTGTTCGTCACTCTACGCCATAAAGAGTGGAAACTTGCTACGACTTTCTGCCCAATATGTGATGGATTACCTTCCAAAGCGATACTTTTACGATGTCCAAGGAGTACCGAAGATGGGTGAGTGTTACTCACTGCACTACTTAGACCTTTATAGATTTACTAGGTCAAATGGAGTTTTTTTTTTTTTTTTAAATATTTAATTTTATTGATAGGGCCAAAGTCGGCCAAAAAAAAGGAGGGGGACATAAACCAAAACCTCCCAAAAGGTGGAAAAAACATCCAATACATCTAAGATAGCAAAGCAAAGCAACCTTGCACATTCAAGAGTATGCACAAGGATGTTACAATTAAAAACCATGCTATGATGCAAAACAATAGAAACTCGAACATAAGACACGGAACCACTAGTCTAAATGAGCGGGTTTCACAATCCCAAGTTTGCTAAGGCATCCAGTAACGAATTTTCCTCTTGATAAACATGAACAACCTTGCAATAACTAGTAATAGAAAGCATTTTGCGATCACTAAAAATTCGAAGCATTTCAGTCACCGTGACCAACAAAACGCAAGCAAAAGACAAGACCGGCAAGCCGGTTGCCCCGTGATGGGGAATAAAAGTGCCTCCCATAGAAGGTAGGTTAGAAGACCGGCAAGCCGGTTGCCCCATGAGGGGAATATAAGTGCCTCACAGAGGAGGAATAATAAAAGAGCCATGAAGGGAATATAAGTGGCTCATACAAGAGATAACCAAAAAATGAAATGAAATCATGCCCCTTGTGTGAGGAGGGTGTATCAAGTCACGAACTAAAAACAAACAGCATAGTGTGGCACCAAGAAGCTTCAAAAATCAACAAAGCTGCCACTCCTTTGTTATAGCCAATCCCACTCACGAAATAAACAAATAAAAACAAGGAGAGGGGCCCAATAACAACAACAAAGCAGCTTCCAAGTCAAAAAGAGATCAAAAGGCAAAATTTTGTCACCTTCTTCACAAAGACCTGCGAAGAACATCCAAGTAATCCGAAAAATTCACCCATGGTCGATCATGGATTTTCTTAGATATAGGTGTTCTCCAAGCTCCCAATAGATCTAAAATGTCAATAAACATCCCGATCCGTTCCGAAAATAGAGCCTTCTTTGAAAAATAAGTTGGTCCTTGAAACTTATTCAAAGACGGTCTTACTATGTGGTTTTGCTTGAAGCAATCTCCAACCAAAATGCTATAATCTTGACGAGTGGAGAGAAAGAAGCAAACTAATCCGGTCACTCGACTTGTAGTACCTAAGTGAAGTTACGCCATAAACTCCATCTTTCCATGAATTCCTTCTCAGCCCACGAACCCCGATTTGAAAGATTAATCGCCAAAATATACAAGAGCAAGCAAAAATCGGATAGAAAGATGTATGGACAGCATCAAAGATCCAATCTTTACTCACTTTAAATACCCAAAACTGCTTTTTCTTCAAATATATTTGTTAAAAGGAGGATAACCCATGACCAGCAGAGAACATCACAAAAAGGAAGGAGAGTAACAATTTTTTTAAGAATAAACGCCAAGAGCAAAAATCGGACCAGAAGGTTGTTTGGAGCAGGAACAGCAGCAAAGATCCCATCTTTACTCTCTCTCTCTCTCTCTCTCCCTATTTTAATATCTAATAGCTTCAAGGGATCTAAAAAAGAACCCACTAAAGCAACAAACGAAGAACAGACCAAGCAGAACAAGAATAAACTAAGCTAAATCTACCAAAAAAGGTAGTGTTAGTTAGATTATTTTCCAAAAATCATACAAGAGCAAGAAGAGAGACATATTTCTCTAGAGAGAAAATTTCCCTTTTTGCGGGACTGACAACACAAAATGGTCAAATGGAGTTTACGTTGAGGACGACTACCCCTACAGAGGTGACAAAAGACACGATCACCAATTTAAAGATGTTGGGATGGTAAGTTTGAAATTAATTTTAATAACATTTATATGTTTCCATTCAAGAAAATATGTTATCTTTGACATGTATTTTTATTGGCTATTTTAAATCTTGTTATTTGTAGAAAAAAAATTCCGAATCAAAAATTACAAATACTTGGAGTTGGATAACACAGCGTCTGTTACCAAACAGTGCCTTTAGCTGGTTACATCAGATTATATACTACTATCTATCATCACAAAGGAAAAGTGAGTAATACTTTTATTATTTTGTGACATAGATACTTTTATTATTTTATTATCTAATAAAATAAAAAACTGATTTTTTCAGCACGGTTTGTATTGTTCAGCATGTGCAGAAACATCCCTGTTCCGCATAGGATCCGAACTGGCCACGCTTCTGGGTCCAGGCTCCTATGCGGAACAGAGATTTGTTCCACATGTGCGGGACACAATCGAAACCATCGGATGATATTTTTTAACGGTCCAGATCTGGAGAGAGAAATTTTTATTTATTTCAATATTTTAAGTCCAGCCGCAACTTTTATCTCTCCTGATCTGGCTCGTTAAAAATCTCATCCGACGGATAAAGTGGTTCCGCACATGCGGAAAAAATGCATTCGCATAGGAATCGGGCCAGCGCTCCGCGCATTTTTGCAACTTTTCTCGTAAATATCTGCTGACTCAGACTTCTACTGCTCACTTTTTTCTTAAAATTTCCATTCTCAAGAGTCCAGAAGTCTTCCAAAGGCATGTTTGTTTTTATTAGGGATATTGTAGTAAGTAAATTTAATTAATATAATTCAATTATTGTTTTAATTATCTTGTATGTATCTCAATTATTAATTTTTTTTCTTTTTCCTTTTTTCTATAAAAGTTTCTTGTTGTCCAATTGCTGGGCTAGAAGCTTGTTCGTCACTCTACGCCATAAAGAGTGGAAACTTGCTACGAATTTCTGCCCAATTGAATTATATTAATTAAATTTACTTACTACAATATCCCTAATAAAAACAAACATGCCTTTGGAAGACTTCTGGACTCTAAAGAATGGAAATTTTAAGAAAAAAGTGAGAAGAGGAAGCTGGAGCTGCAGTATATTTACAGGAAAATATGCAAAAATGCACGGGAGCGTCAGTTCGGATCCTATGCGGAACAGATTTTTTTCCGCATGTGCGGAACTACTTTATCCGTCGGATGAGATTTTGAACGACCCAGATCAGGAGAGATAAAAGTTGCGGTTGGACTTAAAATATTAAAATAAATAAAAATTTCTCTCTCCAGATCTGGACCGTTAAAAAATATCATCCGACGGTTTCGATTGTGTCCCGCACATGTGGAACAAATCTCTGTTCTGCATAGGAGCTTGGACCCAGAAGCGTGGTCAGTTCGGATCCTATGCGGAACAGTGATGTTTCTTCACGTGCCGAACAATACAAACCGTCAGATGATATTTTTAACGGTTCAGATATGGAGAGAGAAAAGTTGCGGCTGGACTTAAAATATTAAAAAAAAAGAAATTTCTCTTTCCAGATCTGGACCGTTACAAAATATCATCCAATGGCTAATATTTTTTCCGCATAGGACTATCAATAAAGGTCCCCTTTCTCTCTCTCCCCCCATTTTCTCACATCGCATCGCAAATCGTATAGAGAGAGTCTTCTCTAGGACTCTGCAATTCCTTTGATTTTCACCCGTCTTGGTTTATGAGGTAAATTTTATTTTGATTTTTTGTTGATTTATTTTTGTTCCGTTGTAATCCGATCGCGTTTAATCAGATCTGTTTTTTTTTACAAATAACAAGATTTAATATAGCCAATAAAAATACATGTCAAAGATAACATATTTTCTTGAATGGAAACATATAAATGTTATTAAAATTAATTTCAAACTTACCATCCCAACATCTTTAAATTGGTGATCGTGTCTTTTGTCACCTCTGTAGGGGTAGTCGTCCTCTACGTAAACTCCATTTGACCGAGTAAATCTATAAAGGTCTAAGTAGTGCAGTGAGTAACACTCACCCATCTTCTCTACTCCTTGGACATCGTAAAAGTATCGCTTTGGAAGGTAATCCATCACATATTGGGCAGAAAGTCGTAGCAAGTTTCCACTCTTTATGGCGTAGAGTGACGAACAAGCTTCTAGCCCAGCAATTGGACAACAAGAAACTTTTATAGAAAAAAGGAAAAAGAAAAAAAATTAATAATTGAGATACATACAAGATAATTAAAATAATAATTGAATTATATTAATTAAATTTACTTACTACAATATCCCTAATAAAAACAAACATGCCTTTGGAAGACTTCTGGACTCTAGAGAATGGAAATTTTAAGAAAAAAGTGAGAAGAGGAAGCTGGAGCTGCAGTATATTTACAGGAAAAGATGCAAAAATGCGCGGGAGCGTCAGTTCGGTTCCTATGCGGAACAGATTTTTTTCCGCATGTGCGGAACCACTTTATCCGTCGGATGAGATTTTGAACGACCCAGATCAGGAGAGATAAAAGTTGCGGCTGGACTTAAAATATTAAAATAAATAAAATTTCTCTCTCGGATCTGTCACAGTTAAAAAAATATCATCAAGCGGTTTTCGATTGTGTCCCGCACATGTGGAACAAATCTCTGTTCCGCATAGGAGCTTGGACCCAGAAGCGTGGCCAGTTCGGATCCTATGCGGAACAGTGATGTTTACGCGCGTCTTAGAACAATACAAGCCGTCTTTGAAAAAAATCAATTTTTTATTTTATTTGATAATAAAATAATAAAAGCATCTATGTCACAAAATAATAAAAGTATTACTCACTTTTCCTTTGTGATGATAGATACTAGGATATAATCTGATGTAACCAGCCAAAACAGACGCTGTGTTATCCAACTCCAAGTATTTGTAATTTTTTATTCGGAATTTTTTTTTCTACAAATAACAAGATTTAAAATAGCCAATAAAAATACATGTCAAAGATAACATATTTTCTTGATTGGAAACATATAAATGTTATTAAAATTAATTTCAAACTTACCATCCCAACATCTTTAAATTGGTGATCGTGTCTTTTGTCACCTCTGTAGGGGTAGTCGTCCTCAACGTAAACTCCATTTGACCTAGTAAATCTATAAAGGTCTAAGTAGTGCTTTGAGTAACACTCACCCATCTTCTCTACTCCTTGGACATCGTAAAAGTATCGCTTTGGAAGGTAATCCATCACATATTGGGCAGAAAGTCGTAGCAAGTTTCCACTCTTTATGGCGTAGAGTGACGAACAAGCTTCTAGCCCAGCAATTGGACAACAAGAAACTTTTATAGAAAAAAGGAAAAAGAAAAAAATTTAATAATTGAGATACATACAAGATAATTAAAATAATAATTGAATTATATTAATTAAATTTACTTACTACAATATCCCTAATAAAAACAAACATGCCTTTGTAAGACTTCTGGACTCTTGAGAATGGAAATTTTAAGAAAAAAGTGAGAAGAGGAAGCTGGAGCTGCAGTATATTTACAGGAAAAGATGCAAAAATGCGCGGGAGCGTCAGTTCGGTTCCTATGCGGAACAGATTTTTTTCCGCATGTGCGGAACCACTTTATCCGTCGGATGAGATTTTGAACGACCCAGATCAGGAGAGATAAAAGTTGCGGCTGGACTTAAAATATTAAAATAAATAAAATTTCTCTCTCCAGATCTGGACCGTTAAAAAATATCATCCGACGGTTTCGATTGTGTCCCGCACATGTGGAACAAATCTCTGTTCCGCATAGGAGCTTGGACCCAGAAGCGTGGTCAGTTCGGATCCTATGCGTAACAGGGATGTTTCTGCACGTGCCGAACAATACAAACCGTCAGATGATATTTTTAACGGTTCAGATATGCAGAGAGAAAAGTTGCGGCTGGACTTAAAATATTAAAAAAAAGAAATTTCTCTTTCCAGATCTGGACCGTTAAAAAATATCATCCAATGGCTAATATTTTTTCCGCATAGGACTATCAATAAAGGTCCCCTTTCTCTCTCTCTCTCTCTCTCTCTCTCCCCAATTTCTCACATCGCATCGCAAATCGCATAGAGAGAGTCTTCTCTAGGACTCTGCAATTCCTTTAATTTTCAGCCGTCTTGGTTTATGAGGTAAATTTTATTTTGATTTTTTGTTGATTTATTTTTGTTCCGTTGTAATCCGATCGCGTTTAATCAGATCTGTTTTTTCTACAAATAACAAGATTTAATATAGCCAATAAAAATACATGTCAAAGATAACATATTTTCTTGATTGGAAACATATAAATGTTATTAAAATTAATTTCAAACTTACCATCCCAACATCTTTAAATTGGTGATCTTGTCTTTTGTCACCTCTGTAGGGGTAGTCGTCCTCAACGTAAACTCCATTTGACCTAGTAAATCTATAAAGGTCTAAGTAGTGCAGTGAGTAACACTCACCCATCTTCTCTACTCCTTGGACATCGTAAAAGTATCGCTCTGGAAGGTAATCCATCACATATTGGGCAGAAAGTCGTAGCAAGTTTCCACTCTTTATGGCGTAGAGTGACAAACAAGCTTCTAGCCCAGCAATTGGACAACAAGAAACTTTTATAGAAAAAAGGAAAAAGAAAAAAAATTAATAATTGAGATACATACAAGATAATTAAAATAATAATTGAATTATATTAATTAAATTTACTTACTACAATATCCCTAATAAAAACAAACATGCCTTTGGAAGACTTCTGGACTCTAAAGAATGGAAATTTTAAGAAAAAAGTGAGAAGAGGAAGGCTGGAGCTGCGGTATATTTACGAGGAAAAAGTTGCAAAAATGCGCGGGAGGCGTCGGGTTCGATTCTATGCGGAGCAGATTTTTTTTCGCATGTGCGGAACCACTTTATCCGTCGGATGAGATTTTGAAAGCGACCCGGATCGGGAGAGATAAAAGTTGCGATTTGGACTTAAAATATTAAAATAAATAAAAAATTTCTCTCTCGGGATCACGGGACCGTTAAAAAAATATCATCCAGACGGTTTCGATTGTGTCCCGCGCATGTGGAACAAATCTACATTCGCATAGGAGCACTGGACCCGAAGCGTGGCGATTCGGATCCTATGCGGAAACGAGGGATGTTTTCGCACGCGTCTTAGAACAATACAAAGCCGTCTTTGAAAAAAATCGGTTTTTATTTTATTAGATAATAAAATAATAAAAGTATCTATGTCACAAAATAATAAAAGTATTACTCACTTTTCCTTTGTGATGATAGATACTAGGATATAATCTGATGTAACCAGCCAAAGGCTGTGCCTTTAGCTGTTTGCTAACAGACGCTGTGTTATCCAACTCCAAGTATTTGTAATTTTTTATTCGGAATTTTTTTTTCTACAAATAACAAGATTTAAAATATCCAATAAAAATACATGTCAAAGATAACATATTTTCTTGAATGGAAACATATAAATGTTATTAAAATTAATTTCAAACTTACCATCCCAACATCTTTAAATTGGTGATCGTGTCTTTTGTCACCTCTGTAGGGGTAGTCGTCCTCAACGTAAACTCCATTTGACCTAGTAAATCTATAAAGGTCTAAGTAGTGCAGTGAGTAACACTCACCCATCTTCTCTACTCCTTGGACATCGTAAAAGTATCGCTTTGGAAGGTAATCCATCACATATTGGGCAGAAAGTCGTAGCAAGTTTCCACTCTTTATGGCGTAGAGTGACGAACAAGCTTCTAGCCCAGCAATTGGACAACAAGAAACTTTTATAGAAAAAAGGAAAAAGAAAAAAAATTATTAATTGAGATACATACAAGATAATTAAAATAATAATTGAATTATATTAATTAAATTTACTTACTACAATATCCCTGATCAATCACGGGAAGTAGGATGTTTGAATTCAGGTGGGATATCTATATACAAAATAAACAAAAAAAATACATAAAACAAAAGTAATAATTTAAAGAAACAATAATCTTAACAGATTTATTAGAAGAAAAAAACTAAATAACTAAGTTAGATGGTAATTTAGATACCAATGCTCCAACATCTAGGGGTAATTTTGCTGCCATATCACAATTTCAAATATGTAAATCTGCAAGGGGGAGAAAGCAAAATTTTACTTCTGAATTTTTGTGTTGTTTTGGTAATTTTTTTATATTATGTAATGCAACATGTATATCAGCGTCAAAATTTAAATGTAAATTCAATCATATACACACAAATATGTTGAACTAAAATACGATGCTCTTGACAAAAAATAGAAAAAATCTCACTGTTTTACAACGTAACAACTGCACATTTAACAGAATAAAGTAGTGAGATTAATGTGCATAACCATAAACACAATGTGGCAAATGATACAGCTTCATGAATGTGTGCCTAGAACTCGATTCGATCAGTACTATGATCTTGGTAAACATGCTTTTGGACCAAAACTATGGTCATGGATAGTGCTTAGGGATGGCAATGGGTCGGGGCGGAGTTTCATGTTTTTCACCGATCCGCCCCGACCCATTTAGGTTATTTTCCTGCCCCGCCCTGACCCGTGACCCGCAAACGGGGCAACATTCTCTCCCTCGCCCCGACCCGTGCCGCCCCATTTTTTCCGTTCTATTTTTCAAAAGTAAAATAATTAGCATATATTTTATTTTCCCAAGTATAATTACCATATATATAAAAAAATTAAATATATAAATATATATATATATATATATATATATATATATATATTTTTTGGAGTCTAAATGAGTCAAACCGGGCGGGGCGGGGCAAACATCATATCCAAACCGACCCGACGACGACCCGACCCGACACGTTTAAAGAGTAGTCTAGCCCCGACTCGATTCGACCCGTTAGCGGGGTAACGGGGCACGGGCTAAATTGACATCCATAATAGTGCTACCTCAACAACTGATTGTTCAGGTAGGATATCGGGTGGAAAATATAGAACTCACAGATAATTTCAAACATAAAGAATGTACATTTCCCCAATTAATAGTGAGAATGTACATGTGTAGGTTTAAGTTTTAACTAATAGTGAAATTACAATTTCCTAAAATTCCCCCAATTATGATGCATCGCTCAAAAAGTTATTTGAATAGATTAATTTAATATTTGCATTTCTAAGAATAGTTTAACAATAGTTTAATATTTGCATTCCCCCAAATTCAAGAATAGTTTAATATTTGCATTTCTCAAAAAGTTATGACCCGGCCCAGCAGAAGTTCTCTCAAAAGCGTCACTGTAAGTAGGGTTTATCACCCAAAAAAACTCATCGTCTTCACCAAACTTCTCTTCAAACAAAGCCATGGGAAAGCACAAGGAAAAGGAAAGGACGAAGAAGAAGAAGACGACAATAGAAGAACATCCAGAACCTTCTAAAGCAACAACATCATCATCACCTACGAAGAATAATATCGATGAGAAATTAGACATGAAAAATTGAAGTTTCCGGTGAGAAACCAGATAAATTATCGCCTGTACTAGGTTATCTCCCGTCCGGTTATGATCCGTTGAAAAATCAAACCGAAAGAGGTGATTCGACAACGGAGGTTAAGCTATATCAGAGTAATAAGAGGACTAGTCGGTTTGAGCTGGTGGTGAGTCCTAATGGCTCTCGTGTTGATTTTGTCGGTACTAATTATTTCGGCGAAGCCACCGCGCCTCATCTGTGTACCTATGGTCTTGGAGTTCTGGATAAGACTACGCAGACTCTTAGGATTGTTCTGGATAAAACCAAGAAAAAACACAATCGAAATATTAAAAGATGGCAATGGAAATAAAAACAAACATGCCTTTGGAAGACTTCTGGACTCTTGAGAATGGAAATTTTAAGAAAAAAGTGAGAAGAGGAAGCTGGAGCTGCAGTATATTTATAGGAAAAGATGCAAAAATGCGCGGGAGCGTCAGTTCGGTTCCTATGCGGAACAGATTTTTTTCCGCATGTGCGGAACCACTTTATCCGTCGGATGAGATTTTGAACGACCCAGATCAGGAGAGATAAAAGTTGCGGCTGGACTTAAAATATTAAAATAAATAAAATTTCTCTCTCCAGATCTGGACCGTTAAAAAATATCATCCGACGGTTTCGATTGTGTCCCGCACATGTGGAACAAATCTCTGTTCCGCATAGGAGCTTGGACCCAGAAGCGTGGTCAGTTCGGATCTTATGCGGAACAGGGATGTTTCTGCCGAACAATACAAACCGTCAGATGATATTTTTAACGGTTCAGATATGGAGAGAGAAAAGTTGCGGCTGGATTTAAAATATTAAAAAAAAAAAATTTCTCTTTCCAGATCTGAACCGTTAAAAAATATCATCCAATGGCTAATATTTTTTCCTCATAGGACTATCAATAAAGGTCCCCTTTCTCTCTCTCTCTCTCCCCATTTTCTCACATCGCATCGCAAATCGCATAGAGAGAGTCTTCTCTAGGACTCTGCAATTCCTTTGATTTTCAGCCGTCTTGGTTTATGAGGTAAATTTTATTTTGATTTTTTGTTGATTTATTTTTGTTCCGTTGTAATCCGATCGCGTTTAATCAGATCTGTTTTTGCTCGCGCCGGTAGAGCTGTAAATTGTTTTAGGTTGCGCTTTTATTGTTTTGATTTATTTTTTGTTTATTCGTAGGTGGAATTTTTGAAAATTTGAAGTGATTCTTCATTTGTTTGTATAGTACGGTGATTAGGTTATGCTTTTGATTTTATTTTTTGTTGATTCGTAGATTAAAGATTTTTTAAAATTCGAAGCGATTAATTTCTTTGTTTAGTACAGTGATTAGGTTATGCTTTTGATTGTTTTGATTTTAGTTTTTGTTGATTCGTAGATTATATATTTTTAAATTTTGAAGCTATTCATTTCTTTGTTTAGTACATTGATTAGGTTATTCTATTTTTGGTGGAATGATTAGGCTATGCTTTGATTGTCTTGATTTTAGTTTTTGTTGATTCATAGATTAAAGATTTTTTTAAAAATTTGAAGCCATTCATTTATTTGTTTAGTACAGTGATTAGGTTATGCTTTTGATAGTTTGATTTTTGTTTCTGTTGATTCGTAGATTAAATTTTTTTAAAACTTGAAGCGATTCACTTATTTGTATAGTACATTGATTAGGTTGTGCTTTGATTGTTTTGATTTTAGGTTTTTTTTTTTGGTTTTTTTATTCGCCGTAAATTGTTTTTAGAAATTTGAAGCGCTTCATGTCTTTGTTTAGTACAGTAATTAGGTTATGCTTTGATTGTTTTGATTTTAGGGTTTTTGATTCGCAGATAAAATCTGTTTAGAGATTTGAAGTGATTCATGTCTTTGTTTAGTAGAGTAGTTTTTGTTTTAGAAAGAGTCATATATGCATAGATCGGTTTTGTTTTTATTTTTGTTTGATTTGAGTTATTGAAAGTAGAAACACCTGGATTAGTAGCTAACTGAAAAAGCTTGGATGAAGTTCTGAATTTATCGGTTAAATTATGATATATACCGAACAGAAGATGGCTGTTTATGAGTTATATCTCTAGATCTACTGGAATGTGTGTTCTGCGTCATTTCTGTTTATGCTTTAATTTGTGTACATTGATTCAGAAATTTGACTTTTCATACTGGAATGTGTGTTTTGCGTCTTGTTTTGTTTATGCTTTTGATTTATTTGATTGTTTCAGAAATTTGACTTGTTTCTTTGTTGATCATGCAGCTCGAAGGAGAGGCCCACTCTTGGGTAAGTGTTTTCCGGACATGTTATCCTATACGCTGAATCACATATGCATATACTTTGATTTACACATTATATATGTTATTATGCACGTGTTTATATATGTGTATCATTCTTATCACACTCAATCCCTCATAAGTTACTATGATCTTGTTCGTTTTTGTGATAGTAGTTAGGGTCGTGGTGATAACAGTCATGCCCGCTTCTCTTTCTTATCCTTGCTTCTATATCACGATTCTATATTTTGTAAGTCGTTAAGGGTGCTATGAATAGGGCCTTGCCGATGCATTTGATATAGACCTGACTTAATAGGCCGTCTATATGAGAATGATAATTGCTGTAATGGTAATTGCTAACAGTGTTTGTGTTTGTGTGTGTGTGATCTTAAGTAAAATGGTGTTTACTCTACTTGCTTTTGCATTGACGGTTGTAATAGCATTACCCAGTCTGAATTCTTAGGATTCTTCACAATAATGTCAAAAAAATTATTTTGTTCTTGTAGCTAAGAGTTGAGGATATTCTAATTAGAGGGATGAAATGGAGCAAGCATCTCGATCCTGAAAAGAAAGGTCAGTGGTGGTCGTCAGCGGATGTTGCCTCCAGTGCTGACAATATTGAAGAGGTTGCTATCAAAATTGATAGGGGAGTGTCTGAGACCCAGAAAATGCTACAACTAGCTGCTGCACAAAGAATGAATACTGATGCTAGAAGGGCAATTTTTTGCTGTAATGATAATTGACTTAATAGACTGGGTAGTTTCTCTAATGGTAATTGCTGTAATAAACCCTGTTAATTCTTCTCCAAAGTGCAACGTTATAGGCTTTCCTGTATAGATTCTGAAGAAAATGTCTGTATGGAAGGATTTTTGTAATGTTTATATTCTTTTATGATATTCCATCATACTTGTTTAAGACATAGTCCAACATTTTTCTACTCTGCAGTGGTACGCGGATTAAGACCCGCAAACGGAATATTGCAGCGCCTCTGGACCCTGCAACATTTGCTGATGCAGTTGTCCAGATTTATCTGGATAATGCTGGTGATCTGGTATTCTTTCTTTCCTGATCCCCACCCATTTACTTTGATCGTTTACACTTTACTTTCATAGCCTACCTAGTTGTATACATGTTTATATTTTACTGTAAAATTCAAAGAAGTAATCTAATGCACTAATGACATCATGCAGGAACTTGTTGCTAAGAGCATTGAGTCCTCAGACCTTAACTTCTCAAGATACGGTGACACCTTTTTTGAGGCGAGTAAGTAGCCTTTAGCAGAATCTTTGAACTCTTGCCTGAGATACAAAAAAAAAGAATTAAAAAAATCAAACAAATAAAGTTTAAACTTAGGTTTAGTAATATAATTCTACACAACAACCAAGCCTTAATTCTACACTAGATAAAAACAATCCCCGGTAACGGCACCCAAAACTTGATGCGAAATTTGCAAGTGCACAAATATCAACAAGCAATAAAGTAGTAAGTACAAGATAGTCCTACGAAAATTGTTTATCTAACTGAAAAATTATCTTACTTATAACCTAACTTAAACCAAAATATAGATGAATTAATTAATTGAAACTAAATGACATTTAAAATAAAGTAAACATGCATTTAAAAGAGAAAAATATATGTAATGAATGGGCTAAGACACCTCAAATCCAGTCTACTCCTTTTATGGAAAATAAATGATTTCTAAATTTAAGTCTCAACTAGGTTAATGGTAGAAATTCCCGAATATAAACTAGATTTTAAGACCTAGAACCGCATAAACTCCGTGGACTTTCCCTAGCTTTTGTTTCCTACTCGCTAGAAGCCACACAAGGAAATCGAATCTATATCTAGTCAATTATACGTCATGTTATTATCTTTGATCCAACTATAGATTACTATATCTCAGACTATGATTTGTTTGTTTATTTTAAGTTATCGATGAATTGTCTCTTTGTTGCTCTGTGGTTATGATGATGGATACACCTGTAATCAACTAAGAACGGAACCCAAACTTTGAATACCAGTATGTTGTTACATCCACAAACTGATTACGATTTTCCACTTGGTGTTATTGTGTTCATATCATTTGGGACTTCCCGATATCTTTTTCTCCTGATGTTGTATATACCAAGTATAGGACATGCATTTTGTAAAGAACATGGACTGGTTGTTCCTTGGTGCTCACTCCTTTAACATTTGGTCCTTTTAACAGAATCTTGTGTTCAATTAAATTGAAAAGTCGGGACCTCTGCCACTGTACGTTGGTTAAAATGCAATGAATGCCAATTTTGGATGTAAGATGCAGTGTGAGTTATATGAGATAATTTAATTTCTTGCAGTCCTTGTTTCTTAATGGTACAACCTTCAATTGGTCAGCCAGGAATCATTCATTGCATATTATAGTGGGGGATGGGAATGATTACTGTGTTGCATGACCTTGTCTCAAAGGAAATCTGGCCTTTCTGGTATGAGTTAAGGAAAGAGTTGAGCTGATACCTTCACTCTGTGATTCCTTTTTTCCCTGGGAAAAAGATAGTGAAATACCAATTTATTTCATGAAGATGAAAACTCTGTATTCTTCTAGTTATTCCTTTCAGACTAATGATGTTTTATCGTCTGCTTCATGATCTAGTTATTGTTTCATTTCAGGTTGTCTTCACTGGGGGTCGTACACAACCTGGAACAACTAAACCTGATGAGGGGGACCGCCACCCTTACTCTATAATTGACTGAGAGCCCAAGCGTGAACTGATTTTACCAAGATCTTGCGGAGGAGACCTTTTCTCATAAAGAATCTTGAAAATGTTATGCAAAGATTCTTGCAGTCTTTGGAGCTTTTTGAGGAAAATGAGAGGAAGAAGCTTGCAATCTTTACATCAAAACAGTAACACAACCATGGGGAGAAAGCAACATAGTTGTTAGAAGGGCATGTTAGTCGTCTGTTCACAGTTTTACGAAGGATTGGTTTTGTAAATAACGTAATTATTTGGTGCTTAGATGGAAGTTAGTTATGACTGTTTTCTTTCTCTTTATAGAATGTATATAAATAGGATTTCTATCTTTGTTCAATCTAATGAGAAATATCAGAAATTTTCAGAAATTGATTTCTTTGCTTTCTCTCCAGAATCTCAACATGAGGGCCAAGAATCCATGGATTATTCGCAATGTTAGTTGTTCTTGATTAGTTCTTATTCTGCATTCTATTAATTCATTTTCTTGAAATTTTCAGTTCGCGGTTTGGTTTATTTTTCCTTCGAGCTGAGATTGAAGATTCAAGAGTTGAATCTTGAATTTTCAAGATTTATTGTTCTTTCGATTCTATTTTTTAGTAGGAAAAAGATTCAGGAGTTGAATTCTCTTCTCTTGGTTGGTACAAAATCAATTAGGCAGTTCAATTGAAAATTCTAGAACCCTAAATTTTTCGATTCTTTTTTTTTTTCTCTTCAAAATCAGAGATGATGAATTCAGGAAACATTGATATCTCTTCGATTCATACTTCGCATCCTTTCTATTTGCATCCTAGTGAAATTTCGTCTCTAGTACTAGTTCAACCTGCATTAACTGGTCCAAATTACTATAATTGGAAGAATAAGATGAGGAAAGCACTTGTTATTAAGAAAAAGTTGTGTTGTATAGAAGAGTGGCAGGAGTTGGTGTTCCAAGAATGACAAATCATATGTTTCAGTTTTGGGAAAAAGCTGATCAAATGGTGCTAACCTGGATAACTAATTCACTTTCCAAAACCATTGCACAAAGTGTACAAATGTTGAACAGCAACAGATGTATGGAAAATTTTAGCAAAAAGGTACACAAAAAGTAATGTTTATCGTTTATCTGATACTTTGGAAGAGTTGTATGCACTCAAGCAAGGAAATCTTAGTATAGATGAGTTCTATACTCAATTGAAAATCTCGTGGGGTGAGTTGTTAATTTTGAGGCCTTTACCCACTTGCAGTTGTGGAGGAATAGAAACAGTATAAGCTAATTAAAATAATGTATATGTAGTTAGATTTTTAAAATGCCTTAATGAGAATTCCAGTAATGTGAGATATAATGTATTGATGATGATGCCTATACCAGATATAGATGAGGTCTTTAATATGATAGAGGAACATGAAAATCAATTCAAGTGTGATACACAGCATGAAGATGCTCAAGTTTTGTTTTCTGAGGCTTCTAATTCCATATCAATTGAGAAACAGGACAATATATTAAGTAACATCAATTCTGTTGGGAATAATTACAAAAAACCTAGTTTTGGTGGACAAAAAAAGATTTTTACCTATACATAATGTGGTAAGCTAGGTCATTCTGTTGGAATATGTTATAAGAAGCATGAATATCCCAACGGTGCCAATTTCAAAGGAAAAACTGAAGGAGGAAACTGGAATACATCAACAGTGAATGGTGAAGGCAACAATGCTTATGGTAGAGGAGCTAGTTATCCTGGTACTGGAAATTTCATCAATATTTGAACAGGGCATAAATCAGTCAATTGCATGACTGCAATTGCTGAACATACTGTTGGAATTGATACTGCACTCAAAAAGGTTATTGATATTGGTTTTACTCCTGCACAACAACAACAACAACAACAACAAACCATGCAAATGATAAAGAATATGTGTATTGCTGCTTTTGGATCAATGCAACATTCCATGGTCAATCAGGCTATTCTTGTACAAAACAATCATGGAGATTTCAATGCTCCATTAGGTAAAATGGCTAAATCTTCTATGAGTATTTAGATTATTGATTCTGGTGCCACAGATCATGTAGTATACAATGAAAACCTTGTCAATTCTCGTACTCGTGTCTCTAATCTCTATGTTAGTTTACCTAATAAAACCACCATTCCAATCACAAAAAGTGGCATCATACATATCTTATCTAATCTTGTTCTCCATGATGTTTTCTTAGTACTTTCTTTTAAACTTAATATCATTTCAGTTTTCAAAGTCACTGCTCAAAACCATTGTTCAGTAACCTGCATTGCTGATGAATGTGGTATACATGACCTCACCACCTTGAGGAACATTGGGATACCTGAAGGGCATAATAATTTACAACAAATTAGTCAAGTTGATAAT
Organism: Vinca minor; assembly: GCA_026122235.1. Lineage (NCBI taxonomy): Eukaryota > Viridiplantae > Streptophyta > Magnoliopsida > Gentianales > Apocynaceae > Vinca > Vinca minor. The sequence goes on along the minus strand of JAOCZM010000161.1, from coordinate 6,500,822 downwards.
AAAGTCAGTTGTCCTATTAAATCTTCTTGTGATTGTAGCATTTATCATTTGGCTAAATAACACAAGTTACATTTTCCTCTTAGATCTACTATTGTCCATTCCGCTTTTGACTTAATTCATATTGACATATGGGGTCCTTATAATGTTTCCACTGTTCAAGGATATAGATATTTTCTCACTATTGTGGATGACTACACTAGGTTTGCTTGGACTCTTTTACTCAAACTGAAATCTGATGAAAGTTCAACATTGAAAGATTTTCATAACTTTGCTCTCACTCAGTTTACCACTAAAATCAAAGTAATTAGAAATGATAATGGTTCTGGATTCCTTATGCCATTCTTTTATTTATCTCAGGCATAATTCACCAAACTTCTTGTATTCAAACTCCTGAACAAAATAGATTGGTTGAGAGAAAACCTCAAGACATCTTGAATCTGGCTAGAGCACTTAGATTCCAATCCCAAGTTCCTCTTGAATATTAGAGTTTTTTCATCAAACATGCTACATATTTGATTACCCTTACATCTTCTCCAGTCGTAAATAATCAAACTCCTTATGAAAAATTGTACCATACTGTTCCTAGTTATGCAAACCTTAAGGTTTTTGGTTGCCTGAGTTATGCTTGCAGATTAGCTCATGGTAAAGTTAAATTTGACTCTAGAGGTAACAAATCTGTTTACCTGGGACAGTCATCCACCTAAAAAATATATATTATGTTAGACATGGACACTCACCAAATGTTTGTGTCTAGAAATGTTATGTTCATTGAGCATATATTTCCCCTTGCAGTTCTTAATTCAGCTCCTTCAGAAGATGAGTCTGAAACTTCAAATAAGATTCCCTGTACTTTTATTGATGTTGATCATACATTTTTGTATCCTTTTTATACTTCTTTCTGTTCCTAATTTGCAATCTGATTATATTCCTGCATCTTATCCTTCTTCAATTCCTTTAGCTGATTCTAATCCTAGTATGTCTACTTATAATTCCACTTCTAATTCTACTGTCAATCTAAGAAGATCTAGTAGACAAAGACATTTGTCTGTTCATCCTTTTCCTAATCCACCCGCATCTGCTAACATAGTGTATATTACTGATAATTTGTCGTATCAGAATAAAAAATCTTTTATATTTTCATTAGATCTAACCAGAGAACTGAGTCTTTTAAGGAGGCACAACATTATCAGGTTCGGAGGGATTTAATGGAAGCTAAGCTTAAAGCTTTGGAAGATAATAATACTTGGATTTTGATTGATCTTTCAGAAGGCAAAGTACCAATTGGTTGTAAGTGGGTGTGTAAGGTGAAGTTCAAGACAGATGAAAATATTGATAGACACAAGTCTAGACTTGTAGTTAAGGATTATACTCAACTTCCATGTATTGACTTCTTAAATACCTTTTCTCCAGTAGCCAAAATGACATTTGTGAGAGTTTTGCTTGCTCTTTCTGCTGCTAATTGGCATGTCCATCAATCAGATTTTAATACATGAAGAAATTTATATGATATCACCCCTGGTTACAGTTATGCTAAGCCTAATCAAGTGTGCGAGTTACAAAAATCCATTTATGGATTAGAACAGGCTAGTAGAGAATGAAATTTTACTCTCACTCAATCTCTTGTTAGTCTTGGTTTTAGGCAGTCTTACCATGATTATAGTTTATTCATTAGGCAAATTGGTGATACTGTTATCATGCTTTTGGTTTGTGTTGATGATGTGATTTTGGCTAGCAACAATATGAAGGATATGTAGGAAGTTAAATATCATTTGCATGCTAAGTTCCAGATTAAAGATCCAGGTGAATTGAAATATTCCCTAAGGATATAAGTTAGAAGGGATTGTATTGGGATAACACACATCGATCCCACTGCAAAATATTGTCATGATGCAGATTATTTGGAAGATAACACTAGTTACAGAAGGGTTATAGGAAAATTATTTTTGTCACTGTAACTAGGCATGATATCTCTTTCAGTGTTCAATAGCTTATTCAGTTTTTGGATAAACCAACCTTGTTGCATAAGAAAGTTGTTAACAAAATTCTAAAATACTTGAAGGGCACACTAGATCAAGGATTATTCTTCTCTTTTGCTTCTGATTTACAGTTGAAGGCATTCTCTGACAGTGATTGGGCTGATTTTTTAGACACCATAAGATCTGTTACTGGTTTTTGTATATTTCTTGGACCTTCTCTCATCTCTTTAAAGTCCAAGAAACAACACACAGTCTCTAGAAGTTCTGCTGAAGAAGAGTATATAGACATGGCCATGTCAACCTTTGACGTGCAATGGCTCTTCTATCTACTTGAAGACATGGATGTTAAAAAATCTCAAGTTGTCTCACTGTTTTGTGATAGTTCTAGTGCAATTCATATTGCTGAAAATCCTATTTTAATGAAAGAACTAGACACTTGGAGATTGATTTTCATGTGGTAAGAGAAAGGTGTTAAGTTAATGTACTTAAATCCCTACCTATTATCTCTCACAAACATCTTGCAGATTTGTTTACCAAGCCACTTCCCATTGCTAGATTTCATAGTCTGGTTCATGATCTTGACTTATTACAGTGGTTCAGCTTATGGGGGATATTGAAGCATGGAAATTCTATTGTTAAAGATAGTGTACAACAGGATTTGACATCAAAACAACAACACAGACATTAGGAGAAAGCAACATAGTTGTTAGAAGTTAGAAGGGCATGTTAGTATGTTCACAGTTTTATGAAGGATTGGTTTGGTAAATAATGTAATTATTTGGTGCTTAGCTGGAAGTTAGTTATAACTGTTTTCTTTCTCTTTATAGATTGTATATAAATAGGATTTGTATCTTTGTTCAATCTAATGAGAAATATCAGAAATTTGCAGATACCGTTTTCTTTGCTTTCTCTCCAGAATCAGAACATTTTCAATCGACAATCTGGACAAAAAGATGTTACAATGTATCTAATTCCTCTTCAAATGATGGCTTTGGTAAATTCTATCTAGAACCACCTCATGTTCACTCGGAAAAATAAGAGTCATCATATTTTTCCTCCACTAAGAATCAGAAATGCTACCTAAAGATTAGCATTTTAGGTAGCATTCTTAGCTCATAAAAGAACTGGACTATATTCTCTGAGACTGTTGAAATGCTACCTAATTCCAATTGAATTGACGTTGTATTTATCTCAATTTCACAATGGAAGGATTCGTTTTGCTTCTTGGAATATCGGATCGTTATCTAGAAGGTCTATCGAATTAGTAGAGGTTATGATAAGAAGAAAGATTAGCATTTTGTGCCTCCAAGAAACTAAATGGGTTGGTCAGAAAGCGAAAGTCATAGGGCCCTGGGGATACAAGCTTTGGTATTCAGGTAAAGATAATAATAGGAACGGTGTTGGAATAATTGTTGCTCGTGATTTCATCAACGACGTGGTGGAAGCTCGCAGGAAAAGTGACCGAATTATGAGTATTAAGATAATGATGGGTGGCGAGGTGGTTACCATTATCAGTGCATATGCGCCTCAGGTAAGGTTGTGTGATTCTGTGAAAAAGCAGTTTTGGGAGGATTTAGAGGAGGTGGTGCAAAGTATACCGCCAGGCGAAAAACTTTTCATTGGAGGAGACTTGAATGGACATGTGGGTTCTAGTCGCGATGGATTTGAGAGTGTTCATGGAGGTCAAGGTTTCGGAGATAGAAATGAGGATGGTAGGGAGATTTTGGACTTTTTCTTAGCTTACGATATGTTTGTAGCGAATACCTGGTTCAAGAAAAGGGATTCTCATTTGGTGACTTTTAGAAGTGGAGTAAATGCTAGTCAAATAGACTTTTTTCTAGTGAGGAACATGTTTTCGTAGTAGTTGTACTAATTGTAAAGTTATCCCTGGCGAGAGTGTGGCTACACAACATAGGTTATTGGTTCTTGATTTTCGTTTCGGTAAACAGATAAGAAAGCATAAATATAGGTCAGTTCCAACAATTAAGTGGTAGAAGTTACAAGGAGAAAATCAGAAAATCTTCGTTGATAAAGTTATTCAGGTAGATGATTGGTCGTATGAAATGGATCAAATTTTTTGTGGAGAAAAATGGCTCAAGGCATTTTAAATGTAGCTAAGGAAGTGCTTGGTGAATCTAGTGGAAAGGTGCCATTTGATAAGGATACATCGTGGTGGAATGGAGAGGTAAGAGAAGCTATAAAGAAGAAAAAATGAGTGTTATATGACTTTGGGGAAAGATAGAAGTGATGACAATTTTGCGAAGTATAAGGCGGCGTGTAGGGAAGCAAAGACAGTCGTTAGAGAAGCAAGATCAAAAGTTTATAAGGATTTGTATAATAAATTGGACACTAAGGACGGTGAAAATGATATATATAGACTTGCTCGTTTAAGAGAGAAAAAGACAAGAGATATTGGTATGGTGAGGTGTGTGAAGGATGATACTGAAAGAGTTTTGGTTAAGGATGAGGAAATCAAGGCGAGGTGGAGGACGTATTTTGATAGGTTATTTAATGAGAATCAAATTCAGGGTATTGGAGGCCTTTCTATCCAGGTTGGAGAGGTGAACCATGATTTTATACGTAGAATTCAGAGAAAAGAAGTGCAAGAGGCCCTTAAAAGGATGAAACCAAGAAAAGCAGTAGGACCTGATCGTATACCGATTGAGGTTTGGAAGTGTTTAGGAGATATAGGTGTTGATTGGCTAACTAACCTTTTTAATAAAATACTTAGAGTGGAGAAGATGCCAATACGAGTGGAGGAAAAGTACTTTGGTGCCATTATATAAGAGTAAAGGGGCTGTTCAAGATTGTTCAAATTATCGTGGTATTAAGTTTATGAGTCATACTATGAAGTTGTGGGAAAGGGTAATTGAGCACAGGTTGAGAAAAATTGTGAGCATTTCAGAGAACCAATTTGGTTTTATGCTCGGACGATCAACCATGGAAGCAATACATTTACTAAGACAATTGATTGAGCGTTATAGAGAGAAAGAGAAGGACTTGCATGTGGTGTTCATAGATTTGGAAAAAGCCTACGATGAGGTTCCCCGAGAGGTAATTTGGTGGGCAATGAATAAGAAAGGTTTATCTCGGAAGTATATTGATCTTGTTAAGGATATGTACGAGGGAGTCAGCACCAGTGTTAGAGTTTGCGGCGGGATGAGTGAAGAATTTCCTATTACAATTGGGGTGCATCAAAGTTCAACACTTAGTCCTTTTCTGTTTGCAATGGTTATGGATGAATTGACACAGGGTATACAAGATCAAGTACCGTGGTGTATGTTGTTTGCCGATGATATAGTTTTGCTTGATGAAACAAAAAGAGGTGTTAATGCCAAGTTGGAGGTATGGAGACAAACCTTAAAATCTAAAGGTTTTCACTCTTTATGGTATGGACCCATCACCTTTCACATTAATAGTACTCGAGTGACCCTTATATTGAGTTTCTAGAATTCTGTATTGTTGGATCATACAATTTTATTTAGGCCAATTGGTATATTTAATATTAAAACATTTTTCACTTGACAATATTGATCATTAATGATTGTTTGCACCTTTTTAGATACTCAATCAATTTACGAGTGCAGACAAAATCTCAAATGATTGTTTGCAGTTTTAGGTCCATATTCTCTCAACTCGGACTTGTTCTTGGTTTTTTTTTCAATTTTCTATATCTTTCCGAGACAATCTATTAGAAGGTTGATACGCCTGTGGTCTTGTAGATTGTTGATTTTTAAAAAAGATGTGTTTACTCAATCACTAATTATTGAATAACGTTCAATTTTTCAAAAATTTGACAGAATGACCTTTTTGTTTCCTGTAAATTGATTGAGGATCTAAAAAGTTACAAATAATCATTAAAGACCTATCTTGCCAAGTAAAAATTATTTCAGAACTAAATACATCATTTGACGTTTTATTTATGGTTTGATTTTATAGTGTGATTTGTTCTCGAGGGGTTTTAATGGGTGATTTGATTTTTACAGTCCAAAAAAAGACTTCTACTTTTTTTTACTCTTAAAATTCGGCAAAAAAATCGCCTGTCTCATTTTGTATCCACTATCCACACCACTTTTGGGATACTGGTATGCAAGTATTAGTGGGACAACATGTTGGAGAATTAATTAAATTAAGTGGACGTACTTGATCAAATTTAATTGTGTGTTCCACCGCTTAGTTTTAAATTGTTTTGGATTCATCGCGTAGTGGGTAGCGCAAGCTACACGATGATATATAACACTTGAGGAAACTAATTCTCGGTGTGAATAATAATTTGGTTAAAAGTGGATAGGTAATTAATGGAGGTGTGATGGTATCCCACATCGGTTGTGAGAATCGATTAAAACTAGTTTATAAGCACTAGCTAGACTAGTGATCTTAAACAAGTGGGTAAGGGGGTACCCCTCGCGCGCCGTCCGTCCGACCGACTTGTCGCGTCGCGCGCGTGTCCCTGCCGGGAAGGCAGTAATATCTTTTTGGACAAAATTACCGTAATAGTCCCTTAAGTATTATGTAACTGCAAATGAGTCACATAACTTTTGTGTGATTGCAGAATGGTCCTTCCACGATTTCTCCAGCAGTTTTGAGAACTACCACATTACTCCACTACGGGAAGTGGGAGTTACCCACGTTCTCCACTACGAGGTGAGGGAGTGAGGACTACCTTGCAGTTTCCGACTGCATAAAAGGTAATCTCCCATCTCATAATTTACTGCTACGAAACTTATTCTCCCTTCTTCATTTCTGCACTGCATTATAGTAAGAGAGTTCTGCACTAAGATATATTATCTTCCTGCACTCTTTAGTCTTATTCAGTTAGGAAGAAAATATGTATTCTAACTAATTGGCAATAATTAGTATTATCTCCTTTTCAAATTGTTTGCAGCGTTTTGAATTTTAAAATATCTCAAATTATTTGTCACGTTTTAAAAATAAATGCATCTTTATTTTTTATTTTTTTATTTTTACTTTTAATTTATTACTCAACTAATCATTAATTGAAAGGTATTTTAAACTTTATTTCATATTAATTGCTTTACAATTATTTTCTTAATTTTGACCCCAAAAAAAATTCTTCAAATGTTTCAAACAATTTTGGAGATATGTAGTATATAGTATAAGGTATATTGTTTGGCTGAAAATATGGTAGAAACCTCTTCTGCCTCCTCCTTGCAAGAACCCTTTTCTGCCCCAACTATCCCCACCAGCCGCTCATCACCTTTGGATGAAGAAGAAGATGACCTTCTCCAAAGGCATTCCAAGAAACTTAAAGATCTTACAACGAAAGAGATCAATTTTTCTTCAGAAAAAATGGCCTCATACAGAGACATGTTAAAGCATTCTCATGAGATTTGCGCAAAGGATGTGGGAAAAAAATTTCTCTTACAACATCTTGATGAGGAGTCGGATTCTGATACGGAAGATGCTTCTATTCCAACCATTCAACTTTCAAGGAGTGACAAACTTCGCTCAAGAACCCCTTGGATCAATTCCCTTATTATCAAACCATTTGGGAAATCCCTTAGCTATGGTTTTGTTGATTTCAAAATCAGAAAGCTATGGAAACTGTCAGGAGCTTTAAGGCTTATTGATTTAGGGAATAACTACTACATCGCTAAATTTGGACTTACTGAGAATTTTGAGAGAATTATCGCCGGAGGACCTTGGTTCATCAACGGACAATATATCACAACCAAACTGTGGCAGCCAGAATTCAATCCCTACAAAGACAGTGCATCTACAACTGCGGTTTGGGCTAGGCTTCCATGTTTGCCGGTAGATTTTTATGATCGACAAATTCTCACAAAAGTGGGAAACCATCTTGGCAAACTACTCAAAATAGATGCAAAAACCTCGAATGCGGAACGAGGAAGATATGCACGCTTGTGCATTCAGATTGATCTAAACCTACCTTTGGTGCCTTGTGTTAGGATAGGCAAAAACCATGTCCAAAAGGTACAATATGAGGGAGTGGATTTTTGCTTTGACTGTGGAATGATCGGGCACAAGGACTGTGCATTGACAGAAATTGAAGACCTCAAAGCAATGGATATCAACGTTGCAGGAAGTTCTCTTTTGGAGCAACCATCTGCAAATCTTAAAGAAACACAACCATATGGGTCTTGGAATATTGTGTCGCGAGTACGGGTGGAAAAAAACAAGCATGGTCATACCGGAAGGTCGGCAAACGGGTCGCGATGGAAAGGGAACAACAACCGGAGGCAGCACCGCCACCGGCATCGGGGAAGGAAATAGACCGCTGGGTAAAGGGAGTCTCAAAACATGGCGGGTAAAGAAGGTTCAGGAACTGGGAATAAATGATGTCACCCTGCTACAAGACAAGACAAAAGGTGAGAATAAGACAAAAGAGTCAATGGTGGCTTTAAATGCGGCAAACAGAACCTCGGGGTTATCAGAGGTGGCTTTAAATGCGGCAGAAATTACCTCGGGAGAATCAGCCCCAATACTCCCCATTTCATGCTCTGCGGAGGCAGCACAAAGGGGGACTGACATGACAAATCATAATCTTAGGTTGTCTACAATCGAGACCACCTCGGAGACAGCTGATATGGATGGATGTGTGCAACGGAATAAAGGCATTTCAGAAGAACATTTCACTCTCTCAAATCGCTTCTCAATCTTATTTCAAGAGGAAGAAAATCCTCTTACTTTTTCCACCCCACCACCCGTAACCTTCACTGATGCCGCCACAGAGAAACTACCACCGGAGGCGGCACCCATACGGCCTAGCACCCTTAAGCAGATGGGCTCGCCACCCAAGCACAAGGGGATATTCTCATGTGGACAGTCCACTCTTCAGGCCAACACATCAAAACCACCCAAACCATCCTCCTATGGCAAGGCCCAACCGATCTCCATTGAGTCGACTGGCTGCGAGAAGCCCAACTACAAGGCCCAACCGCTTACGCCCAAGCCCCATTCCTCTAACTCCTCTCAGATCAGACATGGGTCAACAAGCAAGGGCTTACCCTTATTGGCCCCCTTCAAGGCCCAGTGCACCACCGCCCCTTCTGGGCCAATCAAATTGGGAGAGCTTGGGCTCAATACAGATCATTACTGTGGCCCAAACAATGGAACAAGGCACCATGGCCTCTCTACTGGGCTTGATGGGGGAAGCACACTTGGGCCAAATAAACGTGTGGTCCAACCGGGAGACCGCCACCTTCACGGTCGACTTGGACCCCACGAATTTAATGAACTGGATTTTGACAAATCTACCCCGCATAGAGAGATTTGCGACGCCGGAATTAACTGCATTATTCGCTCGTCAAGCAAGACGAGTCTCGACACAAATCCCACAACCTCCGGTGCGGAGTTCTTCAACCCAGACTCACTCAACTCCAACTTTTCTACCACCGGAGGAGAACGTGGCACCAAGTCAAGAGACCGGAGAACATCGAAGTATATCAAACCCAAGGCCTCTCATAAGCTCTTACAATTTAGGCATCGATTCCTTAAAATTAGTTATCCAAAATCTAAGGATCACACCAATCTCGGTCCAATTGACAAGAGAAGTTCAAAAAATCCATATTGTAATAGATCGCGAGGAAAACAATGTGGATTGGCTTTACAGGCTGCACTTTATTCCGGAAATGGCCCACCCGCAGCGAGCCCACAATCTCTTTCGGCAGCCAATACCACGTGTGGGTCCAAGCTTTCAAACCCCACACCAACCGCCAAGATCGCCCCCAGGAAGGCCCACAGGGCCGCGGCCACTCACCGAGAATCTGGAATTAGAGACGGGTCAGAACCCACAGAGGGCCAGGGAGGTTTTTCGGTACTTGGGCCAGAGGGCCCAACCGCGAGTATGCCGAGACTGGCCCAGCCTACGCATAGATGGATCGGGACTCACGAGATCCACGGGCCAAAACTTGCAAGCCTCGTACTCAGCAGACAATCTCACCCCAAACAAGGCCGCAAAGAAGGCCCACAAATACGAGGCCCTTCAACGAACAGCTGGGAGTAACGAGGCCGAGGGGTCAAATTGCACAGAGGGCCAGGGAGGAATTTCGGGACTTGGGCTGGACGGCCCTATCTCAACATGCCAGGACATGGCCCAGCTTCACACAAATGGAACAGTCTCCACAAAGGGCCAGGGGGGAAATTCATATTTTGGGCCAACCACCAAATCCACTGACTTCCAGGAGAAGGTCTCAAGAAAATCCCACGCGGCAAGGGGCGGATCGGCTGCGGCAGCAGGGGGGTATAGAAGGATACCTGAGACTTCCAACCCCCATTTATCAAATATGTTTAAATTTCTTACTTGGAATGTGAGGGGTGCGGTGCACCCGGATTTCCACTCTCATATGATGGAGCTTATTAACACTCACCAACCTACGGTTCTTGCCCTACTTGAGACAAAAATTAGTGGTGCTCGAGCGGAGCAAATTTGTGCACGACTACCTTTTACCCACTCTGAACGTGCGGACCCAGATGGTTTACGTGGCGGAGTATGGCTCTTATGGAATGATGCAGAGGTGGAATTATCTTTGATCTCTAAGAATGTCCAATCCATTCATATGGTTGCAAAGGTCAGTAATCCTCCTAATTTATGGCTGCTTTCCGCTATTTATGCTAGCCCTGTTTTTAACACTAGAAAGCTTTTTTTGGGATCACTTGCGAAATTTTTCTGCTTTGTCACAATCTCCCATGGTTATTAATGGGCGACTTTAACGATGTTCTATACCAATGTGAGAAATTTGGGGGATTGCCTCCTTCCCAGTCTAGAGTGTCGGCTTTTAGGGATATGCTAGATGACTGTAACCTGATGGACTTAGGCCACGAAGGCTCTCGTTTCACTTGGACAAACAAGCATGCTACTGGCAACCTTATTTTCCTTAGAAATGATAGAGCGGTAGCCAATTCTAGCTGGAGAGAGCTTTTTCAAGAAGCAACGGTCTACAACCTGGTGCGTACTAGATCTGACCATTCGCCCATCATTCTACATCTTCAACCACGGAACACAACTCCAGTCTCCAAACCTTTCCGTTTTGAACCAATTTGGCTTACCCATCCAGATCTACCTTCTATCGTCCGTAACGCTTGGGAGGGTTATGATGATGATTTTAATCAGGGAGCAACAATATTCAAATCGAACGTTACTGATTGGAACCTTAATGTCTTCGGTAACACTAACAAGAAGAAGAAGAAACTACTAGCACGTATCAAAGGAACTCAAATTGCCTTGGAATCCCGCCCTTCACACTTCCTCATTAATCTAGAAAAGATTCTATTAGAGAAACTCGATTGTATTTTTAAGGAAGAAAAACATTTATGGGCTATCAAATCCAGGATGGATTGGATGATGTGGAACGACCTTAACTTCAAATTCTTAAAAGCTCAAACCATTCATAATAGGAAATCCAACAAGATCTTATCCCTTAAGAAGCATAATGGTGAATGGGAGTTTGACATCCACGATGTCAAATCAATGTTTCTCAATCACTTCCACGGCCTTTACACTACTAGCCGAACTTCTGTGGATTTCACCAAGACTCCCTTCCCTTTTTCTTGGTCGGTCGAAACCTACAACGACCTTTCCCAGCTAGCAGTTCAACCAACTCCCTCTGAGATAAAAAAAGCTCTATGGATGTTCAAACCCCACAAAAGCCCGGGTCCGGACGGCTTGCACCCGATCTTCTTCCAGCACTTCTGGGACACCCTTAAACCCTCTATCTTCAGATTTTTCTTCGAGTTCTTCAATGGTTTCCCTCTCAGCGAAGATTGTAACGCCACCATCCTCTGCCTTATTCCTAAGGTTAGGAAGCCGGAAACTGTGGGCCAACTTCGCCCCATTAGCCTGTGCAATACCATTTTCAAGCTTATTTCCAAAATCTTAGTCAACAGGATCAGGCCTTTCCTCTCTTCCATCATCTCTCCTAACCAAGGTAGTTTTATCCCAGGTAGAAGATGCTCCGATAACGTGGTTATCGTTCAGGAGGCTATTTTCGCCATTAGGAAAAGTACTTGCAAGCATGGTGCGATTGCAGTTAAAATTGACTTGGAGAAAGCTTTTGATCTCCTAGAGTGGGACTTTATCAAAGAATCACTGGAATTCTTCAATTTCCCTTCGGGAGTTGTCAAGCTTATCATGAATTCAGTTTCCTCTTCAAAAATGGCCATCCTTCTTAATGGGGAAACCACGGAATGGTTCTTCCCTTCCAGAGGCATAAGGCAGGGAGATCCGCTGTCACCTTACCTCTTTGTTATTTGTATGGAATATCTTACTATCAGCATCGAGAATTCTGTAAATCTTAAGCGATGGAAACCTATCAAGGTAGGTCAGCGAGGCCCACATTTATCACATTCGCTTTTTGCAGACGATGTCATTCTTTTCGGGCAGGCGGATGATACCACGATCAGGGAGATGAAAAGGGTACTTGACGACTTCAGTCTCAGGTCAGGCCAGAACATCAATCTTACCAAATCAAAATTCATTGCCTCGGCCAATCTATCCCAAGACAAGATATTGGAAATTGAAAATCAACTTCTAATCAGGCATACTCTGAACTTTGGCGACTAGACCAAAAAATTCAGATTACCAATTCATACTGGATAAAGTTAGGAACAAGCTTTCGGGGTGGAAAGCAAACCTCCTATCCATGGCTGGAAGGAAGACCATTATTTAGTCGTCTTCTTCCCAAATCCTCTCTTACTATTCTCAATGTCTTCCTATCCCAATCTCCATCTGTGACAAGATTGACAAAGAAAATAGGTCCTTCCTTTGGGGAAGCTCGGCAGCGCATAAGAAGATTCACCTGGTAAAATGGGATAGAGTTGCCAAGCCTAAGAATATGGGGGGATTGGGGATTAGAAAAGCCAGGCACACCAACCGAGTTGGTTTGGCCAAACTTATCTGGAGGCTCCACCGGGATAATGGAAGCGTTTGGTCTACTATACTTAAAAGCAGGTACATTAAAGATGACACCAAAGCGCTGACAGTACTTAAGAAAACTCTAGGTTCCATCAATCTCAAGGCCCTCAAAAAATGGAATTGAGCTCTTCCATAAATCTTCTGCCTGGATCCCTGGAAATGGTGACACTATCAGAATTTGGCACGAAGATTGGACAGGCTTGGGGGCCTTAAGGAAACTTATCGAGGGGCCTTTTAATAAGGACGAGGAGGATACACAATTAAAAAAAATCTATGGTGAGTTTGGTAAATGGAACCTCGATACTATCTCCTTTGTCTTGCCTGAATACCTTGTAGAATGCATTAGAGGGGTTCCACGATCAAATTCAGCCGATCTCCCTGATCGAAGAAAGTGGAAGTCATCGTCGGATGGGGAATTTAATGCAAATGATACACACTGCTCTATCCACCAAGATAGGGTGGATGAAAAGACGGCTGGGAAAGATTGGGATTGGATTTGGAAGGCAAACTGTAATCAGAGGATCAAAATGTTTCTCTGGCAGTGTTTTCACAATCGCCTGGCAACTAGAGAACACCTTCACAGGAAAAATATAACCCAAGATCCAAATTGCCCTCAGTGTGGTCTTCACCCCGAAACTATTGAACATCTCCTGAAGAACTGTGGGAAAACACGGGAACTGTGGCAAAGTCTAGGTTTGTACCGATTCATAAAAAACATTAGAAATTCCAATTTTGAAGACTGGCTTAAAAAATGTATAACATGCAAAGAGACGTCACTGTTTAATCAAGTACCGTGGGGGTGCTTGTTTGCTTATGGATGTTGGGGACTTTGGATTTTCAGAAACAGCAAACTATTCTCCCCCAATGAACGTTTAAAGGAAACGTTCTTTGACACGATCACAAGAGCTACCGAATTTTACGTTTTGGGTCCGAACTGTCCACTTTCAAAGAGAACGCTACAAATCTTGGTTGCTTGGACCAAACCGGATAATGATTGGTTGAAGCTCAATATTGATGGGTCTTCATTGGGAACCCGGGACGGGGTGGAGGTGGAGGGCTAATCAGAAACAACAGGGGGGACTGGATCATAGGTTTCTATAGAAATATTGGTACCTGAACAAACAATGTAGCGGAGCTTTGGGCTCTCAAAGACGGACTTAATCTGGCCGTTAGCATTCATGCTCAGAAAGTTCACATAGAGATGGATGCTAAAGTGGTGATCCATCTTGTTCAACATGCAGATACTTCTACTCACCCTTTATCCCCTCTTATTTCTGATTGCAGGGTATTACTGAGGCGACTACCGGAGACTAGGATGTCACACATTTTCAGGGAGGCCAATGCATGTGCTGACGGTCTCGCCAAAGCAGGAGGATCTTCTACATCCTCTGATCTAGTTATTTTTCACTCTTTACCCCCCTTTGTGAGCCACCTTCTGGCGGGGGATGCCCGTGGGACTTCTTTTGATAGGACTATTTCTGATACCTATCTCCATACCCATCCTTTTGTTAGCCTTCTAGCGGCAGGATATGGACAAGAGGTATCAATAGATAGACCTAATTGTAATAACTTTGTACCTATACCTACGGGCTAGGGAGTACTTTATTGTTATTTATATATATTCGCTATTTTACCAAAAAAAAATATATATAGTATAAGGTATCCGTGTCTAGATGTATTATGATTTCTTATTATTACTCTCTCTCTCTCCATTCCTAAGTATAAATTTCATTACATTTTGAGAAAATTAAGATGGTAAAAATTAATATGTTTTTGTATTTAAATTATTAATATTATTATTTTAAATATGACTTGTATATCACTAATTTTATTTAAAAAAATTAATATTGATGTTTTAATTACAAAAAATACTTTAATTTTTGTTTTATTAATTTTTTTAGAAATGAAAATCTTATTTGACTGCTAATGGAGGTAGTACGTTATTTAACATCCATAAAATATATATATATATATATATATATATATATATATATATATATATATATATGTTTGCTAATTAAATGCATGGATTACTATAAAGAGAACGTCCAGCCGGCATGCAGGACTGGCAGGAAACACAACAGAAAATCAGAAATGTATTTTGTTGTTACTTACCCTGACATGTATCAAGAAGATAGGTCTCATTGCTCCACTACCTCTCTCTATCTGTTACTTCTGCCACTCTGCTACTGACTCTCTTCTTTTCGCCTCTCTTAGGTGGCCAAAAAATCATCCGTCCCCGCATACGTTTACATTTTCGTATACAGTCAATTAAAATTTATTATGTGTATATATATAATTAAAAAAAATATTCACATAATAAATTTTAATTTGTTAAATACAAGAATAAAAACATATACAAATAAAAACGATTTTCACCCCTCTTAATTAGTTAACAATCAGTCAGAATTTATGCGTGTTACGCTTGACAAAAAATCATCTGTCTCCGTTTTATGTCCCCTTATGTGTCCCCACAAATAGGTATTTGTCACCTATATATATTTTTTTGTGGGTTACACTATTTCTTTTATATTATAAAATTTTAATTAAAATTTAATACATGTTAATTTTTTATTAGTGGGGATAAGAGAGGGAACACCGAATTTTGACATAGAATTCCTAACCGTTACGCTTAGCACTATCCACGTGTTCGCTGATTCAATCTTTATCCACTCTCACTAATATTTAAGAAAAAATTACAATATAGTAAAGAAGAAATCGAATATCAAATCAATATTGAATATATATATATATATATATATATATATATATATATATATATATATATACTATAGCATAATGACTGTCACTATGCACAGTGAGTATATTTTTTTATCGGACTCGAAACAACACTTATATATAAAAGAAATATAAGAAGAGCCTAGAGAATTAATAGTTGTGCATTACTATGAAATTCAAGATTCTGCCAAAACAATTTACACTTAAGAAAAAATTACAACCTTTCATGGCACTTCAACTTTCACAACAAACTATAAAAGAACTTTCAGTACATGATCTTTATTTCAGATACCCTGCAAAAGAAAATTTTACACAAAGATCATGTACTGAAAGTTCTTTTATAGTTTGTTGTGAAAGTTGAAGTGCCATGAAAGGTTGTAATTTTTTCTTAAGTGTAAATTGTTTTGGCAGAATCTTGAATTTCATAGTAATGCACAACTATTAATTCTCTAGGCTCTTCTTATATTTCTTTTATATATAAGTGTTGTTTCCAGGTCTGATAAAAAAATATTACTCACCGTGCATAGCACGGGTCATTATGCTAGTATATATATATTACTAATTGCATTATTTCTAAGAAATAAGCTAGATGTTTTTTCTTTGGTTTGAACCACCACTTCTTTTTTTTTTTTTTTTTTAAATTATTGGGAGAGGGACCTACCTATTAGAAGAAATAGGGATTCAAGAAATATGAAGTATGTTCGAACTCATGACTTTTACATTATGAGGCTTCAGCATTAACCATTAGATCAATGTTTTATTGCTATTTGAACCACCGCTGACATTCATAATCTTTTATTTTGATTATTTCGAATTCAAATCGAAAATAACTCATAAAAGAGATAAAGCTCTTCAAAACGGAAAACGTCTATTCCCCTTCATCCCATTGCATAACTTACTAGTGTCTTATTCGATCAACATCCCGAATATTGAACTTGATTACATAAATTCAATAAAATAAATTTTTTTAATTAGACTACATTTTTATTTTAAGAACAATTTGATATAAAACTCTTTTAATATGATGTTACAATCAATGGTCGAAGATACCTTAGATTTTGCGCCTATTAGCAATTTGCTTATCAAGATTTTTAAATTGCTCGTTTAATTAGATTAAAACTCAAACTATTGCGTCGAGTTAATATTTTTGATATTATATAGAATTTTAGCCACAAAATACTATCTCGTCCCCCTACGTGATTTAATTTATTCTTGCCCCTCAAAGCTAAAATTTCAACTCCATCCTTTATTCCTACTAAAAGGGAGAGAAAAAAAATCATTTTAAGTCAATTTGAAAGAATTTTTTTTTACCTATTAATTGGATAGTCACTGAAGTTATAATTATTTATTTGAAGCAAAGAAATCAAAGTCTATGGCACTGAAATAGGGGTGTCAATGGATTCGAGCGTGGACTTAAATGAGCTGAGTCTGAAACGAGCGCGATCTCAATATTCAAATTTGAATTTTAAGTGACCCAAGCGTGAATTTGACCTTACTCAACTTAGTTAAAGTTCGAACCCGAATAAAATAGTTTAATTATAAAAATTATATATATATATATATTATATAATACTAAATTTTTCATTTTTTTAATTTAAAAAATACCTACAAAAATTGATTGCAAAACAATTGTTTCTTTTGTGTACCTTGTATGTTGACATATGAATCTTGAAAGGACGATTGCTTATTTGTTAATTGACTGAAAGTATGTAATTTCTTGGGTTTCGGATTTTCGAAAAATCGGTAAATTATTATACCAAAAAAAAGAAAATAAAAACTAATTTGGCAAGATTTCATAGATCCTGGGACTTGACAGTGGCGGAGAATTGAAGGGGCAGGAGGTCTGACCTCCAAGAATTTTTAATTTTATATATATATATATATATATATATATATATATATAATTGTTCAGAATAAAAGAATTTTTTTCTATATTATCTAAAAAAATTCAATTTTTTTTACTACGCTTCTCCTTCTCCCAAACTGAAATCCCGGCTCCACTGGGACTTGGGAGTGAGCTGCAGCTAAAAAATGGGTTTCTTGTTTCGAATGTGCATTTTTCTTAGAGTGCAAAAAGCAAGCGTGGGACAGTGGCACTGGTCTCATTTCCCAAGGATTTTTTGACCTATTGAAACCAGATACAAGTGGAAAATTAACTTAGGTTCCGCTCCATTCGTACAGCCATTTTAATTCCAAAATCTCTATTCAAATATAATTTAAATGGAAATGAAAGTTTGTGCAAACACATTTTTCAAACTGTATTCAATATATAGGAATCGGATGGCCAAGTTGGTAAGGCTTTCTTCACTTGGGGCTTAGGTCCCAAGTTCGATTCCTGTATCTCCCTTCTTAGGGAAATAATATTCTCCCTTCTTAGGGCAAGTCTTCCTCCTCTGGTGAGGCTAGGCAATTCCTCCTCTAGTGAGGCAATACCCTCCCCAGGCATGGGGTGCGCTACACTCTCCCTTTCTAGGGTACTCTCGCTACTCTATCCTTCGGGGTTCCGCCCTCGGGCGTTCAAAAAAAAAAATTGTATTCAATATAATCTAAATATAAAATAATATTTTTAATTACATATTTTGTGAACGGTACAAAATTACTCTCATTTTTAATTCAAAATATCTTCCAAACCCAACTTTATTTCACATCAACTAATCATTACATTAATTCTCCTCCCCTTAATCACTATTTTAGCAACATATTCGCCTAAATTAATGAGTCTAAGTTAACCGTAACGCCTAATGAATTTAGAGGATAAGTCGACAGTTTAACAAAAGAGTGATAGGGTCATGTCGATAGTATCAGATAAAGAAAAAATTGGTCAACTTGACAATTTTCCTCACCAAAATTATTGTCAACTTATGTATAACTACAAATCGATTAAAAAAATTCTCCCATTCTTACGAGCAAGTTAGACAATATATAGGGTCTGTTTGAGTTTGGTCAGGCTTGAGACTCAAATTCAGACCTAAATTCAGACCTAAATCAGCTTTGGATTGAGTGTGAAAATGAAATCTAAAATGTTAAATCATCTAAAATATGATTTGAGTTTGAGACTTAGACCAAAATCTCAAACCCAAATCCTTTCACATGAGTTTGGGTGTGACCCACCTCAACCAATGTGAGAAAGTTGTAGGATCAGCTACACGATGATGGCTCAATGCCCGAGCGACCCACATAATCTCCTAATGTAATGAGTTGTTATTTTGCTTGCTATCTGAAGTTAAGATTAAAATTAAAAAAACAAAATTGTAGTTCTCTTGTGTAGAGAGACAAAATTGTAGTTCATCAATCAGTTCGGTTCTTATGCGGAACAGAAAAAATTTGCACGGTGTAAAACAATTTCAGCTGTCGGATGAGTGTTTGAACGGTTTAGATTTGGAAAGAGAAAAAATTACGGTTGAACTGAAAAAACTAAAAATATTATTTTTTCAAATTTAGACCGTTTAAAGCCATCATTCGACGACTGTGCGGAACAATTCCTGTTCCGGATAGGAGCCGGGAGCTTCATCAATACCCGGCGAGGTGTGATTGCTTTGCCTTTCTGACCTCTCTTGTGACTTTCCCAAGGGAGGGACGGGGGATATGCTGTAAGGTAACTTTCATTTAAGGGCAGGTTAAAAAGTACTCTTTCTGATATTATGGGGCCAACCCTGACCCTTCAGCTGGTTCACAATCATTTTTTTATTGAATAAAAGATTATCTATTAATAATAAAATTACCGGAATCATTACAACCTGAAAAAGTTCTCAAATTCTTCCTCTAATACAAAAGAGTTGAGGAAGGAAAAAAGACAAACAAGATAGGAAAAAAAAGTTACACAAAGTAACGGATAATAACTCACACCTAAGAGGTGGAAGCAACTAAAACTACTAATTTAACAAACAAACAAAAGATACTCTTCTCTGCCGCATCTTCATCACTCTTTTCGAACACCAAAGGCAAGCACTTGATTTCAACCTCTTTCATAGAAAGCGATTCAAAAGAACATGGGGACTTATGAACGATCTAAAGAATCGCCTACAAAAGAGGTGAAAACTCGAGAAATGGCCCATAATAGAACCGGGGGGTTTCCATATCTTATCACCAACTAGTGATCTAAGAAGATTGACAAAAGATCTCGCCCCTAAGTCTTGAATTTTGTTGAAAACGCATTAGAGAAGGTCCATCGATGTTTGTGGCCAAAAGTTGGGAGTGATGATACAAAAAAATGGTGGAGAATGGTTAGATCCAAACAAGAATGGTTGGATTTAGCCATGGAGGTTAAGAAATGAAGAAATTTTAAGAGGAAGAAATAGAGAGAAAATGGGAAGGAAAAGAGACAGTGAGCTACTACTTTTTGGTTCACATTCATAATTTCTTTATATTAATCCCATAAATTGACAAATATTCTTATAAAATATTTTAATACTCATTATTTTTTTCCTGAATATCCAGTATGAACTAATCCAATATTTAAGAGAATTGGAGGCTTTGATAAAATTTGTAGGGTAGGTCTAATTATTTTATTATTTTTTAATTTTTTATTATATCAAAGCAGAGGATTTCGATCGGGAGAGTTATTACTTTGAATGTAAATTATTTGTCAACTACATTTAGCAAAATATATATATATATATATTTGTCAACTACACTAATATTTCTTGATTTGGGAAACCTAATTTTTTCCAATCGAAACCAAAATGTTTTGGATAAAATTGACTCTTTGTCGTGGGAACTAGGGATGCTCATGGTTTATTTTAGATTTGTTTTACATATTTTTCAAATCAAATCGAAATATTCGGTTTGAAAATTTTGAACTAATTCAAACGCATTCAAAATCCCAAACGATGCGTTCTTTTTATATCGGTTTTGTTTGATTTGATTGTTCGGTTTTGTGAGATACAAAATATATTGATTATAAAGTAAAAATAAAATAATTTTTTATATATAATTAATTAGCTGCTAAAAATATAAATAAATATATCTATATTTTCATGTGTTAAACAAAATAATAAAATATAATATCTTGTTTTTTATTCTTGAATTTCAAATAAATTATTACAAAATTATCATATAAGAATAAAAGGCAAAAAAAATTACACTATTATTAGTTCAAAATAAAATAAATTTTTTAGATGAATCTAGAATTACATACCAATTGATAACTCTTCAATCCTTTATTCTTTGAAAAACTTGTTTGTAGAATATAAATAAGAATTTAGGTTTATTGTTGGTTGAGTTTTCAGGTGATGCGTGATATAAATTATTTCGAGATGTTCTGTATGACCTTATATTCTGTTTGGCTACTACTTTTTGGTTCACATTCATAATTTCTTTATATTAATCCCATAAATTGACAAATATTCTTATAAAATATTTTAATACTCATTATTTTTTTTCCCGAATATCCAAAGTATGAACTAATCCAATATTTAAGAGAATTGGAGGCTTTGATAAAATTTGTAGGGTAGGTCTAATTATTTTATTATTTTTTATTATATCAAAGCGGAAGATTTCGATCGGGAGAGTTATTACTTTGAATGTAAATTATTTGTCAACTACAATTAGCAATATATATATATATATATATATATATATATATATATATATATATATATATATATATATTTGTCAACTACACTAATATTTCTTGATTTGGGAAACCTAATTTTTTCCAATCGAAACCAAAATGTTTTGGATAAAATTGACTAATTCTCTTTGTCATGGGAACTAGGGATGCTCGTGGTTTATTTTAGATTTGTTTTACATATTTTTCAAATCAAATCGAAATATTCGGTTTGAAAATTTTGAACTAATTCAAACGCATTCAAAATCCCAAACGATGCGTTCTTTTTATATCGGTTTTGTTTGATTTGATTGTTCGGTTTTGTGAGATACAAAATATATTGATTATAAAGTAAAAATAAAATAATTTTTTATATATAATTAATTAGCTGCTAAAAATATAAATAAATATATCTATATTTTCATGTGTTAAACAAAATAATAAAATATAATATCTTGTTTTTTATTCTTGAATTTCAAATAAATTATTACAAAATTATCATATAAGAATAAAAGGCAAAAAAAATTACACTATTATTAGTTCAAAATAAAATAAAATTTTTAGATGAATCTAGAATTACATACCAATTGATAACTCTTCAATCCTTTATTCTTTGAAAAACTTGTTTGTAGAATATAAATAAGAATTTAGGTTTATTGTTGGTTGAGTTTTCAGGTGATGCGTGATATAAATTATTTCGAGATGTTCTGTATGACCTTATATTCTGTTTGGCTACTACTTTTTGGTTCACATTCATAATTTCTTTATATTAATCCCATAAATTGACAAATATTCTTATAAAATATTTTAATACTCATTATTTTTTTCCTGAATATCCAGTATGAACTAATCCAATATTTAAGAGAATTGGAGGCTTTGATAAAATTTGTAGGGTAGGTCTAATTATTTTATTATTTTTTAATTTTTTATTATATCAAAGCAGAGGATTTCGATCGGGAGAGTTATTACTTTGAATGTAAATTATTTGTCAACTACAATTAGCAATATATATATATATATATATATATATATATATATATATATATATATATATATATATATTTGTCAACTACACTAATATTTCTTGATTTGGGAAACCTAATTTTTTCCAATCGAAACCAAAATGTTTTGGATAAAATTGACTAATTCTCTTTGTCATGGGAACTAGGGATGCTCGTGGTTTATTTTAGATTTGTTTTACATATTTTTTCAAATCAAATCGAAATATTCGGTTTGAAAATTTTTGAACTAATTCAAACGCATTCAAAATCCCAAACGATGCGTTCTTTTTATATCGGTTTTGTTTGATTTGATTGTTCGGTTTTGTGAGATACAAAATATATTGATTATAAAGTAAAAAATAAAATAATTTTTTTATATATAATTAATTAGCTGCTAAAAAATATAAATAAATATATCTATATTTTCATGTGTTAAACAAAATAATAAAATATAATATCTTGTTTTTTATTCTTGAATTTCAAATAAATTATTACAAAATTATCATATAAGAATAAAAGGCAAAAAAAATTACACTATTATTAGTTCAAAATAAAATAAAATTTTTAGATGAATCTAGAATTACATACCAATTGATAACTCTTCAATCCTTTATTCTTTGAAAAACTTGTTTGTAGAATATAAATAAGAATTTAGGTTTATTGTTGGTTGAGTTTTCAGGTGATGCGTGATATAAATTATTTCGAGATGTTCTGTATGACCTTATATTCTGTTTGGCTACTACTTTTTGGTTCACATTCATAATTTCTTTATATTAATCCCATAAATTGACAAATATTCTTATAAAATATTTTAATACTCATTATTTTTTTCCTGAATATCCAGTATGAACTAATCCAATATTTAAGAGAATTGGAGGCTTTGATAAAATTTGTAGGGTAGGTCTAATTATTTTATTATTTTTATTATATCAAAGCAGAAGATTTCGATCGGGAGAGTTATTACTTTGAATGTAAATTATTTGTCAACTACAATTAGCAATATATATATATATATATATATATATATATATATATATATATTTGTCAACTACACTAATATTTCTTGATTTGGGAAACCTAATTTTTTCCAATTGAAACCAAAATGTTCTGGATAAAATTGACTAATTCTCTTTGTCATGGGAACTAGGGATGCTCGTGGTTTATTTTAGATTTGTTTTACATATTTTTCAAATCAAATCGAAATATTCGGTTTGAAAATTTTGAACTAATTCAAACGCATTCAAAATCCCAAACGATGCGTTCTTTTTATATCGGTTTTGTTTGATTTGATTGTTCGGTTTTGTGAGATACAAAATATATTGATTATAAAGTAAAAATAAAATAATTTTTTATATATAATTAATTAGCTGCTAAAAATATAAATAAATATATCTATATTTTCATGTGTTAAACAAAATAATAAAATATAATATCTTGTTTTTTATTCTTGAATTTCAAATAAATTATTACAAAATTATCATATAAGAATAAAAGGCAAAAAAAATTACACTATTATTAGTTCAAAATAAAATAAAATTTTTAGATGAATCTAGAATTACATACCAATTGATAACTCTTCAATTATTTACTCTTTGAAAAACCTGTTTGTAGAATATAAATAAGAATTTAGGTTTATTGTTGGTTGAGTTTTCAGGTGATGCGTGATATAAATTATTTCGAGATGTTCTGTATGACCTTATATTCTGTTTGGCAAACTTTTCACCCAGACTTGGTATATTAATTTTTTGGGAAATCAGCCTGTTTAGTCCCCCAGGAATTTTAGGTTAGCCTGTAAAGTCCCCAATGTTTAATTTCAGCCTGTAAAGTCCCCCAAGAATTTTTGTTAGCTTTCGTATAGTCCCCTAATGTTTAATTTCAGCTTGTAAAGTCCCCCCAAGATTTTGGTCAGCCTATAAAGTCCCCTTACCTATTTAATTTTCATCATGTAAAGTCCCTTATCTATTTACATGTTGCATATAGAGGTTCCACCGCCTCTTCTGCGACGGACTAGGTAAGGGACTTTACAAGCTGAACGAAAATTTCTGGGGGACTTTACAGGCTGAAATTAAACATTAGGGACTTTACAGGGCTGAACGAAAATTCCCTGGGGACTTTACAGCCGACCGAAACTTCCCGGGGACTTTACAGGCTGAAATTAAACATTGGGGACTATACAGGCTAACCAAAAATTCCTGGGGGACTAAACAGGCCAATTTCCCTAATTTTTTTTTTGTAATCAACACAAATTGATTCAATTGATAAAAATTTGACACGTTCTAATAAATATCAAGTATTTAATTTTTATTGCCAACGTAAAATCTGTATTGGTGGACGATATGTAAGTATTTTTATAAGTGCCTCCAATTTTTTTTATAATTTTATTTTTATTTTTGTAACACCTCATCCCGTGAACATTTTAAATCACTTTACGATTTAAAATTAGATTTTTTAGTTCGTGAATTATATGAATAAAACCAATTATGTCTTAACAATTTTGGTTAAAATTGTAACAAATTTAAGTGTGTAAGAGACTATAATATTTATAAGATTTCATCAAAAAGTTCATAATTACTAATAGATTAAAATTGATATTAATTACAGTTCATTAAATTATGTGGTGTGTACCGTGTGATCTAGATTTTTTTTTCTTGATGTAATTTTTTTTTTTTTGGTTGATTGGGAGGGGTGGAAAGAAATGTACTCCCTCTTTCAAAATGGCATTTTATTTTGGTCTAATCGTACAAAAAAGGTCTTAGGAGCCTTTTTATTCAAGCTTGTTCTTTTTGGATTCAACAATCAAACATGATATATATATATATATATATATATATTTTAATTTTCATAGTAAATATTTATTTTTTTCTTCTCGAGAGTCATTCCCTTTGATGTGCCATGCACGTTAATGACAATGAAAACTATGAACCAGTGATTAGTAGAGTGAAAAGAGTGAACAAAATTGGATTAGAACAAAAAAAAAACAAAGATTGTGTTACCCTCCGTACGAAATTGAATGGCTACGCTGACCTAATACCGTATGTCTAGTACTGTCAAACGGGGCGGAATAGGCCGGTCTGCACGGGCTTAATTAATTCTGAAAGACTCTTCCACGGATTGTATTTCTTCATTGTGATCATTTTCATCAGATTGTTTTTTCCTAAATATTCGTCTTTTTGTTGGAAATACGGGATCCACATTCATATCAAAAGCTATAGTTTTAGCAATCTCCAAACTCTTTTCGTATCCATCATTTCTAATTTTTTCAAAATATAGCATCACATCTTTCACTTGATTCATAGTAATATTAATGGTCATAGTTTTATTTTGTAATTGCTTGCTAACCATATTAATAGCAAATAAAATGTCATACCAAATAACCATGCCAAGTAAAAATTCAAAGTTCTCAATACAAGTAATCAAAGTTTCTGCTTCACTCTTTGTTTTTGCATCTTCCGAAGATTCATATAATTCCATCAAAGCCAATCTTATTTGAGGGGCCTGAAATCTAATGGCTTTTACACTTTTAACTCTACTCTCCCAACGAGTATTTGACAAAGATTTTACAGTAAATGATGAAACATTATCAACTAATATCTTCCACCTTTTAGTGGAACTCGAAAATAATGAATATATTCGTTGTACAACTCCAAAAAAAAGAAACAGCTTTGACACAAGAATGTGCCATATCACTAAGAGTGAGATTTAGACTATGACAAGCACATGCATATATAATGCTCTTGGATTTATTTGAAGTAATCTCTTTTGAACACCTTGGTGTTTACCTTTCATATTGGAACCATTATCTTAACCTTGCCCTCTAATATCATCAACATTAAGACCAAGTAATTTTAAAACATCCAACAATTCATTAAAAAGGCCCAATCCAGATGTGTCATCTACCTTCAAAAATTCTAAGAAGTACTCTTCAATTTTTATTTTTGTACTCGACATATTTACACAACGAACTACTAAGACCATTTGTTCTTTATGGCTTATATCTGGAGTGCAATCAAGAATCACAGAAAAATATTTTGCTTCTTTAATAGTCTTTATAATCGAACTTCTTACACTAAGGCCTAAACGAGAAATTAACTCATTTTGTATTTTGTGACTGAGATAATGATAATGAAGTTCATGATCTTGAGCACGCCTAACATGATCTTGCATTATTGCATCAAACTCTGCAATCCCTCAATCCTTCATTTGCTAATAAACTTGTATTGATATTAGATTTGAACAACTTACAACAAAAACAAAATACTTTATCGACATGTTTAGAGTAAACCAACCATTTTCGATCACTAATTTCTCCGTTACTCAATTTTCTAGAATAATGACTATATGAAAAATGCCTACGTTTTTCATCTAAAGGAAAGTCAATATTCAATTCTCTTTCAAACCCCTTCTCAACTAAAATGTCTCTTGATTTATTATCAAGATTTTCCCAAGTTCTAGGGTCATAGATATCAAAACGTGGTAAAGATTGACTATCATTAGCCGACTTTTCATTATTAAATTGACTTGACATAATGTTTTCATTATCAAATTCACTCACAATATTTTCATCACTTAAAATTGTGTTTGGTTCTTCACTAACTACTTGAACAGTTGAAGTTTTTGTGAAAATTTTATCAATAGCTCCTTTTTGTGATTCAACTAGTTCTTCCATCTTTTTTCTCTTTTTTCTTTTTTCACTTCCAGATAAATATTTACGCGGTGACATTTTATGAAATAAACAAATAATTAAAAATAACAAAAATATAAAATTATATAACTAAAGATGTGAAATTTGAAATAAAATAACATACAAAATAATAAATAAAAGGAAAAATATCACCTGATTTTCAAAAGTATGACAATATGTCAATGCCCAACTGCCAAGTTGAAGTCTTGAAGAATGGTTACTTTGACTCTTTGAGTAAATTGATAGATAATAAAATTTATTTAATCTGCCAAGTGCCAAGAATGATTGTTGGTAGTAATTTGCTCTATTGCCTCTACATTCTACAATATATAGAGAAGGTTTCCAGCGTTTAAAAAAATGGACAATACATTAAATGTGATTGTTAAATTTACTAATGACAAAATAGGCTCTCCATATTCCAAGCAAGTGAAGCAATGGATGGGAAAATATTTATTACTAATTAATTGGAGTAAATTAAGGCGCCAACTCAGCAAAGAACATTAAGTAAATTCACTAAAAAAAAACATACACGGGGATTTGATCCCACGACCTCTTTGACACTTATCGAGTACTCAACCACTGAGCTGAAACTATTTCTTGTTTATAATTTTATACGTAATATATATATATATATATATATATATATATATATAATTTCAACATTTAGGGGCCCTCAAAATTTCGGGGCCCTGGGCGGTCTGCCCCCCGGCCACCCCTCAGGGCTGGCCCTGCTTGTTACTTTCGGTTTCACATTACAGTCTCTACCTATGGCAGCAGTATCTGGCGGAACAACATTGTGGAAACAAACATTTCCGACAAGGTTTATAACCACGAAGATTAGTATTACCATGTCTATAGGATCTACATTTCTCATATGCAAAAGCAAGTGATCTAAATAAAAATTAGTACATCATAATTCATTTCTTTTCTTCTTGAACTCCACTAAATGAGGTAGTGTGAGTTAAGGAAAGAAGAAAAACAATGAAAAACTTGTAGCATTATATGAAGAACTCTAGTCGGAATTTTGAATAGGAATTTAGCATCTAGACCCTTTCAATTTGTTCTTAGGGCCAAACCCTGTCAGGTGGGCCCAAGAGCGCGAATTATAGGGTCTGGCAGCTCTGTAGGTCAACTACTCGGCAATATTCTAAGGCAACAACCACGAATGTCAACTACTTGGCTATATCCTTAGGTAATAACCATGAATACGTAAGCTTATGCCCATATACCATCCAGACTTCTTACAGATATCTCATGTGGGACAGGGGAACGGAAAGCCCTATATGTGCAACTCCATTATGTTGCAAACAAAATGAAACATGCCAAAGAAGTGACTAGAATTGCTTTACTATGAAGCTCTAGTTGGAAAAAAAAGAAAAAGTTAGTACTATTTGTTTAGCAATCATTCCAATACCAACTTTAGAAGCAGTGACGAAGCCAGAAATTTAGTGTTGGGGCGAAACTGATAAAAAATTTCTAAAATTCTTGGGGGCGATAATAACGGCAAAAAAAAATTCTTGGTGGGAGGGGGGGGGGGAGGGGCAAACTGATAAATTTTTTCAAAATACACATCAAATTTCGATGAATAGTATTATTTTTAAAAATCCAGTGCCCTCCTCCCCCTGTCTTCGTCCCTGACTTCAAGTACAAACCTGACAACTAATCTCGTTACTTTTTTATGGGAATGTCCTGCCCCAGTGGAAAAGGTAGGCGTATCCCTGGGTTTCGGCCCAGGGTCGATTCCCGTATTCCCCCACCCCCGAAAAAAAAAAAAAATCTCGTTACTTTTTTCCTAAAATTAAGATTCATAATCAAATCGTCAAAGAAGGCTAGCGGCTAGCACAACACTTTCAACTCGAAACCAAAGAAAGTTCTTGAATTCCGCACTTGTCCCCCTCCCCGGATAAAATGCACATCAAATTTGGGGGGGAAATGTTTTTGCTGATGAATAATAATTCAAGAAAAGTAACTGAAAAAAAAATTAATATTTACCATAATCCGGTGTCGAAAATGCAAGGGAAATTGATGAGAAAGAAATCCCACCAAGCTGAAAGGCACCAAATGAAGTAAGAGCAGCCAGAAACAAAGTAGTTAAACAGACCCCACAAAGAAAACCAATCACACAAATTTTACAAGGAAATGAGTTTCCCATTTGCAATGCTTTATGTGAAACCACTCTTTCTAAAGACTTTTGATCAAATCCCTCCATCAATTTTCCCCCAAATAAGTATCAAATTTCCAGAATTTCCTTTTTTATTTATTTATAAGATTAAACCAGATAATCCCGCACAAGAACTATATTTTCCAAAAGTTCACAAGAGTGCGGACTTTCTTGATGTGATTACGAAACTAGAGAATCTCATACCACACCAGGAGCCGGACTCCGAAGGCATAATTTTCTTGAATATATGATGTGACTAGAAAATCAAAGAATCTCACGCCAGGAGCAAAACAATTCAGCAAAACCACATGAATTTCCTTTTCAACTTTCCTAATTCAGCAAAACAATCTCAAGTATTTGCTAAAAGCATTAATGAAGCAATTTTCCAAACTGTGGAAAACTGAAGAGATTTTCAAGGTTTAACCAACCATTCAAAAGCTATAACCCATGTTGGTTGTTGCTTTCAAGATTGACCTTCCATGAACAGCAAAATCAACCCCCCAAAAAAAAACATAGTTTTAGATGGAAAATTCTTTGAAATGCTTTGAAATAGAGAAGAATATCATCTTAAATGATGAGGGTTCTTCATAAAAAATGTAAATTTCTTGAAAGACTCATTCTTTCTGAAGAAAAGAATTGTCTTTTCATATCAGAAGAACAGAGGAGGCAAGAAAAGCACCTTCTGAATAAACTTATCAAATACACAGTGTGAGAAGGAAAAAAAAAACATAAAGCTGAAAATTTTTAAGGATAAAAAGATGATACCAAAAGGAAAGCAAATTGGAATTTTCTGAGCAAAAATCCAAAACAGAGAAAAGGGATTTTCAATTATCAGAGAGAAGAGACAGGTGGCACTGGAAACTGAGCCCCCGAGCCCCCATGAAAGAAACATAAAGATACATTATGCAATCATAGGACTATTCCCGATATGGGACCCTGTCTCTACTCAACTACGCTAGATGTGATTCTGCTACATCATCGCATTTTTTTTCTCTCCTCATTCTACGTGAATGCGCACAAATCCTGACTAGCACTGGTTCACATGTAACTCGATCTATATCAGATATTTCCATCATACTATGACAATTCATTGAAATGCAAGAAAATGTTTCATAAAAAAAAAATGTTTGTGTTTTTTTATTTGTAAAGGATACACAAAGTACTATGTGTTGTTGGGAAAAATTCAGAGTGGGATCAGGTCCCTCATGGGGACATGGCCCACCTTCCTCTCACATAAATTCTGCAGACCCACCTGTAAGATATTTTCGCATGGCCCTCACATGAATTTATGTGAGAGAGAGGCGCCACGTCCCCATGAGCGCCCCACCCCAGACACGCCCCAAAGTACTATGTGTTGTTGCCACTGCTTTTAGTACTTGAAAGAAAAAATCTCTATTTGATAGGGCTTCTTCCTATACCTATGAATTCCATTGGTGGTTAGGACACCCCGTCTTTAGAGATAAAGAAGGACGTGAACTTTTTGTACGTTGTATGCCTACTTTTTTTGAAACATTTCCAGTCGTTTTGGTAGACGGCGACGGAATTGTTCGTAGGGATATTGAACAGTTATAGGTAAACGATTTGCGTGAGACAGGGTAATCGGTAAAACTCAAATTGGAGAAGAATACGGCCCTTGGGTTCCTTTTATTGGAACTATGTTTCTATTTATTTTTGTTTTTAATTGGTCAGGGGAGGTCAATCTTTGCCTTCTAGGCAAGAGGATAGCAAGTTACAAATTCTGTCTCGGTAGGACATGTATTTCTATTACTATGAAATTCATAAATGAAGTAGATACTTTTATATATGCTAAAATGGAGGTAGTAACTGAACTGTTGGGGTAATGATTAGACTAGCACTGTTTTAGCCAAAAGCTCAAAACATGACATCGAAAATACATGGAGCAACATTTTTGGCACCGTCCTCGGGCCAAGACGGAAGTGGGACTTCCGTCCCCGGCTGACGTGAGCACTTTCCGCAGTCGAGCTCGTACCACGCCGGCCTCGTGACTGAAGTCCCAATTCCGTCCCGGGATGATCCGTCCTCAACTTGAATTTTTTTTTTTTTTGACGATTTTTGTTACATGTGCTTTGTATACATTATGTTTTTATCATTAAAAATCCTCATCCCATTTTTGTCTTTTCTTTATTTTTTATGTTAAATTTAAAATATATATATATATATATATATATATATATATAATTTTCTACAATTACGAGTCGAAAAAACTCTTAATCTTTTAGACATTATTTAATGTAGTAATATGATTATTTTAAACATATTAATTGATTTTACTCCAAGAGCACTACTACATATACAATAATTTTAATAATATATTAGATAATGTATTCTAGTATACATTAATATACACTAAAATGAGATTGACATTTTAAACAAAAAAACAAAAAAAAAATGAGTCATATCCACGGTTCCTTTCCTTTTTAATTTTCTACTTTATTTCTTATATTATTTTATTAAGTAACCCCTATTTAATTCCTTATTAAATTGATGTGATTTTATATATATATATATATATATATATTATTTATATTATACTAACAGATTTATCCAAATAGATTCCTAATTAATTCTAATACCAATCCCACATTTAATTAACTTATTCATCTACGTGATTTACAACTACACCCCCGATTACGATACGCCAGTGAAACGCCCATCAACAAAACGTTAATCAAATATAGCACGTAATATGTGATGAAAAAATAAATTGTTCAAAATCACATATCGAGCAAAATAAATTCAAGTCAATGTAACAAGTCGCGAAAAAAATTAATGGTTTAGGTGATGTAATCCTTGGAAAAAGTTTTTTTTATGGTTAATAGGGTTTCTTAGGGTTTTTCATCAATGTTATAACTATTACATGGAGGGCACACATTACATGTCATGAGGACTAAAAGAAGACAAGTCTCACTTTGTATGGATAACTACTATTGCGGGGGTGAATTAGGGTTTAGGTGAATAGATGATGATGTCCCCTTCAATTTTTAGAATATATTACCACTAGGAACGGTTCATTAGGGACCATATTTTGTATTTACTTATTGAATTTTAAAAGTGGTTTGTGTTTGTCCTTAGTATTTTCTTATCTGGTTCCCCATAAAGGATATGATAAACATTTATATATCTTTTCTAAACTCAATTTTTTGTATGTATTAGGAAAATATAAATCTAGGGTTATGAAAGGGTTTTAGGGTTATTAGGGTTTGTTATTGTTATTAGGGTTTGTTAGGGTTATCAGGGTTAGAATTTATACTCCTAAGCAGTTAATTTGGAGTCAATGAGAACATGTTTTAATGACAGTGTACTCTCTATTGCGAGTTTAACATCAAGACTAAAAGGGTTTTAGGGTTATTAGGGCTTGTTAGGGTTAGTGTGGGTTGTTATTGTTATTAGGGTTTGATAGGGTTATCAGTAGCAATGGCAAATGGGTTAACCCGGCGGGTTCGGGGTGGGTCGGTGAACAGTGGTGGGGCGGGGCGGGATTGACCAGTCAACGGGGCGAGGCGGGTTGGGTCCAAAAATGAAAATGACGAACCCACCCCGCCCCGTTTGGAAAACCCGTCAAAAGTGGGCCGAGTCACGGGTTAACCCGGTGGGTTGGGTGGGTCGGTTGGGTTTGGCGAGTTTGGCGGGTTGGTGGGTTAAGTGGGTTCGGAGTTTTTTTTAATTTTTTTTTGGTAAAAATAAATATAGATAAAATATTTATGTGTCTAACCATTATTCCCGTCCCCCAACCATGTTTGTGACGAATTTCATACCCACATATCGTACATTTAGCTGTGAGAACTTCCTCATTAAATACCCATAATTTCCAAACCTTGGAAGTCCTCCTAGTCCTAGCACTAGTAGAGGGATTAGGAGGAATGTTGTCCATATTTTCTATTTAGAAAATAGAGTAGAAAATGATAGTGTGGGTTTGAGGGGATTTGAGTGAGTATTTATAGGGGTTGGGGTAATATGGGTTTAAGTGGGTTGGGGTTGGGTATTATGGGTTTAAATGGGGCGGGTTTAAGTGGGTTGGGGAGACGGGGCGGGGTGGGTTGTGGGTTTTTGGCGGGGCGGGGCGGGGTGGGTCGATTTTCTTAAATGTACAACCCACCCCGCCCCGTTTGTAAAACCCACTTAACTCGTGGGTCATAACGGGTTTAGGCGGGTCCAAAAGTGGGCCGAGTTAAACGGACGGGGCGGGGTGGGTCGCGGGTGGGCCAAACCCACTTGCCATTGCTAGTTATCAGGGTTAGAATTTATACTCCTAAGCAGTTAGTTTGGAGTCAATGGGAACATGTTTTAATGACAGTGTACTATCTCTTGCGAGTTTGACATCAAGACTAGTAGGCGCCTCCTGTAATTTCTCCATCATCTACTAAAAAAATAATAAAATAAATAAACAATTTGGAGAATGTTCCGTGACAAATTAGACTCTGTGCCTCGGATAAATCTGTTAGTATAATATAAATAATATATATATATATATATATATATAGAAAATCACATCAATTTAATAAGGAATTAAATAGGGGTTAGCATTTTAAATATAGGTTATACTCTAAAATGCAATGTTAGACTACTGTCTATATAAGCTAGTATTTTCAATATATGTTATACTTTAGAATGTAAGGTTAGACTACTGTTTTATTGGCTAGTATTTTAACAATAGGTTATACTTTAGAATGCAAGGTTAGACTACTGTCTATATAGGTTAGTATTTTCAATATAGGTTAGACTGCTGTCTATATAGGTTTGTATTTTAAATATAGGTTATACTTTAGAATGTAAGGTTTGACAACTGTCTATATAGGTTTGTATTTTAAATATAGGTTATACTTTAGAATGTAAGGTTTGACTACTTTCTATATAGGTTAGCATTTTAAATATAGGTTATACTCTAGAATGCAATGTTAGACTACTGCCTATATAAGCTAGTATTTTCAATATAGGTTATACTTTAGAATGTAAGGTTAAACTACTGTTTTATTGGCTAGTATTTTAACAATAGGTTATACTTTAGAATGCAAGGTTAGACTACTGTCTATATAGGTTAGTATTTTCAATATAGGTTATACTTTAGAATGTAAGGTTAGACTGCTGTCTATATAGGTTAGTATTTTAAATATAGGTTATACTTTAGAATGTAAGGTTTGACAACTGTCTATATAGGTTTGTATTTTAAATATAGGTTATACCTTAGAATGTAAGGTTTGACTACTTTCTATATAGGTTAGCATTTTAAATATAGGTTATACTCTAAAATGCAATGTTAGACTACTGTCTATATAAGCTAGTATTTTCAATATAGGTTATACTTTAGAATGTATGGTTAGACTACTGTCTATATAGGTTATACTCTAGAATGCAAGGTTAGACTACTGTCTATATAAGCTAGTATTCTCAATATAGGTTATACTTTAGAATGTAAGGTTAGACTACTGTTTTATTGGCTAGTATTTTAACAATAGGTTATACTTTAGAATGCAAGGTTAGACTACTGTCTATATAGGTTAGTATTTTCAATATAGGTTATACTTTAGAATGTAAGGTTTGACTACTTTCTATATATGTTAGCATTTTAAATATAGGTTATACTTTAGAATGTAAGATTTGACTACTTTCTATAGGGTAGTGATTATTGGATCAAAAATTTGGGATCAAATTTGAATCAAGAAGGCATAAAGTTACATTAAATTCTAACAATCATTAAACTTTAGAGTGTAAAATTAGACTATAGCGTATGTAGGTTTGTATTTTAACTATAGGTTATAATTTGAATCTAAGGTTAGACTATAGTGTATGTAGGTTAGTATTTAAATATAGTTTATACTTTAGAATGTAAGGATATACTACTGTCTATATAGGTTTGTATTTTAAATATAGATTATACTTTAGAATGTAAGGTTAGACAATAGCGTATGTAGGTTAGCATTTTAAATATAATTTATACTTTAGAATGTAAGGTTATACTACTGTCTATATAGGTTAGTATTTTAAATATAGGTTATACTTTAGAATGTAAGGTTAGACTATAGCGTATGTAGGTTAGTACTTTAAATATAGGTTATACTTTTGAATGTAAGGTTAGACTATAGTGTATGTAGGTTAGTATTTTAAACATAGCTTATACTTTAGAATGTAAGGTTAGACTACTGTCTATATAGGTTAGTATTTTCAATATAGGTTATACTTTAGAATGTAATGTTAGATTACTGTCTATATAGGATAGTATTTTAGTTATACTTTAGAATGTAGCGTTAGACTACTGTCTATATAGGTTAGTATTTTCAATATAGGTTATACATTAGAATGTAAGGATATACTACTGTCTATATAGGTTAGTCTTTTAAATATAGGATATGCATTAGAATGTAAGGTTAGACAACTGTCTATATAGGTTACTATTTTCAATATAGGTTATACTTTAGAATGTATGGTTAGAGTACTGTCTATATAGGTTAGTATTTTAAATATAGGTTATATTTTTGAATATAAGGTTAGACTATAATGTATGTAGGTTATGATTTTAAATATAGGTTATACTTTTTAATGTAAGGTTAACTACTGTCTGTATAGGTTAGTATTTTAAATATAGGTTATAATTTAGAATGTAAGGCTAGACAATAGCGTATGTAGGTTTTTATTTTAAATATAGGTTATACTTTTGAATGTAAGGTTAGACTATAGTGTATTATATAGACAGTAGTCTAACATTGCATTCTAGAGTATAACCTATATTTAAAATGCTAACCTATATAGAAAGTAGTCAAACCTTACATTCTAAAGTATAACCTATATTTAAAATACAAACCTATATAGACAGTTGTCAAACCTTACATTCTAAAGTATAACCTATATTTAAAATACTAACCTATATAGACAGCAGTCTAACCTTACATTCTAAAGTATAACCTATATAGACAGTAGTCTAACCTTGCATTCTAAAGTATAACCTATATTGAAAATACTAACCTATATAGACAGTAGTCTATCCTTACACTCTAAAGTATAACCTATATTGAAAATACTAGCTTATATAGACAGTATTCTAACATTGCATTCTAGAGTATAACCTGTATTTAAAATGCTAACATATATAGAAAGTAGTCAAACCTTACATTCTAAAGTATAACCTATATATTATGTTCCGCTTGTGGAAAAAGTTATGAAGAGGGTTGAGAGTTGGCAACAGAAGTTGTTAGGATTTGGAGGTCGTTTAATTTTGATTTGCCATGTTTTGATTTCAATGACCTTATATATATTAGCCTCAGCTGATCCACCCAAAAAGATTTTCGATGACATTGAGAGAATCTTGGCTAATTTCTTATGGGGTCAATCAATATATGGTAATAAGAAGCATTGGATGTCTTGGTCACGACTAAGTATAGATGTGTTAAATAATGGGATGGGTTTATTTTCATTACGGGATCTTCAAAGGGCATTCTCTATTAAATTGTGGTGGAAATTTCGGACAACCGAATCTATATGGCGAGATTTTATTTTTGATAAATATTGCAGGGATTATCCACATCCAACTCTCGATCAATTAACAACTGCTGATTCGACTGTATAGCGGAGAATGCTCAAGCACCGTGAGAGTGCTGAGGTGAATATGGGAGTTCTGGTCCGGGGAGGTGGCTCTTCTTTTTGGCATGACGATTTCACTTTGAAAGGCGATTATCTATGGTCCGCCAACACGATTCTTCGGCAAAGATCAGCGACTTCCTTAGCCAGAGTGGTTGGTCTTCTTTGCCGTCTAGTCTACCTTTGGGGCAGCTCAGCAATCTGCCGAGGATAGTGGCTGGAGAGGGGGCGAATATATGGGTGTGGAAGCCAGAGTCGAGAGGCAATTTTACGATTAAATCGTCCATGAAGGGGTTACAACCATTTGCTATAATACAAGGTACTCGCCGTATATTATGGAACTCACATCTTCCTTTGTTCTTGTGTGTATTTATGTGGCGTTTATTTAATGGCTTTCTCGCTTTTGATACGAGTAGACAAACATGGGGAGTTTCTTTGGTTTCATGGTGTAGTTGTGGGAGGGGGTAGATATTATCTTGCATATATTTATAGACTGCCCTCTGGCTAGCTTTTTGTGGCGGCAATGTTGTGGGTTTTTGGGTGTGGATTGGTGTTTACTACATCATGACAATCCGGTTTCTCTTATCAAAATGTTATGGTGGAAAGGTCAAGGGAAATGGCGGGATATTTATGTGATTGTCAGTTCAGGAATATGTTGGATATTGTGGCGTGCTAGGTGTCGATTTATTTATGAAGGAACTATTGCAAATCAAAGAGGGCTTTTGAAAGAATTCGAGAATTTTATTGCTCCAATTCTACAATCTGTGGGAATGTATGATCACTATATGGGGCGGATATCACCAACTTGGAACATTAGGGGTAAGGCTTTGGCGGTGAAATGGTTGGATAAAGGTTTATCGGGGTTGCTCATACTAAATATTGATGGTGCTTCTATAGGCAATCCCGGATGTGCAGGTGCTGGTGGAGTCTTGCGTCGCAGTAACGGTGATTTTGTCTTTGCTTATTATCGTTATCTGGGGGATGACCTTACTAATTCAGAAGCTGAGATACATGCAATGGTGTCGGGGATTCAAATCTCTACTAGTTTGGGACACACTCAGATTTCTATTCAATCAGACTCCAAATTCTTGGTGGATTCCATTCATTCTCGGCACATTCATAGCTGGAAATTAGATGTGCTATTTCAGACTTTGCTCAAGCTCATAAATCAACATGCTATTACACACATTTATAGGGAAGCCAATAAGGTAGCGGACATGCTGGCTAATGAGGCTTGTGACACTAATGCTTCTTGTGAATTTCCTACTTTTTTACAGTTACCTTTATCAGTTCAATTACAATGTATATCTGATAGGAATGGCTTGCCAAATCTGCGATTTCGGCAAAAGCCATTTTAGATATAGGCTCCTTGTTGAACCCGCCACTGTGAAGCGGTTATTATGGACAGTAGTCTAACCTTACATTCTAAAGTATTACCTATATTGATAATACTAACCTGTACCTTCTAAAGTATATCCTATATTTAAAAGACTAACCTATATAGACGTAGTCTAACCTTACATTATAAAGTATAACCTATATTTAAAATAATAACATGTATAGACAGTAGTCTAACCTTACATTCAAAAGTATAACTAAAATACTATCCTATATAGACAGTAGTCTAACATTACATTCAAAAGTATAACCTATATTTAAAATACTAACCTATATAGATAGTAGTCTAACCTTACATTCTAAAGTATAAGCTATATTTAAAACACTAACCTACATACACTATAGTCGAACCTTACATTCTAAAGTATAAACTATATTTAAAATACTAACCTATATTCCTTTTTAAGAATTTGAGTACGGTTTAGATAACTTCACGTTAAAGCTTTTATATGGAAAAACCTTTCTTTATAAGATAATAAGTCATTGTCTCATTACTAGGGCTTCTAGTTTCTTCTCATGATTTCCATGGCCGCCAACCAACCGCCCGCAGTGGCCCCCGCCTCTGTGCCTACACCGTGGAAGGAAAAAAGTTTCGCCGAATTATTGTTTGGACCTCAGTCTGTTCCGATTAATCTGCCTATCACGAATTTGGAGGTTTTCAAAACATCTTATCATCCCAGATGAATATACTAGTTTGATTCGCCCGTGGCGTTTTTCTCTTGTTGGTAAATTCCATAAACACACCCCAAATCTTGGTTCTTTGAGAAAATCTTTTCACAAAGTTGGTTATAAGGGGAGTTTTTAGATTGGGCAACTAGACCCCCGACATGTATTGATCCGATTTGATCTGGAAGAGGACTATTTCCGCCTTTGGCGACAAAGGGTATGGGATTTTTTTTTTGAATAACTATGAGGGTGTTCAAGTGGACGTATGATTTAAATGTCAATGAAGAACCTTCCATTGTCCCAATTTGGATTGGTTTCGAAGGTTTACCGGTTCACTTGTATAACAATTCAAAGCTTTTTTCTCTTGCTCGAGTAGTGGGACAACCACTGGCTTTGGATGCCGCCTCACGCCCGGGCATAGCCAAAGTATGTGTGGAGCTTGATTTATTAGCGCAATTGCCTAAGCGTATTCGGATTACTCATGCACATACGGGGAAGGGTTTTTGGCAATCGATTACATATGATGATTTGCCAGAATATTCTTTGGGGTGTAAACGAATTCGTCATCATATTCAGCAATGTGGTAAAGTGTTACAATCGGATTCTATTCCAGTAAAGGTAGATACAAGGGCGGCAATACCAGTGGTAAAGTCGAAACCTTTGAACAAGGGCAAACAGGCGCAGGTTTTGGAACCCATCAATAAAGTATTAAAATCTAGTCTTGTTGTCTCATCTCCACCGGTCAATCAATGGGTTCCGGTAAGACCACGGCGAGAACCGGGTCCTTCTGGAACTGCGTTGGTACCAGCAGTTACCGCAAATTTCCTCACACAGACGACGGTGATGGTTAAAACTGCTCCCCAAGTTATTCCTCCTGCTGGTCTGATTGTTCCGATAGCGACCAGTCATAATGGGCCTCCGAAATTAGAGGAAAAATCCACGGCACAATGGATTTTGAATACAGTGGAACAGGGGACTTTGAATACGGTGGAACATGGGGTTTTGAATACATCAATCGAGCCGGTGGTTGAGTCCCAGAGGATTCGACGACATAACGGTGGGTTGTGACCGATCTCCTTTTCATATACCCCGTCTCTATCACTCTGCTGGAGGAATTAGGACGCCGTCACAGCCTCTGGCGACGATTTTGGATTACCTGAAACAATTCTCCATTCAGATGCCTGCAATTCGGGTTGAACCGTTAATCCTACCCGGTGAGGATTTGATACCGATGGTTGATGACCCATCCTCTTCGGCTTCAATTATTGACCCAGTTTCTTCATTTGATCGGCAGACAATTGACCCGGTGTCTCCAATTGAAACTCTGATTGTAGTTGGAACCCTAGAGGCGGATTCTGATGATGAATCACTCCTGGGTATCGAAGACCCGCTCGGATACCTAAAGTTGAAGTGGGAACCGAAAAGGATGACGAAGTCCCGGAGTACCCGGATAAGTTCGAACACCTACCTGGCGTTGAAGTGGGTGGGAGTTTAACTCTACCCGGATCAATGGATGATCAAGATTTTTTTTGGGATTACGGCTGCCAGAGCATTGGTTCGCCCTCTCTCGGTTCCTTTTGTGCAGCTCAGATACTGGCAGCGGATTTTCCCCCTCAACAAACCTCAGATCAGCCTATAGCTGTTGCGGTAGGTAATCCCCAGGTATTGGCTATCTCTAATTTAACAGTAAATATTCCACTTGGCAAGAAGGGGGGAAATCAAACAGGCTTAGGGCCTTTTGCGACGATCCCCTCGTCTTGCGGGCTCGTCAGCTCATACTGTTTAGGTTCTATTTATATTTGCACCATCCCTACATTGTTTAATGAATTACATCATATGGAATATTTGGGGGATAGCTAATGAAAGTACTTTGTCTAATATTCGTCAATTCAAACGAGAGCATCACTTACATTTTATTGTGTTGTTGGAGCCTATGGTTGAGTTATCTGAATTGTCCTTGTATGCCCGTCATTTGGATTTTGATTCATTTTATGGTAATTGTACTAGCAAAATCTGGGATGATAGAGTGGATATTACGGTGGTTCGAGATTTGGAACAAGTTGTGCATTGCCAGGTTAATATTTTTTCAGCTGCACTTGTTTACTGCTCTTTTGTATATGCTAAGTGCTCATATGTTGAGAGGCGTGAGCTATGGAGTGAGCTTTGTTCATTTCAATCACAATATGCTCATCTGTGGTCGATTGAGGGGATTTTAATGTTGTTTTACGGGTTACAGAAAGTCGTTTTACGGGTTACAGAAAGTCAAGAATCTATTCCTGCTTTGTTACCTATGACTGAATTTGGTGAGACTATTCATGATTGTGGTTTATGGGAAATCCCGGCCTCGGGAAGTCCATATACTTGGTGTCGGGGGGGAGGGGGGGTACTCGGCCTCTCCTCAGGAAATTAGATCGCTTTCTAGTTTCCACTGTATGGAATGTTACCTTTCCTTCTACTACGGTTACACATTTGCCTCGTACTATTTCTGATCATTGTGCTCTTCTTTTGAATGTCCGATTAACCATTGACAGGGGTAGTTCTGCTTTACGATTTCAAGATATGTGGGTTCGGCATCATACTTTTATGGACACTGTTCGTAATTCTTGGTATGTTGACATGTTGGGGTCAGGTATGGTGGTTTTGCAGGGAAAGCTGAAACGTTTGAAATCTACTTTAAGCATTTGGAATAGAGATCATTTTGGGAATATTATTCCAGAGTCAAGACATCCGAACTGGAGGTAGCTCGGCTTGAGGGTCTTCATGATTTGGGATTTCATCACAGTTCCAATATGCTTTAGCCGAAGCCAAATCCATTCATGCCCGTAATCTGGAGTTGGAAGAAATGTTTTGGCGGCAAAAAGCCCGTCAAAAATGGCTCAAAGATGGAGATGTTAATACTATTTATTTCCATTCATTTTGTAGGAACCGACAAAGGCGTTTACTCATTAACAAAATCAAGTCACCTGATGGAACTATACATATGACTCTTGCCGCAATTGGTTCAGTAGGAGGCGAATATTATGAGAAATTATTCTCTTTTGATGCGGGCCCTCAACCAGATAATCAACTACTTGATTTGATACCTCGTCAAATTACAGATATGTATAATCATGTTTTGGATTTAATGCAAACAGGTTTTGGAAATTAAAGAAGCAGTTTTCGAATTGAGTCCTGATAGTGCAGCTGGTCCGGATGGATATACTGGGCGATTCTTTCATAATTGCTGGGAGATTGTCGCGAATAATGTGATACGGGCGGTAAGGGATTTTTGGACTGGTTTACCGCTTCCGCGAGCTATGACTAGTACATTTCTTGTTCTCATTCCTAAGACTGAATGTATCTCGGTTGCCCCATTTTTGTAGGACGGAAAAAAGTGGTTTTTTACTCATCCCTTATTGACAAACTTATTTCTCGTTTAGCAGGGTGGCAAAAGAAATATATAGGCTTTGGTGGGCGCCTCACTCTGATTCGGTATGTTCTGATATCCATGTCTATGCATATTATTGTTGTTTCGTGTCCGCCGAAGCAGGTTCTTATTGCAATGGAACGCATATTTGCTAATTTTTTATGGGGGGAAACGGAGTTTGGTGAAAGGCGGCATTGGATGTCTTGGAAACAATTATGCAGAAGTACCTCGCAAAACGGTTTGGGTCTTTTTTCTCTTGATTCTTACCAGATTGCTTTTTCTTATAAATTGTGGTGGCGTGTCAGGACATCGGCTTCTTTGTGGCGGGATTTTATGTTCAGCAAATATTGTCAGTTTGAGAACCATCCTACTTTAGTGTTGACCCTGCCTTTGGATTCCCCAGTGTGGCGGCACATGCTTATTACCAGAACCTCGGGTGTGCAACATATCTATCTTCTGATACGTGATGGGCGGTCTTTATTTTGGTTTGAGAATTGTACTTTTAAGGGACCAATGTTTAATATCTCAAAAGTATAACCTATATTTAAAATCCTAACCTACATACACTATAGTCTAACCTTACACTCAAAAGTATAACCTATATTTAAAATACTAACCTACATACGCAATAGTCTAACCTTTAAAACCAAGGACTTTATTGAGTATTGAACATAGTTACAGTGCTACCAGTCAAAGGATCCGCAATGTCGGAATTCCTTGACGGTCCAAATGAAGTAATCCCCTTATATTCGGGGGTAATGAAGTAAAAGTGTAAAAGTAAGAAATAATTTTCGAATCACAGCCATAATTTGCAAGTGAATCGGCAACCATATTTGCTTCCCTAAATATGAACTATAGAAACATCATGAGTTAGACTTAATGCCATCTGGAAAGCACCATCCAGAGCCCAATTTTTTAAGCACCCCATGACAATTGCCTGCACTAATATCTTTGAATCAGTCTGAATCAGATTAACTTGTATCCCTAGGCGAGCAGCAAACTGCAGACCATGTAACAAAGATGTGCCTTCTGCCATTGTGTTCGTTTCATGGTCGCCTATAAAATCCGAGCAAGCCGCTAAAAATTGTCCAGACCCTCTGCGGAGAACGCATCCAATTCCCGCAGCACCGAGGTTCCCACGTGCTGCTCCATCAATGCTCAAAATTATAATCTACATTTAAAATACTAACCTATATAGACAGTAGTCTAACCTTACATTCAAAAGTATAACCTGTATTTAAAATCCTAACCTACATACACTATAGTCTAACCTTACACTCGAAAGTATAACCTATATTTAAAATACAAGCCTACATACGCTATAGTCTAACCTTACATTCTAAAGTATAACCTATATAGACAGTAGTCTAACCTTACATTCTAAAGTATAAGCTATATTTAAAATACTAACCTACATACACTATAGTCTAACCTTACATTCAAAAGTATAACCTATATTTAAAATAATAACCTACATACGCTATAGTCTAACCTTACATTCTAAAGTATAACCTATATTTAAAATACTAACCTATATAGACAGTAGTCTAACCTTACATTCTAAAGTATAAGCTATATTTAAAATACTAACCTACATACACTATAATCTAACCTTACATTCAAAAGTATAACCTATATTTAAAATACTAACCTACATACGCTATAGTCTAACCTTACATTCTAAAGTATAGCCTATATGTAAAATACTATAGGACGGAATATTTTTCTAAATAACTAACTTCCCAAATATTTTCTTGTTTGCTTGAATTGACTCCAAAAAAAAAAACATGCAGCTTTATTAGAAAAAGAAGCCGAGAATATTTTAGACACAAGTGAACAATCCAAAAGAAAACTTCTTTATTCCTAGTGCTTCGAGCCTCGTTTCAAGAATTAGTTTTTGTTCACCCCTTATCTTGTCATTGTCGTGCACATAACCACACATCAAGAACTGTAGCGTCTTCAAACCTGAATTCTTTGATACCGTGCGGCCAAGAAAATGGTAAGTCTACGAGAGAAAAAAAATAAATCAA
The DNA here is from genome assembly GCA_026122235.1 of Vinca minor. Lineage (NCBI taxonomy): Eukaryota > Viridiplantae > Streptophyta > Magnoliopsida > Gentianales > Apocynaceae > Vinca > Vinca minor. Next base: position 6,456,732 of record JAOCZM010000161.1, on the reverse strand, counting down.
GAAAATCAATAAGCGTAAAGATTGAGTTAGGATTTAAAGATTATTCTTTTATTCTTTCTATTATCTTTTCGTTTAAGTCAAGATAGGTATTCTTTCCTAATGTTTCATCTTTCCTTAAATTTTTTGATTTGAGCGATGATGGAGGAATTATATCAACTACAAGAATTTATTGAAATGTTCGAAGAGAAATCTGAGAAGATATATAAGAGCTTAAAATCTATTGGACGTTCTTTAGGGCTGCAAATTCCGCAAAAACTAGAGAAATTGTACCTTATTCAACAATTGAGAGAGAAAGAAGAGGCAAGATTGAAAGAAGACGCAAGATTGAAAGCAGAGGCAAAATTTAAACCTTCTTTGGAAGAAATTATTCAATAATTGAGAGAGAAAGAAGAGGCAAGATTGAAAGAAGACGCAAGATTGAAAGCATAGGCAAAATTTAAAGCTTATTTGGAAGAAATTATTCAACAATTGGGAGAGAAAGAAGAGGTAAGATTGAAAGAAGAGGCCAAATTGAAAGAAGAGGCAAAATTGCTTGATGAGGAAAAAGATCCTCTTGTTGCAATGATTTTTGAAGAGTCAAAAGCTTCATCTTTTTCGTTTACTACTCTTAATCTAACAAATCCAATTCTTCCTAGTATTGTTTCTAATTTTAAAAAGGCATACAAGGATGAATTTTCCAAGGAGTTGCCCAAAGAATCGTCACAAAATCAAAGCAATGGTACTTTCATCAACTTACAAGATTAGGGGACGAATCTTTTTGAAGAAAGGGAGAATGATGAGGAATCATATAGCGATGCTTCAAGAAATAATGGGGTTTGGATAATGTCCAAAAGGAGATTTAGGACTCAAGCTCTATCATCACATCACTCATTTTGGAGACCCAAAAGTGATTAGGGATTGGACAACTTTGCGACTGTTTGGTATAATGGTCATAACGTTCGATCCAGTTATCCAATGGAGCTGATTCAAGTTGCATATGAAAGATAAGAGTTAGATCTACAACTTTCATGAAGATCACAAAATCAGATTATGCAATCTTGGTGTCCGGAATCGTCGTGCAAGTTGATACAACAAGCTGTCCAGCATTTTGGACGACAATTAATCTTGTTTTTTCAAGTTTATTTATTAATTAGATTTCAGCTATTATTATTATTAAGTGTTTTTAGGCGCATAATATTAGTGGTTTCTAGATAATATGACATGTTGTCCATTATCTTAGATAGTGTTTTAGTTGTTAGCTAGTTGGTTGTTGAAGGGCCCTAATTCTAGTAGGACTCATATTTTTAAGGCTAGATAGCCGAAATCCTACTCTATTTAAGAGGGATTTCGGCCACCATTGTAATTACGTTAGATATATGCTATTTTGGTAAGGTTATTCCTTAGCTACTTGTGAATTGAACTTATTTATAGAATTCATTCATCTTTGGGTTACTGTATCAACAAGTTAGTTTCACTTGATGTAGTGTTTCAACCTCCATCGATTCTTAGCCTTCTTTAGAGTTGCGTTGAGAACATTCCCTTTGAAACTAGTTTAAGAATAGAGAAAGATCCGATTATAAACCTAAGTGTCGAATCTTGCTACTTGTTATCTCGGTTCTTCATCAAGAACAAGAAAAATTTAAGGAAAGCGGTAAAGGTACACCAAGAAAGACATAAACATTTTCCTTTGATACCACTTGATGAAGAACCTTGATTTTTAAGATCAAGATTCGACACAAAAGGTTAAAGTTCGGATCTTTCTCTTTCTCGAACTAGTTTCCAAAGGGAATATAATCAACGCAACTCAAAAAAGGTTGATTATCAATGGAGGCTGAAACACCACAACAAGCAAAACTACCTTGTTGATACAGTAACTCAAGAATGAATTAATTCTATAAAGAAGTTCAATTCACAAGTAGCTAAGGAATAACCTTACCAAAATATCATATATCGAACGTATCTTACAATGGTTGCCGAAATCTCTCTTAAATAGAGTAGGATTTCGGCTCAATTAAACCAAAAGGAAGAGTCCTTGAAGGATTAGGACTCTTCAATAACAAACTTGCTAACCAACTAAAACACTATCTAAGATAATGGACAACATGTCCTATTATCTAAAAACCACTAATATTATGCACCTAAAAACACTAACACTTAATAATAATAATAATAATAATAGCTGAAATCTAATTAATAAATAAACTTAATTCGTCTATTGATAGAATGTATGATTCAATCTGTCTTTGACTTGCGCATGTCCAATGTATGTACTGAATGAATGAAATATTTTGTTGTTGTATGAATACATAAAGCACATTGTGTATGATTCTGCTCTTGAAATGCATTTTCAGCCTGTGAAGAGACTTCGAGAGATGTACGAGATTCATCACAAGCTTCATTATACCGATGAGGCGTTGGTTGTTGTTGCCCAGTGACCGCTCTCTGCCCGATGAGGCTATCGACTTGATTAATGAAGCTGGTTTCAACACATTGTTACCTTGCCATACAAAATAAATAATAAGTGGGGACATTCAGTACTCCTTTAAAAAAGTTGAGATAACTGTAGTTGAAATAAAATTTATTCTCACATATTGATATTTCCACTTAATGTAGGTTTGAATGTTGATGTTTCTATTTCTATTGCTCGAGAAAGAAAAAAAAACATCTACGTATTGAGACCTTGATCTCTAGAAAATTGCATACAAGTACTGATATGAAGATTATTAGGTACCTTTCATTTCAACGAGAGAAAAAAAATGATAATCTTTCATTTAACTGCAATATTGAAATGATAAAAGGTCAATCTTTGAGGTTGAAATTAGACAATTTTACTATGTTATAACTTGACTTGTACCTTAATTCTTACAACATCAGCTGACCTTAAAGAGGTTTTCCTTGCCAGCGTATCAGAGATGGGTATTGATGAGAGCATTACTTTTGCTGTTGATAAATTTTATTTGCTCAACATTGAATACACTATAGTTTTTCTTTTTGCAGTATCTATAAATATTTAAATGTATTATTGAGATGTGAAAAAAGGAAGTAGCAGCTGAAATTACAAAGTGAAACTATGTCTTGTAACAAAGAAATGTTCTTGCTTACACAAGAAAGAAAAGGAGGAAGGAACTGAAGTCAAGGAAAACAATGTTTTATGGCCAAAACTTATAACCAAAATTAAAGTGCAAGCTGACTCTTGCTTGTATTGGTGGGGGCAAAAAATTACACTGAGAAGACTAATCAACCCCCACTAATGAATAAAGATCCATGTTCCCTACCTTAAATATTTTCTGGAAGTATGATGAAAATGTATCCTTCCTTAGTTGAAAAATAGACCTCTCTTTTTCCCTTTCTTCTTTTCATTAGCCTGCAAGAACAAAATCTTGAACAGGTCAAGTAAACAAACAGTTGCAAAAAAAACAAAGGACACGTTGTAAGAGGACCGGAGTTTACTACAGCTAGAGAATGTCAAGAAAGTCTATGCAATAACATTATCAGATCTCATGAATACACACATACACTTTATGTTACATAAACTAGTAGTTTTATATTAAATGTCAAAATCCTACGTTCATCTTTACAAAATAATATGGAAGTCGACAACACTATCAAGGGAACTTGAAGAATAAAACAGAGATCACATTATTTTCCAATGAGAAATATATTTCGTAGGTATAAAAGAGACTCGGAATAATGAAATTTACTTAAAAGAAACAAGTCTAAATTCCACTTACATTATTGTATACTACTCAAGAAACAAACATAATGTAGATCATGTTTACATTGACGGTAGATGAAAATAATAAGGAGATGAATCAAATATCCTTATCAATTCTGATTCTTCCAAGATACCATCAGTAATACACACTCCAAACAGTCTATAACATACTCAACATTGCACACAAGATATCTTATGTGGCTTGTTTTTCAGTACTTTGCAAATTTCCCATTGGCAATTTTTCCGTTTTCTTGCTTTGGGTTTTGTATGTATGTACAAGTGCTCTTTTCCATACTAAGCAATTTAGAAGCTGCTACAGAGTAAGTTTTCTGATGATTATTTTTTCATCTCAATTCACCATAGGGAAACTAAAGTAAAGTACTATCAGCTACACAGAGTACAGAAACAGAATGAGTTTGCTCACACACGAATCTAAGCCACAATTACAAACATACGCTGGATGATGATTGCTAAGAAAAAGTTACAGATATTCACAAAGAAAGGTCCAGAGAATATTTTAGGCTTCACCAGGGGAAATAATGAAGTTCTCAATTCTTCTAAACAATCAGTTGAATGCAAAAAAGTCATACCCTTGCAATAAATAATCTCAGGGTGAGGACAATCGTGTCTCTTGAGCTGCAAACAAACACATGAACATGTTAAATATAAAAGAATAAACGACATGCAAAAGACCATCCCAACTGCAGAAAACTATTCAAGCATGCTTCAAGGCAAACTAACTGAAAGCCCTTAACTTCAAGTTTGCTCACCTACGGTTCAAGGAACAAGTTATGTTACATTGAATATGAAACAACTGTAAAGACCAACTTACAAGAAGAATTTATTCTAGCAGTATGGATGAAGGATCTAATATGCAAGAAAACCGTGGACAGTGGCGAGGAAGGAATTACAACTTACCGGCTTACATCACTTAAACCATTTTCGGCCCTCAAAAGATGCTCAACTCCCTGAGCATCAACTATAGCAAAGTCCGTAGGATTACCATATGGAACAGAAACCTGAAAAAACAAACGAGATATAGCATGTTACAGATTAGTAAAAGGAGAATTAGATAAAGAAACAACTCTCAAATTCCAAGAAGAAAAAAATATGCTGTGAAACTGGTGTACAGCCACACACCCCACGCTACAAAAGCAGCTGGATTGACCAATGTTAAGCTATGAATAGATATCATGACACAGAGTAGTAAATTAACAATATTAATTGCAATATCAGCATGTGTTTCATCTTAGCTATTTGAAGTTCATATGTGTGCTGCTTCCCAGCATTTGTCTTGGCCAAACCGAGGAGCAGGGGAGAGTTTAGTTGGTTTCATTACCTACTTGAATGGGAATTGATTAAGTGGAGAAATGAGGCAGCTTGGAAACATCCCAGGCATAGGTATTCTGCCATAGTTTGTTCAAGTGATGGTTCAGGTAAAACTAAATTGAAAAGCAAAAAACCCACGCAACTCTTACAGATGACAATAATTCACATTCCTTAGCCACATGATATTCACGGGTTCTCAGTAGAACAATTGTACACAGCCACTCATTTGCATGCACCATACCCTGGCAAGTTCCTCAGCCTTATGATATGGCCTACCAGAATATGCAACAAAAAATGTTTGTGCAATCTACTATGTGCTTATAGCTACTTACTTTTGCAACTTATAGGGCCAACAGAAAGAATCTAGTTGGAATTCAATGAGAGTTTACATCTAAAAGAAGTTATTAAATTCCAAAGAAGGTTAAATAAAGAATTAAAGAAGGGGGGTTAACAAATCCCAGCTTAAGTCCAAAAGGTACGAAGTCACTCGACTTTACAGTCGAGACTGGTCCCACCGGGCGTGCCAGAGATTGTGGAACCGTAAAAACTATGTTTGAAAGGAAAGATTTTACTCTTGTCGGCAGATTGTTTGCTGTGAAGTTTCATGTCAGATTGCACACTCGCTTTGCCTCTCACTTTGAAAAAGCCCCTCCTCCACTTCTCGGCTTCCTTCCTCGCCTGCTTTGCCGGTATTCTATTCTCTTCTAGACGTAGGTCCGCTCCTCTTCTATAATGGAGTCCTCTGGTAATAGAGGGAAGAATCAGGCTGCATAATGTATTCTCCTCAGCTAAATGCCTAAATGCCTACTCCTAGTAGAAGTGGTAGAATTATTCCAAGTATTTCAGCTGGAACACGGGACGCCTATATATTACATTGAAAAAGAGGGCCTGCTCCAGCTACTGGACCCTTAGCCCCTTCGGAAGAAAGAGATGTAGAAAGAAGGGTTCCAAGGGCGGTTACCATAAGCGGAAGTGCAAACCAACTATCTCCGATATATAGGATATAATGTTAGTTTCAGGCATCAAACCATATATGATAATATGAGTTGGAAAGGGCACTTTGAAAATTAGAAAACATCAAACACACATGAACCAGAACATTTAAACTTGGCTAAGATAGCAGATCAGGGGCCAATCTAGACCTTCCTGATTCTTTAGGGCATCTATTGACAGCACATTGCCGTCTCATTATCTTTTCTTCCTTAGAGAGGGATATTATAACAAAATAGATACTCAGCATATTAATTGAAGGAATGTAAACTCTTTGGATATTTTAAGTTTTTAACTATAGAAATATAAGTTCTTAAACATTCTCAAGGCAATGCAAAACCTAGTTCTTTTTTCTAACTGCCATCCTGGTCAGCGCAGAGCCAGGGTTTCAACCATTGAAGCCGACCAGTGCTACATTCCCCCTCGATCTCCTTATCTTCTTCCCCCTCTGTTCTTTCATGCCCATATCCATCATTGATGCAACAAACTCGAATTGAGCGATTCAAGGGTTTTGGATTGCACCGGCAATTGTGGGTTTGATACCTCTTGAGTAGTCAAATAAATCAGTAAGTTCTTCTCCCAAAAGATTGAAGAAAACATTCAAGAATTCTACAGAAAGCTCATGTCCAAGGTTGACTTGAAGGGCTGTAATTACTTGTTCTGGGCTGTTTACCCTGGTCAACCAGCAATTCTTAATTGATTTTATGATGTTATAAAGCATTCTAAAATTGAAGCCTACAAAACTGGAATGAAGAGAGGAGATGGATGTGACAGAAGAGAGGTGGATTATGGGAAGAAGAGGACAAAGCATAGGTTGTCATGGTGATGGGTCTGATCGTGGGAGTGAGGAGTTATTGGAGATAATTGCGAGAAAGGAGATGATTATGTCAAAGAGAGAAGAAAACAAAAAAAAATGAAGTGGCATGGTGTAACAAGATGGTGCAGCCAAAGGAGTTAGGGGGGAAATAGAGAGCAACAGAAGGGGCAGCAGGCATTTGGGAGCAGAGAGTCGACGGTGGCTGCGACATGGGGAGGAAGAAGAAAAAAAAGAATAAAGGGGTAGCTGGGGGAAGGGGTGGCTGCCGGCGAGAATCAAGAAATGGGAGACAAAAAAGGGGAAAATCTCTTGGACTGACTTATGTTAAAAGGGAAAAGTTCCATTGACCAAAATAGCCCTAAAGTTATGGTATGAAATTGACGACTTTTAAGTGACGGAAGGACAAAATTACCCCTCTAGTAGTTGGAGGGGAAGTTAAGTTTTATTTTAGTTGGAGTGAGAAATGAGGATTTTTTAAAAGTTGATGGGTCACCCGGGATCTTTTACCCTTTCTATTATGAGAAGGTGATATATAGATTATACTTCCAAAAATTTGGAAATTCTTGAGCGGGCCAATACAATCTTTTATATGTTTAGAGGCCATATAAAAAATTTATGTGCCAAATACACGTAGTATAGAACCAAAGTTTTCCAAAATTATTAGAGGGATCAAGGCCCTCCCAAGCCATAACATGGCTCTGCCACTGATCGTGGCTCCACTTAGCAAATTGGCAACTTAGACAACTGCACGTGCGAGACTATATCATTCAACCCCCACATTGCAACCTATGCAATGAAGATTTCCGTTTATTTCCTTGGAGCAGGTTTCTTGCACATTGCAAGTTTAGTTTGAAAGAATATGTAAGTAGAAGTAAGTGAATGGAGGTCCTCTATAATGAAAACGAGGTGCATAAAGATCCATATGATTGGTATAGATTTATCACATATAGATTTACTCCTTCCGCCCCAAAATTGTTGTCCCAAAATCACCTTTTCTTTGTATCAACTCCCAAATTAGTTGTCCCACAACAATCCCAATGCTATTTTTATTTAACCTTCACATTTTTGCCCTTATATCTATTAATTCAACAAACAGTGCATTTATTGTATTTAAAGTTCCTAGATGGTTTTTTGGTTATTTGACTCCAAAAAACTAACCAAACTAATTATTTCCTTAATGTCTAAATTTTGAATTGGGACAACTAATATGGTACGGAGGGAGTACTTTATTTTGAAGGTATCTTACACCTAGCAATTGGATATTGTACTAAGACGTAGAAACAAATAATATTACCTAAACCTACAAAATAAATCTGAATAATAAATTTTAGGTAATTGTGTTTGTATGCAAGATATATCAAAAGTTCAAAACTGAATATTTCCTCTAAGAAACAGTGGTACAAGGAGAAAAGGTTCAAGAAACGTACAATAGTTGATGCTGAGAACTTCTCAGAGACAACTAGACCACTAGGCCCATTACACTTGATGCTGTAACCATCCCTTTTGATCCCTAAGGTAGCTGGCTCCCAAATATCAAGATACCCCGTCTGTGCAATCAAAGAACCACCACATAGAATAATCAATCTAAATAAAGAAAAATGGCTTCTATCAAATATGTCACTGATCATTGGCAAAAGCAAAAGATAAGGTAAACCCGAAACTAAAGAATCAGATGTTCATCATACCGACAAAGACGCCTTATATGAAGCCTGGCCATTGAAAAGTGCCTTCGCTACGCAGTTTTGCATTTCTGGATCTGTAAGCAAAGTAATCATCACCTCAGAGAAGCAACAATCCAAGAAGAAATTAAGTAATGCGAGAAAAACTCTTATCCTAACTGAGGAAAACATTTATCGTACATGCATCATTATCAAGGAGAAACAATCACGGTCAAGGAGTGTCATCTCAACAACAACTACATAAGGGAAACATTAAGAACAGGACGGACAATTAAGTACTTTTTCGAAACTCGTTTAGCAGATAGTGAAGACAGAGATAAAACTCACTAATAACAAGAGAGAGAGAGAGAGAGAGAGAGAGAGAGAGAGAATAAAAATAAATGATAAAATTACTTGAATTCAGGTTTAAATTTTCTTTTTTCTTTCTTAAGCCTCAAGCATAATTCGTCTATAGGAAGAATCCGCACATGCTCAATATAAGGCAATCCCTAAAAACACAATAAAACGTATATTCATAGTTTCCAATAGGCACTACTGTTTGACTGAGTACAACAAGGTTGTAATTGGATCAGATTTTTGTTTTCATTTTAAGTGTACAACAACCAAGCCTTAATCCCAACAGATTGGGGTCGGCTACATGAACCAAAGTAAGAATCACGTAAGGTCATCCACATGGATGCAATCTCTCCATTTCTTTCGATCCCAAACACAACTTTCATTTTAAGTGTAGGAAAAGTTTATTTTATTGTGAGATAAGAGGTCGAGCCCACACTCAACTCATTTCATATCGGATTCCAACCCAAATATAGCCTCAAGTTTTTCTGTCAGTTTTGCATTCTCAGCTATATTGAAAACTCATGATCACACTAGTTGCATGTCATTCTCCACATATACATATATAAATTAATGTCTATATCCACACTATGCAACTATAAGACACACTTTGAGAATTGAAAACTCAAAGAGTCATCCGTAGGCTTCAACAGGTCACCTTTTATTTTCTGCTACAAGTAATGCAAGAATAGTATAGTCATAATTTGAGTATGAATAAAACAAAAGGAAGTTAAGATGTAACATCAAGAAGGATTGCCATCTCAAACAGAGCTTCAGATTAAAACGTCAAAAAACGCATTTTCTTGGCCAGTTGTACAGTTTCTAAAAGTTCCGGGCTAACCTAGACGAACATTAATTGAAGTGTTACATTTGGTAACCCGCCTTCCCCCTCTCTAATAACCCTTGAGGACAAGAAATACACACTGGAACAAGTTTATTAACCTTTCCATTCAAAAATATTTGAGAGTATGTAGAGCAATTATTCTCACACTGCTATCTTTTTCAAATATCAATATAATTGGTGGATAAATATTCTTCGGCAGATATCCAGGAAGTTCTCCAGTAAAAAAAATATATATTGAGGGCTAAAACAAAGCTGGATGCAAAATGTGGTGTACATCATTCAAATTTAATCAGGTTCAGCTAAAACTCAGAAATATTTAAAGCTTTTAGGTTACCGCAAGTGATCTTCCTATGGTCGTTTGCAAAGACCTTCACAAGTTCACCCTGGAAACATAATGGAAATAGAATCTTCTCAATCACAACATACTAAGTACTCAATGCCTAAATATAGACTACAACCAGTAATTAGGAGAAATTCTGAGCTTTGCTTGATACCAAGTACTCTTTTAATGACTTGTTAATCATAGCAATAAAACAAATGCGTTGGGAACCAGTTATTTCATTTAAATATAACTGTAAGGACCAAACTTCCCTCAAGTCACAAGATTGTAACTATAGATAATTCGCATGCCTAAGGGTGTATCTGTTTTTCTATCTCAATCCGAAAAGATTTACTTCGGGCCCCACTACCCCTCTCACAAACAATCAGATTTCATGTTTTCCAAGATAAAAATTCTCAAACAAAAACCTAATCCAAATACATTCTGAAGTGTTCAAAGAAAAAAACAGGTTCCTAATTTTTATCGAAATAAACAATTGAAAAAAGTTTGAAGTATTAAAGAAAACAACTAAAATTCAACATAATGAGATTTTTTTAACAGCAGCCACATAAGTAACAAGAGTACCTTCCTCTTCCTGTTATCCAGTGGTTGGACTTCAATAGCAAGAGATGTATCAACATCGTCTGCAGTAACAAGATAGTTTGGCTGCTTTGCCCCTGTAAATCATAGTATCTTGCTAGTCACATTAAAACACTGGATTTTTGTTTTCTTTAACACATCTGAAAGTTTAAAAAAATTAAAAAAAAAAAAAAGGATAGAATATCTTATCCATGATTACCTTCAATGTAGTTGAAAGATCCATCCTCCATATGCCGTACCCACTGCCAGTCCAAAGAAGACATCAAAATATGCATTAAAATTTGAAATATTAATCATCATAGGGTATTCTTTTCCTATATAAATATATAAAGTATCAATACACAAAAGCATGTCGAGAAGGGGAAAACAATATATGGGTGAACAGACAGAAACTAAGAAACACCTCAAAGTTGCAACTGGTTGTTCCATTAATGGAGTATCCACATGCTTGGAGTTCCCGTCCTGGAAAAGCTTCACCTGAGATTTGCAGTCCCTCTATTGCAGGTAATGGGTCATCATCTCCAGCTAGAGATTGGAAATAATTTAATGAATGACTATTAAGAGTATGTTTAAAGCAGTAAAATAACAAGCAACGCACAATAACTTTTATACCTTCAGAGAATGAGGATGAAGGTTCTTCAAGAACCGGTGGTAAATAAGGAGAATAAGAGGTGCTTGGGTCATCGAGTGTAGTTGAATATCCTGCACTCTTGGAAGTCCAATTAGCTGAAGGTTCTCTCTCATTTTGTTGTCCTTCCATGTCAGAATCCTCCATCTCACTGCTGACAAGGTCCTTAAATTTGACTTGTTTGCTAGAGGTTTCTTCTTTAGGATGAACAGGATTTAGTTCACCTGGGCTGACTGCATGCGTGGGTAAATCTTGGGCTATGGTATCCCTGAAGAACAGGAAATATTTAACTCAGAACTAAAGCTAGGGTAAAGTAAAATACTAAGATAATCTTTACAATAAGTTCACTCAAATTTCACGCTATATCACAGTAATTATGGCTCAAAAATTCATGTCACATATTCTATTGTGCACAGCAAAAAAGGAATTTATACCTTCTTTATAAAGAAATGAAGACTCAATTGAGAACATTTCTCAACAGGCTAAAAGGCTCAAGGACAGCTGAAAGAAAATAAATAAATAATGCAACAGATTGATATAAAGGCAAAAAAATAGTTCTCTTTGTGCTCAATGCGTGACCGCATAAAACAGATTTATATAAAGAAAACAGAAATACCTAAACATGAGTCAACACACTCCGAACATATAAATCAATGGCAAAAGTGAGCTGTGGGGTCACATTAACTGTATCACTAACACTGAACACCAATAGAAGATTGGCCATATCACTAAGGTTGTGAATTGGGGTGGAAGATCAGGAATCAGCTATCTAGCAGTTCTTGTTTTTCATGAATAATAGGCTGATAGATAATATTAATTGCAGCAAGAAAACAGTCCATTAACAATAATGGGTACTGATGGAACAAAGTATGAAACTATGTATTCCCAAAATTGGACAAATCATACAACACACAAGTCCTACAATGGGACTCTAGAATCCAAATAAAAGAAATTCATAGAGCTGGTATGCAGAAACTCCTTTTTAAGATAATAAATTAAAATACAGCCATAAATAACTCCTAGTCCTCTAATTCTAAATTTCCATAATGGCAAGAGGTGCTGCATAACTTGTTATAGTAAGACTTATCTTTATTGGAATAACATAACATTAATTGTTCCGTATTTACCATATTAATCAAGATTTACGAGCTTATTACGAAATTTGGCAGAATATATCATATTCTCTTTCCCTACTTGTCTTCCTTAAGAACATAATAGAATATTTCTTTCTCAAACTAAGAATATTGTGGTCATTTTGAATAGAAATTAAGATTCTCTCCCCTCTTATTCTGCTACCATGTGGAGAATAAACTAGTGAGAGAAAGAGAATGCTTGAGTGAGTGCAATCTCTCATCCCTTGTGTAATCATAGTATACAATATTCCTTATTTACAATGAATCCCAATAATTATGAAAATTCCGTAGTTAAGTTGCACGATCAATCTAATGATACAATAAACCTAATCAAATCAATCATAATCAATTGAACAGTCATATTATACGATCAACAATCATCGTTGCATCCAAAAGTTCTCCAATTTCAAATTAAATTCAGAATAAATGTCAAAATTAAGGCATAATCTGGATTGCATTTTGAATCGGTAAAAACAATAAGGTTGCATTACAAATTCGGTTCTCGAGGGTAAAAAGGAAGCCCATTTCGATAGCAAAGAAACTAACAATAATATCAAAAATCAATTTAAATTTCAAAATTCCAAATTTGGAGAATGATAATATCATATTCTAGATCTCAAATGCTTTGCAGCCAATAGATTTCATCCCTTTCATTCATCGCATCTCATCGCTCTTTTTCCACACGCCATAGCTAGCACCGTGTACTCTGCCACCCCCTGTACCCACAGTTGTCACATCCCCCACCATGTACTCTCTGCCTTTCTTTCATTGCATTTCATTGCTCTTTTCCCACATGTCATCGCTAGCACCATGTACTCACTTCCACCCCCTGTACCCACAGCTGTCACATCCTCCACAAGCCATTCCAGCATTCCCTTCCCCAACTTGCCTAATCAATTCTCAGTGTTTAGCCTCTGATTTTTTGTACCAGAAGTAACTCCCTTATTTCCCTTTTTTTGTTCTTTTGTCATCTCCAATAGCCCAGCTACACCGAAGACCACTGTCTCATCCGTTTCTTCCTCTAATATTTTCTGTTTCCCCACCTCCACTAAAACCACTGCCACCTTCCCTCCTGTATATTCTCTATCTATCTTTCTCTACACAATGTTATTAATCCCGAATAGTGGCGCGGAGCGGCCGAAAGTGGGATAGCGGTAGCGGCGCTATTTGGAATTCTATGTAAATAATTAAGAAAAAAATACTCAAGACAATAAGGAAAACAAAGTTATAAACAAAGAAGAACAAACAGGTCATCTGTTTTATTTTTCCTTTTTTTTTTTGGGAGAATAGCGGCTAAAGTTTGAAGTTATAAGGTTTAGGGTTTTTTTGGTTGGAAATCTCCAATTTGCCCTTAAGTTTCTAACTACTGTTAAGGGCAAAAGAGGATTTTTCAACTCTGATCCAAATAGCGCCGCTATGCCAGCTATTTCGTCCAAAATAGCGGCCGCTATTTCAGCAACACTAACAGTATAGGGCGCTATACACAGCTCCATAACAGTATAGGGCCGTTCCGCCTCGCTACAGACCGCTATTAATAACACTGTCTCCACCTCCATCTTACCACGGCTTCTCTCTCTTATCCTTGTCCACCTGATCCCCCCCCACCCTCTCTCCTCAGATGACAACTTATCAGTAATGATATGGCACTTCCCTCTGTGTGTCTCCCAGAACCACCTTCAATCCCAAAGACTGTCAATGCTGATTGCAGACTAAAAGAAAGAGATAGAGAAGAGAAAAAACAAAAGGATGACTGGGTTTTTCTCTGAGCCAAAGCTTTTTCAGTCTGGAAAAAAGTATAGACCCAAAATAGTTTTTGAAATTCTATTTTGGAGTTCACAAAAAAACTGCGTTATAAAATGAGTAAGGCTAACAATTTGTGTGCCACTTTTGATCCAAAATATGCCAGGTTCAAAGCCAGTAAACCGGAAGTAGCAAGACTAGCATGCAATTGTCTTGCCTGGGAAACATGGAATCCAAATAGTCAAAAGTTACTAGAGAAAACTTATACTTCTCTAAACCAGGGTGATCTTATCTTCAACAACGTATGACGCCATCAAAGCGAGTACAAATTATCATTTACTCAAATCAACATGCATTTGTCCATTACGTCAGTCAAATTAATGATAAATTCAATGAAACTAGAACCCACCACCAAAAAGCAGATGGTTGGAATTGTACATTCAGTTCACAGTAGCAGTATCCATTTGACCAGGCTCACCTGCTTGCAAGAGGTGAATACCTCCCCAAGTCATCAGCCTCCACTTTTTCCACACCACCACTACTTAAACCACTGGGATGATGTCCCACTAGATCCCATTCGGTTGATGTATGGGGATCCGAAGAGAAAGGCATCTTTCTATTAGAATACGATGGTTGAGCCACCAGTTCAAGCCCATTTTTAATCTGTGACAAACATGAGATTTTAGAAATCAATTGCAACAGTATGTGGAGAAATAGCAGAAAATTGTACTCAGCAACTATAAGATTGGACCTACCACAGAAGAATGAGATGGTGAAGGAGAAAAATTCGATGCATTCACATCAGATCTCCAGGGTGCCAACTGGTACTGGGATTCCTTTAGCTTTGCCTATGTCAACATGAAATAAGCACCCGGTCCATGAAAAATTCAATCAGTAAACAAATAACGCGATATATCCAGATCAGAGTTTGAACTAATGATCCAAGTGCTCTTACACCAATTACAACATACCTCTGTGACAAGAAGTTTCTCTTGCATATGTCTGAATAATACCTGAAAAGGCAGTTTATCAGAATAAAAAGATCACACAAAACAATCATTTACAAAAGCAAATCAAGAATGAAATCATAATTAGGTCTAGTTTGCAACAGTTAGCTTACCTTTCCTCATGCATACGTAGCACCAACATACTACAATAAACACCATTAAAGGGTTCTTTTTAGGGATTCATGCACACAATGAAAATGAAGTATTTACGAATGTACACCATTGTGGATGCTATGTTCATAGAACTTCTATGTGGAATAAGCACAATTGGTCCATTAGCTATTTATAAAACACTCCCAGGTAAACCTTCCTACAACTAGAAACCAGAGGAAAATCCCTTGGTGTTGATATTATATGGTTCTGAAGTATTTATACTCTTACGTGTTCCACTCCAGCACAGGGTGGATTACAAGAGGCCAAAGTAAACATATCCAAACAAAGGCTCTGCTTTTTGTAAGCAGCAATTACTCGTGTGGCATCAAATGCTCAAAGTACAAATAATAGCCTGTTCTACAAATTAAAAAAGAAAACTATTGTTCATAATTAGATAACGATATTAATAAGCAAATCCTACCTTGACATTGCTGGCAATTGACTGGGCATCAGCTACAGTAGGCTCAAACGAATACTCAGCGAGAAGAGGCATTAAGGATGATATAAAAGTGGATCTTTCTTGTTGTGCAGACTGGAGAACCAAGAGTACAGAAAAGAAAGTAGTCATTCAGAAGTGAAGAAAATCCAGTAATAGTGAGCAACTATCATGCAACCAACTTAACAATGAACAACCTACGCATCCATAAAATGGAAAACAACAGCCAAACGAGAGTATGAAATAATATCATACTCAGCATTAGGCGAGGTCCTAGGCTATATGAAATAAGTAGTAAATACATTCATTAAGGTGAATAAGCACAGTAATAGTGCCCTTACTTCACAAAATATATTGGGTGTTATGCAAGGTAAGGGGATCCCCATATGATCAGGTATACCATCCAATTTCATTGGGAATAGACCTTTAGTTCCCTTATATATAATCCGCTTCACGGACAAACCTATGGTCTCTTTTCGGATATTTCACGCAAGACATAGGAATCGAGATTGAAAGGCTCCAATTTCATCATTCTGTATTTTCAACTTCTTAAGATGATTTTTTCATTTCATAATACATCCTTTTCTGCTTTGTTTACAAATCTCTTTTGAATAAAGAAGAAAATGGATTCACAGAATCCCCAATATCTGAAATATACCAGAAGAAATGTTTCAGACAAAAGGCTGCTACAGAGTATAATAATACAGCATTAAGTCTTTAGAATCAGCATACAAAGGCTTTTACACAAAACGACAATCATAAAACGACACCCTTAAAAAAATGAAACCATTTGAAGCCTGTCAGCAATTGCATTACACCAAACGAACAGCTTCGATCATTGGCATTGAAAATTAAGATCTCTTTCAGACTACATGATCTGGGATACCCTGCATCTTGCCTCATTTTAATTTAGATTATCCAAGTAGTTCTATTCACATAAGCAAATGACTTCATCAACAATCAAAGGTCATCTCATTATTACATAATTTCAGAAAATTAATTTTGCAATGAAGCATTAATGACTTAAAAAAACTACTGCAGATCGCATCTTAGTGGTGTAAGAACATAAAATTCCTTCTAGAACCACATTGATGGTTTAGAATTCAGTACCAACTGCAGGAACAAGGTTGTAATGCATCCACAGTAGAGACCCCACCCATCAATGAAAGCAGCTGTATCTTATCTATAAATCCAAAATAGGAAACCTAACTAATTCTTCGCAATCACCAAAGTTTGCTATCAGAATGGTGTCCACACATCCTTGAGGCATTGGACCAGACCACAGAATGACAGGAAAGAAAAGGAAAACTCATCTCCTCCGGCCATTCTTACATGTCCAAACTTGCCTTTTTCTTGGTCATTTTTAGTTCTCCTTTAGTAACTTCAAGAATGTCTAAGAACTATTTTCTAATTTTAACCTTATTCTTCATTGATATTCTAAAGACTCATTTATAGTAACTTCAGTTTTTTAAATTGGATTTTCCAATTCCAATGCAATAATCCCCAACTACTCCAGCTTATTTATGGGGGAGACAGTGAGGAAAAGACAAGTTTGTCTTGAGTAAATCATTATAAGTGCATTTTGGACTTTCAGGTTCAGATTTGCTCACAATCCAACAATTTCTTAATCCATGTGGATTGGTCATATGGGAAATTGTAAAAATGACCAGAGGGAGTACATAGTTTCTGTCCCATTAACTCAGAGAAGATGCTGCATTTTACCTTTCTAGAAGGTGAAATATAAAAGTGCCAGAAACAGTGAAGAAGATACTAAGTGTACACCAAGAAACATACCTGTAATGCATATGTAAGACGTATATTTTCCTCTACTATATCCTGTCTATAAGAAATTGCTTTAGATGCAGCATCAACAAGATCCTGTTGCTGTTGATCAAAGGCCTATTACCAGATTTGGGAGAACTTCAATCAATTTAAGGAAAAGACTAATGGTCAACTACTTAAAATAAAAGAGAGATATCCTGGCATACCATACGCATATAGGCAATGCGCTTTTCCAACACAAACTTCTCATTGCGTATTTGAGCTTCCTGAGAATAGAGATGACATGTTAATTGCAAGAAATTACAATGAAATAAAGGCACTTCAAATCCATACACTTGGCTACCTTGATTGAATATTCCCCAAGATGCTTTCTTAATCGCAAAAGTTCTTCCTCGTGATCTCGAATCTTCAGAGCAAGATCCTGAAGAGTTGCAGTAATTAAAAGGTGATACATTCTTGAACTTCCATCTTCAAATTCGCAAGTTAGAGCCGTTTTACGTTAATACCTGCTTCAAACTACAAGAATTATTCAATTCAGCCACCTGACTAGATAAATTAAGTTGTGGATTGAACAATTCTCCTTGAGCTGGATACCTAAACAATTGATTGCAACAATGATACATCATTATTTGTTGAAACACAAAAGTTACCAACAGAAGCATCCAATTTCAGAGAGTTAATGCTCTCATGCCAAATACCTGTTAGGAGAAAATGATGTCGTTGAAGGTGATGAAAGCTGAGAGAAGCCTGAATTATCTGTTGCTGCCTGACTGCCAGCAAGAATGTTCATTATACCATTTTCCTTTTCTTCATGAGTTTGCATTTTGAGATCCTCGAAATTGCGAATAAGATCTTTGGGGAGGATAGCTGTATTGGAGAAATCGTGTACAGAATTGTTGTCCAAGTTTGTAATCCCATCTGTCAGAGTTCTAGAACCAAAAGCTACTTGATCTTCTCTTGGAGGTCCATGGGCAATATCAACCAAATGACTGACCAGGTAAGGACTTTGCACTTTTAGCTCACCTGACTTCTGCAGAAAGGAACAGATAACGAAAAAGAGGTGATCAAAAAACAAACTGGCGCTCAAAAAGGATTCATTCTTCAAGTGACGATCTTGGATACATGCAAGAGAACACCATATAAGTGCCTAGAGCAAGTGAAGGATGCTCATCATTTTCATTTTGTTAAACTATGCATGTGGCAAGATTCTTAGATGAAAGTTATCAGATCAAACTGGCAAAAAATAAACAGTAAAATCACCCAGGGTGAGAGCCAACAGGATCAGAAGACAAGTTGGAAGTTGCAAAACAAAGAGTAGCTTCTAACAAATGCCTTGGAGGCTTGAAACTCAAAGCTTTTCCATTGTTCATATATTTGGATGTCAACTTTTTGGTCAGCAGTAAAAGAATCATTTTTTTCTCTATTTCTTAGGAAGGAGAACAGATGCCATGCATGACGCACCAGGGTTGTGCAACCCATGGTAAAACAACGTCATCTATTCTCCTTAGAAATACATACATAGTTCAGACATTAGAAATAAATGTTAATCCACCAAATCTTTCATTCATCTTCTTTTCTTTTTTCCGCTTTCTTCACATGAGAAAGACTTGCCAGCAGTTAGCTCATTTGTTAAACTATTTGAAATTTATCCAAGTTGTTCAGATCAAAATGTACAAATACATCTTTCAGAAAACCAACTTAACTTTTATCTTACAACTTGTAGAATACAGCATTTATCATTTTCTTTCCTTTTTTACGTTCTCGAGGAAGTAGACATCTTACTTGGATGGTCTTCCATAATGGTATTGATGAGCCTATATTTTACCATTATTTTGGATATTTTCATATTTATTTTGAACTTAATTGAGAGAAAATAATTTATTAAATTAGTCTCTAGGAGTGAATATGCCTAAAAATGTTCTTATGAATTTTATTCACTAATTTTATAATATTTGATACAGGTTAAGGGCATTTTGGACATAAAAGGAAAAGAAGAATTATATTTGGCATGTGCTAAAATATCACCGAGTCCAAATTGAAATAGAAGATTGAAGATGTGCGAATTTGTTACGTACCCAAAGTTTGGAGATTACTATAATTGCGAATTAGAATCGGAATCAAAGGAGCCGAGGTTTGAGCATAAAGAACAAGTAAACAAGTAATATGTTAACTACCTAATAGGTTGCAGCAACAAAGAAGCAAAGAAGAAAGGGAAAAAGAGGACTTTTGAGTCCTCTACAAACTCGGATGAAAAAGGGCATCAATGCCTATATAAAGTGAAGAGAAGGAGCAACTCAAAAGCAACCCTGTATATACCATTCACAATTCATATTCCCTGGCGACATTATACCATTCACAATTCATATTCCCTGGCGACATCATCACTCGGCCACCTAGGCCGTCCTCGGCTATCCTTGGAGTTGGAAGCTTAGAGCTCGGATCGTTTCGTCATCAGGCTACTTCTTTTATTATTTTTATTTATGTTTAGTTTTAGCTAATTTTGTTGAGACTAAGACCTTCTTTGAAGGTCGAAACTTTTATGGATATATTTGATTTCTATTAATTTATTTATCTCGACAATATGATTAATTGTTATTATTTATTCTTAATGCTTGCGATTTTCTGATCAACTATTGCATGAATCTAAATTATTTGTAGAGGCTGAAAAGTTCTATATTTAATTGGATCACGGATAATAACAACATGACGTAAAATTGACTAGAGATAGATTCGATTTCCTTGTGTGGTTTCTAGCGAGTAGGAAACAAATGCTAGGGAAAGTCCACGGAGTTTTATACGGTTTTAGGTCTTAAAATCACGTAGAGATACAACTGATTTATTCTCTAAAGCTAGGAGCTTTTCGCCAGGAGATTGGGTCTAGCTTATATTCGGGAATTTCTACCATTAACCTAGTTGAGACTTAAATTAAGAAATTATTTATTTTCCATAAAAGGAGTAGACTGGATTAGAGGTGTCTTAGTCCATTCGTTACATATATTGTTCTCTCTTTTAATAGCATCTTTATTTTATTTTAATTGTTTTTCATTATTAGTTTTAATTAATTCATTCCTCCTTATTTTGGTTTAGGTTAGGTTATAAGTAAAATAATTTTTCAGTTAGATAAACAATCTTCGTTGGGAACGATCTTGTACTTACTACTTTATTACTTGTTGATATTTGTGCACTTGCAAATTTCGCATCAGGTATACAATTACACCATTCAGTAGAAAATTGACCAAATTCACCTTTTCTGAGCGAAAGACTTATCTAGAAATTTTGTAATGTAGATTTGCACAACAATCCAATCAATAGAACTTATTCATATGGGAAGACTGAATTAATAAATAAAAGTAATTGTTTGAATCAAAACAATCAGAATTGGTTCTAAGATAAATACATTATTTGATTGTGTACTCAAAAACATAAGAGATGAAGTTATATTACATGGTTAAGGAAATCTCAACCAGTTTGGAAACACAAGACTAGGGATTCAGGCATTCAGCTTTTAAAAGTGTTTACAGTCTAATAGGTGAGTCTCAGTGATTAATAAGTCTGCATTACGGTTAGATTATACAGAAGAAAATGGTTCTCTTTTGCTTGTTCAAATTTTTAATTGGTAGTGATTGAAAGTATATTCTGAAGAATTTGGCTTTTTCCACATTTCCTTCTTCAGAGTTAAATACAATGATTCTGAGATTGGAAAGGTTCTGACCAACTCTCAAACCAATTTGTCAGCTAATACCATAACAGCTTCCTCAAATCAAATCAGCAACATGCAAGCCCACGTAACTAGTTGAAGCTGCAGCAGTTGAGGACCTCTGTACTAGTTCAAAATTTTAGATGGGGTGGGGTGGCAATATAACCGCTATAATGAGGTAAGTACACTATGACAGTTTGCCTTCATTGTGCAAAACTAAGACTTGCTTTGCTAAAAAGAAAGCACGTGAAGCTTTTCCAGCAAGCTCTCTCCTCATGGCTTTAGGGCCTGAAACCAACTTGTCATTCATCTCACATGTAAAGCAAGGAAGCCAGTTTAACAAAGTCCTCTATTGGGGGTTTACAGGCTAAAGCTCATAGACAATGCAACTTGAGAGCGGGTACAACACTAATACAAAAACTAAATTAGCAAGGTCAGAAGGAATTTAACTTAATACAACATCTGAAATAACACAGATATGAATTTTTATATAACAATTGCAATAGCAATCAAGCCTTAGTCCTAAGTGATTGGAGCTTGCTTCTTGTTGTTGTTGTATAAAGAATCATATCTCAGTTATTTCAGATCAAAATTATACATCTCTCATCACAGGAAAACAGAAAACCCCTCTAGAATTAGAAAGGAAAATGTAAATTTAACCATAGCTCACCTATTCGGAGTGGTCAGATATATTTCTCAAGCAAACTCCTTTACAAGCCCATTAATGCAAAAATTTAGCAGTCAAATGATTAGTGTATTATAAAAAGATAAGATTGGTATTAACATTCGACGCCCAAGGTTTCTTGACTTTCAGAAACATTGTTTCTATTCCGTATTCCCTTTTGGTCCCAATCTATATAGCACATGCTGTTGTGGGACATCCTAACTAATCTGAAACTTTCTTGATGTAAACCCTTCTATTATAAATTATACCTCTCACAACTATTAACCGCGATATATTATTCTTGTATCTTCAGATTGGATAATATACACTAGCTCATATGTTACCTACTTCCTAACGTGTTATAGTATTCCTAACATGCTATAGTACCTTTCCTAATACTCCCTCCGTCAAAAATTGAATGACCACCTTCCTATTAATCTAGTATAGGAAAGTGCACATTCAATTCCAGACAGATACATTTTGATAAAAGTAACAGGTACAAGAAAGTGGATAAGCCACCCTCAGTGTGACTTAGAAATATTACCAATGTAGCTTTCAACCTCTCATAAATCTATCAGTGCCATGTCCTAAAAAACACCAGATGCTATCCCTCAAAGAGATGAAACAAAAACAACTGTCCCCCAAAGCAGCTCGATAGACGTATGTATACTGATCTTTGGAGATCATGTTATTTCTTTCGCAAAACATTCATATAGCAAAAAGTTGCATGCCAGGCAGGAGACGCATAAAATTCTCCCTTCCTTACTCTTCCCAAAATCACCAAATTTTATCTGCATAAGCTCTAGAACTATAGTGGGACAGAACGGTTTCTTATACAACCGAAAGAACAATCTCTCCAGTGACTTCTTTGCTTTTATGATGGAAAATGTATTAGTTCCATTACTAGAATTGCACAAGTTGTTGGTATTCATTCATCCTACTAAGAACCTTAATTCTAAGGAGACTTTCAAAATGATTTCTCAAAAGAAGGATTATCAATAAGGGGAACAAAAAATCATCTGAGGAAAACATACCAATCATCTACCAAATACCAACAACCGTGATCTAAAATCTAATCTTAAACGCATGGAGGAAGGAAGTTAAAAGGTCCTTACAAAAGGATTCATTCATCTACCAAATACCAACAACCGTGATCTAAAATCTAATCTTAAACGCATGGAGGAAGGAAGTTAAAAGGTCCTTACAAAAGGATTCATTCATCTGATCCCATCGGTTATATTTTGACATAAACGTAAATCCTAGGACATATAACCAACGTGCAAAGAATAAAAGGCAAAAATTAGAGCACCACGAAGGAAGAAAGTTGAACTAATTGGAAAGGCATTATGAAAACACCCGCCGCAAAATTCAATGATCCTTATAAAACCAAATACAACCCCGTCTACAACCCTCTAACTCACCATTGAGAAAAGTGAATGAGATACCCAAGAAATGAACTTCTGAGAACTCGCATGTATAACACAGATGCTACCTCTGGCATCCTGTCTATATTTTTGCAGCCTATTCTTGCACACTGTAACCCCATACGAAACTAAGACTAGTGAAACTGCCATAACGAGTTACCAATCAAAGGCAGCAAGTTACAAAAGCTGAAACCTCCTTTGGAGTTGGACTTGACTAAACCACCACCCAACTAGCTAAATGATCTATATCATTACACCTAGTACCTGACCAGATAAACTGTTATAATTCTTTCAGGTCAATCAGCAATCCTCGCTGGCATCACAAACAAATATATCTATAAGCAGAAAAGTTAGAAAAACAAAGCTTGGTGAGGATAATGGAATCCTCGGGAGAGATAAAGGCCTATCTCCGACCTAGAAGTTTACTCCTTTCCACCACAAATCCTAAACGGATACATGATAAAGGAAAGACCCGTAATAGTTTGCATTTATTCTGCTTTTACATAATTTAGAATTCTGGAGTTGCTTTTTTCTTTCTTTATTAGATTATTAGCAATTTCTAGGAGGATGACAATACTAGTAGGTAAGTCTTATTCAAATGCTTATTAGGTTATAAGATACAAGGATTAGTATTTACATAATCCAAATTTCCAGCATTGTGAAGGCAGTTTTTAGTTTTTATCTTCTAATTTAATATGGAATAGCCTTGGGGTTTATGTTCCCCTTAGGAACCTAGGGTTTGCTGAATTAGCCACTTAAACTAGGGTTCTACTGGTTTTTCCAAAGAGCTTTGACATGAATTGAAGGCCCTCTCTCCTTCTTTCCCACTCTTTTGCAAGCACTAATACAGACCTAAGATTACCTCCCAAACGAGGTCCTAGGTAGCTCAAAGACCAAACAAGTGAAGCCTAACCGCAAGATAATTAAATTGTTGTACACATGGCCTGCCGTTTTTGCTATTATTTCATATGATAGATCTTCTTTGCTAGGCTAGCAAATGTGTGATATATCATAAATTCATAAGTATGCTCTTGAAGGAGCTCCGAACTCTCATAACTACAAATCATGTTCTATCCTTCCTAGGATGAATCCTCATATATGTTTAATAATTACTTCTACTTGCAATGACACGCGGTTTTTATGTGCTGTCCCATGCATTATTCTTACAGCAAAAACAAGGAAAAATCAGAAACCATAGATTATGGTCTTGAAAATACTGAAAATAAAAGGCATGCACTAACATAGTTTCTCAGTTCTTGAATCTTTTTCTCAAGTTCAGCTCTCAATCGGTTGTTTTCCGCTACCTGCCAATCACAATTTCAGCAACTTATAACGCAGCAGACAAAAGCACAAATAAGCTGATTCCATTCCATAATCTCTCATTCCAATATAAGAAAATCATATTCCAACCCTACTGATCATAATAACAAAACCCTGGATTCAAATATTTTAACATAACAAAAATTAATAACCAGAAAACTAAAAGAAACCTGTTGCTTAATAGTGGCCTCAGCAGCTTCAACAGCTTTCATAACCTGAATTAATCCATCATTTCCACCACCACCACCACCCCCCATGTCATCATAACCTAATTTAGTTTCCAAATCCTCACCTCCATTCTCCATCTAAATTTAAAACAATACCAAAAAAACAAAATCAAATAATAATAATAATAATACTCTACAAATCACTAAAAACTCACGTTCGATAAATTAAAAATAATACCTCAATTATTAGAAGATGTAGGTTTACACACCAAATCAAAAATAAATAAATAAAAAATGTATAAAATAATAATCAAACTTCCTCGAATTTGTTGTCTATTCCAGCAGGTAGGGAGGAAAAAGAAGATTGAAGGTATTATATAAATCGGAATTGAATAATATATGAAGAAGGGAATTGGGGAGAATATCAATAGTCTCTCAGAAAACTCCGTCTACTATCCTTTTTTCTTTTTACTATTCTACATTGTAATTAAATTTCATTACTCAACCAATAAAGTCAAAACATACCATAAAAAAAGCGCCCCCCTCCCACTCTTTTTTTTTCTCCCCTTATTCTCTCTCTTCTCTCTCTTCCCTCTGCTCTTCCCCCTGCTGCTGGTGGTAGCCAGATTTGGCCATTGACTCCGGCCAATTATCAAATCTTGATCATTTTATTCCGTTTATTATATTACTATATTTTGTATTACGAATCATATGAAATCTTTTTAGAATTTTTTTCTTCAAGATTCAAGATACAGTGTTTAGATGAGTCTCAGATCTTCACACATCTAGATTTTTTTTCTATTTTTCTAAGAGGATTTGTTCAACTCGGACTAGATCTGGGCCCTTTATCAACTTTTTACATCTTACCGAGGCAATTTGTAGGACAGTTGATACGCCCATGGTCCTATAAATTGTCGACCCCTAAGGAAAATGTTGAAAGTGATATTCTCCTGTCACTGTGGATCAAGGATTGCGATGAAATGCTTTGAAGGAAAAGATTATATATTTGTTTAATTGGCTAGTTTTTCTAGTTATTTTTCCTAACCATCCAAGTTTTTCTTGGGTGTGTCTCTTTGTCTGTTATCGTGATTTTTTAAATCATTGTATAACTTTTACTTTCTATATTTTCAGATTTTCCTTTGATTGTAATGGCTTCGGCTATTTGTGATTAATGAAAACTAAATTTATTCAGCAAAAAAAAAACATACCATAAATATCTCGGTATAATAAAGTCAAAGCATACCATGCATATAAAATCACTCAAAACTATTGTTATTTGGCAAATTGGTGAATTTCGTCCCTAAACTCGTATATTTTCGTTCTAATGGTCCCTGTTTTAAAATTCTTTGTAATACACTCCCCAAACAATTTGTGTTTGGTGAAGGTAGTCCTTCAGTCCAATTCTGTAACAGAAAAAATAAATTTTGATTTATTTTTTTAAGTCCTTCACGTGAACCTAATGCATATCAGAATTTTCCTAAAAGAATATCAAATAATGAAAATGAGAGTCAATATTAGGGATGGAAATAATCTCGGATGAATTGGAGGCCCGACAATCCATCCTAGTTGAGCGGGGATTCCCCGATTAAAGTCGTATGTGGGGTGGAAGTGGGATGAATTTTGCCCATGCTATTAGGACGGGATCGGGAATGGATAGATGATATCTCAGTCTGTCGCGTCTATCCCGACTAAAATACTAAATACAAAATATAAACATATAAAATACAAAAAAAAAATCCAAATTGGAAAGACGTTGTCAATTCTCAAACTCTTCGTAAGCTCATCCCTCGTGTAAATCATTAGTAACTCCATCTTTTTTAAGGAGCAAACTGGTATCCTTTTATATAGTATTATTTCGTTTAACATGAATTAAATATTTGTTTCATATAATTTTGTGTTATTTTTTAAATGTTGTATAAATTTGATAGATTTTTGTCAAAAGTTCAATTAATTTCTCTAGTCGGAACTGCCCGAAAGCCCGGATTTGAAAGAAAATATTCTTTTTTTCCCTAGTTGCGAATGGCCCAGCCGAAATCCGAGGATGGGTGTGATACCCATAACTTTTTGCTTACATGTTTTGCATATCTTTATATTTAATTTATGTATGATTAATTTTTATCGCATGACTTTATGTGTTATGACATGTTTTATGTGTTACATATGGGTTTTATAGGCCTTTTTTATGTTCTAGAAGTTGGGGAACTCGGGTGTGGTCGTTGGGAAGTTGGGGGATGGTTTTATAAGTGTTTGAGAGGTTATGAAAGTGTGAGTTAGTGCATGGGATCAGTTATACAAAGAAAGGAAAGAAACATGGGAGGAAAAAGAGAAAGGGAGAGAAAAAGAAAATGAGGGAAGTTTGAAAGTTGAGGGGTTTTTCTGACAACTGAAATAGTAATCAGAGTCGGAATTGAGCGATTCTTATATCATTGGAAAGATAATTGAAAAATTATGGCTGGGATTTGATTGATTATGATTTGGAGTCGGTGTTGAGAATAATTTAAGATTGAAGTTGGCTGAAATTCTGGGCTCGGCAAAACTGAGTGCTGTGAGATTTTTCCTATCGTTGAAGAGGCAAGCGCTGTCGGATTTTGGCGCACTTTATATCGTTTCGAGGAAAATTAAAAGGGATACGAGTGAGCGTTGACATATTGCAATTTCTAGTTCTAACAGAGAGATATCGACGTTTGAAGTAGGATGAAAATTCCTGCATTTCGATGTTCTTGAGTTTTTTGAGTAATTCGTTTAAAAATTTCAAGTAAGGTTCTTATCACGAAAGAATAGCCTAATTCGTCATTTATGTATTTCCAAATTGGGATGTGAGTCCTGTTCGTAAAATTTTAACTTTTAATGTCCATTACGTTTTAGTAATCTGCCAATAGAGGAATTTCGTCCATTTTTCTGCCAACTTTCCATCCACCCCGCATTTCGGTCAAAGTACGCCTATTAACCGAGGGCTAATTTAGTCATTTCATGTCTTTACAATCAGTAAAATCACTTAAGGTCATTTCCCCCCAAATCGCGACTACCCACTAAAATTTCCCCAAATCCTAGGGTTCTTCGCCAATTTCCAAATGTCTTCTTCAAGTCATTCCGTGAATAGCTCAATTTGATGTGCATGCGGTGACTACCCTGTTCTAAAGACCTCCAAGACTGTTTAGTCATAAGTATTACTTCCTCAATACTATTTGGAATCCTTAGACCTTATGTCTTCATCGATAGGGAAAACTGTTTAAATGCATGGCCGTGCTCAAATGTATTTAATAAAGTGGTTATTAAATACTATTTGTTGGAACAATCTACCTAGAGATCGAGCATAAACACAATTAAGCTTTATAAGGGTGACAACTACCATGCCTTATGCTTAATTTGGATATCGCGAGACAAAGGGATTAAACAGTGGATTGATATTAGGTTCCACCGTACATTTATTCACTATAGGTAGTCACAATGTCCTGCTAGGGACCGCTTGTGGTTTATGAACACATACTACTACTAAGTGTGTTTTCATTGCCATTGTGATATGAACCTACAGGGTCACACGCATATACGAGTTAACGAGTTTCATGTTCAAATTCAATGAATCTAGAATGTGTCTAGGTTCATTGTATCTGGCATTTATTTTTATGAGAATAATAAAATGTTATTATTCGAATTTGAGAATAAGGATGAAGGGCATTTTTGGTATTTGATTTTCTCTGGGATTACGTGGGAGTTATTATGCAATAAGAACTCCCAATACCAGAAGAGTTGGGACTACGTGGGAGTTGTTTCTCGAAACAAACTCTCACGCCTTATATAATCTATCTTGGGGCGAAACCCTAGAGAGACTAGTTAGAGCCGCAAAATCAAAAACCATAAATTAGATTTATGCCTTTCCCTTTCTCTCTAGATTATTCAAAACTCATAAAACGATGAGCTAGCACTCGCTGCTCGGTTCATCGAGTGGATACCGATAGTAGTGATTTTCTGGTGAATGAAGGGGTAAACACCTTAATTAGGAATTGGGTATATCGCGATTTGGGGGTAAATGAAACGGGGTGAAATGACTCTAAGTGTTTTTACTGATATTAAAGATATGAAATGACTAAATTATTCCTGGGTTAAAACGCGATCTTTGACAGGATTGCTGGGTGTATGAATAGTTGACAGAAAAATGGACAGAAGTCCTCTATTGGCGTATTAATAAAACGTAATGGACATTAAAAGTTAAAATTTTACGAACATGACTCACATCCCAATTTAGAAATACATAAATGACGAAACAGACTATTTTGCCGTTCTTTCACCCTTGTTTTATTAAAATTATTTAATTGTCTTGAATTGGATTTTATTCCATATTTTATTTCATTTTAAAAAGGATGAAGTGTTGATATAATTGCTTTGAATTGCATGTGTAATTAGATATCTGTGTATGATATGTGTATATATTTGTTTCTTGTGTTGTAATTGCAGTAATTGCTATTTAAGAGTCGCCCAATTTTAGAGCTTTTGTCAATGCAAAAATCGTCCAATTTATGTTCCGCTAGAACCGGGAGATCGTAATGAATGATGTGTGTATGTGTGACCCAGGCCTTAGCGAGAAAAACAGGTAAGGACTTCTAACAGTTAATTGTAGAGCTCCTACGCGGGCTATGAAAAAATGGACGTATTCTTTATATGTGGCCTATGTCTGGGGGAAATTTTAGCTAGACTTGTGAGTGATATGTGTAACATACCCTCAGAGGAATAACAAGTGAGGACTATTATCAGTGATTATGGAATCTGATTGGACTATTGAGCTCGACTGTATGGATTATATTTGAGTTAGCATGAACCATATTCGTAATATCTAATGTTTTATATATCTGTCTGTTCTGGTATGATTAAGTCATGATTCTTATAGCATATTACTTAAGTATAAACTATAAAGTGTGATATAATGAATTTGGTTTTATGCATTGTTGTGATTAATTGGGTCTTATTTGATATGTGGAAGTTAGTCCAAAATGTGTCATTTTGGATTGGAAAAAATGATAATTTAAGAAAGTGTTTTCCTTTGATGTTATGCACTGAAATTTGTAAGGTCTTAACTTCGTGCGACCCTTCGGTCGACCGGACTGATCATCCAACGTCCGGAGGGATTTTATGAGGTTAATGTCCGATTTCTATAGGTTGCGGACGAAAGGATCGTCCGCTAAACTACTGGAGCTACTGCCTTGTTGCAGAGATACCTATGGACTAATGGTTCGTCCGTGGTTTGCGGACTGAAATACCTGAAGGGGAGAACCATATAGGGGTGAATACGGTTCTCAAACTTTTAAAACTTTTCTACCAAATTATTTTCCTAAGTGATCACCTTAACAAAAATTATGTTTATTAAGTATACAAGGTGAATTAAAGGATTATCACTTAGATGACTTGTGTATTTAGAATGCAACACATATGAGTACAAGACAATAAATATTATCAACGATTGTCTAGGTCAAGATTCCCATATGCAAAGCTTGAGAGAACAAAACACACAAGTCATGAAGAATAGCATTTAGCAAGAGATATATAAAGCAATTAGGATCTCTAAATGCAATTCTTATGCTCAAGCCAATGGTAGAGATAACAAGCAACTTGAGTAACTCTAAATAAACAATTATAGCTCATACAATCAAGTTCATGTGAATAAAAGCACAATTATAATGAAAGAACTTAAAAAGTAAAGAGATAGAGTTAGATGATCAAACACAAGGATGTAGAGTGGTTCGATCACAACGATCTACATCCACTACCTTGGGACACACCCAAGGATTTTGGCAACTTTCCACTAGCTTGTCTTGAGAGGTTACAAGGAAGGACAAACCAACTAATTGTCTTTTACACACTCGTGTAACCTTCTACCCTTGGGGCCTCTTTCTCTAACCTAGTCTACTAAGTGAGGAGGTTTTATGAACATATCAACCCTACTTTTATTTCGAGTTCACCATTCACTATAGTTCCTACGATTACAAGAAAGATACACTCCAATTAATGGAGGCCCAAAACCACCACTCTCACAAACAAGCCTTACCACTCAACCCATTATAAAGAAAGATAATCTCAACACATGAGATTTTACTTTTAAGCTCAAGAAAGAAAAATCCCTATAAGGATTGGATATTACAATTAAAGCTCAAATTCATATTTGAGAATGAAAGAATAAGTAAATGAAGCTCTTTCTCAAATAGAAATGATGTGGGACCATCCACGTATATCAAACACCCTTTATCCAACATACAAGGTCCAATGACTAGATCAAAGGCAAGGAAAGTAGATCAAGTCATCTCTGCATTGATCCGAGAGTTGAAGACTAAAGAAGAAGCTAATCTACATCTAGAAGATGATATACAAGTTCAACTCCTAAGTATCCAAGACATTCAATTCGGCTCAAACAAGCAAAGTGGCTAAAAGGGCATTTTAGTCTTTTTACACATTAAAGTCTATTCTAGACTTTAATTATTTTCAGCAATGTTATTTATTTTATTTCTAGGCGTGTATAGCCTAACTACTATAATAAAGGACATGTTGTCCAAGTGTTGGTTAGTTAGTTACTAAAGAGTCCTCATACTTCAAGGACTCTTCATTAGTTTTTTATTCATGCCGCCTAGAATGCAAGATAATAGGACATGTTGTCTATTATCTTGTTTAAGTGTTTTACTTGATAGCAAGTTGTTTTCCAAGAGTCCTACTTCTTCAAGGACTCTTTAATGCTTTTTCCTTTTTATTGTTGGAACCGAAATCCCTCTATTTAAAGAGTGATTTCGGCCACCTTTAAACTTACGTTAGATATATTGATATTTTGGTTAAGGTTATTCCTTAGATACTTGTTTATGAATTTCCGGTAGAACTTCATATTCTTTGAGTTACTGTATCAACTAGCTTGTTTCTCTAGTTGTGGTGTTTCGGCCTTCATTGATACTTAGCCTGCTTGGAGTTGTGTTGAGTATATTCCCATAGAAACTATTTCGAGATAGAGAAAGATCTGCTAAAAAGCCGAACCTTGATATAAAACATCACGGTTTCGCATCAAGAAATATTTTGATGATTGATAGGAAGAATTAAGCTCATGAAAGTGTTTGATTTGCTTGTCTAAAACTTATAAACTAAGGCCCCTCTATTGGCTTAAGCAAAGAAAAAATTTCAGTCTTAAAAGCTTTTTATAGAGTCCAAAAATTGCAAGCAAATCGAGTTACAACGGCTATATTTTTGCCTTGACATGACAACTTCGGTCGACCGAACTAGGCAGTAGGTCTCCCGAAGTAGTTCCAAAGTTAAGTTCAAAGGTTTCTGTCTTCATCTCTGTCGACCGTGATAAGTGGTCCGGTCGAACTAGGCGCATGCCGCTCGACCGACCTTAATTAGGTATTCCGAGATATTAGCCGTTGGAGTCTTGGAACATTCAAAAGTGACAAAGTACAAAAGACACTTCGGTCGACCAGACAACACATGTCGGTTGACCAGACTTCATCAGGTCGTCCGAGGTCTAAGACCCAGTCGACCAGACTTCAGTCCACAAATGGTTTTTCCACTTGGTCAACTTTCTAATGCTCTCAAACTCATGCCCAAGTATTTTTGAAAGATATTTAATAATTTTAAAAATCTTAGGCATTAACCTACACTTAAAGAAAGTTTTGCAAAACCTTTGAAAAATTAAATCAATGTATGAAATATGGTTTTGAAAAACATTCAAGAGTATGAACTTCATCATACTATAAACTATCATTCATCAAATAAGATTAGTCACAAGAGATATACATATTAGCATCTTGACTAATATTCTTCTTGGTCTTCAAGTCTTCAAGAAGAGTTCCTCTTTGAGCTTGGACTTGAGACCTTGATCAACCTCTTCTTTGAGTGTTGAAGTCCTATAACAATCTTTATGTTGTAGTGTATTAGATTTCTTCACTTCTTTGTTGAGAGTCTACTTCATGGATGAACTTCATTATGGTGTTGAATAGCTCTTCAACATGCTGATCTTCCTTTGATTTTGCAATATCTTCCATTAACATTATGGATGGCCTTTTGGCTTATGCTATGGAGACTTGTAAAATATAGCTTCTTCTTGTTGTAGAATAATCTTTGCGATGTCCACAAGAAGCTACATTTCAATGCATTTGTGAGTGTATAATATCCTATCATTGAAACACAAGCTCACACAAACATTAGAACTTCTCAATGTCTTGTTATCATCAAAACAAGATTGATCAGATTAGCCCTTAGGGCTTTCACGGACCATACTGTGGACGATGTGCTTCGTCTGCTGCTTTTAGTTGTTATCGTCAACAAGTATTTTCTATGTCATGGCCGTTATGGAGGCATCTTTCCCATCTTTTTAGGAACTATCCTAAAAATTCTTCTAGTCGTATCCCACTTCCTCTCATGAAAATCTTAGTGATTGATGTCTAGATGTTTTATTTTACTATCTCGGCCAATGTCGTTTTGGCTGCTTCCTGGATGGTCTCAGCCAACTTGCCTCGACCACTTCTTTTCTCTGGCCGGTTGTGACACCTATTTTAAATCTCGGCTGACATATTCATCCAACTCCTAAGAGTGACTCACGACAACCGATATGTTTCATAATACAAGCGCTTTTAACTTTTCTATCTTTTCTTAAAATGTATGTCATTTTTAACTTTTACAAATATATTTTTTAAAATTGGCTTGTCTAACGCGTGCCCTTTGTGTACATGTTATTTTAGATAAAGTAAACTATATATGATATTTTAAGTATATTATGATTCTAAAGTTCTAGAAAAAGAAAAAGAAAATTGGAGAACCTTAGGAGAATAGAAAACTTATACTACTATGAGCCTGTTCTCGATAGCGTAAATGCAGCAACTTATAGTATTTTGATTAAAATATGCTATTACTGACATGTTCTCAATTGCTTATTGATACAACTTATAGCTTAAAATAAGCCTAAAAAACTGTTTTGATTTATGAATAGCTTATGATGAAACTGTTTTTTTTAATAGCTTATTGTGAAACTGCTAAAATTCATGATATAAGATATGTTAAATACAAAATAATTATATAGACATTTTCATTTCTTATTTCTCCCTTGATTGGATTGTGGAAGAAAATTTAATTAAATTTTCAGTTGTTTCTTTAGTAGTCGAGAACAACTCCATGTTGCAAGGAAAAATGTTCCAACTAATTGCTGACCTAAATCAGACACGTCAGTTTACTCTTAAAACCAACCAAATAATAAATGTTTCACAAACTGATATGTAAGAAAAATCTATATGCAAATATATTACTCAACTCAAGTGAACCAAATCAAGATGTAACTATTTATTGAAATTATTTTCCCCTTCTAACTGGGTATACGTGGATTGTGGCTGTCTCTATAGGTATTATACGGGTGAAAATCCTCTGTACCCGCTCTGTGTACTCATTCTTGTGCCCAACCTATAGGAATTCTCCATGTGACCATTTTTTTTAATTATATATGCATATGGTGAATTGTGATTGGTTGGGCACAAGAATGGGTACACAGAGTGGGTACAGAGGATTATTTACCGTATTATACACCATGTATGTATTTTAAATACTTATTTTTTAAAGAATATTTTAAAAAATACAAGTATTGTGAGATTCCTCCTGAAATGTCGCATAAGCAGAGACAGAGGTAGGTGGTGGTCACTGAGGTCAAGTGACCCCAGTGAAAAAACAAATTATATATTATATATTTTACTCTATTTAGATAATAAATGTATAAATGACCCCAGTGAATTGTTGTGTATATCAAATAACCCATTGATTTTTTTAATTATATATAATATATTTTACTCCATTTAGATAATAAATGTATAAAAAATCGCAGTGAATTGTTGTGTATATCAAATGACCCCAGTGAAATTTTTTTCCGAATCCGTCACTGAGCATAAGGACAACTATATATAGAGGCCAACCTACGGTCACCGTAAATAATCGGCAATTGTGACGATTCATGTAGAATCGTCACAAATAGACATTTATTTACTATTGTGCATGGATCGTAGCATAAAGTCATTATAATCCAAACTTCAACTGTTTTGCAATCGTATGTGGTCGCTAAATTAATAAATTTTGCAGACATTCTGTATTCGGTTGCGAAGCTTGTAGCTAAAATAACCTTATATATTTAATCTTCAAATTGACCAAAGCTTGTCATTTTCAACGCGTTAATCTTCGACTGCACTTGTCTGGAGATTTTCTTTACTTTGTTAGGCTATCTATATTTTGTTTTAATATATAACGTAAATTATACATCCATAACCACAAAAATTGGTTCCTTTTTTACAAAAATCTCGAGTTCAAATATTTTCTACATAATTACAATTTAATTTACCAATCCAATCTTGCCACTTTAGTATGCACTACAATTTTGAGTTTGGACTAGAAGACATAGATAGTTACATGGATTTTAATCATCATTATTTTTTTATATGTTCCAGTTTGGCATGCAATCAAGGGAGAAAATGAACTATGTTGTTGATTCTGCCATCGCCGAACTGCTCAACCTCAACAATTAGTCACACTTGACCTCTTCAATGAAAGATCATATATGTGGCCGTATTGAATTATTAGCCATTTTTGTCACCAACTTAGTTTTGAACAACCACTTTTATCCTTTTTTCATCCATTTTTGTCACCAAAGATTTTTGAACATCCACTTTTATCCTTTTTAACTTTTTTCAGCCATTTTTGTCACCAAAGTTTTTATTAGCAGCAGGGGCGGATCTAGGATTCAAACACGGGGTATTCATTTCATAATCCAAAAAAAATTTATAATTAACGAAAATAAGAAGACTAAATTATTAAAAGCTACCAATATTAAATAATGAAAAGTAACGACCATTGAAACTACAACTTTATCGTCATTCTTCTTTCTTTCATTGCTTGAAACCGGTTAATAATATCTCGATTATCAACGGTGCTGAACACTTCTTTCTCTACATAAGTCACCAAGCAATCATTAAGCCAACCATTACCCATTTTGCTTCTTAAGTCATCCTTCACATAATTCATTCAAGAGAATACTCTTTCAACACTTGCAGTTGATATTGGTAAAGTCAAAGACATCTTCACAAGCTTGTACACAAATCTAAAGGTCTTGTGTTTCTTTGTTCGTACAAGAGTCTTACAAATATCCGAGAGGCCTTTCAAGTTGAAAAAATTAGCATCTGTCCGAACACAACGAATATAAACTTCAAGTTGGGCAACCAACTCTTCATCTTCAACATCAGCAAAATCCTTTGGATATAATCTCGCCATCCTCACAAGTGATTTGGTATCAAAAGCTTCAAATGAGGAAAAAGGACTCAAGCATGCAACACATTGCAACAACTCAGTGCTATCAGGAAAGTGACCCTTATACACTGAATTATCTAATTAGGGAGTGTGAAGAGTGAAGAGCTGAAGATAATTAGGGACAGGGGCGGATTTTGGATTTGATAATTTAGGGATTAGATAATTTAGGGATTTGGATTTGGATCAAGTAAAAATCAGTAAAGTGAAACCATTTAACATATGCAAATCAGTAAAGTGAAACCAGATGCAAATCAGTAAAGTGAAACCATTTCACAGTAAAGTAAATCAGTAAAGGGATTAGATAATTTACGTAAATGCCCATAAACAGATGCATGAAATTTGTAAAGAAATCTATGAAACGGATTCAAATGCCCCAAAAAAAAAAAAAATTGAAAAGGTGAACTTACAGTGAGAGGGGAGTTGGGATTTGGAGACCAAGAAATAAAATGTTGCTAGAGAGAATTGAACCCTGGACCTCTAACTTAAAAGGGGAAGTACTATACCATCTCTACTACTTTTGTTTCTTGTTCAGGGTATTCATTGAATACCATGAATACCCTTTGGATCCGCCCCTGATTAGCAGCCACTTTTGTCACCAACTTAGTTTTGAAAAAAAGGATAAAAGTGGCTGCTAATAAAAACTTTGGTGACAAAAATGGCTGAAAAAAGTTAAAAAAGGATAAAAGTGGCTGTTCCAAACTAAGTTGGTGACAAAAATGGCTAATAATTCTGGCCGTATTTCTAGATTACGATTCCTGGAATTGTACGAGCAGTGCTTGGTCAATTGGAATGAAGCATTACAGGGAAAGAAAAACAGGCATTTAGGTTCTCTCAGAGACCCCCATATTAAGGCCACCATAGGAGGGGCCTTTATACCACCGATATCCATGCTCTTTTTGAATCCCGGAGCGGTTGCTCCATAAGGGGAGAAAGAAGCGCCTCATAAGAGGAGAAGAGAGCCCTAGAAAGGAAGACAATTAAAGCTTGCTCCCATTGCATGGGGAGGGTATCGAACCCACGACCTCATGGTCGTGGGCAGGCCTTTGCCCCACTGGGCTAAGGAACCTTTGATCGATATCCATGCTCTTGAGATCCAAAACTTGCAAGATTGGAATGCTTTCAGTTTTTTTTTTTTTTGCTTGAAAGAATTCAGTGTTGCAAGCCTAAAATGAAAGAAGATTGTCTAATATTGTTTCGAAGCTAGTTCCAGTGCGAGTTTTCAAGTTTTTCAGTTCCGGAAATTTTTCATCATCCTCTCCAATTGTCTGGACGAGATTGCCCAAGATGAGATGGTTAGTGATATCAAGATGCAAATTCGAGGCATTAAAGAGAAACTTCATTTCTTTGCCAAAATTTTCGAGCTCTCTCGAAATACACGAAGCAGTAATAAGAATTTGAAAGATTTCATTTCTCGTGCTCAAGCTTGGGCGAATAATGTAGCATGTTTATTACTCCTGTACTGGGTCTTGGACAAACGCCGAAAACAAGAAATTCCGATTAGAATGAGAATGTTTTTTTCAACTCCATAAGTCACAACGATGTTTCTTGCAGTCCTCGAGTATTTGTGGTCAATATCTCGTTAGAAGCGATATGTTTATTGCAGTTAAATTCGTTAGAATTAAACACGTAATCCTATTTCCAATCAAAGACACTAACACAATTTAATTATCAATAACAATTAAATCGGCAAGGCGAAATAAATCCGAAACAATATACCAGTCAGAAATAGAAAAATAACACTGTATCAGTTTATAATATAGAAACAGGAAAATTTAGATCAGCGAAACTCCTTGCAGGATAAGACAGTCCAGATCTGCAACGGCGCACATCGAATTCGATCACCTCGAAAGCTCCTCAGTTCGTCCGAATAAAATTATTATTACTACGATAAAAATATTTAAAAGGAAAAAGACAAAGACTAAAAGTCTTAACTTTTTCGTTTTTTTTCTCAAAAGAAAATAAAAGAAAGGCAATAATAAAAATCTCTTTTCTTTTTATTTCCTTATTTTTCTCATATAGGAAAAACATTAAGAGTAGTGTATTTATATAGGAAAATGAGCCTTGTTATTTCCAAATATTTCGATGTGGGATTCATATTAAAATATGAGTTCTCACATCTTGAAACTCCAACTTCCAATATAATTAACAATGGATTCCCACCACATAAGTGGCTTCTACCAAAGTTATAATTCACTCTCTGCCATGCCAAGAACAAAACGTAATTGTTGTTTCAAGCTAATTCTTCGGGAGTCTTAAAGTAGCCACTTCATCTCACGACCGATTTCTGATGAATGAAGGTGTTCCCAAGTGTGTTGATTTTCTTGTGGATATTCTGCAACATTGAGAACCTACACAACACAAGGAGCTTATTTTCTTGACAACATTTTTCACTGATCCACCAAAGGCAGATGACTAATCAATTGCCAATGAGGTCCATCATCTATTTTGCTCACTTAGTGCCACGAAATTAAAGGAAGCAAGCAACAAGAGTTTCCTGGACATAATCAAAGCCAATGTCAAAAAACTCTTTGCCGAAATATTTTAGTACTCATCGTCTTTTGATTTTCCCAGTACCAATATACTGGGATTTCTGGATTCACTCTTGGAGAATATGGAAGAGGTTGCTTTCAGATTTGCAAATCAACAATTTGTGGTGCTACTTAAAGAAGATTTGTTGTCGCTCATGGATATGTTGCAGCCCGAAAATGACCTAATTAAAGACCAATGTTGTATACTGAACAGAGATGGCTATCAATTTACTTTTTTTACATGAATGACTCTTATTTGGTATGATATCGATTGGCTGTCAAAACTAAAAGATGAAATTCAACAACTTATAAGGAGCAATATTCTTGGGAAGATTGAGAAAGTTAACGAGGAAGCAACGGTAGGAAGAAGATTCAGTCTTACAATCGCCCGGAATTCCTAGCTAGTTCCGTAGAGGAAGTACTAGTGGGTTTTGAGAATGAGAGAGCATCCATAATTGATCGACTCTTACATCAGATTTTTATTGTTGGGACGGATGGACAAGGTAAGACTGCCTTGGCCAAATTCATTTATAATCATCCTACAGTTATGAGATATTTTGAGGTAGGGATGAAAATTTGATCCGTGACCCGTTAACCTATCATGCCCCAACGTCTTTTAGGGGCGAGACCATCCCCGCCCTGCAGTAGAGCGAGATCGAGTCAGGCTTTTGGACTGCCCGCCCGCCCGCCCATCCCATATAACATTATGATAATATTATAACTAAACCTAGATCGCTGCCTATCTTGACTCTTTCACTCTTTCTCACTCTTAGCGAAGACAACCAACTCCCTATTTTCGCCGCCGACTCCCTCTCACTCTCAGCGAAGACAACCGACTCCCTCCTCAATCCGCCAGTCCCCCAGGCTCCCTACTCACTCCGCCCGTCCGCCTACTCCCTCCTTCTCACTCCGCCATAGAATAAGAAGAAGAAATCACTGTCAATGCTTTCACTCCACTTCTAAT
Source organism: Vinca minor (assembly GCA_026122235.1). Taxonomy (NCBI): domain Eukaryota; kingdom Viridiplantae; phylum Streptophyta; class Magnoliopsida; order Gentianales; family Apocynaceae; genus Vinca; species Vinca minor. The sequence continues at coordinate 6,417,183 of JAOCZM010000161.1, read as the reverse complement.
CCCTCGCCTTTAATGGATTTTGTACATGCAAACCTGGAATTTTTCATCTGGGTTCTTGATTTTATTGCAATTTTTTAAGATAATGTTTTTTTTCTTTTGTTGAATGGCATATATGTTTCTTAATGTAGCAACGAAGTTCAAATCATTGTTCTTTTGGCTGTTACAAGTAATTTGAAATGAAAGATTTGTTCTTTTTTTTTTGGTAATTGAAAGATTTGTTCTTGATCTGTTGTAACTAAGCTAATAGATCCAAAAACAAAATTTTAAAAAAAAATGCATGGGATGGGGCAGGTCAGATCCGCCCCGCCCTGTGCGGGGCAAAAAATACTGATATGGGACGGATCACGGGGCGGGACGGGGCAGGTCTGGTATTTGAGATATCTGCCCCATTACCATCCTTGTACGTGTCTATTGTACTGTCGCTTAAGGACATAACAATAGAAGCTTAATGTTTGACATCTTAAGTTGTATTGGTAAACATTATATTTCTTTAATGGAAATGCAAGAGTTACGTCAGCTTATCTACATGCCTTTAACGAGGAGAAGGTACCTAGTGGTTCTTGATGATGTATGGGACACTAAAACATTTAATTATATGAGGAAAATGTGATACCCGGAACTTTTCGTACTTACGCGTCTAGCATTCTTGCATTTAATTTTGTGTCTTAGTTGACTCTCACATGATCTAAGTTGCCAAGGTAAGGACCCTTTCACCCTTGTTTTTCAGTTCAAAATGCATGAAATGATGTCATGATTTCCTTAATTGGTTTTATTGCATAAAATGGATGGAGATTCTAGAAGGTGCTTATGTGATATCTATGTTTAGTTGGAAGTTCTATGTTCTTATGTGATTATTCAGTTATATATTCTTATGTAGTTATCCAGTTCTGTTTTACTTAGTAGATCAAAAGTTAGTAGTGTAGTATGTAGTCCATGTGTACCCGCCACAATTATCATAAAGTCGAGGCCCTGTGGGAACCGCTGACCAAGGTCTGGTGAGGGCCGATGCCTCTAAGTAGAGACAAATATAGCAAACTCAGAAGGTCGATGCCCTATGAGAAGATAGTAGAAGATAGTAGGCTTAGCCGAGGCTAAGATAGGAGTGACAAGTATTAAAAGTAGTATGTGGTAGATGGTTTGTATGTGTTTAAGTGTTTATCTGATATGTGCAGTCAGTATTTTGGGTTGGAAGCTTAGTGGGAATTTTAGAAAAGTAATGTTTTTGTCCTGTTATGAACCTCGAAAGATCGGTTCGGTCGATTAGAAGACCAAACCGATCGTCCAAAGTAAACTACTGGAGCTATTGCGGATGATGGGTGGTCGAAGTCGGTCGATCGGGGTGGTTTTCCACTCGACCGGAGCTGCTTCGGACGACCTTAGATCTATCGAAATGCTCTTTACCTTGTCCGAATTTTTTGTAAATCTCTGTCTTAATATCGGTCTAACGGACTTTCAGCTAGGTCGACCGGAATGACCAATTTTGGTCTACTCTAATTTATGTTCAGTTATATTTTCAAGTATAGTAAATTTATGTTTATGTAAAATGTGTTTCAAGTTATTTCAAGTGTTTTAAAGTGTATTTCAAGTCAAGTAAAGTATGCATTGTTTTCACATAATTTGGGTGTTGAGACCTTACTGAGTCAGTGTAGTGGCTCATCTCTTACTATTTTTGCAGGTAAACAAGAGGTAGAACAAGTTGATGAACCATGTATCGAGGAAAGGCTTGGTTGAGCTCTTTGATGTAATAGCTAGTTTGTTGTTTTATCTTTGGACTTTGTTATTTCTTTTGGGTTGTTAGCACATGTTTATCTTTGTAAGACTTTGGGATTTTGTTAAGTTTATGTAAGACTTTGTGACCTATTAAGTATTGTAATGAAGTTTTATTTTGGAATTTAGTCCTTTCTATTTGAGGGTTCGGTGCCTCATTGGTAGATGACACACTGCCCGGTCACCTCCAGGTTACGGGATGTGACAGAAACATTTCCTGATGATATAAATTCGAACAAAATTCTAGTCACTAGCCGCCATAACCTAAGTCCAGATCTTAGGTCGTCACTCACTAGTATCACTTATGAAGTTCCGCCACTGTCTTACATGGAAAGTTGGATGTTGTTGCAAACTAGACGACTTGATTGCCCATCCAATTTTACAGACTTGGGCAAGAGAATTGCAAGAAAAATTAATTGGCTACCTCTAGCTACTGTTTTCGCTGAAGGCCTTCTCTCAAAGTGACATTCATAATTTAGATTGGTGGGAAGAAATTGTAGAAACTCTTGATTCACGTGTGGCTAATGGGGGGGGGTATGGAAATCGTTGAAACAAGTTACAATTGTCTACTTGATCATCTAAAGCCATGCTTCCTATATTTCGGAACATTTCAACAGGAGATAGTAATAATAGCTCGGAGGATTATCCAACTATGTATTCCGGAAGGATTTGTACGTGAATCTAAGGAGAAAAGTCTAGAGGATGTGGTTGAGGACTACATGAAGGACCTTGTTTCTAGAAGCCTTGTGGTTGTGGACAATAAAAGTTCTATTGGTGGCATTAAAGAATGTCAATTTGGCAATCTCTTTTATGATCCGTGCTTAAAGAAATCGAAAGAGGAAATGTTTTTACAAGTCGAAAGTGGTGAAATATGTTATTTCATTCCAAATATGCAACATATAATAACCACTGATTATGCATTCAGAGTGGAGGGGAAGGTTTCTTCAGCTCGTATCCTTCGGGCCCTTGTGTGCACTCTTTGCTATTAATTCCCCACTGTACCTGCTTGTATAAAGGGGATGTGTTATCCGTTTGCAATTTCAAACTTTTGCACGTTCTGGATTTGGAAGACATGAAATTTAATGGACACTTTCCTGAAGAGATGACTGTTCTGGTTCTCTTGATATATTTAGCAATTTGGTGTCCTTGTAGAATACTGTCTATCCCTCCATCAATTTCTAACCTCGGATTCCTAGAAACATTCCGTGTCAAACGAGAAGTCGTATTTGGCGATGAAATTTCTTTACCAAAAACTGAGTGGACGATGAAAATGCTTAGGCATGTTGACGTATGTGGATTTAATGTTTCATTTTCCCACGATTCTAAGACTAAGTATGCATTGGTTAACATACGTTATTTCTCCGCACCTTCTATTTGTTACAGAGAAGATTCATAGAAGGCGTTGAGAAGGATTGACAAAGTTGGAAAACTGAAATGTCGATTTCAGGATTCATGGGATCCTTATCTGAAGAAAAATCGCTTTACCATATTGGACGTTTTGGATCAAATAATATCCCTTAACATCCAATATACTAGAAGTTTCTTTTGTTCTTCCTCTGCAATCAATTTCCCCTCAATTATTAGGAAACTCACTCTAGAAATATTGAAGCTACTTTGGAGCGAGATGTCAATAATTGGCGCGCTACTTAATCTCGTGGTCCTTAAATTACTGGAGGATGCATTTGATTTAGGTTTTGCATTCTTTAACCTTGAGAACATAATATTGGAAAATTGTGAGAAACTTGAAAAGATCTCATTGAAGCTTGCATACACTTTAGGCTATAGTAACAAGAAGATTCAAGTTTGATGGTGCAAGTCAACGGTGGTAGATTAAGTTAGGGAGATTCAACTTCATAACAGAGAAATTAAAATCCTTATCACATACATCATTTAGGCTATAATAACTATGTTGATAGGTGAGCTTTCTTGTTCTTTTAATAAGTTGATGTAGTTCCCGTTGTTGCAGGAGTATCATATCGTATAATATCAATCTTGCAATGTTTGAAAATTATTTGATGCTTGTGATACCCGTGACTTTTCGCTTACGTGTAATTATTTTTTTGTGAGTAGGTGTGTAGCGTAATTTATTTCGTGTGATTGTGTGTCCATTTGATTTTTTATAACATGTTACGTTTACATTTTTTTGGGTACGTTCCGTTGAGGGGCGTTTCGTAATTATATCGTATTTGAGGGACCTAGCAGTAATTCACTTAGACAAATAATTTAATTGGAATTGAAATTGGATTAATTAGGAATTTAATTGGGATTAGGAAAATTGCTTTATTAAATAAAAGAAATATAGAAACGGAAAATAGGATCTAGGACCAAGGGTTTCGTGGGCTTGAGGGATCACCTAAAATAAAATAGGATTACATACATTATATAGGGTTACGGGGGCAGGGGCTCTTGATGACACTAATCACAACAAATAAAATAAAGTTACAATGCGCCGCGTGGGTTTGAGGGATTAAGGAGTATGTATATATACGGCATGGAGGGGATCAGGGGATTATATATATTTTATACTAGAGATCAAGGAGCGGCACAGTGCGGTGTCGTGGAGAGAAAACAGTGAGCTTTTTGTGAGTTCTTAATTTCTGGGCAGAACTTTGAGAGATCACCGAAGGAGTTTTACTTGTCCGTTTTCAGTCCACTATATACCGATTCGAAGATAATCGAATAAGCTTCGAGTGAGCGCAGACGACACATCATTGCGAGTCCCGAGTAGAAAGTTATAGCTCTGAGAGTAAGACTGGGCAGCGTTGTTTCGGATTTTCTGTTATTAAATTGTCTTCGTAAGAGGTAGGGACCCCTTTATGTCATTTAATTATCGCATATACTGCACAGTAAAAGAGAATAAGCTACTTAATTTACGAAATAGTAATCGCATGAATTGAGTTTAATTGTTTTCGTTTTTGCATAAACTGCTTTGAACTTGAATTAAATTTTTTATAATCTGATTCGTTAATTTATTTACTGCTTTATTATATTGAAAATGACGTGATTCGCTATTGTAAGTGTTATAATGTATCGTGAAATGTTAAATGCATGTTCGATGAACTTGTCTAAATGTTTATCTTGAGTCGTCCTAATTGGTTGTCGTCATTCAGTCCTTTTTGGTTTTGGTCGACCGAGTCGTCGTCTTCTATTTGAGCTCTTGTCTATGAACGATTGATTAGCAGGATTCATTCGAATATCGAGTCGTATAAAAAGATCCTTTGTGGTCTAAGTTAACAGTGAAACATCCAGGGCCTTAACCCGATGAGGAGATCATTGGGACTGTAACGGTTTTGTGGAGTCCCTGGTGAGGGATGATGAGGCAATACATAGATTGGATCCTTAAACCTTGGACCCTTAGTTCGGGGGGTCATCACCGAACCCACGTGTTGAAACATCTTGGGCCGTCCCTAGTTTGGACTATAAGCTGGGGCCGATTACGATCATTGTTGATTAATAAGTGACTAGACGATTGAGCTCGAATGGCAGGATTTAGTGTCATAGCGGTGGTGATGTTCCTAGTGTCTAAACGATGTAGTGATGGGGTGTGACAGAAGTGGTATCAGAGCATGTCGAACCTTAGGGATTAAAATATGGAATGGACTTAAGGATAACAAGAACACGTAATGTGAGATGGGTAGAGACCATGGATTAGGATTTATTTGTTTACTTATCACTTTATATACATTGTCTTTCTTGTTATGTTGTGTCATTCCTATGTGTTATACTATATCATGTCATGCTTGTTTTGTTTCACATGTATAACTTTATTTAAATTGCTTTATCGCTTTATATGTTATCGCCTACGTGTATTCTTATGTGTTACATTCTTCATATGCTTTGTATTCAATGTTTGCTTCATGTGTTCCTTATGTGGCTTTGTGGATTAGCTTCTTATCTGTTACTTTTTATATATAAACTGCTATGGGCTTAAGATGGATCGTCAAAAAGAATACAACAGCGAGAACAGCGACTCAAGAACACCGCTAGCTGCATTGGTACGTCGAGGTCCGAGGGGAGCTCGTAGACAGTTTGTGGAGTCTTCTAATCAGCAACAAAGACGGGATCCAATTCCTCCAAGGGCACCATTTAGGGAAAATGAAATAGTATATGGGGCTGATTATGTTATACCACCACTGCCAACCAATCCACCACCACCACAACATATCCCTCATCCACCACCACAAAAATCTGTCCCTCCACCACCTCCGAATAACATGCCGCCACCACCACCCTATAATACACCGCCTCAGTATAACATCCCACAAACACCTCCGCCAGCCAATGCAGGGGCAGTTCCTGACATGGCAGTGTATTGTGTTGGTAAAGCGTGGTACTTTGCATACATTCGATTGTGAAAGCGTTTAGATGTGACGAATATGGCTACTAGTTTATTTGTTGTTTCATACTTGTTTGTTTTATCATTGGTCCCTACTGAGCACCAAGGCTCAGTCCATCCACTTTTACTGTGCAGATGATTTAGGTGACGAGCAACACTACGATGATGATGTCGTCTGGGATGGGGAACATGAAGAGTGATCCATAACCGGCTTTAGTTATAGATTAGTTCTTTTATTCGTTCATTCGTAGAACTATTTCTTTTTTCTTTTTTTTGAGCGCCCGAAGGCGATTGCCCCCGAAGGGAAAGAGCGGAGAGTACCCTAGATAGGGAAGATTGAAGCATGCCCCATGCCTGGGGAGGGAAGATAAGCCTCATAAGGAGGAGAAATTATTTGCCCCATTATGGGGAGATTTAGGAATCGAACACGGGACCTCCGCCCCGTGTTCGGGTAGCCTTACCACTTGGGGTACCCGATTCCCATCGTAGAACTATTTCATTTATAGTATTGTTGGATTTTTTTCCCTTCGTAATACTTAGTATTTCACGCATAGTAATTTGATTCCTCTGCTTAACTCTCATTTTTGGATTATATCATAAATGAATTTCTTTTAGTAACTCTGTTTGTAGGCTTTGGTGTTTCATCAACCAATGAGACACTGCCATGTCATCGACCCTGGTTACGGGGTGTGACAATGCTGAAGAATGATAATTTTGTGTATATGCTTTTGATCAAATTTGTTTTGAACTACTTTTCTTTGTTCGTTTGTCAAATAGGTATGAAAATCAAACCAGCACTGAATGAATACAAAATATTTAATATTGTGGGCTTTGGAGAATTAGATTTCGAACATTTGTACTTTTCACATTTGTAGTATTTTGTCATTTTCATAAGGTGTAATATAACTTGTTATGTTTTTTTTAATCCTAAGTTTAAGCGTTAAATATGCAATGTGATTTCTATAAGAAGATGATGTTTAATCAATCTATCATCTAAGATGAGAGAATCTAATTAGGTTGTATGAGTGTACAATGCTTTTGTGTTAATGTATATAATGAACAATAACAAAATAACAAAATAAAAGATACAAAGCATTAGTTTTGCAGTTCGATCAAACAAACCTACATTTGCGGGTTGGATTTCAAAACCTTATTATAACCAACAATTTCTCTCCAGAGTCATTAAAGGCCCTAAGTAACTAAAATAGTTGCCTAGGGAGCACGTGAGCTAAAAGACCTCACTGAAATCAATTTAGAAAAATAACATTTAAAGTTTTAATACGTTTCTTAAATTTTAATACAACAAATTTCATAATTGTAATTATGTTGAGAACTAACATGGATATGAACCGCAAGATCAATTATCGGAAAATTCTGATATGGACCAGGGCCACTGGTAGGGCCCTGGTCCACTTGGCTGTTATTGAGCCACGACAATTTTTTTACTTTTAATTGTGTCCATATCAGAACAATCTTTTTTGTATTTTAACTGTGACTGAGAGAAATTTTCTTTATTTTTATTTTTAGGAGGAAGGAGCGACGTGGGCTCGATAATGACTCAGTGAACCGGGTCCCCTACCAGGTAGCGCTATTCATATCGAGATTATCCATCAATTATCCATAGGAAATTGGACGAAGGATTTTTTTTTAGAAACTGTTTAAATAAATTTTGAAAGAAGAAAAATATCTCCTTTTTTAATTTTTTTTATTTCTTTGTGCAATATACCTTAAAGTAGCATTTATTTTCATTTGGCGCCAATACACGAAGCGAAAAGTCACAAATTTCCGCTTTCCCGCCTCATTCAACACTTAAGTGGGTTCTTGTGGGTTTTAAGATAGAATAATTATTTTATTTTGATTGATTTTGCTTGGGAGACCAGAGTAAGATTGAAGAAGGAAAATGGGTTCTGCGGATGCCTTGAAATGTTCGGGTCCTGAGGATGATGGTATAATCTTCTCTCTTTTTTACTGCTATTTATTTTTGTTTTGGAAATTGCTAGGGAGCTAAAATATAACCAATTTGGCAAAATGGTAAATAGTTGGGTGAATCCCTTATACCAATCCGAGTGAATATTGTTTAATTTGAGTTTTTAGCCAATTATAGCCAATTTTGCTTAGCCGTTAAGTTTTTTCCCTTTGTTTTTTACATACAACTCTTGAATCAATTTTTTTTGATAGAGTGTTCCTGCGCAAAATTGAGTAATTTTTGATGTGTTTTGGATTTAGGGGATGATTTTTTCCTTTGAGGGGATAATTTTTTTGTTTTGTTTTGTTTCAAGGGTTAACTTTTGTTCTTCAAAAAACTTCATTTTCTGACAGATTAAGAAAGGTAACTTCAAAGGAGAGAAGGTGTGTTCTTTTGAGTTGGGATTTAAGTGAGAATTGTAAACAAATCAAGGGCACGATTCCTTTTCCCGTTTAGATTCTAATTTTCTTTTAATGATTATTCAGGGATTTGTGGTTTTTGCAGTTCCTGCATTTAAAGGGACAAAGTTTGTTCCTTTTTTTCCTTCTGACCATAACATGTATTTAGAACGTTCTTAATTTGTTGCTTAAATTTCTTAAACATGCATTTTTCACATGCGAATGCTTGTCATCTAGCAAACAAGCCTAGAAAGCAGATATTGGGTTTGTCATATGGTGATGGAGATATAATTGCTTTGAATTTCAAAATTCAATTTCCCTTTAAGCAACAAGATAATTCCGAAATGAGTTACACTAAACATGATGGAATAGATGGATTACCTATGTTGACTTTTGTTTGTTTAATGGGGAATGACAGGATGCTTGACAAATGTGACGCTAAATTAAGAAACAAGTGAACTTTACCAAAAAAGATTTGTGAACTGAAATTAAGCTACTTAAGTTTTCATTACTTTTGTGCATTGAATGAATTGCTTTTGCTAGCCATTCTACAATTTCATGAGCTTATTGATGGGATGCCCTCTCTCACAGACACGACAACCATTATTTTAGCTTTGAAGTCCTACCGGGTTTTACCTACTTTTTTTACAGCTTGCACTTTTTGCAGGGGTCAAAGAAAGCAAAAATAAGCTGGCTCCTGAATCTAAGAAGGCAGCTAAAAATGTGAAAAAGAATAAGAAGCCTGCTGAACAGCTAATTGAGGAACCGACTTTGAGGAAAAGGCCAAAGAGAGCTGCTGCTTGTTCCGACTTTAAGGAGAAGCCTCTTCATATTTTGGAGGAGTCAGAACTCATTGAAAAGAAACAAAACCAGCCGGTAGAGGAAGAAGCTGTAGCCATTCGGTTGACAGCTGGACAAGAATCTGGCAAGCCAAACAGAAGGCTAGTGGATTACATCTTTCACAACTCTGATGGAATTGCACAGCCACTAGAAATGTCAGAAGTTGATCATATTTTCATTACCGGCACGATCCTACCTCTCGAGGAAAGTGCTGACAAGCAAAAAGCTAACGGGGTCAGAGGTGAATACTTTGGGCAGATTGAAGAATGGAATATCTCTGGTTATGATGAGGGATCCCCAGTTATATGGGTATCTACTGAAATTGCGCACTATGACTGCCTTAAGCCAGCAGGTAGCTATAAGAAGCATTACGATAAGATCTTTGCCAAGGCAAGTGCCTGTATCGAGGTCTATAGAAAACTGTCCAAATCTTCTGGAGGAAATCCTGACTCGAGTCTTGATGAGTTGCTTGCTGGCGTTGTTCGTGCAATGAATGGAATGAAATGCTTCCCTCTGCGAGCATCTATCAGAGATTTTATTATTTCTCAAGGCGAGTTCATTTACAAAGAACTTGCAGGGCTGGATGAGTCTTCAAAAAAGATTGATCAGCCATTTTTTGAGCTACCTGTTCTTCTTTCCCTTAGAGATGAATGTAGCAAGCAAGCATATCTTGCAGAAGCATGGAATGGATCTTCAATCGGGAGTTTGACAATAGGTTCAAAAAGGGATGAAGAAAATGCGAAAACTCAATCTGGTTCGTATATTGCAGCAGAGGAGGATGAAGATATGAAGTTAGCCAAACTGTTGGATGAGGAAGAACAGTGGAAGTCAATGAAGCAGAAGAGAAATAAGGGTTCAAGCTCCCAGTCAAGCAAATTTTACATCAAAATCAATGAGGATGAGATAGCTAATGATTATCCTCTGCCAGCATATTACAGAAATTCAAATGAAGAAACTGATGAGTATGTTGTATTTGATGGTGGGGATGCTGATACGTATTATGTTGACGATTTACCAAGACGTATGCTTCATAATTGGACGCTTTACAACTCCGACTCAAGGCTCATCTCGCTGGAGCTACTTCCGATGAAACCATGCGCTGAAATCGATGTGACAATCTTTGGATCCGGGGTGATGACTACTGATGATGGATCTGGATACGACCTTGATACTTATTCTAATAATTCTTCCTCAAGTGGTTCTGGGGAAGCTGAGGTTGATGGATTGCCAATTTTTTTGAGCGCAATAAAGGAATGGATGGTTGAATTCGGATCTTCAATGATATTTATATCAATCAGAACTGATATGGCCTGGTATGCCTTAATTTGCTTCCTTCAATATCGGCATTGCTCTTTATTAGATGTATCCTTTTCCTGATTACACTTTTCATCTTTGTAATGCACTTGGTAGTTGAAGCATGTCAGAAACAAATACTTCCTACGTTTGAACTTCTTGTGCACAAAAAGTACTGGAATTTGAAGTTCCAATTTTTTTTTAAAGTTATTAATTGAAAATTTTCTTCCATGAACAGTAGATTTGTCCTCTGAGTTAAAGTCTTTTTCATATAAAGATGATACTATTTTTCTATTTATCTGCAGGTACAGGCTTGGGAAACCGTCGAAACAGTATGCTCCCTGGTTTGAACCTGTCCTGAAAACGGCAATGTTGGCAATTAATATGATTACTCTCTTGAAGGAGCAGACTCGGGTATCACGTCTTTCTTTCTCAGATGTGATCAAGAGAGTGTTACAATTCGAGAAATGTCATCCTGCTTACATATCTTCTAGTCCTGATATTGTGGAGAGATATGTTGTCGTACATGGTCAAATAATTTTGCAACAGTTTTCTGAATTTCCAGATGCAGAAATAAAAAAATGCAGTTTTGTGAGTAGTCTTGCTCAGAAAATGGAGGAGAGGCACCACACTAAGTGGTTAATTAAGAAGAAGAAGGTTGCGCAGCGGACTGAATTGAACTTGAATCCTAGAGCGACAATGACTGCTGTGGTGTCCCAAAGAAAGGCCATGCAGGCAACAACTACCAGGCTGATTAATAGGATCTGGGGGGAATACTATTCCAATTATTCACCTGATGAGTCAATTGGAGGTTCCAACTCTGAAGTTAAGGAGGATAATGAAGTTGAGGAGCGAGATGAAAACGAGGAGGATGATGCTGCTATAGAGGAAAAAAACATCATTCCTCAGGAAGTCCATTCCACTGACTTAGTATCAAAGGGAACTAAATTACATAATGTGATGAAGGAGAATATAGAGTGGGCTGGAGAATCTGTGGGCAGAACATCTAACAGCGAGTCTTTGTACAAGATGGCCATAATTCAAACAGAGGAGATTGCTTTAGGGGGTGGTGTTCTGGTAGAGAATAACGTTTCTGATATCCTAGACATCTATTTTGTGGAATATATGTTTCAAAGATTGGACGGAAGCAAAATGTTCCACGGGAGATTCATGCTGCAAGGATCCCAAACAGTTCTTGGAAATGCTGCCAATGACAGGGAAATATTTCTAACAAATGATTGTGCAACTCTTAAGCTGGAAGAGGTCAAACAAATAATTAAGATTGATATAAGAATGAGGCCTTGGGGACATGAGCAGAGGAAAGCAAATGTTACTGCTGAAAAAATAGATAGAGAAAGAGCAGAAGAGAGGAAACAGAAGGGTTTACCTACTGAATATTATTGCAAAAACTGGTATTGGCCTGAAAAAGGGTGCTTTCTTCAAACTTCCCATCAGTTCGATGGGGCTTGGAACTGATTCTTGTCATTCCTGCAAATTGAAGGACACCGACGATAATGAGGAAAAATTTAAGGTTAATGTGTCCAAGACTAGTTTTGTCTACCAAGGGACTGAATATTTCGTTCAGGACTATGTTTATGTAAATCCACAACAATTTGCTACTGGAAAAATGGAAGTTGAACTCTTCAAAGGCGGTAGAAATGTTGGATTGAAGGCTTATGTTGTATGCCAGCTGCTTGAGATAGTGTGTCCAAATACTACTAGACAAGTTGATGTAGGTAACACAAAGGTGAAAGTCAGGAGATTCTTCAGACCGGAGGACATATCAGCAGACAAGGCATACAGTTCCGATATTCGAGAGGTAATGACTTCTTTATGAATTAACTTTATTCTATTGGAGAATTGATTATTTCAGAATAGTGGTAAAAAGAAAACCCCACATAGATGAAGAACTCTGAATCAATAATGCGACTATTAGTTTTGAATAATTTATTCTTTACCATTTCCAATTCTCTTACAAGGTTCTATGATTACCGTCTCAGATCTATTACAGTGAGGTGATGCATACAGTTCCTGTTGGAGCGATTGAGGGAAAATGTGAAATAAGAAAAAAACATGACATTTCATCTGATGCTGATGTCCTTTCCATCTTTGATCATGTTTTCTTTTGCGAGTATATCTATGATCACGCTAAAGGATCCCTGAAGCAGGTACTGTTTTTTTTTTTTTGTTTTCTTTAATTCTCTTTTCCCACAAGAAAAAGATTAAAGTACACTCTTGACTAAAAGTTACTGCATGTTTTTTTCCAAATATATCTTCAAGCAGATGTCATCTCACATCAAGTTGAGATATTCACATGGGAAGCATGACGCGGATAATGATTCTAGAAAGAAAAAGGGCAAGGGCAAAGAAGGAGATTGTGAAAGTGGAAATGAGGATGCTAATGCAAACCGCTTGGCTACTCTGGATATATTTGCTGGTTGTGGTGGCTTGTCTGAGGGACTGGAGAAATCAGGCAATTTTAATATTCTGCCTGTAACCTCATTTTGTTTGTAGAATGCTTATCCTGAAAGGAGTCCATAATTTGAAATGCGATGCTGTTATGCTTTTCAGGTGTCTCAGTTACTAAGTGGGCAATTGAATATGAAGAAGCTGCTGGAGATGCGTTTAAGCTCAATCACCCAGAATCATTGGTGTTTGTCAACAACTGCAATGTGATTCTGAGGTCAGCTTCCTTTATTTTCAAGTGTAGCCCACGTATACATAAATGAATGCAGTGGCTCAAACAGTTAGAACAACGGTAAAACACTGATCAATGGATTTTCATGCAGGGCTATTATGCAGAAATGTGGGGATGCAGATGACTGCATTTCTACTCCGGAGGCTGATGAGAAAGCTGGATCTCTAAGTGAGAACGAGAGAAAAAATTTGCCTCTACCTGGGCAAGTGGACTTTATCAATGGTGGCCCTCCTTGTCAGGTTCGAAACGCATTATGTCAAATATTTTTTGAAAATATAAACTTAATTTCTCCCTTAATTTGAGTTTCTTATTTTAGGGGTTCTCTGGTATGAACCGCTTTAACCAAAGCACCTGGAGTAAAGTTCAATGCGAGATGATTCTGGCCTTCTTGTCATTCACTGATTACTATAGGCCGAAGTATTTTCTCCTGGAAAATGTCCGCAACTTAGTGTCTTTCAACCAAGGCCAGACATTTCGCTTGACTCTTGCTTCACTCCTTGAGATGGGCTATCAGGTATAGAGTATATACATTCCTGTTTCTGCAACTATGAAATTCCATTATTTTGTTTGCATAATTTTTTTTCTCCTTTCAAACTTGTTATGGTCAGGTGAGATTTGGTATCCTTGAAGCTGGGGCATTTGGAGTTCCTCAGGCTAGGAAACGAGCTTTCATATGGGCTGCTTCTCCAGAAGAAGTCCTCCCTGACTGGCCAGAGCCCATGTATGTTTTTGCTGCACCAGAGTTAAAAGTGACGTTATCAAAGAGTTTACAGTGTGCCGCTGTAAAGAGTACTGCAGCTGGAGCTCCGTACCGTGCACTTACAGTCAGGGACACGATTGGGGATCTTCCTGCTATTGGAAATGGGGCATCGAAAACAAGTATAGAGGTACTGAAACTTCTACATAATCTACATGATCTGATAAGTAGGGGAGTCTGGTAGGTAATCTATGCCAGAAGAGTGTGTTAATGGAAGGTGGAGGAGAATAAAAAAAAGAAAGAAAAGAAAAGCAAGAAAACGCTTTTGTGAGTATGCACTTTGGCTGATAATGGTTTTTGCAATGTGCAGTATAAAGGTGACCAAATATCGTGGTTCCAGAAGAAGATCCGAGGAAATGCCATGGTGTTAACTGATCACATTTCAAAGGAAATGAATGAGCTTAATCTCATAAGGTGTCAGAAGATTCCCAAGCGTCCAGGTGCTGACTGGCGTGACCTCCCAGATGACAAGGTATGGTTACTGGCGCAGACAGAAAATGGCCTTTTATTTTCTGTCGATTAAACCCTTGAATCTGTGTTTTATTATTTAGTTTACTAATGTGCAGGTGAAATTATCTACTGGGCAAATGGTTGATTTGATACCTTGGTGCCTGCCGAACACAGCTAAAAGGCACAATCAGTGGAAGGGACTGTTTGGAAGGTTGGATTGGGATGGTAATTTTCCAACTTCTATCACAGATCCTCAACCTATGGGCAAGGTTGGCATGTGCTTTCATCCTGAGCAGGACAGGATCGTTACAGTTCGTGAATGTGCACGTTCACAAGTAAATCTACTCTGCTCACTACTATACTAATTATGGCTCAATTTTCATGTTTTTGGCCAATAATATAATTTTAAGAGTTAAAAGGAAAACTAGTAGTATTGTTCTTCAGTTTGGTGTTAAATAAATAGGCTATTTTACGTATAAGAATCTATCTCTTTAATTTGTGCTCGCAGGGGTTCCCAGATAGCTATAAGTTTTCTGGAAACATTCTGCACAAACACAGGCAGATCGGGAATGCGGTTCCTCCACCATTAGCATACGCGCTGGGGAGGAAACTGAAGGAAGCAATGGACAATAAGGCAAGTTCTCAAGAGCAAGTCATATAGTGTATTTATGGGGATACAATGATTTTGTACTGATGCACATAAACAAACAAGTAATTTTTTTTTTGGGTGCAATACAACTATGTTCAAATTGTTGAAATGATGGGACAGGGGGGCCTTTAGACTCAAAAGAAATGGGGTTTATAGCAAAATTGGTTCAAATAAGTAATTTTTGCAATAAATTAGTATGGTTAATATATTACCAGATACACTGCAGATAAGTATGGTAAGTTTAATGAAGTAAACGGATACTATCAAAGTGATTACCCTCTCTTCAAGAGTATCAATTTTAGAGACATTGCAGTTGTTCATCACGGTGATGATTGAAACCATAGACATAGGGATTAACCGATAAATCATCCGAGACCATGTATGTTACTAAGCCTTGAACATAACCTCGGTTGCCACTTGCTTTGGTCCTAACTTCAACAAATTTGTGTTCGTCTGCTGGACTAACTCCATTTTTATAGGGACTAACACATGTAGGGCAGGTAGAACCTGAGAGACGTCGACATAGGATTGAAAATAGAGAAGGCGGACCCAATAACCATTAAAAGTTACAAAAATAAATTAAAAGTTGGAAAATGACATAAATTTGAAGGAGAGATAAGAGACTCTATTGAAAAACGGAGGGGCATGGGTTTAAATATGTACATTGCATCTTAACATCCACATAAGTAGTAATTATTAAAACGTATACAAGAGGATGCTAGAAAGTTGAAGAGCCATCATATTATCTATATAAAGAGCTGCATTGAGTTGCTTAGAATTATTATTATCTATGTATCTGCTGTTCTAATTAATGCTATTTTTGTGCTCAATTGCCTATTGACTTTGATTTGAATGCATGATTCTGTAGCAAACGTGACAGTGTAGGAGACCACACTTTCAGTTGTATTCTCTGAGCAACCCAGGACGAAGCCAGTACTTTTAGGTTGAGGGAGCGAAAAACTGCATCGGTACCCTGAACTACATATAAAAACTGCAAAAAAAATGTTGGGGGCGAATTTGATCAAATATTCCGAACTACATATAAAATTTACTATATCTAGTAGGATTTACTATAAATCTTGTCTTCGTCCCTGTGAGCAACTGCTTTGTCAATTCATTACCAAATGTCAAGTTGGTCTTCGATCCATCTGTTTCAGTGGTATTCTGAGAGAAACTACTTTGTGCATAGGGGTGCCAACGGGTTCGGGCGGCTCACATAGCTCGACAATATGTGAGCGTGAGCGTAATATTCAAGATCGAAATTTATGTGAGCTTGCGTGAGGCGAGCGTGAGCGTAATATTCAAGTTCCAAATTTATGTGAGATGAGTGTGAGCTTGACCCCGCTCAACCCGGTTAAAGCTTGCACCCGAATAAGAATAATATAATTATGTATAGTATATATAATACTATATTTCTAATTTAAAAAAAAAAAAAAAAGGACCTATAAAAACTGGCGACAAAACACATAGTTTATTTTTGTCTATGGTTTATGGATTTTTATAACATTTGATCTCGTTATATGTTTATCTTTGTTATCTTTTTATTAGTTTATCTTGCTATAGGAATTAAGTATTATTATATTATATATATTTCTATTCTTGTTAGAATTTAGTATTATGACTCATTGTATTTTACTATTATTTCTACACATTTTTTTTTTGCTAGGATAAATTTAGCTCATGAGGTTCGTGAGCTTAGTTCGAGCTCATATTAAAATGTGAGCTGAGCGTGAGCTTAAAGTTTATGAGCTATTCCGGGTTGAGCGTAAGATGAGCTTCCCAATTTTTATGCAAAGTTGAACGTGAGTTACGCTAAACTCGACTCACATAATTCGATTGACACCCCTATTTGTGCATATTGCTAAAGTTTAGGTATGTCAAGTCAGTCTTGGATCCATCTAAAAATGTATTATGTCTTCTCTTCCTAAACACTCATACTTGCTAAATTATTAAGAAGAACTTTTATTAAATAATGGAGGAAGTATATAAATCGTTGTAACAAACACAAGTTACTGTATGATGCAATGTATATATTCAGGACTTCACAAAATAATTTTGAATTAAAAAAGTCTTCAAATTCAGAATATTTATTAGTGACTTGCAACTAATGAACTTCTGCAATACTATCGAGTCCCTTTAAATTCTGGAAACAATACTCACTGAGGGTTCTTTTTGGATGAAGAATTTATGAAGGAAATTCACATAAATTTTAAGAATATATATTCTAATTCAGAACTAGTTATTTTATTACAATATGATATATCATTTATTGGCAATGCTATCTCAACCATTATGGGCTATACACTGACTAATTGAAAAAAATATTTTTATAAAATATAATAAATTAAAAATAAATAAATTATTAAAATTGTATCATAATTTTTATTCTCTAAAATATATTAAAAAATTTTTGAAATATGGAGAAGGAGAAAAAAATAATGTTATTTTACTGGTGGTAGCCATGTGGAAAGAGAAGGATATAAAATTGGCGTGGAAAAAGCGATGAAGATGGTTGATACGCTAATAGTCTTTTAAATTGTCGATTTTTATCAGATTTCTACGTCTTATTGAGACATTTTTTAAGACGGTTAATACGCACATAGTCTTTTAAATAGTCGATTTTTAAAGAAGATGTGAAACCGATAATCTCTTACTTCTGTGATTCAAGGATTGCAATGAAAATACTGTGAAGATGGAGATTATGTATTTGTTTATTTGTATCTCATACCAATCTAAGTTTTCTTAGGGTGTGAGTTTTTATTTGTGACTTTATGTAACTTTATTTATGTTTTGAGTTATCCCGATACTCGAAAGAGTTTGAGAATTGTTTGATTGTAATGTCTTCTATTTATTTATTTACCGACAAAGAAAAGATCATTATGTCTGTAAGTTTTCGCCACATCCAAGAAGCAAATCATATACGAGGAAGAATTAAAAAAAAAAGTGGAACCAATATTGACATATTTAATATTAATAAGTTCACGCTTATTTAACAATTGTAGCTCTTCTTTATACCATATCATTTATTCAATATATTATCAAATTTGTTTACCATATCAAAGCTTTAAGCGCTTCCATTAAACTCCCACAGATTAATTAGGATCATATCAGCGAAATCTGATATTTCAAGTTTGGCGGACAGATCTAAGATTCACCATAAAGACGGATTTTTTTTTTTTTTAAATAAGGGAGAAAGGTTGTCAGAGTTTTGATGAACTCGAAGCAATTTACCACAAATGTTTTCATTAACGTAACTCATTAAATTCTGAGTTAGTGGAGAAATACTAAGAAAACCATAAAAAAATCTCCCCAAAAGTTGGTACATAATCACACATTCTTAACAGTTTAATCCCACTTAAGTTAGCTATTCGGCTGAAGAATCTCTCTAATTTTCACCGAGAAAAACAGCAGTAAGTGCATTTTCCGTCTGGAAAGAGGCCTTCAAAAGCTGTGTGCAAGAATCCATGTTTGTTTTATTAAAATGTTCACATAAAATAAAAAGAATTGATCATTCATTAAGAGAGAAAAATAGAAATATGACTATACCTCATCATCCAACAACCCTCTCTTCAAGTTTAGAGACATTGCACTTGTTCAACATTCTTAGGCCACGCTCCATTGACATTGCCGTTATCGTTAGATCATCGCACACCGTGTACTTTACGGGTAAGTCTGGCATGGGGCGGACCCAATGGGTCCGGCCCCACACTCCTCTCACATAAAATTAGACAGGACCCATTTACGCGTGAGGGTCCCCGCAGGTCATTCAGGGTGCGGCTTTTTCCTCTTTATGTGAGAGGAGATGAGCGCGATCCAGTCGACTGTTCCACCCCAAATTTTTCCTCTACTTTACTACACCTTTCACATAGCCATTCCCAGTTGCAGTAACTGGAGTCACACCCTTACTTTCAACATGTATTACTTCTCTTCTTCTATTTCGAGCCTATCAAATTTAAATTTTTTAGAAGCACTCTTAATTTATAAAAAAAAATAATAATGTTTTGCTTCTTGTAAAATTTACCTTTTGCCTCTTCTTGATCAGGGCATCTTTGCGTTTTGTTATGCTGGTCATACAACGAGAGCAGCCAGGACAGGAATACGCAATCTCATTACAAGTGTAAGATTTCTTCAGACATAGATAGCTTATATTTGGCTGAAGGTACGATTCGTTCAAATTTCCGAAGCTTTCATACACACTTCCCATAGAACCAAGTGAGGATCTTCCTTCCAGGCGTTTAATAACTCCACCAACAGACAAAGATAGTATGCCAAACAAGAAATCAACGAAATCCTTTTCAGCTTCAGCAAACACAACTTTCTTGGCTTTCGTATCGATCAAAAGCTTCAACCTCATCTTCGTGCTTGCCATCACTTCAACTGTCAACTCAGCAAAAACAAAAACAAAAAACAAAAACAAAAACAAAAAATAATTAGTTAATCTTTGTGTTTCTGTACAAAGATATATTAATTAGCTAGAAGTTCCTTTTTATTATTACCTGGAGTTGGAAATTAGCTTGAGAATATAACCAGGGAAATGAATAGGAGATGTTGCATATATAGATGATATCATGTCTCCTCACATTCCTTTACCAGTTGATTTATGAGTCACAAAAACTTATATTTAAAGCTATATACCAAACTATTTCGGAAATTGTGAAGTTGTTGTGCTCTCAAGAAAAACTCTCATCACTTCCCAATGCCATGGAAAAATCTGGGGTGGAGCAGTCCGATCGGCTCGGCCACTCTCTCTCACATAAAAGAGAGGGACCCACCCTGAATGACTTCATTGAATGACCCCTGCGGGACCCTACTCCCGTAAGTGGATCCTGTCTAATTTTATGTGAGAGGAGTGTGGAGCCGGACCCATTGGGTCCGCCCCATGCTAGACTTACCCCAATGCCATAAGGTGATGTCCGATAAAATGAATAAAGAAATGGCAAAAAAATTCGTGAATCCCCATTTCGTTTCTCGTCCTTATCCCATCAATACAAAATTGTCATGTATTAATTTTTTCTTTGAATATTCCATTATTTATTTTAGTTTATAATTTTTTTAATTAAAAATTTCTTATTTATTGGATAAGAAACAAAACACATAAATGGACAATCTATTCTTACCATAAAGAAATAAAAATGGACCCATTTGAATCATAAATTTCATTGATTCTTCCCTTCTATTACCTCTTGTGCACAAAAGGCGTTACCTATGCCCAGAGGTCTTCTATTCCCTCTATTCCTTAATAAGGTTAACACTTTAGTATTTCACATAAATTAATAAATTGCTGAAGTTAAATAAATATTAAAACAAAAGGACTATTGTACTCTTTTCTATTAAATAATGGAGGAATAAATTTCATCAAACACAAACCTTCTTATTTACACGTTCAAGAGCAGCTAGTTTCTGTTGTACTTCAACATTTGTGTCATGATCTTCTTCGAATTTTTTCATGGCTTTCAACTTCATTGATATTGTCAAAAATGAATACTTCAGTTTTCTTCAATAAACCTTTCAAATGAATATTCTTCTTAAATGTATACATTGTGAAGTAGGGAATGAATATTGGATTCATTTCTAAGGTAAAGTCTACAATAACATTTGGAAAGTAAAATTAGACTCATTAAGTAGATTAGGAGAAAGTCTACTTTAGCACATTGGAGTCTTAACTTTAGTTTTGAAAATGGGATTAATTGATGTAGTGTGAAATTTGATAGTAAATTCAAATAGAAAACTGGGATTGATGTTATGAATAGTGATTGTTTAACCATTGGCTACTGAAAAAGAATAATAGATGCATACTTTATATACAATTAGAACATCTAATTTGAACAAACTAAAAAGGAAAATACGTAATCTAAATCGTAGCCGATTGAGTACGTACAAGTTATTTTAAAATTCACAAGGAGTTTTTATGATAGTTTTCCTAATTTCCAACTCAATTCTCTATCCTTATAGAAATTTGTTCTAGTACCCATTGTTTAAAAATAAGCTTAATTTATTCGTAAGACCGTCTGTTAGTGATTAAAGTGGTAAATTTCGTTAAATATACTTAGAAATGACCAATATGTTCCTAACTTATAACTGAAAATATAATTATAAACCATGTCGATATCAGTCTGTAATCCGTTTCGACTCCCTTTAGTGCATAGATGAAAGGTTGAAATTGATTACATATTTACGCTCACATGAAAAATATAACACTGACAATTATAATTAATGGAAACATTGGTCATTTCTGGCAAATAATCATCTGTACCCGTGTATATTCTCATTTCTGTGTCAACCACTCATAATTAATCATGTGTATATATAATTAGGAGAAATTTCCACATGACGAATTCAGAGTGATTGACTGTTTGGGCACAAAAATGTAAATATACACGGTTACAAACAATTTTCACCTATCATTTCCATGTCTATTTACCACTTTGACTATGATTAATTCAAAAATGTGAGCTAAAATACTAATACCCTCTAACTTAGGTTACTAAAATGCAATTAATAATTCTTTTATTTATCTCTCTCTGTCCTTTCTTTCTATCTGTCTATCTCCCAGCTTAAGGGCATAGAAGACATTTAGATTCAAAATTTACCTTAATTTTACGACACCCAAAGGTCAAAACAACTCACATTTTTTCGATATGGTGTCACAAAATAACATTGTGTTGCCCATATTTACTTGTTATTTGCATGAATTCAAGACAACATTTAATCAGTGTTATCAACTTTACCTTCACAATTGTTAATCGAACAGACACAACATTAATTGTATTAAAAAATTTAAGGTGATTTTTTCGTCATTTGACCTACAAAAAAACTAATCAAACTAATAATTTTCTGATTCTATGTGAAGGTTAGTTTAGTGACAAACTATCAATCATCCAAGGCACCACTTAGTGACCTTTAATAATGCGAAATTATATTCTGTTTGCACAAATAAGAAATACAAACCTAATTGGTTAGGGCATAATCTAAAGCATCAGATTTCAATGTATATTCATTATTATGCATGCTTATATATGTTAGGGACTTGTAATTCTATTTTGTTATTATGTTTGTAGTCCCTAGTAGAAGTGGGTTTGTTTCCACATATTAAGAGGTTTTAACTTAGTCCTCGTACTTGTATATTTTTAGTTATTTTAATAAACGGGTAGGAGTTCAACATGTGACTTTCTAAAAAAAAAATGTAGTACAGAAAAAAGCAGCAAAAAAAGTGTCCTATTAACCCCTCAAAGGGGAGATCACTCTGCAGTTTTCAGTAAACAATCTGAGTTTTGCAAGATTTTGTTGACATTATTATCATTCTTAGAGCAAGTAATTTTAAGAATAAAGGGCCTTCTGGCCATTCTAAAATTTCTTCAGAGTAGTTAATTTGGTTAGTAATTAGAGATGTTTTGTACTTTGAAAAAATATGTAGAAAAGAGATTCTAACAAGAACTTAAAGCAATTAACCAGAATATTTGGTAGAGAAATAACAAAAATCAAAACAGAAAATAATCTTCAAACACTTGTGACAAAAAGTTAACAAATCTCCAACTCAAATAAACTGAGATTTTCATTCAGTTTCCATCTCCTTAAATAAGCACTTCATTACTTTCAATATATGTTAGTGCTCTAGTCATTGAGTTACGGCAGCAGCAAGGACAGGTAGTACCACTCACATTTGCTACATAATTATGATTATGACTGCAGGAGTAAAAGCTCTTGGAGTTTATGGACTGAGTAGTACATCCCATCAACAGAGGAATGTCTGCGACAGAATTAGATACCTTAGGACTGAGAATAATGTCCTTGTTTAGATTTGGCTGAAGGTAAGATTCATCCAGACTCCCAAAACTTTTATACAGATTTCCGATACAACCCACCGAGGATCTTCCTTTCAGGAGCTTTATAACAGAACCCACAGGCAAAGATAGTAGCCCAAACAAGAAATCAACGAAATCCTTTCCGCCTTCAGCAAACAGAACTTTGTTTACTTTGGTATCAATCAGAAGCTTTAAGCTCATTTTTGTGGTTGCCATTACCTCAACCGTCTTCTGAGCAAGAAAAAAAGAAAAGAGAAAATTAATTGCAGCAGAAATATCAAACAGCAACTGAAATATTTTGATACTAATAGAAACTAAAAGAAGAAAATGAAATTCATTTGTCATAATTTGATACTAAGTAAGAAATAGCAGATGATATAAAGTATTAGAAAAAGTGATGCATAATTACATATAAACCCTGGACACAAATGGTATTTCAAAGCGTCCCGAAACTTTAATTATCATCGGTCGAGTTTTGATAATCCGAAATAACGACTAAAGTTTAAACTACTGGAGAGACCTGGAATGCAGCTGATGGGGTTATGAATAGAAGGATGGTCTTGTATGTATATATATATATAGATGATATGAGAGAAGTTTTAACTTGGTAGGTGAGTAAGTTTAAAACTTATATTCAAGCCAATGAATACAATACACATAGGAAAGAGAATTGATTTTTTTGACCTACGTGTATTGTATTCATTAGTTTGGATGTAACTTTTAAATTTAGTCAAAAAAAATTCTCATGATATGATGGCTATTCAACTTCTCAGCCTTTATTTTGAATTCAAATATTTCTATATTCATTAGTACTTGGAACTAATGAACTTACTTGGAACTACTAATAGTGATGCGCATGAGAGGACTTTTTTCTAGAAAAACTGTACATCATTTACCAATGCCCTTAAATCTTACTAGTAGTAGTCCCAGCTTGTTTTATTGCGCTATTCATTTCAAAAACCATTTTTTCCCCTTTTTACTCAATCCATCCTCTAAACAAACTATACCATTTTTGTTTCCTTTTTTTCTTTTTCTCAATGTGATATCTTACACTCTTCTTGCGGAACCTTTCCAAAAAGAAAATGAAGAAAGAAATGTCACAATTTAGTTAAAATATCAATATTATTTATTTAATAGATTAGTAATATTTATACTTTAACTAATAAAACATCTTATAAAAAACATTTTAAAACATATCAAAAAAAAAAAAAACATGTCTGAAGGAGAGAAAACGCTCTCCACAGAGAAGGCGGACCAGTTGCGCCGTAGTAATAAGAAATACAAGCGGCATCAGCCCGATGATCCGATTGTGGTGGAGGACTCTATGCTCGAGTCTCCCAGAGTTGGAATTGGATCACAGGGCAATTCTAATCCCTGGAATTCACAGAGACTAGCGGATGTCCTAAGGAAACCGGCACCCCGGCGTTGTGTCTACACCGGAGAAGGTGAGGATGATCCGATGGACGAAGCGATTTTGGCTGCTTTTCGGGAAAAGGCGTTTGGTGGATCGAATGGAAACAAACATGTCTGGCCTTGTGTGGATGTCAATCCGAATGAGTTTACGGAATGGTGGAAACCGTGGCGACGAACCCTAGTGGTGAAATTATTGGGGAAATCTCTCAGTCTCAGGATTCTAATGCAAAGGGATAAGGATCTGTGGAAACTTACTTGGGGTGTGATATTGTGGATATGGAAGATGGATACTTCGCCATCAGATTTTACGATAAACAGGATTATACCCATGTTCTTGAGGACGGTCCATGGATTATTATGGGACATTATTTAACAGTAGCTAAATGGTCACCGTTGTTCCGTGCGGATTCTGAGATGATTAAGAATACCATGGTATGGGTCAGGCTACCTCGTTTCCCGCTTTATTTGTACAACTCGGATATGTTGATGAGGGTGGGGAAATCATCTTGGAAGAGCCGTAAGGGCAGGATCTGAACTCGTTGGATGTCTCAAGGGGAAAATTTGCACGTGTTTGTGTGGAGGTTGACCTTGGTAAGCCTTTGATCTCTAAACTGCAGATTCTTGGATGTACACAATTGGTGGAATATGAGGGGCTCCATCTAGTATGTTTTGAGTGTGGCCAATATGGGCATAGGGCGGAGGAATGCTCTAAGGATAAGATGAGGAATATGGTTGGGGGACCAGTGGCTATGGAGGTGAATACAGCTAGGGCTGAGACAGTGAAAGAGTTAGTGGATAACGAACAATTATACGGGCCATGGATGATGGCTACTAATGCTAGGCGGTGGCGAAAACCAGCATTCGTGGAAGACAACCGATTCCGGTTCAAAACGACTGACGAACAGAACCATAGGGGGCCGGAGTTGTCGCCTAATTTGGGGGGAAGAAGATCTGGGCCGCCCGAAAATCAAGGATCCTTAGTCTTTGGGAGTTCTTGGAAGCCTACTACATCTAGACCTCTAAATAAGGGGAAGGATAAGGAAGATCTTAGAAGGGATCACGGTTTATTGTTTTAGATGATTTGCATGAGGTGGAATTAGCTGAAATTCCGGTGGAAATATTGAAGGAAAAGTTTGGGTCTATTAAGCATTCTGGGGAGGCTGCATCGCTTAATGTTGTGGGTCGTAAGGTTAATGGGCTCAAGAAAAAGAATGTGCAGACTGTCCCAGTCGTGGCTCAAAAGGGCCAATCAAGCCCTTTATCGGTAGAGTGATCTCGTATTGGGCAGCCCAGAGTGCCATTCCATGGGCCAAGCGAGCGGATTTTGCAGTTGATCCAACTAAATTTAACCCAATCAGTCACTCAGTTCATAATACACTTGTCAATCCGGATCTGTCTCATGTGCCACTGGTCGACATTCAGGCGATTGGGAATTTAGGGGATGAAGTTATGTTGGGTAATGGAGTGGATAACAACTGGAAGGAGAAGCCTCCGGAGCATGGTGGAGGAGTGCTGGGGGAGTCCAGTTGTGCCGGTTTGGGGGATCCAAGGAGTGTAGTTTTGGGGGATTCCAGCGAAGGTATGGACGGTGCTCGGCCTCGGCAGTCGAAGCTGTCAACACAGAGCCGCCAACTGCGAATGTTGAAAATGTGATCAAGGGACATAAGGTCCAAGATGCCATGATCCTTTAATGATAGCTAGTCTTAAGATTTGCTGCTGGAATTGTCGAGGTGCAGCATCGACTGAGTTCCGACGAAATTTGAGGGACCTAATCTCTCGATAGAATCCGGATGTTTTAATCCTTCTTGAGCCACGAGTGCAGAGTACCAGAGCTAAGCAGATACTTCATGGATTTCGATATACTAACCTCGTGGCGGTAGAGGCGCGGGGTTTCTCAGGTGGTATTTGGTGTTTCTGGGACAGTCAGATCCTTACTTTTGAGGTACTTTCCTTTAATTTTCAAATGCTTAACTTAGCAATTACTGAGGTAGGAATTGTTCTGGGGAATATTATCTTGTGTATATGCCTCTCCTACGGCTTCAGTTCTGGATGGCTTTTGGGAATATTTGGACTGTTTGCAAATGTATATCCATGTTCCATAGTTAATGATTGGGGATTTCAATCAAGTTCTTCAGGATTCGGATAAACAGGGGGAAACGGATAACTGGCGTTGTGGCGCACGGAAGGCATGGGAAGTCTTAGATAAATGTGGCATGACAGACTTGGGGTTCCAGGGGTCACGATTTACCTGGACCAATGGTCGTTTGGGCAGTCGGTTAGTTCTTGAGCGAATTGATAGGGCTTGGTGCAACACTGCTTGGCACGGGGAATTCGCGAACACTGAGGTGCATCATCTACCAAGGACTCATTCCGATCACCATCCGATTATTGTCAACTATGGGAGACAGGAATCACAACCTACAACGCATGACATTTTTTGATTTCAAATTGCTTGGATTCGTCATGAGGGTTTTGCGGACTTTTTGAATGCGAGCTTGGGTACGGAGACGGGGGATCTTCCTTGGATTAATTCAAGAGTCACATGTGATTTAGTATGGTGGAAAAAGGCGGTTTCTGAGAGTACGTTAGGAAGGAAGAAGCGTTGTCTTGCAAGAATTGAGGGAATACAGAGACAAAGGGGGTATGGTAAATCGGATTTCTTCAAAAACTTGGAAGAACATCTAGTCAACGAGTTCAATGAGATTTTAGCACAAGAAGAATTATTATGACTTCAAAAATCTAGAGTCCAATGGTGGGTCGAGGGGGAGAGTAATACTAAATATTTTCATTCGTTAGCGGCCATTCGGAGGAAGAGGCATCGGATATTTCGGTTACAGAATCAGGATGGGATATGGACAAATGACCAGGAAGAATTGAAGGGCTTAGCTCGTGAGTACTATGCCAAGCTATACATAGCCGAACCACAGGGGTGTATTAATCTAGATGATTTTGAGCTGCCAAATTTGACTCATCTGGAAAAAAGGCTATTAAATAGGTCGGTGTCGGCGAGCGAGGTAAAACAAGCGATGGAAATTATGGGAGCCCTGAAAGCACCGGGTCCAGATGGTTTTCCCCCGATATTCTTTCAGAAATTCTGGGAGGTGGTAGGACCATACATTGTTAAGTTTGTACAGGAGGCTATGAGCACGGGTAAATTTCCTGAGCACATGAACGAAACATTGATCACCTTTATACCCAAGTTGGAAGTCCCAGAGAATATAAGTCAATATAGGCCTATAACGCTATACAATGTGGTGGTAAAATGTATAACAAAGGTGATTGCAAATCGCTTGAAACCAGTAATTGGTAAATTAGTGGGGGAAGGAGCAATGTAGTTTTATCCCGGGACGACAGGGTGTGGATAATATTGTTATCGTACAAGAGGCGATACATAGTATGAAGAATAAGTCGGGGCGTACAGGTTGGATGGCAGCTAAGATAGACTTGGAAAAAGCATATGATCGTGTTAGTTGGAAATTCTTGAGGAAAATTCTAAACAAAGTGGGGTTCAGTGTTAGTATGCAGAGGATCATTATGTTTTGTATTTCTTCGGCATCGTTGTCGGTCTTTTGGAACGGGTGTAAATTGGATAGCTTCAAGCCACATAGAGGACTTCGCCAGGGGGATTCATTAGCTCCGTAGTTGTTTGTTCTCTGTATGGAAGTTCTAGGGCCTAATATTCATAAGCAAGTACGGGAGAAGGCTTAGAAGCCGTTGAAACTTAGAAAAAATAGCCCGCTTCTTTCACATCTAATTTTTGCGGACAATCTATTCTTGTTTGGTGAAGCCAGTGAACATCAAGCCGAGGAGATGGAAATGACCCTTCATCGATTCTGTGCAGTTTCAGGCCAAAATGTGAACGTAGGTAAATCCAAGCTGTTTGTCTCCCGGAATACGAATCATACAATTGCATGTGCCATTAGCGTGAAATGTGGCATGCCCCTAGCATCTAATTTAGAAAAGTATCTTGGAATACCGATAATGCATAAGTGACTAAATCGAGGGACTTTTGGTGATGTGGTGGCAAAAGTTAGAAGGAAGCTTAGTGGTTGGAAGATTAAGACAATGTCGAGGGCAGCCCGGTGCCTCTTGATCAAATCGGCTACCTCCACCATTCCAAGTTATTATATGCAGATATTGAATATACCAAAAGGAAATTTGAACGAGATTGAAAAACTTAACCGGAGATTTTTTTTTTTGGAGAGGAAAGACAGGAACGGAAGCTTCATACGACATCTTGGGAGATGATTTGTAAGCCTCTAGAAAATGGCGGTCTTGGGCTCAAAAGGCTACAGGATGTTAATAGGGCTCTATTGATCAAGTTTGGGTGGAGGTTTTTGCATGAACAAGATAGATTATGGGCCCGAGTGGTGTGGTCTAAGTATGGTAACTTGTTTTCTCCTTTAGTTAAGACCCGCAATGTGTCACGGATATGGGCAAGCCTCCTCGGTGTGAGGGATATGTTGAAGGCTGAGATCGATTGGGGACCTTTGATTCCCGAATTATTAACACAAACTGATGCAGCTACTCTCCGTCTAAAAAACTCTGATACAGGGAAGTTTCCTTTGTAGGAGGTATATAGGAGTTTGGGGTGGGACAAGTCGGGTATCGAAGCAAAACAATGGGGTCGGATTTGGAAACATCCGAGTCCTCAGAGATACAAGTTTTTATTATGGCAACTGAGACATGATATACTTCCTATTGAGGGATTGTTGTTTAATAGGTATTGTGCACCTAGTCCTTTTTGTCGTTTGTGTGGGAGGGGGGTTGATTCCTCTTTGCATGCGATCAAAGATTGTCCGATTAATAGGGCAGTATGGAAGGAAATTTTGGCAGATCAAGGACTAAGCTGGTTTTGGACTCAGATGTCTACTAAGGCATGGTTGGATGAGAGTTTGGAAATAAGGAGGGAGATACGGAAGCCCGAGTATAGGCAGGTAGAATGGGACCATTTCTTTCGGGAAACAGTGAGTTCTATTTGGTTTTGGCGGAATAAAATGATTCATGATGACAATATTTGTGACGACCCGTAATTTCGGGTCAATTTAAAGGATAGTATTATATTATTTTTTCACTTGATAGGGTTAAAAATGTATTTTAGATTAATTAGCAAGGGTAAAATGGTCCAAACAATAAATTAGTAATTTTATTGAAAGACAAGGGCATAATAGTAATTTTAAAATTAAGAAATAAAAGAAAATGAAATAAAGTCATACTTATCCATAAGAAAATAATTGCATTAAAGTCCCTGAATTACATGTTATTTACATAAGAAATTATATTTACACTAGAAGTCCTTACAAAGCAAGAAATTACAAAGAAGGGCTCAAGCTCTCCTATAAATAGAGCCCTTCCCTAAGCATTTCACTTGCACCGATTCCTTTCCTTTAAAAAGGAATTCTCTCTCTCTCTAAGTAAAGGCTTTGCCTTAACTCTCTCTTTCTAATACCAAAACTCTCTCCCGGTCAATAGTCTTTGGTTAGTATGCTCTGAATTATATCACAGTTGCCTAATATTGGATCTTCTGTGAATACTTTCATCAGAAAACCAAAGACATTATTGAGTAATTTTTCTAAAAGTATTACCATCACTTTGTCTACTATCAAGCAGGTACATCTACTTCCAATCTGTTATTTTGACCTGCACAATAAATGAACTTTGGTTAATCGGGTACATGTAAGAATTGGATTATATTCTCTGAGACTGTCTGAGCCCGAGGATTGTGGAAACGCAATCCCGGGAGCACCCGTGACCCACCCCACTGGTGGAGACGTATCTAATCGGACGTTTGTCTGATTAAGACAGGTGACCAGAAGAATATAAATCCAAATTTTTCCTTGAACCTGGACCGAAGAAAAATTGATTTAAAGAATTTAACTGTTCAGTTTCCTTAGAATATTTGGAGATTGGACGTTTAAATTCCTTGAATCTTTTATCATGTTATTGAAATAGTATTTTCATCAATTTCTACTTTATTTACAATTTGACACAAGGAAAAAATACTTGAATTTCATTAAGTCCCCAAGTCTACTTTATTACCAAGTAGGGAAAATAATGATAATAGCCTTACAGTAATAATAATAGTTAAAATAATAAATTAGAAAGGAAAATAGAAAGTAAGAAAAAGAAGAACAAAACTAGAAAGAGAGAAGAGGAAAGGGAAATTATCTGTCGGAGAACCATTGATCGGCAGCGCGGTGGAGCAGCGGTGGTGGATCGGCAGCAGGGCGGTGAGTCAATAGAGGTTTTGAAAAGAAATTAGAAGAATTAAACTAAAACATGAATAGAAATACGGAATGGAAAATAAAAGGGAAAAGAAAAAAAAAAGACAAACATTCTGTGGTAATGGTGGTTGACGGCGAATCAGCGGCGGCGATTACCGGAGGCGGTGGTCGGCGGCCCGTCGGCAGAATCGACAGCAACAGCGGCGGATTACAGCTGAGAAGAAAATAAGAGAAAGAAAAAAAAAGTCAGAAGTAAATAAAAAAGAGGGAGATGAAAAGTGGATTTAGGGATTTGGGGGAAAAAGGAAGAACAAAAATAGAACAAGGAAAAGGAAAAGGGGAAATTAGAGTAGAGAAAAGAAATTACCTTCGCCGAAAAATGAGAACAGCCGCGAAGTGGCACCGGGGTGGAGCCGCCGGAGAAGACGATGAGCAACGGCGGAGATGGAAGGGCCGCGACAGGGAGAAAGAAAAAGAAAAAGAGGAAGAGAAGAAAGGCCGAGGCGGAGGAGAAGAGGAGGGAAAGAGAGAAAAAGGGAAAGGAAAGAAGAAAAAGAAAAAGAAAAAGAAAGGGAAGGAGATGGCGGCGGAGAAGCCGAGACGGAGGAGAAGATGAAGAGGAAAAAAGAAGAAATGAAAGGAAAGAGAAGGAGAAAAAGAGTAGAAGAGGAGAAAAAAAGAAAATGAAGGAGAAGAAGAGGAAGAGGAAGAGATGTGGCGGCGAGAGAAGTCGAGGCGGAGGAGGAGGCGCGGCTGTGAAGAAGAAAAGGGGGAGAAGAGAAAAGAGTTTAGGGTTAGGTCTTCTTAAGAGACTATACATACCCATGACTAAAATTGTAATTAAAATATTAGCACTTAAAATCCTATAAAATGCTTAAGTTAAAAATAAGTCCTAAATTGTTACAAACAAGTCTACTTTATATTTTTATATTTAAGTTGAACCAAAAATATAAAAGAAAATCATTACCGAAAATGATTAAAATAAAATATGTCAGAAAACTTATATTCGGAGTCCGGAATAACTTTTATAAATTACGTTTCGGTCCCTATAATTTTATATTGCATTTTTAAGGTCCGATAAGACTTATAAACCATCTCGAAAAATTTATAGTACTAATAATAATAATATATATGATATATGTATGTCTTCAAAAGCGTAAAAATATCATAGGATAAATATTTGCGGTTTAGTCCCTGGACTTTAGGTATTTACCTAAAAGACCCCATAAGCCTAGAAACTTAGTCTAGGCATATTAAGGATTGCATGTCTTTAATTTCATAAGTAATTCCTAAAGAGTTGATATTTGCAAAATAGGTACAAATCTGGAAGAAGGTACAGATAAGAGGCTAAGGTTAGTTCCCTCTCAAGACCGGAGAACTTGTTTTATAAATGTGTTTTATGAAAATTGTTTATAAATGAAAAGTTATGATATTTCTGAAATAAAATGCTGGAAAATGTTTCTGAAAAGTATTTATAGGAAAGTATTGCTGAAAAATATTTTGGAAAATATTTCTGAAAATGTGAGTTTCCTCTCAAAACCGGAGAACTTGTTTTATAAATGTGTTTTATGGAAACTGTTTATAAAGAAAAAGTTACAATATTTCTGAAAAAGAATTCTGGAAAAATATCTCTGAAAAGAGAAATTGTTTACAAATGAAAAGTTACAGTATTTCTAAAATAGAATGCTGGAAAGTATTTCTGGAAAGTATCTCTGAAGTTACAGTATTTCTAAAATAGAATGCTGGAAAATATTTCTGAAAAGTATTTGTGGAAAATATGTGAACGGTAACTCTGGAATATTACTGGAATTCTGATCGAAAAGGGCGCTTACACTACACAAATATGGTAGCCCCTTGTCCGACCATTGGGGGTCTGCACTGGTACGAGGCTAGTCACCCGTACAAGGGCATCTCGCACCTTTGGTTTTGGACACTCTGGATATCGTAATGGGATCCCAAACCGGTGTGGGAATCGTTAGGGGCAGGGAAAGCAACGTGCTAACTATATCCCTTACGTGCACCACATACGGATCGTAATCTGACTGCTAACATGTCTCCGGGGTTAGGAGGTTTAACTCAGGAGTTGTTAGTATCTTGGTTTTCAAGCTGGTGGTACCCCAGTTCTTGATTACATCGTAAATGGTAAAACTGGGGATAAGGTTGAAAATCCTGAACATGTCTGGTGTAAGGCTGGTATTGACTAAAGAGTAATTGACTTGGCCGGTCATGCAATCTTTTATTTCTGGATCTGATATACGGAATGATTTTCATATTCTGGAAAGTTATTTCCGAAATTGAAAAGAAAGAATATTCCAGATAAAGAATGTTTCTTTTAAAATGAAATAATTTCTAAATCATTTTGAAAGAAGATAAAGAAAATGCTTTCTGAAAGAAAATGATTTTGGAAAAGGAAAAGTATTTCTAAATAAAGGGAAGTTTCTCAGTGTCTTCAAAATAAAAATGTTTGCGAAATAAAATGAGTTTCAAAATCACTATCACACACTTCACTGGGGACTCACTGGGCTATTTATAGCTCACCCTTTCTCTATTTTCTGTTTTAGTTCTTGCAGGATTGAGCAGATAGAACAAGAACATTCTGAGGTGTAGAGTTGAACCGAGACAAAGAATTGAGTCAACGCTAGATATAGACCCCGATGAGAAGATTTTGGTATCAGAGTGCGCAGCGAAAGCTTGGGATTAGAAATCCGTACTTTGGGATTCAATCAAAGACCGAAGTCAACTTAGAAGCTATAGAATAGAATATAGAATAGTTTAGAAGAAAAAAATTTCCACATGTAATTTACATTGTAAAAGATAAAACCCAATGCCGAGAGGCACGCGGCGTACCCGACCCGAGAGGGACGGGGCGTCACAATATTGATGACCCGGGGCCTAGATATATTGCACATATTATTCAGGCAAAGAGTCTTGAGTGAATGAAATCTTGGAGAGATAGGAAGCTGCAAGCGGCTGACCTCTGTACTTATGAGATTGGTTTTAGCATATAGGGCGCAGAGGGTTAGGTATACTTGGAAGGACATGGTTCCTTGTTGGATTAGTTTATTTATTTATTTTATTTTTTCTCTTCCCATAATTTATGGGTTTGACCTTGCTTTGGGTTAAGCTTTTTCACTGTATTGGCAGTATATATATGATCCCGGCTCAACCAAAAAAAAATCTTATATTTTCCTTTCTTAATTTTTGGTTACATATACTAAAGAACCTATATTAAGAAGAGAAATCTCCTATTTGTAGCCTTTATTTATTTACGGGTTTCAATAAATAACACTATCTTTTAAGTAGGCTAAAAATAGTCGCATAAATTTACGGGCCACTATTAAAGTCCAATTAGTGAATCCGATCACTATTCAGGCAAAAAAATCACACGGGTATTGCACATACTCTCGGAGTGAAGGGTAAAAATGTCAAAAAACTCAATCCGACTAATTTTCAGACCATATAAGATCTGGCCGACCGCAATCTCAATCTTCCCCTTCCACCCCTCCCTTCTCTCTCTCTCTCTCATACCTGTCCCATATATGTAATTACCTATTTTTTTACAGTCCAGCTAAAGACTGACGACGGCCAAGGGATTTCAATTTTTTTTACTCTATTTCTCCAATTGGATGGGGAAAATGGGTTTCTCCAGGACTGTTTTCAGGGTTTTCTTGATTCAAATTCTGATAATGAGTTCAATTACTCTTGTTGATGGCAAGCATTTGAATATATGGTCAATGCCAAAGTTGGTGAGATATGGGAGTAAGATTCTCTATCTGAGTGATGAATTGGTGCTCAAGACTGAAGAGAGTGATGTACATTGATGCTTCAAGAATTACCATGGAAGGATTCTCTAGAATAGTTGATGTTACTAAAGGGGGGCATGTTATTGAAGCCAATTATTCCCATTTAATCCGTCTCAAATCTTGAAATGAAGAGGCAAGGTGGTCGGCGGTCATGGGGATGGTGTTCGGTGGTGGCGGAAATGGTTTGATTAAGAAAGTTTGATTAATGGGTGGAGAATCTGGAGATTACAGAATATGATAATAGGGAAGATGGATTTTTAGATTTCGACAATTTTGCCCTTTATTTTAGACAACACGTGCCTGACACGTGTTTTTTTTGGCATTAATAGTGATCAGATTCACTAATTAGACATTTATAGTGACATTTATATTTGACTGACTAGTAGTAAAGGGTGGGCCAAGTTTTTCCCCTTTCTCCATTCTCTCTCTCTCTCTCTCTCTCTCTCTCTCTCTCTCTCTCTCTCTCTCTCTCCCCCCCCTCCCTTGGCGTTCCTGCTTTCTCCTCTGCCTCTGGCCAGATTTGGCCATTGGCTCCGGTCAATGGTCAAATCTTGGTCAGTTATCTACTCTTGTTTAGTTTTTATATATCTATTTTGTATCACAAATCCTATGATAGCTCTTTCAAAGTGTTTTTTTTTCAAGATTCAAGACATGGAGGTTACATCTGTCTCAGATCTTCACAGATCTAGACTCGTTGGCTCAATCCCTAGGAGAAATCTTTCAACCCTAACTTGATATGGGCCCTTTATCAACTTTCTACATCTTCCCGAGGAAATTTGTAAGACGGTTGATACGCCCATGGTCCTATAAATTGTCGATCTTTAAGGAAGATGTTGAAATTGAGTTTCTCTTGCCTTTGTGGTTCAAGGATTGCGATGGAGATGCTGCGAATAAGAAGATTATGTATTTGTTTATCTTACTAGTTTTTAATTTAGTATCTCCTAACCACCCAAGTTTTCTTGGTTGTGGCTTTTGTCTATTATCATGGTTTTTTAAATCATTGTATAACTTTTATTTTCTTGTAATTTCATATTTTTCTTTGATTGTAATGGCCTCGGCTACATTGTGATTAATGAAAATTTTCTTATTCATAAAAAAAATTTATAGTGACCCGTAAATTGATGTTGCTATTTTTAACCTAATAAAAAAATAGTGATATTTATCGAAATCCGTCAATAGATAAAGGCTACAAATAAGAGATTTCTCTATTAAGAAATGGACTAGTACTATCCTATTTATCATAGTTTTGCATAGAAAGTCATTCACATTCATAAGTAGTGTGGCCATCTTCAACTCTTCTCATTTTTCTCACTCTTTGCCTTTTTAACACCACAGTCCCACTCTCCTTCTAATCACTTAACAAAATTATGTGCTAACCATCGTATATTTAGAGTTTTCAAGTTCAAGTTTTACAATTAATGGGAACAGTGAATAATTTCAATTTTTTTCAAATTAATTGAAAACATTATATTAATCATTACAGTTTTGGAGCATTTGGATTCGAAATTTTCAACTTTTGCGACCTTTAAAAAATCTTGATTTTAGTAAACTTCTAACAATATTGTGTATCAACACCATTACAAAAAAAATCGTTACGACTGGTGAATAATTTTGATTTTAGTCAAATTCATAAAAAATCGTGTACTGATCCTTACAGATTTTAGGACGTCGATCTTGGATTTTTTCAATTGTTACGACCGATGAATAATCCCGATTTTGGTAAAATTCTAACAATATCGTGTACATTACTGATTTTGAGATGTCGGGCTTGTATTTTTAAACTGTTGCGCCTAGTGGATAATCTCAATTTTAGTAAAAGTTCGAACAATATCTTGTACTCACCAGCACAGATTTGCGTTTTTAGGTCTCAGACTTTTCAACTCTTGTGGCTTGTGAATTTTTTTTATTTTTGCCAAGTTAAAAAAATCGTGTACTAACCATCATGGGTTTTGAGGTGTCAGACTCAAATTTTGAACTGTTGCGACCTATGAAAAGTTTTTATTTTAGTCAAATTAATACAAAATAGTGTACTAACCATCAAAGATTTAGAGATGTTGGGCTCAAATTTTTTAACTGTGGTGACCGTTGAATAATCTCGATTTTTGTCAAATTTATACAAAGTCGTATACTAACCAACACAAATTTTGAGTCGTGGGGCTCGAATTTTTCAACTATCACGACTGATGAATAATCTATATTTTTGTAAAGTTCTAACAATATATCGTGTACTCACGGTTCAAGAATAAAATTTGAAACAAAAATGTAACTCATAATAAAATTCCCCCTAACCAAGTCTTTTATTAATGAGAGATGTGATTTTTTTCTCTCATTTGACTAAGATATAATTGATCCAACACGGACGTTTTTTGACAATTTTTTTAATTACTCAGTGACATAAATTGAGTGACTCGAACATAGTTACATTGAGTTGATGCTGAATTAATCATTCCATTTCTAAACGTGTCGCGGTGTGCCGTTTTAAAATTGGAATTGGAAACTGTCACGGGTCGCACGAATATATCATCTCTCAGCGACCGTGACGAGGCTCGGCGCACTATAGCAAGTGGTGCAGGACGTCGGCTAATCTCAGCGCAGGAAACACTGTAGCCGCGCCCCCAACCATGTAGCAGCGCCCCCAACCATGTAGCAGCGCCCCAACCTTGTGCAGCGAGCATTGTAGCAGCGCCCCAACCTTGTGCAGCGAGCATTGTAGCAGCGCCCCAACCGTGTGCAGCGAGCACTATAGTTGCGCCCCAATCTGCGCGCATGGTTACTGTAGCTGCGCCCCAACTGTGCAGTAGAAGACGCCCCATTAGCGGCCTAGCTCCGCAATTTTGCGTGCCATCCGGTCCCAAAACTTCTATAACTCTGCATATGTCCTAGATACATCCTAGAGGACCGGATAAGACGGTTAATTTATGTACATAACTTGTATACGAGTTTTCCCACTTCCTCGAAAATGTGGTGTCTATTCTTGCCACTTGGGCAAATGTCTTTTAAGCTCTTATGGGGGGGGATAAAAATCACCAAGCAAACAATTGTAACCACGTTCAAACTAATCCCTCCATCGTCTTGGGCATTTAAACTATACTCTAACTCATGTAATCATGCATTTAAATCAATGAAGTGATTTTCGTGCAATTCGTCATGTGTAATTTATTTTGCGTTTATTTACGATTTTGCCATCGAAGAGCGTTTGTCCCATTTTCGATTATTTTTAAGGAGCCGGGAGTGACTAGGGCTAAGAGCCAAAGTCACTCCTCACGGTACATCTAAGTTCCTCGAGAGACGACCCGTGACACTTGGTATCAGAGCAAGGTTGCTAGAACTCGAGACTAAGAAAAACGATGGCTAGTAAAACGAGAAGCGTGTTGGCTACAAATGATGCTACCAAGGCCCGGCTAGATGCTCTAGAGGCCATGACAGACAAAGTGCATACCTTCTGCTATGGTGAAAGCGAAGAGGATGCCGAATCCATGAAGAGGATAGCGGATCTTATGGAAAACGATATCGGCTAGAGGAAATGGGTAACGCTAAAAAAGAGTTATTCTATGTTACCCAAGCGCACGATACTAAGTTGGAAAGCAATGAGGTAGCAACTGAGGAGATGCGCTCATCGTTGACCAAGAACACCAAAGCAGTGACTGATCTGCAAGCTGCTTTGGAAGAGGTTAAAGGGCAGAACTAAGGACTGCTTTCCTTCGCCATTGGCCGAGCCGCTGGAGAACGGAATACACAACAAGTTGCCCCTAATCATGCCCGAAGATAAAGGTGAGGGAACCTAAAGCCTTCAAAGGAGAAATGTATGCTCAAGAAGTAGATAATTTATTCTTCGACATCATGCAGTACTTCAAGACGATCGGTATCACCGAGGAGAGCATGAAGGTGGATACGGCAGCTACGTACTTGGAGGACGAATCAAAATTAAGGTGGAGAGTCCAATCGGTTGAGATGGAAGCTGGGCGGGTCACCATAAATACTTAGGAATTGATGAAAGAAGCTCTTAAGAAATAGTACTTTCCCCAAAACGTTGTCTATGAAGCTAGACGAAAGCTTAGAGAACTGAAGTAGGGCGGGACTATTCGAGAGTACGTCAAGAGCTTCTCGGCATGCTTACTACATATTACTGACATGTCCGAGTCGGACAAACTCTTTGTTTTCATGGAAGGTCTTAAACCGTGGGCTAAGAATGAGCTCACTCGCTAGCGTGTGCAGAACCTGGCCGATGCTATAACTATTGGCGAGGGTCTAGTAGATTTTCAACCAGACGTGAGGAATGACAAGGAGAAGTTGATTCCCTTCCAGGATAAGATGGGGAACTACAGGCGTTCAGGCCAAACTTCACAAGAGGTGAAGGAGATAGGCCCTCCCCCTCTTTCGTGGGACAAAATCGAGGTGATGCCCCGCAGAGGAATTACACATCGAGGCCAATCGTTGGATCATGCTACAACTGTTTGGGGCCTCACCCATTGAGAAATTGCCCAACCTACAAGGGTGGACCTCTAGTGGCGAATGGCTTTCAAAGGGGACCAGATTCACTCCAGATGCAACATGATGAAGCATATCATGAAGAGGGAGGTGTCGCTGGAGCACTGGCTCACCTGAGAACGACCCAAGGCGGTCATGAAGCTTTAGGCACTCAATCTAGCAGCGATCAATGATTGATGTACTTTGATGTGCACATCAATGGAAAATCTATTTGAGCCATGGTGGATTCTGGTGCTACTCACAATTATATAGACGTCTCGGAAGGGGGAGATATTGGGTCTCTCCTTAGAAATGAGTAACCGAACGGTGAAGGCCATAAACTCACCGCCAGAAATGGTTGTTAAAGTTTCGAAGGAGGTAAAGATAAATGTGGGACTTTTTGAGGGAAACACGAACCTCACGGCGGCCAGGATGGATGACTTCAAACTCATATTAGGTCTCCAATTTATGAGGGATACTAAGACGCAAGTACTCCCCTATGCTGATTCGATTATTGTCGATGTGAATGTTGTGCCCGTCATTGTTGGGAAATCGGCAAACCCCAAACTTTCTGAGTTTCAACTGGGGAAGGGCCTTAAACAGGGATAACCAAAGTTCATTGCCCACCTGAACTGCAAAGAGGTGGAGGAGAAATCAAGATCTATACCACCGGTGGTGAAGTGGTTGTTACACAAGTACGAAGATGTCATGCCGGAAGAACTCCCTCAGGAACTTCCGCCAAAGAGAGACATTGATCATGAAATTGATCTACTCACAGGCACGAAGCCTCCTGCCCGAGCCTCTTATCGTATGTCTCAACCCGAACTCGCAGATAATTGGAAACAATTAACGGAGATGCTGGAGACCTGCATCATCGTTCCCGTAAGGTCCCCTTATGGTGCCCCAATAATATTCCAAAAGAAGTCTGATGGTTCTCTTCGCATGTGTGTGGAATATCGGGCACTCAACAAGATCACGATAAAAAACAAGTATCTTATATCGCTGTCGGCCAATTTCTTTGATCAACTGAGTCGAGCGAAGTACTATTCGAAAATTGATCTTCGCTCGGGCTATTGGCAAGTACGCATGAATGAGGGAGATGAGATGAAGACCACTTGTGTGACAAGATATGGTGCATTCGAATTTCTAGTAATGCCCTTTGGGCTAACTAATGCTCCTGCAACCTTCTGCACCTTGATAAATCAAGTTTTGAAAGACTTTTTAGACCGATTGTGGTCGTATACTTTGACGATATTGTGATCTATATCAACAGCTTGGAGGAGCACGTAGCACACCTGGAGATGGTGCTCGCTCGCCTCAGAGAAAACAAGTTGTATGCTAAGTTAACCAAGTGCGCTTTTGCCCAACAGAGAATTGCATTCTTGGGTCACATCATTGAACAATGATGCATTCGTATGGATGCAAAAAACATGCAAGCTATTGAGGAGTGGCAGCCTTCGAAAAATGTGCACGAGTTAAGATCATTCCTTGGGCTGGCCAACTATCGGCGATTTGTAAATGACTATTCCAAGATAGCCTTACACTTGACCGAGCTGTTGGTAGTGCCCTAGGACCATTAGCATACGTTGTACGTTTTATATATATTTTGAGCATGTCATGTGAATAGTTGAGTTTGCTTTTGAACATAAAATGTATGACCTTTTGAGGGAAAAACTAATTAACTTATGTAATTACTATTCTGATTGTCCCTTGTTTTATGTAATGTTCTTTACAATGAAATAAAACTTGTAAGGGATTTGTCCATATCTTATTAGAGAGATCCATGGGCCCCTCGATACGGAAAAACTGCTTAAATGCATGACCGTGCTCAAATGTATTTAATAAAGTGGTTATTAAATACTATTTGTTGGAACAGTCTACCTGGAGATCGAGCATAAATACAATTAAAGGGTGACAACTAACATGCCTTATGTTTAATTTGGATATCGCGAGACAAAGGGATTAAATAGTGGATTGATATTAGGTTCCACCGTACATTCATTCGCTTTGGGTAGTCACAATGTCCTGATAGGGACCGCTTGTGATTTATGAACACATACTACTACTAAGTGTGTGTTTTCATTGCCATTGTGAATTGAACCTACAGGGCCACACGCATAGACGAGTTAACGAGATTCATGTCCAGATTCAATGAATCTAGAATGTGTCTAGGTTCATTGTATCTGACATTTATTTTTCTGAGAATAATAATATGTTATTATTCGAATTAGAGATCAATGGGGGCATTTTCGATATTTTGGTTCTAGGTGGGATTACATGGGGAGTTATTATGCGGTAAAGACTCCCACTACCAGAAGAGGTTGATAGGACGTGGGAGTTTTTTCCAACAAACTCCCACACCTTTATAATCCTCTTTTGGCCGAAACCATAGGTTATTCTTGTTTGAGCCACAATAAACCAAAA
This sequence comes from Vinca minor, assembly GCA_026122235.1. Taxonomy (NCBI): domain Eukaryota; kingdom Viridiplantae; phylum Streptophyta; class Magnoliopsida; order Gentianales; family Apocynaceae; genus Vinca; species Vinca minor. The sequence continues at coordinate 6,375,896 of JAOCZM010000161.1, read as the reverse complement.
TACTCCCGAAAACAGTTTTCTGGATTTTTTGCCCTTCTATTCTCTCTAGATTCCCGAAACTCAGAAGCGTAGAGCTAGCACTCACTGCTCATTTCGTATCGTGGATACTGGTAGAGAGTCAAATGTCCACTAGCCCGGTGCTAGGCCTACCAGACATGACTAAGCCATTTGAGGTGCACACTGATGCTTCAGATTTTGCCCTTGGAGGGGTGCTTATACAAGACGGCCACCCAGTAGCTTTTGAGAGTAGAAAGTTGAGCGAGGCAGAGAGAAGGTACACTGCCCACGAGAAAGAGCTCATTGACGTAGTCCACTACTTGAGGGTGTGGATGTATTACCTATTGGGAGCTGTTTTCCTTGTTAAGACGGACAACACTCCGGTGGGCCACTTCATGACTCAACCGAGACTAACGGGACGACAAACCCTTTGGCAAGAACTTCTAGCGGAATTAGACTTCACGCTAGAATACAAAACTAGTGCAACAAATGTGGTCGCTGATGCTCTAAGTCAAAAGGGTGAACTAGCTCCATCAAGCCAACTCTCAGCTTTGGCTAGTAGCGAGTTCACCATGGGCATAAATGAGGCAATACGTGATTTTTTTGCCAAATGACCCCACTGGACAACAGCTTATGTCGATGGTAAGAGATGGAAAAACTCTACGATTTTGGGTTGTTGATGGACTTTTGATGACACGGGGTCATCGTCTCTATGTTCCGAATGGTGGACAATTGTGGAAAAGAATTATTGAGGAATGGCACAACACATTGTGGGCTGGGCACCAAGGAGAAGACCGCACGATGGCCTTGGTGGAAATGGCATACTATTGGCCCAGATGCGGGATGAGATTTCGGATTTTGTGAAGACTTTCTATACTTGTCAGAATGACAAGGTCGATTGACAAAAGAAAGGAGGATTGCTCGAACCTCTGTCCGTGCCGACAAAGCCTTGGGAAAGTTTATCTCTAGACTTCATCACTGGGTTGCTGAAGATAAGAGACAATGCTACCATTCTGGTGGTGATTGATCGTTTCTCTAAGTATGCCACATTCATTCCTGCACCGAAATTTGTGACTTCCGAAGAGACAGTTAAACTATTCTTCCAAAATGTGGTGAAGTTTTGGGGAGTGCTCTGGGAGATCATCAGTGATCGGGATGGGAGATTCACAAGGAAATTTTGGACCGAACTCTTTCGGCGATTTGGCACTAAACTGTGCACGAGTTCTGCATTCCATCCCGAGTCGGATGGGCAAGCAGAAAGATATAATAGAATAGTAGAAGAATACTGACGGCACTTCGTGTGGATTAATCAAAGAAATTGGGTCGAACTTCTTGATGTGAAGCAACTCTGCTTCAATTCGCAGAAGAGTTCGGCTACCAGCAAGAGCCCTTTTGAGATTGTAACTGGCCAACAACCTCTGCTACCTCATACTGTAGACATGCCAGTTGGAGCTTAGTCCTTACGGGTGCAGGACTTCTCCGGGGAATGGAAAAAGAATGTTGAACTTACGAAGATGTGTTTTGAAAAGACAGCAAAGCTGATGAAAAAGTATGCCGATCAAAAGCGGCGCTTTGTGGAGTTCCAGGTCGGGGATCAAGTGATGGTCAAAAGGCATCTTAAAAGAGAGCCCTATAGAAATAAAGGGTTAGACAAAAGATTGATGTCCAAATACATTGGACTCGTACCTATATTGAAAAGGATCGGGGAAGTTGCTTACAAAATGGAACTTCCGCCAGACATGAAGATCCACCCAGTCTTCCATGTAAGCCTTTTGAAACCATATCATGAGAACCTACAAGAGAATGTAGACACGACCCTACGACACCCCCCCTCTTCAGCAACATTAGGCAAGAAAGTGGCCGAGGCAATCATTGATGCTCGGACCACCAAGGGAGGGGTAAGAGGAACTATATGGAATTCTTGGTGCGTTGGCAAGGTCGTGGCACCGAAGAAGACACTTGGGAGAGAGAATCGGATATGCGAGCCTTCAGACCGCTGATCGAGGACTACAAGGCAGTTACGGCGACGAGGGCGTTTCCAAATCAGGTGGAGGAGAATGTCACGGGTCGCACGAATATAACATCTCTTAACGACCGTGACGATGCTCGGCACACTAAGTCGTCGCACGAAGATAGTAAGTGGTGCACAATGTCGGCTAACCTCCGCGCAGGAAACACTGTAGCTGCGCCCCAACCTTGTGCAGCGAGCACTGTAGCTGTGCCCTAATCTGCGCACACAGCTACTGTAGTTGCGCCCCAACTGTGCAGTAGAAGACTCCCTAGAAGCGGACTAGCTCCGCAATTTTGTGTGCCATCCGGTCCCAAAACTTCTATAACTTTGCATATGTCCTAGATACATCATAGAGGACCGAATATGACGGTTAGTTTATGTACATAACTTGCATTTTGTTGTATACGAGTTTTCTCACTTCCTCAGAAATGTGGTGTCTACTCTTGCCACTTGGGCAAATATCTTTTAAGCTCTTATGGGGGGGAATAAAAATCAGTAAGCAAGCAATTGTAGCCACGTTCAAACGAATCCTCCCCCTCGTCGTCTTGGGCGTTTAAACTATACTCTAACTCATGTAATCATGCATTTAAATCAATGAAGTGATTTTCGTGTAATTCGTCCTATGCCATTTATTTTACGTTTATTTACGATTTTGCCATCGAAGAGCGTTTGTCCCATTTTCAATTATTTCAAGGAGCCAGGAGTGAATAGGGCTAAGAGCCAAAGTCACTTGGCATAATGGTGCGTCTAAGACCCCGTGAGGCGATCCGTGGCAGAACCCTACGTTCCAAAGTTAACTTAATCGAGTTAACACTTTTTTGGAGGGGAAGAAAGAACATAGGCAGAAATAACACTATCTAGAGTTGAAAAAAAAAGCTCATCTCTTCTTATTTTTCTAGGTTCTCTTCATTTTTCTCCTTCCATGGTTGGATCCAACCAAAAGCTCCGACCATCATTTCTTCACTTTTTGTGTCTTCACCCCTTTTTGTGCCGTAAATCTTGATGAAGTTTTCTCAAGGCATTCTTTTTCAAGATTCAAGATTTAGATGCAAGATCTAATTCAGATCCTTCCAGAGCTGGAGTTTCTCTCTCAATCTGGAGTTGTTCTGGGCACTTTCTTAGTTTTCTATATCTTTCCGAGACAATCTACAAGACGGTTGATACGCCCTATGTTCTTGTAGATTGTTGATTTCTAAGAAAGATGTTGAACCTGAGATTCTCTTGCTACTGTTGTTCAAGGATTACGGAGAAGATGTTGCGAAATTTTTTATTATGTATTTATTTTTTCTACTTTTATTAGTGTTATTACCCAGTCCTGGGGTATGAGTTTTTATCTGTTATCATTCATGGTTGTCTAAACCATTGTATAACTTTTATTTTTCTTGTATTTTCATATTATCTTTTGATTGTAATGACCTTGACTATTTTATGATTAATGGATAACTTCTTATTTAGCAAAAAGAGTTAAAAAAAAGTTATGGAAAATTTAGCATGCGAAACATAAATTGTGAGAGCAGCTAAATAAGCGAATTACCTTAAAATAGATGGCATTGTGTCATTGGATGGGCCTAAATACCTGTTCATTACAGAATAAATATGAAGCTGCTAAATAAATATGAAGCTTCCTTCTTATTGAGTGTGAGAGGACTTTCAATAAATAAGAAGTACTAATAGTAATAATAAAAAAAAAAAAAGAAAGAGAAAAAAGAAAATGTTGGGGAAAGAAGAATCACGTAAGCTGCTGACGCTACTTAACGCCGGCGATCAACAACGGCCGTTCGATGACGTCATCACCGAGTTCACTTCCAGCTTCTCTCGTCCTCGTCTCTTTCCCGTCTGTTCCTCCCTCGCCGTCTTACTCTCCGATGCTGTTTTTTCTTCATCCCAGGCACGTTCTAGGTTTTTTTTTTTTCATAGTTGATTTAGGGTTTCAATTACTGGATTAAATTGAATTTTAAATTAATAATTTTGATGTACTAATGAGTTATATTAGTTATACAGTAAGAATTTTGATCTCCCAATCTCGCTTTCAAGTATGGAATTGAGGATGGGGGATACGGGATACAAATGTTAGGTTTAGGGTTTATTTTCTTCCTGTCCAAGTGCTATCTTCATACATGAGCGGGGTTCAAACTCCTGAGCTCACTTAAGGGAAGGATGATAGTGCTGAACCACTCACACCAACTACCTTTGGTTTAGTGGAAGTCGTTGAAGCTTGGTGATATCACTAAAAGATGGGGTTTATTTGAAAATGAAAGTTTCTATCTCTATTTGAGTTAACTTGGAACTTGGATAAAATCTGTGAAAGTCTTTACTGAATTATAATTATTTGCCAAAAGCAACACGGGATGAGGTAATTAGTTCAGAAGAGTTGAATTTATATGCTAAAATGTAGTGAAAGCTTCTTGATTGCTTGTAGGAAATTGGGGGAGAAAAGGGAAGAGGGAAAAACATAAAGTAACTTTTTTTAGGACAATTTGACGAAAAATAATTTTTCGATTTATTTGGATGACTAGTTATTCTATTATTGCAGAATAAAGTTCTTACACCAACTCAGCGATTGGTGGCCGTTGCAATTTTGCACCAGGCATATTCTTCTCAACCACCTTCTTCCAACCCGTTTATCTCTTTGCTTGTGAAAGTAAGTATCTTTATGCTATATTATGTGTACCTCTAGCAGTCTTCCTTTCCTAATTTTGATGTTAATTTTATTCTGTTTTTTCTTTTATTTCTTTGGAATTTTCTGTGATTGGTTTTGGAGAGATGTTGGTATGGTCTATGTCCCGTTTATCTCAGAGTGTTGGATCTGGTATGAGATGGTGGTGTTTGTATTGATGCGATTTGTTTTGTATCCTGGAGGTATCGTCTTGGTCTGTCTTAGTGTTTCCACTTTTGCCTGCTCTTTGAAGTATTTTATGTGAACTGAAGAAATAATCTCTTATGTGGAAGTAAAATGATTAATAGGGTTAACTAATCAGCTAACACATGGCATTAACATATGTTGCTTAGCCATTTGTACTGAAATTTCAGCTTGTTAAAGCTTTGACATTCTCCTCCAGAATGTTATTTTCTTTTGATTTTATCTCAGATGTTGGCGTAGTGCATGGCTAAAGATTTCAAGAGCCTATAATAGGGGGGAATTGATGTAAAAAGTTTTCCAAAAGGAATTATTAGAAAGAAAATTAAGAAAAAAGAGTTCGAAGGACAGATGAAATTCGTAACTCGAGTTTGGTATATCTTTAGAAAATTCATCCATCAAAGGTTTGAAAAATGTTGTCCCACCAAATTTATTTTGGATGTTGATGATTAGACACATTAAACATGATTTTGTTGCCTTATAGTTCTAAAAGGATAACTTTTCCTTTAAAAAGAAATTCGTTAAGACAAATAGATGAATCTTCTTAACTACTAAAACATGGGTGGTTGATATGGAAACACATATCTCCCCTCATCTGATTGCAAGAAATTTAAAGGAATTGAAGGGGGAAATTGGCGAATTAACTGAACCCAAAACATGTAGGAACCTGATGTATTTCTTCAACACAACAGCTCGAAGAGAACTAGCTCTTAGAACCTTTGAATTAGACTGTAGATTCTTCTTCAATACTAACCCAACAAACCTAGATTCAATAAGAACCTAGACCCTTTGGGTTATATTTGAAGGAACCACCTAATGGGTAACCTTGAGACAATAATGGAATTGAAACCCCGCACAATAGTGATTTGGATTGGGTTGGCTCTGAGATTTAGAGACACTCCCAGTCCCAGAGGGAGGCTTAAACCCTAGGAGAAATTTTTAAGGAAGAACAATGAGCTTCAAGCACCTTGAACTCTCTCAATTAGAAATTTTCAGATACATCAAAGTTAGCCATCTCTTGTGAGAAAAATGGGGTGTAACAGGTTGCCCAATGACCTAATTAAGTGCCCTAGGTCTAATACATGTTTAGCAGCCGAAACCTTTTAGTTACAACCCAAGAAGCCATTAAAACGCTTAGAGTCCATTTGGATAGTTTTTTTTTCCAGTTAAAAACTACATTTTAACTTTTTGTGGGATCCACAGTAAAAACTCAATTAGAAAACCATTTCTCCATTTCTCCATCTTTTGACGATAAAGAGCTATGTTACTCGGACTCTCCGTTTAGTCGTGTCGTACCGGTGTCGGCAGGGTTAAACGTTGGTATGGGTATGGAATACGTACCTGACATGGTCAATTTCGAATGAGTACTTTGACCAACACTTGAAAGCTCATCGCTGCCATCGTCGAAGGTACGTCGATTGGAGATTGTATTTCGGGCGGATGAAGGGGTTTAAACAAAATTCAAGTAATAAGTGAAGGGAAGATGGAATAGAGAGGGGTATAGGAGTCAAACAAGGCATGAAATTGGAGATTGTGCATGGAGCTGTCAAACAGATTGTGCATGGAGCTGTCAAACAGACAAGTATCAGGAAGCTTGGAGATTAATTGAAGCTGAGAGTCCTTATCTTTGGAAGAGAAGAAATAACCAGATGACAGTGTGTAATTGGGCAGCAAGTTGATCGTCAATAATTTTTAACTGTAGGACAGTTTTCTAATTGCAGAACTGATGCAGGACAAAATCCTTGGTTATTTAGGTTTATTATCAGTGTTGTCAATCCCGGATAGCGTTACGTAGCGTCCGATCCCTAAAAACGCTATAGCGGGATAGCGGAGAGTGATGCTATTTGAAATTTAATATAAATAATTAAGAAAATTTCAAGACAACAAGGAAAACCAAGTCAACCAAAATCATTAAAACCAAGATAAAACATAACCTAAGTCATTAAATCCAAGATAAAAACATAATCAAAGCCATTAAATTCAAGAAATCCCCAATTTACCCATAATTGTTTTTACTATTGTAAAGGGAAAAAGGGGTTTTTTAAGCTCTTATCCAAATAGATGCGCTATTGCACCGCTATTCCAGCCGCAATATCGGCCGCTATTTCACGCAACACTGATGCGCTCCGCTATGGATGGGTCTGTAGCGGCATATGGCCGCTCCGCTCCTATAGCGGCGCTATTGATAACACTGTTTATTATATCTTCTGAATTTAGGCTATACTTGGATAGGATTTTAAAATGATAATTTATCCCATTTCCAAAACAAAAATAAAATAAATGACTTGAATAGGTCCAAACCTATTTTTATACAAGTGCAACCCATCTGAAAAAATGATATCTATATAGTTGCTATAGTAACCAAGAATTCAAAATTCTCTCTCTCTCTCTCTCTCTCTGTGAACGTCATCTCCTCTGCTCTAGTACTCTGCGCTCCGGTCTATTGCTAAAAGGTCGCGAGTGTCCAAGAAACCATCGACAACGAATGCTAACCATTGTTCTTGAGTCAACAAGCATCATTTTTTTATAAAAAATTTTCCTGGTCTCATTTGGGCTGTCTCTTTAGATCTGCGTTTAATATGAGGTTTCTTTTATTGTGCCTGCTCGAAATGCCCTTAAATTGATAATTTGAAAGGAGGTCCTCGAGCAACATTTGGTGACAAGGAATTGTAACTGGACAACCTCATAAAACTGTAAAGTTGAGGCAGGTTGCAGGGTTCAATAGAATAGTCGATTGTCGGAAATGGAGTAGGACAAGCATTCATATAAACTCAGTGAGAAGGGGATGGCATAAAGACTTCAAGAAGAAGATGAAGGCAAAATTGAAGAGTAGATTGCAGATCCATGATGTGTCGAAGTTGAGCTAGAAGTACGCATAGGGACATGTACTTAGCTTATTGTGATGTTTTGTTCATCTCCTCACGTTGTTGTGTCCTTTAAATATACGACCGAGGATTTATGTACTAACTTATGTTACTCGGCCTCGGGTACGAGTGTCGGGTATAAGTATGTATTTAGGTGTCGGGTACGGGTATGTATCAGTGTTTGACCCAATCCGATAAGTATGTCATACCTATACCCATGTCATGTCGTGTCGTGTCGACACAGGTACAGAATGCATAACCGAAGGGTGCGTGCGAGTAACATAGGTACTAACACGAATGTCCAAACTCAAGGTTGTCTCATATACAGGGGAGCGAAAATGGCACCAACAACATTGGAAAATATAATGGTTGTGGGGCGAATTAGGCATGTGTACATTGCTTCAGTAATACCATTATATGTATGCATTCTTAGTTAGCCGTATAGGTGTTATGCATTTTAACCATGTACAACTGCAAGTGTTTTTGGTAATATTTCTACTAAAAATACGGGGGAACATCAAAACGAGAACGATTTGAGTGGTGCTGAGACTATTGATGGCAAATGGATTGAAATTAGTATTTAGAGATTTATTACCTATTGTGTATGTTGAAAATTGTATTTCTAAGATTCAAAGACACTTTATCAGACTTAGAGAACCATTTGACAAGAAACTATAACGAGGGCTATATCCAGGCTGTTTCTAGGAATATTTATTTTTTCTTTTCCATTCCTTCCTTAAAAACTTTTATGGAATCTGATCCAATGCTTATGCGTTAATTTTTTGACTCTGATGTCCATTTTCTAATGAATGTCTTTTTTTTGGGTTAAATTCTGATGAATGTCTTTCATGTCTGTTTACCAAATCTTTGTTTATTTGCAGGTGGCATGTCATGATGGAGCTGAAAAATATGAAAGAGGTTTTATTCTTCAATTATTGGGCTCTTCCAGCTCTCCCAGCAGCGGAGAGGTATTGCTTAATCTTTTATTGTGTATTCTTCTTATTCTTTTGTTTTGATTTGATTTAATCATTAATTTTTTGATTTATTTATCCTTTTTTTTGGGTTTTGGGGGCTTGATCATCTTGCTCTTTGTGTTTTTTTTTTTTTAGGTTTAGATTCTATATGCTCTTGTCTGTGGTTAAAAGAAAATTGTAGTAGCTAGTGACTTTTTTAGCTTGCTGCACATTGGTTTACCAGAAGCACTGAATACAAGGCTGTGACAATTATTTGTTCTGGAGCTATCTTTTGTTAACTACATATTGTTGACTTTATATGACCTGCCGAAAATTTAGTAGGATGTTTATCCTTAAAGTAAGAAAAATTTAGATGAGTATTGCTGTTGCACTAGGGGCTCTTTATCTGGGTATCTGCAAGAGAAGTTCACTCTATTTTGCTTCAAGGAGGGAAAGTTTCGGGGCTGATAAAGAGAAAGAACAATCAGATCGTTAATTTTTCTTCTTCGTCCTTGTTTTTGTTGGGGGGAGGGAGCGAGGGAGTTGTCAACAGCAAACAAGAATAAACCAAAACAACTCTTAATGTTTCTTTAATCCACCTCTGGAGAAAAAACCGTGAACAGTATCCAATAGCAAACAAGAATAAACCCAAAATAACTCTTCATATGTCTTTGATCCACCACTTGGGGGTGGGGGTGGGTGGGGATACCCCAACAGTATTTATAATATAAAACATCCCTAATAACCAAATGCTAATGAAACTGGAATGACTGGAGACATAAGACACTTCACATTCCTAAGGCACTCAAGATCTCCACTTACAATCAAATACTACAAAGAATCTAAGTCTAAATCCCTGTAAATTCAGCAATGATAAATACCAAAATGACAATTAAATGGCAGAGCCTGAATTTTCTTATACATCCCTCTCTGCATCAAAATTGCTCATCTTTGCATGAGAAGGGCTAGGTTTTTTCTGTGCTTTTAAAGTCTATAATTCTTTTTTAACCATAGAATAGCTTCTACATCAAGAAGACTAGTTAAGATGTTGGATAACATTTTGAGCAAAATGGTATATTAAAGATCTTGTACTTAAACCATCCCATTGGAAGTTTCAATTTCAGTTTAGGGTGTTTCACTTTTTACCAACTTCTCTTTTCGTTATTTCAGCAATATCCATTTCCAGTGAGATTTAGGGGGAAAAGAAAAAGAATAATGATAATAGTCCCATATGTAGACTTTGTCAGAGATTAATCTTGTTCTCAAAATTGAGATTAAATCTCTGCTCTTCGAACTTTTCATAGCTTTTTATTGCGATTCACTTTAGTTTTGCCTTCCATTTTTTTCTCCTGCTTTTTTGCAATGAGTGCCATTTTTCATATGATAACCATACTTGAATCTTTTTTTTTTCCCGTTTGTGTAGCCTACCCAATTACTTGGGCCTAAGGTTTCGTTGTTGCTGTTGTAGTGAAGCCAAAATTTGGTGTAGTAGGAAGTGAAACCTTGTTTGATGGTTTTGTGGACCTTGAGTGATAACTAAGGATCTTTCTCTTGTAGCTCAGCGTCGTATTAGCTCGAATATTATAGGAACTCTGAACTCAAAAGTATCTAGATAAATTTTTTTTTCTTTCCTAGAAAAGTTACCTGCTTCATCCTTTTGTTCCTTTGCTGAGAATTTTTGTACTTATGGTCATGTTTGGCCCAGATGCAGATAAAAAAAATACTCTGTTTATCCCAATGAAACACCGATTTGTAAGTAGTATTTTCAAGTTCGAACCTCCAAAGGGAAAACCCCCCTCTTGTATTGGACTTCATGTCCTTCAATATATCCCTTTTCTCCCTTATCTTCCTAAAAGTAAAGATACCTGCACTGTGTGGTTGCAATTCTCCCAAGTGAATATATATATCCTGCTTCCTCCTTTTGTACCTTTGCTGAGAATTTTTGTACTTATGGTCATGTTTGGCCCAGATGCAGATAAAAAAAATACTCTGTTTATCCCAATGAAACACCGATTTGTAAGTAGTATTTTCAAGTTCGAACCTCCAAAGGGAAAAACCCCCTCTTGTATTGGACTTCATGTCCTTCAATATATCCCTTTTCCCCCTTATCTTCCTAAAAGTAAAGATACCTGCACTGTGTGGTTGCAATTCTCCCAGGTGAATATATATATATATATATATATATATATCCTGGAAACTGCTCCAGTTGTAAAGAGTTACTACTCCTTGAATCAGAAATAGAGGTACCTTAAATTTTGTTTACTAGAGGTCTGACCATATTGTAGATGCCCTTAAAGGTTCTCTTATTTCTCAGTCCAATAACCCCAAAAATCCTTAAGCTCCATGTTTTTTCTCCTTCACCTGCTGTGGCTTGGAAGATAGTCTTTGATGTTTTCCTTCTACAACAATCCCTACATCATATGGGAACACTATTGCATTTCCATAGCTGAACCTTTAAGGGACTTTACCCTATCCCTATTTACATTCCTCCTAATGTTTCCCCCGGCCCGCCCGCCTGCCTCGGTGCAAACTCTGGATTTGTCTCTCTTTTAATTCATAAATATATGTTTGCTATTTCTAGTGCACAATCTATCCTGTGCACACTTTTCTTCATGTTTTCCCGTCAGAAACTTGTCCTATTGATTGCTGCTAATAACTGGCTAATAATTAGCTAATCCCAACTTGATGCCTAGTCATCCTATTACTAGGACTCTGGATCATCCTCTAGTGCTTTGTCTACCAATGAAATTATCACATGTGGGGCAATGTGATTAGATTGGTGCTATGTCTCACTCTAAATAGATGTTTTCTCCTTGTTTATGATCTTCCTAGCCATAGCTGTTTAAGTGCTCTATTGGCTTGTCTCATGCAGGTTCTCAAACAGTCAGCTTCAGATTACATTAATAACTTTGATCCTTCATCAGTTGTAAGTCTTGTATTCTGAGAAATGAATAATTAATGATTTTGATAACATGATATATTCTTAAATAACATGGTACGATGTGGAGCTGCCAGGTTTTCCCTCAACTTGAGCAGTTGCAGCAGCAGTATTGTGCTAAAGTTCAACATGACACACATGGTAGTCTGTTCATGAATAATCATATAAAAAATTCCTTGCCAGATCCCGAGGTGCCTCGCGGCTGTGATATTAATTCTCAAGAGTAGGTCAACTTTCTTACAATGAATCTAGACCCTTTTCGTGTATTCTTATGGTTTTGCCAATGAATCCGTTGGATTCAGCATGGTTAGCCTTTCCTTAATCCTTTTGATTTATCTACATAGCATTATGGCCAAATTTCAGGTTTGACCTTCGATCTGGAGTAATTCCTAAAATCGGATCTGGTGATAGAGATGAGACGATAAACGGCTTGCTAAGAAACTTAACCTTGGGAGGATTAAGCCCTCAATGGATCAGGCCGCGGCCACCAAGGCTTCCTGTATTGGAGGGGGAAGTAAGGACACAAACGTCAGTCATTGCTTTGAAGAGGATATTCACAAAATATTTGTTTTACTAGGGTTTTTTTTCATCCTCTTTACAGCTAGTTTGGTTAAACCCTGATAACAACCATGAGCTTCTATGGGATCACGGAATGTGTGCTGATACTAGCAGGGGGGCAGCAGTTAGGGATTTGATTGCAAAAGCTTTGAAGGGAGCACTTGCACCTCCTCAACAAGAGGTACTTGTAGTCCTAGCCTATATAGCCTATTAGCCTTTGCATACGGGAAGAGGTTGGAATATTAAACTTATTGTTCTATTTTCTCCCATTTTCTAGCAATTATTGCTGGAATTGGCAAATGATCCGAAGCTTGTGTATCACTGTGGGCTGACACCTAAGAAGTTGCCAGTATGTTATTTTACTCTCCTAGAACACACTTGTTTGATATGTTTTCCCTTGAGTATTTAGATCTTATTTTATGTAATCAGGAACTGGTGGAGAATAATCCTGTCATTGCTGTTGAAGTTCTAATTAAGTTGGTAAATTCACCTGAAATTGATGAGTATGTTCTTGCTTCTTTGTTTTGATGCTTTTATTCTAAGACTTTCATGTAAAAGCATGCTGATGATGTAATTTCTTTGTAAATGCAGATACTTCACAGTTCTTGTTAATATGGACATGAGTCTTCATTCAATGGAAGTGGTTAACAGGCTTACCACAACAGTTGAACTTCCTACTGAATTCATACACACGTACATAACAAATTGTATAACAGCATGTGAGAACATCAAGGTCCTTTATTTGACTCTGCCTCTGGTGTTCTCCCCCTTACACTTTCTACCAAGAGATCAATTTATGTGCGACTCACAGGACTTTTTACTGCTTTTTATTCCCCTTATGTTGGCTTTCATTTAGCTTGTCAAGTCTGGAAATCTAAGAGGATTTTTTTGCTTTCTGGTTCTCATGTCAGTATGTGCTCCTTTCAGTGGTCTAATTGACTTATGGTGGGCCTAATATATTTTCTAGAGCAAGAGTTTTTCTTTCATTTCCTTATTGTTAGTATTCTTTTTTATAATTATCTCCATTCCCTTAAACGCAACATCAAAAACCAAGCCTTAGTCCCAAGTAATGAGAGTTGGCTACGTGAACCAAAGAAAGGATTACATGTGGTTCTCAACATGAATACATGATTATGTGTGATTATCACTGTTCCCTTGATCACTATTCCTTTGTTGAAGGGATATTTGTAGATTTCTTATCTACTTGCACCTTTGTTACGATTACAAGTACGAATACCAGTAATTGGACTTAGTAACCTTGTCTAAAGACATTATTCAAGTTGTTTATAAATGATATTTCCTGGAAAAGGTCAGAAAAATTACCCGTCTTGGAAAATTTTAATTTGCCTCATGATTAATCAATGGGTGCTTATGGTTCTTCAGATAATACTCTCTCGGTCTCATTCCTCATATTTAGTCTTTTTAATCTCCCGCCCTCTCCTCTGTACACCATCACATGCCAATATGTCGTTTTGCTTTTGATGCTCATCATATGTAGCATTTAAGTAAATATACCTTGAGATTCAGGGTGGGGACCAGTTGATCAATGTCTTTGATTTTTTTGATTTTTCAGGATAGGTACATGCAGAATAGACTTGTGAGACTAGTATGTGTGTTCCTACAGAGCCTGATTCGGAATAAAATAATCAATGGTGAGTTTGCTGTTGAATGTATAGGTTGCACTATTGGTGTTGCATGGCTCTTTCATGGTATCTTGACATTCATAGTAATAGATGTTATTCTTGCTTACATAAGAACGTGTTTCCTGCTAAACTCTTTTTTTATGCAGTGTGTTCTTTTGTATATATGATCCTTTCCTCTTCAATCTCCTTTACACACCCCTTGCTATCAAAAGTACAGCTTGGTGAAACACTTTATATTAGCCTGAGGGAAACCAACATCAAAATGTGTATGTAAAAATAGCTAATATATACATTTCATTTCCCCCCGATATTTAGTAATGTTTGCCCATGGAGGTCATGTGATACGAACAACTGCAACAAAGCATTAATCCCCAAGTAATTGGGTCGGCTACATGAATCGACGTAGGAATTCCGTGTGGTCGTTAACATGAATAGTTTCCCTCCATCTCTTTCTGTCCAGCACCATACTCATCCAATTATAACGAATTCATATAACTCTTTATGACTCCAGCCCAAACCTTCCTCGGCCTCCCTCTACCCCTTACAACCTCATGCCTGAACAAACGTGTCACTCGGTCTCCTCTTTGTGTGTCCAAACCAACACAAACGGGTTTCCCTCATCTTGTTTTAAATAGGTGCCCATGGTTTACCGGTAGGGGCCATGTGATAACTAACACTTAATCTAATCATCCAAAGTCTGGAAGCTCGAATGTTTGTGACTAGCTGAGATAAGCTCCTCAAATATATATGGTCTGCTTAGGCTTTTTTGTTGGCTTTATGACTACCGTTCTATTAACTGTGGGCTGAACTAATTTATCAGAAAGAATGAAACTGTGATGAACTCCATCCTCCCTAGTTGGATGCTTATTGTTCAATTCTGGGTTTTGCAAGGTGAATATGTCCACGTTCCTAAAACAAAAACTCCCTCCGTCCACTTTTAGATGTCCCAACCACTGAATGTGCTGGGATTAAGATGTGGCAAATTTCAAGTAAATATAATTTCAAAAGACAAGAATGCTCTTGTATTTATTGAATCAAACAAAGCCTTTTCTCTTTCTTCTTTGCATAAAAAAAGGTAAAAGCTGGAAGTAGTTTGTAAAGCATCATTGGAACTACTAAAAGGACAACTAAAGTTCAACAGGAAAAAATGCTATTTCTGACAACTAAAAGTGCACGTAGGGAGTACTTCTGAAAATTTCCACCAGTAGTGTAAACTGAAAAAGAATGTGGACAGGTGGATGTGAATCCATTATAAAACATGGGTCCCAGAATAATTTACCAGGGGTCAAAGGTGCTAAAATGAAGAGTATAATTATTTTTCAAACCGAAGGTTAGGATTTTATCTGGGAAAGAAGCATACAAGTTAACCTTTCTGCGAAAGGACTTCTGGACATGAAAATTTGACTGAAGTTACTTCTGAAGTATTGCTTTGTCACTTGTTAGATTGCTAGTTAAGAGTAACAGGGGATGATAAAGGGAGATCAGGAAGAAGGAAAAACTTCTAAAGTATTTATGTTCCAAATGGAAAATAGTTATCAGCTAAAAGTGCATTGACAGTTGATATTGCAACAAGCAAAATTGCGTTGATATAAGAAGTTGGTTCCTGTTACCTAGGCCATCTGAGCTTTTTCTGATATTCTTTCATCAGTTTTCAAGTGAAGTGATTCAGAAAATATAGATTGGAAATCAATGGTAGAATCCTGCTGGTTGAGCCTCTTTCAAGCAATTTTTGAAATGTTTGTCATATTTAATGTTTGCAGACGAAGCATCTCTTTTTGTTTCAATTGCTGCAAATTGGTTTTGTAAATCATGTTAATAGTTTTGTTTGCAAAAGGAGGTCCTGTCCTGGACTTACTTTTGGAGGATTATGGTTTTCAATTCTAAGATATACGTCTTAGAGTATTTCTATGTTCTCTTTCTTAAACACTCTCCTCCCCAGCACGCCAAAAAATTAAAATCCAATTAAGCTAGCTCACATTTTCTGTTGCAGCTTTAGTTTATTATTTTGCTCGTCTTTTATGCTCTTTTTGGTAGAATATCTATTGTTTTCAATGTTCCGTCTGCATGCATGATTGTAAAAGCACATGTTATTTCCCCATTCCACTGGTTGTCACCTCAAGGGTAGTTGACATTTGGCTGGAGATAAATTAATATTTCCTGGTTGGGACGACATCCTTGTTTATACAAATTTGTCAAGATAGATGTCTTTTCTAAGAATAGGGTATATATCTGATTCAAATTGTCATGCTATCATGTTGTTTGTCATTTAACTCACCAAATGATGCAATCAAGTTAGGGATGAGTGATCTAGGATTTGCAGTGGTAAGCAAGTGCTAATAATAGTCGAGGGGAATTTACAGAAGAAAATAGGGGAGAGGTCTGGAAGTTGTGAAACTAATTTCTTTGCTTTACAGTCTTGGTTTCATTTTTTGATTGTTGGTTGCAGCCAAGGGTTTCAACTTATTTTTTTCATCGTTTCTGGAATTGCAGTACAGGATCTTTTTATTGAAGTCCAAGCATTCTGTATAGAGTTCTCGCGCATCAGGGAAGCAGCCGGCTTATTTAGACTCCTTAAAACCTTGGAATAAATAGTCTCTAATCGACCAAAATTTCCTCCTTTCAACACCCTTTCTCAGGTACTTGTATTTGTAGGACTCGTACATGTCCTGCAGTTCAGTTTGGTCTTTTTATACCGTATTATTTTCTTTAATTGGTTACTTGTTTTGAAAGACGAGGATGATATTTGATCATTAATTAGAGTTTTGATCTGCATCTCATTTTAGCTGTAGTTTGATTTTGTTGGTGGTGGTGGGGGTTGGATGGCAAATAGACGAATCATTTGGTGGTTTTCTTCCATTTAGTAAAGTTGAATCGGTTAGAAAGTATTTTCTAAGAAGCAATATGTTAGATTTACATTTTCCGTTTCTTGATGTATTACAGAGAGAAAGATATATATACGCTAAGGAAGAATGTTGGCATCAATTGATGTATCGCCTTCAATTGTTTGGATTTCGATATTTACATTTTTATTTTCAAGTTTTTCAAGTGAGTTATTTTCAAAAGAGAGAATGTTTTCCGTTTTCACAATTAACCTTTAGTAACTAGCTCGGTGCTCGGAGACAATACGAAACATTGCTCGGTTTTAGGTCTAATTGAAAAAATAACTCTGTATGGTTAGGTCTAAAACAGAAAACCGCAAGAGAGCTTACTTGAAGCCTTTCAATGTCCTCATTTCCATTGTGAATGGCACCCAAAAGATGGTAGATCCTCTCTAATTCCAACTTGTCACAACAAGCTTCGAAATTCCTTATGTCATAATTAGAAATCTCAGGAACCATTTTTCTTCTCATTGGTGTTCATCAAAGTATTGAAAGTCCACATGTAGCATATACGACTAGAATATGGGAGCCAAACTTCTCCGAAGAATCCCAAAGATCGAAATAGAATAGAGTCTATACATGAAACTAATAAAGCAAGGAAGAGTGTGTTATCTTTCAAGACAAACAGATGTGTATGTCTTGTTGGTGAGAACCAAGTTGTTGATGGTCGATGGCTTTTAGATTCCAAAGTGATGGAGCATCGATCCGGTAAGGGCTCCAATAGCCTATCTCCCTAGCAGTGTGAGAGTCCGGCTCAATAAGGCTAACACCCGATAATGTCTGCACGGGCTAGGGCAAACAGTGGGAAAGAGGCGTTTAAGTGTTTTCTAGGGATTATGAATTATACGCCTATTAGGATGCTACCATATCCTGGAGATAATTTAAGAGGATCAACCAGACAAGGAAACAACTGTGATCTTGGACATATCTGAGGTTTTGGACATATACTGGAAAACATCGTTGCATATTCCTCTGATTCCTTATAAAAAATCCAGTCCTGCGAGGATGATGTAATAGCCATACTAAGTCCCAAAGTCTTTCCAACCAACTAGTGGGATAGATTAAAGCGATCGGGAAGAGGCGAAAAAGAGAGCACTCCAAACAATATTCACTGGGTCAAGAGCACTGCCTCGAGTAAAAGCTTCCACGGCCGGTTGAAAAGAAGAATGAAATGAATTCTAAATGATCAATCACTTTCCAAAAGAAGAACTTTGCAAACAACATTCCACGCAAGAGAGTGCATATTCCTTTTGCCTTTGGCTCGAGAATCTTCTAGGGTTTACTTGAAGGTTAAGGGTTTGAATCCTATAAATACCTAGTTATTTACTCTTTGTTGACATTAGTTTTTTTATCTGTGATTTGATTACTAACTTAAGCATCAGAGTAGCCTCGAGGAGTTAGCCCTACATTCTTTCCCCTTTGCATGAATCAACTCTTTGTTCTAAACTCCATCAATCGGTGTCTAATGTGGGGCCCACATCACAAGAAAAGATCATTGTTGAGATGTTGGCAACACATGTTAATAATTATGAGCATCTGGTTAATGTTGAACCAAATGTTGAGGAGATTGAAGACGGAGTCAGAGGTTTCATTAACCCCTAAAGCATGACTCATGTCTCAATTTAGAGTCATACGACGCCAGACGATGGAGAATGCCACCCGTGACGCTGAAGGATACCTACGATCGATATGCTAGTATTCAACTTTCTCATATCGATATCTCAGCCTCATGACGGTGAATGAGAAGAAGAGGTTCGTGGACTAGAAACGTGGCGACGAGAAGATGTCTGCCACTAACACGTACTGCCTCAACGCACACAGCGGTAGAAACACCGTCGGGGCAGTGAACCTTCACTGAGTTACGTCCGTGAGCGAACCCCAAAACCCCTCAAGGAACTATATCTTAATGCGCGAGCAGAAAAAAAGTCTGGAAAGCAAAAGCCAGAACTGACACCCCGAATGAGTAGGGAGAAACAGTGACACCGATATCCCGAATTACTAAACATCATAGATTTGGGGTTGTGATTTTTCAACTGTTGCGACTAATGGAAAAATCTCATTTTTAGTCAAATTCATACAAAATCGTGTACTAACCATCACATATTTGGAGACGTCGTACTTAATTTTTTTTACTGTTTTGATCGGTAAATAATCTCAATTTTAATCAAGTTCAGACAATATCATGAAAGTTATCATGGATTTGGGGTTGTCGGTCTCGGATTTTTCAACTGTTTTAACTTGTGAATACTCTCGCTTTTAGTATAGTTTAGATAAACTTGTGTACTAACCAACACTGGTTTATGGTCGTAGGCCTCGGATTTTGCAAATGTTGTGACTTGTGAATAATCTCGATTGTAGTAGAGTTCATAAAAAATCGTGTGCTAACTATCACAGATTTAGGGTCTTCAGGCTCGGATTTTGCAACTTTTGCAACCAGTAAATAATCTTGATTTTTATCAAGTTCAGACAAAACCGTGTACCAACAATTACATATTTGAGGTTGTCAAGATCATATTTTAACTGTTGTAGCCGGTGAATAATCTCGATTTTAGTTAAGTTCAGAAAAATACCGTGTACGAATCATTATATTTCAAGGTCGGTGGTCTAAAAAATTTCAAATTTTGCGGCCGATGAATAATCTCGATTTTTGTAGATTTTACATAAAAACTCTTTTACGTTACATCATGGATTTAGAGCCGCCATGATGTTGCAATCGGTGAATAATCGTGGTTGTTATCAAGTTTTGACAATATCATGTACTAACCATCAAAGCTTATGACAATCGACCTAACATATTTAAACTGTTGTGACTGTTGAATAATCTCGATTTTAAATAAATTTATACAAAATCGTGTACTATCCATTACGGATTTACTGTCAACGGGCTTAAAAATTTTAACCGCTGCAACGGTGAGTAATCTTGATTTTAGTTGAGTTAAGAAAATATCACGTACTAACCGTCATAAATTTAGGTCTGTCGAGCTCTGATTTTCAACTTTTGCGACCCGTGAATACACTCGGTTTTAGTAAAGTTCTTACATAATTTTTTATTAATCATCACAGATTTGGGCTCGTCGGATTCATAATTTTCTTTTGCTCCGGTCCGTGCTTAATCTCGATTGTATTCAAATTCAAAAAAAATTATGTACTATCCATTACATATTTAAGGTCGTCGGTCTCGTATTTCTCAATTGTTTTAACTTGTGAAAACTCTCGATTTAAGTCAAGTTTAGACAAACTCTGTTCTAACACCATCACGGATTTATGGTCAGCGGTCTCAGGTTTTTCAAATGTTGCGACCGGTGAATATTCTCGATTGTAATAGAGATCATAAAAAATCGTGTGCTAACCGACACGGATTTAGAGTCGTCATGCTCGGATTTTTCAACTTTTACGACCAGTGAATAATCTCAATTTTAATCAAGTTCAAACAAAATTGTGCACTAATCATCATATATTTGAGGTCGTCAAAATCATATTTTTAACTATTGCAACCGGTGAATAATTTTGATTTTAGTTAAGTTAAGAAAAAATCGTGTGCGTTACAGTTTGGGGTCGTTGATCTTGAAATTTTCAAATTTTGCGGCCGGTGAATAATCTTAATTTTTGTAGATTTTCATACAAAATCGTGTACTAACCATCATGGATTTTACAACTGTTGCAACCAGTGAATAATCATTGTTGTTATCAAGTTTTGTAAATATCATGTACTAACCATCACAAAAATTTGCATTCGGCCTCGCATATTTCAAATAAATTAATACAAAATCGTGTAAGTTACAAATTTACTATTGTCGGGCTTAAAATTTTCAACTGTTGTAACGGTGAATAATCTCGATTTGAATTTAGTTCAGATAAAATCGTGTACTAACCATCACATGATTAAGATATGTCGGGATTTGATTTTCAACTTTTGCGACCAGTGAATACACTCGGTTTTAGTAAAGTTCTTACAAATTCGTTTACTAATCATCAGAGATTAGGTGTCGTCGGATTCAAAATATTTATTTGTTCCAGTCGGTGGTTAATCTCGATTTTAGTCAAATTCAGACAATATCATGTACTAACCATCACATATTTAAGGTCGTCGAACTCGTATTTTCATCTGTTTCGACCAATGAATAATCTCAATTTTTGTAAAGTTTATACAATATCGTGTACTAACCTTCACGGTTCGGATTTTTTAACATTTTCGACTGGTGAATAATCTCAATTTTAGTCAAGTTTGCACATTAAAAATTACGTTACCACGAATTTGGGGTTGTCGGTCTCGAATTTTTCAACTGTTTTTAACTTGTAAGAACTCTCACCTTTAGTATAATTGAGATAAACTTGTGTACTAACCAACACTGATTTATATTCGTCGGGCTTAGATTTTGCAAATGTTGCGACTTGTGATAATCTCGATTGTAGTTGAGTTCATAAACAATCGTGTGCTAAGCATCACGGATTTAGGGTCTCCAAGCTCGAATTTTGCAACTTTTGCAATCAGTAAATAATCTCGACTTTTATCAAGTTCAGACAAAACCGTGTACTAACAATCACATATTTGAGGTCGGCAAGATCATATTTTTAAATGTTGCTGCCGGTGAATAATCTCGATTTTAATTAAATATAGAAAAAAATCGTGTACTAACAGTTATAGTTTAGGGTCGTTGGTCTTAAAATTTTCATATTTTGCGACCGGTGAATAATCTCAATTTTTGTAGATTTTCATAAAAAAATGTGTATGTTACATAATGGATTTGGAGTCACCGTGCTCGAATTTTACAACTGTTGCAATCGGAGAATAATCGTGGTTGTTGTCAAGTTTTGACAATATCATGTACTAAACATCAAAGCTTATGGCATCCAGCCTCACATATTTCAAATGTTGTGACAATTGAATAATATTGATTTTAAATAAAGTTATACAAAATCGTGTACTAACTATTACGGATTTACTGTCAACGGGCTTAAAAATTTTTAACCATTGCAACAGTGAATAAACTTGATTTTAGTTGAGTTCAGAAAATATCATGTACTAACCATTACATATTTAGGTATGTTGGGCTCCTGATTTTCAATTATTGCGACCCTTGAATACACTCTTTTTTAGTAAAGTTCATACATAATTGTTTATTAATCATCACAGATTTGGGGTCGTTGGATTCATAATTTTAATTTGTTCCGGTCGGTGCATAATCTCGATTGTAGTCACACTCAGAAAAAATCATGTACTAACACTTACATATTTAAGGTCGGTAGTCTTGTATTTCTCAACTGTTTTAACTCGGGAAAACTCTCGATTTAAGTCAAGTTTAGCCAAAGTCGTGTACTAACACCATCACGGATTTAGAAATCAGGGAGTAGCTCAGTGGTTGAGGTTGCTCCTTTCCTGGATGAGGTTCTGGGGTCGATTCCTACTTCCCCTTCCACCTACCCCCTCCCAAAAAAAAAACACCATTACGGATTTATGGTCAGTGTTCTAAGGTTTTTCAACTGTTGCGACCGGTGAATAATCTCGATTTTAGTTAAGTTAAGAAATATTGTGTGCTAACATTACAATTCGAGGTAGTTGATCTTAAAATTTTCAAATTTTGCTACCGGTAAATAATCTTAATTTTGTAG
This sequence comes from Vinca minor, assembly GCA_026122235.1. Lineage (NCBI taxonomy): Eukaryota > Viridiplantae > Streptophyta > Magnoliopsida > Gentianales > Apocynaceae > Vinca > Vinca minor. Next base: position 6,353,586 of record JAOCZM010000161.1, on the reverse strand, counting down.
ATTTTCATACAAATTCGTGTACTAACCATCATTGATTTGGAGCCGCCAGACTCGGATTTTACAACTGTTGCAACTGGTGAATAATCGTGCTTGTTGTCAAGTTTTGAAAATATCATGTACTAACCATCACAGAATTTTGCATTCGGCCTCGCATATTTCAACTGTTGTGACTGTTGAATAATATTGATTTTAAATAAATTAATACAAAAGTCGTGTAAGTTACAAATTTACTGTCGCCGGACCTAAAATTTTCAACTGATGCAATGGTGAATAATCTCGATTTTAATTGAGTTTAGATAAAATAATGTATTAACCATCACAGATTTAGATCTGTCGGGATCTGATTTTCAACTTTTGCGACATATGAATACACTCTCGGTTTTAGTAAAGTGTTTACAAAATTGTTTACTAATCATCAAAGATTTAGTGTTGTCGGATTCATAATATTCATTTGTTCCGGTTGGTGGTTAATCTCGATATTAGTCAAATTCAGACAATATCATGTACTAACCATCACATATTTAAGGTCGTCGCACTCGGGTTTTCAACTGTTTCGATCAATAAATAATCTCATTTTTTGTAAAGTTTTTACAATAACGTGTACTAACCATCACAGTTTGGATTTTTTTTTTTATCATTTTTGACTGATGAATAATCTCAATTTTAGTCAAGTTTGCACATTAAAATTTACGTTACAACGAATTTGGGGTTGTCGGTCTCAGGTTTTTCAACTGTTTCAACTTGTTAAAACTCTCACTTTTATTATAATTTAGATAAGCAAGTGTACTAACCAACACTGATTTATGATCGCCGACCTTGACTTTTGCAAATGTTGCGACTTGTGAATAATGTCGATTATAGTAGAGTTCATAAACAATCGTGTGGAAACCATCTCGGATTTATGGTCTAAGGCTCGGATTTTGCAACTTTTGCGATCAGTAAATAATATTGATTTTTATCAAGTTTAGACAAAACCGTGTACTAGCAATCATATATTTGAGGTCGTCAAGATCATATTTTTAACTGTTGCGGCCGGTGAATAATCTCGATTTTAGTTAAGTTAAAAAAAATCGTGTACTAACCATTATAGTTTAGGGTCGTTGGTCTTAAAAGTTTCAAATTTTGCGACCGGTGAATAATCTCGATTTTTTTAGATCTTCATAAAAAATCGTGTACGTTACATCATGAATTTGGAGTCGCCATTCTCGATTTTTACAAGCATTCGTCCTCGCATACTTCAAATTTTGCGACCGGTGAATAATCTCGATTTTTAGTTAAGTTAAGAAACAATCGTATGCTAACCATTAGAATTTGGGGTGATCTTGAAATTTTCAAATTTTACGATCGGTGAATAATCTTAATTTTTTGTAGATTTTCATACAAAATGGTGTACTAACCATCATTGATTCATGCTCGAATTTTACAACTGTTGCAACCAATGAATAATCGTGGTTATTGCCAAGTTTTGAAAATATCATGTACTAACCATCAAAAAAATTTGCATTCGGCCTCGCATATTTCAACTGTTGTGACTATTGAATAGTATCGGTTTTAAATAAATTAATACAAATTCGTGTACTAACCATTACAGATTTATTGTCGTCGGGCTTAAAATTTTCAATTGTTGCAACGGTGAATAATCTCGATTTTAATTGAGTTCACATAAAATCATGGACTAACCCATCACGAATCTAGATATGTCTGGATTTTTTAACTTTTGTGACTTGTGAATACACTCTGTTTTAGTAAAGTTCTTACAATTTTTTTTACTAATCATCACAGATTAGGTGTCGTCGGATTCAGAATATTCATTTGTTCCTGTCGGTGCTTAATCTTGATTTTAGTCAAATTCAGACAATATCATATACTAACCATCACATATTTAAGGTCATCAGACTCGAATTTTGATTTGTTTCGACCAATGAATAATCTCGATTTTTGTAAAGTTTTTATAATATCGTGTACTAACCATAACACTTCCTATTTTTCAACATTTTCAACCGATGAATGATCTCGATTTTATTCAAGTTTGTATATTAACATGTACGTTACCACAGATTTGGGGTTGTCGGTCTCAAATTTTTCAACTATTGTAACTTGTTAAAACTGTCGGTTTTAGTCAAGTTTAGACAAGCTTGTATACTAAACATCACGGATTTGTGGTCGTCGATCTCAGATTTTTCAAATGTTGCGACCAGTGAATAATCTCGATTTTTATCAAGTTCGGACAAAATCGTGTATTAACCATCACAGATTTGAGGTCGTCAAGAATTATCTCGATTTTAATCAAGTCTAGAAAAAAAAACGTGTACTAACCATTACAGTTTGTAATTGTTGGTCTTGAAATATTTGGATTTTACGACCGATGAATAATCTCGATTTTTGTAGATTTTCATACAAAATCTTGTACTAACCATCATGTATTTGGAGCCGCCATGCTCGAATTTTACAAATTTTGCAACCGGTGAATAATCGTTGTTTTGGTCAAGTTTTGACAATATCATGTACTAACCATCAAAGATTTGGGTCTTCATCCTAGCATATTTCAACTGTTGTGACTGTTAAATAATAACGATTTTAAATTAATTAATACAAAATCGTGTACTACCCATTACAAATTTACTATCGTCGGGTTTGAAATTTTCAACTATTACAACGGTGAATAATCTCGATTTTAGTTGAGTTTAGATAAAATCATGTACTAACCATCACATACTTAGATTTGTCGAAAACCTGATTTTCCAGTTTTGCGACCGTGAATACACTCGATTTTAGTAAGTTCTTACAAAATTGTTTCCTAATCATCACATATTTGGGGTTGTCATATTCATAATTTTCATTTGTTTCGGTCGGTGCTTAATCTCAATTTTAGTCAAATTCAGAAAAATATCATTTACTAACCATCAAATATTTAGTGTCGTCGGACTCGAATTTTCAACTATTTCGACCGATGAATAATCTCAATCTATGTAAAGTGGTTACCATATCGTGTATTAACCATAACGGTTCAATTTTTTCAACATTTTCGACTGGTGAATAATCTCGATTTTAGTCAAGTTTGCACATTAAAATGTACGTTATCACGAATTTGGGACTGTCGGTCTCGGATTTTCAACTATTTTAACTTGTGAAAACTCTCGATTTGAGTCAAGTTTAGACAAATTCGTGTACTTACACCATTACGGATTTATGGTCATCGGTCTTAGATTTTTCAAATGTTGCGACCAGTGAAAAATCTCGATTGTAGTAGAGTTCATAAAAAAATCGTGTGCTAACCATCGCGGATTTAGTGTCGTCATGCTTAGATTTATCAACTAGTGAGTAATCTCGGTTTTTATCAAGTTCAGACCAAATCGTGTACTATTCATCACATATTTGAGGTCATCATGATGATATTTTCAACTGTTGCGACTAGTAAATAATCTCGATTTTAGTCAAGTTTAGAAAAATTCGTGTACTTACAATTTGGGGTCGTTGGTCTATAAATTTTCAAATTTTGCGACCGGTGAATAATTTCAGTTTTTGTAGATTTTCATACAAAATCGTATATGTTATGGTCGTCGGTCTTGGATTTTTCATATGGTACGACCAATGAATAATCTCGATTGTAGCAGAGTTTAAAAAAAATCATGTGCTAACCATCACGGATTTAAGGTCGTCGGCTCAATTTTTTCAACTTTTGTGATCGGTTAATAATCTCGATTTTTATCAAGTTTGGAAAAAATCGTCTAATAACCATCACAGATTTGAGGTCGTCAAGATCATATTTTCAACTTTTGTAGCCGGTGAATAATCTCAATTTTAGTAAAGTTCAGAAAAATCTGTGTACTGACCATTACAGATTTATTGCCGTAGGGCTTAAAATTTTCAATTGTTGCAACGATAAATAATCTCGATTTTGGTTGAGTTCAAATAAATTAATTTAGGTCTATTGAGCTCTAATTTTCAACTTTTGCGACTCGTGAATACACTCGGTTTTAGTAAAGTTTTTACAAAATTGTTTACTAATCATCATAAATTTGGGGTCGTCAAGCTCAGTTTTTTCAACAAATTCGACTAGTGAATAATTACTATTTTAGTAGAGTTCAGAATAATTGTACGCTAACCATCACAATTTGGGATCAGTGAACTTGAAATTTTCAAAATTTGCGATCAATGAATAATCTCGATTTTAGTCAAATTATTACAAAATCGTGTAGACAGATTTGAAATCGCCACGCTCAAATTTTTCAACTGTTACGAACGGTTAATCGTGGTTTTGTCAAGGTTTGACAATAATCTCGATTTTAGTCAAGTTCATACAATATCATTTAGGTTATCATGGATTTGGGGACGTCGGACTCGAATTTTTCAACTGTTGCAATATGTGAAATCTCTCGATTTTAGTCAAGTTCAGAAAATATCGTGTACTAATTATCACGAATTTAGGGTCGTCTGACTCATAATTTTTAAAGGTTGAGATCGGTGAATAATCTCGATTTTAGTATATTTCAGAAAAAATCGTGCGCTAACCATCACATATTTAGGGTCATCGGGATCGGGTTTTTGAATTGTTGCTACCGTTGAATAATCTTATTTTTTAGCCAGCTTAAAAAAATGTGTCACGGATTTAGGGCCGTCCAGGTCGGATTTTGTAAACTGTTGTGACTGGTGAATATGGCTTTCGGGATCAAAATTTTCAATTGTTGCGGCCAGTGAATAATTTCGATTTTAGTGAAGTTCTTATGATCTTGTGTATTAACCATCACATGTTTGGGGTCGTCGAACTCAGATTTTTCATTTGTTCTGATCGATGATTCATCTCGATTTTAGTCAAGTTCAGACAATATCATGTACTAATCATCACATATTTGGGGACATCAGGCTCGAATTTTCAACTGTTTCGGCCAGGGAATAATCTCGATTTTGTAAAGTTCTGAAAATATCTGCACTAACCATCACGGTTCAGATTTTTAAACACTTTAGACTTGTGAATAATCCAATTTTAGTGAATTTCGTACAAAACATATACGTTATCACGAATTTGGGGCCTTCGGTCTCAGATTTTTCAATGGTTGTAACTTGTGAAAACTCTCGATTCTAGAATTTCAAACAAAATCGTGTATTACATCACAGATTTATGGTCGACGTACTCAAATTTTTGAACTGCAGCGACCGATGGATAATCTTGATTTTAGTCAAGTTCTGACAATATCGAGTACTGACCATCAGGGATTTGAAGACGTTGGGCTCATATTTTTTAACTGTTTTGATCAGTGAATAATCTCGATTATAGTAAAGTTCAGAAAATATCATGAATATTATCACGGATTTGGGGAGGTCGGGCTCAGATTTTTCAACTGTTCCAACCTGTGAAATCTCTCGATTTTATTCAAGTTCAGACAAAGTGTTGTACTAACCTCGGGCTTGGATTTTTCAACTGTTTCAACCAGTGAATAATCTCGATTTTAGTCCAGTTTAGAAAAAATAGTGTACCAACTAACCATTATAGCTCGGGTTGTTGGTCCTGAAATTTTCAAATTTTGCGACACGGTGAATAATCTCGATATTAGTAAAATTCGTACAAAATTGTATACTAACCATCACAGATCTGGAGTTGTCAGGATCAAAATTTTTAATTGTTGTGACTAGTGGATAATCTCGATTTTTGTCAAATTCATAACAAAAATTATTGCCTACCGTGAATAATCGCGAATATTTTGAGAATTATTCTGAGCATAAGTGGTTTGCGGGTTCTGTCACGGGTCTGTAAAACACAAGAGGGGGGGTTCGGATCATGGTTCGGATCAAGGTTCGGATGACCGAACACAGCCTAGGTCGACCGAAGCAGATTTTCAGACCTCTCAGTTTCTCTTCGGTTGATCCGAACTTGAGCTCGGTTGACCGAACTTCTAAGCTTATTTTTCACACGTTTTGAAATCTTTTGAAGTCTTTTAAAGTCTAAAAGGTTTTCCCTAAAGGTAACAAGTAAGAACACTTGTAAAACTTTTCTAAAAGACTTATCTATGAAATCAAAGGCTTTTTGGATAAGAACACATGTAAAGATCATTTTGAAACTTAAGCCTTTTGAAAACGTGTTTATGAAAACATGCAAGACTAGAGTGTAGAGCTTATGTTCATAAGAGCTTTGGTTAGAGCTTTAAGATAACGACTAATGAATAACAAAGCTAATCTAACCAAACCTAAGTCTTCAATCTTCAATCTTGATAGATGAGCCTTGAATGATATGACTTTGAATCTCGATCATGGCTTGATTGAAGTACTTAGAGCTTCCAATCTATGTTCCGATATTCTATCACAAAGATATAAACATTAGACACAACATCAAGTGTTTGTCCATTATCAAAAACCGAGTTCGATCGCCCTTAGGGCTAACAATCTCCCCCTTTTTGATTATGTCAAACTTTGATGTAATTAGATAGGATATGGACAATATTAAGTACAAGGAAGCATGATAAAGCATGGCAAAAAGATCTTAGTACAAATAAGAGCAAAGACTAGTGCTTTCAAGATAAAATCAATGAAGACTAAAACACTAGCATGATAACTTCTTTTTTTTTGCCAAATGCATCTAGGGACTCTTAGAAGAGCCCTATTTCCCTACCAACCTCCTTTCCTCCTTCCTTCCATCAAATAGCATTCTTGTGTGTAATATACATACCTTAGTTTACACAAGAAGCTAACTTACCATTTTCATCAATGTCGATGTGAGTGCTAAGGATCCTATTACAAAGAACATGCTCACACAAACATTAGAACTAACAATGGTTTGTTATCATCAAAACAACATAGAATATTTTGCCCTTCGGGCTAATAATCTCCCCCTTTTTGATGATGGCAAAACATTGATGCAAATGGGAATAATATGCAAAAATAAGATACCAAATGTATGCATGAGATAAGGATATTAAGGATCCAAGCAAGTAGATGTTTTCTCAAAAAAAATCTACTCCCCCTATATTAAAGAATCCCTTATCTCTCCCATTTTGCAAGTTCTAAGCTTTCTCCTTTTGTAAATAACTTCTCTTGGCACATTTGCAACACTAAAACTTCTCCCTCTTTTTGTCAAAATCAAAAAGGGATATCAGAGCGCCAATAAGAAAAGCATTTTAACGAAAAGTAAAGATTAATTTTGGAGAAGCTTGATGAAATTTAATAATCCTCCCCATATTAAGACAAACTTAAAAACCAAGGAAACAACTTGATGGTCTTGTAGATTGATAAAATAAGAACCAAATGATCAATCCTAAAGACCAAAAATAATTATGAAGAAGGATTACTTATGAATAAGCTTAGTTGATTTCTAAAAAAACAAAGAGTCCATAAAAACACATAAATCCAAAAGATGGTCATGTATGGCTCAAAAAGAATATCAACCTAAGCTAAAAACAAAGGAGATAGAGAATAAACCTTAAAGAACAATCTCCCCGTTTATCAAACATACGATGTTAGCTATTTGATATTTAAAACCAAGTATGGCACAAATTGACCAATTGTAAAACATGATACCAATTGTAAATATAGCCAATTGTAAAACACGTTTGAAAATATAGCTAACAAAGTACTAGTGGAAGTGATACCATGAATTCATAAGATAAGCACAAGTATCACAACCAAAAGAAGTAGAGGAAGTGTAAGAAAACACTTGGAGTACATTCCTCTAACAAGTTAATGGTTAGCTAAATGAGTGTAGCAACTCTTAAAGGATACTAACCAAAAATTATAATGAGATCACAATGGATAAGAAAATGAAGAATATGATCTAAAAGTTATTAAGGAAGAGTATATGTGATACCAATTGAAGACATAAACATTTATAACACATATAACTTCCAAAATAACTTACACAAGTTGGCTATAAGAGTTAAAAGATGAAAAGCAAGCCAACAAGTGATGTGATGATGTAAAATAAGACAATTGAACATACATCACATATATTTAGAGGGAGGTATGAGTTAAAAACATTTGAAAAACTCCCTCTTAGGTTGTGCCACTTCTAAACAATCAAATAGACACAACCCATGGCATAATCAATGCCACAATCACAGTTTACATCCTAAGTCAAGCATCTAGACGATCAACCACATAAGATTAATGCTAAAGACTTGAATATAAACATAAACCCCTATATGCAATAAAGAACAAGTGAAAACTAAGCATAGCATATACAAACTCCCCCAAAGCATAAAACACTACATAATAGAGGGGAGGGGGTATAAGTTGAACACAAAACAATGATCACCTACAAGGGATGAGTTAAGCCTTGTACCTCAATGCTCTTTGAGCTTGGACTTCTTACCATTTTGGTTGATCTTCTTTATCAACAAGTCCATAGAGGCCTTTGTGTGATCACTTTCATTTGAAGCTCATAGAGAGGTTGACATGTGATTGCTCCATTTTCTTTGTTGTTCATCCTTGATTGATGAGATGAAAGCAATCTCCTCTTCTATTCATGACAATTGTAGAGTCATCATTGATAGGTGACTTTTCTTTTGATGAACCCTCTACAATCTTGTGATCCTTGGCATTTGACTCTTATCTTGGAGTCTTAGCTCATTTGTGCCATTCCTTGTAGTTCATATCTTCTCCTTGAAGTTTAGAACTCTTTGATACCTATAAGGAATTCTTGAGAGCAAATGTGGTACCTTTTCAAAAGGTCCTTCATGATTAGCTCAAAATCTCAAGTGACACAAATATGCATAAGGATCATGCAAATCAAAAACCAAAACAACTAGATGAATTCTTACATGAATATGACAAGACAAAACAAGAATCAATCAAGTTGCATATGCTACATCTCATAGATACCTTAGCTAAATAGACATGGACAATAAAGAACATGCTAAAGGTTATCTATATGAATATAACATTCAAGAATGTGAGATGCAACATATATAAGAGCAAGCATGTATATATATCAAACAACACTTAAACACATTAAGTAAAGTGTTAAGAGAAGGTGATTTTGATACCTTTGCTTTCTTACCAAGTGATGAAGACATTGTATTGACACTTTGGCCCTTGTCATCATCTTGATGCTTTGCTCTTTGTATCTAAACAACTTGGTTCTCCAATTGATTAACATTTGAACTTTGAGAATCCAAGTGTTAAGGAGTGCTTTTGAATTTCTTCCTTTAGCACATCTCCTTTAACTTCTCCCCAATGCCACTTCTCTTAGAATCAAGTTCATTGAAGCTTTGTGGCTTACATCTAACTTATAATAACCTATAAGATCAAGGGAGGAGTAGCTTTTGGTACCCACTTTTGTTTGGGTCCTTTGGGGTTAGTTGAGATACGTTTAACTTTCCAAATAGTTTTTACCCCTTTTTCAATCTTCTTCTTAACATGGCATCTAGTATTAGTATGACCATGTTTTCCACAATATGTGCAACAAATGTGTGGCTTAGAAGAATTGTGAACATGCTCATGAAATCTAATTTGCCTATGTGAGGTACTATCATGCACAATGTGATTCTTAGGCAATTTAGAAGAACTAGCATGATCAATGTGATTAGCATTATAACCAAGACCATGTTTATCATGTGAAGCACGTTGCAAACCAAGAATTTGATCAAGATTTTTCTTACCCTTAGTAAAGTTTTCAACAAGAAGGGTAAGATCTTTGACTTTGTTCTCCAAAAGATCAAATTCAACAAGTTTGAGTTCAAGAGATGTCAATTGATCATATGCTTCTAAATACTTTAATGAAGAAGAGTTGCATGTAGCAATAAGTTTTTCATTTTCGATTTTTATGCAATCAACCTCATCACAAAGCTTTTTGTTATCAACAAGCAAAGATTCAATTTTAAGCTTCATAGCTTTGTTTTGCTTTGCACAATTTTTCAATTGATCATACATATCAATTAAAAGCTCATTAGGATCATCCTCATCATCATCACTATCATTAAAAGAATTTGAAATAGATGGAGAAGGATGTACCTCATTATCAAATGCCATAAGACATGTGTGATCATTTTCTTCTTGATCATCATCACTTTCTTCTTCATCCCAATGGCTTAACAAGCACTTTGCATTTTTGAGATTGAAGAACAAATTCTCTCCTTCTTCATGATTGATGATGGACTCAAGATTACTACCCTTTGTAGAACAATTTTTCTTTATCTTCATTTCAAAGGCTAGTAGTGAGCCAAGAAGTTCCTCCGTTGAATAGGTCTTTAAATTCTTGGACTCTTCAATGGCAAGGGCTTTATTTTCCCAACTTTTTAGGAAGAGAATTGAGAATCTTCCTATTCATTTCACCCATGGTGTACTCCTTTGCCATAGGACTTCAAGCCATTTATAACATTTGTGAATCTTGTGCTCATCTCATTTATTGACTCATTTGGCTTCATGGAGAAGAGCTCATATTCTCTAACAAGCAAATTTAGCCTTGACTCCTTGATTTGATTTGTGCCTTCATGAGTAACCTCAAGCATTTTCCACATTGAGTGTGCGGATTTTCTTCCAAGCACACGGTTGTACTCATCTTGACTTAAGGCACAACTAAGGATGTTCATTGCCTTGTAATTTTGAGTCATCTTCTTGGACTCAAGCTCATTTAACTCCTTGTCCGGCTTTGGCACTTGAACACCATCCACCATTTTCATAGGCACATATGGACCATTTTCAAATATATGCCATAAAGAATAATCTATTGAGCACACATATATCTTGAAACGTTCTTTCCAAGCTTCATAATTATTACCATCAAAAAGTGGTGGCCTATTGGTGGAAGACCCCTCTAAATATGCCAATGCGGAATTACCGGCCATAAATCTTTTCTTCAAGTGGTTAGACTAAAGATGAAGACTAGGCTCTGATACCAATTGTAAAACACAAGAGGGGGGGTTCGGATCATGGTTCGGATCAAGGTTCGGATGACCGAACACAGCCTAGGTCGACCGAAGCAGATTTTCAGACCTCTCAGTTTCTCTTCGGTTGATCCGAACTTGAGCTCGGTTGACCGAACTTCTAAGCTTATTTTTCACACGTTTTGAAATCTTTTGAAGTCTTTTAAAGTCTAAAAGGTTTTCCCTAAAGGTAACAAGTAAGAACACTTGTAAAACTTTTCTAAAAGACTTATCTATGAAATCAAAGGCTTTTTGGATAAGAACACATGTAAAGATCATTTTGAAACTTAAGCCTTTTGAAAACGTGTTTATGAAAACATGCAAGACTAGAGTGTAGAGCTTATGTTCATAAGAGCTTTGGTTAGAGCTTTAAGATAACGACTAATGAATAACAAAGCTAATCTAACCAAACCTAAGTCTTCAATCTTCAATCTTGATAGATGAGCCTTGAATGATATGACTTTGAATCTCGATCATGGCTTGATTGAAGTACTTAGAGCTTCCAATCTATGTTCCGATATTCTATCACAAAGATATAAACATTAGACACAACATCAAGTGTTTGTCCATTATCAAAAACCGAGTTCGATCGCCCTTAGGGCTAACAGGGTCGTCTCTCGAAGGTCTTAGACGCACCGTGATGCCGAGTGACCTTGGCCCTTGGCCCTAGTCACTCCCGGCATCGAAAATGGGACGAACGCTCTTCAATGGCAAATTCGTAAATAAACACAAAATAAATGGCACGGGACAAATTTCACTAAAATCACTTCATTGAATTGAATGCATGATTACAGAGTTTGAATGTACAATACGACGAGGGGGAGGAGTCGTTTTACAATTGCTTGTTTGCTTGCTTGCTTGCTTGTGTGTAGATTTTTGTTCCCCCCTATAGGTGCTTAAAAAGCATTTGCCCAAATGCTAGGAGTGTACCACTTATTTCCGAGGAGGTGGGAAAAACTCTAACATATGCTATATACATGATAATTACAAACTAGCTCATGCATTATCTATTACATGTTTACAAAAGGTCACTCATCAAATTTGAGCTCATTCGGAGTTCATCCGGATGCAAAACTGCAAGTGCCAAGTTGTTGGCTCGATGGGCATCTATCGCTCGTTGGGCGGCTGACACAGAGCGCTAGCTGTGCTGGCTGGCACAGGCGGCGAGCTCTTGCATCTTTGCACGCCATGTGTGCACACTGCTCTTGGCGGCTGGCGAGGGCACGCCTACCGCACGTCTTGAGGCACGTTGTTGCACGCTGGTTGGGGCGTGGCTGCCATGCGACGTGCACGTTGTTGGGGCGCACCGAGGTTACCCGACGTCGTGCACCACATGGTAACTTCACGCAACAACTTAGGGTGCCAAGCATCGTCACGGTCGCTGAGAGATGCTATATTCGTGCGACCCGTGACATCCTCCTCCACTTGATTTGGCGACGCCCTACGTCGCAAATCGCTTCTCTGTAGTCTTCTATCAGTTTGTTTAAAGGTTCTCATATCGATTCTCTTTCCCAATTGTCTTCTTCGGTGCCCCAGACCTTTGCACGATGCACCAAGAATTCCATATAGTTCCTCTTACTCCCTCCCGGTTGTCCAGAGCATCAAGGATTGCCTCGGCTACTTTCCCTGCTCAATGTTGTTGAGGAGGCGGATACCGTAGAGTCGTGTCAACTCTGCTCTTGTTGATTCTCATGATAAGGTTTCAAAGACTTACATGGAAGGCTAGGGTGGATCTTCGTGTCCAGCGGGAGTTCCACTTTGTAAGCAACTCCCCGATTCTCTTCAATATAGGTACGGGTCCAATGTACTTGGGCATCAGTCTCGTGTCTAACCCTTTGTTTCTCTTGGGTTCTCTTTTAAGATGCCTTTTTACCATCACTTGATCCCCGACCTTGAACTCCACAAAACGCGGCTTCTGATCGGCATACTTTTTCATCCGCGTCGCCGTCCTTTCAAGGCACATCTTCGTAAGTTCTACATTCTTCTTCCATTCTCCGGAGAAGTCCTGCGCCCGCGAGGACTTGATTCCGGCCAGCGTGTCTGCGGTATGAGGTAGTAAAGGTTGTTGACCCGATTTACTAATCTCAAAGGGGCTTTTGTTAGTAGCGGAACTCTTCCGCGAATTGAAAGCAAAGTTGCGCCACATCCAAAAGTTCCACCCAATTCCTTTGGTTCATCCACACGAAGTGCCGCAAGTATTCTTCTAGCATTCCATTATATCTCTCTGTTTGCCCATCGACTCGGGATGGAATGCGGGAACTCATGCACAATTTAGTACCCAAGCCGCAGAAAGAGTTCGGTCCAAAATTTCCCTGTAAATCTTCCATCCCGATTACTGATTATCTCTCGGGGTACTCCCCAAAACTTCACCACGTTTTGGAAGAACAGTTTAGTAGTCTCTTCAGCAGTCACATATTTGGGTGCCGGAATGAATGTGGCAAACGATCAATCACCACCAAAATTGTAGCATTGTCTTCTATCTTCGGCAACCCTGTAATGAAGTCTAGGGATACACTTTCCCAAGGTTTTTTCACGCACGGACAGAGGTTCAAGCGATCCTCCTTTCTTTTGTCGATCTACCTTGTCCTTCGACAAGTATAGCAAGTCTTCACAAAATCGAAATCTCATCCCGCGTCCCGGGGCCAATAGTATGCCGCTTTCCACGAGGCCATCGTGCGGTCTTCTCCTTGGTGTCCAGCCCTACGATGTACTATGGCATTCCTCAATAATTCTTTTTCTCAAGTGTCCACCCTTCGGAACATAGAGACGATGGCCCCATGTCATCAAAAAGTCCATCATCGACCCCAAAATCTTGAGTCTTTCATTCTCTTACCATCGACATAAGTTGTTGTCCGTTGGGGGTCATTTGGCAAAAATCCACGTATCGCATCTTTTATGCCCATGGAGAATTCGCTACTAGCCAAAGCGAGAGTTGACTTGATGGAGCTAGTTCACCCCTTCGGCTTAGAGCATCGGCGACCACATTTGTTGCACTGATTACGTATTCTAGCGTGAAGTCGAATTCCGCTAGAAGTTCTTGCCAACGGGCTTGTCGTCCGTTAGTCGCGGGATGAGTCATGAAGTGGCTCACAGCGGTGTTGTCCGTCTTCACAAGGAAAGCGGCTCCCAATAGGTAATGTCTCCATACCCCGCAAACAGGTGGACTACGGCAAGGAGCTCATTCTCGTGTGCCGTGTACTTTCTTTTGCTGCCGCTCAACTTCCCTGCTCTCAAAAGCTACCGGGTGGCCTTCTTGTATAAGCACCCCTCCGAGGGCAAAGTCTGAAGCATCAGTATGCACCTCAAATGGCTTAGTCATGTCTGGTAGGCCTAGCACCGGGTCAGTGGACATTTGTCTCTTCAGGTTCTCAAAGGCCATTTGACATTTCGAGTCCCAATTCCACTCCATCTTCTTCTTGAGAAGCTCAGTCAAGTGTAAGGCTATCTTGGAATAGTCCTTCACAAATCGCCGATAGTAGTTGGCCCGCCCGAGGAATGATCTCAATTCGATGCGAGATTCTTCGGGAGTCGCCACTCCTCAATTGCCGATATCTTCTTCTCATCCATACGAATGCATCCCTGGTTCAATGATGTGACCAAGGAATGCAATTCTCGTTGAGCAAAAGCGCACTTGGACAACTTAGCATACAAGCTGGTTTCTCTCGAGGCGAGCGAGCACCATCTCCAGGTGTGCTACATGCTCCTCCAAGCTGTTGCTATAGATAACAATGTCGTCCAAGTATACGACCACAAATTGGTCCAAAAAGTCTCTCAAAACTTGATTCATCAAGGTGCAAAAAGTTGCGGGAGCATTGGTTAGCTCAAAGAGCATTACCGAGAAATTCAAATGCCCCCATATCTTGTCACACAAGTGGTCTTCATTTCAGTCTCCCTCCTTCACACGTACTTGCCCAGTGGCTGAGCGAAGATCAATTTTGGAGTAATACTTCGCTCGACTCGGTTGATCAAAGCAATCAGCCGGCAGAGGTATAGGATACTTGTTCTTGATCGTGATCTTGTTGAGTGCCCGATAGTCCACGCACATGCGAAGAGAACCATCAGGTTTCTTTTGGAATATTACTGGGGCACCATAAGGGAGACCTTGCGAGAGCGATGATACCGGCCTCCAGCATTTCTGTTAGTTGTTTTCGAAGCTCCGCAAGTTCGGGTTGAGACATACGATAATGAGCCCGAGCAGGAGGTTTCGTGCCTGGGAGCAGCTCAATTTCATGATCGATGTCTCTCTTTGGCGGCAGTTTCCGAGGGAGTTCTTCTGGCATGACATCTTCATACTTGTGTAACAACTGCTTCACCACCGGTGGTATAGATCCCGACTTCTCCTCCACCTCTTCCCAATTTAGGTGAGCAAGGAAAGTTGGCTCTCCCTTCTTAAGGCCCTTCCCCAGTTGGAATGTAGACAGCTTGGGGTGGGCCGATTTCCCAACAATAACGGGCACAACATTCCCGTCAACAATAATCGAATCAGCATAGGGGAGCACTTGCGTCTTATTCTCCCTCATAAATTGGAGACCCAATATGAGTTTGAAGTCATCCATCTGGGCCGCGGTGAGGTCAGTGCTCCCCTCAAAAGGACCCACACTTATCTTCACTGCCTTTGCCACTCCAGCAACCGTTTGAGGCGGTGAGTTTATGGCCTTCACCGTTCGGTTACTTTCTTCTAAAGTTAGACCCAATCTCTCCACTTCCGAGATGTCAATGTAGTTGTGAGTAACGCCGGAATCCACCATAGCACGAATAGGTATCCCGTTGATCTGTACATCCACGTACATCAGTCCTGGATCGCTTATAGATCGAGTGCCTAAAGCTTCATGATCGTCTTGGGCCGTTCGCATATTAGCTAATGCTCCAGCAGCACCCCCTTCTTCATGATATGCTTCCTCACGTTGCATTTGGGGTGTATCTGATCCCCGTTGAAAACTATTCGCTGCCAGAGGCCCACCCTTGTATGTTGGACAACTTCTCAATGGGTGAGGCCCTGAACAGTTGTAACATGACCTAGCAAATGGTCTCGGTGTGAAATTCCTTTGCGGGCCATCTCCTCGATTTGTTCCCATGAAAGAGGGAGAGGGTCTATCTCCTCCACTTCTTGTGAAGTTCTGCCTGAAAGGCTTGTAGTTTCCCGTCTTGGCCGGGAAGGGAGTCACCTTCTCCTTGTCCTTCCTCACATCTTGTTGAAAGTCCACTAGACCCTCACCAATAGTTATAGCATCGGCCAGGTTCTGTACACGCTGGCGAGGAGCTCGTTCCTAGCCCACGGCTTAAGACCTTCCATGAAAACAAAGAGCTTGTTCGCCTCGGACATGTCAGTAATCTGGAGTAAGCATGCCGAGAAGCACTTGACGTATTCTCGAATAGTCCCACCCTGCTTCAGTTCTCTAAGCTTTCGTCTAGCTTCATAGACCACGTTCTGGGGAAAGAACTGCTTCTTCAGAGCTTCTTTCATTAGTTCCCAAGTGTTTATGGTTACCCGCCCAGCTTCCATCTCGGACGATTGGACTCTCCACCATAATTTTGCATCGTCCTCCAAGTACGTAGCAGCCGTATCCACCTTCATGCTCTCCTCGGTGATACCTACCGTCTTGAAGTATTGCGTGATGTCGAAGAAGAAATTACTTCTTGAGCATTCCTTGCTCCTTTGAATGCCTTAGGTTCTCTCACCTTTAGTTTCGGTGCATGATTAGGAGCAGCTTGTTGAGCATTCCGTTCTCCGGCGGCTCGGCCAATGGCTAAGGAAAGCGTCCTTAGCTCTGCCTTCACCTCTTCCAAAGCAGCCTGCAGATCAGTCACTGCTTTGGTGTTGTTGGTCAACGATGAGCGCATCTCCTCGGTCGCTACCTCGTTGCTTACCAACTTAGCATCGTGTGCTTGGGTAACATGGAATAACTCTCTTGTAGCGTTACCCATTTCCTCTAGTTCCCCACTTTGCACACCGATATCGTTTTCCATAAGAGTCGTCTTCCTCTTCATGGATTCGGCATCCTCATCGCTTTCACCATAGCAGAAGGTATGCACTTTGCTTACCATGGCCTCTAGAGTATCTAGTCTGGCCTTGGTAGCATCATCCGTAGCCAACACGCCTCTCGTTTTCGTAGCCATCGCTTTTTCTTAGTCCCCAGTTCTAGCAACCTTGCTCTGATACCAAGTGTCACGGGTCGTCTCTCGAAGGTCTTAGACGCACCGTGATGCCGAGTGACCTTGGCCCTTGGCCCTAGTCACTCCCGGCATCGAAAATGGGACGAACGCTCTTCAATGGCAAATTCGTAAATAAACACAAAATAAATGGCACGGGACAAATTTCACTAAAATCACTTCATTGAATTGAATGCATGATTACAGAGTTTGAATGTACAATACGACGAGGGGGAGGAGTCGTTTTACAATTGCTTGTTTGCTTGCTTGCTTGCTTGTGTGTAGATTTTTGTTCCCCCCTATAGGTGCTTAAAAAGCATTTGCCCAAATGCTAGGAGTGTACCACTTATTTCCGAGGAGGTGGAAAAACTCTAACATATGATATATACATGATAATTACAAACTAGCTCGTGCATTATCTATTACATGTTTACAAAAGGTCACTCATCAAATTTGAGCTCATTCGGAGTTCATCCGGATGCAAAGCTGCAAGTGCCAAGTTGTTGCTTTGATGGCGCTGTCATTTGCTGTGCATCTTCTTTAGGGCGGCTCGCTTGAGCATGCTGTCGCGGCGAGCTCAGGGCGTTCTTTGTCTGCGGCTGCTCAGGGCGCTGCTTCGCTGGGCTGCCTGGCAGCTGGCTATGTCGGTGAGCTGCTGCATGTCTGCCTGCACGCTGTGGCACATTGCTTGGCAGGCTGGCAGGGAGCACTACTGCCGCACGCCTGGCTGAGGCACGTTGCTTTGCACGCTGGTTTGAGGGCGTGATCGCCATGCGGCGTGCACGTTGTTGGGGCGCACCGAGGTTACCCGACGTCGTGCACCACATGGTAACTTCATGCAACAACTTAGGGTGCCAAGCATCGTCACGGTCGCTGAGAGATGCTATATTCGTGCGACCCGTGACAGTTCCCCCAAATCGAGAACTGGCAAACCATCACGACCACGAAGATACGTGAATTATTCTGAGAAGAAGTGCTTTGCGGATTCCCCCAAATCTTTGTTACGGATAATGGGACTCAACTTGAAGCTGTAAAGAATTTAACATTGAATAAAGGTTTAAATCGGTGGTGTACCCATAGACCAATGGCCTAGCAAAGGTTTCCAGTAGGACGATAATCGATGGCCTAAGAAATAAGCTCCACGATGTTCTTTGGGGCTTACACAACAACGCCAAGGAAGGTGACCGGGAAATGTCCCTTCAACCTCTGCTTCGGGACTAAGGCATTGATACCGATAGAGTATACCGTCGAGAGCTCAAGAATGATCAGCTCTTAACAGAAACCCTGGTCTTACTGGAGGAAACTCGTGCAAGGGCTGCCCGAGCAGAAGATCATAACGAAAGGTGGGTGGCCAGATACTACAATAAGAAAGTTTACAAGCGAATGACTTAGTCTTGCGCAAGAACAGAGTCGACAGACAAGACCTCAAGGAGAAATTGCAAGCGACCTATGACACTGTTTCTAGGCAAACAATGGTATGTAGCTTCATACTCGAAGATAATTTTGGTCAAGAGACCGTGCGCTATTGGAACGAACATAAGCTCAATATGGAGATATGGAAGAAGCCGATCCGGTTGGAAACTTGCACGAGTCTAGTTATTTATTTAGAGAAACATCAGAGATGACATATGGTAGTAGAAAATCTGAAGATTCTCCAAACCACTGAGATGATGAACGATTCCTCGTAGCTAATTTGGCTAATATATCAGTTAGATTGTTATAAGACCTATGGATATCTGAAATATTGGCCCAAAAAGAATCTAAAATACCCTTAACAAGTGAGATCTTCTTCATAGTCAATTATTTTGCGTTGACATTCACTTTCCGCTTCACAATGAAATTAGTTTCTTTTTTTGATGAAACATGCTCCTTGCAGAATGATTAGTACATCGGTGTGTTGACCGTGCCTAGTTAGTTTTATTTCCTCATTAAAGGTTCAGAAAAATAAAAAAATAAAAGGAAAAATAAAAAAATTTGGTTTTTTTTTAAGAACCCCTAATTGTAATGCAAAGCAAACATTAATTAGTCGCTGCGGTTTAACCCCCAAATTCCGAACCCCCAATTCTCAGCTCCTTCGATCACTTCTCCTTCCCACTGGTAATCTTTCTAATTACAAATGCTTTCTGAATTTGTTTTATGGAATTGCAGTTGTTGTTTTTGTTATTTTTTATGAGTAAAACTCTCAAATTTCTCTCTTTGTTGTGTATTCACATGCGTATAATACAATAATCGGAGATCAATTGTGAGTTTCTACAAATTTATGCCATATCCTTTCGTGTAACAAATTGGAGAGGTGAAAGGAAGTGGGAGATAGAACAGTCTTGGTGAGAAACTAGAGACAGAACTGGGAATCCTTTTTTTTTTTGTGTATTAAAAAGAAGAAGAAAAGTGAATATTTTCAAGAATAAAATGGCATACATTGAATAATACTAAATTTTCTGGGCCGAAGGTTCGTGGGTTTCTTTCTTTTTTATCGAAAACCATAAATTACAAAAGGGATAGTTTAGCCTTAATATAATATCACTCTATTACTCGAATAGCTATGTCATGCATTTCCACATCCTACTTCTTCGAATAGTTGCTTGGAATTTTCAATCTCTATAACACTAAGAAGGGCAATAAATATAACCGCACGTTGCGTAAGAGTCTCTGCACTCATGTTTGTTGATCCTTGCCGAAAGCTCTGTGCCGATTGTTTGTCCTTTGTTCTTTATTTTCTGTTTCTATCGTGACGTGTTGGTGAACTGTTCTCATTTATGCGGTAGCTAAAGGAAGATGTATCGTGTCTATAGTTTACCCACTGGACTCTCCTTGTTTTCTTTTCCTTTTCATCATTTGTATATTGGACTGCATTGGATTAAATTGTTAATATGCAGAAGATTCTATTATTTACAAACATTATTGCTCGTTCCAAGTGAAGAAAGTTTTAAAGTCAGAAATTCAATCCACAGCTGTTGCTATGTACTGAGCCTGCAAATATGTCTGGTAATCCTACTTTTGGGGACGAGGATGCTTCTTCAGGCTCTGGCGATGACTTGAAAATAGATGGACACAATAAGCGTACATCTGCAACTCCAGGTTCTGGTAATCGCAAGCGAAGTCGTAAAGCAACTGGTGATGCTATTGTTGATGCTATGCTGGAAATAGCAGCTGCTTCAAAAATGAGGGCAGCTGCAATAATGCGGAATGAGGATCGTTTTGCGATTAGCAAATGCATAAAAGTATTGGATGAGATGCAAGGCCAGGGCCTTAATGAGAGCCTCTATTATTTTGCTTTGGATTTATTTGAGAACCCCAATGCTAGGGAAACGTTCATATCCCTTAAAAGTGAGAGAAGAGTAGTGTGGTTGCAGACCAAGTTTAATGCTTCCTGTAATTCAGCAGCCTAGGAAGATGATTCGTTCCTTTTTACGTGCTCTCAAGATACAGTCCATGCAGATTCTCTAGATCTTTAGTTTTGTACTTAGTTTGACTTTGTAGTTTTTGATATAGTTAATGCATTAATTTAGCTTCAATTTCTTTTTCTTTTTTTAAATTGTTGCTGATATGTTTGCGGACTACAAATGGTTAGTTGAATTGTCTAATGAGCCTATTGAAGTTGAATGTCTTATGAATGAGTACATTTATGGTGTCATACATTGCCCTTTAAAATCTGTTTACAGACTAGTCAACCGGCATGGATGATATTGACATTGAGTTGGACCAGATGGAATTAGTTACAGCAGCAGCTGGTTATTATTATTATAATTGTATTATTTCTCAGCCTGCTCGTAGTTTGTCGACAACAAAATCGGGATTCATGGCTGAAGTACTTGAAGGTCCTCATGATGTATGCAGGGACATGTTTCGAATGGATAAACAGGTTTTTCACAAGCTATGCGGAAACCTTAGGGAGAGAGGCATGCTACGTGACACAGCTGGTGTACTTATTGAGGAGCAGTTAGCAATCTTTTTGAAAATTGTTGGCCACAACGAGCGGAATAGGGTAATACAAGAAAGGTTTCAGCATTCTGGGGAAACAATAAGCAGACATTTCAATAATGTTCTGAAGGCCGTCAAGTCATTGTCACGTGAGCTTCTTCAGCCGCCTCCAGTCGACACTCCGCCAGAGATCCTCGGATGTAAAAGATTCTATCCATATTTCAAGGTTAACATCTAGAACAATAATTTTCTATTCTCTTTTATGCCTCACTTATATTTTTTATCGACTTCTGTTTCATTATAGGATTGCATTGTGGTCATAGATGGCATGCACATCCCTGCACATGTACCTGCTAAAGATCAATCTCGATTTCGCAATAGAAAAGGTGTTTTAACGCAAAGTGTGTTAGTCGCTTGCACATTTGACCTTCAGTTTTGTATTCATCTATCCGGGTTGGGAAGGTTCTGCTGCAGATTCACGTGTTTTGAGCGCTGTACTTGATGATCCTAATCAGAAATTTCCACAAATTCCAGAAGGTTTCTAATTTACTGGCTACATGCTGTTCGTGTTTTCTTTTCCCCCTCTCTTTTTGCATAATTTTCAGCAATGTTATCTTAACTATGTCATTAATTGATTTATGCGACAGGAAAGTATTATCTTGTTGACTCGGGCTATTTGAATATGGAGGAGTTTATTGCTCCATTTGAAGGAGTCCGCTATCAACTCCACGAGTATAGAGGTGCTAATCAGCTGCCAAGAAATGCTAAGGAGTTATTCAATCATCGGCACTCATCTTTGTGTAATGCCATTCAGAAGACATTTAATGTGCTAAAAGCTCGGTTTCCTATCCTTAAGCTCGGACCTCAGTATGGTTTCCACACCCAAAGGGATATTGTTATAGCTGCTTGTGTTTTGCACAATCACATCCGAAGGGAGAAAAGAAATGATTGGTTGTTTAATACTATTGGAGGAAAAACCGAAGAAATCTCAGATCCTGATGATCAACCGGATCCACATTTGGCTTTTCAAGTGCAAGATCAAATAGCAGCTGCAGTGCGAGATTCAATAACAGCATCTATGTGGAATGACTTCATTAATGAATGGGACGAATGGTAGAGTACATATGAAAGCTACATAGAGATTTTCCTCGGTTAACTGCTGGATTGTATGTACTTGTCTCTTGCCTAGGACCGGGCTAATTCTTTTATGTTTTCTCTTTTATCTCTTGCTTATTCATTCTTGTAGGTAAACCTGGATTGTACTGGCACCTCGTTGCCATCCTTGATGAGGTTTATGCCCCTGGACGGACTAAAACAGAGCGTGAACTTATTCCACAGCAATATTTTGCCAGGTATATAAGTGAATGGTGCTTCTGTAGCCATAAAGAGCTCTCTATTAGTTAGGTTTTGGTGAATATTTGAGATGGAAGTAGACGACGGTTCAACTTCCGAATCATCTTTTGGGTCGCCTCTTAATTTGTTCAGGAAAGTAGTAACTAACTGGAAGTTTGTTTACATCTTCCTGCACTAGTTAGGCAGTCAAATTTGTAGGAAAACATCTTCACAATGAATTGGCGCAGCGGTTGCACAGAAGATTTTCTCAATTTGTAGGTTGAAATTTGACTGTTGTATTTATTACTTATTTCTTGTGTAATGGTTCTCAATTACATTTATTTAATTTCAGGAGGCATTAAAGGTTTTCTTTACATAAATATATCCAGTGATGTAATGATGGTGTCCCTCTAATTATTTTCTATCTTGTTATTTGCAAACCTTTCTACCTAATGAGCATAAATTAAATGGTTCAATTCTATTTTGAATGAGAATGGAATAGACTGCTTCACATTCTTAATCAAAATTACGTTTTCATATAAAGCATTACAGAATTGACTACTACATTCTCTAGAATATATTGTATAGTATACAAACAAAAATTATGTGAAGTAATATGATGAATTCAAGCCTATGAATTAACATTAGTCTAATGATACTATTACGTATAGCAATGAATATTTCATTAGCAACAGAACGTTGTTGTTCTTGGACAACACCAGTATGAGCGTCATCGAATTCTTTAAACACTTCCATATTATAGATTTGGACAACTTCCTAAAATGAGTTCGACACTGAGCACAAATTTAGACAGACAACCAATATCCAAAATCATCCCAAAAGTGTATCTTATAAAATAAGTTAAACAAACCCTCAAGTCTTATGACATCCAAGTTTTTTTTTTTTGAGGGGATTATGACATCCAAGTTGAGCATAATTTAACAGAAGGAATTATTTTCAACACACAATAATCTAAAATCCAGCACCCGTTTAGGCTTAAAGCGCTGTTGCTAGCTAATTCGGAGACAGAAAATGAGCACGAGCCAAAGGATATTCTCTTCCAGCAATCCAAACACCAGTTGATGACCAACGAATATCCTCCCATTCTAAATTATCCTCCACAACCTGTCAAACAAAGCAAATGAGAATATACCATTTTCTTCTCTCTTTTTTCTTTTTGCGAAGTAATTGAGAATACAACTTCAGTAAAAAGAAGCGAGAAAATCCTACTACTTCACAGAGATTTTAATTTTTATTTCACCAAAATTTTCACTGT
This sequence comes from Vinca minor, assembly GCA_026122235.1. Taxonomy (NCBI): domain Eukaryota; kingdom Viridiplantae; phylum Streptophyta; class Magnoliopsida; order Gentianales; family Apocynaceae; genus Vinca; species Vinca minor. The sequence continues at coordinate 6,330,057 of JAOCZM010000161.1, read as the reverse complement.
ATTTACTTCTTTATGACCTGTTTACCTTGGAAATATCAGTCAACAGAAGGAATGCAATCGAGTTGAGCCAAACAGAACCCTAAGCTAATTGAGTTGAGCTTGATGAATTTCAGATAGGCTCGAATACGTATTTGAGTTCAATTTGAGCTTTAAAATAAGGCTCGAGCTTGGTTCAACAAAAACCCTTTAAAGTTCAAGTTCGATTCTAAAGCTTGAAAGCTCATATTCAAACTCGAGCTTTTGGGTTAGAAATCAGCTTGGAAGCTTCTAAATACAAAATCAAATAAAAATCTAGAGTAAATCATCAATCATGCCCGCATCTGTTTAGCAGTAGCAAGTTATGACCCCGGACTATTTTATGTGCTATACCCATAACAATATATGTGGTGCCAAAAATGCCAAAAAGTGGTGGAATTTGACCAACGACGGTGGCGACAATGCACGTGCCGAACACCTGACCAACTTATGAGGGGCAAAATCGGCAAGCCAGGTGCTACCGATGGGTTGCCTCCAACCCAAATGCACACCTGATCCAAAATCCGACCCAGAACCCATTTCCTATAAGCTATGAATATTAAAAAAAAGGACCCAAAACCCCTTTCTTATGTGTCAAGTAACAACTGGTCTATGGAAAGTGTTGATTGTTGTTTGGGTTGGCATTTTCTTGTTAACTTTCTGTTAGAAAGTTGAATTTGAATATTAGGATTTTTACGGAAAAATTTGGTAAAGATTTGCTGTACTTTCTCTCACCGCCGCCGCCACGAACAAAAACCCTTCTTTTCCTCTTATTCTTGGCCTGTGATTCGAAAAAAATCAAAATTTCTGCTTTTGGGAATTATTCAATTCTCTCGGTGACTCTATTTCAACTTTGAATTCAATTTAGGGCAAAAATTGAAGGCAGTTAGCCCTAATCTTGAATGGATTTGCTCTGGAGTAGGTGGTTGTTTGAGAATGGGGTGGTGGCCGGTGGGGAGTGGAAGGAGCAGGTTGGAGGTGGGGTGGCGCAGGGATGATGAAGAAGATGAACATGCCTTGAAAATTTTGTCCCTCATAAGTTGAGCATGTGTTCGGCACGTGCATCGTCGCCACCGTGGTTGGCCGGATTCCGCTATTTTTGGGCAATTTTGGCACCCAGTAAATTGTTATGGGTATAAAGGGCATAAAATAGTTTGTCCTAACTTGCTATTGCTAAATACATGGGGAGCATAATTGGTGATTTACTCAAAATTCTAATATACATTATGTAAAATAATATTAGATCAAAAGATAATATAATATATTTTATTTATTCGAACATGTTTGCGAGCTTTCGAGCCAAACATCTATAATAGAGTTCGGCTCGTTTAAGAATTTGAGTCTGAGATCATGCTCGAATCCAAACCCAAGCTCGAAAAAAATCAAACTCGGGCCAAGCCCGAACAGTTCAATAAAGGCTCCATTTGATTGCAGCCCTAGTCAAGAGTGTTCCTCAAGACGAAGTTAAGGCTATTAGCAAATAACTTCAATGCATATAATAATATGTTTTCATAAACGTTGCATTTTTTAAAATGCAAAAGAATGGCAACCAAAGGCATTTGCATACAAGTGAGAATAGGAAATGGAGAAGACCATATAGAATACCTCAACATGTTCAGGCGGCAGCGGCATCCCAACGGATCTCATTAGTTTTTGAGGAAGAGGATTCTTACAACGGGACCACCGGAATACATCTATAACAATAGTTTCACCATCCACAGCACCCCTGTCACCATTTGTAGCATGGGAGCTGTGAGTTTGAGATCTCTCAAGTTCTGCTTCAAGTGCCTGAGATGCTATGCCCGCCTTAACCATTTTCTCTCCACTAAAGGCCAGCTCATACCTGATTCACGTGAAAACACAAAAGTGTTAAAAAAAATTGTTTGAGCTCTTTCAGATTTAAGAAGCATGAGCATTAATGAACCAGTTCACCAACTGGTTCTTACTCGAGCAAAATAAAATGCCTTTAGCAAACAGAACACGTTACTCGAGCAAAATAAAACGCTTTTAGCAAAGAGAACACACCGTAGCTACAAAGCTAAGTTAAACCTTTGGCCCCATACTTTATTGCACATGTCATAATGATATCATGCTATAAAGATACGCAGACTTGACAATTAGGCTTGATATTTAAAGAGAGAAAATTTTAATAGCAACAATTTGCCTAAGAAATTGTAACTTAATTGAAACATTAACATCCCAGAATTGGTCAGTCATTACAGAAATTACATTGACAGTTTACATACAAAATTGGAGCCAGTCCTATGAATTAAACATATGTTTGAGAGTACCTGTGGGAATGCGTTTCTAAGTACAGAACTTCACCCTTTTTCAAGCGAGATGATGTGTACAGGGGTTTCTTAAGCCCCTTGTCTGCAATCACACTTATGCTGTATTTAAGCCTAGAATAAGATAAACCAGAGACAAAGAATTAGATTTGCAGGAAATTTAGTAAAAGATACACCAATGCTGAATATATTAACATGAGGTAACTTTCATATTTGGTGTCTGCTCCAAATTATTTTTACACAGGCACTATAATTTTGTATTTACCATAGAAAAGGTCTACTAGAATTCTTAAAATCACAAATTAGATATGGAAGCAGCGAATCTGTTAACAAACCACCACCAATTTTCCCATGAAAACACAAATGAACCACAAGTACAGTGTATCAATTGTAATCACGATACTTTTCAAAAAGTCACCAGCACAACAATTTCAACCGTAAGTAAATCTCAGATCCATGGAGCAATTTTCCATTCCTAATAGAGATTTTGGAAACAAGTCAGTAGCATAAATGCAAGGACTCTGCTTTGCTCCATTCTGGAAAGTATAAATTATGCAAATAGACAGAATAGAGTGTTGGAATTTAGAGCATATGAACCTCTGACAACAGCATTCTAAGGTATGGACTTTAAGATAAGGATCAATTTTGTTCACAAATTAAAGAGAGGCAGCAACCAATAGACCTTATAGTGTGTTGAAAGGGCCATCTAACATTTTTAACAATATGCTAATCAAATGAATCTATCTCCTTTTAATACCCCTTTATAGCATGAACTGCGGGAAGAGGAGCGGACAACTCTACCACTTTTACATCTAAATATCATGTAACATGAAGTTGTTACAAATATCAACTTTAGGTGTTATGGTCCCTTGAACTGAAACAATTTATGATGGATTAATATTCTTCTTCCTAGACAAACAATTTAGAGAACTTAAACACATCCTTGAGAAAAAAAAATAGTGTTACTTCAGACACTCTATTGACCCTCTAAAAACTCGTCACAAGTGACAGTATGTTACAACAAATAAATTATTAAATTCAACAGCATATCATCTAAAGAAGCCTAATCAAGTCAATGAATTATCCTCTCTCATCCTAACCATGAGGAAATTATACGTGATACTTTACAGATTCATCCAGTTCTCTCCTTCAATTTTCTTTCTTTCTTATTGTCTCCACTCTTTTAGTTCTCAGCAGATCTACACTTTCTTCAGTCGTAATATTGGAAATCAAATTATTCCAAGATGCATTGGCTTACACCTGATAAAGATATCCACACCACCACTAGGAATGGGTCAATCAGTGACAGGGCACATAATATCTTGCGGAAAACTTGAGTCATATCAAATTACAAACCTGGAAATTCAAAAGAATACAGACCCTAACAACAAATAAAGTTACATCTTAATTTCGGCACCAAAAAACACAAAGTTGAAGGTCAGTTACAAAGAAACTCAAAAGGTAGAAGAATAATAGACATTCTAAGCACAGAACTGACAATCTATACAAAATGCAGCTCACATGATCAGCAGAGCTTTTAAAAAGTCATTTACTAAATGCTTAAGGAGATAAGCATAAGTCTAACATATTGTTTATCGTCAACAGGTAGGTAGGAAGATGCAATAATTCCTAAAGAATAACTTTCTCGAGATAAATATCTACAGCAACATCTTCCGTTTAACCTGGATCAAATGATAGAATTTTTCAGAAGAAATTAAGCAGTATTCCAACAAAAGTTCTCTGCTTACCAAGGCTCATTGCAAAGGTTGAACTGTATTGTAACTTCACGTACAAACCTTTGTTGTCTTAATGCATTCTAGAAAAACACAGAGAGGGAGAGGTCAATAACAGTTTTTCGAAAATAATTCAACCAGTAAATCTTGTAAGAGAATCGCGGTAGTCAAACATGAATTAAATTAAGATAGCATCTGTAGAGTAAAATTCATAGATATCTCGAAATTCTCCATCACAAATTATCTTTTCCAGCAATTACCCAGAGAGAGATTGAGAAATTTAACATAAGGTAGCAACTTCTTCACTTAAATTTCAAGAACACTTCAAGCAATATGTGGATGTGAATCAGTACCGAAGCTGCAGCCCTTGTAGTCATTGTGCGCTCTACAGCCACTGGAGCAAGAGTAGGCTCCAAAGTTGATGAATGCGTGAGACAGGGCTCCAGATCAATAGTCCCACCTCCTTTCTGATGTATGCAAGAAGAAGGTCCAAAAAGAGAGATGAACACATATAAGATGAGGAAGACATCAAGCCATCTAAAGAAAAGCACATGCTTCCTAAAGCCTACAGAGAGATGAATAGGAAAAGGAATCCCATTCAAGTTACTTTAAGAACCACGAAACTTCTTTGTGATGAACAAATCTTCCATGACAATCACGAGAAAGAAACTTTCCAGTGATGACACGATATTATGTCTGAAAAGATAGAAGGTGCTAAGAAAACAAAAAGAAGGAAGAAAAATAAAGTAATTTCAAACCTTTACAATGCAACACTGCTCGACACGATAACTGCAACCAATGGCAGCTCCCCAAGCACGAGAGCGAACATTGTTTCTCAGTGTTGAGATGTAGCCTTTAGCAACATAAAGTGTGTCAAGGACAGAAAAATACCTTTATGCAGCAAAAAGAATCGAGAATATAATTTCTTCAAAATTATTGCACTAATGGACTAAGTTAGTCTGTTCATTAAACGTGTTGTCTTCACATAGAGGTAGTTTCTGTGCCATCTGCACAACTTCTCTTTAACTTAGAAAACTTGCTCCAAAGTCGAGGGCTAAGAAAAGACAAGTGCAGATTAAAAGAAAAGGACGAACCTAATAGACATGATATCTGCATTCAAATGCAATGACTGGTAAGCAAATAGAAACCACATTACGGAAGTCTAAGCTCTAGAGACAACAAGCTAGAAATGTTTTCATTCCAAAAATAAGCGCCAAAAGCGATCAAATGCAGCCAGCTATTTGATTACTACACAAGGAAGTTTGGTGATCTATGCATAAACAAGGAGACATGTTCAAATTTTTCACTACCGTTTGATAGTTCACAATGATAGTGAGGATCCTATGTCTAACATCCGTTCATTTGTGGCAAGAAAATGCTGAAAACATGAGCAAGGTTAAGGTGCTTGACAAGTTTCTCTGCTGGTTTGAAGGATCAATTCTTTATGTTTCATGAATGTCCTAGAGCAGGATACTTAATCCCCATAAAGTGGCCTAAAACTCTTGGAATCTGTCGAGAAGAATTTAACATGGAAGAATAGATTTTTTCATTTGGAAAGCTCTATAAATTTTGGTAAGAGAGAACCATGATTGCTATAAAAAGCCACTGGTTCAGAAATATCCAACTGGCGACGCAAAGTTCAGAACTCTACTGAACCTAAATGAGGGTTTGGCTAAATTAACCCTAAATGAGGGTTTACATTGGTTTTGCCTTGTTGAAATATAAAGTCTCACATCGAGTGCTTAAGGAAGATCCGAATAACTTGCTTGTTATTCGGATCCGAATAATTTTCACACGTCAATCCCTTGCTTGTTCCAGTGCTTCCTCTGCTTTCAAAGCACATTGCCGACTGGGCCACCCATCTCTCCCTTTGCTCAAGAAACTCTGTCCCGAGTATTCTAAAGTCTCCGTTTTAGACTGTGAGTCATGTCAGTTTGCTAAGCATCATCGTCTTAGTTCTAGTCCTAGAGTCAATAAACGAACTGATTCCTCTTTTGAGTTGGTTCATTCTGATGTTTGGGGTCCTAGTCCCATTTCGTCCAAAACTGGTTTCAAATATTTTGTTACATTTGTTGATGATTATTCTCGTATGACTTGGTTATTTTTAATGAAAAATCGTTCTGAATTATTCTCTATATTTTGTGCCTTTTATGCTGAAATTAAAACTCAGTTCAATGTCTCTATTCGTACATTAAGGAGTGATAATGCAAAAGAATATTTGTCAACAACTTTTCAAACATTTATGACACAAAATGGCATTATTCACCAAACTTCATGTGGTTATACACCATCTCAAAATGGGGTAGCAGAACGCAAAAATAGGCATCTTCTTGAGACTGCAAGAGCTCTTTTGTTTCAGATGAATGTCCCTAAATCTTTTTGGGCAGATGCAGTGTCAACAGCATGCTTTCTGATTAATCGCATACCTTCATCAGTTCTTCAGGGTGAAACTCCTTTTCATACTCTTTTTCCGACCAAGTCCTTATATCCCATTGACCCGAAAATATTTGGGAGTACTTGTTTTGTACGAGATGTTCGTCCCTCTGTCACTAAATTGGATCCCAAGTCCTTGAAATGTGTCTTCTTAGGATACTCTCGCCATCAAAAAGGGTATAGGTGTTATTGTCCAAGTCTTGACAAATACATTGTATCCAGAGATGTTACATTTCTAGAAGACACATCTTTCTTTTCTTCCTATGTTTCAACTGGTAAGGGGGAGGAGGATGATGATTTGTTAGTTTACACCATTACTCCTATTCCGTTAGTATCTGAACCAACACCTGGTTGTGAATTTGAATCTGACATTTCCTATCTTCCCACATCAATACCTGAACCAACTCCCGTTATTGAGTCGACCACAATTACTTCCCCACCTCCTCTCCGAGTCTACTCTAGACGTCCACCTCCTCCTGACACACATCCGGCGTCAACTACTTCGTTATCTGATCCTGTATCAACTGATGATCTTCCAATTGCACAACGTAAAGGTAAACGTCAATGCACTTACCCTATTTCCACTTTTGTATCTTATGATCATTTGTCACATTCTGCGTGTTCCTTTATCGCTTCCATTGATTCTATCACTATCCCTAAATCTGTCTATGAAGCTTTGTGTCATCCTGGTTGGCAGCCGTGCAATGATAGAGGAAATGGATGCCTTTGAATGAGAATGGTACTTGGGAGTTAACGGACTTACCTGCAGGGAAGAAAGCTATTGGATGCAAATGGGTTTTTACAGTGAAAAACTAATCCCGATGGATCCATTTCACGACTGAAAGCTCGCCTTGTTGCTAAGGGATATGCTCAGATATATGGAGTTGATTACTCAGATACTTTTTCTCCTGTTGCAAAACTAACCTCTGTTCGACTATTTATTTCTTTGGCAGCTACCTATGATTGGCCCCTGCATCAATTAGACATCAAGAATGCTTTTTTTCACGGTGATCTTCAAGAAAAGGTATATATGGAGCAACCACCTGGGTTTGTTGCTCAGGGGGAGCATGGAAAAATGAAAATAAAGGTTTGCTATCTTCGGAAATCTTTGTATGGTCTAAAACAAAGTCCGCGGGCTTGGTTTGGAAAATTTAGTGAGGCGATTAAGGTGTTTGGTATGTTGAAGAGCAGATCTGATCACACGGTGTTCTACAAAAAGTCTAATTCTGGTATCATCCTGTTAGTTGTTTATGTAGATGATATTATCATAACAGGGAGTGACAGTGTGGGCATATCATCTCTTAAGTCTTTTCTTCAGACTCAATTTCAGACGAAGGACTTAGGAATGTTGAAGTATTTTTTAGGTGTTGAAGTGATGAGGAGTAAACAAGGCATATTTCTGTCTCAAAGAAAATATGTGTTTGATTTGTTGACAGAGACGGGGAAATTGGGAGCAAAACCATGCAGCGCTCCAATGCTTCCCAATTCTCAACTCACAAAAGATGGAGAATTATTTGAAGACCCTGAAAGATATCGAAGACTGGTTGGGAAATTAAACTATCTTACAGTGACTCGTCCAGATATTGCTTATTCGAGTTAGTATTGTAAGTCAATTCTTGTCTTCTCCAACGATCCATCATTGAGTCGCTTTAGAACATATTTTATGTTACTTGAAAGGAGCACCTGGACGAGGTGTATTATATAAAAATCACAACCACTCTCGTATCGAGTGTTTTTCTGATTCTGATTGGGCAGGGTGTAAGATGACTAGAAGATCCACGACAGGTTATTGTGTCTTTGTGGGAGGGAATTTGGTTTCATGGAAGAGTAAGAAACAACACGTTGTTTCTCGTTCTAGTGCAGAAGCAGAATATAGGGCTATGTCACAATCGGCGTGTGAAATTATGTGGATATATCAGCTCTTGGTTGAAATTGGCCTTACAGTTTCCATTCCTGCAAAGTTGTATTGTGATAATCAAGCTACTCTTCACATTGCTTCTAATCCAGTTTTTCATGAGCGGACCAAACATATTGAGTTAGATTGTCATTTTGTACGTGAGAAAATAGAAGATGGTTTCATTTCTACTGGTTATGTGAAGACTGGAGAACAATTGGGTGACCTTTTTACAAAGGCGTTAAATGGAGTTCGAGTCAATTATCTTTGTAGCAAGTTGGGCATGATCAACATCTATGCTCCACCTTGAGGAGGAGTGTTAAAACCTATTAGCACATTTAACACATGTTGTATAGGTGTATATGCACAATTATAGGGATTAGATTGATTCTAGGAATTGATTGATATTTATTGATTCTTTTCTTTATTTACTTTCCTATTCAGCATTTCCTAGGAGTGTATATATATGTAACACTTGTTCTATATGAAATACAACTTGAGCATTCACAATTCCTAATTACTTTGTTACATGGTATCAGAGCAGGCCCTTAGGCGGGAATGTGTGGGCTCTTTGTCCCCGTTTGGCCCAAGTAGGGCGCCGGGCTTTGAATTTGGCTCCCACCTCGATGTGAGGGGGAGTGTTGAAATATAAAGTCTCACATCGAGTGCCTAAGGATGATCCGAATAACTTATAAGTTCATGGGCTAACACCTCTCCTGGCCAATTGGTTTTGAGAGGATATGGAGACCCATGAGCTAATTTTCACATGCCTAAAAAGAATCAAAAGCTTCAACATGAATTGAAGATATTTTCCTTCTTCGCACTTATGTCGGCATTACATATGCTCAAAAGTCAGGTAGGCCACAACTTGTATGACACCATTGCCACATCAAATAACATCGTACAAGAGAGTGAGAGATCCACCCTCCATAAATCAAGCACTAATTTGAAGGAAATGAATAGGCAGATGAAACTGCAAAATTAAGCATGGATGTGCAGGAACTTTGAGTTTTACAAAGACTTACAATCTTGTGGAGGTAAAACTCTAATAGTTGCACGTAACTCCTGAATTGTTGAAGGAGGAGGAGAAGCAGTAGGACGACAGTAGCCTGCATGCATAAGAACTATAGGTACAGGAAGCAGGTCAATCAGAGGATGATATGCTGTCCGGATAAAATTGAAAGGAAAAAAAATGCAGAAAATAAGGTACCAGCAACAAGATCTGAATCATCAGTATATATATCCGTTCCCCACAGTTGGCCGCCTCTTACCTGCACATAAAGCACAATGCTCAGAAAAAAATACTGATATCTGGTACATACAAGATCGTAATATCAGGGATTGAGACACAGCGATAAGGAGACAGAACAAAGTTCAACAAATATTTTAAAATTTGTAATTGAGTAGCACAAGACACCTGAAAGCATTTTTTAGATAAAAGATGCCGTGCGAATTATTCACGTCTTCTTGTAATATCACACTTCATTCTGATGTTTCAAAATGCTTGAGACATTACCTGACATACCAAAGTTATATCCTCTTGGGACTTCACGATATTATCCCTCAAGTTTCACCTTTATGCAGAACTCCAGACTTGGAGACAGTAACTTCCGAATTTAACATAACTTGACCCAGCTAAAGCAATTAAAATGAGTCCCCCCCCCCCCCCAACAACTAATAAGAAGAATGTTGCCGAAAAGGCCCCAGAGCACCCTGATTCCGTATACTTGACTTGCCTATGCAAGTGTATTGAACTTCTGTTCTTTACCTTTACAGTGTCCAGAAAGTGAATACAAATATATTGTCTTCTGTTCTACTTCTTCCATAAAACCTTTTCTATTTTTGGGCAATCTCAAACTTAGGTAAGTATTTTGTTATTATCAGCATGCATACACTGAAAACTCAAAAGCACATTCCAAAGTGATGCAGTAACATCACAAAAAAACAATTCCTTCAACACAAAATATCAATTAGAAATTTTGCCTCTCCGGACATCATCTCCTATAGGTTGGTGTAACAGTGATTCATTTCCAAAGAAAAGTATATGATTTTCCTATAAATCCACACGATACTATATTTCCGTATTGGATAATGGATGCATCTCTAATCCAGCATAATGCAGTTTGGCTTGATTTCTTTTTGTACTACCCTCATTAGTTTTCAAAGCCCTATAAACAGTTTACAGAGTAAAACCAATAGATTTTTGTAAGGCAAATAAAATAAACAGATAAGTTACAGAAAACCGTTATACCCACACAAACTATGATGTCTCCCATTGCCTTTACAAGCTGAGATACCTATATGATTGGATGGTATTGAGAGTTTATGGCTCAAGTAACGTATTAAAGTCAACAGTTTTGGATGCTCCAAATGAAGAATAAAGTTAGAAAGGAAGAAAAGCATTGTTTCAAATATGCCTGCCGAGAGGAGAAAAAAAGAAACTCAGATACAAAAAGTGAGCAATAGTGGCTCTCCAAACCAGCCTGCATAGTAGGACCTCCACCATTCTCAGCTCTATGAACTGAGACCAATATACATAAAAGTAAAAAGGTCTAAATCACATGTAATTCGATAAGTTCAGTGGATTGCCCTTCAAAAATTGGATGGCTTATTGCAAGAAAACCAAAAAGTAAAAGGTGGACCTTGAAAATTATCATATTCAAAACTGAATATCTCTCTCTTCATTTGTTCTCTCCAAACCGGCACCCCAAGCAAACCAACTCCCCACCCCCCCACCCCACAACATGCCAGTCCCTTTTAACTTGGAACCCAACTCACTAAAGGCCTTTACGAGCCTCCCAAAGCTACCAAATGCAGGATTACACCCACTATTTCCCATACCTGTTTGTACATTAATTCTCAGCAGTAACTTCCAAACCTCAGATAACACACGTATGCCCTGCACATGCTCATCAAAGAGCTATGCCTTTGATACATCTTTCATTTAACAATTATTTATGTATCATTCATCCTAAGGCCAATAAACAGCAATTTCCTTGTACCCACATGTAAAACTGGAAGAAGGAAAATACACATCTGAGTTGGCTAAACTCAAATTAGTATAAAAGGCAAGAATTCAAAGAGTGTGCTTTAATTCTTCATCTTTGATTTTTGAGTTCCTTCAAATGAGCCATATGATCCGAAGGGAGTTTATAAGAACTCAACGAACTAAATACTGACCATCATAGTTAGACATTTGGATCCTTAATTACAACAAAAAACAAGTTAAAAGAATTGAGCTCACCTGGCGATTTGTTGCACAAACATGTTCAGCTGGTATACGGATTTCTAGAGTAGGGCCACTTTGAGAGCTTTCAGCTGTCTTATCAGCTTGAGATTCATACTCCTTCCATAACTTTATGAGATCTTGCATGCATTCACCAACTCTATAGACAACAGTGGACAATTCAGGTTTACCTGCCAGTGGAGAATTTTATTTCATCACCATAATCGTGAAAGATTAGATAAATGCCCTGTAATGAGATTACAGCAAAGACAATTATAAAAATAGCCATGGCAGTCTCAATTTTAAATTAATAGATCGGAAATTCGGTAATTCCAGTCTCATAGAGATTGAGAAGCACCACTGAAATCCAAAAACATCGCACTAGTAGGAAGACACAAGCTCCAACGGAAGTTATAAGAACAACAAAGATATGAAAGTCCCTATCTTTGACAGTCACTTTTGATCAACTAAGCATGCGTGACCCAACTACATTTAATCCGTCAGCAGCACTAAACACAAATCTCTTTGGAAGATTGAGGGTCAAATTAATCTGCAGTATCACTTTATGCCAAAAGCTTCAAGCAATCCCAATTCAACATATGCAAGGTGTGTATGCGGTAATGAGATTACTCTGTAAATAACTAATCATACTTGGGTGCACTTTGTTCACCAAAGTTCAAAATGATAATTATATTCACATGCAACTGGAAAATGGTAATTTAACATTTCATGGAAATGGTTAAATACTGGACAACTTTAAACCTGAGATGAATGCGTTTGTTATTCCCAAGTCTACTGTGTAGAGGGGTTCAATAATGGCAATAGTGACAAAAGACAAGAAATATCATTCAAAAACTTGGGAAAGAAAATGAGTAAAACAATCGAAAAGCTAATGATGCTTGACTAACAACATATTACTTTCATAGACATGACTTCTGATGAGGAGTTGGAACATAACAATGCTATATTCTTGTGCACCAGATAACCAAAATAGAACTGGAGCTGTTAACTCTAGACAAACCGCTATGTAAGGTAATGCAACGGAAAAGTTATTATAAGATGACATCATGCACAATATCAGAAGAAGGAATTCAGAAGATAGAAGCATAGCAAAGGCACAGAAACATGTGAAAACAACAAATCGAAATTCCAGTAGCGTGAAATAGAGGGTGATATGCGTCCATGAAGTGGTTGATATGCTTCCATGAAGGAATATGAATATATTCGCAGAACAAAGATTTCCTTCTTATCATTTACTCCATGACTTCATACCGAGAGAGTCAGTGTAACAGCTTACCTTGTGACCTGCATTGAAAGGGCATAACAAGGTTAATTAGCAGACCTCTTTCGACTTCTTTGACAGTCAAAACATTGTCTTGAACTACTCAATATCTCGAAACACAGGCAAACATGATATCGTTCGAATTGTCAGCATAAAAACCTTAGATAAACATAAATTCAAAATCAGCAGATTAGTCTGGTTTCAATTAGGGCATTCCTGACAATATCATGAAAGAAAAATACAGAAGCACATTTGTTGAAGTTTCACTTCGAATATAACCATATAAAATTTTTCCAGGCAAATGTGAGGAGTTATTTAGGGCAAAAAATGGTTTCCAGTTTCCCAGGACGAGTTCCCAGCTTTGATTAGTATGCACGGCCTAATTGAGGCCACGTTAATTTTGATAACTTTAAGTAACTAACTATTCAAGGCCATCCCTATCCCGTTTTCTGGAATTTAGACTACTACAGGGAAGAGATATTAATAGCTAATAAAGGTCGGAAGAAGGTTCTTTTGTATGAATTAACAATTCAAGCTGAAGGAAGAGTTTGAGGCCTTCCTAGAATGAGAAACGCTCATTCCCTGTATTGTGACTATGGAACTATTAGAGCAATCAATTGGTGCACGTAATCGGTAAAAGAAGAGGCAAAAGACAACTAAGAACTGTAGGCAGCATCTCTAGGGATCAAATAGCATTAGAAAACTGCAAGGACGGCCCCAAATACTTATGATAAATTCATGGGGGGGAAATACGTATCTACCATTTATAAATATAAAAAAAAAGTATCATATAATATCCTGTATAACCAAAGTTAACAAATATTTAGCAAAAAAAAAAAAGTTAACAAATACCTACTGTAAATTTCAATGGTAACGGAAAAAGTTACCATTACCAAACTCCCAGACCTAAGAAGTGTCTAAACGAAAAGTATTATAAGCATACCAAAACTCCTATCCTGTTTCCCAAAAATCCCAAATCACTAGCAATCAATTTGTATTGAAACTCTAACCAAGAACACCGACATGGGTGATATTCAAAATACTATTTAAAGTTTACAAGGCAAATAAACAAGATTGCTACCAGAGCTTAAGCCAGAGACATTCTCAAAGCTACACAAGATTGAGAAACTTATCCCTGGTCCATTCAATTGGGCACCAGGAATTCCATATAATAGGCATTTTCTCTTACAAGAAGGAAATTCATATCAAATTACTTGTCCCAAACTGCAGTAACCAACGAATAAACTTTTCCAGGAGACCAGGACTAAAATGGACTCTTTCCTTAAAAATTGAATGATGAACAATGCGAACGAAAGACTAGCCATGCACATTTGTGGAACAACTAGATACCAAGATGACTCTTGACGCCTACCTTCTGCACTTAGTTGCAAATTGCAATTAGGCACCATGAAATAGGTTAATGAATAGGAAAGGGTTAAAAACGGAAAGCAACCTTGTAAACAAACCATCTTTTCCCATAATAAGGTCTTAAAGCAAAATGTAAGGTAGGAATCTGCAGTCCTTTCTGAAGATTTAAACATTCTTGAACAAAAGCATGACAAACCTAGGAAAAACTCTAATTGCGCCTAAATTGGAAAATCACCAGCTAAATAATTGAAGAATGTTCACACGTTTATAACAACAACAGAATCAAATACTTGGCAAGTTAGCCAATCTTTGCAGCAGTTGGGCATCAATTGCATAAAAGATGAAGCGACATCTTAGATCAATCAATCGAATGAAATCAGATAGATACACAAAGAAATCTTCATCTGCATATATTTGCATAAGTTTTTACAAGTAAACACAGAAAATTAACCTACCCAGGCATTTCTTCGAGGATGGATAGAAGGAATGGGAAAGTTTTATCCGCTCCAAATGAAAGATCGATTTTGCAACTAAGGTTCTTAACGATGGTCATGTTATTTAATTAGGACACCTGTCCAGACTCACTAAGTGAAAGGTTAGAGGAGTTTCCCATTTTAGACCCTAAAATGCTAGTAAAATGTTGGTCTGGAGCCTGAGTAATGTCCCATAAAAGCAATAACGATTGTCAATACACATATCACATTTCCAAAATAAATACCCCCTCCCAAAATTTCTGTCACTTTTCAAGCTTTTGTTTTTGCACAAGATGTTCGTCAATTTGTCAGATCAAGAAGGCATTTATTGATTTTCTTTCCAACCTTACCTTTATTAATCCAACAAACACGACATTAGTTGTATTCCAAAGTTTCAAGATGGTTCCAGTTCAATTTTCTTTCGTTCAATTTCAAAAATGTTAATGTGGTCCTTTAACTCAACAAATCAGACTAAATTAATGACTTTCTTAAGCTGTGTAAAACTCCCAATAACATTTTCAGACAAGTGGAGTATGGGCCATAGTTTGAGGACGTTATAATTTATTAGTTTCCTTTTTTTTTAACGTATTTTTACAGATCCCATATTTGGACTGTTTAATTATAACGCTCTCAGAGGTCTACATTAGAAATCACATCGTTCTTATATGAAAGACTATGTTCTTTCATGCATCTAGCTTGCATTATGAAATAAATTTTGGCTCGCATTCACGTAGTCCAACTTCCCAAAGTAGCAGCGAGGTTGCCCATTTCTCCATATGGTTCAATTACATAGTAGCCTATCTACGGTTAACTATCTTTTCTCAACATGTCAAGGGCAGAGATTAGTATTTGAATTGGATAACATATTAATTAAATTTTTCTGCCGTTACTCGTTTATTGGTGTTTCCTAACACGAATTCTAGCTATAAGTGTTTTTCATTGATTGACCAACCTATTATTTAGCAAATTATTGGTTTTTCTCCACCTTCATCTATATCTACTCTAATTTTCTTCTAAACTTCATTTTTATTTTCAGAAAGATTTGATTTTGGGCCACGTAAAGCAATGTATTCGGTGTTCAGTATCCAATACTTGAGGTGCCATAGACTTATACAAGTTATATGATACATACCGACATAATAAATGTTTCATGTTTAATGGTACCAGTAGGCTACCCAACAACCTCACCTATTGCACTTGTGCCAATGATGCCATCAAAACATTTATCCAGCTAGAACGTGGCAAATAAAACAAAGGAAGTGAAGAGGAGACTAAAAAGCTACTCATCTATGATCCTTTCTGCACAGATAAAATAAGAACTTTTGCTGTTCGAACTTTGCTATAGGTTATCAGGACCTAGACCCCCTCAAATTCAGAATCCAATCCCTAATCCACCTGAAAGAAAAATGCTATCTGAAGCAGAACTGCTCTCAAAGCAGTATGGTGTCAATAGGCTATGACATCGAGAACTTCCGCAGTTCAAGCTTTGCTTTTACAAGGGCCCAAACCCCTTCAAATTCAGAACGGAATTCCCTGATCCACATGAAAGAAAAATACTATCTGAAGCATAACTGCTCCCAAAGCACTATGGCGTCAATAGGCTATGAATGATATCACCATTTTCGCTTACCAGGTGTGGCTCAAAAAATCTCACAAGCTAGAGCTACAATAACCGGTGGAGATGTCAATATCTTCTGATAACCCAAAAGCAGTTAAAACAGCAGCCCGAACATATCCGTTACAAATATTTTTCTTCCTACTTTGAAAGGCGAAAGTGCCCAACTATTCTGATTATCATGAGCCTCATCAGTGTCTAAGCATATATTTATATGAACTACCAACTAGATACTTCATAAATACAGCTTTACCAGTTGGAGAAATGAGAATTTCTTTGACCTGCCGAGGAAGAAAGTATTGTAGGATAAATTTCTGTAAAGTTGTTCCAAATGGCACAGCATCTAATTGTGTTTTGGCCAATTTAAGTAACCATCTAGGAGATTAATTCATAATGCTTTTCTGTCCAATGGCTTCATATTTGTGTTTTTAGAGATTTCTTTCACGAAAAAACAATCGACATGGCTGAGAAATGATCTTATTCCTAACTTAGAGTGGCATCGGTATTATCTTGTACTCGGTTTATAAATTATTTGCTCCAGCCATTGATAAAACTTTGAAGTGCTATAAGATCAAAGTTGGGAAAGCAAGCAATATTAAGATCTCGCATAAGAACTAGTGTGTATGCCTTTCTAATAAAAGCAATGACTCATTAGACCCAGTAACACCTCCTCTCCCCATAAATGCTTCAAAATTAGAAAACGGCCGACAGAAGTGCTCGAAACTTTCTGGTTTCTAAATTGTCTACCAAATACCTGAAGGAATTTCTATGAAAGGCCTCGTGTTCATATGGATTTCCCTAGTCTCTCAAGTACACAAATGACAAAGGACTCCAGATCTAGATGAAGAGAACATGCCACAAAATGCTTTTGCTGGAAATCTATATCCAGATATATGCAATTAAGAATATTAATCTTGGGATAGACCAACAAAGGAGGTTAAGATCACTCAACTTTATATCATCCCTAGAAGAGACATATAAATATGGTCCCTAGCAGCATCAAAATATCTTACACAAGCAACTATATTGAAGGTATTCCTAGTCCAAGTCGAAGAAAAAAGGTAAAATCAACATATAAATATAAATAGAAGAGAAAGATTTGGATCAAGTCCCAAAATTCTGCAATACTCAAAAGCTGCCTTTAGCACCAAAAAACTTGACATTCTAAAAAATTTAACATATACAGTTCTTTCTTTAACCATTAGCTAGTAGGCTTGACAAGGATTCTAGTCATTATAAAGGTGACCATTCCAAATAAGGTTATTAAGTCCAACATCTTCCTGTAAAACTCTGAGTTGTTACTTATTTACCATTTGTAGGGGAAAACAAGACAGAGTGTGGTTTGTACTGGCAGTGTTGGTGCCGTTTGTATCAGAAGAGGATTCTTAGTTCTGGTGGGGATTACAACATTATTGTCAGGTAAAGGGGTTTCCTTAGGAGCTTTGAGACTATGGCAAAAAGAAGATCAAAACTTTTTTGGCTGAAATCTGATGGTAATTCTAACACATATAAAAGATGAGGGTATATGGGTAATCTGGGCTATCGATTACCAGAAGCTCAGAGAGTAGTATCTCACAAACAGTTGAAGGGTTTTAAACAGCAATAAGCATGATTGAAGGAGTAAATGCAAACTTGGTGACAACTAAAGTGTGAAAACAGCTAATATCCCAAACAAATTAAGTTTTAAGCATAAAAACGAGAATTTTCCACTCAAATTCAGATACCAACAAACCCACATCATATACATGCAGTCGTAGTGGCAACATAACCACTAGAAGTTCGAAGACTTGTTGTACAATCAAAGAACATAATGAATGCATGCAACATGCGTCTGCATTCCTGAATACAACAACAACAACCAAGCTTTAATCCCAAAAGATTGGGGTCGGCTACATGAACCAAAGAAAGAATCATATAAGGTCATCCACATGGATTCATTCTCTTCATTTTTTTCGATCCCAAACACAACTCTCATCTAATTCTAGCAAATTCATATCCCTTTTATCACTTCCGTCCAAGTCTTCCTCGGTCTCTCTCTACCTTCTACGCCCTCGATATTACATAATCCTTCAATTCTCCTAACTGGATCAATTGAAGGACGTCTGCATTCCTGAATGCATCATTAATATTAGCATAGGAGAACTTCAAACTCAAGGAGGCATACGATGTAGATGTGTCCTTAATATGAAAATAAATGCTTATACAAGATGCTTTATATGCCTTTTATTGACTATCGTTAAATAATGTTAAACTCAATGATTGAACTAGAAATTTAAACAAATAAACCAGACACTTAACAAATAGATATTCATACCCTTCGTTTTCATGATTACGGGAACGAGGATCTCGATTTGAAAGTTGAGGACTTCCTCTTGGCCGAAGCATCCTCTTACGTTGCTGAACACCATAACTAAAAGCTTCCCTTTCCCTTTCTGTACCCCCTTCTCCACATCCTTCATCTGATTCTTTTTCATGATGCCTATTGCGTTTGTCAAGCTTTTCCCCTTCTATATCTACATCTCTGTCCTTTCTGTCTCTTGGATCTCTATCAGCATTTTTCCAGCCATCATTTTCTTTAGGTTTTTTCAATTCCAAAGTTGAATTCTCTGGGTCAGCAGTTTTACCAGGAACATCTACTAGTCCCTTATCATTGTGAGAACCCTCTTTTTCGGCTCCACTGCCAGACTCCTTTTTCATATAGTCTTTTTCCCCCCGATAGATCACTTTGTCCTTATCTCTAGAAAGGTCTCTTTTGTCTTTTTCCCACCTCTCAGATTCTCTTTCTTCCTTCACGGGGTCTTTGTTCTCACTACTGATATTTCCTAACTGCAAAGAGTTTCGACGGTCATTTCTATCTTTATCCCTTTCTCCCCATTCCCGATGCTTCCCCTCTTTCCTTTTCCTATCTTTGTCTTTCAACTTATCCTCCCCTTTCATGTCTACCTTGTTTTCTCCTACAGCCTCACGAACTTCTGCATAATCCTTCTCCTCAACGTTTGAGACTTCCTTTCCACCCTCAGATGTGATGTGCAGGTTCGATCGTGAGGTGTGCCACGGATCCACAGACCCTCCAGAGGCATCAAGATACCTTTTTCCCCTATGTTGTTCTTTTGCATCTTTCCAGTTTGAGTGTACATTTACCACACCATAGGCATCCTTATCCATCTTCAAATCACCTCTATGTTCTGAATAACTATCTCTTTCAAACTTGGTGGTTTCTTTATTATCATCGCCTCTGCTCTCAAACTTCACATCCTTGTCAACTTTACTCCCTTGGTACAAGTCCCTTGATTCAACCTTAGCATCACGGTTTTCAAATTTGGGGTCCCTGTTACTATCTTTGGGCTCCCTGAACTCCAACCTGCTCTCGAAACCTGCAGGACGATCAGAATGTGGATCATTTGAAGATGACGACACTCGTAATGTTGGAAGCAACGGTGATCTTCTATCTAAGTCACGTGAATCAGTGCGGGGAATCTTAGGCATCCGAGAATCCTGCCCCATATCATAAGCAGCATGGTATTCTGCTGATGATGGTATTTTAGCACCGACACCAGGGAATGCGCTAGAGTGACTTCCACTCACATTTCCACTATCCTCATGTGACCTTTTATTAGGCGTAGAACTCATCTTGCTTTACAGCGGAATGTTATGTTATGGTTGCAAATACCAGAGAACGGAAAACCATTTATTAATCAGGCCTGTAGAAGATTAAAGTGGTTAACCACATCAAACAAAGACCGGAGTTCAAATTATTTTACTCATCTTTTTGTGTATATATAAGTAGAAAATTACTGTAAATATAATCCGATCAAATCACAAAATCCGGCAATAAGCACATTGATAGCTAAACAAACATTCCAAACAGTTTATTTCGGACAAAATTAAAGCTGGTCTTCATAGTCGGTATATTTTCATTCAGAAACAAAAACAAAGGATATCTAAATGAATTATTTAAAACAAAATCAAAATACCAGGTATATAAATGCCACAAGGCCGATCAACCAACAGCAACACCAAAAGAAAGAAACCTAATAACATCTGCTACTCCTAACCTAAAATCCATCTGCTACTCCTAATCTAAAATCCATCTGTTACTCCTAATATAAAATTCATCTGCTACTCCACGTCCGAGTTTTTAACCTGACTTTTAGAGTTATAAGCAATTGATTAGATATGTACCCCACACTCAAACCCGAATCTAGGTAACATAGCTCCTAACAAATTTATGGTGCATTTGTACACAAAATTCTTAATTTGGACCCCACGCTTGTCTCACTTAAAATTAACTTATTCAATCTGGATCCAAAAATTCTCAAATAAAAAATCAATCCAAAGACACCCTAAAATTAGTCAATAGGAAAAAAAAATACAAACGCAAACAATCAGAGACGAATTCAGATCCCACACTGCAAAATAAAAAAGCATAAATCAATCAAATAAGCAGAGAAATTTTTCATGCAAAAGGGGGAAGTTGAGGAACATTACCACTCTCTGCTCCCTTTGGTTTAAAAAATGTCTTTGTTGTTTAAGAGAGAGAGACCCCAAAGCGTCTGACCGGTTAACTCGGAGTAATATTATGTAGTTTCCGGTTCGGTCTCACATTTCTCATTAAAAAGGCAAATTCCGCAAAAATAGTCATACAACAATTTACGACTGGCAGCTTAGGTCCTTTTTCTCTTTTTTTTTAGATCACACAACAATTTATGACTTGCAACATAGGTCCTTCCGTCACTTTTTCCATCAGTCAACGGTTAGTCAACTTTTGAATAAGTGCATTTTTGGTAATTCACTAAAACCAACACCTGCACCACCACACCACCTCCGGCACCGCCAACACCACCACCACCTCCGGCACCATTACGACGCCGCCGCCGCCCCCG
This sequence comes from Vinca minor, assembly GCA_026122235.1. Lineage (NCBI taxonomy): Eukaryota > Viridiplantae > Streptophyta > Magnoliopsida > Gentianales > Apocynaceae > Vinca > Vinca minor. Next base: position 6,308,847 of record JAOCZM010000161.1, on the reverse strand, counting down.
CAACAGCAGAAAATTCAAGAACACCATATCATCTTCAAACCCAAAAATCCACTTCTACATAGAACCAATCGGAAATCCGAGCACATATTCTTACTCACGGTGAAGAGACGAATCAGAGTATAAATTTTGAGCATCAAATTCCTCAAGAATCATCCAAAAAACGCCTAAAATTGATGAACATCAAATCTGCCAGAAAAACAGCCCAGAAACCGAAAATTTTCCAAAAAAAGCCCAATCACTACGGACCATTTCACCAAAATCAAATCATATACACTTGTTCACAGTTAAAAGACGAAGCTACGTGTAAAGTTTGAGCTTCAAAATCATCACGAATCATCCAGAAATCGCAAAAGAGTATCGAAAATTTGCGAAAATCGGGCAGAAATCGCGAAAATTTTCGTTACTCTTTTGCGATTTCTGGATGATTCGTGATGAGTTTGAAGCTCAAACTTTACACGTAGCTTCGTCTTTTAACTGTGAACAAGTGTATATAATTTGATTTTGGTGAAATGGTCCGTAGTGATTGGGCTTTTTTGGAAAAAAATTCGGTTTCTAGGCTGTTTTTCTGGCAGATTTGATGTTCATTAATTTTAGGCGTTTTTTGGATGATTCTTGAGGAATTTGATGCTCAAAATTTATACTCTGATTCGTCTCTTCACCGTGAGTAAGAATATGTGCTCGGATTTCCGATTGGTTCTATGTAGAAGTGGATTTTTTGGGTTTGAAGATGATATGGTGTTCTTGAATTTTCTGCTGCTGCGGCGGCGGCGGCGTCAGTAATGGTGCCGGAGGTGGTGGTGGTGTTGGCGGTGCCGGAGGTGGTGTGGTGTTGGTTTTAGTGAATTACCAAAAATGCCCTTATTCAAAAGTTGACTAACCGTTGACTGATGGAACAAGTGACTGAAAGGACCCGATGTTGCAAGTCAGAAATTGTTGTGTGATCTAAAAAAAAGAGAAAAAGGACCTAAGCTGCCAGTCGTAAATTGTTGTATGACTATTTTTGCGAATTTTGCCTTTTTTTTAATTTTTCAAATTATTTATCACCATCAACCTCCATATGAGTCACATAATCGGATTGTGGTTCCTTACCTGTTTAGGCAGATTTCTTTGGGGGCCATTATCGTTGTGTATGAAGTAGCAAATAATCATTTATGATGCTCGAGACTTTTGCTTACGTGTTTTGCATGTCTTGCATTTAATTTTTACTTGATTATATGTTTAATAATTTGGATCACATGATTTATGTATTATGTGTTGTGTTTAATTGTATTAAGTGTTGTATTTTATGTTTTGTGAGTTGGGGACATATGTGTTGAAGTTAGGAAGTCTAGGGACCTATTTGTAAGATTTTGAAAAGTTTATTTTGTGGGTTATGGCTGGGAAATTGATGGAGGGACCGTAGTTACAAAGAGAGGGAAAGAAAAAGAGAGAAATCTGGAAAATTGAGAGATGTGAGGTATTTTCAACAATTGAATGGGTAATCGGTGTCGGAATTGAGTGTTCTTTAGTGCGTTTCGAAGAGGGCTGAAAAAGTTACTACTGGACGGTGACAGATTAGAATTCTGAGGTCTCTGCAGAAAGTAATTTCTCTGGGAAGTGTGTAGAATTTCTGAGATTTCTATTTGCTTGCTTTAATTGCTAAACTTTCATGTAAGGATCTTACATCTCTATCTCTCAGTCATAAAATGCATGAACTGAGTATTTGAAGTTATGGAGTTATTGTGAAATGGTTGAACATGTTTTCATTGTACATAAAAGTGGATGAAGTGATGGTAATCTCCGAGTACTTTGAACCATGCATGCTTATATGGAATTCTGAACAAAAATGTCTATTTGACCAAGTCCGTTATATAGTAACAGGGTCGTCTCGAACAATATTGATACTATGTACTAGTTATTAAAGTTAAACCCTTAATTTTATTTTAAAAAATTATAAATTGTAAAAAGTGTCAAATATAATATGATTTTCGAATTTCCAAAATAAAAGCAAACAACATTAGTCATGATTTTTCTTCATCTATTTGATCTAGTTTTTAATAGATTAACACTATAATATATAATAGTAACAAATATACAAACAAGTGTGCTAACACTAATTACTGAAAAGACCCAAATGATTCTAAGAAAAAAATACCTAACTAAATTATAGTACAATCCAAATGATTGTGCCAAAAACATCTCCTTCTTCCCCATCGTTTTGCTTTGCAACTTCGGCCAGTGATTTTTTTGAACTGAGTCAGTGATGAACAATTTATATCATTCTTCAAAAAAATACACATACATGTATAAGTAACAAACAACTGGAATATGGCGATCACTTTAAACCCCTTAATAGTCGGGACCGTATGGTAGAATAAAGGACAAAGTTTGGTGCATTTATGTCCACTTTCATTCCAATCTACTCCTACTTTGGGTCAGTCGAGTTCTCTTATTTTTCAGTTTATTTTGGATTAGATTCGTAAAAACCAAGAGTGCAGTTTGAGTTGAGCTGAAATCGAAATCAATTTGACTAATTACTCAAACCAAAAAATCGATTTAAATAATTTTGGATTGATCAATTTTAATTTTTTTTTCTAAACCGCATATGCTCTGCGTGGATCTTTTAATAGTAAACACCTAAAGGAAAGTATACTTGTTTTCATTAGATCTAACAAACAAGAAATCGCGTTGACAGCTGGCATCAACAGGTTTGAGGAAGAACCAAAATAAGCTGGCGTTATGCTTCCTATCCTCGCAGCTTCACTTTATGTTCCTAAAATAAAACTATAGCAACAAATCTTGCAACAAAAAAAGTAACAATGAATTTTAAGAGCTCAAGACAAAAAAAACTATTGAGGAAAAGAGTCAAAATCCAACAAACTAGTGCATTTACAGTTCTTGATGCAGTAAAATGCTATCTATGTATTCAATTCTAAAAAGTAAGCTTAGTTAGTTTTCTTCTCTTCTTCAGTCTGCGCTGTTACAGCCGTGCTGCTTGAGCTCTCATTTTCTTCCTCCCCACCAAAACCAAACTCGTTTACCCGTTTCTTATCGACTGGATAAACCCATCTCTGGTACACGTATATTAGGAATATAACATCTGCAATACAGAAGCGGAAACGTATTAAACAAGGCAAAGTAAATTTTTTTTAAAACAAGTATAGCTCGCAGTGAAAAATAGAAATTGATCAGTCTATCCTCGAGGGTAAAGCATCTAGGGAACTAGAATGACGATGGCTAGGATAAATGACAATCATCTAGAGAATCTAATGTCTGGTGGCTAGGATGACCATGCCTTATTCCACTGATTGAAGTTATCCGTCTAGAATCTATCTAGACATGAATACATTGGAGCATAGCTTTGAACTCATTTACAGACAAACAAAGACTGAAAACGATGATAAATTGTCCATCCTTCCCAAAAAAAAAAGTTGACAAGACTTGCTATCTTGGAATGTCCCGCATGTCTGACATTTATAAAAAATAAACAACAGCGTTTGCTATCTTAAATCTTCCTAAAAAAAAATAGCGTCCTCGCGTTCTACTTTTTTAATCTCTCTACATTATATATAAAATACTTTCTGGCCCACGCATTTCATATAGTTTTATACATTTTCAACTTTTGCACAAAATAGCATGGTGGAGGAGACACTGTTGACTAGAGTGGGATGGAGGAAGTAATATTATAGCTACCAGAGAAATATGCTAGCCAAAATTCATTAATCTGCAAATGGTTTGTCAAGCTAAAGGCAAACAGGAAATACAATAACTGCAAATGAGAGGAAGGTCTACAGTAACTCACCATCACGGAAGACAGAGAGACGGTGTAGCATTGGCATTTTTATCACAAATGCGAAAAGATCATCAATAATTGTATTCAAAAACTTGTAAGTCATCTGCCTCCAAGGTAAATGAGCAACTGATTTTAGCTTATAGTTGATGAACAACTGAGGGCACATCATTACGAAACCTGCAAAGGACAACAATTTTATTGCCATAATAAGACCAAAAGGATTAATGAATTCATAGTAAAGTAAACTTTGTGACATAACACCGTATCATTATCAATTCAAATAAAAACCAAAGCCAGGCAAACCAGAAAATGCAATTATCATTTGGGGTAAATAAGTTCAAATGAGAATCTGCACAATCCTACTACTACAAGACTCTGAACGACTCTGGGGAATCTACTAAAATTAGAGCAGCAGTAAGGACCTGAACGAGAACAAGCATAAATTTGATGCATTCTAAGTTGTCTATGGCAAAAGCAACCTTTCCTCACCGGGGTTCAATTTAAACAGTAGAATGATTTTAATCGAGTTTAATTGCATCAGTATGGGACAGGTGAAACTAAAGCATATCAACTTTGTGAAACTTAATAATATGGCAAAGGAACCAAGCAACTTGGTGGAAATCCAAAATTCAAAAACCAGCGTGTTCTCTGAACTAAATATTCTCCTAAGTTCCCATGCATCAAACAACATTCCACCGAAATATTTTAATTTTGTCAAGGCCAATTATTTTCGTTCATGTAATAAAATGCATATAGAATGATACTGCTCAGTTGAACTACACATTGCCAAGGATGACAATTTTCAAATTTAAGAGCCATGTTCAGAAGCAAGAAGACAGAATGGATTTTTATTTCCTTCTTTACTTTCTCTAGATTCAGTTGAATATTCAGGAATTTCTTGTCAGCTGATATCTATTCATAAAACATTTCCGTCCATCCCAGTAAGAGTTTCATCACAAAAATAATTGTTCGGATATTAACATATTTAATATTAAATAACAACCCATTCATTAACTCAAACTTCCCAGCATGAAACAAAAGGGGGGCAAAAGGAAGAAAAGCAAAGCAAGAATGTAGGAGGGAAAAGGAAAAGCGAGAAAAAAAAAAGATACAAGAAAGCAGTGCTTACCAAACATATAGACACAGCTTGTAAGGGAAGACAGAATCCAAGAATACCAGCTCTTGTGTTGTTCATACATTAAAGAGTATATGGCAAAGCAGCCAACAAGAATGAAGAGAACATAGGACAAATACTTCATTGCAAGATCATCATACTCCTTTGTCTTGTTTTTAGCATATGATTCCCGGTCTCTGAACCTCAACATAGGAATCTTACCGGATCTGTCAATCTGGAGGATGGAACAAAGGAGAATCAGAGTAGTACACCACTCAATCGGCTTTAGATGGCCCATAATTTGTATTCACTTTATTAAAATATGTGCACAAGAAAACAGTGATAGCAATGCAAGGGTTAAAAGTACGGTGACATTTAAATCTTATCGCATTCCTTTACTATAATTGCGGCATCATAATTAGTTTAGCATCAACCCAAATCATTAACATTTATAAAACTCGGATTCTTTAATTAAAAAGAAAGAGAAAAAAAGGGAGAGATATTACAAACAAATCAAACAACATACCTCAATATGCATTGCTTTCCCTATTTTCCAGAACTCAATGCAGCACCCAATACCAGAACTGGCAAGTATCATCCAAGAAGTGTCATTATCAAACAAGTACAGGAAGACAATCAGTTGACAAACAAAGTTCACGACAACAGATCGTGCTGATAATCCCTCCATGGATTTATTCTTATTCCAAAACTGAATATCTGGAGAAAAATCAACAGATTTTTGTCAAAACATTTTCTAATCCAACTAACAAATTCAGAAATATGCATAAATCAATGTACTTACCATTCTTGAATGCCAAGAAATCAAAGACAGAATGTAACAGGGAGACAACCATGGTAACCGCCAGAAGATAAGGATTTCCTTCCAAAAACACTCTCTGTAAACACAAATAAAAACAATGAGTCTCTCCAAAGAGAATTAAATAACTTCAAATCCTACCAGGCTTTGGAAGTCCCTTTCCCATTATCATGCCTTAGAAACATGTATTTCTGTTTAAATCCCTTCAAAAGAAATCCTTTTTTTTTTAAAATCCATAATATCACATATTTGTATTTCTGATCCAAAGAGAAGTCATGTTGAGCTAGAGGAGGAATTTGAGTCAAAGCTCTAGAAATCACATGCTACAAATCTGCTTGTTGAAGAGAAGAAAAGAAAAAGCAAGCTATAGATGGAGGCGAGATAAAGGCGTACCTTAAGTTCATCAGACTCGCCTTCAAGCATGCTTCCATAACTACGATGAATCTGGAATGACTGATCAATTTGCAAGAATAGTTGCCACTTGGTCATGCTTATAGGACCCATCTCTAGATGTAATGGCAACTCCCCTACTGTCTCATTGATCTGTACTAATTTGTCTCTAAGCAACCAAAATTCACTGAAGAAAACAGTGGGATAGTAGTTTCCTGTACTGGGTTCAGGATTCAAGTCTAAGAAATCAAGTTAAGGATCATATGTACCAAATCAAAATAGCAGTTGCATGTAGAAATAAAGAAAAATATGAAAGGACTTGAAAACTAAGAAATAAAGAAACTTCCAGAGAAAACAATGGCCTATAAGTACTCCTTCCAGTGTCATCCACAAAGATCATACCATTTGCTGCTGCATTGCAGAGTTACACACAAAAGACAGTACTTGATGAAGATCTTTCTGGAGGTCAGTGGATCAATGTCAAGGCTATGCTAAATGCCAGAAGGTCGGAAAGATGGAAGCAGAAAAGTGAAAAGAGAGTTTCTGGGATCCACATTGATCACAAAATGAGGGATTTGGCGAGAAAGGAAGAAACAGGAACCTTCGCATAACTTCAAGATCATGGGTCTTGTTTTCGCATTTTTATTTCTGTTTTCACTCAAAGAGACTCCTTTACCGCTTCTCTTTACATACTTCAATGGATTGGTTTTGATATATTGCAAACAAATTTAAACAAAAAACATCACTTGCTCATTATCAAGTGATAGAGAAGTGAGGAGAAAATTTAAAATTCTGAAAGAAACACGTTAACTGAACATACTAGTAATGTAGCTGTAAGACTAGATACTCCCGACAGAGTATTTGCCAAGACCAGTGTTGTCAATTGCGGTGGGATAGCGGAGCGGAGCGGCCTTTGGCCGCTATGAATCTTGAATAGCGTTGCGGATTTTGGGTGCGGACCATTGCGGCCGCTATTGCGGCTCAAATAGTGGAAATAGCGACGGGATAGCGGCGTTATTTGGATCATCATTGAAAAGTCTTTTTTGCCCATTAAAATAAAATAAAATAGGGGCAAAATGGTAATAACAACCTTAAAAATCCCTAAACCTAAACTACAGCAGCTTAAAGCAAATAAAAACCTTATGCTCCTTTTTCTTCTCATCTATTCAACGCAGGAACAAAAAGAAACTTCTGCTTCTCTTTTTCTCATGTATTCTCGAATATATATTTTTAATTATTTGCATAGAATTCCAAATAGCGCCGCTCCCGCTATCCGCTTTCCCGCTATAGCGTTTTCGGGGTCGGCCGCTCCGCGCCGCTATCTGCGATTGATAACACTGGCCAAGACCATAAAACTCATAAGTTCTTCATAGTTTTCAACATTTAGTTTAGCAGAGAGCAAGCCACCAACAGTGGGCACTGTCACATACACCACCGATTACAATAGGTATTAGGATTATTTGATACTCAAAATTGCTACGTTTGTAGAGAAATTCAAAAGACACTTAAAGCTTAACGCATACTTTTAACTCAAGTCATATTCAATTAAATAGAGTATGATGAAACTAGGAATTAAACTTGAGTTCTATGATGTGAAATTATACAATAATTCATAATTTACGAAAGTATTATAGACTTGGTTTGCCAAGAGTCTGAATACTCACACAAGAAGAAAGAGAACTTTCAAGAGTAATAATACTTCCTAGCATGGGATGAGGCTTTTGTAAAGTAGGAGTATAGAATTGCATAAACACTAGCATCACCAAGATACGAACACTAATGTCCAAACAAGATAAAAGAACTCTTAATTTTTTGTTCTGTACAACTTTGGTTGAAAACTCGCCTAGCAAGTTCCAGTTCCTCTGCATCCATAACATGACATTGTTTGCAATATTTTCAGTAGCCTTCGAATGGATCCTTCTATTAATGCTCTTCTAATTGGTCCCAATCATACTATAAACTAGTGCAGCAGAGACGAACTAAAACCCTTGAGACTGTGATAACATGAATACAGGCAGCTATTTCCAACTTTCTTCAAAAAAATTAGAATGATCGGCATTAACATGAAAGTATAGTCTCCAGAAGTTGCATGTGAATCAGTTCTAATACTGAATCCTATAAGGCTAAAAGAACTTGCAGCTATTTCATTAGAAACGACCAGCATACTCATATAAGTAGTCATAGAGGATGGGTACAAGTTGATCACTGCAAAAGGTTGAGCTGGAATTCATCCATGAAGACTATAAATTGAGAGCTTATTTTAGCGCACTCTATTAGCTGATTTTATTGCTTTTTAAGATCAGTGACAAAAAAAATTCCACTTGTACCCCATGATTGAACAATGTTTTCTCATGGAGCTATGCTCCAACTTAACTTCCAACTCCAGTTATGTAAGACCATAACAGTTTTCGAACTTCTAGCCATCTTCATTCTGCTTATTATGACGAAAAGCTAAAGAAGCGACTATATAAGACTATGGGGCCTATCGTAAACTACAGCTAAGTCACGCAATCCTTGACCATGCCCCCACAAATTCAATGCAATTTTCTAAATTAGTGAGTACACATCGAATTCGTGAATAACTCGCAATATAAAAATCAAAGTTTGGAACTCTCTTTTTTCTTTTTCTCTTATTTAAAAGAAGAAAAAGATAAGTTTGGAACTCTTTTCCTTTAAGATAAAAGCAGTTTGTTAACCGGTCAAAAAGGAAAACTTCGCCAAAGTTAAAAAGCTGAAGTATTGGCTTTGCAAAAACCTTATAATTAGCCGATTCTACGGTCCACATGAAATGCAAGGTGTTTGACCTCATGACCCTCTGGCACATGTTACAAATTACCCCTTGCAATCTAAATATGGGATGTCAAATGGTTCCCTATGAAAAAGTTCTCTATAAATCCTCTCTCCTTAGATGCTTTACTAGACAAATTTGATCAAAGTCGCATTATTTATCATCTCTATCCAAAATGATTAAATAAAGTACAATGGTAACTTGCCTATGGTCAAATTGTCCCCTATGAAAAATTTCTCTATAAATCCTCTCTCCTTAGATGCTTTACTAGACAAATTTGATCAAAGTCGCATTATTTATCATCTCTATCCAGATTGATTTTCTTTTTTAAATCGTGTATCCTATTGCTCCATTAAATCAGTTTACTCGATTCAGAAAATTCAAATATTTTGATTCTTTCAATAACATAGCTAAAAAAAGCAAAACAGAAAAAAAAAATCCAGGTTCACATTGAAGTGCACAGAGAATAACCTCAAAAGGGATGAACCAAAATACCAATAATACCAAGCTTATATAGACAAGACGAGAGTTCAAGGATACAGGGAGCAATATTAGGAGGAACTGCATTCTGTTGATACCTGCAAAAAACAATAACATAATTAGTTATACAGTTGTTCCTGGCTTCTGCAAACTGTCATATTTCCAGTTCTCTTTCTCACAGTTTAAAAGTTTCTGACATCACCATATCTCTAGTTTCCTTTCTGTATCGACTTTGCTATCTTCTTAACTGCTGTCTCAGCTATCTTTCTAACTACCTTATCTACCTCACTAGGATAACAGCTTGGGTTTAAAAGTTTAAAAGGTTTGGAGGCTTGGGTTTTGAGGAATCAACCCCACCGGTGCCTACCAACCCCTCCCTCTACGCTGCCGTAGGCGCGACAGGCTGGCAAAATCTGCTGTTACTGTTCAGTTTCAGGTCTAAAACAGTCATTTTCTTGATTGTTTTGTTGTTATTTCAGCTTATTAAGGACTCGTAACCTATAGATATACTATTTAGTCCTTTGTTCTTGAGTTTGTACTGTTTTCCTGCTTTTCTACCTGCATAAGAAAATATGTAGAAACTTGTTCGCGCTATACACCCAACCAGTTCTTGGATAGTGCAACAGCATCAACCCATTACACCCCCTCCCCATATAAAACTTATCACCTTGACTCTGCCATGGATGTTTTATGTGTAGAGAGATATTTGAGGCAACAGACTTCATTTAAGTACCAATAAACAGAGAATTAGCAGGCTCAAGCTTCTACGGCAGAAGTTGCAAATTTATGTTACAAGCTCATGTACAGTAATAGGATGCGATTGCAGAGCCCATTTTCCATCTGTTGAGCAAACAATCATATCTTAGTGTTTAAAACACACAGAAAAGCAAAGATGGGCTTAACTTACGAAAGACAGCCTTTACAACCACATTTTCATCCAGATACTTTCCTCATTTATTTTAGTATGCATATTCTAAGTGTGAGAAAACAGAATTACCCTAACTTTTAAAGTGAAAGTAAAACCCCTATTGGCGGAAAGCCTGAAACACATTTCTAACCTTAAAAATAGAAAAGGACCAGGAAGTAAAGGAATATCCATAATAGGGTAGAATATAAGTACCGACAAGAAGATTTATTCAGAAGCCCAGTATCTAAAATAGAAAGAGACTCCACAAAATTAAAATTACAATAATTGCCATAACTTGTGCCCAAGCATACCTTGTGAAATCATCAACCAAATTGATTGTGACATTTGGTTTCCAATATGAAACCCATTCAACTGGCCCGTCATCTTTACTATCAGCTCCATCATCTTCAACAGCCTAAACAAATAAAATTGTTATTATGTTAGGCACCCTTTTCGAATGGAGGATGAAGAAGGCACTTGATTTTAGGTGACACGAAATATATTGCTACATAACAAATCATGAGAAGGAAGTCCATATAACAGATACAATTCCACCTCAAATAGTTCAGAGGTTCTGCTGGATTTCTGAAGGTCTCAAACTGCTAATTAAACAAGGATTTTCCCATGGTCCCATCACCGGTTAATATCACAAAGAGATGGCTTAATATATCAGCATTATACTTTCAAACCCCCAAATCTTTTTATCAGGATTTAAACAATTTTATTCTTAGTCAAACTGTCAAAGACAAACAACTTAGGCCAAAGAAATGATAGCTGCAGACATGTAATATTATGAAGGAAAAAGTTTACCTGTGACTCTGCCTCCGCGGGGTTTGAGTCTTTAGTGTTCCCCAACAAACTCTTTCTCTTGTTTCCTTTTGACTTTGGCAGGTACGCCACAATGGCTAAATAGGTGTAAACGTAGCATTAGATGCCAATCCATCCAATGGGAGTTCAAGCACAGTAATATTGAAGATGAGATAAAAAAAAGATCAGAGTAATTTACGATGTGTCCGCTCAAAGGTAGAGAGTGGCTGGAACTCAGGATCATTAGGATCTGGGGGGAAGCCAGAGCGTGCGAAGAAAACATGAGCATAAAGAGTACCATTTTGCAGTAAGGCCTGCGAGAAAGAAGAATAGTAAACACTACATGGAAGTAATAGATACAATATGCTCTAAAATCATTCCAAACATCTAAAACGCCGAACACTCTGACAGAGCCCAACCACCATGCCGCAAACCTATCTTTATCAATTGCAATTGGAGAAAGGTACCTCTGATGGCTGATATTTCAAGGAAACACGTCTAGTACTCTCTGGCCCCCAAACTGCATACGGTATGTTTGTCTCGTGCCAAACAAGTGCACCTTCATTACTAAAGTCATTAAATTTCTCTTGCTCAGAAAGATAAACCCACATGTCCTGTAAAACATAAGTAAAAAACAGATTTAAATAGTAGAAAAAAGAGGAACAGAGCCAAAAGTCAATCACATGTCCAACAGAAGACGGTCCTTCTTTCCACATGGGTATGTCTTATGCATCTCAAATAAATATGAATAAATTTCCAAAAAAAAACACAAGAATAAATATGCCGTAGAAAATTAAAAATATGCAAATTACAAACACGAAAAAGATACAGTGAGGGAGAGACGGACCAAAAGTTCGGCTTTGTGGAAGAGATTGGAGATCTGAGTAGAAGGCTGATCAGGAGACACAGGACGTTTCGGACCAAAAAACTTAGAAGCAAAGTACCAAAACACCGCCACTCTTATGATTCCCGTTAGCATCTTCCCCATCCCCGGCTGCTGCTGCTGCTGCCTCTGACCTTCTCCACCTCCTTCACCTCCGCCGACGATGGCGGCACCACCACCACCCGCAGTTGCCGGTGTTGCCATACTTCTACCACTTTATTAATCGCCTCCAAAACCCTAAGTCCGCCGTGAGGAAGAGAAGATATTGGAGAGTGGGAGATTTGATTGTATTATTATATGATTATATGAGATCGATGAAAACGGAGAAGGAAGAGATATTTTCCCCTTTTTCTAAAGTGAGGTTTTGGTGGGCAAGTGTATCTATAGAGCCGTCCCGTCGTGAAGGTCCAAAATTAAGTATATACTAAATATTTTTGGGTGTTTATGGTCGTCGGATAAAATTTTTATACTTTAAATCTTTTTAGAGCTAATATTTATTATGATGTTCAGAGAATCTGGGGCAACTCGTTGCACAAAATAAATGTTATATGTTCTACTAAATATGTTCATCTGGAGAGAACAAATACATGTTGTACATGTATTTTCGGTTAGACACATTGCTAGCAGAAATGTCCATTCTATTTTCAAAAAGTTTAGAATGTTATTTTATATTTTGAGCTTATCTTTTTATGTTGTGTGATGTTCTAATTTAAACATTTCAAATGGCTCAAACACGTAGGGATCCACTGGCCCAGTTAAAAAGGCCGTGGGACGCAGGATTTCACTCCTGCGTTCGATCCCCGCATCCCCCTCTCCCGTGTAAAAAAAAAAGGCTCAAACACGTGTTTCTTTTTTGGCACATCTTCCGTGGGAAATAGTTAAAGTTATATTCTTTTACAAACTCAAAACCGGCTTGAAGTATGTAATATTTTAAAGAGACTCTATGTTATGCAATATGGTCACACTTTCATTTTTAATATACTTTTTCTCTAATAGTATTGCAGGTGTAATATTCATTCTTTATGCTATATTTCCTTATGAATCCTATCTGCTTAATTGTTTTATCTTATCGCATTAAATCAAAGTTTGTCATAATAAAAATTGCGGGAAATTGTTAGCTCTAAGGGCTTACTAACTCAGTTTTGGATATGATGAACATTGATATTGGTTTTTAATGTCTGTGGTCATTGTGATAGTGCTACATAAAAGGAAGCATATGTTCTTCATACACATTCTATTGAAGATGCAAGTGTGAAATCAATGAAGTTATCAAGAATTACTTGCTATTGAATATTTAAGAGGCTAAATGGTGTGATCGTTTGCAGTTTTTTAGGTCCCTATTTAATTTATGGGCCAGAAAATAGATCTTTCCGTCATTTATTTCAAATTTTGGATGTCCGTTAAAAAATCATGGTCAATGGCCTAGGGGTAAAATTGGTATTTTCCTACACTACCCAAACCCATATACCCAAACTCGTTAAGAAATTGGATGATTAAATGCCCATAATTTCTCACCTTATCCCTTTCCAAATTTTGAAAATTCAATTAGGCACTCAATTTTGTCTTAATGTAATCATAGGTGACTTGGTTGCTCCTGATATTAAATTCTAATTGATTGCTATGTTTTTGAATAAGTTTAGGCTTTGTTAAAATTGGAGTACAAATGGAATTTTATGTTCAAAATTTGGAAAATTTTTATGAAGAAAACCAATAAAATGAAAAGAAAATGATGAGTTAAGAACCTAAGATCAAGATGTTTATGAAAACCTTCAAGATTGAAGTGAGATTAATTTCGATTTTAACATGATTTTCTGGGTTTTTTAATCCACCATTGATGAACCACCATTCTTTAATCCACAACTTTGATGCCTAAACCGGAGAAATTCGACCAATTTTTGCGAAATTGAAGGTGGACATGGGTTTGGAAACTCCGACCAAGGCCAATTTTTGAAAAATGTGAAAGAATTGTGGGCCTCCTTAGCCATGATTGTCCTCATCTTCTTGAAAGGGAGGTTGAAGAAGATGAAATGGAGTAGGGGCGGGTGGGTTATGGCAATGGGTTAGAAAACGGGTTGGGGATGGGTTAGTGAATGACAAAAATACCATGTTAAAAAACTGAAGTTCTCCTTTTGCCCCCACCATTTAACACTTACATTTTGACTAACACTCAAATTTTGAAAAAATGACAGAATGACCTATTTTCTGACCCGTAAATTGAATGGGGACCTAAAAAGTTGCAAACAATTATTAAGGACCAAGCATGCCAAGCGAAAATAATTTCAGGACTAAATACACCATTTGGCCTATTTAAGATCTTAGATATTATGGTCGTGCTTATAGGTATATCTTGTAAGCCGTAACTTTTAATTATTTAATTTGAATCACTTGGAATATGGCCACAATCTTAATCTAGAACTTGGAATGAATTGAAAATCACTTTTAGTTCTTTTTATTTATGATCAAATGTGTTTTCATCTATTGTAAAAATATTTTCAAATGTTGTTTTTCAAACTCAGCTTTAATTAAATGGTTTCTTGACTAAGAACAGTATCTAAGTGTATATGATTCTTTTTAGATTTGTTCAGAGAAAAATCTGATCACCATGGTTATCCGCTGTTCAAGCACGATTAACCCAGATGCTAAAGTGTCTTGTTCTTAAGGTAAGATTTATGTTTGACATGGATTATATGGTAGACCGCATTCGAGTCCAGCTAACCGAAGCTTTTCCAGTATGACAGAAAGCCTTTTCGCAGTTTTAATCTAGCTAACTAGTTGTTGCTCAACGGATGATTTGAAATTCAAACCGTTATTTACCCCTCTATAATAGCTCATTGAGTTTATTAAGAGATAAGAGAGTAATGAGAAGTTGTTCTTAAGAGTTTATATTATTTATATCTTCTCAATTGATTCCAAGCTCACCAATTATGTCTATCATTGTGATTCTTTATAAAGTGAATGAAGAGTGTTGGTACTACAATAGTCTTATCTATCACATAGAGTGTGATTTCTAAGCTGGAATGTATTATCCATCACATGTAGTGTGATCGTTTGGTGTGCACTCCAGATCTGCTAAGTTTGTATGTGTTAGATCTCTCCATAAATGGTACCTTGGAGGAGATTTAGTTTCGTTATGAGTGGTGGTTAGTAAAACTCTAGTTGACCGATTCACATTTATGAGTTCTGTTGCTGAGTGGTAGTTAAAATACAAAACCCATAAGTGAGACATTTGGTGATCAACCTTGTGTATTCAGTTTTCCACTATCAATGAATTAAAAATTGATGTTTAGTGAAGTGTTGTGAAATCCTTAGATGATGCACAAGGTAGTGGATGTAGATAAAGAAATCGCATTACTATAAATCATTGTGTGTTTTATGTTTCTGCATTTATGTTTAAGTTGATGCTTTGATTGTTGATCTTATATCTCTTCAACCTTTCAGATCCTTTTGCTTATCCTTGATTTGAAAAGAAAATATCTTATGTTTTATTTCTTGAGAAAAATGATGATGAAAAAACTATCATTTGAACCAGTGTTGTGTTTGAAAAAACTAAGAGGGGTAGTGAATTTAGTTTTTTTAAATTTTTAAAACTTTCTTCCAAACGAAGAGAAATGATCTAAACAAAAACAAGATATAAAAGTTAGAAAGAGAAGATCAAAGACAAGCAATTTATAGTGGTTTGACTAACTAAAAATCTACGTCCACTACCTTGAGACGGAAAAATAGCCTATTTGGTCCTTTTCGATATTCTACATTTTCGAATAAAGACGGTTCGTTTTATTTTAACTTTTAACATCCATATAGTTTTTTCGACCTGTCTATAAAGGACTTCTGTCAAAGTCCCATCAACCCAGTCACGTGCCTCGCATGTGAGACACACTTTAAGGGTATTTCAGACATTTCAACATATTTCCAACAATAAAATTTTAGGTACTCAATTGTTAAATAAAATAACTATGTATACCCAATTTAAAATAACCAAAAAAATAAATTCTAAATTCTTCTCTTCCCCTCTATCTTCATCCACCCTTCACCCTCCTCCACCACCGCCACCACCAACTAATTTTTTTCTCAAATTCTGAATATTGGTATTTAAAATTTTGGTTCGATTTATACAAAAATTCACTACAGAAATCTGCTTCATTCATAATCATCAAAATCTACAGATTGACAAATTAGTTCTTTGTTCCTTTGCAACCTATAAATTTTGATTTAAGGGCAAAAAAGTTGCAATTTTGATTCTCTTGTTGATTTATCTTTGTTGTTTCTGTTTCAGAGCTCAGATGAATTGGTTCAGGGAGCATATTGCATGTCTTGCTGCTCTAAATAAACCTTTTGTTGATTTGAAAACCCTCTCCACCCCTCTCACCGCCCACCCCCTCCCGCTGTCAAAGACTTTGCTGATATGAAACCTCTCTGATTTAAAAAAAAAAAAAAAAAAACTCATTCAAAATTTTCAAAGGCTCATATTTTTTCTTGAAGATGTGTAGCAGCACTAATTATATTGTGCTATATTGAGGTTTGGAAATCGTCTTGTAGCAGAGGCCAAATTTTAATAATTTTCTAAGAAGAAAAAGAAAACCTAAGTTCACCAAACTTTATTAATTTTCTAAGCACTAGAACGTCCATTACCATGGATATGTGGAGATTTGGAAGCTTTTGGAACGTTCGAGGAGGAGGACATGAAAGTCAAGACCATCAAACAAATATAAAGCAAATGAAGTTTCAAGATGAAAATCAACAAAATCCAAACTAATTACAAAGTGTAAATCCATCCCCTCAAATTTGCAAATTAGTATTGTTAACTTTCTTGAACCAAATGTTTCAAGAGAAAAAAAAAATTAAAGGATGATGCAAGTGGTGATTGTTGGTGGTGAAGAGTGTAGTGGTGGTGGCGGCGGTGGTGAAGAGTGTAGATGATGAAGATGGAGAATATGTGTTTAGAATTTTTTTTGTTAGTTTAAATTGAGTATTTTAGTTATTTTGTTTAACAATTGAGTACCAAATCTTTTATTGTGGGAACTAGATTGAAATGTCTGAAATGCCCTTAAAAAGTACATCACATGTGAGGCACCTGCCTGTGTTAACGGAGAATTGACAGAAAATGTGACAGAAGTCCTTTATAAGCAGGTCGAAAAAACTATATGGATGTTAAAAGTTAAAATAAAATGAACCGTCTTTATTCGAAAATGTAGAATATCGAAAAGGACCAAATAGGCTATTTTGCCCCTTGAGACTAACCCAAGGATTTCAACAACACACTAACTTCCCTTTACAACTTAATGATGATGGGATCAAACTAATATTACCCAAGTGGCTAACTCGCCAAGTGTTTTACACAACAACCACTGCATAAGTTCACAAAGAGCACAACTCACAGAGTGCTTTACAATCTCACAAAGCGAGTAACTCATTAAGAACTTTCTAACTCACAAAGAGATGAGGGGAATATATAACCAAAACAATCACACTTTATGTGATGAATAAAAACACTTGTGTAGCTCAAAATTTCTAAGCTCAAATCATAATGATCACTCTTGTTTATCACATGAAAGTGTAATAAATGTGCCTCTACCACCTGATTGGACACTCCAGTCGGCTGACATAGGTGTCAAGTCGTCCGGGGTTCGTCCTGACAGTTTTAGATGGTCTTTTGTATACATGCAGTCGACCTAACAAGGGGCATCGGTCGTTCGAACTAAGATCAAGGTCGACAGGACAACTAGGCGTTGAAGTTCAAGAACATTCAAAGTGACTAAGTAGAACTTCACACTTCGGTCGACCTAACCACATAGGTCAGTCGACCGACCTTCATCAGGTCGTCCGAGATTTATGCTCAGTCGACCTAGGTGATGGTCATAAGTGGATTTTCCACTAAGTCTCAATTCAAATGCACTATAACTCATGCAAAAATCATTTGTGCTAAAAGCAAACCTTTGAATTAAGCATATTTTAGCTTAGTTGATCTAGGGATTGAAAACTAAGGTTTTTAAAACACATCTTATATGAAAGCATTTTTCGTGCATGCATGAACCGTGTGAGACATGTACTTTTGAGCTTAGATTCAAGGGTTTACAAGATATAGAAAATCTAATCTACATTGGCATATACTTAAGTTTTCAATGCTTCTTCGTGCAATCACATCTCTTGAATCTTCAATGTATAAGTATTGCCACATGACTTGTGGATTCATCTAGAAGATCTGGAAGATCTTGGTGCTTTAATATTATCTATCACATTAGCAAATAACGTTAAAACATCATCAACTGTTTGACCTTGATAAAAATAGAGAAACTAGCTATTAAGACTTACAATCTCCCTTTTTTTTTATTATGACAAACTTTTATGTAATGTGATAGGGTATAAATATAGAGAAAAGGAAAGATGACTTTCGAAAGAGTAAAGTCAAGCGCAAGATCATCTATGGGATTTTAAGAGTTAAAAAATCAATCAACCTTAGGGATAAAGTAGAGATTTACTTAATGAATTCTCCCCCTGAGGTTGTGTCTCATGTTAATAAAGACAAAATTGAATGATAGATGAAAAGAGATCACAATTTTGTAAGGTAGCATGATGATTCGATCGACCGCAATCTTGGGTTAGGCCGACAGAGTAGCTGCGATCGACCGAAGCATAACTAGGTTGGTCGACCGAACTTTTGACAGAAAGAGTGTCAACCTGCAAAAAACAGTTACAAGGCATATACACATGCAATCAAGGCTATTGAACTAACAAATGAAGAAATATATGATCATAAGTTAAAAAACATGTTTAACACTTGAAGATTCAAACACAAATAGCTTATGCTACATATTCTAGTCATATTAACCAAGATAAGCACATTACATAGCATATTTTTCTCCCCCTTGTCATAGATCAAAAAGAGTTTAGGGGGTTAGAATGAGCTCTCATCACAATGATATCATCATTGAGCTCCTAAACATATCATCAAGATAAAACAAAGCATAGCATGTTTATAAAGACTTTAAACAATTCATACAATGATAGGTGTCAACACCGAAACCAAATTGCATTACAATGGCTCCCACCATCTCTTCTCCAACCGGAACACTCTTCCCTCCTATCCGAAGGCCGAATACCATCAAGTTAACACCTAATCTGATCATCTACCACAGTACCATCAAGTTAACACATTATCACCAGATCTTCAATGTACTCAGTTGCGCGACCGAGTACTTCATAACAAAACATGCACGCAATAGAGAGAGGGGTGAAGAACCGATTGGCTTCTGTCAGTAATCTTAATTGCACAAAGTGATTTGAGTAAAACTATTCATACAGTAAACATTACAAAGGCCATTGAAACCAATGCCAAGAAAGGAACAACATAATAATATGCTTATATTTATCTACATAAGCACTTATATAATCATACACCCTTCAATAAAAAACATTACATCCAAAAAGTACAACAAAGCAGTAGTACAAGGTTAACCAGAGGTAATGCCTACCCAATTTGGATGAGCAGCTGCCCCCCTCGACCGCGCTAACTTTGACAGTGATAAATTAAGCTAAACTGAATCATACTGTTTTCTTTCCTCCCGTATCGACTGAAAAATCCGAGCAGCAGATTCAGTGGTCGATCTCCTATTATGGGGCACGACTCTGATCACTCGTGTAGGTAGAGTACCATTGTTGGAGGGATCAATAATGGGAGATGTGGGGAAAAGAGAGGGCATATTGTTGTTACCTTCCAAGTTATCTCCCCTCGCGATTTTTTGCACCATCTCACTTGGACTGCTTGATGTACCGACTTGTACTTCACTATTTCTAGAAGCATGTACTTTTGTTACAGGCACGACCCCATTTGCTCTGTGCTTCGGACTTGGAAGATTACTTGAGTTCTGGCGTTTAATATTTGAGTTAGCCCCCATCCCCTCCTGGTGGATTTCCGTGAAACCCCGATGCAGCAAAATGGTTTGTTTGATCAACAGCTGAATCCGTTATTGACGGCTGATTCATAACCGGCATGCCATATCCAGGGAAGTATCCATGATGTGCGGTAGGGGGAGTAAAGGGAGGAACTCTCATACCTTGATAGTAATTTCGATGAGGAACTCCATATGGTGGATTAAATAAGTTACCAATCATTGGCATCCCCTGGGGGGCCACAAGCCCCACAAGCCGCGGACATATGTCCTGGACCAGGATATGGCTTATACACGAGTCCTTCAGAAGGAGACATAACAGGAATTAACCATTGGTGATGCCCCCACGACTGATGAAAGCATAAAGAACCCTGATTAGGGTCGCCATTCAAAGAACATGCCGGGGAACTTGTCGGGATTGGCCTGTGGCTTGGAGGTTGACTATCATTCTGCACGGAGGACAAAGAAGCCTTGCCCACAGTATTCTCAGTAGAGCATTCCAATTTGTCACTTGGCTTCTCTGCATCATTTTTAAATATAGCAGCACTTGGAAGTGTTTTGACAATATATTCAAATGGTCGTTTCTTTGCATGGGAGACCATGATTGGCTTGGCCAAGAAAGTATTATCCTCGAGCAGATTGGGAGCACCAGCCATCAGTTTTTGAACCTATAAATGACATGATCACAATTGAAATTTCATTATTTTAGAAAATTTAATTCAAATGATGCCTTTACACCATTAATCATAATATTAAACTGGAAGGCTTGAAGTGACAACATCAAAGAAGTCATACATTTAGCAACCTATGCAACTCGAAGGCTTGAACTGCAAATACTCTCTGTTGACTGTAATGGAAGAAAAATACAAGGTTAGGAGAGACGTTCTGAGCATAGGGACACAAGTGATAAAATGATAAAAAGAGTATGATAAGAGCAAGTAAAATTTCATTCGTTTAGGAATATTGTACACAGAATAAAGCGCATGCGCAACAGTGGTCAACCCAAGATAGGAAATGGGGAAGGACAATGAGTATCAGGGTATGCCGAAGAAAATTGGATATGTACAGTACAACTGTCCACCACTTTAAATCATAAAAAATAAGGGTATTAAGACCATAAGATACTTTAAGACAAGTTGGTTTAGGGAGATGTAGAAGAATAACCAGAAAACGAAAACTAGAAATTTAGTGTGGAAATTCAAGTACGTAGACAAGGCTTTGGCCTAATGATAACCAATAATGTTTAAAGGCAGCTCGAGACATAAGAAATAGTTGCTCTGCACTATGTATACTAGTTCCAATGTGAATACTGTTCGGATTTTTGAATCTTCAGAATAGGCCAAAAGGGTTCTTCCAGGCTGTCCAAAGTAATTATTCAGGGATCATGAGATACCGCCGACTGTAGCAGGGATGGTGTTTTCACAACTTTAGGAGGATTGAAACCCAGCGATAGCAAAAGGTAACACAAACCATTAAGCATCATCCAACTCACCTTGTACCAAAAGTATGTAGGTCTGAGATGAACCCCACCTGACATGTAGATGGATGGTGGAACACTTCAAATGTCTAACAAAGACTAATAAACCATGAAAGTGACCACCTTGATGGAATCTCGAATGTGTAGCATGATTTCGGAACTCCATGTAATGTACCTCGACTCACAACAGATATGCTCAAGGAGAATAAATATTCTCAACCCCTACAAAGAACTCTGAATGGTGCCCATACAACCAAATCAGTTGCAAGTTGAGAAATCACATAGAAGATAATCTCAACTCGTCACAACTGGTTCAACTCCAGAGATCCCAACTTTTTCCAGCAATATTTCGATTACTTAAGTCTTAATTCATGGAACTAATGGAATATAAATATGAAAGATTACTGTGAACTGTAGGATAAAGAAAAAAAATCTTATTCCACAAAACAACAAGCATAAGATATTTACAACCTAGACATCTAATCAAGAAACCAAAGTCAACTTTGATACAATAGTACTAACAAGAGAAAGCACTGGAGATGAGTAGAGGGTGTTACTGCCTTCCTATCAACCCCTGATTCATTTGTTTTACCAGCCTTTCCATTACTTAATGCAGAATCTCCAATCTCAACATTTTATGATCACATGCATAACAGGAAGAAGAAAAAAAGCACATTTATCACAGGTATACACAATAGACATACAAAGTCTTGATTTTGTTTTCTTCTTCTCCTTTTTTTATTGGGATCATGAGAAATATCGATGCATTGGAGGGTGCAGAAAAATATCAATGAAGAGGATATTACAACAGAAGAAATTCAAGCACAAACATACTTTTTACAGGCAGCTGAATCCAACCTCCACAAAATTCGATGCCCCAAAAAAAAGTACTTACTTGACAATAGCTCTTATGGCTTTCCAAAAATGCTTCTGTCCAATTATTTTTACGACATCATCTGGACTTATGTCAATGCCCGAGACAGAATCCACAATGGAAGTATCAGAGGTATCATCAGACATTTCTGCAATTCCAGCCGGTAATGACCTACAAGTCCTATCTTCACGACATACAGAATTATCTAGAATCCTCTGCTCCTCAAAATGACAATCCCACCCGGTGATTGAGGAATTTCCATTATTATGTTTTCCCCTTAAAGACTCATTCAATACAGCATCCCTAATTGTCCTGCTTGTAGGATCACATGCGGTCATGTGCTCTGGAAGTAAACCACGACCAGACTTCTGTAATCTGCAATTATTTATAGTACTATCTCTTGGTTCACGATACAAACTTGAGTTGTTCTGCCTTAATGCAACTTCATCAATGTTCGTGGATGGTGAGTTTGAAACAACTTTAATTGACTGCTCCCGAGAAGGAACAAACTCTTGCAGATTCTCTTCATTGTGTTGGCTTCTAGTTTCCTGTCTTATGGTGGGGCCAATTGTCGGGAACTGTTTGGGGACATTTCCGCTTGAGGCTGGACGTTTCAAGGAATGTGGAGTGGAAGCTTGATCAGAAACTTTTGTCCTGCCCACATTATTATGATTTCTAACACAATCTTGCCCCATATTAGACTCCATAAATATAGGAACCATAAAATCATCTTCCTCCGACTCTTTCAGCTCAAGTTGCACCTGTGACGACCGATATTTCGACATTAAACTAGGTTAGTTTAATATATGCTTTTTAAATTTTAGAAAATAGTAAAATAGTCATTTCATTTAAGATTAGGGGTAAAATGGTAAATTCAAAGGAAAAAAAAAAAGAAAAAGAAAAAAAAGTAGACTCCAAGTATTCTTGGCTACTAAGAAAATAAAAATAATATTAAGATAATGAAATAACAAATAAAATAAATTGAGAGATTTAATGGATAATAACAACTAGGTATAGCTTGTCTTTGTCAAGCTTCAATCATAGGATGTAGCTTATATGAGTCAAGTTTCAAGTTTGACAAATGTTCCAATAATTACACAACAAGTCCCTTACACCTTCTATAAATAGAAGCTTTCAAAACACCCTCTCAACACTTACCAAAAGTAGAAACTTTATAATACACCAAACTCCCTCATCACTATCACAAAATCACCACAGTTATGGAAGTTTAGGATATATCTAGAAGTGTATAAAAAGTGAATTATTTCATTAGTCCTTAAATTTTATTTATACTACATACAAATCCCATTTGTTTATTTTGAGTTCTCAATAATTAGTTAAACATAAAAATAAAACAGTTATGGAAGTGATATAAAAATAAATATGTGATCAAATAAATTTTACAAGAAGTTTCGGTACGTTACACGAATTTGCAGTTTGGTACCTGAACTTTAAGAATTTACACAAAAGACCCTAATATCCTAGAAACTTATTCTGAAGAGTTTTAAGCTTGCATATTATTAAGAATACATTTCTAGAAGTATTTCTTAAAGATTTGATATTTGCGAAATAGGTACAGATCTGACCGAAGTTATACACATAAAGAGACTAAGGTGAGTTCCCTCTTAAAACCGAAGAATTTGTTTTATTAAATGCGTTTTATAGAAATGGTTACAAATGAAAGTTTAAAATATTTATGAAATGGAATTCCGGAAAGTATCTCTGAAAAGTGAATGAATGGCAACTCAGAACTGTATTGTAATTCTGATGGCATTTATACTACTCGATGGAAGTTTTTTTGTTCAGCCATTGGGGGCTTGCGCTGTACGGAGGCTAGTCACCTCGTACGAGAGCATCTCGAACCTTTGGTTTTGGACTTATGGTTATTACTTATTTAAATGGGATCCCTGGCCTGTTGGGAAACAGTAGGGGCAGGGAAAGCATCGGGTTGACTGATCTCCTCTGCGTACCTTCAGCGTCTTCTGGATTTTGAGGCTGAATGTCCCTCTGTTAGGAGGTTTAACTCCAGGGCTTTGGTCTGTGGACTCGGACTGGTAGGTACCCAGCTACCGATGTCTCACTTCTAGACGGGGTATATGGTTGAAAATCATAGCTATGTATGGTGTAAGGCTGGTATTGACTAAAGGGTTATTGACTTGGCCGGTCATGCGCCCTTTTTACTTTAAATTTGATATCCGCAATGATCTTCTTTTTTCAGAATGGTCTTCTTATTCCAGAAAGGATATTTTTCTGAAATTGAATTAAAGAAAGAATATTCTAGATAAAGAGAACGTTTTTTGATGAAGTATTTCTGAATTATTTTGGAAAGGAAAAGTATTTCTGATTAAAGAAAGTTTTTTTTCGTGTCTTCAAAGAAAATGTTTGCGAAATGAAAATGAATTTCAAGACATTAGCACTCCCTTCACAGAGAACTCACTGAACTATTTATAGCTCACCCTTTCTCTATTTTAGTTTTGCAGGATTGAGCGGAATAGAACCAGAACCTTTTAACTTTGGATCCAAGATAAATAGCTGATTCAAGGCTAGACACAAATCAAGATTAGAAGACTTTTGAGTTCACACGAAGACCAGAGTCAACTTACGAAATATAGAATATAATATTATTTCTTAGAATTTTATCCTTTTGTACTTTATATTGTAAAAGATAGAACCCAGTGCCGAGAGGGTAGGGTTGTCACAGCACTAATGGTGCACCCATATCAAAACTGCGGTCGTCGTTCTTGTCAGCTGCCTGTCTTGAAGACTGAAGCTGATGTGAGAAAAGCATACCCCGTTGCAAGGACAAGAATTTGAAAGAAACTACGTCAAGAAAGCTCAAATTAGGACATTTACACACTATAAATCCCTCTTAAACAACAAATTTCATGATAAAGGGATTAAATGTTAACAGATTGACCATAGAATGAACATGCACGGAAAAAAATACATAAAGGATGCTTCGAAACCACACGTGAAAGTCATAGATTTCTAATTTTTTTTGTATCTGCATTTTCTCCAAGAAATGCTGAAGTGGAATAAAAACAAGAATAGTGAACACTAAGAAACCACTTCGAACATTTCTTATCCCACTCTGAGTGCATGTGTAGCTAGGGTGCATGACTAAGTAGGCAATAAAAACCACATTAGAGATCTCCATAAACACAGTGAGCAAAACATGTAACTTTTACACTCCCAAATATCTTTTTCCGTTTCCGGAGCAAATATATCCTATGGTTTTCCATGTAACTTATCCCCCCCCCCCCTAATAACCTTCCATTCCAGAAATCAAAGTATAAATGACTACATAAAAAGCGAGAAACACGTTTCAAAAACAACATAGTAATAATAATCTTCCACCATCAAGTTACATGTAACTTTTACACTCAAATATCTTTCTAGTTTCCGCTTCCCGTTTCTGGAGCAAATATATCCTTTGGTTTTCCATGTAACTAAATTCTCTTCCTACTAACCAGTATCTTATCCTCCCCCTTTAATGACTTTCCATTCCATAAATCAAATAAGCTAAGTTCCAAACTACATTTAATCATGTTAATCAAATCGCAAAATTGAATAATAAAACAATCAAAGTAACTAGATATGACTACAAAAGAAGCAATAAGCACATTTCAACAACAACAACTAACAACATAATAATAATAATAATCTTCCAAACACCAAAATAACTTCCAAATAGGATCAAACTAACAGCTTGAACTATTAATATTCCAACTACCTGGCTTGAAGGAGGAGGAGCAGAGTTAACATTGTGATTGGAGTTACTAGGAGCCAAGCTAGGCTTAAATCTTTGAGAAGGAATACTGAGCTGTTCATATAAGGCCATCTTATTCCTTGGAGGTGCTCTTGGCCCTCCTTTCTCAGTATCATTTACATGAAACCTTGGGAACATAGGCCCCATAACTGTTTCATCATCTTTTCCTCTCTTCATTTTCTCTTTTTCAAAAGAAACAACAAAACTTCCTATTTCTTCTTCTCAAGATATTTATATTCAAATTTGGAAACCACTAGATCAAAGTCATCTGAAATCTCATAATAAATTCCCCAATAAAAAGTCAAACTTGCTCAATCTCAGAAATCAAAATCAACTCTTTTCAGTAAACTCACAACAAATCCTCAATTAATTGAGCTCCACAATCAAAATCCACCTCCAAAAACTCCAAAATTCACAATCTCAAGCACCAAAATCAAATCTTTCTAATCCCAGAAATCACAATCAATTCTTTCCCACCAAAACCCACAAATAATTCAACTCCACAATCAAAACCCACATAAAAAAACTCCAAATTCACAAGCTAAAGCATCAAAATCATCTCTTTCTACCTTCAAAATTCAACACCTAATAAAGGGTTTCCTCTTTTTTTTTTTTTTTTGGTAAAAAAAAGTTCGGTGGGTTCGGCTCCGTCACCACCACGGCCAAGATGTGCTCTGTGAACATAGGGCAGCTGCTTACAACTGACTTTGCTGGATCACCCACCAACATAGCCTCACGTCGGCAGCGGGAATTGAACACTTGACCTTTGTAAGAACGTGTCAACTCCTTACCAACTAAACCAATCGATTGGTAAGGGGTTACTGAGCCACTTGACCTTTGTAAAGGGTTTCTCTACTCCTAATAAAATCAATCGATTTCTGAAGAATCCAGATACTAAAAGTTATGATTTCAAGTATTGAATAAAAAAGGAACCTAACCTGTACTTGAATTGTTCAAAAACAATACAAACTGAAAATAGAAAGCTAGAAGAAAAAGGGTGATTTGAATAAATGAAAAAGGAAGGTCAATTTTTTCTTGGATTGGATACAAGAAACATATACAAAAGATAGCACAAGGGCTAATCTAATAGTAGTACTACCAAACACTACCCCCTGTACTGTTAAAGGTGAAAAGGGCATGGGTGGGCCCTCTGTACAAGAAAGTTACAAAAGAAAAGTGCAATGCTAAGGCATTTGTGGACCCCCAATGTTTTTTGGCAGTCCGGCTCCTATGCTGAACGCGAAACTTTCGTCACGTGCAGAACACTCTACTGGCCGTTGATTTAATTTTTTTGAATCGACGGCTAGATTTAAAAGATGTATAAAAAAGACATTTTGGTAATTTCACAAATTAAAAAAGAAAAAAAAAAAGGGGACACCGAATAGTCCCGTCAGTTTGGCTTCCCTAAAAATTCAAAAAAGGGCATTTTGTTTCTTCTTCCTTAACCCTAAAGCTGAACAAATCTTTCTTCTTCCTCACCCTTCCAACCCTCCTCCTCCTTGCAAATATAATTGGATAAAAGTTGCAGCAAAAGACCTCTAATTTCTCTTCCTCACTTTTTTCACAGAGAAAGGAAAGCATTTTCCGAAGAAAAAATCATCAAAATTTCATAAACATTTGTATCAATTTCTCAGGTAGAGGTGTAGTTTTTGAATTTAATAACGAAAATAAATAAATATATATATATATATATATATATATATATATATATATAATTAGCTCTTCTGAAGGAGACAGGAAATAACGCCATTCTTAGACTTAACTGGACCATGTTTCAGGGATTAAAAAATAAAAATAATAATAGCGAAAATTATTTTGATTCTTCAAGCTTCCTTATCTTCAAATTATTTGAAGAAAATATTGAAAAAAGCTTGAGAATTAGGGATTGTCAGTGAGATTGTTCTTAGAAGGCTAATAGAGGCGTTTATCATATAGGCCTTAATCTTTTATAATTTTAATTGAGAACATGTGTTCTGTTATTGAGAATATGTGTTCTTAAATAAAACTTTCGAGTCTTCATAAAGATGAGTTAAAATTTTAAATCAAGAATTATGATACATATCTTTCATATGGAGAAAAATAACAATTTTAGGAGTTCACTCTCGAAGAAATGAATATTTTGGAGAACATGTGTTAAGAGTACAAGAACATGTTATCACTGCACAAGAACATGTGTTCAGAGTACAAGAACATGTGTTCACACTAATAAAACATGTTTACACTACAAAAAAACAAGATATCAAAAAATTAAAGCAAGTGTTCATAGACTTAAAAAAGTACATTGATTATCATAACCAAAATAGGTGTTCATAACCAATGCATAATGTATTCTTAATAATATAACAGGTGTGCACACTAAAAAAACAAGTGTTCACACTCAAAGAACATATGTTCATACTAAAAAAATAGGTGTTCACACCCCAAAAACAGGTGTTCCACTAAAAAAACAAGTGTTCAATATCATAGAACAACTTAATTGAACAATGAATTTGCCAAAAAAAATAACTAGTCTAATTCTTAAGGTGTTCAACACCAACAAGCTATATATTTAAGATATCTAATGCTTAAATTCTGAGATGAATGTTTTCTTCATCTAGGTAGGAAGTGTCTTCTGCATCTTTTACTCGCTGCCTAATATGCTTGGCCCTTGTCTTCTGCATCTTTTTCTCGTTGTTCAATATGCTTGACCCTATTGCCTTTTTAACTTCACAAATCTCTTTAACCTCTTCCTTGAATTCCATTTCCACCATCACGAGTGCAACACCAAATATGCATGATTCTCGGTGATGGTTGAAACCAAGGTTACGTTAATAAACACATGTTCTTTGTCACAGAAGACCTGTTATGCTGTTCTTAGACAAAGAACAGGCGTTCAAAAATATAAAAAAAAACTTGATCTCTTGTCAGATATCTTAACGTTCTCCTCAACAGATAATCAAAAAGAAAAAAACACCAGAAAAGCAAATGATTGACAATTATTTGACATGAAGCACTTATCAAAACTTGTCCATAATTTAGCCTTCCCTTTCATTCATAAAACAAACTACAATTTAAATTTTTCAGGAAAGTCAAATTTTTGTTGCAAAAATCCTTTATATTTCTCTTTTAGACATCTTTTCTGCAGAAGAAATCAATTGGGTTTCTTTTTCAATTTCTTCCCAGCTGTGTTCAAAGAAAAAAAAAATTGGGTAAGATTTGAGAGAGAAAATACAAAAAAAAATATTGAAAATTAGTTGAAGAAAATATTGTTCAAATAATACCTGATAATGCTGTGGCAAATCCTTCATATGTATCGTCGAGAAGAAAGAGGTTGAACACGATTAACATGGAGAGAAGAGGATGAAGCCTCAAGAGGAGGAAAGAGATGAAATTGGAGGAATTTTAGGGATATGAAAATCTCTTTTACCAATTAAAAAGAAAGGAGAGAGAAAAAGGGGATTCAAATTTCATTTTTCCCGCCTAAATGGACAGCAAACAATTATATCCTTTAATACCCCTTCTTTTGATCCAGCCGTTGGATTAAAATTGCTTGATCCAACGGCTCACAGTGCGGTTAAAAAGAAAATGTGGACACATAATTTGGGATCGATGGACTAGCAATTAGCATGAATAAAATATTAATTAGAGATTGGTTGGATTTTCTTTTTTTACTTTCATTAATCCAAAAAAAAACTAAAAATTATATATGGTATATTTGGCTTGAGTCTAATATGTATTTGAAACTCAAACTCTTTTTATATTGAGTACTTGAATGAAATTTCAAACGTTAAATCATTAAAAAAATTTAGACTAGTATAAGATTAAAAATCTCAAATTGAAATCCGATTCAATCATATATTGTTAAGAATCCATTGTGACATTTAATCAAGAATTGCTTTCATAACATAAGCAAAATCACAAAAGACGAAATCTTACATTTTAGTACAAAGTAGCTTGGCGGAACTTTAAGGATAAGAAGGTCACTATTTGTACTATTAAAAAAAAGTAGTCAATTCTAAAAAAGTACATGTAGTCTTATTTAAAAGATAGATGGGTAACTCAATTTTGTAATATCCATAAAAAAAAAAAAAAAAAAAAACTCAATTTTGTAATACTTAATATTTTTTCTATTCATAAAAAAAATTAAGTTTTTATTGTTAGCTCAGTAACGACAGATTCAATTTAATGAGTACTTCTTGATTTTAAATTTGTATTTGACTCGAGTGTTAATATATTTTCGTTGGGTGAATTAGCATCAATGGGTTACAAGTATGTTGAAATTTGAATTTATACAAAGTGTATAGATACAGACGTCCGATTATGCGAGGAAGTAAGGAAGGGATGAATTTATACCATTTTGATGACCATTCCTTGAAGAAACAAGGAACTCTTCAAGCTTTGTTAGTATTGTAGGCCTAGATTTCTTTGGACATGGTTTGTAATTTTCTTTCGTTAAAAAATTACATAGTGAAATTTTTTATTCATCGGGGTGTGTAGTACTGTCAAACGGATTGAAAGTTCGTGATCAACCTCGTAACCCGCACGAAATGGATTGGATATGGACTCGAAAATAAAAATCTATTTAAATGCGGGTATTTTGTGCACGTATTCGTTTGGATTTGGACTTCGCAGACCGGAATCGGATTAATCCGTGGATTAGTCTGCGAAATTAAAATATAAAAACAGACCGGAGTTTACGGACCAAAACTGGACTTATTCTCGATTCAGTTCGCAATATACATATATATTATTTATTTTATTTTTTAAGTTTTATATATCAAAGTCTTTGATATTCATTAGTACCCAACTGTGACTATTGTCAAAGACTCAAAGAATTTAAATTTCCAACCCTAAAATCTAATAAAATGTTGGTTCAAATGTTGGTTCTGAAGTTGGAGTTGAAGATAAAGATGGAGATGAAAATGAAGATGATGATGGAGATGGTGAAGATTAGAAAAACATTAACATTGTTTGATTTGGATTTTTTTTTATTTGTATGTTTAATTTGTTGTTGGACTTTGATCTTTGGACATTTTAATTTTTGTTAGGACTTTTGAGTTTGGATGATCCATTTTTTTTTTTTGGAGTGGAGGATGATATGCTTTTGTGTTTGTATGATTTGTTTTGTTAAGTTTATCATAACATAAACGGTTTATGTTAGAATTCATTAATCTTAAGTTTTTTTTTATTATATATATTTCCTTTAAAAATTGTCAAAAAATGAGAAAGTCCGCGGACCGGTCCGTAATCCGTGGACTATAAACGGATTGGGTATGGACTTACCATTTTGAGGTCCAAAAAGAATAAGTCCAGTCCGGTCCATTTAAAGTTAGTCTGTTGCGAATTTGGACCGAACCAAATTGGACCCGTCCATTTGACAGTGCTAGGGGTGTGTGTGGATGTAATTCTAAGTTGAATTCGAATCACGCTAAAATTCTTATGTTAATTTTTCTGATTTTTTGTGTCTCTATTATAATTAGTTTGTGTAAAGTATTATTACTTTATAGTTTTAATTATTTCACTGTGTACGTAGGCCTGTCAATTGAGCATATTGAATCTAAAATATTGAGTCCAGACTCAAACCCATTAAATTGAGACCCAAGTTGAATTTCTATTGGATTGAGTCTAAATCTTTTCAACCAGATTCCGGACTCAACTATATTGGGT
Organism: Vinca minor; assembly: GCA_026122235.1. NCBI lineage: Eukaryota > Viridiplantae > Streptophyta > Magnoliopsida > Gentianales > Apocynaceae > Vinca > Vinca minor. The sequence continues at coordinate 6,277,237 of JAOCZM010000161.1, read as the reverse complement.
CTTGAATCTAGATTGTGTCCGCTCATTAATTTTACTTTTAATTTTATTGATACTCAATTTTATCATCGAAACATGAATATTTTTTTAAATAAAATAAATGATTATTAGCGAAATATTTTGTAAAAAAATAAACACCGTTCATTAACATTAACATCATATCTTTGGGTTATTATAAAACAAAATAAAAAAATATTGAGTCTCTTGGGTCTATACAATTATAATTTAGACCCACAACTCTTGGGTCTCATACTTGGTTTGGATCATACCCATATGAGTCCAGACTCAATCTAAATTTGAGTATAAAAAATCTATCTAGATCCAAATTGAGTCTTATGAATCTGAATCTGGATATGTATCTGGACTCTTGAGTTCAATTGACAAGATTATATGTACAGTACAATACTGATTATGTGATTGTGAATCTTTATCAGTAGCCCCTCAACATTTTCTCCTTGTGTTGTAGTGGGGAGGAGCTTTAACGAGTTCTGTTCGAGACTTTCGTACATGTTAGTTATTCCCACGCTATCGTATTATTATGTACAAACATTTTGAATTGTAAATTTTTTATCCCTCCAAAATTTCATCCATTCAAGACTTCGAACTCTAATTAACATCGCAGTATATGTACAAACATTTTGAATTGTAAACAAATGGACTCACTTGTCAAACTCAAGTGCTCCAGATCTCATGTACCCACGGACTATTTATTTCTATTATTGTATTATCTTTGCCTTTTTCAAGTTGTCTTTATGGCATTTGCTTAAGAGTTTATTAGGTGCATCCATGGATAGTCTTATAAGGGACTTTTGGTGGGGATTTAAGGAGAATTCTGGGAGACACCTATATTTGAAGGCTTGGGACGCTGTTTGTGCACCTAAACAGACAGGTGGTACGGGATTTAGAAAGGCACTTGACATGAATAAGGCTTGTGTTGCTAAGCTTGGATGGTCTTTGATGCATAATTCTGAGAAAACTTGGGTTAAGATGATTAAGTCTAAATATTTAAGAGGTAGGAACTTGTTAAATGTGAGTAGTAATGAGATTTCTGGGTCTTGGATTTGGTCTAGCATTGTCAATTCTGTGGATGTACTCAAAAGAGGAACTTGTTTTAAAGTTGGCTATGGTTCTTCTGTGAACATTTGGAATGATGTGTGGATTCCTTATGTGGAAGGTTTTAGAGTTCCTGCTTCTGTGAGGCTACCTAATTCACCTGTGATAGTTAAAGATCTTATGCTCCACGATCATGATGGCTGGAATAGGAATCTGCTTGAACTTTCCTTTGATCAGGCTACTGTTGCTGCTATCTTGAAGATTATTCCCTCGAGGGAACAAGACTCGCTGATTTGGTTGCCCTCTTCGACAGGGCATTTTTCTGTTAAATCAGCCTATAAATCTTTGATTAGTTCCAGGTATGTTGGTGTGTCTCTTAATCATAAAAAACAGTGGAATTTGCTATAGAATTCAAATATTCACAATAGGCATAAGTTGCTCATTTGGAAGATCTTGCACAATGTTCTACCTACCAGAGGAAGACTCAAATTATGTTTCAGAATTGATGAGGAGCTGTGTATCTTGTGTCAGGGTGAGGTAGAAACCCTTGAACATATCTTTATAAATTGTCCCGTCTCTAGAGCTATTTGGGCAGGTTCTAAATGGAAGCTGGATATGGAAATATTCAAGGACTGGAGCATCGTTAGGTGGTTTAGGGAGGTAAGTGAGTCTTCGAATTTATTAACCATTTTAACTGATCAGAGACCTGAGTTCTTGAATTTTTTTGCAGTACTTTTGGAACAAGTTTGGTTACAAAGGAATGAGGTGCTGCATGGCAAACAAAAAAAACCATGGGAGGAAATATTAAAGCTGATAGAGATTAAAGCAGCAAATTACTGGGAGGCAACATTAGGCAGGAAGCTGAAAAGGGTCTCAAAGCTTAAAATATCAGTATGGGAGAGGCCTCCTAAAGGTGTTGTGAAAATCAATTTTGATGCTGGTTTCATTACAGAAGATAAAGCAGTAAGTTCCTTACTTATCAGAAATGAGGTAGGGGAAATTCAAGGGGTGTGGATCTTCAGATTTCAAGCTAGAACACAATTTGAAGCAGAGGCTCAAGCTGCGGTCCATGCTTTGGAAAAATTACAATCTATGAATATTCATAAAGCCATTGTGGAAGGGGACTGCCTAAATGTGCTCAAAGGCCTCCAAGGCTATTCACATTGATATTCATTGGACTGGTTTGGACTTGGTCAACTTAGGGAAATCTATTCTAGCTAAGTTTAAAAACTGGAAAACTAGCTTTGTGTATAGAATAGCAAATGTCCATGCACATAATGTTGCTTTATGGGCTAAATCCAATTGTCTTTCCGGTTATTTAGAGCCGTCTGCAATTCCTCCGTCCGTCCTTTGTGATAGGGGAGGCACTTTTTGTAATCTTGATCCAAGTTTGGATCCTTCTAATGGTTAATGATTTACTTAGAACGTGGGATTTTTCTATTTCGAGTGAAATAATGTGCTGTTTGGTTGGGCATCTTCTTTGCATAATAGAATCCACTTTATGATCCTCGATAAAGAAAATTATATAATAATATGAATAATTTTATACCATAAAGTACATACAGATAATGCGCAAACACCATAATTTTCCCTTTCAAGGAGGAAGGAAGATTAGAGAAGACAAAATTGATATTTCCCATTCAATAATAATAATTGGATCAAGAATTTTTAAACTTTTTTATTACTTTTTTTTTTTGCTAAATACTTATCAAGAGAAAGAAGGTAGTACTAAACTAAGAGTTATCACTTCGAGTAAAAAGTAAAAATGCTGCATTTACTATTTTAGCATTAGACTACTCTTTCTTCTTTTATTTAATCAAAAATCATTTCTTGTTCTTCTATTAAGGAGATCCCAATAATTGGAGTATGAGCGGGGATAGATAAGAGACTGACATAATCTTTGGCAAATCAATCTCTGAAATAGTGGGTGATTTCTCCAAACTTAGTCAGACTACACATGAAAAAGTTTGAAGCTCTCAAGTCAATCTTTGTGACTATTGGAACAAGAGCCACACCTAAATATTTTGTGGCCTTGTTCTTAAGTGAATTAAGGGAGGAAATCAGAGGTATGGAAAAAAGGAATGGACATGAGATTAAATGGCTTTCACATGTGAGATGCACGTGCAATCTTTCAACGGATTCTGCCTTGTTTGTGGTAGTGAAATTAAAATTATATAGAAGAAAGAGTTACAAAATTAAAAATAATTAACAAGTAATTATACAGTGTTCAAATTTTAAAAATAGCTATAGGACTAATTTTGCCATTTTCTCTAAAATTTAAATTCAATAACGCCAAAGCCAAACAGATCAATAAAGTCACATGTTGCGACTATTCGCCCAAATTGTTCAATAAGATCTTGGACATCGTTCCACAATAGCCTCAGTCCTTGTGTTAAGATTGTCAAAATTATAATTTACGATTTTACGATTAGAAAGATATAAATTGAGTTAAATTCTATAAAAGTCATTGTAGGAGAAGATCATGTAGGATAGATGATCTGACTTGTAAAATCGTTGTATCGGACAATCCGATAGTCACTGATTCTGTCTAAACATAGATGATGTAAGAAGCTTTGTTTCAGAAAGTAAAACAAACATACGTTTATTACAGTATAATTTATTAGCGTACAATTTTGTGGATAGTTATGAAGCTTTTCGGCATTTGACAGCAACATATTTAAGTATACCTTCATCGGCTGCCTTACCTAACATCTTAATTCCCAGTGCAAACTTCATTGAACTCCATCCTGCCGTATCAAACATGGTCCATAACAAATTAAGTGAGGGCCGTCACTATTTCTTACTCTCTCCATTTCAAAATATAACTCGTTTAACATATATAGCAGGAAAAAAAAAGTACTTTTTTAGTCAAAATATAAATATCTCTCTTAAATATGACGGTAAGAATCATTCGGTGTCTCATTTCATGTGCCACTAATAAGAAATTGACATGTGTTAATTTATTAATTAAAAAATTATAACATAAAAGAAATAGTGGAACACGTAGGAGAAATGTGAACATGTGTCAATCATTTATTCGTGGGATAGAGAAGGGGACGCATAATGGGGACAAATGATTTTTTGGGCTGAATATGACTTGTATACCACTAATTATATTTAAAAAAGTAATATTGATATTTTGATATAAAAAAAAGCTTACTTCCTTAATTTTTGTTATATTTTCTAAACGATTTATGTTATGGGAATGGGGTTGTAAAACATAAAATAAAGGAATTTGATCATACTGGAATTAATGTAAAGTAGTATATCCTGCTTACCTCCGTGCCATAGAAATGAAATCATGCCCTTCCATGAGAATGCTTCTTTCACAAATGTAGGATAAAAAGGTGTAACGTTTTGAGTCCAGTCTTCAATCTCAACACCCTGACAATATTTTTTAAAAATTACAAGAATTGGTTACTTGTAGTATAATCATTCGGATCAAAATGCCATGCTTAATGAAATAATTATGGTAATGTTAGTAATGTGCACATAAATCAAAATAGTTATTAAAGTTGCTTCCTCTTATGTCTTTTAGTTTTGATTTGAGGGCATGATAAACTGAGTAAACAACACATACTCTTTGCAAAGTTTTGGATTTTTTTGTTAATGAGTTGTAATTAGGGTTTATTCTTATAAATAGTCTACCTGTTTAACCTAAATATCATATATCAACATAGTAAATATTCTGCTTAGTAGCGCCCCCAGACGTAGTCAATTCCTTGACGAATTGGGTTAACAATTTATTGAGCCTTTCTTTATTGTTTTCGATCTCGTTTTTCCTCCCAATATTGTGTTTATTTCCTAACAAATTCCGTAGCAGACGTGACAGTATAGGCGTACTACTGTTTAAGTAGTATTATGTGAGTAGTCACCTTGTGCATTCATTGTTAAAGGCTAAGTCAGTGCCCAATACATCTGTCACACTGGTATTCTGTGGGAGTAGATACTTTATTCATTTATTGTTGAAATGTTAAGTTTGTCTCCTATCTATCCCTGCTAATGCTCCAATTATCAAGTATTTCATTATTGTTGTATTTGAAGTGAAGAGATTAAATTACCTGGATGGTAAGGGGAGTGAACCATTTGATGTAATCAGATGAAGAACAAAACTGTGATAGAACAAGGTAATCACACAACTTGTTCAATGTTTTTTGCTCCTCTGGTTTCATGGCAACATTTCTTAGAGCAAATGATAGGATAATTATTGGAGCACCAGGAGCTGCTACTCGAACAATCTCACGAATGAACTATTTTAATTCAGTTTTTAAACCAATAAAAACATATTATAAGATTATTGAATCGGAATGAAAAAGAAATTATGGAAAGTGCATAATATATAACCTTTTCTTTATCTTGAATTTCTTCTATACATCCAATACTGAGAACCAAATCAAATGTACCATCTGGGTAGGGCATATCTATAGCATCCCCAACATCAAAACAAACCTGATTTTTCCAATGAAGTTGTTAGCAAAATAAACTAGTTATGATACCAAGAGAGTAATTGATAGCGGGAAAATTCAATCATATTACTGTACTTGTATCCACTGGCGGAGCCTTGCCCCCCCAATTTTTTCCAAAAAAAAAAAAAAAAAATTTATATTTTTAGTTTTATTTTTGTAACACCTCATTCCGTGAATATTTTGAATCACTTTACGATTTAAAATTAGATTTTTTAGTTCGTGAAGTATAGGAATGAAACCACTTGTATCTTAACAATTTTGGTTAAAATTGTAACAAATTTAAATGTAAGAAAGTATAATATTTATAATATTTCATTAAAAAAATCATAATATATAGATTATACGCTACAAGTCTATGATAGATATAGACTCCTACTTGTGCTACCGCCTAACACCGAATTATTGGACTTCTCTTCAAAGCAAATGTAAGCTACTGTCTTGGACTTCTCTTCAAAGCAAATGGCGATTTTTTTCTCAACCTCTAATTAGGGTTTCTATTCTCCTCAATCATCAATCCTTATCATCCTTCATTATTTGAATTAAATAGGTAACCTATTTAATGCTTCTTTACTCTTCATTATTTATGTATATTTTGCTTACTACCTCTGTTCCATACTTCCATTATTTTAGAAATGCCTCTTTAATCTTCATTATTTATGTATATTTTCTTTGAAATACATATGATTGCTATTTCCTGATATATGTACAATTATGTTTTTGCACAGTTATGGATAAATTCGTTATTAAACGTAAATTTGCGCTTTGTTCTGAACAAACTAGTGAAAGGGGACTTAGTGATAAAAGGGTTGAGATTGGAAATGAAAATGATACAAAAATGGATGTTGAAGAGGATTTACTTGAAACTAATGCGGGAAATGTTAGAGATGAAACACTTGAATTTGATATTGAACAATTGCCTTCGGATCCTGGTTTGAGAATCCCAATACAAAATTATGATGTTAATGTGCGAGATTTAATTCGGAGGACATATTTGCAGAGAGGTCCTTGTCAACATAGAAATCATGTATTTCCAGCCACAAAATATGGTACGAAAGATAGGCGATTTTGTATGTCATGGTATAATGAGAATTCTAGTTGGTTGGAGTATAGTATAGCAAAAGATGCCATATTTTGTTTATACTGTTATCTTTTCAGTGACGGATGTGGTTCATTTGTAAACATTGGGTTCTCAAAGTGGAAAAAAAAAAGAACTCATTAGAAAGCACGTTGCAAAATCAAACAGTGTACACAATCAGGCTCGAATTAAGTATGAATCTTTCAAGAATCAGGGGCACAATATTCGATCTTGTCTTGTTAAGCAATCAAATCAAGCTCAAAATGATTATCGAATTCAGTTAAACGTGTCTATTGATTGTGTTCGCTTTCTCTTACGACAAGGTTTGGCCTTCCGTGGACATGATGAATTTGAAGAGTCGAATAATAAAGGTAATTTTCTTGAGTTTTTGCACTGGTTATGTGATCATAATGATGAAATTAAAGGGGTTACTTTGAAGAATGCGCCTGTACATCTCAAATTAACATCTCCATGTGTTCAAAAAGATATTGTTAGTGCCATTGCTTCTACAATTTTAAATGTGATTATCAAAGATAATGGTGATAGATTGTTTTCTATTCTTGTTGATGAATCTCGTGACATATCAATGAAGGAGAAAATGTCGTTAGTATTTCGTTATGTGAAGAATGGACAAATATTGGAGCATTTTGTTGGTATTAATCATGTATCAAGTACTCAGCTATCTCCCTTAAGGGTGCAATTGATCAATTCTTCTCCAAGCATAGTTTAAGTATCTCTAATTTAAGAGGTCAAGGATATGATGGAGCGAGTAATATGAGAGGCGAGTATAATGGATTGAAAACACTTATATTAAAAGAAAATCCAAGTGCTCATTATATTCATTGCTTTGCTCATCAATTACAATTAGCTCTTGTAGCTGTGGCACAGAAACATTCGAAGATTGAAACATTCTTTACTTTGGTGCATAGATTGGTGAATGTTGTTGGAGGTTCAGCAAAACGGAGTGATCTTCTTCGAGAGAAACAGAGACTGAAATTTTTTGAAGCACTTAGACTTGATGAAATACCAAGTGGGACGGGTCTTAATCAAGAAACTACCCTTAAGCGTTCTGGTGATACACGTTGGGGCTCTCACTATGAATGTTTAATTAATTTGATAATCATGTTTTCATCTACAGTTGAAGTTATTGAAATGATTAGCTTTGATTGTACAAGTACAGGAACAAGAGGTGATGCATGTATTTTACTGGAGTTGATGTTAAAGTTTGACTTTGTATTTAATCTACATCTCATGAAGAAGATCTTGGGAATTTCAAATGAATTGTCTAAAGCATTACAACGGAAAGATCAAGATATTGTCAATGCTATGAAATTAGTGAAGTACTCTAAATTGCAGCTACAAACATTGAGGAATGATGGATGGGATTCTTTTATTGAGATTATTTCGACGTTTTGTCGCTCGCACAATATCAATGTTCAAGGGTTCGTTCAAGTGACAAATTTACATCACTATTGTGTTGAAATGTTTTATGTTATCATTGATATGCAACTTCAAGAATTGAATAATCGCTTTTCAGAGGTGAATAGTGACCTACTAATTTGCGTTGTGTGCTTGTGTCCAAATAGATCATTTGTTGATTTTGACAAGAATAAATTGATTCGACTATGTGGATACTATCCATTGGATTTTGATGCAGGACATATCTTAGCACTGGATGATCAACTTGATACATATACTATTGACATGCGTATGAGTGAAGAGTTCCAAGGATTGCAGGGTATTAGTGAGCTTTCACAAAGGTTATTTGCAGAAAACAAGCATCAAGTTTACCCATTAGTGTACAAGCTTTTGACATTGGCTTTAATTCTACCGGTCGCTACTGCTTCAGTTGAGAGAGTATTTTCTGCAATGAGTATTGTCAAGAGTCGTCTACGCAATCAAATTGGAGATCAGTGGTTGAATGATAGTTTAATTGCATTTGTTGAGAAAGATGTATTTGATACTATTGAGAATGATGTAATTATAGAATATTATCTAAGTATGAAAACGCGTAGGGAACAATTGTAATGAAATATTTAATATGAATTTTTTTTGTCAATGTTAATTGTGCCCCCCCCCCCTTGTTTGTAATGTCAGGCTCCGCCGCTGCTTGTATCAAATGACCTTATAACTTTTTCATATTAATTGGGTGAGACCTACATGTAGATATGAATTTATGGGGTTCGTTTAATTAATGTGAGGGATTGTGGTGTTAGTCCCACAAAAAATGTTATAAGATTGAGTGACACTTGATTGAGTAACTATATAGTTTTGATATGGATCAGAACTGACCACATCACTAAAGAATGAGAAAAAACACAATTATGTGATGACGTGACTAATTATGAACCACAAGATCCACATGGACGTGAGTCCATAATAGAAAAATCCTATACTAATTGAGTATTGGGCAATGTTTTGAAACCCGGACCGGACATCGACCCGTAAAAATTACTGGGTCACGGGTCACTGGTTGGACCGTCATCGACCTGTTCATCAACCCGGTGACGTCATAAATATTAAAAAATATATAATATATACTTATTAATAAAAAATAAAGTTAATGTAAAAATTTTCAAATAAACATCTCGTTGATATAAATTTGGATATTAATATTAATGTAAAAATTAAAAAATATTACAAATACAAAAGTGATATAATTACAAAGTAAATAGTTTAGGACTTATTTGTAATATAATTATCTTATAGGATTTTATATGCTAATATTTTAATTGCACTCTTAGTCCTGACTATATATATATATATATATATATATATATATATATATATATATATATACCCTCTTAGGCCCAACCCTACAGAGAAGAAACCCCTAAAAATTCCTTCTTCCTCTCCTCCTCTTCTTCCACCGCCTCTCCCTCCTCCTCTTCTTCCGCCGCGGCTCACCACCACCGCCGCTCTCTTCCTCTTCCTTTCTTCTCCTTCTCTTCCTCTCTTCTCTCCGCCGTTGGAGCCTCTCGGCCGCCGACCTTTCTTCCTTTTTCTTCTTCTTCCGCCGCCTCCCCTCCTCCTCTTCTTCCGCCGCGGCTCACCACCACCGCCGCTGCTCTTCCTCTTCCTTTCTTCTTCTTTGTTTTTGTTCAGAATCTACTTTGTTTTTGTTCGATTTTTTGGGTTTCCGTGGAATTATTGATCTTTGCAGTGAACTTTGAATTAATATTACTTTGGTTTGTAATTGTTTGACCGAAAATTCTGAGCCTTAACTTTGATACCCAAATGATATATATATATATATTCCAAATAAATTTGTGAATTTTTTGGATGCATGAATATGCTTTTTTTTTTCTCTATTTAATTAGAAATGAATTACCCGCTAAAATTTTATTTCTTGGTCTATTTTGATGGATTTACAAGGGGTTTTGTCATCATTAGAATCATAGAATTGTTGGTTTCTGAATACTTTTATATGGTGTAATTACTTTTTGAAATAATTTTACTCAAAGTCTAGTTGAGCATTTAGCAATTTGACAAACAATTTTTTTTTTTTAAGAGTCATGAATTTCTTCTCCTTCCGATCTCCCTTATCTCTTTGTGACCCGGTCGGTTTTCTCAAAACCGTTCCGGTTTTTGGGTCGGCCGGTCCGACTGGCCGGGTAAAACGGGTCAGTGAAATTAGAGCGATTTTTAGCGTGTACGGGTTTTGGCACCTAACCGGACCTAGAGGTCCGGTCGACGGTCCGGTCCGAGTTTCAAAACCATGGTATTGGGCAGCGGGGGCTAATTGAGCTTTTAAAACTAATTAAAAATATGATATTTTTGGATGATTTTTCTTAAATCATTTTTTTTTATTATAAATAATTTAGAGTTGGAGTCCTACCTTGGATTCCAATCCTTGAGCAGCGGCAAGATCTTGAGCAGATTTGACTTGGTCAGGACTTAAGTTGATGCCTCTACACTTTATATCATAATTCTTTGCTACATGGAAACAAGTGCCTCCTATTCCACATCCAACATCTAGCATGCTTTTGGGTTTCTTTTCTGGATCATCTATACAAGTAAATGAAATAATAAAAAAATATTTGTGCACATTTTTCAATACAAATTTCTCAGGCTCTGTCTGTGTCTGCAAATTTGAAACGCGACTCAAGAGCTTGACATCACATAGCTAAACTCGTAATGCGAAAATGAATATCACGAGGTGACCAAGAATACTTATGTTCATGTTATGTCAACACAGATGATCACCAGGGTCGGGGTGACAGTTGCCCCAGAAATTTCTAAAAATACTATTAGATATAATAAATTTTATATTGGCAAAAGTCAATTTTACCTGGAGGTGAGAGTTAATTCAATATGAAAAGTGCATACGAGTGAGTTACCGGAAATATTGGCAAAACGGAGAGCCTCATCGATGATTCGAACTTTGGCAGCTCTGATATTGGTGATGGTGGCGGTGGTTCCCGGGTCAAAAAACCCTTCATGTAAGTGGTCTCCATAGAAGGATTCCCATGGTCCAGCTATATTATTCTCATATATCTTCCCAAACTCCTCTTTCGCCATTGTTGTTTCGAATGGACCTGTTAGTATTCAAAGATGACAATATTGCTAATTACTTTACAAGATGATTTGGACCAATATTGTGTGGATGGAATCATGTGGCCGTATATATATATGTATATATTAGGTTTATAATTGAGTAATTACTTTACAAGATGATTTGGACCAATATTGTGTGGAATCATGTGCAGCCGGTCCCACAATTTTCTCATTTTTAGTAGTACTTGTAAGTATTACATCAAACAGCTACAACCAACTATATTCTGGGACTTGTAGCTAAACTTTCGGGCCATTGTATTAGACTAACCATAATTTACAGAAAGTGCTAGTCATGGTAGTTAAATTTTTGGGGACAATATTTTTGTCCAGGGACTTCCGTCTTCCTCTCATAATGAAAGTGGGACTACCATCTCCAAACCAACCCTAATAAATTCCTTATACTCTACAAACCATAAAAAAAAAAATCGTGACTTGAGGACGGAATTGCCACTTCCGTCCTCAATTTCCAGGTTTTTTTGTAGTTTTTGCAGTGTCAATCTTTTCTCCTTTTGCTTTTGAATAATTGAACTGGAAATGTGAACGGAATTGGCAATTCCGTTTTCATTTCTAACCAATTTTTAGAGACTTGTCAATTCAAAATTCAAATTTGAATTTTTTAACACACCAATTTTATCTATAAATAACCTCACCACACTCTATAACATTCACCACCCTCAAACATTAAATTTTCTTACCCTCTTCAAAATTCATAAAATTTCCTTACCATCTTCAAAATCCATCGTTTAAAATGACAAGCTTTCCGAAATTTATTAAAAAATAAATGGTTAACACATTTAGGGATGTTGATTTTTTAGAGAATGGCCTGAAGAATACGAATAGGCGTTAGTAGAAATTTGCTTTGATTTTTTTTTTCACAGGGTCACAATGATGAAAAAAATTGGTCTGATATGTACAATGAAATTGTGTACTCCATGAACTCCGTCACCAGCGGATATTTCACAACGGAAATGATTGATGCAGGCTTAGTAAAGCTGCGCAGGAGGTTTTGGGATTTTGAGGCACTTTTGCACTAAGCGTGGTTCAAATACGACGGGAGGACAAACACTGTAGATTTGAATGGTGTTGAAGCCCATTCAAATATTATAATATAAGTTTTTCATAACTTACATTTTTGGTTATTTTAACTCTGTATTAGGCTAATTCAAGGGCTAAGCAGTACAGAAGGAAAGGTGAACCCTGGTTTTACCTTCTAGGCCATATTTTAGGGTATAAAGGAAGAGCATTTGTAGACAAATACGGTCAGTGTTCAAAATCACCGGAAGAGATAACTGTTGAGGCTCCCCCCACTACCCGATGTTGGATGGATCGTCCAGCAACACTTGTGTGTGGAACGGATTGCACCTAAATTTCGAAAGAATCAGGGTTTGAATGATCGGGAGTAATATTTTTTATTTTTCCGTGTAATTTTAATTCTAGCAATTGAGTTTTATTGAGAGTTTATTATTTTGTGTCAAATTCTTACTTTTATGATATTAAAAAATACAGAAATGCATAATATTAATAAAAAAAATTGCCAACACACTACAGTGAAAAATAAGGTAGACTTCCCGTGAAAAAGTTTCTGCCCCTTGAGGACGGAAGTGGCCAGATTTTTAGGGATAGAAAATCTTATCCCTTCACCACCAAAATCTCTATAAACTGCAACAACCTCATTCCATTTTCTCACATCAACAAACCATTCAACTCATTTAAATTCTTCAACTTATTTCTTACAAAAAAATCCTATCTTCCCTCATATATTTTTTCTCTAGAAAAATGGCACTTGAATGTCCGATGAGATTGTATTTACATTTCGACCACAATCTAGTGTACGAAGCCGGTGGTTTTTCTCGTTTCGTAGAGCCAAGTGAAAGAAGTAAGGAATTAATAATAAAAAATTCATTTCGACAAATTTGCCACCGAATATGTCTGCGAAAATGAGTCAATCTTTCTAGTGTCAATGTTCTTCTAATAATGATTCGTCCATTTTTCATGCCGACCTACGACATGGTGTTGCATGATTCTCATGTAACTAATGTTACACAGTTGTCATTTTCCGATCCACCAACAATACACAATAATAATTCGGTAATGGATTCGTTGGGTCCAGCATCTGACATTGATGGTGTTCCGGAAACGAAAGACGATGGGGTGATGATAGTGCTGGAGACCACGAGGATAACGGAGTCGAAGAAGAGTTTGATATCGAAGAAAATGATGTCCCTGAAATTCCCCAAGAAAATCCCCCAAGACATTCCTGGACCAAGTAATGACGAGACCGTCCAAGAGACTGAACTTGCACCTATTACCTCGGTTATACTGGAATGGAATATGCCATCATATGGTAATTATGCTAATTTTGCCTGTTGGAACGATATGGGTACCATGCCACCTGTTCCTGAAATGACTTACAGGAAAAAACGCATTAAAAAGTAGAATCCCGATTTCCCTAAAATATGTTTGGGGATGCAGTTTAAGGATAAGCGGGAGGCAATGTTAGCAGTTAACATATGGTATGACCAGGTTGTCTTGAGAAAGTAGAAACGAGACCGAAGTAACAAACAATGGTTCGGCGGGGTATGCAGAAACTCAACAGAATAGAGCCGATACAGTTGGTATGTTGCGTTAACCATAGCATAATGGATGGAATGTGAAAGGTTACCAGACTCAAAGAAAGTCACTATTTCTTGATGGATCAAAACAAAAAACGCAACATGTCATCCTGCTACATCGGGGTAAAAATTATGTATCTTGTTCAGGCTGACCCCGAAATATCTATTAAATTGATTAAGGCTACATGTGTGGATAAATTTTATTTAACATGTACATATAGAAAAGCTTGGTATGCCCGCCGTATTGAAACCCTATTTGGTACTTGGAAATCAACTTTCCAAGTACTACCACATTATATGCGGGCACTACAAGATTCTAACCGGGGTGCAAAAGTCAAATTTCTTTACCATCCACAACTCATTGTTGATGGCCCTAAGGTGTTCAAGTCATTGTTTTGGACATTTAAACCGTTAGTTTACGGTTTCAAGTGGTGTCGGCCTATAATTTCAATGGATGGCACACATCTTAGGGGGGAAATAAAGGGGTACTTATGGTTACAAGCACTATGGATGCTAACAATCAAATTTTACCCCCTTGCTTTTGCTATTGTTGAATCTGAGACAACTTCAACTTGGTCTTGGTTCCTTACAAACCTAAGGCTTCATGTTGTTCAAGACTTACAAGTTTGCCTGATTAGCGATCGGCATCCCGGAATTCTTAGTGTTGTGGCTAGCCTTCCCGGTTGGCAACCATCAATGGCAGTACATCGATATTGCCTAAGGCATTACAGGTCAAATTTTCACACTCATGCCAAAAATAAAGATTTGAAAGATCTTGTGTGGATTGCTACTTCCCAAAAGAAGAAAGTTAAGTGTGATTAATATCTTGACCTTATAAAACACAAAGATCAAGATGCATTTAACTGGTTATTGCAGCATCCGAAATAGTTGTGGACTTTGGCCTACGATGGTGGGAAGCAGCGCTTCGGGTGCATGACGACTAACATGTCTGAAGCGCTTAACAGTGTTTTGAAACAGTCTAGGGCGTTGCCTTTGAGAGGTCTTGTGGATATAGTTTTTTACAAGCTTGTTCACTATTTCGACTTGCACATGCAAGACGTTAATACTTGTAAACCGCCATTCCCTAAGAGAACATGAGATCAGTACTTCGCTTAAGAACATAAAGCTACAACTTTGACTGTGCAAAGACACCACAAAGACCAAGGAATCTATAGGGTCATGTCCCGACATTGAGGACCTGGTGAAGGTGGAAAAATATACACAGTCAACTTATCAACTCGTGATTGTAACTGCGATAAATGGTTTAAACTTTGTAACTTGTAATATTTTAGAATGTATCAATTATCACTTATTTTGATTGTCTGCAATAAAATAAACTTATTTTAATTTTATTTAAATCAATAAGAAAGCATTGCAAATATTACAATGATGTATTATTAAAGTTAATCAAATAAAGAATTGAAAGCATCATTCTCGGCACTATAATCAAGGATGTCGTAACGGGCTGGATGGATTTGTACATAGTCACCGGGTTGCAATCTCGAAAACAAAACAAACTCAGGCCACCCAAAAAAATAGTAATCGTCTCCGCCTTCGTCTCTAGTCACTTGGAGTGTCAGTTTTCTCCTGCGACTATTACGCAAGTGTAGTACTTCAGGGATTACAAGCTGCATTCTAACACGCCATTGCATGTAGTTTCTACATATCCACTGTACACAGAACATCAAAGTACAATAAATAACTTGAAGATGAACGAATATTTTTCCAAAAAATTAATATTAAAAACGTACCGGTTTTGAAAATCCCTAGTACGTATTCTCAATGTCTATTTGAAAACTCTGCCAGAAAAAAGCCCGTCGGAGGGATACGATAATTCCCTCTTAAGGTAACCGATCCCGGGCCTTATAAAAAATCCTCCCTTAAAATAGATATCTAGTAGGTTCATAGGAGAAGGGATAAAATGAACTATATCTGTCAGCCGAAGATTGTTGTCACTCAAAAATTCTTGTAAACTACCGTCTAAGTAGTACTTGTCATCTATTTTGGTTACATAAACGCACCATTGATTCCCAATGACGTCCTTCAGGTAGACACAACTTGCTAAGTCGAGACCAGTTCGCTCCAACCAATTTGTGTACATTGATGGAAGACGCTACAAAAAATCATACTAGTTAGATAATATATTACCATTTTTCTATTGATTTGATTTCCGACAACAATTTTAAATCGGTGTCTGAAATACTCTTTCAGGACGGGATCCATTTCGCTATTCATTTTCAAAATGCTAAATTTGAGAGTAAATACCTAAGTTTGGAAGGAAATTTGGAGAGAAATATAAAAATTATTATGATTTTAGAAGGATAAGTATGTATGTATATATAGAGGATTAAAGGTTGGTTTACAGGACATACCCACTAGAAATTGAGGACGGAAGTGGCAATTTCGTCCTCAAGTCACAAATTTCTTAGAGTTTATAGGGTATCATGAATTTATTATGGTTTTTTTTTTAACCTCATAGAGGGAGGTGGCCTCACAGGAGGAGGAGCCCAAGAAGGGTGGAATTTATTAAGCTCCACGTAGGAGGCGGGTATCGAACCCTCGACCTCACGGTCATGTGCAGTGCCAAGCCCCACTGGGCTATGAACAATTTGATGGAATTTATTATGGTTGGTTTGGAGACGGAAGTACCATTTCCGTCTTCCCCCAGGACCGTCCTGAACAAAAATGTTGTCCCCAAAAATTTAACTGACATGGTTAGCCCTTTTTGTTAAACCATAGTTAGTCTAATGCAATGACCTAAACTTTCAACAAACACGCCTTCTCACACTTCTATCTGTCCCTTAAAAAAATATTTAAAAAAAAAGATTATAGTATTATACGGTCCTCAAAAAGACATGCATGTCTGCAAATTTTGTTGTGACCATCTACATTTTTTCACAGAGTGAAGATTCGATTATTGCAAAAAGTATGAAATTAAATTTTTTGTGTGATAATAATGTATAAGGCAGTTTGTAATAAATTTATATTAAAGTACATTATGTTATTTAAATAATTCATTAACTTATGGATCGAGAGGCTAGTCACTTAGAGTTGGGATTCAATAATTTCAACCGTCGTATGCAAGATCTTACATTTGAATTTTATTTAAAAAAGAACAAGTGTTCTTTTCAAATAAATTATCACATGCATAATAATATAATTGGTTCAACCTCATTAATTATCTTTAATCCAATCGTATAATACGTAAAGTAATTTGATTAATGTAATAAAAGATGTATTAGATGATTCAAAATCCACTGATTTTTCTACTTGAGTAATGAAATATGGTCAGCTGGGTTTCAAAATAAAAAATAAGACATCTCACCTAAAATAGTTAGGTGCCATCATCTAACCGCAGGTCAAGGGCAATATTTTTTTTTTGGTTGAAGAATGATGGATAATCTTCCAATTTAAAAAAATAAAAATAAAGTATGATATATCAGATAAGGGCCGGGGAGACAAGTAGGGACGAAGCAAAACAAAATTACTGTATATTTTTTTTCTCCGGTCCCGAGAATATTACTTGTATGGAGGTTTTACTGTATATTGAATATGTGAATGAAACTCAAACGTTAAATCATTAAAAAAATTAATTTAAAATTAAGACTAATATAAGATATCAACAAGGGGTTGGCCCAGGGTCCCAAGTTCGATACCTACTCCCCGCAATGGGGCAATTAAAATATTCTCCTCCTCATGAGGCTTATCTTCCCTCCCCAGGCATGGGGCACGCTTCAATCTTCCCTATCTAGGGTATTCTCAGCTCTTCCCCTTCGGGCGCTCAAAAAAAAAAAGACTAATATAAGATTAAAAATCTCAAACTGAAATCCGATTCAATCATATATTGTTAAGAATCCATTGTGACATTTAATAAAGATTTGTTTTCATAACATAAGCAAAATCCCAAAAGACGAAATCTTACATTTTAGTACAAAGTAGCTTGGCGGAACTTTAAGGATAAGAAATCTAGCAAAAAAAAAAAACTTTAAGGATAAGAAGGCCACTATTTGTACTATAAAAAAAAGGGCAAAAAATCTTCTGTCCCCGTGTATTTCTCCATTCTTCTCCCTTACCAATCATAATTCACCGTGTGTATATATAATTGAAAAAAATATATTTATATAGTAAATTCTGATTGGTTGGGGACATACAATGGGACAGAGGATTTTCACCCCAAAAAAGTAGTTAATTCTAAAAAAGTACATGTAGTCTTGTTTAAAAGATAGGGCAAAAAATCCCCTGTCCCCATTTGTGTGTGTCCCCGTGTCCCCAACCAATCACAATTCACCATGTGTATATATAATTGAAACAAATATTTATATAGTAAATTATGATTGGTTGGGGATACGGGGACACACACAAATGGGGACAGAGGATTTTCACCCAAAAGATAGATGGTAACTCAATTTTGTATTTGGACAATTAAGTATTTATTGTTACCTCAGTAACGACATATTCATTTTAATGAGTACTTCTTTATTTTAAATTTGTACTTGACTTGAGTGTTAATATATTTTAGTTGGGTGAATTAGCATCAATGGGTTATAGGTATGTTGAAATTTGAATTTCTACAAAGTGTATAAATGCAGACGTCTGATTATGCGAGAAAGTAAGGAAGGGATGAATTTATACCATTTTGATGATCATTCCTTGAAGAAACAAGGAACTCTTTAAGCTTTGTTAGTATTGTAGGCCTAGATTTCTTTGGACATGGTTTGTAATTTTCTTTTGTTAAAAAATTACATAGTGAAATTTTTATTCATCGGGGTGTGTGTGATTTGGGTCTGCCCTGATTTCGCCGCAGAAGAGGTGGTGGAACCTCTATATGCAAACCGTAAATAGATAATGGAACTTTATAGGCTAAAATTAAATATTGGGGACTATATGGGCGAAACAAAAATTTCTGGGAACTAAATAAGCTAAATTAAACATTAGGGAGTATACGTGTGAAATGAAAATTTTTGGGGGACTAAATAGGCTGATTTCCCTTTAATAAAAGATAAAAAGAAAAAGTTTTTTTTAAAAAAAAAGTGGTTAGACTATTTTATTCTTATTAAATTGAGAATGTGCATTTCACACGATTAAAATTAGTAGATTCTATCACAAATTGACACGAATAACTTTTTAAGCGTTAATAAATAGTTTAAGAATTCTTTATACTATTAAAATAGAAGAGGAACTATCAGGACTAATCTAAAATAGTATGAGACGAATTTCTCTTAAGATTAATTATTACTTCATTATAGTATAATTGAGTAATTACTTTACAGATGATTTGGACCAATATTGTGTGGAATCATGTGCAGCCGGTCCCACAATTTTCTCAATTTTAGTAGTACTTGTAAGCATTACATCAAACAGTAACTAGTACTTGTAAGTAGACTTGACAAATTGGGATATATTAGGTTTTCTGCGTGAGTATATTTGTTCAATAACACATACTTAGACTAAACTTCAATACTTAGATTAGGCTTTCTGTAATACGCGAGATTTTTTGCCTATATGATTTGCATGTTTAATTTATGTTATTGCATGATTATATGTTTTACAATTTAATCATGTTAAATGTTATGTGTTGTGATTAGTTGATGTGTTGGATGATATCATTTGTGATTTATGTGTGTGGGGGCATGTGTGCAATACTTGGGAGTGTGAGGACCATTTATGCAATTATTTGAAAGTGATTGAGGTAGGAGTTATGACAGGAAATCTGCAGTTTTGGGAGTTACCAAAAGAAAGAAGATGGAAAGAAAAGAAAGAAAAAAGAAGAGAATTTTTTGTGTAGAATTTTGAGTGACCAATTAGAGGGTAAACGAAGTCCATTTCGGGCGATCTTTATATTGGTTTGAAGGTATTCGAAAGACCTATGCGTGAGCGCAAACAGATTTCGATTCGGAGTTCTGAGCGAGAAGGTATAGCACCGGGAGCGAGGTTGATATTGCTGATTTCAGATTTCTGCTTTGTTTTGTGTATTTTTCTTTTGTAAGACGTAAGGATCCTACACCTTTGTATTTTCATTCGTAAAACTCATGAAATCAGTCATTTATACGTTGATAATGAGTATGAACTGTTTTTACACGTTTTAATGCATAAAATGGATGAAGTGTTGGTTGAAATTGTGTATTAGTGTGGTTGATCGTCAATTACATGTTATGATATGAGTTGGGATATGTAATTGATATTACTTGTTGCCTTATTAGCTTACTTGTTAATTGCTAGATTTAATTGATACTTTGATATTTGTCTAATTGGTATTGTCGGAGTCGTTGTCTATTTGATATTGGTCGACTGGGTCGTCGCCCCAATTTGAGCTCTTATCTAGGAACTGCTATACGACATGATTCATTCGAAATATAACGTGAATTATGTTGATCCCGGGAGATTATGTGTATTGTGGAAATTCTTGGGCCTTAAGCCAATGTGAACTATCATTGTGATTGTAATGATTTTGTGGAGTCCAAGGTATTGGATGATGATGGTGCTGAGCCATATTATGAGGAGGATGTTTGGGAGGGGCCATATGAGGAGTGACTTCATAATTTGCTTAGTAGATGAACACTTAGCTTTATTTTAGGATGTTTGTTAAAACATAGGGTTAAATGTATTAAATGACCATCTAGTATTTTATTATTTCGGGTTACGGTCCAAAATAATTATTTATGCTACTTTTAGCCATCAAAATCTTACGGGTTGCAAGTTTTAGCTACCGGCCAAATTTTCGGCCACTTTCTTCTATTTTTTTGTCTGAAAATGTAAAAAGACTAACCTACCCTCAATGACTCAACCCAACCCGCATGAAGTTCCACCACTACCCAGTCCACTGACCAGCTTCGAAGGATCACTGAATATGAACCAAATTCGAAGAAAAATAAATAAAAGCTTACCGAATTCATAGTGTTGTGTTCTTTGAAACTATCTTCTAAAACAAAAGATTGTTCTTGATTACCACCACCTCCCAGTCCACCCACCAGCTAACAATAATCTCAAATACATAAGCTAATTAATGGAAGCAATGAAAATAAAATATAGGAAGTTGTAATTATTTGAATATGTTGAAATTGATTCATCCTAGTGAAATTACATCCAAAAGGTGCTCTTTGATTGTACCCATCTCACTCACTCAATCCGATAATTTTCGATCTGGGTTTAACCAGTTGTGTACCAGGGATGGCCGGTCATGAATTGGTGTTGCTTGAGAGAAAATGAGGGGGTGTATGTGAGAGAAGGGAATGGGTGGTGTCGCTGGTGGGAGGGGATGAGTGGAGTGGTGGTGGTGAATTGGTGTTGCTTGAGAGAAGGGGAGGGGGATGTCTGTGAGGGAAGGGAAAGAGGGTGGTGTGGCTGGTGGGGAGGGGATGGGTAGAATGGTGGTGGTGAATTGGTGTTGCTTGAGAAAATTGGTGGTGGTGAATTGGTGTTACTGGTGACGTAGCGGCTGCAATGGAGGTTTGGTGGGTGGAGATGGTGGTTTTGCTGGGAAGAAGAAAAGAAAATGACGAAAATGCACCTCACGTGGCCGACACGTGGGAGCTGTTTTGGAATTTTGGCCGGTTGCTAAAGCTTGCAACCTTTAAGATTTTGATGACCAAAAGATGCAGAAATAATTATTTTGGGCCTTAACCCGAAATAGTGAAATACTAGATGGTCATTTAGTGCATTTAACCCTAAAACATATTTCCTTTTGTAATGTTGAACTATTTCTATCATGTATTTGATTTCCACTGCTACACTTTATAACTGTTGGATTTTGGTGTCTCATTAGCCAATGAGACACTGTCATGTCATCATTCCGGTTACAAGGTGACACTTTCTGCGTTAAGGAATTTTCCCAATAACACATGTTTAGTTTTAAGGTAGTTTGTTTGGCTCCGAACAGGCTTCCTACGTGAGATATTGTTTACAATAACACATATTTGGCCGAGTCACCATTTTCCAAGTGTAAATCATCTTGTAAAGAGAAATTCCAAGTGTGAATAGAAGGTTCGATCAACTAAGTTTTTTAGCTCAACGTTAAGCAATGTTTTTTATGGCAAGTACAAAAAGAAAAAGAAATTCCTTTGGTAAAAAGGCTAGTTCATAAAATACAACAATCACAACAATAATGCTATTATCTTTAAGGAAATCAAACCTGGATCTAAACAACAATATGCCTCTGAGTTCATTTACACGGAGGCATTCATACAAGCACATAGCATTGTAGTTATTTACAAGGCAACATAAACAAATCCAGGAAGATAAATTTGCAATGTGGGCTTGGGATCGCACGCCAATCAGGCACTGAATCCCTTGCGAAGAGTACTCCACGGGTTGGATGGAACGCTGGCACAGGCTTGTTTTGCTGCCTCGTTCAGCTGTCCTTTCTCGATTCCAGCATTGCATATGTTGGCAAAGGAGCGCATGTGTTTCATTCCATATTGAGAGATCGAGCCACAGTAGGTTTCAAATGTCCTAACCTGCATATATGATGGGAGAAACCAGTTTCTCGGATGTTAGAATACTTGGGGGAAACTTCCGACAACTAAGAAAGAAAATGCAATATACGTGGCGGGTGTTCAGAATTCAAAACAAGAAAGAACTAGCCAGAAATGTTGACATAACATATAAGATTGGGGGTTTACCGAGGATTTAAGGCATTCCCAGTCATCAGCAAGAGGCTGGCCAGAGGGTCGGACACTATTCAGCACTTTAGGACCTTCATGAATTCCAAATAGAAGTTTCCCGACCAATTTCATGCTGTTGTCTATGTGCATCCTGTATGACATAGCTTCTACAACCTGCTTTTCAGCTTCAAGTTTTCTCCGTGAACCTTCAGGAGCTTTCCGATACTGACAGTAGACAGAAAAAAATAACGTCAGCCAAGCTAGCAAAAGAAAAATGAATCTTTTGCATTTTAAAGATCATCTACAAAATCATTAGGCTGTTCACTTATCTGACCATATAATCCCTTATTCTAAACAGTATCACGCAAGTATATTCTCCTAGCTATTTCTTGTGTTGGCATCCACAGATAATGATTCCACTTTAAAGGGGAGATCATTAATTCCAGTACGAATAAAACTCTCTCGGATACTTCCTGATTCAAGTCTCATAAAGTCGCAGCACCCCAGAAAACATAGCCGATCTAAGTTACAGAATATCATAGAGCATCTACGTTTTATGTATCTTCAAGCAATGCAATCGATTATAACTTTACCTAATATACAACTTCAAGTTAGATGCTCAAAAGATTCATTCAACATCATCAGAAAGTATTACCTTGTCCCAGAAATGCACAAGATCAGCATCACGCTGGTTGACAGCTTTTGTAGGCGGAATCAGTGAATTGGCATCCACGAAGGGGAAATTATCATTTGCAGGGTCTGAGCCCATGTAAAGGAAAAGATCCTCTGTGCTCAGATTTAGGTTACCATATTGCATGACATGGGAGCCATAAGCTGAGTTTCCATTTGCAGTTCTCTGTTTCACCTGCAAATTTAAGGATTTCAAAATCAGAAAGAGGTACTAATGAATTCACAAGTGTACAACAGGTTCAACCAGGATAAACTTCAGCTAAGCTTGTAAAGCACATCAAGATTCCTCTAATCTGCAAGGAGCTGGGTATGATTAACAATTTCTTTTTTCTCATTATGTATATTTTTTTTTCTCTCTTTTTTAAAGGAGGATCAATAATGGTTCCCTATTTCCCCTCCAGCATGACTCGAACTCCCGACCTACCGGTTGGAAGTGAAGTGTCTTACCGCTGAGCTGCACTTCGTTGTCTTCTCATTATGTATATGTTAACATTTCAAACCACAATAAATAACTTTCTACAAACTAATAAAACTTCTTCCTTTCAAAAGTTCAAGCTTTGGACTTTTATCTCGTTCACTCAACTCGCAAATAAGACAAGCTCTTACCGAGCTATATTGCTGCTTCAAAGTTTCATTCCGCAGATTGTGCACTTCACTGTCAAGAGACATACAAATAATCAATATTTGCACAAAAAAGAACATGAATGTATAACATACATAAGCTCATCAATTAATATCAGAGAACGCTGCCTCTTTTGATCAAAGTCATACACATATATCCAGCTACCCTTGCACTGGTATTTTTCTCTTTCATAATAATGACAAGAGTGACGGTTTTTGTAGCTATATTAACACCTCTAGAAGTCCACTGAAGAATTTATGTCAATAGACTTATAAACCAAACATTGTTACACTTTGTCATATTGGCAGATTAAACCTTTCACTAAACGGCTTTTCCCAACCTCTTACCAGTACTACCAATGAAAGTTAGAAAAGCTAAGAATACCTGTCCTCCATCCAAGCAACACTATACAAGTCGCCCAAGCAGGTTTCATATTCTGGGGGAGGGCTAGGATGCTCTCCAGGACAATAGGTACCCCAGCTACTCTCCTCAGCATCTGATGCTGTGGTTGCATAGATATTTAAACCTTCAGGCAAGAGGCCCTCAAAAATACTTCCTGATTCACAAGCTTCTAAGTAGAATACCTGGTTATATAGAAAATATTTCCATCAAAATCTTACATTACAATAAACTTTCAAATGTTTTCCCCTTTTACACTGGGGAACTCAATGAAAGAAGGATAGAAGAAACGCACCAAGCTTTTATATGTGCCAGAAGCATATTTCTTTTTCAAGACATCATTCAAATCATTAGCATAGATGTATGGACCAGCTGGCATTCCTGATAGAGGTAAAAATGTAACAAATTAAACTTCTTGTATTCCAAATATGCAGTTCTGGCATCTAAAACATTAGACAGAATCCAACTGATTATATATGTCATTTCAAATTTCTTCTGACTTCATAACTTTCAGCACAATCCACTTGCAGAACCCCGCTCGTACATGCATATGAATTTACATTATCTAAATAGTGTAGAATTATCATTCATAACTGCTAATAAATGATAGATGTTAACTGACAATTTTTAGTTAATTCATTCCATATACTATCTTCATATCGCATATTTACTTTACTTTAATTGTCATTCATTCTTAGTTATTTTTAGTTAATTTAATCATCTCTATTTTGGTTTAAGTTGAGTTATAAGCAAGATAATTTTCCAGTTGGATAATCAATCCTCGTTGGGACGATCTTTTACTTATCACTTTATTACTTGTTTGATATTTCATTAACCAACCAAACAATTAATGAGGCTTGGTTCAAGATATTCAAACACTGAAACATAATAATTAAAAAAAAGATCAATAAATTGCAAACCAGAAAAACTACTAAAAATTACCAAGTACTCCAGGACCTCCATGATCTGTATAATATATAAATATGTGATCGTTGGGACCACTATTTACAACCTTCCCGCTGCCTCCGGTAAGTGCAGTTTTATTCCCGAGGATAACCGCATAAAAGTTTTTAGCATTAACATCATCGCCAATGTAGTCCTGTGGTATAAAGTGCACAAGATGAGAAACTAAAGAACAGTTTCAAGATTTTACAAGGCACCGAAGCCCGAGTAAGAAGCAAACCTTTGGGACTCCTTTGTAAACATCAGAACCATGAGGACTATTTATGATTACTCCAGGCCTAGGATTCTCTTCATTATATGCAATGTCATCATATATCATGACAATAATATTTTCATCTTTTAGTCCGCCTTTCTTGAGGATTTGATAAGCGTGGCATACATCAGCCTAATAACAGAGAAAGACTAAGCTATTAAAATCAACAATAACATGTACAAGTATAATGCATCATGGAAAAAGGCTCTAAATTTCTTGAAACAAGATAAAAACAGAATTAGCAGTGGAATCCACTAATCCAATGATGATTCAGAAAAGGGATGATTGTCCACAAGAATACACAACACAGCAGTATCACAAATGAAAGTCACCACAAGAACAACTGCAAAACTTCTAACATTTTTTTTAAAAAAAATTTCTAACATTTCAATTAGTCAATGTTATAGGTTAACATTCAACACCTCTTTACTTTGAACAATCTTTACTGACTAAAACAACCAAAAGCGTATCTTCCTACAAAAGAAACACATGATACAATATCTGCAATTGATACAGCCAAGTAGTTAAGATTAGCTTATTCGTTCTAGCACAGTTAAATCAGTTTAAAGTGAAAACCACGGAATTAAGCACTTATTTCAGTTTTATTTTCCTCTATTTTGAAATGGATTATAGTTTAGTTTGTCTTTTCTGGATTTTTTTTAAGCCCTTTAACCATAGAATTCTGAGTTGTTGAATTCAACAGCAAGAATCCTTCTTAATACTTTTTTTAGTTTCTCCTGTATGCTTTCATCGACTCCAAATTTATTTTCCATAAAATCAATATGAAAATAAAACAAGCATAGTTGTTTTACATAGTAGTATTCCTTCAATAATCATAATTTACAAAACAAAATCCTACATCAGACGATATTTCTAGTAAAACATAACAAGAAAATTATAATTTACAAAACAAAATCCTACATCAGACGATATTTCTAGTAAAACATAACAAGAAAATTATGCCTTTCTAGACACTCTTCCAAAAGGGAAGCCAACAAAAGGTACACAAAGCAGCTGCAGCTAAATTATTGACCACTCAGTTAAAGATAATAATAATAATAATTACATAATAATAGAAGAAGAATAGAAAAAAGTCTGTTGAACCCTTATCCATGTCTTCAAATTTTTTAGCACCAAGATTAGTAGCTGAAGAATAACAAACGATTAAGCTTATCATCCTAATTTTAGAGCTAGCATAAACTTTCTACCAGCTCAATCCAAAGAACTCCAAGACCATAATAGCAGAACGAACAAAAAATTGTCATTTACAAACAGTTTTAACACATAAAACAACGAAATTTCAAACCTAAATCATGAAATTCGGCTTCGCAATTCTATAAGCGCCAAATTCATCATCAGTATACCAGATTGTTGAGCTATAAGAAAAGATAATTCAAAATCATTTACACTTTCCGAAGCATATATATACATACACATACACATACACATACACATATATCAATAACTCAAATCGAAACCAAAATCCTGAAATTCGGTTTCGCAATTCTACGCGCGAAATTCATCATCACCATAACAGATTTTTGAGTTATAACAAGAGATAATTCAAAATCATTTACTCTTTCAAAAGCATATACATAAACATGAAAAATACACGTATATCAATATCTCAAACTTTTAAAAAATGAAGCTGAAAATTCACCTGGTGCCGGTAATTCCAGTAACCGTTGGATCCGGCAATCAGGACAGCCCAACGAGTACCAGCAGCAACAACAGCATCATCGTCATCGCCACCGTTGCTCTCCTCCGGATGAAAAAAGTCGGCAACTTCCGACGGTAATTTCAGAAAGCTTCGAGCCTCGGCGGCGACGGCGAGGATAGAAACCACGAGGAGGAGCAAAGCACCGGTGGTGATGACGTGTCGAGTCATGATTATTCTTTGTCTCCGATTATAGAAATCAATTTGTAGTTGGGCCTTTCTCTCACATCCTTTTATAATGCTTTTTTTTTCTTCTTCTTCTGTGAAGCATTGGTTTTTCCTGTGTGTGGGGAGATTTGCCGTGACGTTAGATGATGAGAGATCTCTTGTTTGATGTAACGTGGAGGGTGAAGATTGGTTTATTTGCTTTTGGGCAGAGATTGGGCCCACATGAACAATTCGATTGGACCAATGGTTTGCTTACCTGTTTTCCTTACGGCCTTCGTGATTAACTATGATTTATTGGCTCTAGTGCGGAACGGAAATGTTCTGTATGTGCAGAATGGATGTTTATCCGCTAGATTACAATTTTTACGGTTGAAATTGATTTAAAAAAATATTTGTTTGCCGAACACTTATTTTTAAGCAAAAAAAATATTCCTCACATACTGAAAAAACTGTTTCGCATAAGAGCCGGACTGGATTTATTGTGTACAGTCTCATAGCTGCCGTGATTGCCACGAATTTTTTTTAAAAAAATTATACTCCCGACTTTTATTATATAATGCGAAAATTAAGCAAACAAAAATTAATATGTTTTATTAGTTAAAATACAAATAATATTATCTTAAATATGACTTGTATACAATTAATTTTATTTAAAAGAGTAATATTGATATTTTGATTAAAAAAATATTTTAATTATTACTTCCTTAATTCTCACAAAATGTAATAAAAGTCTTATAGTAAGGAATTGAGGCAGCACTATTTTTCTTTTCTTTTTTACCTATATCAAAGTGTTTGATCCAATTTATCTTATTGGAATTTAGAACACATTGTTTTCTGAGGTTATTAAGGTTCTGGATTGTGTCTCTTGATATTTTGATATCAGTTTCAAATTATTCTCAAATTAAAATCAAATTTTAAATAATTTAATGTTTCATGTTGCATTTTTAAACTCAATTAAAAACAGTTTAGACACCATTTTCAGTTTCAAATCAAACTCAAGTCAGATGTTATCCAAGTACCGCCTAAATTACTTGCAAATTCTCTTTTCCACAAATGGATAAATAAAAAAACTAACTACCTCATTATAAATATACAGAAAGAAAGACCACTTGCAAAACAAAGAGAACTAGAAAGATTTGGGAGCTTTGCATTAGACTAACCATGGTTTAGTAGAAAGGGTTAACCATGGCAGTCAAAAACTTGGGGGAAATATTTTTAGCCAGAAGGGGCCAAGACGGAAGTCCCACTTCCGTTCTAGGTGACGTGACACACTCCCAGACGCGCCTTACCACGTCAGGCAGAATGGAAGTGGGACTTGGTAGTGAGTTGTGCAAAAAACACTTAGTTATTTTTTTGTTGGCTGCAATCTTTTGAGTTGGTATTCTTATAACATAAAAATGGGCTTAAACAAAATATTTACCATAATTTGTAGACGAAAACGACTACGGCAAAACCGACTTTATTAATAAAAAATGAACAACGTAACAAACGAAGAAATCGTTTATAAAACAAATCGTATGTAACAATAATTAAACAACTAAAAGCAAAAGAAAATAAAATCCTATCTACTGCCCCAACGGAGTGTATCTAACTGTTGGATTTCGGTTCTTCCGTAGATAGTATGTGTGCCCGTCCCTGGTTCGCATTGTACTACCATGCTCAGTCTCAATGATACGCTCCTCAGGTGATTGAGTCTGGTCCAGGCCGAGGCTGAACAAGGGCGTCCCACCAGTATAGATATCCGGCTGTCCCCATGAAGAGGGCCCCGTTCCAGGATGACCCCCCGTCTGAATACCCGGAGAATAAGTGTCGATGCTCGCAAATTGGTATTGATATGCGCTAGGTACATCGACTCGAGACGGAACTCGAGTCTCGTGGGTCGCGTCGGATCTTCCCTCGCGGCTGAGTCGGGCTCGGTGCACCGCCACGTTGCCGAAGGCGCCTTGCTGCCATGTCCTCCTGAGTGGCCTGCCGATTCCTGCGAGTACATTGCCTCTCAACCACAGACCTACCTGTAACATGCTCCCTACTGCGTGACCTGGTTACGTAACCGCAAAGATTCGCTACATCGTGAAGGGATTCATGGGCGAAACTCGTTCCAAACACCCATGGATCCTCCCCCGAAGGATCCGCTCATACGTAAACGAATCGAAAAACAAGGAATAAAGAACTTACTTTTCTTGGATTCAAGAAGCTACTCTTGAATGGAGGATGACGCTTTCTTGGATCGGATCGTCGCTACCGATTGATCTCTCTGCGAAAAGTCCCTCTACTCAGTATCCACGCTGATGTAAACAGGCAAAGCGATTGCTAGCTCTTCGTCTTTTTCCCGATTTTCGGGAATTTAGAGAGAAAAGTGGAGAGGCGAAACTATTTCGACTTCTTAGGTATTTCGACTGAAAAGCATTGGAGTCTAGTGGTTTCGCCAAGAGTTTATTATATAGGGTGTGAGAGTTTGTTCCCGAACTAACTCTCACGTCCCTCAACTCCTTCTCGAATGGGAGTCCTTAACTCCCACGTCCCCTTAGACTTCTGCTGGTAGTGGGAGTCCTTATCTGATAATAACTCCCACGTAATCCCAGCTATAGGTAAAATACCGAAATTGCCCCCTATCTCTAATTCGAATAATAAACACTTTATTATTTTCAGAAAGACAAATGTCGATACTAATGAACCTAGACACATTCTAGATTCATCGAATCTGACATAAAGCTCGTTAGCCTGCCTACATGCGTGTGACCCGTAGGTTCATCTCACAATGGCAATGAAAAACACACTTAGTAGTAGTGTGTGTTCATAAATCACAAAGCGGTCCCTAGCAGGACATCGTGACTCACCCTAAAGTGAATGAATATACAACTGAACCTAATATCAATCCACTATTTAATCCCTTTGTCTCGCGATATCCCTAATTAAGCATAAGGCATGGTGGTCGCCACCCCTTATTAAGCTTAATTATATTTATGCTCGATCTCCGTGTAGATCTGCTTTCGACAAATAGCATTTGATAACCACTTTATCAAATACATTTGAAAGCACTGCCATGCATTTAAACAGCTTTTTCCCTATCGAGGGCCCATGGATATCTCTCTCAATAATAGAGAGGGGACAAATTCCTTTACTAATGTCTCTCACATTCAAGCTATGATAGGGACACTACATCCGATCATCGCGAGTATTGATTACTCGCTATAAGTAACGTCCCGACCGAGTCAAAACGTAGCTCCATTCATACTAGAATCAATGAAGACATAAGTGTCTAAGGGATTCTAAAAATAGTATTGATGAAGTAATACTTATGACTTAAGACCATGAAGTATTACTTCTCGACTTTGATCACGTCCCAATACAATGTATCCCTATATATCGCATCTATGATGTGATTTGTATCCATTACACATGATCGAGAAAAACAAGATCATCAATCAACAATCATACTAGTTTTATTTCATAGTAATTAAGCATTACATAAAACTAGGGACTTCTAGAATAGTAATTACATAAGCTAATGAGTTTTACTATCAAATCACACATTTGATAATCAAAAGCAAAATTAACTATTCAATTACATGCTCAAAAGATAATAAAGACGCACAACATGTGCTAATGGTCCTAGGGCACTACTAACACATCGGGGGCGCGCGATCTGCATGAAATTGTCTTCATAGCCGCTACGAATGCCTCTTTTATGGTTTTGGCAGCCCAGGCGATTAGAGTCTTGTACGGATTATTTGTTCGAGAGCCAGGTTTCTCGAAGTGGGACTTCCGTCTTGGCCCCAGAACGGAAGTGGCCAAAAATATTTCCCCAAGCTTTTGACTGCCATGGTTAGCCCTTTTCTACTAAACCATGATTAGTCTAATGCAAAACCCAAGATTTGGTATCATTAATTTTCCATGTTATCAACGTATTATGGAAGTGAAACAATACCATCATTTACAATTAGATTTAGCTTAGCTAACCTTACTTTCTATTTACTTAGCAAAAAAAAAAAAAAAACCTTACTTTCTATTTCAGAGGCTTATTGCCTTGTCAATAGAAAAGTTACATGTAAGAGTTATTTAGGGAGCAACTTAATTTTGTATTGTCAAATTTATTTTATTGAGATCTTAATAAGATTACTCAGATTGATACGCAGACACTGTTCAACCAATAACATCATTGAGAAGAATTTTACTTATTGTCCTATTTTTTTTTAATTTCAATGAATCTTCTCTCTCTCTCTCTCTCTTTTCTTTCTTTTTGGTGATAGAGATATTGAAAATGAGCTATTAAAACGGAATCAATTTTTTTCCAAAAAAAAAGCTATTAAAATGGATTGATTCTGTCGTGGACTGGGCCACCAAGACCACTTGGTCCACATTCAGCCACATCACAGTTTTGATTAAAATAATAAAAACATGTGGGGTCTTATAATAATTTTTTTTTATTTTTTTAATCAAAAGAGGTAATATGGTTAATTCTGGACCAAGTAGTCCACAACCCCACATATAACCCAGGTCTATATCAGAATTTTCCATTAAAATGGACCAATCCATTAGTGGTTTCCTCCCATGGCCAAAACTCTATCCACGTTCAATGAATTGTATTGAGATGGAATCTTTTAAGAATCTATGAGCAAAAGGACAAATGGAATTAAACTTTTTCTTCCATGGTAGGGTAGGCATTTGATCTTGACCTCTATCTAGTATTAATATGCCATAAATATGACACATACACCTCTCGTCTCAATAATACACAATAGAGATTTTCTAATAGTTTTTCCTAACTATTTAAATTTTTTTGGGTATGTCTTTTATCTGTTATCGCGATTTTTTAAATTATTGTATAAATTTTACTTTCTGTATTTTCAGATTTTCCTTTGATTGTAATGGCATCGGGTTATTGTGATTAATGAAAACACAATTTATTCAAAAAAAAAAAAAAAAACACAACCCATTCCACAATCCAGTCCTCATATGTGCAGAACAATTATTTATTCCGTACAAAATAAATATTAATGGTCATAATTTTTATTTAACACTTAAAAAGAGGGTACATCAGTGGGGCAGGCGCCTGCCCACGACCATCTTGAGATCGTGGGTTCGATATCCTCCGCCTGCGTGTGTCAAGCTTCAATCTCCCTTTTTAAGGCGTTATCTCCTCCTCGTCTGAGGCAATTCTCTCTCATCTATATGGTGGAACTGCCCAATTGGACTTAAAAAAAAGAAGAAAATCTGTTATGAAAATCTGTTTTGAATAAGTGTGCAAAATCTGTTGAAAACTGCCTTTAAATATTATAAAATAGTTAATGACAAAATGTCTCATTTATCTAGAGAATGACAACTGAAGATGTAATTGAAGAGTTACATCTACACTTCATTTGAATAATCTTTCATTGAATGTGAAAGATAAGAAATTTATGGAAGTAAGTTTCATGTATCTAATGAAAGTAATAAAAGAATTCAGCAAAAAAAAAAAAATGAAAGTAAGAGTTGTCTTCAATGCCATTAAAACATCCCCTCCTACCTAGGTTATAAAAGAAGACTTCCACTTCTCATTTTTACGGGAATAAAAATGCATAATCTCTTCCTCTTTTAAAATCTCTTTATTGTTTTCATATAGTGTTCTGTGTCGTTTGTTCAAGTTCGGTAGGCAAAGAGTTTTGGTGCTAACTGCTTTGTCGGTATCCGTTTTATCTTGAAAATAGACGTCTAATTCAGTCTCGAGTACATCTATGGAGGGGACGAATATGTTTTAAGGAGATTGTGTCAAACACAAGACTCAGACTGTTGTATTCTTCTTCTCATTTTACTTAATTCATTTCAGTATTTTTATTTATCTATTTTAAAATAATTATTCTTTCTCTAGAATTATTATTTTATTATAGTTGAATAATTTATTTTATGTCATTTTGAATATATACTTACTAACTTATTTCCTAATAGAATCTTCTAACAAAATTCACCGTCAAATTGATATTGTAGTCGAGTGTCTAATTAATAATCCATTTAATGAAGAATTAAGTGTTGAAAATTTTCACATTATCTATTTCGTGAATATATTTGCGGTTTATAAGCTACACATGGAATTTGAGTTTCCAAAACCTCATTTTCCAACTCTCTTTATTCAATTTGTTTTCTTGTTTATATGCAACAACTTAATTCACAAATAATCTGTCCGAGAAGGCAATGACGGATCTAAGGGATAGAGAGTGACTGCTTCCCTAACATTTTCAAACCATAATTTTTTTCCTTAGGGGAAAAAAGTAAAAAAAAACAATCTTTTGAAATATTAGGTTCCGCTACTTCAAAATTCTTGAAAACTTAAACTTGCCATCCAATATTAAATTATTGAATCTGTCTCTAACGAGGAGTTCATATTTCAATTGTGAGAGAAAATAGAGTTTGTTTCTTTTTCCTTTTTGACGTTGCGGCTCTTATGCGGAACGAGGTTAACTTTTACACGTACAAGACTTAATTTCGTACGTTGAATTGAAATTTTGACTATAAAGATTAATTTAAAACGAACACCTGTCATGATTTTACGACATTTGTCGTGTTTTTTAAGGACACCTGTTATAAATCGTTCCGTACGTACTGATTTTTTACTCTTCTGATAAGATCCAGATTGCTTTTTTATGAGCAGAGGAAAGGGAGTTGGAGATGGGAAGATATTTTGTATTTTGTGTTTTGTGAAGTCAGAAACAATGACAGGAATTATTTACTTGTGGTTTTCAAATATGATGGCTAAAATGAAATTTTGGATTCAATCAACATTATTTTTCCTCAATGTAACAAGAAAGTAAACTAAAGATTCCTTCTATCACATCATTCAAACACCTAATATTACTTGAAGCATTGAAATATCCTTATCCTTAGGGCATGAAGTGTAACATCACACCATTCCAACAAACAATCTCAATGGGAATCGGGTAGCCCTAAGTGGTAAGGCTACCCGGCCAAGAGATGGATGTCCCGTGGTCGATTCCCGTATCTCACCTTATGGGGCAATAAAATTCTCCTCCTTGTGAGGCTAAGTTCCTCCCTACGGGCAGGGACGTCTACAATCTCCCTATTTAGGGATATTCTCCGCTCTTCCCCCTTCGAGGGCAATCGCCTTCGGGCCTCAAAAACAAAAAAAAAAAAAACTATCTCATAATAAAATTTTGGGTGTCTTTGAATTGTGTTTTATTTGAATTTGAGACTCAATTTGAAATCAGACTCTCCTTACATTGAATATGAGAATGAAATCTCAAGTACTAATCCATAAAAATTGATTTATATTTAAAATTAATATGAGACTGAATCAAAAATCTCGTATTAAAACCCAATCTAATCATACCCTTACAAAATTTGAAATCTTTAAACTTTGGCAAAATAATCATTTTTTCTAAAATAGCGGCTTTGAATACATGCAAGCCGTCTTTCATCTTCCCAATCAGAATCAATCCATGGTTACTTTTTTCCATGCAAATAAATAATAAAAATTAGTCGTTTCTAAATCTCTGAGTGGTTAATAGGGTGTTCGAGGTGATCGATCGCACATAACCTCCAAAAATTGGGGGCCCCAATTTTATTTTAGTTATATATATATTGTTTAGGGCGTGTGTTTGTATTTTGTTGAAGAATACTAAATATTGTAATTACTTGGTATTTTTTAGGTCGACAACTACCAGTAAATATTATTAATTTTTTTTGACAAATTAGCCCATTCTATTTATAGGTAAATACCCAAAAATATGAAATATGTTATCTTTCTTCTTGATATATATGTAAATTATTTGAATGTGGAACTTAATTTGCTTAGAAAATTATTGTATAATGAAAAGACGGGACCTATTGATATTTTTATGTTCTTGAAGCGTGTAGATTGTTTTCTTAACGCAATAATTGCATACAGAATTTTGTTAACTATTCCGATTACTATTGCATCTGCAGAAATGAGATTTTTAAAATTGAAGTTGTTGAAGTCATACATGTGTTCTACAATGTCTCATGAAAGACTCAATGGATTAACGACGATAGCAGATTGAGAATGATCTTTTGGAGCAAATCAAATATGAAAATTTAGTTGATGATTTTGCTTCAAAGAAAACTAGATGGATCGCTATTTACAAGTGAAGAAAGTTTGTCAGTATTTATATTTTTCAAATTATGTTTAATTTTTTTTTGTACATTTTGGAGAACAAAAATTATAATACAGTTGTAATGTTTTTTTGTTTTGTTATATTTACATGAAAGTCACTTTTCTCCGATTATATAGGTCCTCATTTTAGAATTTTGCACAGGGCTTCCAAAATGATTGAGACGGCCATGCCTCTCTATTTTATCTTTTGTTATACTTTCAATTTTTTTTTTTACATATTCACGTAAAATTATTCAATTCCACAACTTCTATTCTCATATTTAATTAAGTTACAACCAAAGTAACTTAAATTTGAAGAAAAAACATAATAAACTCAAATTTTTTGATTTCATTATATGATCAAAATGTGGGGGGAACAAGGCTATTCATAAGGAAAAACAATAGAAATCACAAAATTGAGTTTGAAAATGCTTTACTAGAAAAATCTTGGGAAACTGTAGGCCCATGGTCATGGCCCAATTGTATTTGGGAATCGGTTCCCTCCTCCAACCCACAAATATACAATCCTCAGATGTTAAATCCAAAAAAATCAGTACAGTAGTGTTGGATAAAAAATTGACGGTCTAATTTTTTTTGGATAAAATAATTTTTTAACATCTGTAAGGAAAGACATATGTTACATCCCTTATAATAGGAGTTAGTTAGAAGAGAACATATATACATCATATATAACATCTATTATTTAAAATATAATTTTGTGTAAAAGAATATTATGTATATACTGAATCGAATTAATTGTCAATTAGGTCATCCACGTTTTTATGCTCGGTTATTATTACCCTTTATTTTATTTTTTAAACTTTTAACATCCCAATATATTTACAAACAGTCAAAATTATCATTTCGTAACAAAATATCTAAAAACCGCCAAAAAGATTAATGACGTATCATAACGGGCATTTGATACATGCCGCTTCTCATCATGCTTCTTTCCTTTTTTTCCTTCCCAGAGAAGGGGTGTATTAATTTTCTTACGCATGAGCTTTCCGTATCTGCTTCTACCATTATTTAGGTCTCAACAAAGGGAAGTGGCATAAGCTTAGATTAGAAAGATGTTTTGCAATATGTGTTGTATATTTAATATGTTTGAAGTTAATTATTCCGGATAAAATATTCAAGAATAGTTGGTATTGAACAACTAATTTTGGTTGTTTGAAACAAACGACCCAACATTGCAGATTTGTTAGAATGGTTCTGGCAAAAAACACTATCATCGTGCTTAATCAATCTAAATGACCCAACATTACAGATTTGTTAAGATGGTGCTGACAAAAAAGACATTGTCATTGTGTTTAATCAATATCAAAGCGTGAGATCGTTTGTTTGGATGGCTGAGACTGTTGTTTAGGAATAACTGTTCCTGAACAGTTAGATCGATTGTCGGATCAAATGACTCGATGAATGAGATTGATGCAGGAATAATTGTGTTCTTGGATAGTTATCTCATTATCGGATCAAATGACTCGATGATTGAGATTGATCAGGAATAGTTGTTCTTGAATAATTATCTCATTTATCGGATCAAATGACTTGATGATTGAGATTGATTCAGCGCGGTATCTCTCTTGACCAGGACCAAACACCTAAATCACATTCTATTTTTTTTTCTTTTCCTTCTTTTTTTTGACTATGTTGCCCTTTTATCCAAGAACAGACAGATTACAGTACTATCATCTCTCTTACTATTAATTATATTTAAAGTTTGAAATATAATTTTTTTTATCTCTTGACTAAAAAAGCTTATATAACTAATTATTTTTTTATTTGTGAAAAAATTAGTTTAGTGACACATAATTTAGGACGATGGATAAGCTATTTGGTCTAAGCAAAAATTAGCTTTCATGTCATTTTTCAAGAAAAGATTGCAAAAAAGGTTTAAAGAATTGGTTCAATAAGCATTCATACGAAATGATGGTGTGTACTATTTGGGATTAAAGATTTGTTGTTGTTATTGTTTTAACTTACGCATTGTCAAACTAATTTATAAAGTGGACATTCAATTTGGGATCGAGGGAGTATCTAATTAGGTATGAGATTTTTTTATTGTTTCCAAGTTAAATTTTAACATGTGTAAATGCGAACGATCACTTAGAAATTTAATTTTATATTGATTAATGTAGGCGACCTTAATTACTTGGGAATTGAGTCTTTGTCGTGGTTGTAAATGGGACGAAAGGTAACATTTTGATAAATTTGAAATATTTAATATGTACTGAATTTTAAATGTTTAGCACCATAGACGAACCGACATTAAAGAGTATTTTTCTCTTTAGCGGGTTTTCACCCACATAATGGTACACGATATATGGGCTGACCCTCTGACTGATGAGGGGAGTGAAGGGGGCCCACCCCGATCAAATCAAATAGCACAAACCGAAAGCTTATTTATAGGGTTTAAGAATTGAGCAAAGCCCCCTTCTTCTTATCATCAGCTTCTGTAAATCACACCAAAAACCAAAAGGTAAGCAATAACTACTCCGAAATGTACATTTTTTCACTCTCAAATGTGCAATTTCTCTTTCTTTTTATGTCTATCTTGTATGGAATCTAGGGTTAGGGTTCATGTGTGATGACAATTTGGATTTTGGGGTTTTTCATTTTTTTTTACAGATTCTTGAGTATTATAGATAAATAATGCCCAAAACATTGCTCTGAAATGTACAGTTTTCTCTCTCAAATTGCTATTCTTTATCTTTTTATGTTTATCTTGCGTTAGTTTAATTTTATATGGAAGATAGGGTTAGGGTTCATGTTTATGTCAACATGAATTTTTCTGTTTTTCATTTCTTGCAGATTCTTGAGTATTATAGATAAAGAACTGCTTCTGGAATGTACAATTTTCACTCTCAAATGTGCAATTTCTGTATTATTCTATGTCTATCTTCTTTTAATTTTCTTTTGTATGAGAACCGAGGGTTAGGGTTCATGTGAGCTCAATTTAAAAATAAAAAAATTGAGCTAATAGTTAATTTTTAACACTCAACTAATTTCGATTAGCAAATTTTTGTTTTTTCCTTTTTATATATCTCAACTATTTTCAACTTAGTAAGGCTACCCAGCCAGCCAATGAGGCATTGGTTTTGTGGTTAATGCTAAAACTCAGGTAGTATAGGTTATGGGTTCAAATTCCCCATTTCTTGTAATAGATAGGTAAAAAAGAGTAGGAAAAAACTACCCCGCCACCACAAACATTGGTGGTTTCTAGCCAATTATGTGCAGTGGGTATGACTGAATTAGCCGGAGACTACTGTCATTTTTGGTGGCCGGTAGATCTAGTACAACAACAACAACAACAACCAAGCCTTAATCCCAACAGATTGGGGTCGGCTACATGAACCAAAGTAAGAATCACGTAAGGTCATCCAAATGGATGCAATCTCTCCATTTCTTTCGATCCCAAACACAACTCTCATCTAGTTCTAGCAGATTCATATCCCCTTTTATCACCTCCATCCAAGTCTTCCTCGGTCTCCCTCTACCTCTTACGCCATCTACATTACATAATCCTTCAATTCTCCTAACCGAGCATCACTTGGCCTTCGTCTAATGTGCCCAAACCAACGCAAACGGTTCTCCCTCATCTTATCTTCAATAGGTGCTACACCAACCTTCTTCTGAATAATCTCATTCCTCACTCTATCCATTCTCGTATGCCCACACATCCATCTTAACATACGCATCTCCGTTACATGCATTTTTCCGAATATGACACCTCTTGGTTGCCCAACATTCCCGTACCATATAAAAATGCTCGGTCTAATGCATGGTTCAGTAAAACTTTCCCTTCAATCTCAGCGTACATTACAATCACACAAAACACCCGTCGCACTCTTCCATTTCAACTAACCGAGCTTTAACTCGATGTGCTACATCTCCAGTCAAACTCTCCAGTCCTTTTGAATAATAGAACCAAGGTATCGAAAATACTCACTCTCCGAGATATTTTTGTCACCCAAAGTTACTACAGGTTTGCTCTATCGTTACGCTAGTGCTAAACTTACACTCCATATACTCTGCTTTTACTTCTACTAATCCTAAAACCTTTAGATTCTAAGGTTTGTCTCCATACATCCAACTTGGCATTAACACCCGCTCTTGTCTCATCTATCAAAACTATATCATCAAGAACAGAGCATGCACCACGTGCATCGGATCTTGTATACACTGGGTCGGGTTCATCCATAACCATTGTAAAATGAAAAAGGACTAAGTGCTTTCGAACCTTGATGCACCCGATCGTATTAGGAAACTCTTCACTTATCCCGCCGTAAACTCGACATCTGGTGCCGACTCCCTCATACATATCCTTAATAAGATCAATATACTTCAGAGATATACCTTTCTTAGTTATCGCCCACCAAATTACCTCTCGGGGGACCTTATCGTAAGCTTTTTTCCAAATCTATGAACACCATATGCGAGTCCTTCTTTCTCTCTCTATAACGCTCAATCAATCGCCTTATTAGATGTATTGCTTCCATAGTTGATCGTCCGGGCATAAAACCGAATTGGTTCTCTGAAATGCTCACAATTTTTCTCAATCTATGCTCAATTACCCTTTCCCACAACTTCATAGTATGACTCATAAGCTTAATACCACGATAATTTGAACAATCTTGAACATCTCCTTTATTCTTATATAATGGCACCAAAATACTTTTCCTCCACTCTATTGGCATCTTCTCAACTCTAAGTATTTTATTAAAAAGGTTAGTCAACCACTCAACACCTATTTCTCCTAAACACTTCCAAACCTCAATCGGTATACTATCGAGTCCCTACCGCCTTCTTTGGTTTCATCCTTTTAAGGGCCTCTTGCACTTCTTTCCTTTGAATTCTACGTATGAAATCATGGTTCACCTCTCCAATCGGGATAGAAAGGTCTCCAATATTACGTACTTGATTCCCATTAAATAACCTATCAAAATACGTCATCCACCTACGCCTTGATTTCCTCATCCTTAACCAAAACTCTCTCACTATCATCCTTAACACACCTCACCATACCAATATCTCTTGTCTTTTTCTCTCTTAAACGAGCAAGTCTATATATACCTTTCTCACCATCCTTAGTGTCCAATTTATTATACAAATCCTTATAAACTTTTGATCTCGCTTCTCTAACGGCTGCCTTAGCTTCTCTACACGCCGTCTTATACTTCGTAAAATTGTCATCACTTCTATACTTCCCCAAAGTCTTATAACACTCTCTTTTCTTCTTTATAGCTTCTTTATAGTAAGTTAAAAATATTTGAGGTATACGAAGAGGCAGAAAAGAAAGATAAATGTTACAAATCACCAACAAAAAAAAGTTAGTATTAAAAATAGCTATTAACCCATATGAATTTTAAAGTTTTCATTTGTGTGTGAGTGAATTGGCTGGAAACCACGTCATTTGTGGTGATTGGATATAGTTACTAAGTTGAAAATAGTCGAGGTATATGAAAAGGCAAAAACAAAGATACGTGTTACAAATCGCCAACCGGAAAAAAAAGTTTAGTGTTAAAAATAGCTATTAACCAATTTGAATTTTGGGGTTTTCATTTTTTGACTGCTTGTGCAGATTATTGAGTATTATAGATAAATAATGCCTAAAAAGAGTAGTAAGAAGAAGTCCACCCAAGCTGATGATACCCCAGTTGTGGTAGAGGAGAAAAACCCCTCTTCAACCCCCAAAAAATTTAGCAGTGAGATAGATGGAATCTTTGCTGGGAAGAAAAGGAAGCTACCCGATAGCGAGAAGACCCAGAAGAAGCCTTCAGGAGGAGTGGGGAAAGATTCGAAGCCGGATGATAATGGAATGAAGAAAAATAAGAGGGAGAAGAAGGATAGAGAGGAGATAGAGAAGGGAGCTGATGCCCCTGTTATGGTAGAGGAGAAAAAACCCTCCTCAACCCCCAAAAAATCTAGCAGTGAGATAGATGAAATCTTTGCTGGGAAGAAAAGGAAGCTACCTGATATCGACAAGATCCCGAAGAAGGCTTCAGGAGGAGCGGGGAAAGCTTCGAAGGCGGATGATATTGGAATTAAGAAAAATAAGAGGGAGAAAAAGGATATAGAGAAAGGTAATTATTTTGTGGACCCACCATCTCAATCGAGAAAGAGAACTGGAGATGGTCTAGCTGTTTATACAGTAGAGGAATTGGGGATTGGGAAAGCTGATGCAGGAGCTACTCGTTTGTGCCCCTTTGATTGTGACTGTTGCTTTTGAGATCATCGTCGGGTTCCCATGGACAGAAAATTTTCCCTTCTGTTTTTGCTTTTTGGTAAGAGTTTTAGGTAGTGTGCTTCTCATGATGTATGCGTACCATGGAGCTAGTGGAATTTTGTTGTATTAGAAATTTTGAAGCTATTTCTGTTGAAATATGAGTTCTGATATGTACTTCGAATACTTAATTGAAATTCCTGATTGAGTATAATTTTCAGTGTGTTATAATCTGAGTGATTTTGTTTCCTAGATTTTATTTATCTTTTCTTGGATCAAGTACATTTTTTGCTTATGAAAGAGATAAAGAGTACCTTTTTTCCCTCTCTATATCTTTGTCTCTCTATGTCTTTCTCTGGCAGGAGCATATAGTAGCATAAACAGAGATGGATACAAAAATAAGCATGCCTACATGAATGGATCAAGAGTTTTAATAAGGTTCTTGGTTTTTCTTTTATAGATTTACACAATTAGCACATTAAGTTGATCTATTATAAATAAGTACGAAGTTGATTATTGGTTTTCGTGGTTTTTGTTCTTTTGATGGTTTTATTTTAATTTTTTTTGCTAAGTTCTTCTGATGATTTCTTATTATGCAATAGATCGCAATTTTTGTTTATGAACTAGTATATAATTGGTGATTCTGTTGCGTTATGGTACATTTTTGCTAACATAGAAGCGATCATAGTATTCAAATAAAGGCATAACGAGCTGAGAAATCATATTTCTTGTAAATGTCGATATGTTCTCTGCATGTTTTCAGGCCTTCATCATGTTATATTGTTCGGGAAATAGTATTTTCTGCCACAATAATATTTAATTTTAGGGGACACTTTGAAAATCAAACAGGATCATATTCTATTGCATTTAAGTGTTTTAATACTGTGAAAATTGGAATAAAAGAAGGAAGTAGATATAGAAGAGGGAACAAGATGGGCTTCATTCAAGTGTTTCAGATGATTTGTACGAGACTTTTCTGTTTTTTCAGATGATCAAAATCAAATCCTCGTGGCGTTAGGAGGATGTATATCACTGAGCTGTAAAGAATGCTTCATCTTGAGTTCACAAATCTAGAGGAGCCACCAGAATGACCTGTGCAATGTCTCACTCAGATCATAATTCCACAAAGAGGGAAAAATTGTGTCCCAGTGCACAGTCAGAGAAAAAAAGTATTTCAAAATTTCCAAGTATTCTCAGGACTTTATATGGTGGCCGCTCTTCATCAGGTTCAGTTGGATCATCATATGGACAGTAGCAGTCTTCCTCGAGATCAAAGGAAGGGCATGAAATGAGCAACCTTCATTGCCTTCAACACCAGGTAACAAATTCAGGAGAGTTCGTCTGGAGAAGTGTGCATTGGGATGACAACCGTGCATACAAAGCCATTGTTTATGTCATGTTTAGCAACGAGGATTGGTGGACAGACGTGAGAAGACACAAATGTTGGTGGGAGAGGTGAGAAGAGAATTGTCTCACGAGCTTCAAATGCGGGTATGGAGGTCAGGATCAAGTGCAGAGGCTTCTTGACTCCCTA
Source organism: Vinca minor (assembly GCA_026122235.1). Classification (NCBI taxonomy): domain Eukaryota; kingdom Viridiplantae; phylum Streptophyta; class Magnoliopsida; order Gentianales; family Apocynaceae; genus Vinca; species Vinca minor. Next base: position 6,234,201 of record JAOCZM010000161.1, on the reverse strand, counting down.
ATCATTCTCGTGTAATAAGAGTAACTTTTAAGGAGGCTCACAACTTTAGTATGGGACAAATTTTAATCATTGATGTAAGATTTGACGGTTGAAGTTTTAGAAGAACGTGTACTTTCGAAAACAATTATTTTAAAAGAAATACAATATGAAGCATTCATTAACTATATTGATTGGATCATAACTCATAGCATACCAAATTTATGCAAAAAAAAAAAAAAAAAAACAGAAAAAGATTGAATCATAGAGCCAAAGCTCAGACGCGGTAGCCAAGAATGGTGAAACCGCGTCCTATGATTTCTCCGGCACAAAACCAGGCGAAACATTCGAGTCCAAAAAGCGCAGCAATGCCTGCATCTTCAAGCTTCAGTTCTGGCCTCTGCTTCAAGTGGTTCTTCACTGCATCAATTTCCTTCCACAATGCTTCACTCCTATGAGGGATACTGCTCCAAAATATAGACGACGACTTCAGTGAAAACACACAGTAAGACTCCGAATCTTCTAATATATTCTTTAGTACATTGTCTAATTACACTTTTTAATGAGTATATTAAATCCAGAAGTTACAGAATGGTAAGATTGGAAACCTGGCTAGGCGTGTGTAAAATAGCTGCTTAGCCAAGAGCTGACATTTCTCTATAGTGGGCGGATCTTGGACGTATTTCCCGTTTTCTTCCATTAATTTCTTATAATGTTCACATCCGTACCTCGCAGCAAATTTTGAGGCTTCGGCTGCCATGCCTCTGAGTTGATTCAATCTTGAAGACATTGTTTGGATCTTCCACTTCACTCTATACAAGACAATAAAATTTCAAGGTTGAATCATATTCAGAAGAGCATTTCAAACTAATATAAACAAGAAAACATAACTTGTTAAGAGATAATTTTTAACCTTTGAATCCTTTTTTTTACTGCAATGAGGTCTTTCTCGTGTTTTAGTGGATTTTGGTACACTTTTACTATATGATTATGGATGAAATGGTTTTTAGGAGGTTCCTTAACAAACTAAGCTCTTTTTGGGGTTGATTAGTTCATAGTCAAACAGTCCCTTTCGATATGTTCGGTTTGTTTTACTTGAAAAAAAAGTATGGTCGGACCTCTTTTAAGGGTAGAGTTTCCAATAAAGTTTTTTTCGGTTAATAAAATTTAAATTTAAGACATTACTTGAGCGACACCAAATTTATACCACCTGTGCCAACTAATGTGGATAAGTATTATCGACTTTGCTAAATGTATATTTTTTCAAAAAATAAAATGAGATTACAGGACTGTAATGACCGAGTAGAATCTAAGCTAATTACATTTGGATTCATAAGTCTAGCTAGATATTCTTATTAAAAAATCTCTGTAGGACAAGGAGAGAGATAATTATTTTTTGAATAGTTAATTGTAAAGGTGTTCATGGTATAGTAAATAAATTAAAAAAAAAATCAATAATTAGTTAGCTTACTAGGAAGGATAATTCTGATATTTACCAGATCCATTGGATCATATGGTTCAAAACCGACTATAAAATGTGGAGAGAGTTAATTATTTAATGACATGGCTAATTTTAGTATCACAAGGTACATGTGGACGTGCTCCATATTAGAATTTTCCAATTAAATTTAAAATGGGCCTAACCAACCCATTTTCATAAGAGGCAAAGCCCATCTTAGTATCAAGATTTTGTAAAATATCCAGAAACCAAAGAAATTCTATTTGGGCCTAACCAAACCCATTTTAAAGATCCAATTCAGAAGCTCAGCGTTCTTTCATGAACATCAGCCGCTGTTCTTGCTCGGTTTCTGCATATAATAATTTTTTATCATATTTGTATTTTAAAAAAAATAGATATTTAGAATGCAGAAAGTTTCGGAAATTAACTTCTTTTGTCCTGCTGAATAATACTCCTCTTTAGTCTGATTTTTAATAATTTTGTATTAAGAGAATTATTGGATTCCGCAACATGCAGGTTGAATACTACACCGTATTACCAGCTAACTTGGTGGTAGGATGTCTCACCACATTGCTAGCTACTCTGAGGTGGTATTGCCAAAACACTACTACTTTGGCGCTCGAATATCACGCTACATTAACAGCTATATGGTAGGAATGTCATACCACATTACCAACTACTCTGTATACACTAGTGGAGCTTGCATTCTTTAAATATATGTGGTTAGTTATGATAATTAAGTGAGAAAATACATGCCAAGAAGAAAAAAAAGTGGATATTCAATTTTAGGACGAAGTGAATAGTATGAAGTATGATATATTGTGTGTAATAATGTTCATGTTACTATTAGCTTTCTTATTATTGGACTTATTTCCATTGATTTTATTTTCTTAAATGCAGGCACATCAAAATGGTGATGAAGGAATTGTGATCTTCAAGTTTAATTTTTGTCTGCAAAATTCTTCAGAATGTGATTGCTCAGGTCAAAGCAGAAAACTGATCAAAATGAAAGAGTTGAATTTTAGATGGTAACAATATTTGAATTTGCTCATTCTTTATGTTTCTGCTTTATTTAAATTTTTATTATTAGGGGGGGCATGGTGATGAACCAAAACCTATCGTTCCGGCACGAGTCGGAAGTGCTAATCCAACTGCTGTAGCTTGTCATTGACAATGTATAAGTTAGTGCCTAACAATTCAGATGGTGATAGCAAGAAAAGAGAGATCTGTGACTAGGAAAATGTTAGGCTGAGCGAATGAATGTATATGCAAAACCAATTTGGATTTTTTCGATAAAGTTATATTTATTGAAATTGTATAAAAATTTGTGATTTTTGTGGATTTTCTTACTTTATAATGTTGATCAAAGAAAACTTTTCTAGGTGCTAGTTTTTTTTTTTTTAAATATTTTTTTCTGCCTGTTCTATCTTGAAATCGTTGTGCTTCTAGGAAACTTGCAGCATAGTTATAAGGTAAAGATAAGTGTATCAGTTTTCTAGTACTTCATTGGTCGGCTTTACCGTACTTCAGAATTATGTTGTAACCCTTGATGTAGATTGTAATTATTTAATGAACAAGCTGCGAATCTATATAAAAGTTGCGGGTGTGCTATAAAGCTAGATCTTTTTTGACGGCTTTGTATTGTGTTTGTGGTAGCCTGAAATCATATCGCGATTTTATGTTTAAATATGCATTGTATCATTGACATTTATGAAATTCACCATTACACATCTCTGAAAGGTAAGAAATCTTCAATGCATTGTATCTGTTGGAGTATCATCAAATTATGACATAGTTTTTTACTTGCTTTGTTTGGTAAATAACGACTCTCTTCTTAGCATTTACTTATATGCATTGTATAATGACCGGCTATTTTTCCTTTAATGAGCGGTATTTATCATTACATTTTTATTTCCTTAATGTTATACAGTCATTGCCTATTGTGTTACGAAGGTATTATATATATATATATATATATATATATATATATATATATATATTATATGCAATTGTATCTATTCTGAGTATCTAAGAAGCTATTCTTTTGAGGTTTATATTGTTTCCCCTTTGCTATTGAATTTATGAATGTGGAAAAAAAGAGAAAAAAAAAGTAGAGGGATAGATAGAAAAGCATTAGCCAAATTCTTTTACATTGAAAAAAATTCAAATGGAAATTACAATGCGTCAGCAGTGTGAATGCCTACACATACATTTATTGCCTTTCCATGAAAGGGCAGCCCAACAGCAATTTTCTTTCTCAAATAGAGGGGCAAAACTGAACTTTTGTTTCCCAGTCCATCGCATACTTTGTCATCACCTGACCGGCAGAACCGAGAAGGCTCTCTCTGAAATGCTGGTTAAGTTGAGGTTTCAAATGACACGTTGCGAACTCTACTAGTGCATGTCTTACATCTATCAGACGGTCCCTATTTAGATGCTTTACTCATTAGCCTCTTTACACAAACTTTGTATCTGTTTCAAGTGTTCTAAGGTTTCGAGGGCTTCTCTGATTCTCCTGTTGAATTCCAATCGATATGGAACAGGCACAGCTTCTTAAGAAACTGGCTGATTTTGGGAATGCTCTTACCCATTCCCTAGTTTCCAACAAAGAGCTCCTTGCTCTACTCAAAGTGAGATTTTTGTTCCCTATTTTGAACTTCTTTATTTTATATGGCATATAAATTTTTCCTTCAAATTTATATATCATCTTTAGTGCGAAGTACTTCCTTTATGTGTTCTGTATCTCCGTGCATCTTTATATTTATGAATTTTGTTTTTTTTTTTTGTATTTGCATCTCTATCTGTTAAGTTTTGCCAGCCTGGCAAACACACATTACGTTTCTGACATGTGAGTATTAGATATCTTCTTTTCTTTATCTCACGAAGCACAGGAAAAAATATGCTCTATTTGGACTTTAATTATTTTATGTCAATCCAACAAATTTATGAGGTGTGATTTACCATTTAAATGAGATCAAGGTGGATTGGAACAAGAACACTGTTTTTCTACTGTCCCCATATTCGTTTCTTGAAAATTATTCTAGAAGTTTGAAGGTAAATGATGGATTTGATCTGCGGCAGATTTACATATCACTGCTTTATTTTTCCAAGAGAGAACTGGAAAAAGCAGGAGATAAATGTTACTTGTTTCTTCTGCATGATGATGTATTGATTCCGAAATTGTTTATATAGCCTGGAAAGCCATAGAGGAGATATAATAGTTTAATTCAAATATTCATTGTCACCGTTCTTTTCATCATGAAATTAGTACACTTCGTCACTACTTTCAGTGATCTATCAATCAGTTTATTTTCCAAAGATCACAACTTTTGGATGAAATTTTTGTTACTCTTTCAATTCATGAAGCAGCAAGGATCTACCTGTATCCTTTCAGTTGTTGGTGATGATTTATAAATAATTTCCAAGCTTATTTTGATAGTGAAATATAATTGTTGATAAACTGACATGGTCAAATTTGTTGCTATTCATCTGTCTTTTAGAACTTTGAGGCCGTTCTTGCCTCGATAGATCAAAAGCCGAAGGATGAAGTTTTAGTATCTCTTGCACCTGCAGCAATGACCTTAATCACTGATCAATTTCTAAGGCATGCTGACCCAGATCTCCAGATTCAAGTGGTGTGTTGCATTACTGAGCTCCTCAGGATAACAGCTCCTGGCTGGCCTTACGGTGACGAAAATGATGAAGGTTTCTATTGCTTTACTATTGTCTTGATGCATAGACTTTTCCAGCCCCTACTTTTCTAATTAAAATGCAAATGGAACTCACATCCTTTTCCATCTTTGTGTGCAGGAGTTTTTTCTGGTGTTTGTGGAGTCACTTGGAAAGTTGTCTACAATGAATGAACGTTGCTATGCTAAGTTCATTTCCATGCTTTACGCCGTTGCAAGGTTTAGGCCATGTCTGATAATGGTGGAACTTAAGATGGAAGGTTCAATTATAGAGATGTTTGGACACTTCGTGACTACCATTCAGTAAGACCTCTGTCATAATAATCTTCTATTTTAATTTTTCTGAGATTTTTCTTTATATACGCAATGTAATAGTTTAAATAGCAGTTGAAACTTGAAAGTTCCATTTCATCAACTTCTACTAAACAACTATGTCATCAACAATCATCAATTTATTCCCAAATATTCGAGTAGTCTTGTCTATTGTCTAGCTGTACGCTATAGAAATGCAGATTTCTACATACATGTAAACAGCAAAAAAGTTTTTTCACTTGATTAAGGTTGATTACTAATGGTGAAAGTTGTGCATCTAACACGTAACGTGTGCGACTTCATATCTCATTACCTGCAAAACTCTGCAATTGTCTATTTGACTCCTGAACTTAATATCCATAGTCATGGACTGTTTGCTAAACTTTTTTTTTATTAAACTCAAATCTAGCCAGAATTAATAGATATTCTTTCTCAATCCAGGTCTAGGCCATTCGATCTTGTTTTCTCAGACATGGTGATAATCATGACCAAGATAATAGAGTCATATTTTGTAAATGGCAATGATACTATCCCAGTGGATCTTCTAAGTGTCATTCTAAATAGTTTAAAGAAGGACAAGAAGGTTGATTATCTCCATTCCCAAGACATTTGTAGTTTCTGTTTGTTTCACTTCTTTCTGTGTTTTTTTCACAAGTTTATATTGTTTCCTTTAGGAAGCCTCGCCTACTTCATGGACCTTGGCAAAGAAGATTTTTCAAGAGTTGCAACAACAGTGTTCCAAAAAAGGTCTTTTCCATTTCGCAGAAGCAGTGCGATCGTTGGTGAACGATGTCAATGACTACGCTAAAATAGTGGCATCAATATGCCAAAACGAACCCCAGAAAGAAGTCCAAGTGGAAAATATGGCTTCCAAAAAACGAGGAAGAAAACGTAATTCATTTTATGAAAAAGGACATTACTTTACAGGATTGGCTTATGAAATTGCATGTCCTAAATTATCCAGGGGCCACAAGAAAAATTGCCTTCTTTCTAGAAAGAGTAATGCGGCGTCACCTGGGAGTCAAAGCTTTCCAGATAGAAAACGTAGCGACAAGAATGCATCAAAGAAGAAAGCGTCATTGCCTTTGCAGTTGGTACTTGAAGATAGTAATAGGGTTGAAACTCCGAATCCTACCAATACTGACGATGGATTGGCTCCGAATACGTCATCTCAGTTACAACTTGTGAGTTGGCCTTTACATGGATCTGAGTTTATATTAGGCATGCGTATAGTGCATACCGTACATTAACTCATACTACTTAAAATGCAAATTTGCTTCATTCTTTTGGATATAACCTGTGATTACATTGATCTTGAAGCTTACAAAAGTTTTATATTTCATGCAATTACATCTTTAATCCCATAATATATTGCTAGGAAAAAAAATCCACAATATTTTGCATATAGAGTAATCTTCAAATGTTGTTGGAGCTGAAGTCTAACATTATCATTTTAAAATGATTAGTGTCGTCAGTTTTGTGTTTGATCTCACAACTAGAGATGATTATTAACTTTATCTTTCCTCTTCTTTCGTTTTCTTCTGTAAATCAGCCAATTTTTTAAATTTATCTTTGAAGTCGTCATGTTGTCTATACTGATGATTTGTCCATACATTGACATTCTTCTGCATAGGCTTCTGGAATGACTTATGCAGAATTGTTGGTTGGCTCCAAGATAAAGGTTTGGCGGCCACTGGAGAAGAGGTGAATATTTTTTTTTGCTAAATAATCAGTGGTTAGTATTTTGATTAAACTACTGCCGTGTTACTCATTCTATCTTACACCTGTTCATAGCCTGGCTTACTCTAAAAGAATCTTCTCATCTCAGTTCTCCTCCTCCAAAAATTAGAGAACTATTTTTTTTTACCACAAGTGATTAAGTGAATAATTGGTTTAATAAGTAGTTGTGAAGGAGATCTTTGAAAGAAATATATGGCATCTATCTTCTCCATATAGAAAAGCTCTAATTGGGAATCTGAGTCTCTTTATATAATTATGCTTAAAGGTCGCAATTTGGAACATCTCCTAGTAACTGTGCAAGCGAATGCTGCAGTTTTAAAGAAACAACTGTGAAGTCTTCGTAAGCAAATAAACAGCAAGGAATCACGAGCTAAGTTAACATATAGAGTGCTTAAGGGATACTCGAGATGCCTCTTTAAGTAGGCGTTGATTTGTTGATAGAGTTGCATGTTAAATACCCTAAGCAAAGACATGTTAGGAAAAACGTGAATTATAGATGAAAAGAAATTTAGACAAATTTGTGGTGTGGCTGTGAGAATTGCAGAATAGATCATCAAAAAAATAAAAGGAAAATTCACATGCAATGTTTACGATTCTATATTAAGAATAACTGGAGGTAGTGTCAAAATATGAACTTTTATTTTGAGAGAAGTATTACTCTCTTAAATTCAGGGTCACTTTGTGCATGTCAAATTATTACCTCCCTCATGTTTTCTTGAAGTTATACTGTCATAGTTTATCTATTAGGTTGTTTCTTTTCATGTGTGGTCCGTCTTTTGAAGGGTGATATTTTTCTTGATGTGTTCTGAACGTCTCTCTTGGAGAATATGTTTTGGTATGGAACTTATTTTCGTTTCTTTTCTATTATTAGGTATTCCGAGGGACTTGTTGCTTCTTTTGACCTTGAAACAGCGACACACAAGGTAAGATGCTGCCAAAGGCTTGTATAATTATTATCCTATTACCGTCAGAGGCATCTAAAAAGTTGCCGTTCTTGAATTTTCACCGTGTAACTTTGTCTTCTTAGTCTCCACAAACTATGGCTGTCCTAAATTGGATGATAGTCACTGATTGCTTTAATCATTCTATTTTGTTCATGTTGTTTCATCAATTCTTTTAGATTCGGTATGATGCTGTGGAAGAGACACTATGCCTCCTGGATGAAGATTGGCGATTAGTCAAAGGTCCTATGTCAATTGACGTGAGTGCTCTCCTTATAATTCATTTATTGCTCTCGCTTTTATTTCCTTTATTTTCCCCCCTTGAGGGGCAGGTAGAGGGGAAGGGTTTCGGGGTAGGTGGAGAGGGGTTCATTTACTTCTGAACAATTAATTTTTCATGCTAATAAAGAATATCTCAATTTGCAGGGGCCGGAGGCAATACTATGTGCTCGTCGTGCCTCATCTGATCTGTAAGTTTCTTTCTTAAGATATCAAAATCATATACATTATTATTATCTGATTATATGTTGGACCCTGATTGTTAAAACCATAAATAATCAAGGCTGAAAATGTTAGTTCTCATCTTTCTAAACCCCAAGGACAATTAGCTTTTGGATATGTTTAAGAGTGCTAAACCCCAAGGGCATATGTTGTCTGTCTTAATCGCGTTGCAAATACGCATATATATTAAAATCCAAATGCTTGTGGTTTTTCTCTCTCTTCACTGTTTTTACGTAACATGCACGTCGGACTCTTCAACATTTAATGGCACCCCATACAGAAACTGAAGCGTTATACTCGTTTGTGCAGGAACCGTTCTCAGGGTGGTTCAAGCAAACAAAAGAAGGTAAGATTATACTAATATTAGTTAATTCTTCAACTATAGAAACATCGAAGTATATACATTGTGTATTGATGTTCTCTAAAACTATGTCAGCAGATCAACAATGAAGGGACATCCCAATCGAAGAGGCTGATGCTTACATCGGAATAGTTCAAAAGTAAGTGGTTACTTGAGCTTGCTTACCTCGTTTTGGAAATTCTGTGCTGTTCTAGATAAGGATAGTTTTCGACTGCTACATTTCCTGTCTCTGTCCAAAATTCTTGACTTGGTTTATCTATCCGTGCGACTATTATTACGGAAAGTTTGTTCCTGATAATTGTAGTTGGCATTTTAGGGATATGACATAAATGCATTTCTGCTATTTTAAGATGATTAGACATAAAACATAGTAATTCATTGTTTGCCTAGTTTTGTTTTTCTGGGATTTGATTTATCGTTTGATGAACTGCATTTCTTGTTTTCACCCTATTGATGGGAACCGTAGGTCCGAGTATATCCGATGATGCTCCTCTGCTGCTACATTTGGAGATTGAGTAATCTCATTGATGCTTATTTAGGTCCCATCTCCATTGGAGGGTTTTATTTTCTTGTAATACCTTAAGCATTTGTTTTTTTTTTTTTTGGGTATTATTAGTAGAATTGGCAAATCTATTTTACAGAAGGTTATTTTTTTTATAAATTTCAAAGTTCGAGTTCTCTTTTTGCTTTTTTTTGCACTCTTGGAAAATGTTTCAACCAGATGACAATGAAGTTACTTTATAGTCTTTTTTTAATTTTTTTCAGTGATACAAAAGTGGGGCTGAAAGAGCAAGATTAACTTATCATAAAAGTACAAAATCGATTTTTATAACAAAAAATATATAGTCAAATCAAACATTTTCTTATGATCACAATTGATAGCGCATTGCATTTTTACTGAGTGAAATTTAACAAATTTGTTCTTAAAACATTTCAAAAATACTCATACGCCCTATTTAATAAACTCCCCATTTAATCAGCAAAAATTATCTTCAAACTATATAATAGGATTTAATTTAAGACTCAAAATTTCAGATCAATAACAAAGATGTTGACATAGTGATAAATATGTTTTATGATTTTTTTTTGTAAAGTTTGAGCAATCAAAATGAATCGCACTAAAAAATTGAATGAGTCATCAGCTGACCTATCCAATTGGAAAGTGCCAACCTATAGCGACACTCTAAACTTGATTGGGCCAACTGAATAAGGCATACTAAAAATTAAAGTTCAGCCAATAGTGATCCCTTATCAACTGGGTGGGCCACCCTACTCAAACCTGGTTTTTTTGGGTTAATTTTTATTTTTTCAAGGAGGGAAAAATTATTAAATAGACCACTCTACTTATTAATAATGCAATGTGCTTATTAATTCCCTATATTATTTATGATTTATATAGTTTAATTTATATTTTATTTTTGAGATAATAACTTTTATTTATTGGCAGCTGGTAGTTCTATTGTACAGTATTTGTAAATTTTATTAATTTTAATGTACTTAAATAGTTTATGATTTACAATGGACCATGCTTAGTTAAGTTGGATCCAGAATTTAACATGAATGGGCTTTTAAACTTTTAGGTTGGACTGGAGATACTTGAACACAATCTGAGACCCAAAATGATGGGGCCAAATTTTATCTTAAAGTTATTTTAGGCCCTTAGAGCGTATGACACAGTAATTAAGGGCAAAACTGTAGATGACGATGCCCCCCAAAGAGGTCACGGGTCTGTTTTCTGACTCTCTTTTGCACATCCTCATATTTATCCTACAATCGAGGCAAAGTCCCTCATTGTTGGTGTTGGATTCTTTTCAAACACGTAGGTAGATCGTTGTTCCTAAATCAATTTCTCAAGTCTCAAAAGTTTTCGTCAAAGCTGATCCTCACAATTTATTTTAGCGTAAAAGGTGTCCACGTCCCTTGATTTTTTTTTTTTTTTAATTTTTGATCCTGAACTAACAAATGCAAAGTCTTTGACCTTGAACTTTCTGAAGTATTAATGTTTCTCCCTTCCATCATATTTCACTATTAAATATGGACGGAAGATGACCGTATAACCAAACTCAGGGGCATTCTGGAAGGCGTTAGGGCATTAAGGCGCTGTGTAGTGGCTGTTCAGTTATGAAATGACTTCTCATATGGCTTCACTTTTTATTTTCTGTAAGTTTTTAATTTTGTATTTATTTATTTTGATATTAGTTGTATGAGCCTTATAGGCTAAACTTTCTTATGTTGGATTATGGCTGATTAATGAATCTGTTGAAAATCCATGATGAAGATGTCTTAGGACTAGGGGTTTTCAAGAAATCTGGCGTTATGGTTAGAATATGAGTAAGTATGAAGGTTGGTTTCAGAAATTTATGGCCGAACTACTGTTAAGCCTGTTTAGCCCATCAAGCCGTTGAGAGGATGAAGGCGTTAGGGCATTAAGGCGCTGTGTAGTGGCTGTTCAGTTCTGAAATGGCTTCTCATACTATGCATAATCTGTAAAACCCCCATTTATGCTGGTAGCTTAAAGATCCTGACCCCCTAATGGTACCAGAATGATTCTATTTTTAGGACTTAAAATAGATTTTACTTTTGGCTCAGAAGCCAGAAAAATAATAATGAATGAATTTAATTCACCCAAATGGGAAGCTTTTAGAACTTGGTTCTTTGGGAATTTTGATAAAATTAGACAAAAAGAATTCCAAAAAGAATTCTATGAATTTTGTGAATTACATAACAAAATAATATATTTTGTTCCTTGGTTTTATTCTACATATATACAGGATTATATCAATATAATTGAAAGAAATTATAAATTATTAAGTGGTGAGATAGTAAAGGATGTATACCCCTCCTTTAAAATCTTTTAAAATGAAAAAATGTGATTTTTTAGCTTTATCAAAATTATTTGATGATAAGATTCTTAGAATCACATATGAACATATTAATTTATTAATAACACAGCAAAATTATGCTAATCTCAATTTGAATATATTGGGAGAACATATGATTTCTTTACAGAAGAAAATTGATAGTGTGATAACACTTATGAATAGTAATATAACAACAGTTAAACCTGAAACTGTTGAACCAATTAAGGTAGAGACTAATTTACAAAGTCCTCCTGAAATCCATGATTTCAAAACCAGGAAATCTTCTTCATGGGAAAAAGAAGTAACTGAACAATTAACAGAAATTTTGAGAGGAAAAATAGCAGGATTAAGTTTAAATACTTTAAGTGATGATAATATTAATCCTTTTGGAAAAGATTCAGATGAATCATCAGAAGATAATATAAATGTGGTTATAAATGAATCAGATGATAATATCAATGCTGTAGTAAATGAGAAATGGGCAAGTAAGCCTATTCAAAAGAGGTATTATTATACTAAGCCATCACCTATGGATACTCTTGATGAAGAGGATAATTTTATGTTAAATAATAGTTATGGTGGGAAATATATCTATGAATGGAATATAGATAATTTTACCCAAAAACAAATTTTTAGTCATATGCATAGAATGCTGATGTATTCTACTATTTGTAAAAATGAAGGTAATAGTGACCTTAATATTGCAAAAATGATAGTTGCAGGATTTACAGGCCAACTTAAAGGTTGATGGGATAATTATTTAAAACCTGAAACTAGGGAAGGTATTTTAAGAACCGTTAAACTTGAAAATGGTGAAACCAAAGAAAATGCTGTTTATACACTAGTGGTTCAAATTATTGAACATTTTACAGGAACATTTTCTGAAAATTATGATACAATTAGAACTTTATTACAAAATCTTAGGTGTAAAACACTTACTGATTTTAGATTGTATAAAGATACTTTTCTTAATAAAGTTTTGGAATTACCAGAGAGTGATAGTACTCACTGGAAAGCTAAATTTGTAGATGGTTTACCTCATCTATTTGCAGAAAGGATTAGGAAATCTTTAAAAGGTAATAGACCTACAATACCTTACCATGAATATACTTATGGGAAATTAATAGGGACTTGTACCCAGGAAGGATTAAATCTTTGTAATGAAATTATATTGAATCAACAATTAAAAAACTCAAAGAATTGTTGAAAGAAAACAGTTAGGTGAATTTTGTGGTCAATTTGGTATGGATATGCCTGCTTATAAGCAAAAAGGTAAAAAGAACATTGTTGATAAACAACCTTATTATAGAAAGAAAAAGAGAAAATACTCTAAAAAGAAGTTAGAGGAAAAAGCTGATAGGAAAGAAAAGAGGAAATCCTCTAAAAAATATAAGAACTATAATAAAAAGAAAGACAAAATAATTGTCTGTAATAAATGTCATAAGGTTGGACATATTGCAAAAAATTGTTGGATTAAGAAAGAGATTAAAAATCTTGAGTTTGATGATGAAATCAAAGATAAATTGTGTAAATTATTGTTAGATTCTACTGATAGTTCAGAACAAAGTGATAATAGTTTAGATATGTTAGGAAGTGACTATTATACTAGTTCTTCAAGTGAATCTGAATGTAAACCTTGTCAGACAGGACAAGCATGTATAAAATCTCCTAACAAGGATGAACAACTTTATAAGATGATATCACAATTTCAGGATGAAGATCATGAAATTAATGTTTTAGAATCTGATCATTGGATAGAATTGTTAAAAACAATTAAGGATCCAGAATTAAGGTTAAAAATGATAGATCAGATGGGTAATACTCCCAGTACCTCTAAGGGTAAGAATAATAAAAAAGAATTTGATATTGATAAATATAAAGAAGAATATAGCATGGCTGAAGTTCATAAAATGATTTTGAAAAATAAAAATAATAAGGAAAAACCAACTTCAGTAAAAGATATTCTTAAAGAGATTGATAATCTTAAATCTGAGATTAAAGATTTGAAAAATAAAAATATAGAAAATGATACAAGAATTTTTAATTTGGAAACTTTAACAATTATCAATAAAATTGATAAGGAATTTAAAAATAAAGGAAAAGAAGATATCCTTAAAGAATCTTCTGAAAATGAAAAAGAAGAAAAAGAAGGATTTTTACAAATCTTAGAGTTTGTAACTCTACAAAAATGGCATATAAAAATTACTTTATTAATAGGTAATTATTATTCCCAGGAATTTACTGCTCTAGTTGATAGTGGTGCGGATTTGAATATAATACAAGAAGGGGTTATACCTACTAAATATTTTGAAAAAACCACTCATAATATTAAACATGCAGGTGGTGAAAGAATGGATATTAAGTATAAATTATCCAAATCTATGATTTGTACTGATGGTAAATGTATACCATTAAGCTTTTTATTAACTAAAAATAAATTATCTGTTCCAGTAATACTAGGACAACCATTTATTAATAAAATTTATCCTTTTAGATGGATAGATAAAGAGAAAATTGTAGCAACTTATAAAAATGAGAAAATTACATTTAAGTTTATAACTAAATCTTTTACTAAGGTATTGAATAATTTATATGATGAATTATTATATAAGGAAAAACAATTAGGGTTTTTAAAATATGAAGTTAATATGCTTATAATTGAAGAAAAATTGGAAAATCCAAAGTTGAAAGAAAAGATAGTTAATATAACTAATCAATTTGCTTTGGAAATTTGTAATGATCACCCTAATGCTTTTTGGGATAGAAAGAAGCATATGGTAAGTTTACCTTACGAAGAAAATTTTAATGAGGAAGATATTCCTACAAAGGCTAGACCTTGTCAAATGAATTCTGAATATTTAAGTTTATGTAAAAAAGAGATTGAATCTCTATTGGAAAGGAAAATAATAGGACCATCTAATTCTCTTTGGTCATGTACTGCTTTCTATGTTAATAAACATTCAGAGATTGAAAGAGGGGTACCAAGATTGGTAATTAATTATAAACCTTTAAATAAGGTATTAAAATGGGTAAGATATCCCATTCCCAATAAAAAGGATTTATTGGATAGATTATATGATGCTTTAATATTTTCTAAATTTGATTTAAAATTCAAGTTATTGGCAAATACAGATAAATCCAGTTGATAGGTATAAAACTGCCTTTAATGTACCTTTTGGACAGTATGAATGGTATGTTATGCCTTTTGGATTGAAAAATGCTCCCTCTGATTTTCAGAGGATTATGAATGATATTTTTATGAATTATACTGATTTTATCATTGTTTATATTGATGATATCTGAGTATTTTCTAAGACTATAGAAGATCATTTTAGACATTTAGAAATATTTAAGAAATTGGTTATATCTAATGGATTAGTAATTTCTAAACAAAAAATGGTTTTATTTCAAACTAAGATAAGATTCTTAGGACATAATATTGAAAAAGGAGAAATAATACCAATTAATAGAAGCATAGAATTTGGATCAAAATTTCCAGATGAGATTACTGATAAAACTCAGTTACAAAGATTTTTAGGAAGTTTAAATTACATCCTACCTTATTACAAGAATTTAGCAGAGGATACTGCAATTTTATATGATAGATTGAAAAAGAATCCTAAGCCATGGAATGATAGTCATACAAAAATTGTACAAAAAATTAAGGGAAAAGTAAAAACTTTGCCTTGCTTAATGATATCCAATCCTAATTGGGATAAAATTATTGAAACTGATGCCTCTGATATAGGGTATGGTGGTATTTTGAAACAGGTAAATCCTGAAAATAAACAAGAAAATCTGATTAGATTTCATTCAGGAAAATGGAATGATAGTCAGAAGAATTATGCTACTATTGCTAAGGAAATCCTTGCTATAGTTAAATGTGTATTGAAATTTCAAGATGATTTATATAATCAGAAATTTATTATAAAAACTGACTGTCAATCAGCAAAGTATATGTTTACTACAGATTTTAAACATGATGTTTCTAAGCAGATGTTTGCTAGATGGCAAGCTAATTTAGCTCCATTTGATTTTGAGATAATTTATAAAAGAGGACAAGATAATAGTCTGCCAGACTTTTTAACTCGTGAATATTTATGATACACCTTAATCCGATAGTACAAGAAATGTATTATGAACAATGGGTGTATGAATATTTAACACACGATGATATCGACTTAAAATGTTATGAATTTGAAGATGAGGTTATACTTCCAGATATTGAAACATTTGAACAAATCAAAAGATTAGATACAGAAATATTTTCTGAAGAGATACATGTTGATTTATCTGATGATCCTTATAATATTAATGGTAATATCAATTTTCAAATTGATTTGGGGTTTAATGATCCTCATAATTTTCCTTATAATAGAAATTTGAATAACTATTTGTATCCAAATGATGCAGTTATGTCAGGGTACAGAGGAAATTCCTCTTATAGAGGAAGATGTGGAAGAGGAAGAGGATCTGATAGGGTTCTCGCACAATATGGCAACAAGAAGTTAATAGCTTCTGATATTTCTGGTTTATCTAGAAAAGATAACGAGGAATTTGAGCAATTCAGAGCTTGGAAGAAAGCCCAGGAAGGTGATACCTCCAGTAGCTCAAGTGCCCCATCTTTCGCTAGAATTGTGGAAGAAGGAAAGCAAAAAGATGAGTTAATGGTTAAAAACCAAGAAGAAAGAGTTATTTTACTCTTAAATAAGGATGATATCAAATGGGAAGATCAGCCCTGGATAATATATGAGAGATACCTCAATAATTTTGGTAATACCATTGAAACTTATAAATCTCAGAAATACTATGAGATGATACTCTCAGACAATGAGTGTGAATTTAATCATTTCACAGGTACGAATAAAGAAATTTATAATTTCTCAAAAATTATAATTAAAAAGATTATATCTATTGAGGATTGGGGTATATCTCCATTCAGAGAAAAATCTTTCTTTATAAAGGAAGTCCAATTAAAGTATAATTATTGGGATTATATCCAGGCATTTGATAAAGTGTTTTTATATGAGAATGGCAAAAGAAGCCATACATGGTTTATAAAGCTATGTTCTCATATTTATTATAAGCCAATTCCCAACTGGTTTATAAACTGGTGGCAGTTCTATGTAGCCTTTGAAGAAATTTTACCTCAAATATTTAAGGAGTATTATACAGAGTATGCTCAAGTTACTCCTAACAAATCTGATATGGTTATTCAAGGTTATATCCAAATGAATTTCTTTATAGAGTTTTCAATTCCGTATATATGGCGGAGTGATCCTAAAGTTGGTTATAACCACAACAATTTGTTATGTTTGAAGAGATGTTCATATACAAGGTTTTAGGATACAATGATGAAAGAAGATCCTAAAACAAAGCAATTAAATTGCTTAGATACTCTTGATTATATCAAACAGATGCTTGATAAGTATCATGACCTTAAACTTCAAGAAAGTTTCAAATTCAGATTTCAAGGTGATATTGAGAAAGTGGAAGAAATGAATCTTTCAACAGCGGAAATTGTCGCTAAGCATATCAAGGATTTAGGAAAAGTTTTGGCAATAAAAAAGCAGATGGATAAGGAGAAAAAGTCTGCAGGAAGTGATACTTCAATGAATAGTGCTAATAAATTCCAAGAATTAGATGATTTGGAAGACTCTCAGGATCCTGATGATTTTGATCTGGAAGATGTGTTAAAGACATCAGAAGAGTTCATAACTACAAATTTGGAAAAATCTAAAAAGAAAGGGAAGAATCCAGCTACAGAATAAGATAAGAAGGAATCTTTACTTTTCCAGTCAGATGGCCGACAAGACAAGATTATATTCCCTACTTTTATAAAGTAGATTAGATTCGATATGTTTTGATAAAGCAGAAAGCTTTAATAAAGCTACTTTAGCTTTAATAATGTAAATTATTGTAGATTTTAAGTTTTTTAAGTTTAATTTGAAATCCGCAAATGACTATAAATAGCGGATAAGTTTTAGTTGTTAGGTACGCTTTTCTTTACCCGCTCTCTTCTTACTTTGTAAAATCTCTTACTCAATAAAATCTTCAAGAGTTTGTTGTACATAAGGCTTCACTTTTTATTTTCTGTAAGTTTTTAATTTTGTATTTATTTATTTTGATATTAGTTGTATGAGCCTTATAGGCTAAACTTTCTTATGTTGGATTATGGCTGATTAATGAATCTGTTGAAAATCCATGATGAAGATGTCTTAGGACTAGGGGTTTTCAAGAAATCTGGCGTTATGGTTAGAATATGAGTAAGTATGAAGGTTGGTTTCAGAAATTTATGGCCGAACTACTGTTAAGCCTGTTTAGCCCATCAAGCCGTTGAGAGGATGAAGGCGTTAGGGCATTAAGGCGCTGTGTAGTGGCTGTTCAGTTTCTGAAATGGCTTCTCATACTATGCATAATCTGTACAACCCCATGTATGCTGGTAGCTTAAAGATCCTGATATATATATATATATATATATTGATCATTTCTTCCTAAAGTGAGAACTTTACATTTTACGTAATCTTTTGTATTATTCTTATGTCTTGGATCTATCCAATAAGTAATATTGATTTTGTAATGGTATCTTCCTTTTACTTGATTTAATTAATAATAGTATCTCATGTTTGTTCATTTCACTTATTACAAAAAAAAAAAAACTTTGATCATTTCAACCGATTGCCTCCAAAGAAAATGAAAAAGACTGCTAAGTGCAGATGTATTATGTCAGTTGACAGAAAAACAATAATGCAAATACTTTTCTCAAGCAAAAAATTGCATGTCCATACATTTACTCATGTCTATCTCCAAACACTTACAATTTACCACATGTATATAGAATTAAAAAAAAACGCCACATAACGAATTCTGAGTAACGGGAAAATGTACGAGAACCTTAATGTTGACAGAGGATTTCCCCGCTTTTCTCAACTACAGTGTCCTGAATAATAGTGATTGCATTACTGTTTTATAATTAAAAGAAAATTTATATCTTATAACTGAACCCTATGGGAGAAGGTACCTAATTGTCATTTATAAATAGGACAAAGGACATAAGATTCTAAACCAATCACTTGGGGCTGTGTGAAATGTTTAAAGTTAGTGTTTTGATGTACGTTTTTTCAACACGTGGAGAATTATTATCAACTATCAAATAAATTCGATCTGACAGTCAAGGTTAAGAACAGAAAAACCACCACTCCCGCTAGAATAATAACTATTTTGGAATAACACAGAATAGTTATTTCAATGAGAATATCTATCTTTAACCGCTTAATGTAATGCTATCATATTAGATCGTGTCTGCCTCGCATTGAGAGAAACAAGTATCCGCGCCATAATGATCAAATCCGTTGAAATCTCACTACAAGAAAACAGTTAAATAGCGACCGAAATTTTAGGTAACAAATATAACGACGGAATACCGACCGACTAGAAACCGAAAAATAAACGGTCGTTATTCCATCGCCCTTCAGTCGGCCACATCGAAACCGTTGACCAAATTGAAACGCCGTCGTTTTTACTCACCATTACCCACCGACCACCGACGTACGTTAACGACCGAATACCGACGGAACACCGACGGAATTTAACGACCGAATACCGACGGAATTAATAACGGCGTTAAAACGACGTCGTTTTGATGTTTTATTTCTTTTAAAAAATTAAGGTTTAAAATTAATTAAAACGACATCGTGTTGTTCAAAGTTAACGACTGAACACAGACGGAAGTTAACGACCGAATACCGACGGAATTAATAACGGCGTCAAAACGACGTCGTTTTGATGTTTTATTTCTTTTAAAAAATTAAGGTTTAAAATTAATTAAAACGACATCGTGTTGTTCAAAGTTAACGACGGAACACAGACGGAAGTTAACGACCGAATACCGACGGAATTAATAACGGCGTCAAAACGACGTCGTTTTGATGTTTTATTTCTTTTAAAAAATTAAGGTTTAAAATTAATTAAAACGACATCGTGTTGTTCAATGTTAACGACGGAAAACCGACGGAAGTTAACGACCGAATTCCGACGGTAGTTAACGACCGAATAAAATGACGTCGTTTTATCGCCTGATTTGTGAAAAAAAATACAAAATCGAAGGAATCCCTAATACCTCTCTTCTTCAATACCCTAATACCTCTCTTCTTCAAATCCCTAGCGACCGCCGATCAGCCACCGCGACCGCCGATCTGAATCGTCGCCACCGCCGTACTGCCTCCGCCACTCCAAGAAGCCATTAAAGGTACCGCCACTCCAAGAAGCCATTAAAGCCTTATTTTTCCAGTTTTTTTGCTTGTAGCTTATGTTTATTTATTTATTTTTTTTTGATTATGATTTTTGCTTCTCTTTTTCAGGTCGACTCCACTGCCACCACGCCTCCGCCATTTCGCCACCTCCATTAAAGGTGATTTTTGCCTTTTATTTTTTTTCAATTTTCAATGTTGTATGCTTCGATTTTTAGCTTCTTTTTTGCTTCGATTTTTTGCTTTATTTTTGCTGATTTTTGCCTCGATTTTTTGCTTCTTGTGCTTATTTTTGCTTCGATTTTTTGTTTTTGTTTTATTCAAAATTATAATTTTTCCTGGTATGTATGGAACAAGAAGAGAAGCAATTCATCTACATACCCTTTCTTAGTTCTCTTAGCAGTTGCATCTAAAGGAATTGCTAAATAACTTGCTCGAATCCCAACTTTTCTTTTATCCACTTTTCCCCTTTTTCCATAAAATGGCAATTAATAATTTATGATGATGAGATAGAGATAGACTGGTAGAGATGGAAAGCGGAAAGCAATTTTCTTTTATCCAATTTTCCCCCATTTCTAGTTTTGTTAGTACTATTGCAGAAATAGAAACTCCTCTTTAATTCCCTCTCTCTGGTTAGCTTTGATGGACAAATGAAATCTTAGTGAAGACTTTTCATTTCTTGTATTCTTGTACTGATACCATTAGGGTGAGCGATGCTCGGTGTTATCTGATTATGTTAGAATCTGAGATTCTAGCCTGTTTATTATTGTCTGTATGTATTATTATTATCTGAAAAATTTTATTATTACAATTTCCGAGTTACTATTCACAGAATTAATTATTTTCTGTTTTTTACTATTTGTCCATTATTATTTTGCAGGAAACCTTATCATTTACTTTGACTTTTGTTATCAAGAAGTTATTAATTTATTATTTCTGAATTTATTATTGAATTTATGGCTTATTAATTATTTTTTGTTTTTTACTATTCACGGTTACTATTCATGGTTACTGTTCACAGTAGCAAAAATCACTATTCACAGTAGCAAATTTCACACGTTTTCTTTCTTCCTAGCTTATTAATTATTGCTGAATTTTTTCATTATTATTATCTAGATTATTATGTATTTGTTTATAATGTTCCAAGAATTCCTTATTAATCTTATGATAGCTATCAATTTTATTTTCTAATTTTATTATACTTGTATTAACATATTCTACTATTAAATTTTGACAAGCTAAATAATTTTTCCTATAATTAAAATAATTATTGAGTCTAATATTATGATCATATTCAAGTCCTAATTCTTTTATTTCTTTTAACATTTTATCACAAATTTCACATTCATAACTACTTATATTATTACTATTCATCATAAATATTTAGAATAACTTAGAAAATATTATTATTATAATGATAAGAATTATTATACTAGTAGTTATTTCACACTTAAAAGAATACTCATATATTTTATCCATTATTATCAATTTTAATAAGTCTTATTTCAATTATACATGTTTTTATTATGTTATCTTTTACCTTATTATGAATATTATGAACATCATCTATCTCTTTATATATAAACAAATCCATTTATTTTTTAATTATTTTCAGATTCAAACATTATATAATATATATCGGTTTTATCCCATTCATAATCATAATTATAAGGATCATTATATAAATGTGCAGATACTTTATTTCGAAAATAGTAATTATCAACTTCATCCATTATAGAAATTGCTATATCATTATTCAATTTTTTCCTTAAATATGTTATTAGTCTCTTTTCAGTTATTAAAATATCCATTAGATCATTAGTGAGTTTATCATTTAAATGAAGAGTATCAAATAATGATTCCTTGTATATAAATAAATCCATAGATTGGTAATTTCTCGGCCTAGGATAATTTTTAAGTAATACTTTCAGTATTATTCTCTATCTACAGATTATCTTAACTTCAAATAAGAACATAATTCATCAAAATAAAGAGATTAAGAAGTGACCTTCAGCTTTCCTACCGCACTTGCCTTTCTCCTAGCGGCTTTCCCTAAACGGCCTCCTGCCTAGCGGTACTTCAATGCCTGGCGGATACAGCGGTGTGCTTCTAACGGATTGCTTCACTGTATTCTACACTCAATATTTTGAACTAGATTCTTATGTAAAGAAAAGAATATCTGAAGATTTAGAATAACTTTGAAAATATTATTCAAGAATTATCCCAGTATGAGAGAATTATTTTCTCATATGGAATGATCTATTACAAAGGAAATTATTTGCAGAGACTTGCTCTACTATTTCTTATGAACTATTACAAGAGCAGAGACTTGCTCTACTTTGAAACTTATGAAATTATGAAACTATGAAAACTTTCTCTTTCCTCTCCTTTTCTCTCTGATGTTGGATTCTCAATTATGGTTTTTTCTTTCTTGGATTCTCGATTTCTTTTCTGATATTTTCAAATCTCTTTATAGAGATTTTTTCCTATCACTATTCAACTACATCGTAAGCAATGACGCTTACTTTTTACATTATTGTACTTGACTATCGTAAGCAATGACGCTTACTTTAAATTATTGTACTGTCTACAGTATATTTTTATTATTACAACTACAGTAGTCTTCTATTATCTTGATCTGACTGCTCCAGTTGTCCAGTTGTCCTTTGTTCTTCAATATCTGTTCAACTTTATCGGTACTATGGGACCATTTTCCCTCTGACATTTCTTGAATCTTATCTTTTGGGATTATTTGCATGGCTATCTTGATTATTTCCATGGCCTTCTTGACTAATATTCAGAATCTAATTATTGCTTTTACCAAATATCTTATAATATCTTTGGTAAAAATTCCTTATCAAACTATTAATGACTTTTATCCCATTTGATCTTCTTCGAATTATCCAATCTTCAGAAATTGCTGGATCTTGATTATTATATCCAACTTTGCTGAACTTCATTATTTTCTTCGGGACTTATTGAATATATCTTTATAAAAATATTTTTTCCTTGAAAAAACTGATTTATTATATCAAATTTTTTCTTAAATTATAAATATACATATTACCTCCATTTTTTATGAAATTTTTTGAAAATTATATCAAACTTTTGCTTAAATAAATTATATATATAAAGAAAATAACAGCTACATATTATCACTATTTTTTGTGAATATTTAAAGAAGATAACAGCTACTTATTATCACTGTTAGTAAATGAACTATAATTATCGTTCAGTTTTTCATAACATAAAAATTTACTACTTCCTATTTTTCGTAAATAGGCAACACATACGGATTTGATATTGTCTTTACCGGAACCGTAATCCGGACTAGCCTTGACATTTACCGTTGTCAAGAGGACGTTAATTTGCTATTTAGCAAATTCAGGATTTCTTAAAAGAAATTCACTGAGATAATTATTGAATCCTATTATCCAATGAACTTTGAAATTATAATGACAAAAAATGATTGCCATCTCAATGGGTAATTATTTTCAATGAGGGCTTTTATCTGGGTATTATCGGTTTCTATTGAAAAAGGCTTTTTAATTAGAAATACAGAGAATTTCGGTATTCCTTTGATTATGGCTAAAAAGCTCTCTCTCATGAGTTGCATAATTAACTTCTGCATCTTTGAATATACCTGCATATTTCATTAGCTTTGAATATACCTGCATATTTGATTTAGGTCAGTCTTTATAAGACTGCCCAGTAATTATCAGCAACATCAGTTTATAGTACTAAAATTATTATTATTATCAAGTATTCTTAAAGTAGAAAAGTGAATTATTATATAATTATACTCATTATGCCATACTTCTAAAGTATTTTTCTACTTTATTTCATTATTATTTTCTCCAAATATTCCTTTTATTATCTTTGATTCATTATCAACTAAAGCACATGTTGTATTATTATATGCAATAGTTAAATATATGTAATGAATTATTAACTTCATAATTTATTATTGTATTTTATTAACAAAGAAACTTTTATCTCCATGGTTAATAAATATACCTTCTTTAGTTATATTATAATTATCTAAAGAGTTTAAAAAACTATTTCCCAATATAATATCATATTCTTTGTCACCACTCATATTTGGGTCAACAAAACAATTAATTAGAAAATTATAATTATTTATTGTTATTTTTAGTTTAGTTTCTAATTCGCAATATACTTTTTTACCTTCAAAATTATTATATATATATGGATTATTACTTCTAAATTTTTGAAGTCCATGATCTCTATTTTTGGACAGATGATTATTACTTGCTCCTGTATCAATTAGTATTTTTCCATTTATAAATTCCATTCCATTTAAATATTCTCCTTTAATTATTAATGTTTTACTATTATTATTTTTATTATTAATTATTATTTCTTTATTATTAGTAATTTTATTACCCATTATTCTAAAACTACTTTTAGAAGTACTTGCTATATTTTCTAATGTAGGTTTATCTATTATATCTATATTAATAGGAATATCTTCTACTGGTGTTATTAATATGGAAGGTATAGTTTTAGCTAAATCTTTAAAATCTTGTTCAATTTCTATTTGAGGTTTATCAGAATATATATCACAATGATTACTATTTGTTAATGCATATAATGCTCTATAATGAAAAGTTAATGCTTTATTTTTATTTTTCATTGTTATATCTTTTAGTAATTTAAAATATAAGCTTAAAACATCATCTATATTTTTATCATTTATATGTATACAAAATCTAGGATAACAATTAAATATTAGATTTTTATAAAATAAATTACCACTTATGCTTCCTAGATGTCCTACTTGGGCATCTTTGAATCTTTGATCATGCAAACTTATTATTATTGGACTATCTGTTCCTTCTTTAAATAAGGCTTTAATATTAATTTGTATTGCATTTATCATTATATATTGTATTTTATTGGCTTTATTTTTATCTTTTATTTTACTTATTGATTTCTCAATTTCTTTATTATTTAACAAACTTAATTTTATACTACCATCTAGATGTTCTACATCTATGGCCTTTTCTATGTTATGATATTCATGAATAACTATTTTGTCTCTTTTAAATATTCTAGAGACTTTATCAATTATATTATCATTTGATAATTTTATATTTAATTGTCTATTAATTATTTTATTATATTTCTGATAGTCAAAGGTTGCTTTTAAGGCAAATCCTTTTTCTCCCTCGTATTGTTCTATATCTTCTATTTCCTTTGATTCTATATTTTCTATTTCACTCATATCAGAATTATAAATATATGAACTTATTTTCACAATATCAGAATTATTTAATACTATAAAGTATTATAAATTATGTACCGAATTATGCAATATTTATATATTATAAAAAATTTTCTATCATTCATTATTTCTCATTCATTATTATTATTATTTTATTATTGCCTCTTAATCGCTGGCTCTGATACCATTAGGGTGAGCGATGCTCGGTGTTATCTGATTATGTTAGAATCTGAGATTCTAGCCTGTTTATTATTGTCTGTATGTATTATTATTATCTGAAAAATTTTATTATTACAATTTCCGAGTTACTATTCACGAGTTAATATTCACAGAATTAATTATTTTCTGTTTTTTACTATTTGTCCATTATTATTTTGCAGGAAACCTTATCATTTACTTTGACTTTTGTTATCAAGAAGTTATTAATTTATTATTTCTGAATTTATTATTGAATTTATGGCTTATTAATTATTTTTTGTTTTTTACTATTCACGGTTACTATTCACAGTAGCAAAAATCACTATTCACAGTAGCAAATTTCACACGTTTTCTTGCTTCCTAGCTTATTAATTATTGCTGAATTTTTTCATTATTATTATCTAGATTATTATGTATTTGTTTATAATGTTCCAAGAATTCCTTATTAATCTTATGATAACTATCAATTTTATTTTCTAATTTTATTATACTTGTATTAACATATTCTACTATTAAATTTTGACAAGCTAAATAATTTTTCCTATAATTAAAATAATTATTGAGTCTAATATTATGATCATATTCAAGTCCTAATTCTTTTATTTCTTTTAACATTTTATCACAAATTTCACATTCATAACTACTTATATTATTACTATTCATCATAAATATTTAGAATAACTTAGAAAATATTATTATTATAATGATAAGAATTATTATACTAGTAGTTATTTCACACTTAAAAGAATACTCATATATTTTATCCATTATTATCAATTTTTTAAATATTTAATAAGTCTTATTTCAATTATACATGTTTTCATTATGTTATCTTTTACATCATTATGTATATTATGCACATCATCTATCTCTTTATATATAAACAAATCCATTTATTTCTTAATTATTTTCAGATTCAAACATTATATAATATATATCGGTTTTATCCCATTCATAATCATAATTATAAGGATCATTATATAAATGTGCTGATACTTTATTTTGAAAATAGTAATCATCAACTTTAATCATTATAGAAGTTGTTATATCATTATTCAAATTTTCTATTAAATATGTTATTAGTCTTTTTTCTGTTATTAAAATATCTATTAGTGAGTTTATCATTTAAATGAAGAGTATCAAATAATGATTCCTTGTGTATAAATAAATCCATAGATTGGTAATTTCTCGGCCTAGGATAATTTTTAAGTAATACCTTCAGTATTATTCTCTATCTACAGATTATCTTAACTTCAAATAAGAACATAATTCATCAAAATAAAGAGATTAAGAAGTAACCTTCAGCTTTCCTACCGCACTTGCCTTTTATCCTAGCGGCTTTCCCTAAACGGCTTCCTGCCTAGCGGTACTTCAATGCCTGGCGGATCAGCGGTGTGCTTCTAACGGATTGCTTCACTGTATTCTACACTCAATATTTTGAACTAGATTCTTATGTAAAGAAAAGAATATCTGAAGATTTAGAATAACTTTGAAAATATTATTCAAGAATTATCCCAGTATGAGAGAATTATTTTCTCATATGGAATGATCTATTACAAAGGAAATTATTTGCAGAGACTTGCTCTACCATTTCTTATGAACTATTACAAGAGCAGAGACTTGCTCTACTTTGAAACTTATGAAATTATGAAACTATGAAAACTTTCTCTTTCCTCTCCTTTTCTCTCTGATGTTGGATTCTCAATTATGGTTTTTTCTCTCTTGGATTCTCGATGATCCTTTCTGATATTTTCAAATCTCTTTATAGAGATTTTTTCTTATCACTATTTAACTACATCGTAAGCAATGACGCTTACTTTTTACATTATTGTACTTGACTATCGTAAGCAATGACGCTTACTTTACATTATTGTAC
The DNA here is from genome assembly GCA_026122235.1 of Vinca minor. Lineage (NCBI taxonomy): Eukaryota > Viridiplantae > Streptophyta > Magnoliopsida > Gentianales > Apocynaceae > Vinca > Vinca minor. The sequence continues at coordinate 6,206,790 of JAOCZM010000161.1, read as the reverse complement.
TGTCTACAGTATTTTTACATTATTGTACTGTTTACAGTATTAAATATAATTGTAGTACTACATTATTCTGCTTGATCCAGCGCCAGTTGTCATTATCCTGATCTGCTTGACCTAGCTTCTTCTTCGTCTTCTTCTATTATTTTTATCAGTACTATGGGACCATTTTCCCTCTGTCATTTCTTGAATCTTATCTTTTAGGATTATTTGCCTGACTATCTTGATTATTTCCATGGCCTTCTTGACTAGTAATCATAATCCAATTATTGCTTTTACCAATTATCTTATAATATCTTTGGTAAAAATTCCATATTAAACTATTAATGAGATTTATCCCATTTGATCTTCTTCTAATTATCCAATCTTCAGAAATTGCTTGATCGTCAGAAATTGCTGGATCTTGATTATTATATCCAACTTTGCTGATCTTCATTATTTTCTTTTATGCGATGCTGATCTTTATTATATTCGGGACTTATTGAATAAATTTTTATAAAAATATTTTTTCTTTGAAAAAACTGATTTATGGAAAATTATATCAAACTTTTTCTTAAATTATACATATACATACCGCCACTTTTTATGAAAAATTTGAAAATTATATCAAACTTTTTTCATCAAACTTTTGCTTAAATAAATTATATATATAAAGAAAATAACAGCTACAAATTATCGTTGTTAGTAAATGAATTATAATTATAGTTCAATTTTTCATAACATAAAAATTACTACTTCCTATTTTTCGTAAATAGGCAACACATACGGATTTGATATTGTCTTTACCGGAACCGTAATCCGGACTAGCCTTGACATTTACCGTTGTCAAGAGGACGTTAATTTGCTATTTAGCAAATTCAGGATTTCTTAAAAGAAATTCACTGAGATAATTATTGTATCCTATTATCCAATGAACTTTTGCAATTATATAATGACAAAAATGATTGCCATCTCAATGGGTAATTATTTTCAATGAGGGTTTTTATCGGTGTCTATTGAAAAAGGCTTTTTAATTAGAAATACAGAGAATTTCTATATTCCTTTGATTATGGCTAAAAAGCTCTCTCTCATGAGTTGCATAATTAACTTTTGCATCTTTGAATATACCTGCATATTTCATTAGCTTTGAATATACCTGCATATTTGATTTAGGTCAATCTTTATAAGACTGCCCAGTGATTATCATCAACATCAGTTTATATTACAAAAATTATTATTATTATCAAGTATTTTTAAAGTAGAAAAATAAAGTACTATATAATTATACTCATTATGCCATATTTCTAAATTATTTTTCTGCTTTCATCTGGTTTTATTCCAAGAAAGAAATTATATTTTATCTATCATCTTCTGAGTCTGAAAAGTATATAGACTCATTTTCAGAGAAATCAGAATAGTTTTGAATTATTAAACTATCTTTAATTTCTTCAAAATCTTTTTCAAGTATCTTAACTTTTTTCTTAGAACATTCAGGGCTTTTATGTCCCATTTCTCCACAATTCCAACATTTACAATCTTTTTTATTATCAAATTTATTTGATTTATTATTTGAATTATCTCTCTTATAAAATTTTTTCTTCTTGTATTTTGGTTTAGTACTATTAACATATTTCTTTTTATATTTCTTTTTATTTTTATATTTTATTTTCTTTTGATTATGACATCCCCAGTTTCCTGGTGGATCGAATTGTTCACAACATATATCTCTTATTCTCTTAGATTTTTTCATTAAGTTATTATTTAAACATATTTCACTAAAATAATTTAACATAATTTTTATTCTTAATCCTAAAGTATCTATATTATTTTTAGCTTCTTCACTATTTTTATATACTTCCCATTGTCTTCTAACTTGTATATTCCATGGGTAGGGTAGTTTACCATAAAACATATCTAAGTATGGTTGTTGATTAATTGTACTATAATATTGTTTATAATAATAATCAGTAAATTCATTAATATAATGTTTTAGATAACATATATCACATATTTGTAAATTAATTAATTTTAGTCTTGCTTCTTGTATTTCTTTTTGTATTTCAATTTCTTTATTTCTTATCCATTCTGTTAGCCCTAAGGGCATATTCTATGTTGTTTTGATGATAACAAGCCATTGATAGTTCTAATGTTTATGTGAGCATGTTCTTAATAGGATTCTTAGCACTCACATCTACATTGATGAAAATGGTAAGTTAGCTTCTTGTACAAACTAAGGTTTGTATAATACACACAAGAAAGCTATTTGATGGAAGGAAGGAGGCAAGGAGGTTGGTTGGGAATTAGGGCTCTACAAAGAGTCCCTAATGCATATGGCGAAAGGAGTATTCTTACTAATGCTTTTTGCTTCCATGTTTACTTGGTTTATCTTATAAGCATTAGTCTTTACTCTTACTTGTTCGTATATCCTTTTGCCATGCTTCCTTGTTCTTAATATTGTCCATATCCTATCTAATTACATCAAAGTTTGACATAATCAAAAAGGGGGAGATTGTTAGCCCTACAGAGGGCGATCGAACTCGGTTTTTGATAATGGACAAACACTTGATGTTTTGTGTCTAATGTTTTTCATCTATGTGATAGAATATTGGAACTCAATATGGAAGCTCTAAAGTACTTCAATCAAGCCATGTTCAAGATTCAAAGACATACTATTCAAGGCTTATCTTTCAAGATTGAAGATTGAAGACTTAGGTTGGTTAGATTAGCTTTGTCTTTATTGGTCTTTATCATTAAGCTCTAACCAATGCTCAAATGAACATAAAGCTCTTCACTCTAGTCTTGCATACATGTTTTCATAAACACGTTTTCAAAAGGCTTAAGTTTGAAATGATCTTTACATGTGTTCTTATACAAAAAAGCCTTTGATTTCATAGTTAAGTCTTTTAGAAAAGTTTTCCAAGTGTTCTTATGTGTTACCTTTTGGGAAAACCTTTTAGACTTCATTAGACTTGAAAACAAGTGTTTAAAAAATCATCTTTGAAAGTCGGAAAGTCGGTCAACCGAGTTTTGCCTCGGATCAACCGAAGCAAAACAAGGAGTACATCGTGAAGAACTCGGTCGACCAGAGGTCCCACTGGGTCGGTCGGCCGACCTCGGCATGGTGCACCGAGTTCGAGCTTCGGTCAGCCAGAACTACTGTTTCTACTAGCCGTTTTTTTGGCCAGTTGGAGACTCGATTTTCAGCCAAATTTGAAATGTATAAATACTCCAAAGCTAGAGAAACATTCTCAAGGCTTGCACAACAAAGTTATATTGATTTCTTATCAAGCCAAAACACTCTCAAAAAGAAAAAAGCACTTCATTGCAAATGATCTAGATGATTCAAGTGCATTTTATAAAAGCAAGACAAAGAGTGAGCTTCTTATGTTCAAGAGCTACAATTGTTGTACTTCAAAGGTATTATATCTTTCACTTAGAAGAGTGAACTTCATTGTATTGAATTCCATCTTATTCCCTTTCTTAGTGATAGGGTTAATTTTGTAATAGACCTACTTAGTGTGGGCAAGTTCTTAGTGAGCTTTTGTTTGTGGTTGTGTTTGTAAAACTCGTAGTGAGTTAGCCACAATTGTAAAGTCCTACTTTGTGTGGGCATCTTCTTAGTGAAGTTTGTTGAAATCCTTGGGTGCGGCTCAAGGTAGTGGATGTAGATTCTAAGTGAATCGAACCACTCTAAATCCTTTGTCTTGTTGATTGGGTTTTTGCTTTAGCATTTGTTAAACTTGCACTATCATTGGTTAATTTGGAAATAGTTTACAAGATTTATTAGAAACCCAATTCACCCCCCCCCCCCTCTTGGGTTCCTTCACATTCTATTCCTACAAATTCACTTCCTAAATAATCTACCATTATACTTAATCCTTTACTATCACTTTGTATTAATTCAGTTTCTATATTTCTTTTTATTATTGCCTTAGAATCTATTCCTACTCCTTCCCACCAATTTCTTATTGCTCCATCAAAAGTAGCTATTATAAATTCAAATTTTCTTTCATTATTCCAATTAGCATCATTTTCTACGGTTAATAAAAAGATTAACATATTCTTTTCCCAATTTAGTATATCTTTATATCTATTTGTGCTACAATCTATATTTAATTTTGTTCCTCCTCTTATTATGGGTTCTTCTTTATCTGGACAAGGATAATATTTTCCTCTGTATTCTTTATTATTGGGTTTATTTATAAAATTATCATAATATTTGATTTTATTATTTATTATAGGTGCATAACTTTCTCCCAAAGGGTCTATTTCTGGTTTAACGGTGGAAGGTCCTCCTATTTCACCAGCATATACATCTTTAATATTGAATTCTAAATTATCAAGTGATAATTGACTTAAATTATCTGCCAAATTATCTATATCAATATCAGGATTCATTATCAATATCAGGATTTATTATTAATATCAGGATTTATTATTAATATCAGGATTCATCTTCTTTCTTTTTATCATCTTTTATTATCAACTTTTCTATTTTTTCTATATATTCTTTTTCCTTACTTACTATTCTTGGAAGATGTATTTTCATAAAGGCTTCATCTGGTGATCCTTTTTCTGGTATTGTATTAAATAATTTTACATCTTTTATAGATCTATATAATATTTTTTGTTCTTTTTCTTTTTTATTTATAGGATTTTTATTAACTTGTTCTATTAGATTTCTTGTTTCTATTAGTGATATACCAGTAGTTTTTTCACAATCTTCTATGGCTTTTTCACATCCATCTATTCTTTTATTTATTCTTATTAAATTATTATGTATACTTTCAAGTTTTTCTGACAAACTTATTTTATAATCTTTTATTTCTTTAAGTATTATTCTTAAATTTTTTATTTCATCAAGAATTTTATCCATTTTATTTTACTTATAATATTCTTTTAGTTTTAATATTTGATGACCACAAAATCTTATACAATCATCTGCTATATCTTTACCTTGTTTATTATCAGACTTATATTTACTTTGAATTTCGTAATTCATATTACAATATTCCTTATTTTTATTAATTCTTTTTATTTTATTATATCTATTTATGTCTTTAGATTTTTCCATAGTAAATTATTATTTTATTATACTTATTAATAATTTACCATATTATCTGTTTATTATGAATTATTTATTATTTCCTCTTGATTGCTGGCTCTGATACCATTAGGGTGAGCGATGCTCGGTGTTATCTGATTATGTTAGAATCTGAGATTCTAGCCTGTTTATTATTATCTGTGGGTATTATTATTATCACTATTCCCGAGTTACTATTCACGGGTCACTATTCACAGGATTAATTATTTTCTGTTTTATTACTCGAACTAATTATTTGATAGGGGACCTCTATACCTTAGGCTTTGTTATTGCTTGAAATAATTATTTTGCAGGGACCTCTATATATTAGTCTTTGTTATCAAGAATTATTAATTTATTATTGAATTTATGGCTTATTAATTATTTCTGTTTTTTACTATTCACAGGTACTGTTCACGGTTACTGTTCACAGTAGCAGAAATTACTATTCACAGTAGCAGATTTTACTATTCACACGTTTTTGCATGAATTATTTGCAGCAATTATTGTTGTAATTATTATTCAGATTACTTATCCAAATTATTGAAAATTTATATAGAATTCAAGATTTATTTTCTATGTTAATTATTATGTATTTGTTTATAATGTTCTAAAAATTTCTTATTAATCTTATAATAACTATTAATTCTATTTTTTAATCTTCTTATATTAGTATTAATATATTCTACCGTTAAATTTTGACAAGTTAAATAATTTTTTCTATAATTAAAAATATTATTAAGTCTTATATTATGATCATATTCAATTCCTAATTCTTTTATTTCTTTTAGCATTATATCACAAACTTTACATTCATAGCTACTCATAATTATTTGATTCAAACACAAAATCATATCTATTTTCTAAATTATTATTATGATAATAAAGATCATTTAAATTAGCAGTTATTTCAAAATTATAATCATATACTTTATTCATTATTATTGTTACTAACTCATTATTTAAGCAACTTTTTAAATATTTAATAAGTCTTATTTCAATTATACAGGTTTCCATTAAATCATTTTTTAAATCATTATGCATATTATTAATTTCAACTAAAGATACTTGATCTAGTAATATTTCTTTATATCTAAATAGATCCATTTATTTCTTAATTATTTTGATATTCAGATTCAAACATTACATAATATATATCGGTTTTATCCCATTCATAATCATAATTATAAGGATCATTATATAAGTGTGCAGATATTTTATTTCGAAAATAGTAATTATCAACTTCTTCCATTATAAAACTTGTTATATCATTATTCAATTTTTCTATTAAATATGTTATTAGCCTCTTTTCAGTTATTAAAATATCTATTAGATCATTAGTGAGATTATCATTTAAATGAAGAGTATCAAATAATGATTCCTTGTATATAAATAAATCCATAGATTGGTAATTTATAGGCCTAGGATAATTTTTAAGCAATACTTTCAGTATTATTCTCTATCTACAGATTATCTTAACTTCAAATAAGAACATAATTCATCAAAATAAAGAGATTAAGAAGTAACCTTCAGCTTTCCTACCGCACTTGCCTTTTATCCTAGCGGCTTTCCCTAAACGGCCTCCTGCCTAGCGGTACTTCAATGCCTGGCGGATACAGCGGTGTGCTTCACTGTATTCTACACTCAATATTTTGAACTAGATTCTTATGTAAAGAAAAGAATATCTGAAGATTTAGAATAACTTTGAAAATATTATTCAAGAATTATCCCAGTATGAGAGAATTATTTTCTCATATGGAATGATCTATTACAAGAGAAATTATTTGCAGAGACTTGCTCTACCATTTCTTATGAACTATTACAAAAGCAGAGACTTGCTCTACTTTGAAACTTATGAAATTATGAAACTATGAAAACTTTCTCTTTCCTCTCCTTTTCTCTCTGATGTTGGATTCTCAATTATGGTTTTTTCTCTCTTGGATTCTCGATGATCCTTTCTGATATTTTCAAATCTCTTTATAGAGATTTTTTCTTATCACTATTCAACTACATCGTAAGCAATGACGCTTACTTTTTACATTATTGTACTTGACTATCGTAAGCAATGACGCTTACTTTACATTATTGTACTGTCTACAGTATTACAACAGTTATTACATATTATTGTACTACATAGTACTACATTATTTTGCTTGATCCAGCGCCAGTTGTCATTTATCCTGATCTGCTTGACTCAGCTTCTTCTTCGTCTTCTTCTATTATTTTTATCAGTACTATGGGACCATCTGTCATTTCTTGAATCTTATCTTTTAGGATAATTTGCCTGACTATCTTGATTATTTTCATGGCCTTCTTGACTAGTATTCATAATCCAATTATTTCTTTTACCAATTATCTTATAATATCTTTGGTAAAAATTCCATATTAAACTATTAATGAAATTTATCCCATTTGATCTTCTTCTAATTATCCAATCTTCAGAAATTGCTGAATCTTGATTATTATATCCAATCTTCAGAAATTGCTTGATCTTCAGAAATTGCTGGATCTTGATTATTATATCCAATTTTGCTGAACTTCATTATTTTCTTTTATGCGATGCTAATCTTCATTATATTCGGGACTTATTGAATAAATCTTTATAAAATATTTTTTCCTTGAAAAAACTGATTTATGAAAATTATATCAAACTTTTTCTTAAATTATAAATATACATATTACCGCCACTTTTTATGAAAAATTTGAAAATTATATCAAACTTTTTTCATCAAAATTTTGCTTAAATAAATTATATATATAAAGAAAATAACAGCTACAAATTATCGCTGTTTTTTATTAGTAAATGAATTATAATTATCGTTCAATTTTTCATAACATAAAAGTTATTACTTCCTATTTTTCGTAAATAGGCAACACATACGGATTTGATATTGTCTTTACCGGAACCGTAATCCGGACTAGCCTTGACATTTACCGTTGTCAAGAGGAGGTTAATTTGCTATTTAGCAAATTCAGGATTTCTTAAAAGAAATTCACTGAGATAATTATTGTATCCTATTATCCAATGAACTTTTGCAATTATATAATGACAAAAATGATTGCCATCTCAATGGGTAATTATTTTCAATGAGGGTTTTTATCTGGGTATTATCGGTTTCTATTGAAAAAGGCTTTTTAATTAGAAATACAGAGAATTTATGTATTCCTTTGATTATGGCTAAAAAGCTCTCTCTCATGAGTTGCATAATTAACTTCTGCATCTTTGAATATACCTGCATATTTCATTAGCTTTGAATATACCTGCATATTTGATTTAGGTCAGTCTTTATAAGACTGCCCATTGATTATTAGCAACATCAGTTTATAGTACAAAAATTATTATTATTATCAAGTATTCTTAAAGTAGAAAAATAAAGTACTATATAATTATACTCATTATGCCACACTTCTAAAGTAATTTTCTACTTTATTTCATGACTATTCAAGAATTTTTATTTTTATCTTATTCTATTATTGGCTTTATTTTATTATTGCCTTCAAATATTCCTTTTATTATCTTTGATTCATTATCAACTAAAGCACATGTTGTAATATTATATGCTATAGTTAAACTTATAAATATGGATTATCAACTTCATGATTTATTATTGTATTTTATTAACAAAGAAACTTTTATCACCATGATTAATAAATATACCCTATTTAGTTATATTATAATTATCTAAAGAGTTTAAAAAACTATTTCCCAATATAATATCATATTCTTTGTCACCACTCATATTTGGGTCAACAAAACAATTAATTAGAAAATTATAATTATTTATTGTTATTTTTAGTTTTGTTTCTAATTCGCAATATACTTTTTTACCTTCAAAATTATCATATATATATGGATTATTACTTCTAAATTTTTGAAGTCCATGATCTCTATTTTTGGACAGATGATTATTACTTGCTCCTGTATCAATTAGTATTTTTCCATTTATAAATTCCATGCCATTTAAATATTCTCCTTTAATTATTAATGTTTTACTATTACTATTATTATTTTTATTATTAATTATTATTTCTTTTTTATTAGTAATTTTATTACCCATTATTCTAAAACTACTTCTAGAAGTACTTGCTATATTTTCTAATGTAGGTTTATCTATTATATCTATATTAATAGGAATATCTTCTACTGGTGTTATTAATATGGAAGGTATAGTTTTACCTAAATCTTTAAAATCTTCTTCAATTTCTATTTGAGGTTTATCAGAATATATATCACAATGATTACTATTTGTTAATGCATATAATGCTCTATAATGAAAAGTTAATGCTTTATTTTTATTTTTCATTGTTATATCTTTTAGTAATTTAAAATGTAAGCTTAAAACATCATCTATATTTTTATCATTTATATGTATACAAAATCTAGGATAACAAGTAAATATTAGATTTTTATAAAATAAATTACCACTTATGCTTCCTAGATGTCCTACTTGGGCATCTTTGAATCTTTGATCATGCAAACTTATTATTATTGGACTATCTGTTCCTTCTTTAAATAAGGCTTTAATATTAATTTGTATTGCATTTATCATTATATATTGTATTTTATTGGCTTTATTTTTATCTTTTATTTTACTTATTGATTTTTCAATTTCTTTATTATTTAACAAACTTAATTTTATACTACCATCTAGATGTTCTACATCTATGGCCTTTTCTATGTTATGATATTCATGAATAACTATTTTGTCTCTTTTAAATATTCTAGAGACTTTATCAATTATATTATCATTTGGTAATTTTATATTTAATTGTCTATTAATTATTTTATTATATTTCTGATGGTCAAAGATTGCTTTTAAGGCAAATCCCTTATCTCCCTCGTATTGTTCTATATCTTCTATTTCCTTTGATTCTATATTTTCTATTTCACTCATTATCAGAATTATAAATATATGGACTTATTTTTACAATATTAGAATTATTTAATACTATATAGTATTCTAAAATTATGTACCGAATTATGCAATATTTATATATTATAAAATTTTTTCTATCTTTCATTATTTCTCTTGAATTATTATTTTATTATTGCCTCTTAATCGCTGGGACAAATGAAATCTTAGTGAAGACTTTTCATTTCTTGTATTCTTGTACTAATTGAAAAGTATGGTAGCTTTTACTTTGTACGGTTAGCTTTCTTAGTTTTCTATATCTATTTAATCTATAGTATGTATTCATATAGATATAGGCTGCATACTAATTGTTATTTATTTTTTTTCTTTTTTCGGTCCGAATTACTTGTTTGTTTTGTTGATCAAACTGTTATATTGTGAAATACACGTAATTAAGAATGGTATGAAGTTCTATTTGGTTATGAAGACTAAGTGGCATTCAAGGGTTGATACTAATAAGGTTATGCTTACCAAGAACATCAATGAAATGATGTGTGTATATATATTTATTGTAGGAATGTGAACAAATGCTAATGTCTCTTGTTTAGTTTTGTGAATTTCTTTCAATATATATTGAATAAAATCTTTTGTAGGAATGTGAACAAATGCTAATGAAGTTTGTGAATTTCTTTCAATATATATATTTATTGTATGTTTCTCTTTTATCGAACGGGACTATAATATACCCGCTGATTTGTTAGCTAAAATTGATGTTAGTGGGTAGTAGCTGGATGTGAGAAGTTCAAACTTCATTTGTTCATGTTGTGCTTTCTAATTTGAGTACTTAGTAAACTTTAATATTTTTATTTAAAAAAATAGTTAATGATATCAGAATTCGAGGTGCTAATATTTAATTATTTTAATATTATGTGAATATAGTTTTTATGGTGGGACAAGGCTTCCTTTCTTATTTCTTTTGGTGCTCTTTTCAATTGCTATCACTAGATAGAAAAGTTTCTCACGTTGTAGGCTTTAGCATTTTGCTCTAAGAGCATAGAGGCCTTATATCTCAATGTTTAGGCATCTTTGTGCTTGTGATCTGAAGTTCTCTTTTCGATGCTAAGTAGTTTGGAAATTGAATGCTTTCCATGTATTTCAGAGATGCCTCCAAAGAAAGGTGTTCGACTTTCCTTACCGTTTGGTTCGCCACCCACGTCTACTCCGGCCTCCACCTCCCAACCAGGTTCATCACCTGATTTGGGGTCGACACCGCCATCTGCCCCCGAGCTTAGTACGACACCTCCTGTACCCGCCACTGAGTCTACGCCGGCAGCAGGATCGGCGACTCGCCAGTCTCCTGTACCTTCCACTGAGTCTATGCCGGCAGCAAGATCGGCGACTCACTAGTATCCTGTGCCACAGACAGCGTCTGATACTAGTGGAGTTTTGGCTACAGTAGATACTCGTATTCTCCTGCAGCCTACCATTGGCACGTAAGTAAATTCATTAATTATTTTCTTTAAGCTAATTATACTACTTGTCGTCATTATAGTAACTAATGAAATTTTTCTTTGCTATTATAGGTTTAGATTGGCATCTAGCTGTTCCGCCTCCATTACTTCAATATTTCAAGATCGTTTCAAGGGGGCATATAGCACCATCAAGGATGTTCCCCAGGAAGAAGAAAAATTGTGGTGGGCGAGTTCAAGGTAAGTAAATTAGTAAATAAGTTTGAATTTAGAAGTCTTTAAATTTAATTATCTAACCTTATTTCAAAATACAGAAAAAGTATCGCTGGGCTCCGGAGCATGAGGCGGGTGTCAAGTCAAGTTGGCGTATCTTGCTAACGAGGAGACTTAGCGGCATTATGAGCGATGCTCGGAAAAAGAATAAGAAGCCCACATGGGTTTCTGAGACCGATTGGGTGCGACTTCAAGAGTACTGGAAAACTCCAAGCTTTAAAGCCAAGTCGTTACAGGCAGCAAAAAATCGGAAAGAAGGGAGGGGTGGCAAAGGCCCGATGAAGCACACGGGCGGTTCGCTCAGCCACATTGAGCACCACATGAGACTGGTACTTAAATATATTAATTGACGTATTCATATATGTTATGTGTTTTTTGTTCATATTGAGCACCACATGAGACTGGTACTTAAATATATTAATTGACGTATTCATATATGTTATGTGTTTTTATCAAAATGATTATGTTTTGCGAGAAAATATATTAAATTACATTATTTTTTGAAAAGTTTTTTTTTCCATCAATGTATTATGGAACCATATCTTACGTCGTATTTGTTTACAATGTAAAAAAAAGACGGATTTTGAAAATTCCATTTTTGTTGAAAGACGGATTTTCATGCTTGTTTTAAAAAAAAGACGTATTTGTTTAATGCTTGTTTTAAAGTTATGTTTTGTGATTAGTATGGAATTTATAGTTTTGGGTTATGTTTTATGTTATGTTGTCTGAATTGTGCAGGGGTTCTGTTCTTGGGTTTTGTTTTCAGAATTGTGCAGGGGTTCTGTTATAGGTTCCCTGTTTGGCTACTGGAAAATTGGTTTCATGGCGACTGATTTGCGACCGCCTAAAGACTGTTTTAGGGTTTAGGGTTAGGTTTTAGCGACCGCTTAGCGACGGACAGATATATTTAATAGGATATCACTTGGGCGAGGGGAAAAGACATAGTCGTCGCTATTCCGTCTCTAATAGGCGACTGACTAGCGGCCGAACTTGATACCTCGGTCGGTATATTTTCCCGGATTCCGTTTTTTATAAAATAGCGAGGTTTTTAAGGATATATAAAAAAGATTTGCATATTTTAGTTAATTTTAGTAATATATACATATGTACACATTAACCTGAATAGTGAAACAAGTACAAACTTATACTTATTCACAGAATACCTATATATACTGGAAGCAGATATATTGAAGTAATACATTTGTGTGCACATTTACATGAAATCACAAAGTAATGTAACTAAAATTTTAATAATTGGTCATTAATGATCAAATAAATACTACAATAATAATAATTGTTCGAATTCACATTTTGAGAGATGTCGGCTTTCAAATCTATAATTGTTTAACTTTTCAGTTGCTAGTCGGTCTCTACACATATACACAACGACCGAATAGTGACCGAATATACCAGGGCGGTCGCCATTCGGTCGCTACCAATAAATTTAGAAACGGTGTCGTCTTGTCCGTGCGCGGGTTCAACATTTTGAAAAATGTACAAGTGTTCATTCATCCTGCAGGGCGACCGAATATACCAGGGCGGTCGCCATTCGGTCGCTACCAATAAATTCAAAAATGTGTCGTCTTGTCCGTGCGCGGGTTCAACATTTTGAAAACTGTACAAGTATTCATTCATCTTGAAGGGTGACCGTATATACCAGGGCGGTCGCCATTCGGTCGCTACCAATAAATTCAAAACGGTGTCGTCTTGTCCGTGCGCGGGTTCAACATTTTGAAAACTGTACAAGTGTTCATTCATCCTGAAGGGCGACCGAATATACCAGGGCAGTCACCATTCAGTCGCTACCAATAAATTCAAAACGGTGTCGTCTTGTGCGTTTTTTCCTCTAAAATTAACTTATGACCAGAAACCCTCCCCTTTACACATTCTGGACGCAGCCGCGATTTCTAACTCCACCACCACCTCTTCTAGTGATTTCTTCCCAAATCTACCTTGAAACCTCCCTCCTCCCATCACCACCCCTCCGGCAACTCCTAGAAAGCGCCACCACCTCCGGCACCCGCAAGACTTCCCCACCACCTCCGATTTCAGTTCGGTATTTGGTGAGAATCTCTTTTTCTCTATTTATTATAATGTTATTAATGTCAACATTTATGCTCTTATACCATTTATTATTTTGTTTCTTTGTATTATCTCTCATTATTTTGTTTCTTTGTATTATCTCTCATGATTTTATGTCTTTATATTATCTCCCATGATTCTATGTCTTCGTATTATCTCCCACGATTTTATATCTTTGTATTATATTGCAACAAACAAAATAATGTTGAAAATAATCGAAATAGTTGACAAAATGCCATTTAAAATAGTAGACAAGATGCCATTATCACACGTTAATAATTACTTGGAAAGAAGGGTGACAAATCATCAAAATAAGATTCAAAGTTAATATGCATTTAATTATTAAGACTTGATATACGCAGATATTGTGTTTGTAATGGAAGACCCTAGTTGGATGTATATGGATTCGACAACGAATTGTGGACCTCGTCATAGTCAAGAATTTATAGCGGGATTGAAACGATTTGTGGATTTCGCAGTTAATACGTCTGCTAATGTACAAATTGATGGGATTAGGTGTCCTTGTGAGGTTTGTAAGAATAAGTATTTTCATAAGCCTGATACTGTGAAGTATCATCTTGTTATGAACGGATTCGTGACTAACTATTATAATTGGACATGTCATGGTGAGACATTCATTCCCATGCCTCAAATCCCGTTTGTTCATGAAATGGATAATTATAAAAGACATACGATACCGAACAATTATCGAGATATGGTTATTAATGCTGCGGGACCAAGTTTTAATGAGCAGCCAAATAGGGACGTGGAAGAACCTCCCAATCCAGAGGCACAAATGTTCTATGACATGTTGAAAGCCGTTGATAGCCCACTGTACAATGGTTGTACAAACCATTCACAGCTTTCAATGACTGCTAGGATGTTGAGCATTAAGTCCGAAGACAACTTATCTGAAACTACAATAGATAAATTTGCGCAGTTGATGAAAGAGGCGCTTCCTCCAAATAATAATGCTTTAGACGACTTTTACAAAATGAAGAAATTGGTTAAAGGCCTTGGATTACCGGTGCAAAAGATTGATGTTTGTGTTAACGGTTGTATGTTGTATTGGAAAGATGATGTTGAGAGTAGAGAATGCAAGTTTTGTGGCCATGCTAGATACATTAAGAAAAAGAAATCAAAAAATACACGACAAAAATAGATTACTTGCAAAAAGATGTATTATTTTCCGATTACTCCAAGATTACAAAGATTGTATGCATCTGAGAAAACTGCAAGACACATGACATGGCACTCAGACAGTGAGAGGGAAGAGGGAATAATGAATGACCCATGGGATGGAGAAGCTTGGAAACATTTTGACAGAACACACACCGATTTTGCAGCGGAACCTCGGAATGTAAGGCTTGGGTTATGCACAGATGGTTTTGCACCTTTCGGCATGTCAGGGAAGAACTATTCTTCATGGCCAGTTCTTCTAACACCTTATAATCTCCCCCCTTGGATGTGTATGAAAAACAATGTAATCTTCTTAACTATCATTGTACCTGGCCCCAAAATCCAAAACACAAGATCGATGTGTACTTGCAGCCTTTAATCGATGAATTGAATCAACTGTGGGGGTGAAGGCGCAGAAACTTATGATATCTCATAAAAACAAAATTTTAAATTGAGGGCTTCATTACTTTGTACAATTAGTGATTTTCCAGCATATGGAATATTGAGTAGATGGAGTACAGCTGGCATTCACGCTTGTCCATATTGTATGGAGGAAACACAAGCGTTCCATTTGCAGTCTGGCGGGAAACAATCGTGGTTCGATTGCCACAGATGCTTCTTGTCACCTGATCATCCTTTTTGAAGATATGCAAAGGGATTCCGAAAGGAACGGGAACAAGAGAGAGCAGACCCGCCATCTCGCCTTACTGGTGATGAAATGTTGCTTAGAGTTAGAGATTATCAAAAAATTACCGATACAGCTGAAGAGATCGGTAAAGAGCAAGGCAGGGGGTCGGGATCATAGTTGGGCTAAACGTAGTATATTTTGGGACATACCTTATTGGCGGACACTTTTGATAAGACACAATATTGATGTCATGCATAATGAAAAAAATGTGTTTGATAATGTCTTTAACACCGTGTTTGACGTGAAAGGTAAAACTAAAGACAATGTTAAAGCTAGAGCGGATGTTGAAAGGTATTGCAGTCGTCCGGAATTCAATATTAAACACGATGGCCGAGGTAAAGCAACGAAACCGAAGGCATGTTTCACTCTTACCAAGCCTAAAAAAGAGATGGTTTTCCAGTGGGTTAAAGAATTAAGGCTCCTAGATGGATATGCATCGAATTTGGCGCGATGCGTTGATATGAAAGAGTTGAAAATGTCTGGAATGAAGAGTCACGATTCTCATGTATTAATGGAGAGACTTATCCCTATAGCACTTAGAGAAGTACTATCGGCAAATGTTTGGGGACCCTTGGCTGAACTGAGTCTGTTCTATAGAATTTGTGTTCCCCAAAGTTGAGTGTGGCGCATATGCAAGAATTGGAGGACACTATCGCTATTTTATGGTGCAAGTTAGAGAGAATATTTCCTCCGGAATTTTTTGATGTGATGGAACACTTGCCGATTCATCTTCCGTACGAAGCCAATGTTGGTGGCCCGGTACAGTTTAGGTGGATGTACCCATTCGAGAGGTAACAACCAATGTCTTAAGTTATCTCAACTTCATCTTTATTTTTCATGTACGTATTTACACTGTGATTAACTACATATGCTTTAATTAGATACCTGCACCATCTGAAAAGAGAAGATAAAGAACAAGACTAGAGTTGAGGGGTCAATTTGCAATGCATACTTGGTCGAAGAAGCTGCTACATTCTTTAGCTATTAAACGAGAGTTACAACTATTGGGCGAAATGATGGTGAAGACGAGATTAGCGGACCGGATGTATTATCAATTTGCAACTTACCCGGAAGATCATTTGGAAAAAAAGAAAAGATTTTATTATCTGATAAAGATTATAAAACAGCCATGAATTATATCCTAATGAATTGTGAAGAGGTCGAACCATATTTTCAGTAAGTAAACCTATATATTGTTTCATTTTTGTTATATAATTAAAAGTGGCCAAATAATAATATTGTTATTTAATTTGTAACTCAGGAAATTTGTCAGTGAAGTACATGACCAAACCCCGCAGATAACGGAGGAAGAACTTCAAAGTCGGGTTTATAATGATTTTTCCAAATGGTTTGGAACTCATGTAAGTTGGTAATGTTTAGAAATGTACTTGTCTTAAGAATGCATAATTAAAGTAATTTAACTTTTATTGTTCTCAACGATATACATGACCTTCGAGAACATTCGAAAGTTTGTTGAAAAATTTGTCTTGGGGGCCCGTCAAGGAGAGTGATGTCATACACCGAGTTACTTTGTTAACGATTATAGATTTCACACCAAAGCGCACAGCGATGGAAAAGGAACGACAAACAGCAGGGTATGGGTTAAAGGAGATTATTACGGTGAGTTGAAGCAAGTAATTGAGGTTCAACTTATCTGGACTACCCGACCAAAAAAATTATTCTTTTCAAATGCGATCGTTTGATTCTACTCCAAATCGAGGTTTAAGAGTGCATCATCAATATAAACTTGTAGAAATCCATAGGAAAATAACCTACCAGGGTTACGATCCATTTGTATTTGCTTCCCAATGTCAACAAGTCTACTACACACCTTATCCTGGTAGTAAGACAACATCTAGGGCTGATTGGTTGGGTCGTATGTCGTTCCCAAACCACGCCTATTTGACGTTCCCGGTGTTCCGTACCGTATCGGGGACGAAGTATGCGAGGAGGAGACCAGTCGCATTGATCCAACTATTACTGAAGTTGGTCAACTTGCACACCGGTCAGGGGAAATTGAAGTTGTACTTGTGGCCGGTACGAGCCGTGGTTATGAAGATGATGACGATGATGATGATGAAATTATGTCGGGTGATGACAATTCTGAAGAAGAGGATGAATTTATGTCGGATGATGATTTAGAATGATTAAGATTTTCTCGCTTCTTGGAATTCCACATATTGGAAGGTGAGTAATATTTGTTGGTTTTTTTTTGTACTTTATTACCATAAATTAATTGTCATATTGTATAACTTTTTAACATAATTCAAAGTAGTAATTTTATTGTCATAATAATTTGATTCTTGAATTTTGCAGATTGCAACTCATGCATTTCCAAGGATATACATATGAATGACATCAAGGAGTTTATGAGAAGTGCACACTTTGATTGTGAGTTTTGATAATTAAAATAAATTACTTTGAATGTGAGTGTTGTAATGTAATGTGCACACTTTGATTGTGAGTTTTGATAATTCAAAGTGTGCACTTTGATTGTGAGCATTGTAATGTAATGTGCACACTTTGATTGTGAGTGTTGTAATTCGAAGTTTGCACTTTGATTGTGAGTATTTAATGTAATGAGAAGTGCGCATTTTGATTGTGAGTGTTGTAATTCGCATTTTGCACTTTGATTTGTGTTTTTAGTAAGATATTTGGTTATGTAATGTTATTTTTGGGTTTATTGATTATTTTTGCTATTTGAGATCTAGTTAAAACTGTTTCTGATCTTATTTTTGCTATTTTGTTATTTCTGTGTTTTATAACAGGGATTTAATTAAATATAATATTTATTTTTTTAAATAAAAACAATTCAGCAAGGTCCAAAAATCGTCGGTATTCGGTCGTTCCATGTTCAAAGTCAAACGTCAACATTGTTGACTAAACCGTCGGTATTCCGTCGTTTATAGGCACCAGTCAAACATCAACAATGTTGACCATTCCGTCGCTGATCGGTCGCTATATTTCCGTCGGTATCAGGTCGCTAAAAACCCCGTCGGTATTAGGTCGTTAACAGGTCAAGTCAAACGTCAACAATGTTGACTATGCCGTCGCTATTCGGTCGCTATATGGCGACATATAATTCGGTTGCTGAACAAGCCGTCGGTATTCGGGCGTTACCTGGTTAAAGTCAAAAGTCAACCATGTATTCTATTCGGTCGCTAAATTGTGACCCCACTGGCGGTTGCTAAATACGTAGTCGGCATTCGGTCGGAATAAACGTTAGCGACGAAATTTACACGACCACATATTTCGATCGTTAATCGGTCGCTAAACCTTAATTGGCGACGGAAGTGTCCGTCCTTGTTACATAGTTTTCTTGTAGTGTCTTTTTGAAATAGCGTCATTGAGAATTATGTGAGAGAAATATGAATCTAGTAGTATCAGTACATATCTACCTCCAGTTTTTTTTCCAAGGGACATAGAAAATCATTCTTTACTATTAGGGAAATTGACCTGTTTGGTCCTCAAATTATTTCTCAAATAATTGAGTGGTCCTTATTCTTTTTTACTTCTCATGGTCATGGATGTTATTTCGCGCTTCCTAACTGGTCCCAGCACCACCAACCACGGTGGTTTCCGGCCAAATACTTCTCTGTAGTATTTTTACATCCTGGATGATCCCAGAAGTATTTGCGAGCTTCCTCCTAGCATCATCTTCTTCATCCTCTAAAATCCATCGCCGCCCAAATCCGACCACCAACGCCGCTCACCCATCATTTTTCTCCCAAATACGACCGCTAGAGCCTCCCATGTGGACCCGTCAGAACTGCTTTTCAGCTAGCATTTGAGGTCTAATCATTGTTCTTGGTATGAAGATTCATGTTATTCCAATTTTGGGTTGGCCAAAAGTGGTGGGTGGCGGCTTGGTGGTTGAATTTGGGAGATATATGGTGGGTGGACGGCGTTGATGGTTGGATTTGGGAGAGAAATGATTCATGGTCGGCGATGGATCTTGGAGGATGAAGAAGATGATGATAGGACCATCTTGGAAACTCGAAAATACTTCAGGGATCATTCAGGAAGTATAAATACTACATAGAGAAGGATTTGGCCGGAAACCATCGTTGATGGTTGTGCTGGGACCGGTTAGGAAGCGGAAAATAGAATCTAGGACCAAATGGGAAATAAAAAAAGAATGAGGATCACTCAATTATTTGTGAAATAGTTTGAGGATCAAACGGACCAAATTCCTTTACTACTATTTGAAATTTATCAATATCCATTCTTTCAATACTTTCTTCTTTAAATCATTAAATAATATAAACCGTTAATAAAATAGATTTTCTATACTACTAAGTACTTATATTATAGAACGGAGAAGTATTGTCCAAGAATAAAACAGATTTGTCACTGCAAATCTTAGTCTTTACTACCTCCATCTCAGGGTTATATTTTTCCAGAATAATTGTTATATTTGTAATTAAGGCCAGGGGTCTTTACTAGTTTTTATCTTGTAATGAAGGCCGTGTTTGACGCGATGATCAAGTGTTACTTGTTATTGTTACGTTACGAGTTTGAACCCCGAAAATAGCATTTTTATGAAAAATAATGGTAAGACTGCTTACATCAGGATCTTTCATAAATTCTATTGATGCGAAAGTCTTATACATTGAGTATGGTCTTTTTAAGAGTTACATTTGTAATATTAATGGGCATTTAATGGATTTTAATACTTTTATACTTTTCTGACCACTATAACAGTTTCCAGGAAAGAGTAGAAGAGGAAATGTTTTTTTTTCCCATCCGAAATATTATTCTTTTTAGATATTTTTTATTTTTTAAAAATCCAAATATGTTAATATTATGGAAAGGTGGGAAGTTTACATCTTATGCAACCCTATTGTCACTTTGTATTATTCTTAATTCTTTGGTATATCCAACAAGTAACAGAATTTTTTATGATGGTATATATCTTTTGCTTGATTTAATTTTTAATGCTATGTCAGTTTTGTTCATTTGACTTTAAAAAAAAAAATTAATTTCTACAATTGAGATTTATTTTTCACGTATGGAAGAAATTAAAAATAAAAATTTGAGTCTGAATGGTAACCATACCTAATCCAAAATCACCCATAAGAGTGATCAAACTAGGTTTGCCAAATAAATTTCGCCTGATGCCCTAAATTATCTGTACACGGCCTTACCAATTTGATTATATTGGGAGCCCTCTAATTGTAATGTAAATTTTAGCCTTTATTCATTACATGTTGCATTAAAATTAAGAAGAGCATTTCACAAATTGAACCTCGACATTTTGTTGCATTAAAATTAAGAAGAGTAAGTAACCACAATATCATTATTAATAAATAAAAAAATATGAATGAAAAGATCCATATGTTATAAGTAATGTTTTTTATCCATTTAATACTCTGAATTCTGAATGAAAAAAAGTGTGGCAATGTGTATATAAATTAAAATGGTTCTTGGGTTTACCTTCTCTGATGTCTTTTAGCTTTGATTTGAGGATATGATTTCGTAGCAAATGTGATATTATAGAGATTATTGTTTTTAATTATTTTCTATGAATATATATTTCATACATTCATTTGAGTATATATTTCATGCATTCATTGACAAATGTTCGATTAGAGAGAATATGATGGAAATATCTTATATGGACCGGGTCCATGTGGATATGTGGTCCAGATTTGGCCACATCCCTGCAAAATGAGGAGAGAGAAGGAAATGCAGTGATGTGGTCAAATCTGGACCGCATGGTCCAATGGACCTGGCTCCATGACAGAATAGACCGAATATGATTCAGTTATTGTGAGAAAAAAATGATGCAGGGGTCTTAAAACAATATGATTTTCATTTATTTAATTGATTGGTTTTCGTGGAAGGGTGTACTTGTAGAATATGACTTAGTTATTGTGATAAAATATTAAGGTCAGAGATTTGGCTCAAGAAAAAAAATGATTTAAACTTGCTTGAAAAAATCATTTTCCGTGACGGTTCATTATTTATGAATTATTTGTTCGGTTCTTCTATATATATATAAATATTATATTTCATTCTCTGTAAGATATCATTATCATATAAAGTATTTAAAATGGGCATAATCTAATCATTTGCTTGAACATATCAAAGTTCTCCTTAGAAATCTAAAACTTGCATTTTACGTACCAACTAAGACCACCCCTTCAGACATTAAAATGAGAGATGACAAACTTGGCCATCTGGTAGTTTAGTACTCTATACCTTTCTCAATAGAAGTTCGTTTAGGTAGTTTAGAATAAATTAAGGAAGAGGAAGACGAGATATATATTTTTCTCTTGTATCTTTACATTTAATGTTAGGAAAACAATATTCAAATTTGGTTATAAAATTTGAATATTGTTTTCCTAATTTGGTTATATAAACAAATTTGGTTAAAATTAAAACAAAAGACATTGTGGTTCATTGGTTGGAGCGTTAGTGTTTGCAGTGAGAGGTTAAGTAAGTGTTCGAATCCTGTCAAACGCAAATATTAAATTATACATAATGTGTGACTATGGATGAGGCTTAAAGGATATCCTCTTGTTTATTTTATTTTCTTTATAAATAATTTTTTTTATTTTTATTTAAAAACAGTAAATTATTTAAAAAGTGCCACAAATTGTGCCACCAATTTATTTATGGCACTTAATTAGTGCCACGGAAAAAAGTGACACCACTTGTGGGGGCACTTTCAAAAAGTGTCGCACAAGTGCCACAAAAGTAGTTTTATGGCACTTTCCTCATATGAATTAACCTAATTCGCTAGCAAAACATTTTCTTCTTCGAAATTAGAGTATTACTTAAATATAAATCTTCTATATTTAGTTTCGATGAATGAAATAGTTTTATTTTTCAAAAAACAAATTAAAAAAGTTCAATAACTCGTGGACCGGTACATAATTCGCGATTTTTAAGCATATTGGGTATAGACATAACTTTTGTCAATCCGCAAAAAATGAATTAAGTCCAGTCCGGTCCGATTCGTTTAAAATAAATCCACGTGAACTTGAACCCGGACTGGACTGGACAAGTCATTTTGACAGTGCTAGTTTTTGTATTTGGAAAAGAATAGGTAATCACAGGAGTTGTAGAATGCTCCATGATTGGGGGTAAAATAAATTAATGTATTATTACTAGTTTATTAATTATGTTTTACCAAAACATTAACGAATGATTTATACGTGATCATTTAATTTTTTTTTTTTAAAAAAGGAGAGTAAATGAGCTAAGGAGGCATTCGTTTAGTGGTCAAGATCGAGGCTTCAAGACATATGGATCTTTTGTTTAAACTCCATTCTCCGTTTTTTATGTTCCCATTCTTACTTATAAAAATATTGTCACACTTGTAACCGGAATGGCGATAGATGAGACACCAAAGTCAAAATCAGAGTTACTAAAAGGGGAATTCAATTATGTATTAATCCAAAAATAAGAGTTAAACAGCGGAATTAATGTGCTACAAGCGAAATAATTCTAAGTATTACATTAATGGAAAGTATACATTTTCTAACAAATTAAATGAAATACATCTATGTTTAAATGAAATAAAAGAATGATGTAAAATCTCTAAATCTTAGTCAGTTATGGATCACTCTTCATGTTCCCCTTCACAAGCATCATCCTCGTAAATAGAATCAACATCTACGTCATTTGCACACTAAAAGTGGGAGGATTGAGCTCCGGGGCTAAATAAGGACCAATAATAACAACAATACAGAATAATCCGCACTGCCAGTCTCACTCTCAGTGCGTTAACTTTCTATCCCGAACTTCGAATCACAATCCGTCTGCGCTAATTCGAACACCTTCGAAGCAATATATTGTGGGTCGAAATCGTACGTTGTTAGCCTACCCAACTGTACCCTCGAAGCTGCCAGAAATTATTCTCACAATTTTCTCTCTTCTAGGCGGCTACCTACTGCCCGTCTCTTTCTTTTTATTCTTGTTTCACTTTGCACGATTCCCAATCAGTGACGGATTCAGAAAAAAATTTCACTGGGGTTATTTGATATACACAACAATTGAATGCGGCCATTTATACATTTATTATCTAAATGAAGTAAAATATATCATATATAATTAAAAAAATCACTGGGGTCATTTGATATACACAATAATTCACTGGGGTCATTTATACATTTATTATCTAAATGGAGTAAAATACACCATATTCTTTGGATCTGTCACTGTTTCTAGGGGTGTTCATGGTTCGGGTTGGTTCGGTTTTACGCATTTTTGAAACCAAACCGAAATATTCGGTTTGAAAATTTTGAAACCAATCCAAACCATTCAAAATCTCAAACCGATGCATTCGGTTTGTATCGGTTTGGTTTGGTTTGGTTGGGTTTTTCGGTTTCGAGAGATACAAAATATATTGATTATAAAGTAAAAATAAAACAATTTTTTTATACGATTACTTAGCTACTAAAAATATAAAAGAAATAAGACTATTGTTTTCACAAGTTAAACACAATAAAAAACAAAATAATGAAACATAAATTTTTTATTCTTGAACTTCATTATAAAGTAAAAATAAAACTTTTTTTATATAATTACTTAGCTACTAAAAATATAAAGAAATATGTCTATTGTTTTTCACAAGTTTAAACGCAACAAAAAAAAAAAAAAACAAATTAACGAAACAAAAATTAGATTCTTAAACTTCAAACAAATTACTGAAAAATTATCTTACGAGGAAAGAAGCAAAAAATACAAAAATTATACCATTATTAATTTCAAAGTAAAACAAAAACTTCATGTGAGTCTAAAACTACATATGGATCTTCAATCTCTTACTCTAGCAATTGAAGAGGTTGCTTATCATGTTATAAATAAGAAGTTCAATATATTTTATTACAAAAGAGTTCTTTAATATATATATATATATATATATATATATATATATATATATATATATATATATATATATTCGGTTTGGATTATAAAAAAAATTAAACCAAACCGAAAGTTCGGTTTTAATTTAGTCCAAACCGAAACCAGTACAATGCACCGCTGAAACCGAAAAATCGGTTTAGATTGATTTGGTTTGATCGGTTTCGGTTTTTCATGAACACCCCTAACTGTTCCCAATGATGATCCTACGACCTACATTTGTTTCTCCTTTCTTTTAATTCTATTTTCCTTTTATTTTAATTTATTATTTCCTCTCCCAGATTCTCTCAATATATATATATATATAAATTCTTTCCTTATATTTTATTTTTAATTATATACTCTCCCAATCCTATTAGAATTCCTAATTAATTACTACTTTAAGTGAGTTACAACTAGATCCCTAAATACGAAACTCGCACGAAACGCCTATCAACAAACGTACAAAAAGTAACACATAACATGTTATAAAAATAAATAGACACGTAAATACACAATCACACGAAATAAATTACGCTTACGCAATAAATCACACAAAAATTAATTACACGTAAGCAGAAAGTTACGGGTATCACAAATATTTTTAAAAAATGTAAATAAGGATTTACTAGACGTTTTCCTTAAAATTTATTATTTTTAGAGACTATTTAATGTGCAAGAAAACTCAAAATATTATTAGAGAAAATGGAAAAAAATAGCCATGTAAGTAGAGCTGTCAAAATAGGTATATGCCCACGGGCATGCCCATTTCGTGAGATTAATGGGCGGGTATGGGGCTAAGAATTCTATGCCCATTAAAATAGGGGTATCAACGGACATATCCTTGCGAATAACGGGTTATGCGGGTATGGGCGGGTAGCAATCGGGCATGCCCGCTTTGTTTTATTTTTTTAAAATTTATTAATATGCATCAAATAGTACCATTTATATTGTTCTAACTTCTTAAGTTGTATGTGTTTCCTTGGTGAAAATGATGACGAGGAATTAACATTATCTAAATTGAATTCAAATAATACTTATAGTGTTCAAGATCTAAATCAATAGATGGAGAATATTAAAAAAACAGTATCTATTTTTCAGTATTTTGACTTCGGTAATATGTTTGTTAATTTTGTACAGTTGACCTTGAATTATTTTGGAAATTGTGGAGTTTATTTTATTTTATTTTTGGACCTCACTAGAGGAGGAGCCCATGTAGGGCGGATAGAAGCCCGGCTGAGCGGGTGCCCCGGGGAGTAGAAGTGCCTCGCAAAGGAGGAGAACTAGAAGCCCGGCTAGCGGGTGCCCCATGAAGGGGAGTAGAAGACCCATACAAGGGAACCCAAGAAATGACAATTAAATCATTCCCCTTGTGTGAGGGGTATCGAACCCACAACCTCAAGGTTGTGGGTAGGCCATAGCCCCACTAGGTTATGGACCTTATGATTGTGGAGTTTAATTTGATTTTTTTTTAACAATTTTGAGTATGTGTACTATCATTTGATTGTTCTTAAACTATTTTGGATTTTTATTTCTTCTATACATGACTGTAAACTGTAAGTGAAAGAGAAATAATTACATTTTGTTAATTGTTTTTTGAATTTGGTCTTTTTTTTCAAAATAAATAAATAGTAATAATAAGGGTTGCGGGCATGCCCATCTGTCCACGAACATTCGGCGGGCGGGTACGGGCATCCCATTTTGATAGCCCTTTTAAAAAAAGCAGGTATCTCCGCCCATTCCAGCTTAAGGCATGCCCGGTCTGAGTTTGGATTCTAAAAATATTTTGTGGGACCAATTTTGCCATTTTCTCTATTATTAATATTTTAGGAAAGATAGTATATACAAAGTTTACAACTTAGCCAAACACATGGTGACTTGCATGATTATCCAAGAAGTAGTAGTTGCATGATTATATAATGATATCTAACTTATAAAAACATAATAAATTAAATTAAATTCTTTGATCAAGTCTACCCCTTGTCCATTGAATGAACAAATTTAGTGTGAATTTGGGTCTATATATAACTACTCTTAGTAAAGTGTTTTTCTGCAACCCTTTCTTTATAAACCTCTTATCTAGTAAACCCTAAAAGCAAACTTCATAATGTCTTTTACCATGTCAATTGATCCTAATGCTGATCTTTATGACTCCTTAGGATTAATCAAGAATCCCGACGGCTCCTTCACACGGTCTGCCCCAGCAGATCCAACCAACCCTTTTCATTTCAGCAAAGACATAACCATAAACCAGCGTAAAAACACTTGGGCTCGATTATTTGTACCTCGAAAATCATTTGCCAAGAAATTACCCATCGTGGTTTATTTTCACGGTGGAGGTTTCGTGGCAACAAGTGCAGTCACACCCTTGTATTACAATCTCTATAATCCAATCATCGAGATCCCAGCAATCCTCATTACTGTTGAGTATCGTCTTGCTCCAGAGCACCGCTTGCCTGCAGCTTATGATGATGGCATGGAAATGCTGCACTGGATCAAGAATTCCAACGACGAATGGTTGACTAAATATGGCGACATTTCCAATTGTTTTCTCTTGGGCTCAAGTGCGGGGGGCAACATTGCATATCATGTGGGCTTACGCGCCGCTTCTAGCACAGATGCTCTCAAGCCTCTTGTAATCAAAGGTCTCATTATGCATTATCCATTTTTTGGTGGAGTGGAGAGAACTGAATCCGAAATTAGATTGAAAGATGATAAGGTGTTGCCGTTAAGATTGAATGATCTTGCATGGGATTTAAGTTTACCAATGCATGCTAATCGAGATTACAAGTATAGTAATACAGTGAAAGGCATGAATGTAGAAGTAATTGACAAGATTAAACTTTTGAAATGGAAGATTTCGTTGGCTGGCTATTATGGAGATCCATTGATCGATAGACAAATTATGTTTGTGAAGAAATTAGAAAAACT
Source organism: Vinca minor (assembly GCA_026122235.1). Classification (NCBI taxonomy): domain Eukaryota; kingdom Viridiplantae; phylum Streptophyta; class Magnoliopsida; order Gentianales; family Apocynaceae; genus Vinca; species Vinca minor. The sequence goes on along the minus strand of JAOCZM010000161.1, from coordinate 6,179,406 downwards.
CGGTGTTTCAGTAATGAGTATATTTGATGAAGGATTTCATGGTGTCGATATGTTTGATCCATCAAAGCGTGAAGTACTCATTAACCAGTTGAAGGAGATCATACAATCTTCTAAATGTTCCTCAAACGAAAATGCTTAAATTGATTAGAACAAAAGGAGGGTAAGAAGTAGGGTAACCCTTGTTATTTTACATCTTTACCCTTCGTTTGCTCCAATTAATTGAAACCCAAAGGTTTGGGGGACAAATAAAAGGGGAATGAGAATGGTATAGAATCCATTCTTTATTTCTCCACTAAGTAATATCCTCAAACGAAAATATTATGTTTGTCAAACTATAAAAATGGTAAATAAAGTATATATATATATATATATATATATATATATATATATATATATATATATATATATATATATATGTGTGTGTGTGTGTGTGTGTGTGTGTGTGTGTGTGTGTGTGTGTGTGCGTGCGCTTTACTTTACCTAAAGTACGAAGAATTAAGTTGTTATTTATAAAGAAAAAAAGGAAAAAATAAATAAACAGTCTAAATTGTATGTGGACTGTAATTGTACTTTAGCTTCTATGTATTACTTTTACTTTTGAAGCTTCTTTGGGAGATCTTCCCAAACTTCTTGTATACATTTGGTTTTCTAATTTCTTTTGTATTTCTCTATATCAGATTTCAATATATGATTATGTGCTTGAATTGTTGTATTTTAAGTTTCCTTGATGTCAATTTATATAATAATCAAGTGTTTAGATCGTAATTTAATGTAAAATATTTAATACTATTACTTGTAGCACTACAAATCTAACCTAATTTACCGTCATTTATCATTGGGGCAAAAAATAAGATAGAGTACACTGTGTTGGGTGGTGTGACAATTTTAAAATCATAGTGTTGATGTATGTTTTTCTTAGTACGTACTTATTTATTATCAGTCATTAAATCAATTTGATTGAACTACTAATGTCACACCCCGAACCGAGAGAATTTTAAATTCGAATAAGAAACACAGTGGACAATATCTTTTAAGTTGCCCGCAAGAACACTGAACCTCAAATACACGCATTTACAAATATTAAAAGCCAACTCCAAATAACAAAATGTTCCATAAACTTCAAATAAAATATATCTAGATTCTTTAATAACATATATTATATCTTACCACTGTTTACTATAAACTTCTCGTCATTCCAAGCTTCATACAAATACTTATCTTAAAATTAACTCCAACATACTTCCTTCATTCCCATTTAGTTGTTGTTTAGAAGATTTATAGGTATTCAAATTAATTATCGTTTAAAATTCTTTTATTAGTTGTCAAAAATTTATTCCAATTATACCCTCGACATTTTTTTTATTTGCCGCCTCTGCCATCTATATTTTTTCCTTTATTTTCTTATACTAAAGAAATGAGAGAGGGGTAATATTGAAACTTTGGGTGAAAATGACATGTTCCTTAATTTTCTAAAATTATTTAAAGAATCTTATATTTAGGAATGGAGGGAGTGATTGTTGGAGGAATTGGATTTTCTCAATGAATTAAAGTGTCATGAGGACATATTTGAGCTAATTTATATAGATGTCACACCACTCGGTTTTGAATGTTATTGAGTTTATCACGAAGTGGGTTGCGCAAGCTTCGCGATGATATATAACATGTGAGAAAATCAATTCTTGGTGCGAATGATAAATTGGTATAAAGTGGGGTGGTTGAAATGTGAAAAATGGATTTTAAAACCACATCCCACATAGGAACCCCATGAAAAAGAAATTCACTTTATATGTTAAAGTGATTTACTTGTTGTAACATATTCAATTTTTTCTACTGCAATATGGCTGCTGTAACAGTTGCAATATGGCTGCGGTAATAGCAGAAAATGTGGAAATTCAGCATTCAATTTTTGCTGTTGTAATAGCTGCAAACAGCTGCTGTAACAGCTATATTTGGGCAGTTTTTGAGATACATTTGTGCCTATAAAAGGCAGAGAACTTCAGCATTTTTGGGCATCCAAAAAATCCCTGAAATTCTCCTCTCCCTCTGCAATTTTTCTTCCTTGTTTTCTTGCATTTCATTAGCATTGTGTCTAAGAGTTTCACACTGTTACAAATCGATTCGAAGGTTCTGTTTCTTTTGCTTCAAGGAAACAGAAGTGTTTGGGCGTTGTACTTTGGAAGTTCATTGTTCACGAAGGCCTGAAGCTGATAAAAGGCAGGACAAATTGAACTTAAGGGGAACCGGATTACTGCTGTCTCGTCCAGGTTTTAATCCAAACCGTTTGAGGTTCTAAGTTTTAGTTATTGATATTTCTGTCCATATTTTATTTTTTCTGTCCAGAATTTATTTATTTTTAATCTGTCCAGATTTTCTGTCCAGAATTTATGTTTTCAGTGCAGAATTTCTGTCCAGTCCGGTGTAGAAATTATTTTCCCAGTGCAGAATTTATTTTTCAGCGCAGAATTTATGCCCAGTCCAGTGCAGAAATTATTTTTTCAGTGCAAAATTTCGTCTAGAAATTTTTTTTCCAGTGCAGAATTTCTGTTCAGTATTCCAGAAAAAATATCCAACATTCTTAAGTTCAATTTTTCTGTTGTTGTTTCTACTGATTATTACTAACTTGTGTTATGTTTTTGATAAAAGAAATGGCAAACACTGAGAATCAATCTGCTACAACTGAAATTGGCACTTGTTACGGTAATGTTCCGAATGGAGTTCCAACTACCGTGGTTCCCCATTTCAGGAATCGGACAGGCGGTATTGAGACCGTCTTCCCACTATTTGTGACTGCCGTGCCAAACCGACCAATTCATTTAGGTCAGTTTGACAAACCCGAGAAATATAAGGGTGGTAGCAACTTTAAGTTGTGGAAAGAAAAAAATATGATTTTTCTTACCACTCAACTTCTTATTCGGTTTATCATTGAGGATAAACTTGTGGAGGACATTAATAATCCTCAATCTAAAACCACGATACGAGCGTGGCTAAGCGTGGACTACTTCTGTCGCCATAATATATGAATGAATTGGATGATTCTGTTTATGTAGAGGAATCTATGTTGAAAAAATATATTGCGGATGATGCAAGGTTCAAACAGTTCATTGCTGGGAACAAGAACCGGAATCAAAAAGCTGACCAAGCTAATGTGGCAGAATATGGAAGACTGGGCTCTGAAATAGAAGACATGCTTATGGTAGCTGTCGTTTCAGAGGTTAACTTGGTTGGAGCAACCAAAAGGAGTGGTTCGTTCATACGGGGGACACTCGTCACATCTGTACAAACAAGTGGATGTTTAAAACATACCAACCTGTTGATGATGAAGTCTGCTATATAGGGAACTCCGCAGTCTCTAAAGTAGAGGGAAAGGGCACTGTTGTCCTAAAAATGACATCGGGAAAAGAGGTGACTCTGACTGATATATACCATGTGCCAGAGATCCGAAAGAACCTCATTTCGGGAATAGTGCTGAACAACAAAGGTTTTAGACTTGTCTTTGAAGCAAACAAGTTTATTCTTACCAAGAGTGGTGCCTTTGTGGGAAAGGGGTATTTACCTATAAATTTATTTAAAATGAATGTAATGACAGTACTACCAGGTAAAGAGGCCAAGTCAATTAACGCTAATGTAACTGAGGCTTCCTCAAGCTCAGATGGGAAATTTGCCCAAGAGGTCAATAAAGATGTTAAATTTGCTTATTCTGCTGAGTCTTTTAATTTATGGCATGATAGACTAGGTCATGTAAATATTAAAAGTGTACAGAAGTTAGTTTCATTAAACTTACTTCCCAAATTTAACATTGATAAAAATTACAAGTGCGAGACTTGTATTGAGGCAAAACTAGCTAAATCCTCATGCATTTCAGCTCTTGTCATTTGGATGTAGGAGACTTGTTTTCTAATGGCTATCTTTAAACTAGTTCGAAATTGTGGTATAGCATGCCAAAAATGCAATTAGTGTTGGCTATTTTCCTCCCTTACAATTAAATGTTATCTTTTTCAATTTCGAGGAGATTTTATGGAGTTTGTAGTTGATTCAGGGGAAATATTTTTTTTTTTTTTGTTTTGTTTGATGATCGTTTCCATTTTGTTCATAATGGATTTGTGTGTTTTAATGTTTTTATAAGCATGATCTTTATTTATATGCCTAGATTTTACCTTTTTGTGGTACGGCTGTCATTTAGGATCTTTATTTATATGTCTAGATATGCATTTTGCAGAATGTTTCTGCAATTTTCAGCATGTATTTATGCAAATTTCTGCATTTTGCAGCATGTTTCTGCAATTTTCAGCATGTATTTTCTACAATTTTCAGCACGTATTATTTTGGTTATCTTTGTAGCTTTGTTAGATTGTCTCAAATAAAGGCTGGTTTGTGTCTATGGAGGACCGTAGTTGGATGTATAGGCGGTTGAAACTTGACAACCTGCACCTGATGATGTTAGTTTGATGCTACAAGTTGAGGGATTCAAAAAGGGTCATGCATACGGACTTGGATCAATGTCTCAAAGGTTGCGTGGGGAGAGGTCATATGTTAGTGGATCTATGGAGATGTCATTGTCATCCACCCAAGTTGCGTCATTGACAAAAACAATTGAGAAGAAGATCAAGGGAAAGTTTGACAAAAAGTTGAAGAAGATCATAGAGATGCAAAAGCAAATTTTTGAGTTGAGCAATGTGAGAGTTCTCATTGATTTTGGATTGCTGGACAGCGATGATGACAGTCATGAAGATGACGGTGATGAGTCTATGGATGACTTAGACAACACCATCGTTGCAGATGATTACCACCTTTAGATGATAGTCGTTACCTTGAAATGCTAAAAAATACACTATGTTTTTTACTTGGATTGTTTTAAATTATTTGCTTGGATGTTTTAAGTTTTTAGCTTGGATTGTGTTAAGCTTTTTGTTTGGATTGTATTAAGTATATGACTTGGATTGTGCTTAAGTTTTTTGGCTTGATTTGTTAGCTTATGGCATATTGTTTAGTTGGCTTGGTTTGTTAGCTTAAGACAGATTGTGCATATAAATTGTTTGGTAACATTTCTGTGTTGGCAGGGAGCTAGTAGCATATATAATTTTTCTAGTAAAAAACTGTATCTAATAGCTACAGATTAGCTACGATTTTTTTTTTTTTAATTTATATTATTTAAATGAATATTTCTGTAGCTAATATGTAGCTATTATTATAATGAATATTTCAGTAGGAAATCCGTAGCACACAAATAAATTAAATTAAAATATTCTGTAACTCATCCATAGTTAAATTTAAAATATTTCGTAGCCAATCCGTAGCTAGTTAAATTTATTATTAAAAAAACAAATAAATAGTGTAGTTCTTCAGTAGTTAAATTAAAAATATTCCGTAGCTAATCCGTAACAAGTTAAATTTATTTAAAAATAAATAAATAAATATCGTAGTTCTTCCGTAGTTAAATAAAAAACAGACTGTAGCAAATCCGTAGCAAGTTAAATTTATTTAAAAAAAACAAATAAATACCGTAGTTCTTCCGTAGTTAAATTAAAAATATTCTGTAGCAAATCCGTCGTTACTATACCCATTTTAAGTGACCCGGGTGAAAGTTAACTACGGAATTTTCGTAGCTACGGATTAATATTCCGTAGTTAATTTAATTTAGCAATGTGAATATCCCTACGGTTTATTTCCGTAGCTAATGGTGTATTAGCTATTGTTTCGCTACAGAATCGACCGTAGAGAATATGCATTTTTCTTGTAGTGAAGATATTCTCAAGTCACTTGCTACAAAAATATCACTAAGAGCTATAAAAAAAAAACTTTTCAAAGTGTTATTTTACTACGCTAAAATACTTCAAAAAAACAAAACTGATGAGTTCAGTAAAGGCTGTAGTTAAGGAACTGCTAAAATACCAATCGACAATTCTTCAAAATATCATTCCACCCACACCATCAAACCTGAGAAACCAAAATTCATCATGACCAAAACTACTTCAATAGAATAAATGAAACTTTAAAAGGAATCCAACTTATGATAATGAAATAATTGTTTCCTCTTTATTAAATACGAAACTGTGAAATAAAATAAAACAAAGGGATTCTTTACTTTGATGTACTCAAACTTTTGTACATACTAAGAGATTTAAATAGTCAATTTCCGTCAAGAGATTGGCAGTCCCAGTGGGGGAGCATTCTGCCTGGGACTGTGAGGTCTCAGGTTCGACACCCCCTCGCCGAATAAAAAAAAAATTGTCAATTTCCTATCATGTAAAGCCATCAATTGCTAAATAGATAACAGAATCGCAAACTTACTCAAACCAAAGCATAACAAAATATATAATAAAGACAGTGTCTCATTGGTTAATGAAACACCAAAGTCGACAAACAGAGTTACTAAATGGGAATTTAATTATGAAGTAATCCGAAATAAGAGTTCAACTGTGGAAACTAATTATTACAAATGAAATTGTTCAACGATACTAATAATAAAATTGTTCTAAGAAAAAAATTTGTAAATGAAATAAACTAAGTTCTTTAATTGAAGTCGGTTATGAGTCACTCATCATGTTTCCCTTCCCAAGCTTCAACAATATCATCAAATTGCTCATCCTCACCTGCACAGTAAAGCGGATGGACTGAGCTCCGGTGCTCTGTAGGGACCGACAATCACAAGTATCAAATAGGACAAGAACAACTAGTTAAGATAACAAATAAGCTAAATAACAACGCTCCTCATGTCCAAGTACTTATACAACTGAATGTACGAAGGGCACTGTGCTCTGTCCAAACGGTACGCACGAATTGTATACTTGTTAAGACACTACGAGTATAGCTACCGTTGTGACACGACTTCCCACATTTAGAGCTCAGGTATCTAGGCACGACTACACGACAATAACTGTAACGACCCTAACACTTTGCCTTGTTAGGAAGACTCCAAGAAGTTCATATGCACTAGGTTCAGTTTGACCCTCTGAACGAACGGGTTCACACCTTAAGGACTCATCCTACATTGTATCATCATCCAACGCCTTGGACTCCACAAAACTGTTACAGTCCCAATGATTTTCCCTCATCAGGTGAAGGTCCATGAATTGCCACGCATGATCCCCGAGATCACCACATTCGCACATCATTGTGCTCACATATATACCTTTCGAACGAGTCCTGTCATTTAGTAGGTTCTAGACACGGGCTCAAAATAGGGCGACGACTCGGTCGACCAAAACCAAGAAGGACTAAACGACGACAACAAAATAAGACGACCAAAACGATAAACAACTAAGCAAGTTCGTAAAATAGCCAATTACGATCCACGTATAACACTTAAAAATAACGATTTATGTAATTTCAAGTATAATAACGCAGTAAATTAATTTAAGATTCAGATTATAACGCATTTAAAGTTAAGTCCAAAACAGTTTATGCAATATTGGAAGCAATAAACTCAATTCATGCCATTGACACGTAAATTTCACAATTCACGCATTATATAATGCCCCAAATCTCCCAAATCATTAACCTAGTGATTATACATGGTTAAATGGGAGAATTAAATGACCTAGGTGTCCCTACCTTATAAAAAACAATCAAACCCGAAATCAGAAATTTTTCAGAAATCTGCCCCGCTCCTAGTGCTATATCTTTCCGCTCCAAACTCCGAATCGACTCCCGTCTGCGCTCACTCGTAGCTAATGCTCCCTCGATTATTTCTCAAAGTCTGCCCAAAAATTAAAACTCTCAAATCTGCTCACTGTGACTTGCGGCTGCCCTTTAATTATTTGGGAATTGCATTAGTATGGCATTTGTTTAGTAAAATGGTCATGACATGACATATAAAAAAGTGGGGGTAACATTTCTGGCCAGGACGGTGGCACTTCCCAGACGCGCCTCGCCACGTTAGCCGAGGACGGAAGTCCCAAGTCCCCGCTATTGCTTTTGAATTTTATTGAAGAAGAATTTCTTTTGACTTTTGCATTTGTATTGTATTTTTTTTTCTCACTTTCCAATCACATTTCATTTCTTATGGTCTTTTTTCCAATGGCTTTTTTATGATCTTGATTAGGGAAGTCTATGTATAATTTGTTGTGATAGTTATTTGGTCAAAAGTATAATTTTAAGTAATTAATTTATGATAAATAAATACGAACTTTTTCATGGTTTGTAAAATTGGAATTCTATACGTACATAACTTGTTGGGTGATAACGTGGTTACTCATTTAATTAAAAATGTTCTTTATAGATGAGTTCGATTCATATTCTGATCAATTCATGACAACTTAAAATAGCAAAGTATATATGTAAAATATAATTGTTACGATAAATCTAGAAATGTATATGTGAAATGTGTTTCAAAGTGATTATTCGTTAAGTTGTTAACTTAATTATATCTAACCCTAACACCCTAATTCACCCCCGCAATAGTATTTGCAGAGCCATATGGAATAATATTGAGGTCATGTACTAGTTTTGCTATGCAAATGTTTCATCTAATATACCCCTTTCAAACCAATAAATAAAAAAAATGTGTCATTTCTGTTAAAAAATATCTCTTTTTATGAATAATCAACTTTTACATGTTTCAAAATAAATTAATTCAAACAAAACCCTAATTAATAATTATGATATGGTTTACTTTTATGGATTCATTTCTATTAAACAATAAAATTATAAGTACAATGCTACTAGTAAAGAAAAGTGATGAAAATAAGTTGTTAGTGTTAATATTGTTTGTTAGGGTTAATAGAGGTTTAAAAGTTTTTTTTATAGTTAATAGGGTTTGTTATAAAGGGACAATTCATTGTACCCCTAGTATAGTATAAAAGAAGTTAACTAGTTATAAACCCTAACAAACAATATTAACACTAACAACCCCTACTAACCCTAACGAACCCTAATAACCCTATTGTACCCTAAAATCCTTTCATACCCTTTCAACTTGCCTGCAGAAGGCACATCCACCTTATTTCATTTAACTTTAGTGTTAGGGTTTAGGGTTAGATATAATTAAGTTAACAACTTAACGAATAATCACTTTCAAACACATTTCACAAATACATTTCTAGATTTATCGTAAGAATTATATTTTACATATATACTTTACTCTTTTAAGTTGTCATGAATTGATAAGAATATGAATCGAACTCATCTATAAAGAACATTTTTAATTAAATGAGTAACCACGTTATCACCCAACAAGTTATGTACGTATAGAGTTCCAATTTTCCAAACCATGAAAAAGTTCATATTTATTTATCATAAATTAATTACTTAAAATTATGCTTTTGACCAAATAAACTATCACAACAAATTATACATAGACTTCCCAATCAAGATCATACAAAAGCCATTGAAAAGTGAAAAAAAAAAGACCATAAGAAATGAAATGTGATTGGAAAGTGAGAAAAAAAAAATACAATACAAATGCAAAAGTCAAAAGAAATTCTTCTTCAATACAATTCAAAAGCGCAAAACACAGACGGGGACTTCCGTCCTCAGCTGACGTGGCGAGGCGCGTCTGGGAAGTGTCACGTCAGCCCAGGACGGAAGTGGATCAAAAATGTCACTCTCACTTTTTTATATGCCATGTCATAACTATTTTACTAAACAAATGTCATGCTAATGCGATTCCCTAATTATTTCCGGTAGCTTGGCACGACTCTCCAGAAGCCCACTAATCCCCTGGTTCCCTGAACCCACGTAACTTATTTTTAGTTTCTGTTATTCTTTTGTTTTTTTGGTTAATGCCGAATTTCCTACTCTCTCTCTCTCTCTCTCTCTCTCTCTCTCTCTCTCTCTCTCTCTCTATATATATATATATATATATATATATATATATATATATATACTTTACATTTTCTTTTAAAAACCTTAACCCCCCAACCCATGAAATGCCTTGCCTTTATTTCATTTATTTTATTGATTTCTAAAACCCACGAAACTGATGTTTCTTGATTTGCTTTCACCTTATTATTATTATTATTATTATTTATTTATAATATATATTATTTAATCCTCACTAAAATGTACCAAAAAAGTAACACGTAAAAGGTTATAAAAATAAATAGACACATAAACTCACGGAATACATACATTACACACTTAATCACATAAAAATAAATTACACGTAAAATAACATATAGGCAAAAAATTACGGTTATCACAGAAGTCCTTCCCTGCTAGTGTTCCAGAGCATGCTAATGTCCTCCCGGTAGGTGCCATCTAAGTACATACCACAAATGGTAGATTACTAAGCATTGTATATAACTATGGGCGGCCCCAAATTTTTAAAAATACTATTATTTATCTAAATTTTATGTGTATTTTGGAAAATTTTATCAGTTTCGCCCCCCAAATTTTTTTTTTTTGCCTTTTTTATTGCCCCTCTAAGAATTTTATCAGTTTCGCCACCATCCCAACACCAAATTCCTAGTTTCGTCCCTGTATAAAACATTAACAAATTAGGTAGAAACACAAGGATAATATTCGAGTGTTGATGCACTATATACCTTTAAAAAGTCATTCTATTCACTCTCAATATGTATGGCCGTCTCATTATTGTGTTCGGTGTCAGAAGAATGAAAGCTTGTTCCATCCTCTTCATCGCTGTTATTCTAAACTCCATTATGAAACTCAATTTCATCTTCGATATCTTCAACTCCTTGAAACTGGTCATTGCTGGCAAATGTTTCAGCGTTTTCTCTGTTCAATATCCTCATATCATCATCTTCTGCAACTGGTCATTGTCAATAAATGCACAAACATTACGAAAGTAAAAAAAATAATAAGAAATTAAAAAATGACATGACAAGATAAAACGAAAAATAAGTGAATCTGAACCCCCTACACAAATTTTCATTTTTGATATCACTTTTTTAATTCAGGGGGACAAAAATCTCTCAATCCAGAAGCTAATCGAAAGTACCCAAAGACCAACACCACACATCGGCTCCATTAACAACAAATAGTAGCATAAAACATTGTTAATAAAATATATATGAAGGGGAGAAAAGAAAAGACAGTACCTTTTGAACAAAAATTTCCCTATGTTTGTGAGCCTTTAATACTTTGAAAATTTCTGCCAGAAAGGAAAATTTTGATATGAACCAGGTTCATGTGGAGCATGTGGTCCAGATTTGGCCACATCCCTGCAGAATGAGGAGAGAGAAGGAAATGCAGTGATGTGGCCAAATTAGGACCGCATGATCCAGTGGACCCGGTACATATCAGAAGTATTCTGCCAGAAAGGGGGAAAAAATAGAATCAGATGAAGCATAACTTAGTGTTTCAGAATAGTGAGATTCACAACCACAGAAATCGACGGATATATCTCTATAGCTACAGTGTATTCGGATACAAAATCACTTCTTTACCATGGTAGGTGTTGGGATTCTCTCAATATCCCACATCGGTTGTATTAGGAAACTAGGAAGGGGGAAAACCTTATAAATAAATAAGGATCTTCTACTTTAGTATTATGTGTGTGTGCCGCGTTGGGCCCCACCAACTCAGATGGTGAGTTTCCTGAGTTTGGTTCCCGAAAGGATTTGTAATTTTGTTCCGTCCAAAAATTACATAGTAAAGTTTTTACCCATTAGGGTCGTGGATGTAGGTCTGCGTTGAGACCGAACGACGTTAAAAATATTGGTATTTTTTCGTGTTGATTTATTTATTCTTCTTTTTCTCTCTATATTATCCGCGTGTTTGCTTCCGCTGCCCCAACAGTAGGAACTTGTCAAAGCTCCGATTGGAAACAACAGGAACCAAAATCTTGAGAATAAAATTGCGGGAATAGAACTTTGGGGACAAATTAACCTTAGATCGATGTTGGGTATTATGCAAAATTTGATTCCTAGGGTTAGAAAAGTGAGAAAAAAAGAGGAGATAGAGAGAAATTGGGGTGAGAGCTGAAGTTTGAAGGAGGGAAGGTTCATTAATCATTAGTGATCAATTTTTAGAAATAGCATTATTGAGAATTATGTGAGAGGAATGTGAATATATTATTTTTAGCAGTGACAGATGCACTAGTCCGTAGGGGTGTTCAGATGAGTACACACGATTATTTGTCCTCTCCTTTTAAGTGACATAGGTCGTTGATAGAATGGATATTCTATACTATTAATGAATTTTATTATATATCGGAGGAGTATTAACCAGAAATTCCATGCAAATAGTAGTCTACATCCATCTCAGAGTTTACTACTTTTTATTTTTCCCGAATAAGTGTTACATTTACAATATTAATGGACATTTAATGAAATTTTATTTCTTTGTATACTCTCCTACAACTGTAACAGTTTCCAAGAAAGAGCAGAAGAGGAAATGTATCCCCCCATGGAAATCTTATTCTTTTTATATATATATATATATTTTAAATCCAAAATGCTAAGTAAATCCAAATATTGTCAATATTATTGAAAGGTGGGAAGTTTACATCTTATCTAACCCTATTGTCACTTTGATTATTCTTAATTCTTTGGTATATCCAACAAGTAATAGAATGATTTTATGATGGTATCTGCCTTTCGCTTAATTTAATTTATAATGGTATCTCAACTTTGTTCATTTGATTTTATTATGTTTATCTTGAGAAAATAAGAAAAATATTTATTTATATTTTTAGAAGCTAAGTAATTATATAAAAAAAAATTGTTTTATTTTTACTTTATAATCAATATATTTTGTATTTTACAAAAACTGAATAACTAAACCAATCCAACCCAAATCGAATGCATCAGTTTGAGATTTTAAATGGTTTGGATTTGTTTCAAAATTTACAAACTGAATATTTCGGTTTTTGTTTGAAAAATGTGTAAAATCGAACCAAACTGAACCATGAATACCCCTACTAGTCCGTCACTAAGGTCACATGCCCTCTAAAAAATGTAAAAAAAAATGCAATTAATAGGGTGTATTCTTACTCTATTTAAATGATAGGTTCATAAATGACTCTACACAAATATGGAGAATCGATAAGTGCCCCTACTGCTCTCAAATACTGAATCCGCCAGTGACTATCAGTACATATCTAGCTCCGGTTAATGTTGTTTGTGTTGGACCTCTTAAGAAAAAATTCATGCATAAAATACACTAACATTGTATCTGATTGCAGATCTCTGATTTCAACATCCAACAATGCAGTCAGGAACACACTTATAGAGAAGGGAATCACGTGGCTGATGTCTTGGCCAAACATGTTGCTTCCCTGTCTTTAAATAATAGCCAAATTTTCCGAACTACACCAGACTTTGCATACAACACATGGCCGAATGACAAGGAAGGGAAAAAAAAAATTCAAGAATACCGATTTTTAGTTAATGTTATTTCGGATAATTAATGTTATGTTTTATCTTGTTGCTTTGTTGTCTTTAATATCTTGTTTGTATTCCTAAATAATACATCTCTCCTTTTCACCACACAAAAAAAGCTCCAGTTTTGCCCAAAGAATAACATGAATCTGTAAATATACAGCTATTTTGCTGTAGTGTTATATTCTGCAACGCTACCTCTTTGTAAACCGCAGACACCATAATCAACCACATTAGACTTAAATTTATCAATATCCATCTTTTTCAATACTCTCTCCATTAAATAACCTAAGTCGTTGATAGAATGGATATTCTATCTACCAATGACTTATATTATTGTCACACCCCGTAACCAGGGTCGATGACATGTCATTGTCTCATTGGTTGATGAAACACCAAAGTCGACAAACAGTGTTACTAAAAGAAAATTCATTTATGATATAATCCAAAGACAAGAGTTAAGTAGCGGAATTAAATTACTATGAGTGAAATACTAAGTATTACAAATGAAAAAGGTCCAACAATGCTATAAATGAAATAGTTCTACGAATAAGCGAATAAAAGAACTAAATCCGGTTAGGGATCACTCTTCCTTTTCCCCTTCCCATGCTCTACCAACATCATCAATGTACTCGTCATCACCTGCACAATAAGCGGATGGACTGAGCTCCGGTGCTCAGTAGGGACCAGATATTCACAAATAATAAATACAAGCAGCCACATAACACATTCCCAAAATACAAGTGGAGACAACAAGTAAGCTAAATAGTCACATTCTTCGCATCTAAACGCTTTCACAATCGAGTGTATACAACGAACCACGCTTTACCAACACAATACACTCCATCACTACATCGTTTAGAAACTAGAAACATCACTACCGCTATGACACTAAATCCCGCAATTCGAGCTCAATCGTCTATTCACTTAATAATCAACAATGACTGTAACGGCCCTAGTTATAGTCCAAACTAGGACGGCCCAAGATGTTTCAACACGTAGGTTCAGTATGACCCCCTGAACTAAGGGTCCAAGGTTTAAGGATCCATTATATGTATTGCATCATCATCCCCCATCAAGGACTCCACAAAACCGTTACTCTCCAAAACTCTTTGTAACCTCACCGTTTCTCTCTATAAGTTTGATGTATTGTGATTAATACTCCCCTGCCCCTTAGCCGTGTGTATATATTTATATATATCATGATTCTAATTTCCCTTAGTAATATATATAAACGATCCCCAGTAACAAAACCCTCAACCCACGACCCCATTACTTCTTAATTCTCAATTCCCACGTTGCACTTTTATTTTAATTCTTGTTTTGTTTCCTTGCACGGTTCTTGATAACCGCCCCCACGCACACACGTTTTGCCCCTTTATTTTATTATTTCTCTTTTTTTTCCTTTATTAATTTCATTATTTAATTATTCTAATACCAAATAAATTCTTAATTAACTCAATTTCCAATTAAAATACTAACCAATTATCTAATTAAATTACTACTCTAGATGAATCACAATTAAATCCCTTAATTACGATACGTGTGGAAAACGCTCCCCAACGAAACGTACCAAAAAAAATGTAACCCTCGACAATTATAAAAATTAATTAGGCACGTAGTCACGTAATTACATGAAATAAAATATGCCTACGCAATAAATCACACAAAATGAATTACACGTACGCGAAAAATTACGGGTATTACAATTATAGAACGGAAAAGTATTATTCAAGTATAAAACAGAAATTTCATTGAAAATCGTAGTCTATATCTATCTCAGAGTTTATTACTTTTAATTTTTCCCAAATAAGTGTTACATTTACAATATTAATGGATATTTAATGAAATTTTATTTCTTTGTATACTCTCCTACAATAGTTTCGAAGAAAGAGTAGAAGATGAAATGTTTTTTTCCCGAATTCTTATTCTTTTTATATATTTTTTAATTTTGTTTTAAAAATCCAAATATTATTAATATTATGGAAAGTTGGGAAGTTTACATCTTATGTAACCCTATTGTCACTTTGTATTGTTCTTAATTCTTTGGTATATCCAACAAGTAATAAAATGATTTTATGATGGTATTTGCATTTTACTTTATTTAATTTATAATGATATCTCTGCTTTGTTCATTTGACTAAAAAAATTAAAAAATCATTGATCATTTCTACTGTTGAGATTTGTTCTGCATATGCGGAATAAATGAAGAATATGTAGGTCCTACAAGTAAATAATTTGGGTTTGAGTCGGAACAAGACCTAACCCAAAGTCTCCCATAGAGTGATCAAATTAACCTTGCCTATGAATTTCGCCTAAGGACCTAAATTATCTGGACGGATAGTCGAGTTTGAATTTTCTCTCAGCCTTTTGCTTACTGAAGCAGCTTTGATGTATTATTTTGGGAGCCCTCTAATTTGCTACTTTGATTATGGTCTTGATTGACTCCTTGATTGCCTCCTTGATTGGCTTTATTAGTATCTGTAACAGGCCCCTCAAACTGAACTTGGGATAAAAGATGTCAATGAGACCAAGGGATTAGATAAGAAAAGTGAATCGAGGAGAGACAACATTTTTGGTGAAAATGTCAGCCAATTGAAAGTGGGTCGAAATGGGTAAAGGTTTGACAAGGCCAGTTTGCATTTTTTCACGGACTATGTGGCAATCAATTTCGATGTGTTTAGTTCTTTCATGAAAGGCAAGATTATTTGTGAGGTATAAAACGCTTTGGTTGTCGCAAAATAATGGTATAGCATGAGAATGAGGTATATGTAGGTTATTGAGGAGATACTTTAGCCATTGTAACTCACAAGTGGTGGTGGCAAAAGCTCGATATTCTGCCTCATAGGAGCTTTGAGAAACTGTGAGTTGTTTTTCAGATTTCCAAAAGAAAAGAGAGGAATCAAGAAAGACACAACAACCAGTGGTAGAGCGCCTGGTGTCAGAGAAAGCACTAAGCTTTAATGGTGATGAGGAAGAGAAAAATAGACATTTGGTTGGAGTGCCTTTCAGATACCATAGGATACGGTGAGCAGCCTTGAGATGTAATTATGTGGGATGATCTAGAAACTGTGACAGTTGTTGGACGGCATGAGAAATATTTGATCGTGTATGAGTAAGGTATAAAAGCTTGCCAATAAGACTCCGGTAGAAATTGTTGTCGGATTGGAGTGGTGAATCATCCTTGGAGCAGTGGTAGGAGGAATCCATAGGAGTAATGGCAGTTTTGCAACCAAGGAAGCCAAGTTGCTCTAAGAACCATCCTTTGGCAGAGGCAATAGCAAGAAGAGTTCGAACAGTAGTTATTTTTGCAGCTGGAGAGAATGTCTTAAGGTAATCAATACCTGGTTGTTGTGTGAAACATTGGACAAAAAGACGAGACTTGGGTCTTTCAATAAACCATCATAATAAAATTTTAATCGGTAAACCCATTTGTTGCCGAGGGCCTTAACATTAGGAGGAAGAGGAACAAGTGTCCATGCGTTGTTGGCCTCCAATGCATCAATTTCAGTTTGCATGGACTGCCGCCACTCTGCATACTTGACAGCTTGACTGTAGCACTTAGGTATAAAGTGAGTAGAACCGATAATGCAAAAGATCTATGGTCTGCAGATAGGGAATGATAATCGTGAACATTTTCTAGAGAATGAGGAGTATATGTCTTTGTATTAGAAAGAGTATGAGGGGATAGAGTTTGGACTAGAGAACAATAATAATCGTTTAGATAGGAATGAGTATTTGAGATCCTAGTGGATTTTCGAGAAGGATGAGGATGAGGGGGAGGAGGAGGAGACGAGATAGTGGAATTAGGAGGGGAATTGTGAGGAAGATTCAGAGATGAAGTATGAGGGGTTGGATTGATGATGGGAGTGTGAGTTGGATGTGATGAGATGGGGGATCAAAAGGAAGATCATTAATGAAAGGAATTGGTAATGGAATTCTATTTGGAGGAGGATTGACTGGGATTGTTGTGGATAAGGAAATATGTTTTCATGAAAGGTAACATTTCGAGAGATAAAAATGGATTGTGAGTGAAGGTCGGGGAGAGTGCATCCTTTAGTTTTATTGGGGTATCCTAAGAAAATGGAGAGACGGCTACGAGAATCGAATTTTAAGCGATTAACATAAAGGGTTGAGGCATATGCTAAGCAACCAAAAAATAATTTTGATTGTTCTGCATATGCGGAATAAATGAAGAATATGTGGGTCTTACAAGTAAATAATTTGGGTTTGAGTCGGAACAAGACCTAACCCAAAGTCGCCCATAGAGTGATCAAATTAACCTTGCCTATGAATTTCGCCAAAGGACCTAATTTATCTGGACGGATAGTCGAGTTTGAAATTTCTCTCAGCCTTTTTCTTACTGAAGCAGCTTTGGTGTATTATCTTGGGAGCCCTCAAATTGTAATGTTAATTTTAGCCTTTATTCAAATTTCTTATGCATGGAAAATTCTCCTATATACCTGTTTTATGTCCCATCCCACATATTATTTTTTTTTAATTCGGAAATTTTCACATCATTGTTAAAATTAAGAAGAGTAATCCGGAAAAAAAATAAGTGGAACTGTTAACCGTTGTTGTGGAGTACACAAGGGTGAACGGTAACATAACCGATGTGTCCTTAAACTTTGGCACTGTCTTTTGGAGGGTTTAATATCCGAATCCATGTCAAGTACTTTGGCTCATCTTAACGGGTAAATGAATATTTATGGGATGTTAACAGGGTTTAGAGTCATGGCCAGACAAAAACCCAAAGAAAATTTGTCTGGAATTTTGGCATGAGTCTAAAATTCGGTGCCCATAAAATATGTATGGCCAAAACCTAAAGAAAACTTTGTTTATGGTCGTAACACGAAATAGTGAAATGCTATATGGTCATTTAGTGCATTTAACCTTGAATTAAATTGAATGCTCTTTTTACCATGGTCGATGGCATAGCAGTGTCTCATTGGTTAATGAAACACCAAAGCCGACAAACAGAGTTACTAAAAAGAAATTCATTAGATAAATCCATAAATAGTAAGAAAACAGTAGCGGAAGCGTTATTCTGAAAAGGAAATATGTATAAGTTATTACATCTGAAAGGAAACTACAAGTTTCAAAATAAATAACTATAAAAGCGATAACAGGTGTTAACTATCCAGTTAGAATCACTCTTCATAATCCCCATCCCAAGCTCCATCATCACAGGTATAATCAACATCTACAAAACTTGAAACAACAAAACGGGATATCGGACTGAGCTCCGGTGCTCAGCAGGGACCTAAAACAGTAATATAGATAATAAAGATAGAACAGAAACAGAGACAGTAGAAACAGATACAGATAATGAAGATGCCCGTTTTTCAAAATACCCCTATGAAAATATATGCAAATGACTCATCACAAGTCTAACCAGACTCAGAACTCAGTGCAGAACAATGTAGTACATTAAAGATCAGAACAGAGGGTTCAGAACAGAACAGAACAGTGGACTGCACAGCTGCGTTTTTCAGAAAAATAAGTTTTAAACTTGTGCAAAAGTGCACCAAAACATTACCCAACATCCCCAACTCTTATGAAACAAAATGGACTCCAAGCAAACAACATATAATGACCAAACAATAACAAACACATAAAATGCAACAATTAAGCAAATAACCACCTTCTTCGCACGTAAACGATTTCATAACCGAGTATAAGACAAGCACCACGCGTTGCCCATCCGGTACACCCAATTACATACTCATCTTAGATACTTAGAACGTAGCTACCTATTATGACACGACTCCCACCACATGAGCTCACTTGCCTATTCACAACTACTCAGCAATAACGGTAGTGGTCCCATTTATCAACCAAACTAGGACGGTTCAGTAAATCTGCGTGGGTTTGGATTGCCCCCCAAACGAAGGAGCCAGATTTTAAGGTTCAACCCTATACATTGTCTCATCATCCCTAACCAGGGACCCCACAAAATCACTACCGTAACTAGTGATTGACCCCACTAGATGCGGGCCCAGTACAGAACAGAGCAGAAAGACCACTTTGGGTCGCAGAGCAGATCAGAACAGAAGGCGGGCGGAACCTGCTAACTAGTGATCCTAGACTCGAGCTCAATAGGGGGCGACGACTCGGTCGACAAAATCAATTAGGACAAAAACAATGACACCAATTAAACGACTCCAAACGCGACCCAAATGCAATTAAGAAAGAGACAATTACATACGGTATGCTCAATTTACCCAATTCAAGACATAAATCAATTCAATAAACGGTAACATCAAAGAATAAATTTTCTCCAACAATTTATGCGATTAAGTATGCTCAATTATATCTTAAAGCATAACGAAACAATACCCAACAGTAAAAAGTAATCCAGAACAGAATTTAACAGAGGAAAGAGGGATCCCTACATTGTACGGAAGCGATAAATACTGAAATCACGTAACCAGTGCTGGCAGACTCACTCAGGGTACAATAACTTTTTACTGAAAACTCTAAATTGCGTTCTATTTACGCTCACTCGAAGAACTTACGATTATCTTCGAATTGATATGCTGTGGATCGAAAACGGAAGTCGATAGCCCCCTCAAACGTTTTGTCAAAGTTCCGGACAAATTGTTTGTTGACTCCAAAAATCCTTTCTTTCATCCGCGCAGGGATCCGAAGAGAGAGCTGGGCCGCCCTCTTATGTTTTGTTTGATTGGGCACAAATCCCCATGCAAATTCCCAATAATCCCATGATGAAAATAGCCAAGGATTTCCCACCACGGCTCCTATGCGGGACAAGAAAATTCAGTATATACGAGTCAAGCTGTCAGTCGTTGAATTTTGTACTTTTTATACTTTTTAATCCAATGGCTGTATAAAAACAGGGGTATTTAGGTATTTTTACATTCCTACAAGAACACATGTCCTTCGTTAGAGAACAAATATTCTTGTATATTGTGGAGAGAGAAAAGTTGCGGCTGAAAAGTCAAAGATACATTTAGACAAGAACACATTTTCTTCGTTAGAGAATATGTGTTCTTGTATATTGAGGAGAGAGAAAAGTTACTTTTCAGCCGCAACATTTCTCTCTTCTCGGTAACCCAATCGATGTGACGGTTGCGTGTTACTTTTTGTTGTTGTTATTATTATTATTTATTTGTGAAATTACATATGTATCCTTTTAACTCTCTTTTAAATTTCAACCGTCGATCTTCTTTTAAAATAAAATCAACAGTCCTGGCTGTGCCCCGCACGTACGGAATTTAGGCCGTTCCGCACAGGACGGGACTGAGGATTTCCTATTTTTTCTTGCTGTTGTTATGCACGGGTTCCAAGAACCCTTTATCCAAATTGTTTCCTTTTTCCCTTATTTAAATAATGAAATCCCAGAGAACCCCTTTTCTTTTTATTTTATGGGTAGTAATTATTGGATCAAAAATTTAGAATCAAATGTAGATCAAGAAAGCATAATGTCACATTAAACTATAATAATCATTTACATTTTATACTCTTTGATCCTTATTTGATCCAAAAAAATTTATCCAACAATCATTATTATATTTTATATATTCTTTCGGCTCGCAGAGAAGAGTAGTTTTATCTTGGTATGTTATTAAGTTTAAAATTTAAATTCAAGCCAATCAATATAACACACGTAGGAAAGAGAATTGAATTTATATCAATTTTCTTTCCTACGTATACTACACTTATTGATTTAAATGTAACTTATAAACTTAGTAGCCTATCAAAATAAAAAATTTCGCAGAGAGAGAAACGGCTATCTATCTTTATTGTTGTTTGTGCGCGAATTCCAAGAGCCACCGACCTGAGCATACGTTATGCTTCCTGTTTCGTTTTCCCTTGTGCACGAATTCCTCATTTTATTTTATTTTCCATTATATTTTCTTTATATATATATATATATATATTATTTAATTCCTATTTTATTACGGTGATTATTCTATCCCAATACAATGACTAACAAGTCCAATTAATTATCTAATTAAATTAATCATCTAAGCGACTTACAATAAAATTTCAGACTACGATACGTGTGCCAAACGTCCATTAATAAAAGTATACAAACATAACACGTAATATGTTAAATTAAATAGACATGTAGTCAAATAGTTACATGAAATAAATTATGCTTACACCGTTAATCGTGAAAAATTATTTCACACGTAAAAAATCAAGTAAGCAAAAGTTACGGTTATTACATTAGGAGTACGTTTGCAATATCACATTTAATGGTCTTTATCATTCGTATGCTTCTTCTAGGGGATTGCCTTAGTATGGCCCCAAATTTCATAAAGGTCATGACATGGCCCCCAAAAAATGGGGAGAAACATTTTTTGTCCAGAATGGAAGTGGGACTTCTCTCTTGGCTCCAGGACTTCCGTCCTCAACTGGCAGTGTGTTGTCTAAAAAACACTTAGTTTTTTTTAGGGGTCTACAGTTTTTAGTGGTTATTTTTCTCTGGTGTTTGTATTACAACAACAAAAACAATATTTCCAAAACACATTGCTTACTAAAATTTGAGAAAAAAAATGAATAAATTGTATATTAATATATAAATAAACAACGGAATAATCGGAATAATATTTTACAACGAAAAAAAATAACATTATTCGTAACTACAATGAATGAAATGTAAACAACGTAAATGAATATCTATCTACGGCGCCGAAGGTGTGTATCGATCGGGGCGTCTCGGGTCCGGTCACAGGAAGTAAATGCGGCCATCTCTCACACGCATGGCGCTACCAAAATCGATTGTGATGAATTCCACGCCTTCCGTGTCGATGAAAATTGGCTCCTCGGGGTAAAGCGGCATCGGCAACGGAGTCTGATGCTGCGTCTGAGGGATATGCAGGCTGTACGAAGGCGACCCTCCTGAGTAGAAGCCCGGTTGTGCAGATTTAGAGGGCCCTGCACCAGGATCCCCTCCCGTCTGAATACCTGGTGAATAAGTACTGGGTGATGCAAATTTGTATTCAAAACGGGTGGGTATGCCGTCCTGACTGGGAACCTGTGTCTGTGTCGCCTCGCCGCCAAGTCCTCCCGCGCGGCCTCCCGGTTCCTCCGCGTACCTTGCCTCCCCATCTTGGACCGGGCCGGAACAGGCTCCCTCGGCTGCGTAACCGATTCCAGAACAGCAAACTCTGCCACATCCGCAACTCGCGATCTGCAGGACAGGGACTTCCCGCCCGCCACGAACGCTTCTTTGATTGTATTTGAAGCCCAAGTGACGAGGGACGTGTAGTGGCCGATTGAGTTGGATGTCGGCTTATCGAGTTCCATGATTATCAGTCTGTTGGCATCCGGCTGCAACATCAATTCTCGTGTCAGTATATTATAAACAAGGAAAAACAATGTAGACAAACAAAAAGAAAAAAAACTTACAATAATGTCCTCGGAAGGCGCGATGGGTTGAATGCCCATGGACCGGCATCCCTGTTGCGTGGGTTTGTAAGGAGGTGCACGGTAATGCGATTGTACCAATCCATGTACTCACAGGTTGGTAAGATCACATTACCGGGGACTTGGTCAGCGTCCGCGAGTGCATCCACTCGCTCATCCCACATGGCTATGTAGATTTTGTGCTCGTTCTCCCAGTTCATATTCCCTCCCGCCGTGCATGTGTGGACGTCCTCGCCCTCTGTCGTACCCTCCGCCACCGATGGGGTTGGTATCACCTGTTGGAACCCGAATTGCCTAGCAACCCTGTTCGGCATGTGAAACTCAACCAACTCGAAACACATGAGTGGCATAAGGGCCCGACAAGTGGACAGGAAGCCGTCATTGCGAGCGGCCCGGACGACAATAACCCAGTCGGGGTACGGCCTCCACATGAACTGTGAAAAAAAATTGTACATTAGCATAAATTAATTGCACAAATTTTAAAAAAAATACGAAAATTACGCAAAACCTTACCCCCTGAGCGTCCGTCAGTCGGTCAAGCTGGTTGCGAAACACCGTAAGCTGAGATTTCGGCGCGTTCTTGAAACTCCTGGCGGTATTCCAACGCTCCCCGTACGCTCGGCCGTCCGCGAGAATTTCATGCATAATCTCTCCCCGGTTCTCCGGCAGGAGAAATGATATGCGTTCCCACGCCAACAACTGGTACAAACAAACACGGATTATTCATCAAATATTAAAAAAAATACAGGGAACCAATAAAAAAAACCATTAAAAATACACAAACCTGGATCAAAAGGCAACAGCCAGATATGTCCTTAGAGACGGCCTGTGCGGAGGTGCACAACTGGCGGTATAGGTAGGACAGGACGCCGCTGGCCCAGGAATGATGGTCGAGGGCGAGGTCTCCGTCGCTGATGAACAGGAGATAGCGCATGTTCCCGCGTGACCCGGATTTATTCGGGAAAAAGAAAGTGGTGATGCAGAGGAAAATCAGGGCCCGGGCCCGCTGGTCAACCGCGAAGTCCGTGGCATCCTCGCCTAGGGGCTCGGAAATGTGGGCATACACCTCTACAAGCTCGATGGTGTTACCCCTAATTGACCCAGTGGGGGGAATCCTAGGCTCTCGTGGACGTGCTCAATCCACTGACGCTTGGTCTTGTTGTAGTCCTCGTTCCACGTCACCACGTTGCCCGCGGTTGGCAGTCCTAGGAGGCATCCTACGTCCTCTAGGGTGATGGTGACCTCACCGCATCGCAGATGGAAGGAGTGCGTCTCGGGGCGCCACCACTCTACTAATGCGGTGACTAGTGCGTGGTCTATCTTTATCTTACCTATCCTACAACAACCCCTGAAACCTATACGGTCAATAAGCTCTAGCACTCTCGGGTTGCCCTCGCGTTGGTAGGCCTCAAAAAAACTCCCGTCAAAGCTAATGACCTTCAAACCTCTGTCTAGGCCTACATCCCCGCTCCAAATCCTAAGTGATCTATGTGAGGTGTGTTTGTTCAATACACTGGGATCGTACGGACCGGGCATAAGGTGGGCCGGAAAAGCCATCTATAAAAAAAAACGGTGGGATTTTATCGATTAAAAATGCGTAAAATAACAATTCACAAAAATAAAATTTAAGGATAAAATTAACCAATTTGCACTTAAATCATAAGGATATAAATTTCACCAAATTGCAATTAAAATACTAAACCAAAAAATTCACCAATTCTCTATTAAATAATATAATAAAATTTAAAAAAAAAACGATATGTTTTCTTAATTAGATACTCACATCATTACTAAATATAAATTTTTTTAGGACAAATAGTGAAATTAAGGAAAAAAGAGATATTAATTGCAATTAAAATACATAAATATCAAATTCACAAAATTGCAATTAAATTAAATACATTTTTAATTGGCAATTGAATTTTAAAATTATGGAAAAAAAATTAAAACAAAAATACCAATACCTCCAAATTTTAAAAATTTGGGAGAGAGAGAGAGAGTGGTGGTGGGGATGATGGACGGCGGCGGCGGTGGGAGGGAGTTTGCTGCAGGAGGGAGGGGAGGTTTTTTTTTTTGGGGAGAGAAAAGCCAATGTCGCGATAGGGGGAAGAAGAAGAGTTTTTTTTTTAAAAACTGGGCCAGGACGGAAGTCACACTTCCGTTCTAGACAAAAATATTTCTCCCCATTTTTTGGGGGCCATGTAATGACCTTTATGAAATTTGGGGGCCATACTAAGGCAATCCCTCCTTCTTCTAACCACTATCTTAATTAGGCAACAAATCGTCTGTCCCCTTCTATGTTCCCACGAATAGATATTTGACACATGTATATTTTTCTCTTGCGGGTTCCACTATTTCTTTTAGGTTATAATTTTTTAATTAGAAATTTAATACATGTCATTTTTCTATTGGTGGAAGAGGGAAGGGAACACCGAATGAGGACAGAAGATTCCTAGCCTCTTAATTAGTACTAAAAGAAAAGATGGGCAAAGATGAACAAACTCTTCATCTCGCTCATATTTTCATTTTATATTTTTCAAGGTATACAAGTAGTAGATACTCAACACAGTTGGATTATAATTACAACAAAAAAGGTCTATTGCGACGTTTGTCATATGTCGCAATAAGGCAAAAAAAGTCGATATAGATCTATACCAACATTTATTACAAATGTCGTGTAAACGTCGCATTTGCCCGTGTCGTTATGGTTTTTTACGACATTTGTTACAAGCGCTGGTACCTATTTATTACGACGTTTGTTGCGTCATTTTAAAGTATATCAAAATGTACTTTTGCCGACATTTGTAGATAATCGCAACAAGTCGTCTATTCCGACGTTTGTAAATATCGTGAATAAGTAGTTATTACGACGTTTTTAAATAGTCGCAACAAAATACCTATTGCGACATTCGTAAATTTTGAAACCAGGCTAGCCGAGTGTGAGCCTAGACAAGCCGAGCCGTTGAGTCTAGCCACCTTTGAATAATCGGAGCCGGAGCCTAGAGACAAGTCGAGTCGTCGAGTTTAGCCACATTTGAATAATATATAATAAACTTTCTCCCTGCTCAAAGATATGGGAATTGAACACTCGACCTCCTGCATGTCGTGCAATGGGCCGCTGAGTTAAATGATTATTTTTTATTTGTTTCTCCTCCTATTATATTTATTATAATGGATTTTTGGATTTTGTACATTAACTTATTTTAATTTCTCTTTATGTTTTGATTTTTTTATGAATCAAATTAAAATTAATACACTCTCATTAAAATTTTAATAATTAAATGTGTTTAATTTTTCTTTAAAAAAAATATTTTAGAAACATAATCTTTGTATTTGTGTTTGTCTGAAAATGTCACGAGATCTAACGACAAAATATATAAATGTCGTTATATGAGTCGCAAAAAGTAACAATTTATAACAACATGTAATGTAAATGTCACTAACTAACATCAAATTGTCGGTACGAACAAAAATTACTACAACTGTCTTATAAAATCCAAATATAGCGACGTTTGTATGAAATGTCACATGATTTAATGATGTTGTATATAAATGTCGATATATGAGTCGCAAAAGGTAACAATTCATAACAACATTTAATGTACACGCCGCTAACTAACATCAAAATGTCAATTTTATTAATCATTATTATAACTGACGCTATGAGACGTCGTATAAAATTCAAATTTAGCGACGTTTGTCAAAAAAGTCACAAGATTTAACGACATAGTAGATAAATGTCGCTATATGAGTCACAAAATGTAACAATTTATAACAACATTATTTAATGTAAATGTCGCTAACCAACATCAAAACATCGTTTTGAACAACAATTACTATAATCGATGCTATGAAACGTCGTATAAAATTCAAACATTGCGACGTTTGTAAAAAGTGTTGCTTTAACTTACTCTTTTTGGTTTTAAGCGACATTTGATAAAAACATTGGTACAAAAACGTCGCAAAAAAGTATTTTTGTTGTAGTTCCTCCTAATTCAACTCTTAAATTTCATTGTAAATCTAAAGATGATGATCTAGGGGATCATTTCCTTTAGCCAAATGGGGAATATCCTTGGGATTTCTTGTCAACCCTTGGAGGGGACACATCGTTCTTTTGTCATTTTTATTGGAGTCCAAAAGAAAACACATTTGATGTGTATACATGGGAAATAGTTGCAACCTACTGTGGTATTAATCAATTTACTAAGAAAAAACGTGTTTGGCAAGTAGCAGAGGATGATTTTCGTATTTGGAAAAGAATAGGTAATCACAAGAGTTGGAGAATGCTCCATGATTGGGGGAGGGGTAAAATAAATTAATGTATTACTCCCTCCGTCCCAAGTTATCTGTCCACTTTGTATCTTGCACGGGGATTAAGGTTTCATCAAATTCTATAGTGAAATATGATAAAATGTCAAATATAACCTTATTTAATGTTACTCCCAACTTAATTCACCTCATTTTCTCTCTTTATTTTCTTTCTCCAATATTTAAGGTGTGCTTGGATTGGGTTTCAGTTTGGGTTTGAGTTTGAGTTTGGCTGGGAGAGGCTAAAAAATTGGCGGGAACAATTCAAATTCAATTTTTTTTCTTCAAATAATCGTTAAATTCAAAATTTTTAGCTCTTAAATTTGCGGGAGATGTTCAAATTCCAAATTTGTGAAGCCAAAATTTGAAATTGGACGATTATTTGAAAAAAAATTTTGAATTTGAATTGTTCCCGCCCGTTTTTTAGCCTTTCCCGCCCAAACCCAAACCCAAACTCAAACCCAAACCCAAACCCAAACTGAAACCCAATCCAAGCACACCCTTAATGTAAATGGTAGAATTGGAAAAATCATCATTAATGAACCATTTATTTAGAAAGTGGACAAATGATTTGGGACACACTAAAAAGGAAATGTGAACCGATAATTTGGGACGGAAGGAGTATTACTAGTTTATTAATTATGTTTTCCCCAAATATTAAAGAATGATCTTTATGCGATCATTTAATTTTCAAAAAGAGTATACATTTGTCTAGTGGCCAAAGCCAAGGCTTCCGTACATATGAATATTTAATTTAAAGTCCATTCTCCGCTTCTTATGCTCCCTTTCTTACTTATAAAAAATATTTTTCAAAAAATGTAATTGAGGATTTACTAGACGTTTTCCTTAAAATCTTATTATTTTTAGAGACTCTTTAATTTGCAAGAAAACTCAAAATATTATTCGGAGAAAATAGAAAAAATAGCCCCGTAAGTCTTTTTAATATCTGAACTCGGTCCCGTAACTATTTTTACGGTATTTTTAGTTATATAATTTGGTCATAACCACCACTTGACCAAAAAATTTAAGAGCAAAAATGTCTTTCACCGCGAATTCGCCATTTCCTCCATGGAAAAACTTGTTCCTAAAAATCAATGATCATATTCATGGGGTAAGAGCGGTGTACTTGGACTAGGTTTTTGCTTTGAAAACATACATAATCAAGTTTTGGAAATGTTAATGCTACTTTTTCTCTTTACTTCATACTTTTGTGGGGGTGAAAATTCTCTGTCCCTATCCCTATCCCCCAACCAATTAGAATTTAGTATATAAATATTTTTTCCAATTATATAAACAAAGGGTAAATTGTGATTGGCTGGGGACGGGAACAGAGGATTTTTTGCCCTTTTGTGGTAATAGAACCTTTGCATGCATTCTGCCAATTGACCAAAAGTTAGCTCACTCTGATTTCTTTTCTTCTTTTTCGTTTAAAACAAATTGCTAAGCTTTTTAGAATGGCCAAGAAAGTTGGTAATCAATGTACATTTAAAGCGAAAATTAAGTTGAAAAAATGGACGTAGTACTACTAGTCAATGCTGGCGTATCTCCACAAGTAAACAAGAAGAAGAATCAATTAGAGGAACAACATGTATCTCCTTCCATAATACTATTGGTAAAAAAAATATTTTTTATTTTTCGAGGTTTTAATTTGATTAATACTATTGTTATATTTATAAAGATTATAGGATTGTACGGAAACCATAAGGTACTTCAAAACATAAACAACCATTCTTCTCCATTCAAAACTAGCATAAGACTTTTTGTTCTAATCTCTCCCCACTATCACATGCTTTTCTCTTACTCCCTACTATCACTTTCTCTATTACTCCACGTCTCAATTATTTTTTATAGGAGTATTACATTTTAGGAGTACGGGAAAGTCTGGCCTGTAATCATTTTATTGGGGCCGCCTCCACTTTCTCTATTACTTCACGTCTCAATTATTTCTCTTCACTTTCTCTATTACTCCACGTGTCAATTATTTCTCTTACTCCGTAGTATTACTTTTTTTTTTTTAAACATAAGAGAAAATAATTCTCGTATTAACTATTGAATTTGGAAAGCCCAAATCTAAATTTTTTTTTAATAGACACACATAACAAAAACTTTGAGTCCTCCAATTTTTAAGGCCTACGGTCAAATCAAAACCTCAAAAAATGAGAGACTTTTCCCAATGAGAGACTTTTCCCAATTTTTAGCCCCCAATGAGAGACTTTTCCCAAACTTT
Organism: Vinca minor; assembly: GCA_026122235.1. Taxonomy (NCBI): domain Eukaryota; kingdom Viridiplantae; phylum Streptophyta; class Magnoliopsida; order Gentianales; family Apocynaceae; genus Vinca; species Vinca minor. Next base: position 6,150,192 of record JAOCZM010000161.1, on the reverse strand, counting down.
ACATCTAACCTAAACGCAACGTGATTTGGGCAAAAAATCCTTTGTCCCGTTCCTCTTCTCATCCCTATCCCCAACCAATCACAATTCACTCTGTGTATATATAATTGAAAACATATTTATATATTAAATTCTGATTGGTTGGAATATGGATAAGGACATAAATGAGGACAGAAGATTTTTACCCCGTGATTTGCATGGTTATCCAAGAAGTGGCAAAAAAATCTTCTGTTCCAATTCCTATCCCCAGTCAATCACAATTCACCATGTGTATATATAATTGGAAAAAAAAGTTTATATAGTAAATTTTTATTGGTTGGGGAAAGGGATGAGGATAGGGATGGGGATAGAGGATTTTCACCCCAAGAAGTAGTACTACTTGCATGAGTATATAATGGTATCTTTAACTTAGCAAAAACTTATAAAAATATAATAAATTAAATTAAATCCTTTGAACAAATTTAGTATGAATTTGGGTCTATATATATAGCTAGTCTAGTAAAGTGTTATTCTGCAACCTTTTCTTTAAACTCTTATCTAGTAAACCCTAAAGCAAAACTTCCTCATCTCTTGCCATCATGTCATTTGGTCCAAATGCTGACCTTTATGGCTCCTTAGGCTTAATCAAGAATCCCGACGGCTCCTTCACACGGTCTGCCCCAGCCGATCCAACCAACCCTTTCCATTTCAGCAAAGACATAACCATAAACCAACCTAAAAACACTTGGGCTCGATTATTTGTACCTCGAAAATCATTTGCCAAGAAATTGCCCATCGTGGTTTATTTTCACGGTGGAGGTTTCGTGGCAACAAGTGCAGTCACACCCTTGTATTACAATCTCTATAATCCAATCATCGAGATCCCAGCAATCCTCATTACTGTTGAGTATCGTCTTGCTCCAGAGCACCGCTTGCCTGCAGCTTATGATGATGGCATGGAAATGCTGCACTGGATCAAGAATTCCAACGATGAATGGTTGACTAAATATGGCGACGTTTCCAATTGTTTTCTCTTGGGCTCAAGTTCGGGGGGCAACATTGCATATCATGTGGGCTTACGCGCCGCTTCTAGCACAAATGCTCTCAAACCTCTTGAAATCAAAGGTCTGATTATGCATTATCCATGTTTTGGTGGAGTGGAGAGAACAGAATCCGAGATTAGATTGAAAGATGATAAGATATTGCCGTTAAGATTGAATGATCTTGCATGGGATTTAAGTTTACCAATGCATGCTAATCGAGATCACAAGTATAGTAATCCAGTGAAAGGCATGAATATAGACGTAATTGAGCGGATTAAAATTTTGAAATGGAAGATTTTGTTGGCTGGCTATTATGGAGATCCATTGATCGATAGACAAATTATGTTTGTGAAGAATTTAGAAAAACTCGGTGTTTCAGTAATAAGTATATTTGATAAAGGGTCTCATGGTGTCGATGTGTTTGATCCATCAAAGCGGGAAGTACTCATCAACCAATTGAAGGAGATCATACGATCTTCTAACTGTTCGTCAAACGAAAATGCTTAAATTGATTAGAACAAAAGGAGAGTAAAAAGTAGGGTAACTCTTGCTCTTATTGGTAAGAAGACTCTGTTTGTTATTTTACACTTTTACCCTTCGTTTGCTCCAATTAATCGAAGCCTAGGGTAATGAGGAGGATGGTATAGAATCCATTCTCTATTGCTCCGCTAAGTAATATCGAAAGTATTATACGTCAGTAAAACTATTAAAATGGTAAATAAAGTATATATATGTGTGTGTATTTACCCAAAGTACGAAGAATTAAGGTTCTATTTATACAGGGGGAAAAAAGGAAAAAATAAATAAACAGTCTAGATTGTAATGTGGACTGTAATGTACTTTAGCTTCTATGTATTACTTTTACTTTTGAAGCTCTTCTTTGGGAGATCTTCCCAGTATCATGTGCTTGAGTTGTATTTTAAGTTGCCTTGATGCCAATTTATATAATAATCAAGTGTTTAGATCGTAATTTAATTTAAAATAATACTATTACTTGTAGCATTACAAAAAAATATTGTAAATCTAATTGGCGGTCATTTATCAATTAGACAAAAAATAAGATAAGTATGTAAAAGATTCTAAAATATAGATTTAAATGTCAGTCATTAAATCAATTTGATTGGACAACTAATGTCACACCCCAAATCGAAAGAATCTTAATCGACATTTAATGAAATTTTATTTCTTTGTATACTCTAGTAACAACTATAACAGTTTCCAAGAAAGAGTAGAAGAGGAAATGTTTTTTCCCGAATTCTTATTCTTTTTTAGATATTTTTTAATTTTTTTTAAAAATCCAAATATTATTAATATTATGGAAAGGTGGGAAGTTTACATCTTATGTAACCCTATTGTCACTTTGTATTATTCTTAATTCTTTTGCTTGATTTAATTTATAATGGTATCTCATCTTTGTTCATTTGACTTAAAAAAATAATAAAAAATCATTTGACTTAAAAAAAAATAAAAAATATGTGGGTCCTACAAATAAAAATTTGAGTTTGAATGGGAAGCATACCTAATTTAAAATCGCCCATAAGAATAATCAAACTAGGCCTTACCAATTTGGATGGTAAGCTAACGGAGTTTGAATTTTCTCTCTGTCTTTTGCTTACTGAAGCAGCTTTGATGTATTATCTTGGGAGCTCTCTAATTGTGGCTAGGAATTCTCTAATCCTATTTAGTGTCTTTTTTCCTGTCCAATCAATAAAAAAATGAAATGTATTAAATTAAAAAATTATAACCTAATAGAAATAGTGAAATTTACAGGGGGAAATATACACGTGGTAAATATCAATTCGTGGGGACACAGAACTGGGACAGAATATTTTTTGCCTCTAATTGTAATATTAATATTAGCATTTATTCAAATTTCTTATGTATGGAAAATTCTCCTAAATACATGTTTTACGTCCCCACATATTAAGGCTATGAATCCTCTGTCCCCATTCATTGTCCCCTTTTTTGTCTCACCAATAAAAAAATGACATATGTATTACATTTTTAATTAAAAAATTATAATCTAAAAGAAATAGTGGAACTCACAGGAAAAAAATATACACGTGGCAAATATCTATTCGTGGGGACACAGAATAGGAACAGGCGATTTTTTGCCCACATATTAATGACATGTCGCAAATTGAACCACGACACTTTAGTTGCATTAAAATTAAGAAGAGTAATCCGAAAAAGAAAAAAAAAACTTGGATCATTTCAAACTGATTGCCCCCTACCCTAAAGAAAATGAAAGAGACTGTTGAGCGGTAAGTTAACTGCAGAATGTATTATGTCAGTGATATACCACTAATTTTATTTAAGAGAGTAATATTGATGTTTTAATTAAAAAATACCTTTTTTTTTCTTAATTTCCGTTAAATGTCTTATACGACTTTTATGGAATGAAGGGAGTATAACTTAACGGAGTCTCAATAAAACGGTGTTGCTGGTGAAATTATATTTTGTCCTTCCTCTTATGAACCCTAAACAAATCAAGCTTCCTTAGCGTACTGAGCCTCCCTATTAAAGAGGTGCAGACGCTAATCTTTTTTATTTGATTTTAGATTAATCTTTACACACGATTTGGGACGACAGACGATGCTTGAAAATTGTTATGGGACCATGTATGATCTTAGCATGTCAAGTAAAATAGTTTGAGAACCAGCAAAATTATTTTCCTTGTTCTAGATCATGAATCTTATAGTATTATATTACATTTTTCTGATCAAATAATTATATCGTTTCACGTGAAATTATATGATTATTGAAAGCCTCCTAATTTTTTCTAGTCTCGTAATTTTGCCTTATGTGGAGCAATTCTTTTATGTACTTCCTACATTTACCTAAAGTCTGTTTTTAACTTGTACCCCGCAACCACCAGGCTATTATTAATAAAATTTGATTAATTCCTCCCAAAAAAACATAAACAAGTGATAAAAAGTGAAAAATAATTACTCATCTAATTATCCCCAAAAATGGATGAGCTAAACCTTTTCCTTTAGGAAAGAGGCTTGAGAAATAAACTTCGGAAAGGTGACTGACATATATGCCCCGCACCAATACTATCTAATTTTGAGTTTTTATCAAAATGATTATGTTTTGCGAGAAAATATATTAAATTACATTATTTTTTGAAAAGTTTTTTTTCCATCAATGTATTATGGAACCATATCTTACGTCGTATTTGTTTACAATGTAAAAAAAGACGGATTTTGAAAATCCATTTTTGTTGAAAAACGGATTTTCATAATCCGATTTTGCCCTATTTCGTTATTCATTTTTTTCCCCGAGGATAGACAAATAGTATTTAGGGACATGAACTTTAATTGAAAAAAAAAATTAGGGTGGCATATCGAGGTTTTTAGTGTGGTTATAGTTTTTAAGAGTACACTTTGTGTTGGATGATGTGACAATTTTAGAATCATAGTGTTGATGTATGTTTTTCTTAGTACGTACTGATTTATTATCAGTCATTAAATCAATTTAATTAGACAATTAATGTCACACTCCGAACCTAGAGAATTTTAAATTCGAATAAGAAACACAGTCGACAATATCTTTTAAGTTGCCCGCAAGAACACTGAACCTCAAAATACACGCATTTACAAATATTAAAAGCCAATTCCAAATAACAAAATGTTTCATAAACTTCCAATAAAATATATCTAGATTCTTTAATAACAAATATTATATCTTACCACTGTTTACTATAAACTTCTCATCATTCCAAGCTTCATACAAATACTTATCTTAAAATTAACTGCAACATACTCCCTTCATTCTCATTTAATTATCGTTTAGGAGATTTATAGGTATCCAAATTAATTGTCGTTTAAGGTTCTTTTATTAATTGTCAAAAATTATTTTCAATTATACCCACGACTTTTTTTTTATTTGCCGCCTCTGCCATCCCTATTTTTTCTTTTATTTTCTTATGCTATAGAAATGAGAGAGAGGGATAATACTGAAACTTTGGGTGAAAATGACAAGTTTCTTAAATTTATAAAATTGTTTAAAGAATCTTATATTTAGGAATGGAGGGAGTGATAAGGATAAATTATACTAACCCAATAAGAAATATAGCCGCTCTGAATAAGTATCATGTGAATGCAATTTAAACATTTCGAAGAATTTCATAAATTTAAATTATTTGTTTCGTTACTGAAACTTCATCTAAGACATTGGAAATTCATAAGAAAAGTAAAAGGGTTTCATTTTAATAAAATAGGAAATTTAAATGGGAGACATGAGTGATATTTTCACTAAAACTACATTGACTGTTAGCATCTTGTGGCCAGCACTTGTAGCTTAGCCCTTAAAACTTCTTTCATGTTCACTCAAATTCTAGGATTCCTTCAAATATTTTATTTTTTTCAAAAAATACCTTTGCTATCATTCTCATTTCAATGTAAAGAAACACCCTTGCAATCACTCTTCTTTTATAAAATAGGATGGAATTAAGCCCAAGTCAATAATTTTGGTTGAATGGTCTAAACCAAGAAAGAAGTAGCTGGTCTAGGTCTACGAAATAGCCATGTTGTATTATGAGTCGGTCGGCTTTATATTCACACTTGAAATTCATTCTCTCAAGATGGTTACACATGGAAAAGGATAACGTGCTCTAGTGTTCGTTATTGAAAAAATATTTTTCACATAATAAGCTGAGGAAATGACAGCCGGACTACCCTAAACTCTAGTATGTGTTATTTGATAAGAATCCTCACAAAGAAAGCTACGTGTAGGAGCTAGAATTTTTCATCCCCGTCCATATCTGCAATTATTGGGCCACTTAATGGGTTATGTTTATTGGTGTATTGTTCATGCATTATTGGATGAGAATCTTCACGCATGAAGTTTGACCGATCAAAAAAGCCTAAGTCTAAAAGTGTTTACAAGAATTTAAGTGCGAAAAGTTATAAGGAATGCTGAAAAAACATAGCAAATGAAGATAAAAAACATTACGATAGTTGATTGTGGTGTCTTGATTTTCTTCTTCGTACGTCTTCTATGTATAGTCGTGTCTAAATTTAATTCTCGCACTTAATTATGCCCATGATCGCATGATTATTGCAAAATGGCAATGTTTCTAGTCATGGATGTCACGAATAACGTGGGCTAACTTTTCAAGCCTTGGTCGATGGGTGGTTATACGTTTCCCAATTTTTTTGGGTTGTCTGGTTGTTATTTGGTCCTAAAAATCTCTTTGGTCGTGCCCCACTTTCCATTGGGAAGATTGTGGTAGTCAGGGGCCGGAAAGGGTCTGAGACAAGGGGCTTTGCATGGGCTTGGCCCATTTTTCCCAGATCAGTCATAACATGGCACCCGGAAAAGTGGGACAAACATTTTTGTCCATAACGGAAGTCCCACTTCCGTCCCGGGGCCATAACGGAAGTGGGACTTCCGTTACGGCTGACGTGGCGATTTTCCCACGCTGCGAGTGCCACGTGGCTGAACTGAAGTCCCACTTCCGTTATGGCCCCGGGACGGAAGTCGGACTTCCGTTATGGTCCTGCCAAAAAATACCCTACTAAAACCCTAACTTTTGTCCGTGACTTTGAGGACGGAATTCCCACGTCCGTCCTCAACTTCCAGCCAATTTGCAGCGCGTAGTCACTTCTCACTTTTGCTTTTTTGACTCAAAAAAAATGTCTGAACGGTTTTGGCAATTTCGTGCGCATTTATGACCGGTTTTCAGAGACTTGTCCAATAAAAAAATTAATTTTACAATTTCCAACCACATCTATAAATACCCCTCCAAACCTCTCCACTCCACAACATACAACCTTCTCAAACCCTTAAAAACCCTATCCTCCATATTACTAGCTTTGAAAATGAATAGCGAAATGAATCCCGGCCTGGAAGAGTATTTCAGATACCAATTTAGAATTGCGGTCGGAAATCAAACCGATGGAAAAATGGTAGTATTGTATTTAGTAATGAGTAATTTTTAATTGTATGAAATGTGTTTAGCTATCTAACTCATAATTTTGGATTTGTAGCGTCTTCCATCGAAGTACACAAGTTGGTTGGAGCAAACCGGTCTCGGGTTAGCAAATTCTGTCTATCTGAAGGACGACCATGGTAATCAATGGTGCGTTTATGTAAACAAAATAGATGACACCTACTACCTAGACGGAGGTTTGCAACAATTTTTGCGTGACAACAATCTTCGTCCCACAAATAAAGTTCATTTTATACCATCTCCCATGAATGTATTAGATATTTTTGTTAAGGGAGGGCCCGGGATAGGTTACCTGAAGGGCGAATTATCGTATCCCTCAGACGGGGCATTTTTCCGGCAGAGTTTTCGAATAGACATTTACAAAACATATTCGGGACTTTCCAAATCGGTACGTTTTGTAATATTAAAATTTTTGTATTAAAATCGTTCATTTTACATTTATGTGTTGTAATGTTGTTTCCCGTGTACAGTGGATATGTTCGCATTACATGCAATGACGTGTTAGAATGCAACTTGGAATCCCCGAAGTACTACACATGCGCAACCTTCACGGTAACAAATTGACAATGCAAGTGACTAGAGACGAAGGTCATGCGATCATTACTATTTTTTGGGGGTGGGATGAGTTTGTTGTGTTTTCTAGATTACACCCGGGTGACCATGTAAAAATTCATCCAAACCCCTTTACGATATCCTTGATTACGGTGGGCGGGAATGATGATTTTTTTCGATTTATTACGTCAACTTTAATAATTTGTAATTGAAATGTAAGATGTTCGATGAAATTGAGACCGGGAAAAATCGAGCACATTCACAACAATTTTATAAATTCTAAACTATTACAATTCGGAGAATTTAAATACAATTACTCGTGTAGGGGGTGGGGGTGGTTCTTTGAAGATGTGCTAAAATGGGGGCAAGTCTTCGGTTGTGACCGACTCAGCTTACAGTGGCCGCACTTCTTTTCCCCTTTGAGTGCCCCCTGTTCTCTCGTGTCCATAGGCATTTGGTATCTCCGCCTTCTAGGTCGACCCACCCTGCGTAGCTTTCATGTTAGGTGGGTGATATGTCAAATCAAAAGGGGGATCTCCAATGAACGGGATCAGGTACAGGATATAAAATAGACTTGTAAGTATTCCTATAATGATCGAGAGAATAGACAGGGTGGATGAATCGAGAAGCATCCTGCATTATCGATTTGGACACGGCAATGACATGGGAGCATGGAACTGAATAAGCAGCCCATTTATCACAGCTACACCCACGAACTGATAAGTTGACCGTGTACGTTTTTCCACCTTGGCCCGGTCCTCTATGTCGGGACATGTCCCTATAGATACCTTGGTCCATGTGGTGTCGGTTTACAAGAAGAGTTGCTGCCTTTTGTTCGTACGCGAAATATTGCTCCCATATCCTCTTAGGGAAAGGCGTTTTACAACAATTTGAGTCTTGCCGGTGTTTGTCAAAATAATGTACAAGTTTAAAAAATATCATCTCCACGAGCGCTTTCAAAGGCAGCGCTCTAGACTGCTTTAGAACGCTATTAAGCGCCTCTGACATGTTTGTAGTCATGCAACCGAAACGCATTCCCCCGTCGTATGCCAAAGTCCATAACTCTTTGGGTTGCTGCATTAACCAGTTAAACGCATCCTCATTTTTTTGTTTTATACGATCTAGATAAAGATCGCACTTAACCTTTTTCGGTTGGGTTGCAGCAATCCACACATAATCTTTCAATTCTTTGTTTTTTGCATTAGTGTGGAAATTGGACCTGTAATGCCTAAGGCAGTATCGGTGCACTGCCTTTGGGGGTTGCCATCCGGGGAGGGTTGCCACAGCACTAAGAATGCCGGCATGACGATCGCTGATAAGACAGACTTGAAGGTCTTTGACAACATGTTCCCTCAAGTGCCTAAGGAACCACGTCCAAGTCAAAGATGATTCTGAATCGACCAACGCAAAAGCAAGGGGTAAAATTTGGTTGTTAGCATCCAAAGTGCTTGCAACTGTGGAGAGTCCCTTTATAATTCCCCTAAGCGTGTGTCCCATCAATCGAAATTATGGGCCGGCACCACGAGTAACCCAGTCAACCAACGGCTTTAAAAGTCCGTAACAATGACCTGACCACCTTGGGCCCATAATCGGTTTCTCGAGGGTGGTAGAGAAATTTGACTATCATACCCGCGTTTGAATCATTTAGTGCCCGGATATAATGCGGCAGTACTTGAAAAGTTGAATGCCAAGTACCAAAAAGTGTTTCTATAGCATTTCATGGGCATACCAAGCTTTTTTATAGGTACAAGTCAAATTCATATCAGCTTGTACAAGCGACTCTAATCAATTTAACAGATATTTCAGGATCAGCCTGAACAAGGTGTAGAAGCAAAAGTGAGAAGTGACTACACGCTGCAAATTGGCTGGAAGTTGAGGACGGAAGTGGGAATTCCGTCCTCAAAGTCACGGACAAAAGTTAGGGTTTTAGTAGGGTATTTTTTGGCAGGACCATAACGGAAGTCCCACTTCCGTTATGGCCCCGGGACGGAAATGGGACTTCCGTTATGGACTGGCAGTGTGTTTGCCCAAAACACTTGGTTTTTTTTTTCTAGAGGTTATTTTTCAGAGGTGTTTGTATTATATATAAATACTATTTGCAAAACACAATACGTAATAAAAAATGAGCAATAAAATAAATAAATTGTATATTAATAAAAAACAAGCAACATAATTATCGTAATAATATTTTACAACCGAAAAAAATTAACATTGTACGTACCTACAATGAAAGAAACGTAAACAACGTAAATGAAAACCTATCTACGGCGACGAAGGTGTGTAAGGAACGGTGTGTTTCGGGGCCGGTCGCAGGTAGTAAAGCCTGCCATCTCTCACCCGTACGGCGCTACCAAAATTGGTTGAGATGACCTCCGCGCCTTCGTGGTCGATAAATATCCGCTCCTCGGGGTTTATCGGCAACGGAGTCTGCTGCTGCGGGTCAGTGATGTGCAGGCTGTACGAAGGCGTCCCTCCCGAGTAGAAGCCCGGCTGTGCAGATGTAGACGGCCCGGCACCAGGATCCCCACCCGTCTGAAAACTCGGTGATAAAGTACCGGGTGATGCAAATTGGTACTCAAAAGGGGTGGGTACGTCGACCTGACTGGGAAACTGTGTATGTGCCGGGGACTGTGCCGGATCTGTCGCCGGTGCAGCCGGCTCCGGTGGCCCGCCGCGCTGTCGTAGTCGCCTCGCCGCCAAGTCCTCCCGCGCAGCATCCCGTTGCCTCCGCGTACCTTGCCTTCTTCTTTGAGACCGGGCCGGAACGGGTTCTCTCGGGCTATGCGCCACCGGTTCCAAAACCGCCGACTCGCCACATCCGCAGCCTCTCGATCTCGCAGGTCGTGGGACTTCCCGCCGCCACGAACGCCTCTTTGATTGTCTTTGAAGCCCGGGAGACTAGTGGACTCGTAGTGGCCGATTGAGTTGGAAGCCGGCTTATCGAGCTCCGTTAGTATGAGTCTGTTTGCATCCGCCTGCAACATCAATTCTCGTGTCAGTATATTATAAACAAAGAAAAGCAATGTACACTAACAAAAATACAAAACTTACAATAATGTCCTCAGAAGGCGCGATGGGTTGAATGCCCATCGGGAGTGGACCGGCATCCTTGTTGCGTGGGTTTGTAAGGAGGTGCACGGTAATGAGATTGTACCAATCCATGTACTCACGGGTTGGTAAGATCGCATTACCGGGGACCGGGACAGCGTTAGCCAGGGCATCCTGTCGGGCATCCCACATGGCTATGTAGTCTTCGTGCTTCTTCGCCCTGGGTTCATATTCGGCCCCCGCCATGTGGGTGTGGGACGTCTTCGCCTCTGTCGTACCCCTCCGCCACCGATGGGGCTGGTATCACCCTGCTGGGAACCCGATTGCCTAGCAACCCGGTCCGGCATGTGAAACTCAACCAACTCGAAACACACGAGTGGCGTACGGGCCCGACAGGTGGATAGGAAGCCCTCATCGCGTGAGACCCGAACGGCAATAACCCAGTCGGGGTACGGCCTCCACATGAACTGTAAAAAAAATTGTACATTAGCATAAATTAATTGCGCAAATAAAAACAAACACACGAAAAATACGATAAACCTTACCCCCTGAGCGTCCGTCAGTCGGCTAAGCTGGTCGCAAACACCGTCACCGAGATTTCGCGCGTTCTTGAAACTCCGGCGGTGTTCCAACGCGCCCTCGCACGCTCGGCCGTCCGCGGGAGGTTCATTCATAATCACTCCCCTGCTCGCGGCTCGAGAAATGAAATGCGCTCCCACACCCACAACTGGTACAAACAAACACAAATTAATCCTCAATTATTTAAAAATTTGCAGGTAAACAATAAAAAATAGTCATTAACAATTACACAAACCTGGATCAACAGGCAACAGCCAGCTATGTCCTTAGAGTCAGCCTGTGCAGAGATGCACATGTGGCGGTATAGGTAGGGACAGACGGCGCCGGCCCTGAGAATGCTCGGGTCATGGCGAGGTCCCCGTCGCCGATGAGCAAGAGATAGCGCATGTTCCCTCGCGACCCTGGGACTTATCCGGGAAGAGGAAAGCTTCCATGCACAGGAAAATCAGGGCTCGGGCCTGCTGGTCAACCGCGAGGTGCGTGGCATCCTCGCCTAGGGGCTCAGAAATGTGGGCGTACACCTCTGCAAGCTAGAGGGCGTTACCCTTAATGGACTCGAGTGGGGCGGAAACCTAGGATATGGTGCACACGCTCAATCCACCGACCCCTTGGTCATGTTGTAGTCCCTCGTCCCCACGTCACCACGTGGCCCCGGCAGGGCGCTCCTAGGAGGCGACCCTACGTCCCTCTGGGGTGATGGTGACCTCACCGCATCGCAGATGGAATGAGTGCGTCTCGGGCGCCACCGCTCTACTAATGCGGTGATCGGTGCGTGGTCTATCTTTATCTTACCTATCCGACAACAACCCCCGAAACCTATATCATCAATGAGATCTAGCACTCTCTGGTTGCCCTCGCGTTGGTATGCATCAAAAAAATGCCCGTCATAGCTAATGACCTTCAAACCCCCTCGTCTAGGACTACATCCCCGCCCCCAAATCCTAAGTGCTCTATGTGACGTGTGTTTGTTCAACACACCGGGATCGTACTGGACCGGGCATAAGGTGGGCAGGAAGAGCCATCTGTAACAAAAACTGTGCGATTTTTGTCAATAAAATGTGCGTAGTATAACAATTCTCACTTAAATAATAAGGACAGCAAATTCTCAAAACTTGCAATTAAAATACATAAGGATATCAAATTCACATAATTGCAATTCAAGTCCATAAGAATATCAAAATCACATAATTGCAACTACAATGCATAAGGATATCAAATTCACAAAATTGCACTTTTAGTCCATAAGAATATCAAATTCACATAATTGCAATTACAATACATATGGATATCACATTCACAAAATTGCAATTTTAGTCCATAATAATTTCAAATTCACAAAAAATACATACATATACAATTCGCAAGAAAACATAAATATCAAAACTATACATACAAAATACATTATTAAAAAAAAGTACACTTAAATAAAATTAGTATACCTCCAAATTAAAATTTGGGAGAGAGAGATATTGGTGGTGGGGAGAGTGAGAGTGACGGTGGGAGGGAGGACCGGCGGCGGCGGCAGCAGTGGGAGGGAGGAACTGCAGCGGAGGGGGGGAGGGGGTGGTTTTTTTGAGGAATATTACTCTTGCAAATCGCGGTGGGGGAAGAAGAAGGGGGTTTTTTTTTAAACTGGGAGCCCATAACGGAAGTCCCACTTCAGTCCCGGGACCCATAAAGGAAGTGGGACTTCCGTTCAGCCACGTGGCATCATAGCGTGGGAAAAAGCTCACACGTCGGGCTAGAACGGAAGTCCCCACTTCCGTTATGGCCCTGGGGACGGAAGTGGGACTTCAGTTATGACAAAAAATATTTGTCCCCACTTTTTCCAGTCATATGTTATGACTGATCTGGGAAAAATGGGCCAAGCCCATGCAAAGCCCCTGAGACAACATCGAAATTGCATACAGCCGATCCCTTTATGACCCCGAAGTTTGTTTGGCCATTTTTCTCGATATGTAGTTGGGCCAGCTGGCCAGACTCTTGGTTCCTGGATCCAATTTCTTGTTTATCGGTTGACTATTTGACCAATATCTTCACCCAAACAGTCATTTTGACTCCATTCACTACAAAAAAAAATAGGTTTTTAGTGACGACAATTTTCGTCACGAAAAGTCATAAAATTCATTACGAAAGACCTATCGTAACGAATATTTTTTCGTCACTAAAGATCTTTCGCTACAATTAGGCTTTCTTGACGAGGCTGCTTGTTTTTCTTGACAAAGTCAGATTTTGTCATAATAGGGTAGCTTTCTTGACGAAATTGGGATTTGTCTCTAAAAGTTTGTCCTGAAAAGTTTATTTCTTTGTAGTGATTCTAACTCGTGTAGCCTTGAGCATGCTAAAACGAAGGAACTTCTTGAAGGACTTGGGTTCATTTGTGATCAATTTTTAGAAATAGCGTCATTGAGAATTATGTGAGAGGAATGTGAATATATTATTGTCAGCAGTGGCAAATGCAGTAGTCCGTAGGGGTGTTCAGACGAGTACAGACGATTATTTGCCCTCTCCTTTAAGTAACATAGGTCGTTGATAGAATGGATATTCTATACTATCAATGACTTATATTATAAATTGGAGGAGTATTAACCAGAAATTCCATGCAAATCGTAGTCTACATCCATCTCAAAATTTACTACTTTTTATTTTTACCTAATACGTGTTACATTTACAATATTAATGGATATTTAATGAAATTTTATTTCTTTGTATACTCTCCTACAACTATAACAGTTTCCAAGAAAGAGTAGAAGAGGAAATATTTTTTCCCCCGAAATCTTATTCTTTTTTTTAGATATTTTTTTATTTTTTTTTTTAAAAATCCAAATATTATTAATATTATGGAAAGGTGGGAAGTTTTTTTTTTTTTAAAACGGAAAGGTGGGAAGTTTACATCTTATGTAACCCTATTGTCACTTTGTATTATTCTTAATTCTTTGGTATATCCAACAAGTAATAGAATGATTTTATGATGGTATCTGCCTTTCGCTTAATTTAATTTATAATGGTATCTCAACTTTGTTCATTTGATTTTATTATGTTTATCTTGTGAAAATAAGAGAAATATTTATTTATATTTTTAGAAGCTAAGTAATTATATAAAGAAAATTTTGTTTTATTTTTATTTTATAATCAATATATTTTGTATCTTACACAAACCGAATAACCAAACAAATCCAACCCAAACCGATACAAATCGAATGCATCAGTTTGAGATTTTAAATGGTTTGGATTTGTTTCAAAATTTACAAACCGAATATTTCGTTTTTTATTTGATAAATATGTAAAATCGAACCAAACCGAACCATGAACACCCTAGTAGTCCATCACTAAGGTCACATGCCCTCTAAAAAATTAAAAAATGCAATAAATAGGGTGTATTCTTACTCTATTTAAATGATAGGATTATAAATGACTCTACACAAGTATGGAGAATCGATAAGTGCCCTACTGCTCTCAAATACTGAATCCGCCAGTGACTATCAGTACATATCTAGCTCCAGTTAATGTTGTTTGTGTTGGACCTCTTAAGGAAAAATTCATGCATAAAATACACTAACATTGTAGCTGATTGCAGATCTCTGATTTCAACATTCCAACAATGCAGTCAGAGCACACTTACAGAGAAGGGAACCAAGTGGCTGATGTCTTGGCCAAACATGATGCTTCCCTGTCTTCAAATAACAGCCAAATTTTCCGAACTACACCAGACTTTGCATACAACACATGGCTGAATGACAAGGAAGGGAAATTTTTTTCAAGAATACAGATTTTTAATTAATGTTATGTCGGATAATTAATATTATATTTTATCTTGTTGCTTTGTTGTCTTTAATATCCTGTTTATATTCCTAAATAATATATCTCTCCTTTTCACCACCCAAAAAAAAAGCCCCAGTTTTGCCCAAAGAATAACATGAATCTGTAAATATACAACTATTTTGCTGTAGCGTTATATTCTGCAACGCTACCTTCACTTTCTAAACCGCAGACACCATAATCAACCACATTAGACTTAAATTTATCAATATCCATCTTTTTCAATACTCTCTCCATTAAATAACATAAGTCGTTGATAGAATGGATATTCTATCTACCAATGACTTATATTATAGAACGGAAGAGTATTATCCAAGTATAAAACAGAAATTTCATTGAAAATCGTAGTCTACATCCATCTCAGAGTTTACTACTTTTAATTTTCCCAAATAAGTGTTACATTTACAATATTAATGGACATTTAATGAAATTTTATTTCTTTGTATACTCTCCTACAACTATAACAGTTTCGAAGAAAGAGTAGAAGATGAAATGTTTTTTTCCCAAATTCTTATTCTTTTTAGATATTTTTTAATTTTGTTTTAAAAATCCAAATATTATTAATATTATGGAAAGTTGGGAAGTTTACATCTTATGTAACCCGATTGCCATTTTGTATTGTTCTTAATTCTTTGGTATATCCAACAAGTAATAGAATGATTTTATGATGGTATTTGCATCTTGCTTGATTTAATTTATAATGGTATCTCTGCTTTGTTCATTTGACTGAAAAAATTAAAAAACCATTGATCATTTCTACTGTTGAGATTTGTTCTGCATATGCGGAATAAATGAAGAATATGTGGGTCCTACAAGTAAATAATTTGGGTTTGAGTTGGAACAAGACCTAACCCAAAGTCGCCCATAGATTGATCAAATTAACCGTGCCTATGAATTTCGCCTAAGGACCTAAATTATCTGGACGGATAGTCGAGTTTGAATTTTCTCTCAGCCTTTTGCTTACTGAAGCAGCTTTGATGTATTATCTTGGGAGCCCTCTAATTTGCTCCTTTGATTATGGTCTTGATTAACTTCTTGATTGGCTCCCTGATTGGCTCCCTGATTGGCTTTATTAGTATCTGTAACAGGCCCCCTCAAACTGGACTTGGGAAAAAAGATGTCAATGAGACCAAGGGATTAGATAAGAAAAGTGAATCGAGGAGAGACAATATTTTTGGTGAAAATGTCAGCCAATTGAAAGTGTGTCGAAATGGGTAAAGGTTTAACAATGCCAGTTTGCATTTTTTCACGGACTATGTGGCAATCAATTTCGATGTGTTTAGTTCTTTCATGAAAGGCAAGATTGGTTGTGAGGTATAAAACGCTTTGGTTGTCGCAAAATAATGGTATAGCATTAGAATGAGGTATACATAGACATTGTAACTCACAAGTGGTGGTGGCAAGAGCTCGATATTCTGCCTCATAGGAACTTCGAGAAACGGTGAGTTGTTTTTTAGATTTCCAAAAGAAAAGAGAGGAACCAAGAAAGACACAACAACCAGTGGTAGAGCGCCTGGTGTCGGAACAACCGGCCCAGTCAGAATCAGAGAAAGCACTAAGCTTTAATGGTGATGAGGAAGAGAAAAAGAGACATTTGGTTGGAGTGCCTTTCAGATACCGTAGGATATGGTGAGCAGCCTTGAGATGTAATTATGTGGGATGATCTAGAAACTGTGACAGTTGTTAGACGACATGAGAAATATCTGGTCGTGTATGAGTAAGGTATAAAAGCTTGCCAATAAGACTCCGGCAGAAATTGTTGTCCGAAAGGAGTGGTGAATCATCCATGCAGCAGTTGTAGGAGGAATCCATAGGAGTAATGGCAGGTTTGCAACCAAGGAAGTCATGTTGCTCTAAGTACCATCCTTTGGCAAGGCAATAGCAAGAAGAGTTCGAACAGTGGTTATTTTTGCAACTGGAGAGAATGACTCAATGTAATCAATACTTGGTTGTTGTGTGAAACATTGGACAAAAAGACGAGACTTGGGTCTTTCAATAAAACCATCATAATGAAATTTTAACCGGTAAACCCATTTGTTGCCGAGGACCTTAACATTAGGAGGAAGAGGAACAAGTGTCCATGCGTTGTTGACCTCTAATGCATCAATTTCAGCTTGCATGGACTGTCGCCACTCTGCATGCTTGACAGCTTGACTGTAGCACTTAGATATTAAGTGAGTTGAAACCGATAATGCAAAAGATTTATGATCTGCAGATAGGGAATGATAATCGTGAACATTTTCTAGAGAGTGAGGAGTATATGTCTTTGTATTAGAAAGACTATGAGGGGATGGAGTTTGGACTAGAGAACAATAATAATCGTTCAGATAGGAAGGAGTATTTGAGATCCTAGTGAATTTTCGAGAAGGATGAGGAGGAGGGGGAGGAGGAGGAGGCGAGATAGTAGAATTATGAGGGGAATTGTGAGGAATATTCAGAGGTGAAGTATGAGGGGTTGGATTGATGATGGGAGTGTGAGTTGGATGTGATGAGATGGAGGTTCAAAAGGAAGACCATTAATGAAAGGAATTAGTAATGGAATTCTATCTAGAGGAGGATTGACTGGGGATTGTTGTGGATAAGGAAATATGTTTTCGTGAAAGGTAACATTTCGAGAGATAAAAATGGATTGTGAGTGAAGGTCGAGGAGCGTGTATCCTTTAGTTTTAGTGGGGTATCCTAAGAAAATGGAGGGACGGCTACGAGAATCAAATTTTAAGTGATTAGCATAAAGGTTTGAGGCATATGCTAAGCAACCAAAAAATAATTTTGATTGTTCTGCATATGCGGAATAAATGAAGAATATGTGGGGTCTTACAAGTAAATAATTTGGGTTTGAGTCGGAACAAGACCTAACCCAAAGTCGCCCATAGAGTGATCAAATTAACCTTGCCTATGAATTTCGCCTAAGGACCTAAATTATCTGGACGGATAGTCGAGTTTGAATTTTCTCTCAGGAAGCAGCTTTGATGTATTATCTTGGGAGCCCTCAAATTGTAATGTTAATTTTAGCCTTTATTCAAATTTCTTATGCATGGAAAATTCTCCGATATACCTGTTTTATGTCCCACACAAGGTTGTCAAAATCGCGAGTTGGATCGTAAAATTGTACGATTCTACGATCCTAAGGGTTTAAATCGAGTTAAATAGTACTAAAAATCGCTCGAGGATTCAATCGTAGAGGATCGTTGATCTAGATCGTAAAATCATAGAATTGCACGATCCGGTGCGATTCAATCTTGCCTCTTTTCAACTGGGTCGGTAACGGGTTATCTGAAATAAAAAAATATCTGCTTGTATTCAATCCAACATCTCAACTCTCTCAAGTCTGAGACTCTCAACTTCATCGCTCATCCTCGATGTGAGTGGAGGCGAAGATTACTTGGAGGATAATAATAACGTCTTGAATGGTTACTAGATTAGAACATTAGAAAGATATAATTGTTGTTATGAAATTTGTTGGAGTAAAAAACCTTATGATCATCTATTGGTTTGCTTCCGAAGTTAATCACTTGTTAGTATGTGATTTAATTTCAGTTTGTTAGTTCTATTGGTATTCTTATTTTTTCTCGTTGAAGTATTGTTATAATTTTTTTTTGCTCAATTGATAGTTTTGTCGGATCTTCCAAACCGTGCTACGATACTCGTGTTTACGATTTTTTAGACCTCTTCTGCTTCAAGTCAAATTTGCGATTTTGACAACCTTGGTCCCACATATTAATTTTTTTTAATCCAGAAATTTTCACATCATTGTTAAAATTAAGAAGAGTAATCCGGAAAAAAATAAGTGGGATTGTTAACTGTTGTTGTGGAGTTCACAAGGGTGAGCGGTAACATAACCGATGTGTCCTTAAACTTTGGCCCCGTTGTTTGGAGGGTTTAATATCCGAATCCATGTCAAGTACTTTGGCTCATCTTAACGGGTAAATGAATAGTTATGGGATGTTAACAGGGTTTAGAGTAATGCCTAGACAAAAACCCAAAGAAAATTTGGCTAGAATTTTGGCATGAGTCTATAATTCGGTGCCCATAAAATATGTATGGCCAAAACCCAAAGAAAACTTTATTTATGGTCGTAACACGAAATAATGAAATACTATATGGTCATTTAGTGCATTTAACCTTGAATTAAATTGAATGTTCTTTTTTCCATCAAATTCAGTGTTTCTAACGTCTTCTTAAAAAAGAGAAGGAAAAAAATCAATATTGTCCAAGTACAAAACAAAAATGCCATTGCAAGTCATAGTGCTTAAATTTTGGGAAATTTATATTTCCTCCGTCTCAAAATAAGTATAACATTCAAACTTTTCATTATTCTTAGAATTAGGGTTACGTTTGCAATATCACATTTAATGGTCTTTATCTTTCCTATGCTTCTTCTAACCACTATCTTAATTAGGCAAAAAATCGTATATCCCCATTCTGTATCCCCTTCTGTGTTCCCACGAATAGATATTTGACACATGTATATTTTTTTCTTATGGGTTCCACTATTTCTTTTAGGTTATAATTTTTAATTAAAAATTTAATACATGTCATTTTTCTATTAGTGTGAGAGGGAAGGGGACACCGAATGAGCACAGAAGATTCCTAGCCTCTTAATTAATACTAAAAGAAAAGATGGGCAAAGATGAACAAACTCTTCATCTCACTCATATTTTCATTTTATATTTTTCAAGGTTTACAAGTAGTAGATACTCAACACAGTTGGATTATAATTACAACAAAAAAGGTCTATTGCGACGTTTGTCATATGTCGCAATAAGGCAAAAAAACGTCGCAATAGATCTATACCAACATTTATTACAAATGTCGCGTAAACGTCGCATTTGCCTGTGTCGTTATGGTTTTTTATGACATTTGTTACAAGGGTCGGTACCTATTTATTACGACGTTTGTTGCGTCATTTTAAAGTGTATCAAAAGGTACTTTTGCCGACATTTGTAGATAATCGCAACAAGTCGTCTATTCCGACGTTTGTAAATATCGTGAATAAGTTGTTATTACGACGTTTTTAAATAGTCGCAACAAAATATCTATTGTGACATTCGTAAATTTTGAAATCAGGCTAGCCGAGCTGAGCCAAGCCGAGTGTGAGCCTAGACAAATCGAGCCATTGAGTCTAGCCACCTTTGAATAATCGGAGCCGGAGCCTAGAGACAAGTCGAGCCGTCGAGTTTAGCCACATTTGAATAATATATAATAAATTTTCTCCCTACTCAAAGATATAGGAATTGAACACGCGACCTCCTGCATGTATATCGTGCAATGGGCCGCTGAGTTAAATGATTATTTGTTGTTTGTTTCTCCTCCTATTATATTTATTATAATGGAATTTTGGATTTTGTACCT
Source organism: Vinca minor (assembly GCA_026122235.1). NCBI lineage: Eukaryota > Viridiplantae > Streptophyta > Magnoliopsida > Gentianales > Apocynaceae > Vinca > Vinca minor. Next base: position 6,129,864 of record JAOCZM010000161.1, on the reverse strand, counting down.
TAACTTATTTTAATTTCTCTTTATGTTTTGAATTTTTATGAATCAAATTAAAATTAATACACTCTCATTAAAATTTTAATAATTAAATGTGTTTAATTTTCTTTAAAAAAAATATTTTAGAAACATAATCTTTGTATTTGTGTTTGTCTGAAAATGTCACGAGATCTAATGACAAAATATATAAATGTCGTTATATGAGTCGCAAAAAGTAACAATTTATAACAACATGTAATGTAAATGTCACTAACTAACATCAAATTGTCGGTAAGAACAAAAATTACTATAACTGTCTTATAAAATCCAAATATAGCGACGTTTGTATGAAATGTCACATGATTTAATGATGTTGTATATAAATGTTGATATATGAGTCGCAAAAGGTAACAATTCATAACAGCATTTAATGTACACGTCGCTAACTAACATCAAAATGTCGATTTTATCAATAATTATTATTACTGACGCTATGAGCGTATAAAATTCAAATTTAGCGACGTTTGTCAAAAAAAGTCACAAGATTTAACGAAATAGTAGATAAATGTCGCTATATGAGTCACAAAATGTAACAATTTATAACAACATTTAATTTAAATGTCGCTAACCAACATCAAAACGTCGTTTTGAACAACAATTACTATAATCGACGCTATGAAACGTCGTATAAAATTAAAACATTGCGACGTTTGTAAAAAGTGTTGCTTTAACTTACTCTTTTTTTGTTTTAAGCGACATTTGATAAAAACATTGGTACAAAAACGTCGCAAAAAATGTTTTTGTTGTAGTTCCTCCTTATTCAACTCTTAAATTTCATTGTAAATCTAAAGATGATGATCTAGGGGATCATTTCCTTTAGCCAAACGGAGAAAATCATTGGGATTTCTTGTCAACCCTTGGAGGGGACACATCGTTCTTTTGTCATTTTTATTGGAGTCCAAAAGAAAACACATTTGATGTGTATACATGGGAAATAGATGCAACCTACTGTGGGTTTAATCAATTTACTAAGAACAAACGTGTTTGGCAAGTAGCAGAGGATGATTTTCGTATTTGGAAAAGAATAGGTAATCACAAGAGTTGGAGAATGCTCCATGATTGGGGGAGGGGTAAAATAAATTAATGTATTATTACTAGTTTATTAATTATGTTTTCCCCAAATATTAAAGAATGATCTTTATGCGATCATTTAATTTTCAAAAAAAAAAGAAAGTATACATTCGTCTAGTCGTCAAAGTCAAGGCTTCCATACATATGAATATTTAATTTAAAGTCCATTCTCCGCTTCTTATGCTCCCTTTCTTACTTATAAAAAATATTTTTCAAAAAGTGTAATTGATGATTTACTAGACGTTTTCTTAAAATCTTATTATTTTTAGAGACTCTTTAATTTGCAAGAAAACTCAAAAGATTATTCGGACAAAATAGAAAAAATAGCCCCCGTAAGTCATTTTAATATCTGAACTCGGTCCCGTAACTATTTTTACGTTATTTTTTAGTCATATAACTAAATTTCTCTATAATTTTGGTCATAACCACCACTTGACCAAAATATTTAAGAGCAAAAATGTCTTTCACCGCGAATTCGCCATATCCTCCATGGAAAAACTTGTTCCTAAAAATCAATGAACATATTCATGGGGTAAGAGCGGTGTACTTGGACTAGGTTTTTGCTTTGAAAACATACTTAATCAAGTTTTGGAAATGTTAATGCTACTTTTCTCTTTACTTCATACTTTTGTGGTAATAGAACCTCTGCATGCATTCTGCCAATTGACCAAAAGTTAGCTCACTCTGATTTCTTTTCTTCTTTTTCGTTTAAAACAAATTGCTAAGCTTTTTCAATGGAGTATAGGTTAAAAGTTTTGACTAAGTGATGGTTAATACTAAAATTACAGAGAAATTTTAGTTCTTATTGAAGGATACAAGTGATTATAGTTCAATACACAAAGCAAATGTAGTACAAAGACTACAAGATGAAGAAGACGAAGATTGTTATGATAATGAACTGGGAATGAGTTGGATAGATTGAACTATTGGATACGTGGGCCAAGTGGGATGTGTATAGATTTCTATATAGGCTTTTATATAGACTTGCATTTTCTTTATTAAATAGGCTGTGTAGTGGGTTGTTGTGATTAGCTCAAGCCCACGTGCTAATCACGTGGCCTTTTTTAGTATACATCGATTGATCGGTTACACCCGTCTACTTTACCAAAATTAGAAGGGTATAAATAAGAATGAAGCTGTAGATTGTAAATTCATTCAGAAATAAAATTCTCTTCATCCATTGCTACTTTCTTCTGCTTTGTTCTTATTCTTCAATATGGTATCAGAGCATTAAATGCTCTCGCGATTTTCGCTTTTTCTTGAGAGAATGTATTGAAAAAATTTGATCGAGTTCTTGTTTTTCCTGATTTGATTGCAACCTAGATTGATATATTTAGGATTGTAATTCTCTAGTTCTTCTTCAAGGAATTAGTAATTGTTCTTTTCTGATTTTGATATGGCAAAATCAGATCTTGCAGAAGTAGTAGCTGGACATCCTTTCTTTCTTCATCACACAGATAATTCTACTTTAGTATTGTTCCAGAAAGTTTTAACAGGTTCTAACTATCATTCATGGCGCAGAGCCATGAGAAGAGCTTTGGTGATTAAGGACAAGCTATGCTTCATTGAGGAAGTTCCAGGTTTTAATCCACCAAAGAAAGGAAACAAAAACTATACTACTTGGGAGAGAGCTGATCAAACAGTGATCACATGGATGACTAACACCATGACTTCAACCATATCACAAAGTGTGGAGTTCTTTAATACAGCAATGGAAGTTTGGAAAGATTTAGAGAAAATGTACAAAAATTCCAATGCATTTAGATTAACAGACTTACTTGAAGAAATACATGCACTTAAGCAAGGAACACAATCTATAGAGATCTATTATACTCAATTGAAATGTTTGTGGGATGAACTATTAGCTTTAAGACCATTACCAATCTGTACTTGTGGGGGATTAAAAGACATGCAGAAATATGTAGAATCTGACTATGTAATTAGATTTCTTAAAGGCTTAAATGAGCAATTTACAGAAGTTAAATCTCATGTTCTGATGACTAAACCCATGCCTGGTATTGAAGAAGTTTTTGGATTGGCAAAACAACATGAAGATCAACTTAACTACAATACTAATCAAGTGACAACGCATGTGATGAATGTAAGAGGAAAATCTCATATTAGTGAAAGTATCAATTCTTCTTATGAAAATGAATTTAACAGTTCAGGAGTTAACAAGGATATGTCTGTTAATATGATGAGGAGCAATTATAACAATTCAAGAAGAGGAGGTGTTTCTTTTGGTGGAAGAAAACCATAGTCTTGTACTCATTGTGGAGGTATGGGTCATACAATTGACAGATGCTACAAAAAATTTGGATATCCACCAGGTTTTAGGGGTGATAAATTCAAAGGGAAATCACCTGCAGCTTGGAATAGTTTTGCACAGTCTAAAAAACTATCATACTTGATCAATTTCAAACAGGGAAGAGGAGGAAATGATAGTAGTACTTCATTTAAGACTGTGAATCATATGCAAGGTGGTGATGATTATGAAAGTAGTAATGGGCACAACTTGAAAAGCTTCAGTACAGAGCAACAACAACAATTATTCCACATGTTCAAGAACATGTCACCCGGGTAATCTTGGATCCGTTGAACTCAATCCACAAGTGAATCAACTCACTTTAATAGCAACCACTGATCATGGAGGATTTAATGCTCCATCAGGTATAATGCTAAACTCTAAAACTCATACATGAATTCTTGATTCAGGTGCAACTGATCATGTAGTTTGCACTGATAGCTTCTTCATTAAATCTTATCCTGTACATAATATTTTCATCAAATAGCCTACTTCTATGTATGTTTCTGTTACTCTCAAAGGTACTATACAACTTGCATCTAGATTAATATTGAAAGATGTTTTGTATGTACCTGATTTTAACCTTAATGTTGTGTCTACTTATAAACTCACTTCTCAAAACAAATGTTGCGTGATCAATTATCCTGATTATTCTGATATACAGGACCTGTCAACTTGTTAGAAGATTATGACAGTTAAAATCTGGAGAGGCTTATACTTCTTTCTTCCTTCTGAATTGTTTTTTCTTTCCAATCATCCTTCTGTTATTTCTAACTCTGTTAGCAATAATCAGGATCATTTTCCTGTTGTTTCTACTATTCAATGTAATGCTGAAGTTAAGGATTTACTTTGGCATTATAGGTTAGGTCATCTATCTTTGCCTAGATTACAACTCATCAAAAATATTCCTTCTGGAAGTTGTACTAAATCTAATGAATATGTTCTTTAGCTAAGCAACATAGATTGCCATTTCAGCTTAGGACTTCTGATGTAAAGAGAAGTTTTGATTTGATACATATGGATGTATGGGGTCCTTATAAAGAGGCTGCAGTTTATAATCAGAATTTTTTTCTTACTATTGTTGATGATTATTCAAGATTCACTTGGGTTTTCCTATTTCAATCTAAATCTGATGTTCTTAATACTGTTACTTCATTTTATACCTTTGTTGAAACACAATTCTCTACCAAGATTAAAACTATAAGGACTGATAATGGGACAGAATTTATCATGTCACATTTCTATTCTTCTAAAGGTATTCACCATCAAACTTCTTGTTCTTATACCCCTCAACAAAAAGGTCTTGTTGAGAGAAAACATCAACACATTTTGAATGTAGCTAGATCATTGAGGTTTCAATCTAATATCCCTCTGTCATATTGGGGTTTTTTTTATCAAACATGCCACATATCTTATCAACCTAACACCCTCACCCATCATAAAAAACCAATCTCCTTATGAAAGATTGCATAATCAGATTCCTAGTTATGAAAATTTGAAGGTCTTTGGGTGTTTAAGCTATGCTTGCACTGTTGAACATGGGAGAGGGAAGTTTGATCCTAGAGGAAAAAAATGTGCTTACCTAGGCCAGTCATCTACTTCTAAAGGGTACATTTTATTGGATATTGATACTTTGCAGTTATTTGTTTCAAAACATGTACTGTTTTTGGAACATGTTTTTCCTTTCATAAAAGATATATCATCTAATTCTTCTGTTGAACCTATACTTCTTACTGATTCACATATGTCATTTGATGACTTATTTACTATCACTGAAGTAACTTCTACTCCTTCTACATCTCTTCTTGATCATATAACTGATCATAGTCCTTCCTCTAGTACTTCTAGTTCTTTATTGCCTAAATCCACATCTACACCTTCTATTAAGCTTGTGCCTCAAAGATCTTGCAGACAACAGGTTCCACCTGCACATCTCAAAGATTTTGATTGTAATACTCTTAAACTCATATCACCTCATACACTCAATCTAGTAATCTCATATGAACAGTTGCATCAGGAACAAAAATCTTTTGTATTTTCTTTGGATGTTATGCAGGAACCTCATTCATATTTGGAGGCAGTTAAACATAAACATTGGAGAGCAAACTATGAAAGATGAAATAGATGCTTTGGAAGCTAATCACACTTGGATTATGACTTTGTTACCTATAGGCAAAACTGCCATAGGTAATAAATGGGTATACAAGATCAAGTTGCATTCAGATGGTAGTATTGAGAGATACAAGGCAAGATTAGTTGCCAAAGGGTATACTCAGCAGTCAGGGGTTGATTATCTCAATACATTTTCCCCAGTAGCCAAGATGACATCCATAAGGACACTGCTAGCTATTGCAGCAAGTAAAGGTTGGCATTTGCATCAATTAGATGTCAACAATGCTTTTTTACATGGGGAGTTACAAGAGGAAATCTATATGCTTCCTCCTCCAGGCTATCAAAATACTTCAAATCAGGTTTGCAAACTCATAAAGTCTATATATGGATTAAAACAATCAAGTAGAGAGTGGAATTTCAAATTGACCAAGACTTTACTTGCAATGAATTTTGTTCAATCTTGGCATGATTATAGCCTATTCATCAAGAAGACTGATTCTGTTTTTATAGCACTTCTAGTTTATGTGGATGATATTGTTTTAACTAGTAATAGTTTGGCTGCTATAACTGAAGTTAAACAAGTGCTGCATGCTCAGTTTAAAATTAAGGACTTAGGAATTTTAAAGTTCTTTCTTGGACTTGAAATTGTGAGAATGACAGTGGGATTTTTCTTTCTCAAAGAAAGTATGCCTTGGAACTATTAGCCGCAGAAGGTTTCCTTGATAGTAAGCCTTCATCTACACCTATAGATCCTACTGGTAAATTTACACACACAGGCTCAGAATCCTTTGAAGATGTCACAGCTTACAGAAAGGTCATTGGGAAATTGTTGTATCTCACCGTGACCGGGACTCGATCTTTCATACAGTGTTCAACAACTCTCACAATTTCTTGATTGTCCTACAGTTCTGCAGCATAAAGCCACACACATGATCCTTAGATATGTCAAGAAGGCTCCTGGACAGGGTTTATTTTTCCAATCTCATTCATCTTTACAACTTAAAGGATTCACAGATAGTGATTGGGCTGGTTGCCCAGAGACCGTAAGGTTTGTGACTGGATTTTGCATGTTTTCAGGGTGAAGCTTTAATCTCATGGAAGTCTAAAAAACAACATACAAGTATCTAGAAGTTCTACTGAGCGAGAATACGAGGGCCATGGCTATGGTCTGCTCGTGAAATTCAATGGCTAATAAATCTCTTAGCTTATTTTGGTATAGTTCAAGTTCAAGCTGTACCTTTGTATTGTGACAGTGAAAGTGCATTACATATTGCTGAAAATCCAGTGTTCCATGAACGTACTAAGCATATTGAAATCGACTGCCATCTGGTCAGAGAAAGATTGATGGCTGGGGTTCTTAGACCTTTACCTATAACTTCAGCAAAACAGCTTGTTGATCTTTTTACCAAGCCTCTTTCTACAACAAGATTTTGTTTGCTTATTAAATTGTTAGGTTTGGTCAACCTATACTCCGGTCCAGCTTGCGGGGGGTATTGAAGGATACAAGTGATTACAGCTCAGTACACAAAGCAAATGCAGTGCAAAGACTACAAGAAGAAGAAGAAGAAGACTGTTATGATAATGAACTGGGAATGAGTTGGATAGATTAAAGCATTAGATACGTGGGCCAGGTGGGCTGTGTATAGGCTTTTATGTAAGCTTATATTTCCTTTATTAAATAGGCAGTATAGTGGGTTGTTGTGATTAGCCCAAGCCCATGTGCTAATCACATGGCCTTTTTAGTACACATCAGTTGACTGGTTACAAACCGTCTACTTTACCAAAATTATAAGGGTATAAATAAGGATGAAGCTGTAGATTGTAAATTCATTCAGAAATAAAATTCTCTTCATCCATTGCTACTTTCTTCTGCTTTGTTCTTATTCTTCAATAGTTCTATATTTAAAAATAACGTAAAAATTGTTCCGGCTTCGGATTCTAAAAATACTTTTGTTGGCACCAATTTTATCATTTTCTCTATTTTTAGTTCGGAGTATTTTTTAGAATGGCCAAGAAAGTTCGTAATCAATGTACATTTAAAGGGAAAATTAAGTTGCAAAAAATGGACATAGTACTACTAGTCAATGCTGGCGTGTCTCCACAAGTAAAAAAGAAGAAGAATCAATTAGAGGGACAACATGTATCTCCTTCCCGGCTTGGTAAAAAAAAAAAAAAAATTATTTTTCGAGGTTTTAATTTGATTAATACTATTGTTATATTTATAAAGATTATAGGATTGTACGGAAACTATTTTGTCTGAAGAACATAAGAGCGAAATTCGTGGCTATCTTTATAACCATAAGGTACTTAAACAGATAAACAACGTCAAGAAGGCTTTGGCCCAGTGGACAAGGTCTTGACTTGTGACCAACACCCGCCTCCAACGTTAAGGCAAATAAAATTCGCTAGAATTAGGGTGCTGGCTTAAAAACCATTCTCCTCATTCAAAACTAGCATAAGACTTTTTGTTCTAATCTCTCCCAGTAGGCAAAACTGCTTTAGTTTCTTCCATGTCCTCATCATACTACCATTGATTGAATAATATCAATCATTACTTAAGTTATATTTTAATTAGTAATTTGATAAGAAATAAACAAGAAAATCTACTGTATGAAAGTCTACAAATGCGACGTTCTACTGGATGATAAGTGTATTTGAATTAATTGTTTATTGAGAATTTTTAACTCCTAAAAGTAAATTAATGGAGATCCGCTCGCATTGACTAGTAGTACTACGTCCATTTTTCAATTTAATTTTCGCTTTAAATGTATATTGATTACGAAGTTTCTTGGCCATTCTAAAAATATTTTTATAGGAGTATTACATTTTAGGAGTACGGGAAAGTCTGGCCTGTAACCGTTTTATTGGGACCGGCTCCACTTTCTCTATTACTCCATGTCTCAATTATTTCTCTTACTCCCCAGTATCACATTTCTTTTTTAAACATAAGAGAAAATAATTCTTGTATTAACTATTGAATTTGGAAAGTCCAAATCTAAAAGTTTTTTTAATAGACACACAACAAAAACTGAGTCCTCCAATTTTTAAGGCCTGCGGTCGAATATTTTGAACATGCATAAAGAAATTGTCATTGCTCATGAACCTGGACCTGGGTGATCTATCCATCCATGACAGATCAGTCTTGAGAAGAGCCCTAAGGTTTTACTCAACTCTCCAGGCAGAAGATGGGCATTGGCCTGGTGATTATGGTGGTCCTTTATTTCTCCTTCCCGGCTTGTTAAAAAAAAAAATATATCTTACTCTTTATTTTTTATTTTTCGAGGTTTTAATTTGATTAATACTATTAGGGGTGTTCATGGTTCGGTTTGGTTCGGTTTTATACATTTTTCAAACCAAACCAGAATATTCGGTTTGGAAATTTTGAAACCAATCCAAACCATTTAAAATCTCAAACCGATGCATTCGGTTTGGGTTGGTTTGGTTTGGTTTGGTTTGGTTGCTCGGTTTTGCGATACACAAAAATATTGATTATAAAGTTTTAAAAAAAAAATTTAATTAGTTAGTTGCTAAAAAAAAATTTAAAAAAATATGCCTATTATTTTATCAAGGTAAACACAATAAAGAAAACAAAATAATAAAACATAAATTCTTTGTCTTGATCCTTACACTTCAAACAAATTACTTCAAAATCATCCTACAATAAAAAAGAAAAACACAAAAATTACATAATTATTAGTTCAAAATAGTGAAATACAATAAAATCTTTTGGTAAATCTAAAATCGCATATCAAATGATGACTTTTTAATCTCTTGGTTTAACACTTGAAGAACTTGCACTTGAAAATTCTAGAATGAGATACAAAAGTTAGCAATTATACTAGAAATCATTTTAAGGAAAAATATATTTTATTGCAAAAAGTCATTTATATATTATATTATATATTATATATATTCGGTTTGGTTCGGTTTGGTTTATAATTTTTTTTAAACCAAACCAAAAATTCGGTTTTAATTTATCTCAAACCGAAAGCAGTCCAATTCACCGCTCAAACCGAAAATTCGATTTTAATTGGTTTGAATCGGTTTGGATTGGTCGGTTTCAGTTTTTCTTGAACACCCCTTAATACTATTGATATATTTTGTATTTATAAAGATTATAGGATTGTACGGAAACTATTTTGTCTGAAGAACATAAGAGAGAAATTCGTGCCTATCTTTATAACCATAAGGTACTTGAAAACATAAACAACCATTCTTCTCCATTCAAAACTAGCATAAGACTTTTTGTTCTAATCTCTCCCCACTATCACATGCTTTTCTCTTACTCCCTACTATCACTTTCTCTATTACTCCACGTCTCAATTATTTTTTATAGGAGTATTACATTTTAGGAGTACGGGAAAGTCTGGCATGTAATCGTTTCATTGGGACCGCCTCCACTTTCTCTATTACTCCACGTTTCAATTATTTCTCTTCACTTTCTCTATTACTCCACGTGTCAATTATTTCTCTTACTCCGCAGTATCACATTTTTTTTTTAAACATAAGAGAAAATAATTCTCGTATTAACTATTGAATTTGGAAAGCCCAAATCTAAAAGTTTTTTTAATAGACACACATAACAAAAAATTTGAATCCTCCAATTTTTATGACCTACGGTCAAATACTTTGAACATGCATAGAGAAATTGTCACTGCTCATGAACCCGGACCTGGGTGATCTATCCATGACAGGGAAGTCTTGAGAAGAGCCCTAAGGTTTTACTCAACTCTCCAGGCAGAAGATGGGCATTGGCCTGGTGATTATGGTGGTCCTTTATTTCTCCTTCCCGGCTTGTTAAAAACTCTTTATCTTACTCTTTGTTTTTTATTTTTCGAGGTTTTGATTTGATTAATACTATTGATATATTTTGTATTTATAAAGATTATAGGATTGTACGGAAACTATTTTGTCTGAAGAACATCAGAGAGAAATTCGTGGCTATCTTTACAACCATTCTTCTCATTCAAAACTAGCATAAGACTTTTTGTTCTAATCTATAGTTTCATCATTCAAAAATGTTGTGGATCTACAGTTTCATCATTTTTAACTTTTTTCAGCCACTTTCATCCCTAAAGATTTTACGAGCAGAGCAGCCATTTTTATCATTCTGTCAAATAATTGTCTAAAAACAGTCAAAATTGATGAAACTGTAGATCCACAACATTGCAGCTTGGAGTGAAATCAACATCTATCACCACAAACTCAAACTTAAGATCTTGAAATTCATTTACTGTTCGTAAAAAATGTCTGCTCGTAAAATATTTGGGGATGAAGAAAATTAAAAAAAGTTTAAAATAATGAAAGTGCCTGCTTGAAAATTATTTGATGACCAAAAAAGTTTAAAAAACTTGAAAATGATAAAAATGGCAGGACGAAAGTTAGTTGATGACTATTTTGGCTATTAATTCCATGGGAAATAGATGCAACCTACTGTGGGTTTAATCAATTTACTAAGAACAAACGTGTTTGGCAAGTAGCAGAGGATGATTTTCGTATTTGGAAAAGAATAGGTAATCACAAGAGTTGGAGAATGCTCCATGATTGGGGGAGGGGTAAAATAAATTAATGTATTATTACTAGTTTATTAATTATGTTTTCCCCAAATATTAAAGAATGATCTTTATGCGATCATTTAATTTTCAAAAAAAAAAAAGTATACATTGGTCTATTGGCCAAAGGCAAGGCTTCCGTACATATGAATATTTAATTTAAAGTCCATTCTCCGCTTCTTATGCTCCCTTTCTTACTTATAAAAAATATTTTTCAAAATGTGTAATTGAGGATTTACTGGACGTTTTCCTTAAAATCTTATTATTTTTAGAGACTCTTTAATTTGCAAGAAAACTCAAAATATTATTCGGAGAAAATAGAAAAAATGGCCCCCGTAAGTCATTTTAATATCTGAACTCGGTCCCGTGACTTTTTTTACGTTATTTTTAGTCATATAACTAGATTTCTCTATAATTTTGGTCATAACCACCACTTGACCAAAATATTTAAAGAGCAAAAATGTCTTTCACCGCGAATTCGTCATATCCTCCATGGAAAAACTTGTACCTAAAAATCAATGAACATATTCTTGGGATAAGAGCGGTGTACTTGGACTAGGTTTTTGCTTTGAAAACATACTTAATCAAGTTTTGGAAATGTTAATGCTACTTTTCTCTTTACTTCATACTTTTGTGGTAATAGAACATTTGCATGCATTCTGCCAAATGACCAAAAGTTTTTTTTTTTTTTTTTGAGCGCCCGAAGGCGATTGCCCTCGAAGGGGAAGAGTGGAGAGTACCCTAGATAGGGAATATTGAAGCATGCTCCATGCCTGAGGAGGGAAGATAAGCCTCATAAAGAGGAGAAATTATTTGCCCCATTATGGGGAGATATAGGAATCGAACACGGGACCTCCGCCCCGTGTTCGGGTAGCCTTACCACTTGGGCTACCCGATTCCCACTCTGATTTCTTTTCTTCTTTTTCCTTTAAAACAAATTGCTAAGCTTTTTCAATGGAGTATAGGTTAAAAGTTTTGACTAAGTGATGGTACTTAATACTAAAATTAAATTGCACGTGAAAGAATACATAAATTCCATATTTGATTACTTTATACATAAAATATAGTATATTGTATTGTAGGATTTTAAATTCAGAATATTTTTTCCGTTTGTTTGTTTCTTTTCTTTTCTCTTTTTTTTGTAAAATGTAACTTCTATATATGCCTCAATCATTAGTGAGGTGGCAGTTACCCCAACATCTTTTGAAATGTTAAAACTTTATGTTGACGGGTCGAATAATATCAATCGTTACTTAAGTTATATTTTAATTAGTAATTTGATAAGAAATAAACAAGAAAATCTACTGTATAAAAGTGTATTTAGTCTATAAATGCGACGAACTACCCGCAATATGTCGCGAAGGTCTATAAGTGTATTTGAATTCATTGCTTATTGTGAATTTTTAACTCCAAAAAGTAAATTAATGGAGATCCGCCCGCATTGACTAGTAGTACTACGTCCATTTTTTCATTTTAATTTTCGCTTTAAATGTATATTGATAACGAAGTTTCTTGGCCATTCTAAAAATATTTTTATAGGAGTATTACATTTTAGGAGTACGGAAAAGTCTGGCCTGTAATCGTTTCATTGGGACCGCACGTCTCAATTATTTCTCTTCACTTTCTCTATTACTCCACGTCTCAATTATTTCTCTTACTCCCCAGTATCACATTTTTTTTTTTAACATACGAGAAAATAATTCTCGTATTAACTATTGAACTTGGAAAGTCCAAATCTAAAAGTTTTTTTAATAGACACACATAACAAAAACTGAGTCCTCCAATTTTTAAGACCTGCGGTCGAATACTTTGAACATGCATAGAGAAATTGTTACTGCTCATGAATCCGGACCTGGGTGATTTATCCATGACAGATCAGTCTTGAGAAGAGCCCTAAGGTTTTACTCAACTCTCCAGGCAGAAGATGGCCATTGGCCTGGTGATTATGGCGGTCCTTTATTTCTCCTTCCCGCGGGCTTGTTAAAAAAAACTCTTCATTTTCTATTTTTCGAGGTTTTGATTTGATTAATACTATTGATATATTTTGTATTTATAAAGATTATAGGATTGTACGGAAACTATTTTGTCTGAAGAACATCAGAAAGAAATTCGTGGCTATCTTTATAACCATAAGGTACTTAAACACAAACAACCATAAGACTTTTTGTTCTAATCTCTCCCCACTATCACTTTCTCTATTAATAAATTGTGTTTCTTACATTGGGCTCCACTTCTCAATTATTTCTCTTTCCAATTGAAAACAAAGTAACACAAAAAGTTTTGGATTCATTGACAAGTGGAGCCCAATGAAAGAAAGACAATTTAGTCCCAATGAGAGACTTTTCCCAAACTTTACATCTTACCTAAACACAACGTGATTTGGTCAAAAAATCCTTTGTCAGTTCATCTTACTCATCCCTATTACCCAATCAATCACAATTAATCGCTGTGTATATATAATTAAAAAAAATATTTATATAGTAAATTCTGATTGTTTGGGACAGGAATGGGGACAGAAATGAAGACAGATGATTTTTACCCCGTGATTTGCATGGTTATTCAAGAAGTGGCAAAAAATCCTCATCGTCCCAAATTTCTATCTCAAAGTAAATCACGATTCATCATGTGTATATATAATTGAAAAAAAAATTTATATAGTAAATTCTCATTGATTGGGGGAAAAGGGATGAGGATAGGAATGGGGATAGAGAATTTTCACCCCAAAAGTAGTACTACTTGCATGAGTATATAATGGTATCTTTAACTTAGCAAAACTTATAAAAATATAATAAATTAAATTAAATCCTTTGAACAAATTTAGTATGAATTTGGGTCTATATATATAGCTAGTCTAGTAAAGTGTTATTCTGCAACCTTTTCTTTAAACTCTTATCTAGTAAACCCTAAAGCAAAACTTCCTCATCTCTTGCCATCATGTCATTTGGTCCAAATGCTGACCTTTATGGCTCCTTAGGCTTAATCAAGAATCCCGACGGCTCCTTCACACGGTCTGCCCCAGCCGATCCAACCAACCCTTTTCATTTCAGCAAAGACATAACCATAAACCAACGTAAAAACACTTGGGCTCGATTATTTTTACCTCGAAAATCATTTGCCAAGAAATTGCCCATCGTGGTTTATTTTCACGGTGGAGGTTTCGTGGCAACAAGTGCAGTCACACCCTTGTATTACAATCTCTATAATCCAATCATCGAGATCCCAGCAATCCTCATTACTGTTGAGTATCGTCTTGCTCCAGAGCACCGCTTGCCTGCAGCTTATGATGATGGCATGGAAATGTTGCACTGGATAAAAAATTCCACCGATGAATGGTTGACTAAATATTGCGACGTTTCCAATTGTTTTCTCTTGGGCTCAAGTTCGGGGGGCAACATTGCATATCATGTGGGCTTACGCGCCGCTTCTAGCACAAATGCTCTCAAGCCACTTGAAATCAAAGGTCTGATTATGCATTATCCATATTTTGGTGGAGTGGAGAGAACAGAATCCGAGATTAGATTGAAAGATGATAAGGTATTGCCGTTAAGATTGAATGATCTTGCATGGGATTTAAGTTTACCAATGCATGCTAATCGAGATCACAAGTATAGTAATCCAGTGAAAGGCATGAATATAGACGTAATTGAGCGGATTAAAATTTTGAAATGGAAGATTTTGTTGGCTGGCTATTATGGAGATCCATTGATCGATAGACAAATTATGTTTGTGAAGAATTTAGAAAAACTCGGTGTTAAGCCCAAGTCAATAATTTTGGTTGAATGGTCTAAACCAAGAAAGAAGTAGCTGGTCTAGGTCTACGAAATAGCCATGTTGTATTATGAGTCGGTCGGCTTTATATTCACACTTGAAATTCATTCTCTCAAGATGGTTACACATGGAAAAGGATAACGTGCTCTAGTGTTCGTTATTGAAAAAATATTTTTCACATAATAAGCTGAGGAAAAGACAGCCGGACTACCCTAAACTCTAGTATGTGTTATTTGATAAGAATCCTCACAAAGAAAGCTACGTGTAGGAGCTAGAATTTTTCATCCCCGTCCATATCTGCAATTATTGGGCCACTTAATGGGTTATGTTTATTGGTGTATTGTTCATGCATTATTGGATGAGAATCTTCACGCATGAAGTTTGACCGATCAAAAAAGCCTAAGTCTAAAAGTGTTTACAAGAATTTAAGTGCGAAAAGTTATAAGGAATCTTTGAAAAAAACATAGCAAAATGAAGATAAAAAACATTACGATAGTTGATTGTGGTGTCTTGATTTTCTTCTTCGTACGTCTTCTATGTATAGTCGTGTCTAAATTTAATTCTCGCACTTAATTATGCCCATGATCGCATGATTATTGCAAAATGGCAATGTTTCTAGTCATGGATGTCACGAATAACGTGGGCTAACTTTTCAAGCCTTGGTCGATGGGTGGTTATACGTTTCCCAATTTTTTTTGGGTTGTCTGGTTGTTATTTGGTCCTAAAAATCTCTTTGGTCGTGCCCCACTTTCCATTGGGAAGATTGTGGTAGTCAGGGGGCCGGAAAGGGTCTGAGACAAGGGGGCTTTGCATGGGCTTGGCCCATTTTTCCCAGAATCGGTCATAACACTGGCACTGGAAAAGTGGGACAAAGCATTTTTTTGTCCATAACTGGAAGTCCCACTTCCGTCCGGGACCATACTGGGAAGTGGGACTTCCGTTCAGGGCTGACGTGTGATTTTTCCCACGCGAGTGCCACGTGGCGAGCGGAAGTCCCACTTCGCTATGGCCCCGAGACTGAAGTCGGACTTCCGTTATGGTCCCTGCCAAAAAATACCCTACTAAAACCCTAACTTTTGTCCCAGTGACTTTGAGGACGGAATTCCCACGTCCGTCCTCAACTTCCCGACCAATTTGCGCAGCGTAGTCACTTCTCACTTTTGCTTTTTTGACTCAAAAAAAATGTCTCGAACGGTTTTGGCAATTTCGATGCGCATTTATGACCGGGTTTTCGAGACTTGTCCAATAAAAAAATTAATTTTACAATTTCCAACCACATCTATAAATACCCCTCCAAACCTCTCCACTCCACAACATACAACCTTCTCAAACCCCTTAAAAACCCTATCCTCCATATTACTAGCTTTGAAAATGAATAGCGAAATGAATCCCGGCCTGGAAGAGTATTTCAGATACCAATTTAGAATTGCGGTCGGAAATCAAACCGATGGAAAAATGGTAGTATTGTATTTAGTAATGAGTAATTTTTAATTGTATGAAATGTGTTTAGCTATCTAACTCATAATTTTGGATTTGTAGCGTCTTCCATCGAAGTACACAAGTTGGTTGGAGCAAACCGGTCTCGGGTTAGCAAATTCGTCTATCTCGAAGGGACGACCATGGTAATCAATGGTGCGTTTATGTAAACAAAATAGATGACACCTACTACCTGAGACGGAGGTTTGCAACAATTTTTGCGTGACAACAATCTTCGTCCCACAAATAAAGTTCATTTTATACCATCTCCCATGAATGTATTAGATATTTTTGTTAAGGGAGGGCCCGGGATAGGTTACCTGAAGGGCGAATTATCGTATCCCTCAGACGGGGCATTTTTCCGGCAGAGTTTTCGAATAGACATTTACAAAACATATTCGGGACTTTCCAAATCGGTACGTTTTGTAATATTAAAATTTTTGTATTAAAATCGTTCATTTTACATTTATGTGTTGTAATGTTGTTTCCCGTGTACAGTGGATATGTTCGCATTACATGCAATGACGTGTTAGAATGCAACTTGGAATCCCCGAAGTACTACACATGCGCAACCTTCACGGTAACAAATTGACAATGCAAGTGACTAGAGACGAAGGTCATGATCATACTATTTTTTGGGGTGGGATGAGTTTGTTGTGTTTTCTAGATTACACCCGGGTGACCATGTAAAAATTCATCCAGCCCCTTACGATATCCTTGATTACAGGGCCGGGAATGATGATTTTTTCGATTTATTACGTCAACTTTAATAATTTGTAATTGAAATGTAAGATGTTCGATGAAATTGAGACCGGGAAAAATCGAGCACATTCACAACAATTTTATAAATTCTAAACTATTACAATTCGGAGAATTTAAATACAATTACTGTGTAGGGGGTGGGGGTGGTTGCTGAAGATGTGCTAAAATGGGGCAAGTCTTCCGGTTGTGACCGACTCGCTTACAGTGGCCGCACTTCTTTTCCCTTTGAGTGCCCCCTGTTCTCTCGTGTCCATAGGCATTTGGTATCTCCGCCTTCTAGGTCGACCCACCTGCGTAGCTTTCATGTTAGGTGGGTGATATGTCAAATCAAAAGGGGGGGATCTCCAATGAACGGGATCAGGTACGGGATATAAAATAGACTTGTAAGTATTCCTATAATGATCGAGAGAATAGACAGGGTGGATGAATCGAGAAGCATCCTGCATTATCGATTTGGACACGGCAATGACATGGGAGCATGGAACTGAATAAGCAGCCCATTTATCACAGCTACACCCTACGAACCGATAAGTTGACCGTATGCGTTTTTCCACCTTGGCCCCGGTCCTCTATGTCGGGACATGTCCCTATAGATACCTTGGTCCATGTGGTGTCGGTTTACAAGAAGAGTTGCTTGCCTTTTGTTCGTACGCGAAATATCGCTCCCATATCCTCTTAGGGAAAGGCGTTTTACAACAATTTGAGTCTTGCCGGTGTTTGTCAAAATAATGTACAAGTTTAAAAAATATCATCTCCACGAGCGCTTTCAAAGGCAGCGCTCTAGACTGCTTTAGAACGCTATTAAGCGCCTCGACATGTTTGTAGTCATGCAACCAAACGCATTCCCCCGTCGTATGCCAAAGTCCATAACACTTTGGGTTGCCCTGCATTAACTGATTAAACGCATCCTCATTTTTTTGTTTTATACGATCTAGATAAAGATCGCACTTAACCTTTTTCGGTTGGGTTGCAGCAATCCACACATAATCTTTCAATTCTTTGTTTTTTGCATTAGTGTGGAAATTGGACCTGTAATGCCTAAGGCAGTATCGGTGCACTGCCTTTGGGGGTTGCCATCCGGGGAGGGTTGCCACAGCACTAAGAATGCCGGCATGACGATCGCTGATAAGACAGACTTGAAGGTCTTTGACAACATGTTCCCTCAAGTGCCTAAGGAACCACGTCCAAGTCAAAGATGATTCTGAATCGACCAACGCAAAAGCAAGGGGTAAAATTTGGTTGTTAGCATCCAAAGTGCTTGCAACCAGGAGAGTCCCTTTATAATTCCCCCTAAGGTGTGTCCCATCAACTGAAATTATGGGCCGGCACCACGAGTAACCGTCAACCAACGGTTTAAAAGTCCAGAACAATGACCTGACCACCTTGGGCCCATAATCGGTTTCTCGAGGGTGGTAGAGAAATTTGACTATCATACCCGCGTTTGAATCATTTAGTGCCCGGATATAATGCGGCAGTACTTGAAAAGTTGAATGCCAAGTACCAAAAAGTGTTTCTATAGCATTTCTGCGGGCATACCAAGCTTTTTTATAGGTACAAGTCAAATTCATATCAGTTGTACAAGCAGCCCTAATCAATTTAACAGATATTTCAGGATCACCCTGAACAAGGTGTAGAAGCAAAAGTGAGAAGTGACTACACGCTGCAAATTGGCTGGAAGTTGAGGACGGAAGTGGGAATTCCGTCCTCAAAGTCACGGACAAAAGTTAGGGTTTTAGTAGGGTATTTTTGGCGGGACCATAACGGAAGTCCCACTCCCGTTATGGCCCCGGGGACGAAAATGGGACTTCAGTTATGGGATCAGCGAGTGTGTTTGCCCAAAACACTTGGTTTTTTTTTTCTAGAGGTTATTTTTCAGAGGTGTTTGTATTATATATAAATACTATTTGCAAAACACAATACGTAATAAAAAATGAGCAATAAAATAAATAAATTGTATATTAATAAAAAACAAGCAACATAATTATCGTAATAATATTTTACAACCGAAAAAAATTAACATTATGACGTACTTACAATGAAAGAAACGTAAACAACGTAAATGAAAACCTATCTACGGCTGACGAAGGTGTGTAAGGAACGGTGTGTTTGAGGGCCGGTCAGCGAGTAGTAAAGCCCTCGCCATCTCTCACCCAGTACTGGCGCTACCAAAATTGGTTGAGATGACCTCCGCGCCTTCGTGGTCGATAAATATCCGCTCCTCGGGGTTTATCGGCAACGGAGTCTCTGCTCGCTGGGTCGATGATGTGCAGAGTCTGTCATGGCGTCCCTCCCAGTAGAAGGGTCAGCTGTGCGGATGTAGACGGCCCGACACTGAGATCCCCACCCGTCTAAAAACTTCGGTGATAAAGTACCGGGTGATGCAAATTGGTACTCAAAAGGGGTGGGTACGTCGACTGACTGGAACCGTGTATGTGCTAGGGGATTGTGCTCGGATCTGTCGCCGGTGCAGCCGGCTCCGGGTGGCCCGCCCATGCTGTCGTAGTCGCCTCGCCGCCAAGTCCTCCCGCGCGACGATCCCGTTGCCTCGCGTGCACTCGCCTTCCTCTTTGAGACCGGGCCGAGCGGGTTCTCTCGGTTGCGTCACCGGTTCCCAAAACCGCCCGACTCGCCACATCCGCAGCCTCTCGATCTGCGCAGTCGAGGACTTCCCGGCCGCCACGAACGCCTCTTTGATTGTCTTTGAAGCCCGGAGACTAGTGGACTCAGTAGTGGCCGATTGAGTTGGAAGCCGGCTTATCGAGCTCAGTTAGTATGAGTCCGTTCGCATCCGCCTGCAACATCAATTCTCGTGTCAGTACATTATAAACAAAGAAAAGCAATGTACACTAACAAAAATACAAAACTTACAATAATGTCCTCAGAAGGCGCGATGAGTTGAATGCCCATCGGGAGTGGACCGGCATCCTTGTTGCGTGGGTTTGTAAGGAGGTGCACGGTAATGAGATTGTACCAATCCATGTACTCACGGGTTGGTAAGATCACATTACCGGGGACCGGGACAGCGTTAGCCAGGGCATCTTGTCGGGCATCCCACATGGCTATGTAGTCTTCGTGCTTCTTCGCCCAGTTCATATTCGGCCCCGCCATGTGGGTGTGGACGTCTTCGCCCTCTGTCGTACCCTCCGCCACCGATGGGGCTGGTATCATTTTGACTCCATTCATTACAAAAAAAATAGGTTTTTAGTGACGACAATTTTCGTCACGAAAAGTCATAAAATTCATCACGAAAGACCTATCGTAACGAATATTTTTTCGTCACTAAAGATCTTTCGCTACAATTAGGCTTTCTTGACGAGGCTGCTTGTTTTTCTTGACAAAGTCAGATTTTGTCATAATAGGGTAGCTTTCTTGACGAAATTGGGATTTGTCTCTAAAAGTTTGTCCTGAAAAGTTTATTTCTTTGTAGTGATTCTAACTCGTGTAGCCTTGAGCATGCTAAAACGAAGGAACTTCTTGAAGGACTTGGGTTCATTTGTGATCAATTTTTAGAAATAGCGTCATTGAGAATTATGTGAGAGGAATGTGAATATATTATTGTCAGCAGTGGCAAATGCAGTAGTCCGTAGGGGTGTTCAGACGAGTACAGACGATTATTTGCCCTCTCCTTTAAGTAACATAGGTCGTTGATAGAATGGATATTCTATACTATCAATGACTTATATTATAAATTGGAGGAGTATTAACCAGAAATTCCATGCAAATCGTAGTCTACATCCATCTCAAAATTTACTACTTTTTATTTTTACCTAATACGTGTTACATTTACAATATTAATGGATATTTAATGAAATTTTATTTCTTTGTATACTCTCCTACAACTATAACAGTTTCCAAGAAAGAGTAGAAGAGGAAATATTTTTTCCCCCCGAAATCTTATTCTTTTTTTAGATATTTTTTAATTTTTTTTTTTTAAAAATCCAAATATTATTAATATTATGGAAAGGTGGGAAGTTTTTTTTTTTTTAAAACGGAAAGGTGGGAAGTTTACATCTTATGTAACCCTATTGTCACTTTGTATTATTCTTAATTCTTTGGTATATCCAACAAGTAATAGAATGATTTTATGATGGTATCTGCCTTTCGCTTAATTTAATTTATAATGGTATCTCAACTTTGTTCATTTGATTTTATTATGTTTATCTTGTGAAAATAAGAGAAATATTTATTTATATTTTTAGAAGCTAAGTAATTATATAAAGAAAATTTTGTTTTATTTTTATTTTATAATCAATATATTTTGTATCTTACACAAACCGAATAACCAAACAAATCCAACCCAAACCGATACAAATCGAATGCATCAGTTTGAGATTTTAAATGGTTTGGATTTGTTTCAAAATTTACAAACCGAATATTTCGCTTTTTTATTTGATAAATATGTAAAATCGAACCAAACCGAACCATGAACACCCTAGTAGTCCATCACTAAGGTCACATGCCCTCTAAAAAATTAAAAAATGCAATAAATAGGGTGTATTCTTACTCTATTTAAATGATAGGATTATAAATGACTCTACACAAGTATGGAGAATCGATAAGTGCCCTACTGCTCTCAAATACTGAATCCGCCAGTGACTATCAGTACATATCTAGCTCCAGTTAATGTTGTTTGTGTTGGACCTCTTAAGGAAAAATTCATGCATAAAATACACTAACATTGTAGCTGATTGCAGATCTCTGATTTCAACATTCCAACAATGCAGTCAGAGCACACTTACAGAGAAGGGAACCAAGTGGCTGATGTCTTGGCCAAACATGATGCTTCCCTGTCTTCAAATAACAGCCAAATTTTCCGAACTACACCAGACTTTGCATACAACACATGGCTGAATGACAAGGAAGGGAAATTTTTTTCAAGAATACAGATTTTTAATTAATGTTATGTCGGATAATTAATATTATATTTTATCTTGTTGCTTTGTTGTCTTTAATATCCTGTTTATATTCCTAAATAATATATCTCTCCTTTTCACCACCCAAAAAAAAAAAGCCCCAGTTTTGCCCAAAGAATAACATGAATCTGTAAATATACAACTATTTTGCTGTAGCGTTATATTCTGCAACGCTACCTTCACTTTCTAAACCGCAGACACCATAATCAACCACATTAGACTTAAATTTATCAATATCCATCTTTTTCAATACTCTCTCCATTAAATAACATAAGTCGTTGATAGAATGGATATTCTATCTACCAATGACTTATATTATAGAACGGAAGAGTATTATCCAAGTATAAAACAGAAATTTCATTGAAAATCGTAGTCTACATCCATCTCAGAGTTTACTACTTTTAATTTTCCCAAATAAGTGTTACATTTACAATATTAATGGACATTTAATGAAATTTTATTTCTTTGTATACTCTCCTACAACTATAACAGTTTCGAAGAAAGAGTAGAAGATGAAATGTTTTTTTCCCAAATTCTTATTCTTTTTAGATATTTTTTAATTTTGTTTTAAAAATCCAAATATTATTAATATTATGGAAAGTTGGGAAGTTTACATCTTATGTAACCCGATTGCCATTTTGTATTGTTCTTAATTCTTTGGTATATCCAACAAGTAATAGAATGATTTTATGATGGTATTTGCATCTTGCTTGATTTAATTTATAATGGTATCTCTGCTTTGTTCATTTGACTCGAAAAAAATTAAAAAACCCATTGATCATTTCTACTTGTTGAGATTTGTTACGCATATGCGAATAAATGAAGAATATGTGGGTCCTACAAGTAAATAATTTGGGTTTGAGTTGGAACAAGACCTAACCCAAAGTCGCCCTATAGATTGATCAAATTAACCGTGCCTATGAATTTCGCCTAAGGACCTAAATTATACTGGACGGATAGTCGAGTTTGAATTTTCTCTCGACCTTTTTGCTTATCGAAGCAGCTTTGATGTATTATCTTGGGAGCCCTCTAATTTGCTCCTTTGATTATGGTCTTGATTAACTTCTTGATTGGCTCCCTGATTGGCTCCCTGATTGGCTTTATTAGTATCTGTAACAGGCCCCCTCAAACTGGACTTGGGAAAAAAGATGTCAATGAGACCAAGGGATTAGATAAGAAAAGTGAATCGAGGAGAGACAATATTTTTGGTGAAAATGTCAGCCAATTGAAAGTGTGTCGAAATGGGTAAAGGTTTAACAATGCCAGTTTGCATTTTTTCACGGACTATGTGGCAATCAATTTCGATGTGTTTAGTTCTTTCATGAAAGGCAAGATTGGTTGTGAGGTATAAAACGCTTTGGTTGTCGCAAAATAATGGTATAGCATTAGAATGAGGTATACATAGACATTGTAACTCACAAGTGGTGGTGGCAAGAGCTCGATATTCTGCCTCATAGGAACTTCGAGAAACGGTGAGTTGTTTTTTAGATTTCCAAAAGAAAAGAGAGGAACCAAGAAAGACACAACAACCAGTGGTAGAGCGCCTGGTGTCGGAACAACCGGCCCAGTCAGAATCAGAGAAAGCACTAAGCTTTAATGGTGATGAGGAAGAGAAAAAGAGACATTTGGTTGGAGTGCCTTTCAGATACCGTAGGATATGGTGAGCAGCCTTGAGATGTAATTATGTGGGATGATCTAGAAACTGTGACAGTTGTTAGACGACATGAGAAATATCTGGTCGTGTATGAGTAAGGTATAAAAGCTTGCCAATAAGACTCCGGCAGAAATTGTTGTCCGAAAGGAGTGGTGAATCATCCATGCAGCAGTTGTAGGAGGAATCCATAGGAGTAATGGCAGGTTTGCAACCAAGGAAGTCATGTTGCTCTAAGTACCATCCTTTGGCAGAGGCAATAGCAAGAAGAGTTCGAACAGTGGTTATTTTTGCAACTAGAGAGAATGACTCAATGTAATCAATACTTGGTTGTTGTGTGAAACATTGGACAAAAAGACGAGACTTGGGTCTTTCAATAAAACCATCATAATGAAATTTTAACCGGTAAACCCATTTGTTGCCGAGGACCTTAACATTAGGAGGAAGAGGAACAAGTGTCCATGCGTTGTTGACCTCTAATGCATCAATTTCAGCTTGCATGGACTGCCGCCACTCTGCATGCTTGACAGCTTGACTGTAGCACTTAGATATTAAGTGAGTTGAAACCGATAATGCAAAAGATTTATGATCTGCAGATAGGGAATGATAATCGTGAACATTTTCTAGAGAGTGAGGAGTATATGTCTTTGTATTAGAAAGACTATGAGGGGATGGAGTTTGGACTAGAGAACAATAATAATAGTTCAGATAGGAATGAGTATTTGAGATCCTAGTAAATTTTCGAGAAGGATGAGGAGGAGGGGGAGGCGAGATAGTAGAATTATGAGGGGAATTGTGAGGAATATTCAGAGGTGAAGTATGAGGGGTTGGATTGATGATGGGAGTGTGAGTTGGATGTGATGAGATGGAGGTTCAAAAGGAAGACCATTAATGAAAGGAATTAGTAATGGAATTCTATCTAGAGGAGGATTGACTGGGGATTGTTGTGGATAAGGAAATATGTTTTCGTGAAAGGTAACATTTCGAGAGATAAAAATGGATTGTGAGTGAAGGTCGAGGAGCGTGTATCCTTTAGTTTTAGTGGGGTATCCTAAGAAAATGGAGGGACGGCTACGAGAATCAAATTTTAAGTGATTAGCATAAAGGTTTGAGGCATATGCTAAGCAACCAAAAAATAATTTTGATTGTTCTGCATATGCGGAATAAATGAAGAATATGTGGGGTCTTACAAGTAAATAATTTGGGTTTGAGTCGGAACAAGACCTAACCCAAAGTCGCCCATAGAGTGATCAAATTAACCTTGCCTATGAATTTCGCCTAAGGACCTAAATTATCTGGACGGATAGTCGAGTTTGAATTTTCTCTCAGGAAGTAGCTTTGATGTATTATCTTGGGAGCCCTCAAATTGTAATGTTAATTTTAGCCTTTATTCAAATTTCTTATGCATGGAAAATTCTCCGATATACCTGTTTTATGTCCCACACAAGGTTGTCAAAATCGCGAGTTGGATCGTAAAATTGTACGATTCTACGATCCTAAGGGTTTAAATCGAGTTAAATAGTACTAAAAATCGCTGGAGGATTCAATCGTAGAGGATCGTCGATCTAGATCGTAAAATCATAGAATTGCACGATCCGGTGCGATTCAATCTTGCCTCTTTTCAACTGGGTCGGTAACGGGTTATCTGAAATAAAAAAATATCTGCTTGTATTCAATCCAACATCTCAACTCTCTCAAGTCTGAGACTCTCAACTTCATCGCTCATCCTCGATGTGAGTGGAGGCGAAGATTACTTGGAGGATAATAATAACGTCTTGAATGGTTACTAGATTAGAACATTAGAAAGATATAATTGTTGTTATGAAATTTGTTGGAGTAAAAAACCTTATGATCATCTATTGGTTTGCTTCCGAAGTTAATCACTTGTTAGTATGTGATTTAATTTCAGTTTGTTAGTTCTATTGGTATTCTTATTTTTTCTCGTTGAAGTATTGTTATAATTTTTTTTTGCTCAATTGATAGTTTTGTCGGATCTTCCAAACCGTGCTACGATACTCGTGTTTACGGTTTTTTAGACCTCTTCCGCTTCGAGTCAAATTTGCGATTTTGACAACCTTGGTCCCACATATTAATTTTTTTTTAATCCAGAAATTTTCACATCATTATTAAAATTAAGAAGAGTAATCCGGAAAAAAATAAGTGGGATTGTTAACCGTTGTTGTGGAGTTCACAAGGGTGAGCGGTAACATAACCAATGTGTCCTTAAACTTTGGCCCCGTTGTTTGGAGGGTTTAATATCCGAATCCATGTCAAGTACTTTGGCTCATCTTAACGGGTAAATGAATAGTTATGGGATGTTAACAGGGTTTAGAGTAATGCCTAGACAAAAACCCAAAGAAAAATTGGCTAGAATTTTGGCATGAGTCTAAAATTCGGTGCCCATAAAATATGTATGGCTAAAACCCAAAGAAAACTTTATTTATGGTCGTAACACGAAATAATGAAATACTATATGGTCATTTAGTGCATTTAATCTTGAATTAAATTGAATGTTCTTTTTTCCATCAAATTCAGTGTTTCTAACGTCTTCTTAAAAAAGAGAAGGAAAAAAATCAATATTGTCCAAGTACAAAACAAAAATGCCATTGCAAGTCATAGTGCTTAAATTTTGGGAAATTTATATTTCCTCCGTCTCAAAATAAGTAAAACATTCAAACTTTTCATTATTCTTAGAATTAGGGTTACGTTTGCAATATCACATTTAATGGTCTTTATCTTTCCTATGCTTCTTCTAACCACTATCTTAATTAGGCAAAAAATCGTCTGTCCCCATTCTGTATCCCCTTCTGTGTTCCCACGAATAGATATTTGACACATGTATATTTTTTTCTTATGGGTTCCACTATTTCTTTTAGGTTATAATTTTTTAATTAAAAATTTAATACATGTCATTTTCCTATTAGTGTGAGAGGGAAGGGGACACCGAATGAGGACAGAAGATTCCTAGCCTCTTAATTAATACTAAAAGAAAAGATGGGCAAAGATGAACAAACTCTTCATCTCACTCATATTTTCATTTTATATTTTTCAAGGTTTACAAGTAGTAGATACTCAACACAGTTGGATTATAATTACAACAAAAAAGTCTATTGCGACGTTTGTCATATGTCGCAATAAGGCAAAAAAACGTCGCTATAGATCTATACCAACATTTATTACAAATGTCGCGTAAACCTCGTATTTGTCTGTGTCGTTATGGTTTTTTATGACATTTGTTACAAGGGTCGGTACCTATTTATTACGACGTTTGTTGCGTCATTTTAAAGTGTATCAAAAGGTACTTTTGCCGACATTTGTAGATAATCGCAACAAGTCGTCTATTCCGACGTTTGTAAATATCGTGAATAAGTTGTTATTACGACGCTTTTTAAATAGTCGCAACAAAATATCTATTGTGACATTCGTAAATTTTGAAATCAAAGGCTAGCCGAAAGCTGAGCCAAGCCGAGTGTGAGCCTAGACAAATCGAGCCATTGAGTCTAGCCACCTTTGAATAATCGGAGCCGGAGCCTAGAGACAAGTCGAGCCGTCGAGTTTAGCCACATTTGAATAATATATAATAAATTTTCTCCCTACTCAAAGATATAGGAATTGAACACGCGACCTCCCTGCATGTATATCGTGCAATGGGCACTGAGTTAAATGATTATTTGTTGTTTGTTTCTCCTCCTATTATATTTATTATAATGGAATTTTTGGATTTTGTACCTTAACTTATTTTAATTTCTCTTTATGTTTTGAATTTTTATGAATCAAATTAAAATTAATACACTCTCATTAAAATTTTAATAATTAAATGTGTTTAATTTTCTTTAAAAAAAATATTTTAGAAACATAATCTTTGTATTTGTGTTTGTCTGAAAATGTCACGAGATCTAATGACAAAATATATAAATGTCGTTATATGAGTCGCAAAAAGTAACAATTTATAACAACATGTAATGTAAATGTCACTAACTAACATCAAATTGTCGGTAAGAACAAAAATTACTATAACTGTCTTATAAAATCCAAATATAGCGACGTTTGTATGAAATGTCACATGATTTAATGATGTTGTATATAAATGTTGATATATGAGTCGCAAAAGGTAACAATTCATAACAGCATTTAATGTACACGTCGCTAACTAACATCAAAATGTCGATTTTATCAATAATTATTATTACTGACGCTATGAGCGTATAAAATTCAAATTTAGCGACGTTTGTCAAAAAAGTCACAAGATTTAACGACATAGTAGATAAATGTCGCTATATGAGTCACAAAATGTAACAATTTATAACAACATTTAATTTAAATGTCGCTAACCAACATCAAAACGTCGTTTTGAACAACAATTACTATAATCGACGCTATGAAACGTCGTATAAAATTAAAACATTGCGACGTTTGTAAAAAGTGTTGCTTTAACTTACTCTTTTTTGTTTTAAGCGACATTTGATAAAAACATTGGTACAAAAACGTCGCAAAAAAATGTTTTTGTTGTAGTTCCTCCTTATTCAACTCTTAAATTTCATTGTAAATCTAAAGATGATGATCTAGGGGATCATTTCCTTTAGCCAAACGGAGAAAATCATTGGGATTTCTTGTCAACCCTTGGAGGGGACACATCGTTCTTTTGTCATTTTTATTGGAGTCCAAAAGAAAACACATTTGATGTGTATACATGGGAAATAGATGCAACCTACTGTGGGTTTAATCAATTTACTAAGAACAAACGTGTTTGGCAAGTAGCAGAGGATGATTTTCGTATTTGGAAAAGAATAGGTAATCACAAGAGTTGGAGAATGCTCCATGATTGGGGGAGGGGTAAAATAAATTAATGTATTATTACTAGTTTATTAATTATGTTTTCCCCAAATATTAAAGAATGATCTTTATGCGATCATTTAATTTTCAAAAAAAAAAGAAAGTATACATTCGTCTAGTCGTCAAAGTCAAGGCTTCCATACATATGAATATTTAATTTAAAGTCCATTCTCCGCTTCTTATGCTCCCTTTCTTACTTATAAAAAATATTTTTCAAAAAGTGTAATTGATGATTTACTAGACGTTTTCTTAAAATCTTATTATTTTTAGAGACTCTTTAATTTGCAAGAAAACTCAAAAGATTATTCGGACAAAATAGAAAAAATAGCCCCCGTAAGTCATTTTAATATCTGAACTCGGTCCCGTAACTATTTTTACGTTATTTTTTAGTCATATAACTAAATTTCTCTATAATTTTGGTCATAACCACCACTTGACCAAAATATTTAAGAGCAAAAAATGTCTTTCACCGCGAATTCGCCATATCCTCCATGGAAAAAACTTGTTCCTAAAAAATCAATGAACATATTCATGGGGTAAGAGCGGTGTACTTGGACTAGGTTTTTGCTTTGAAAACATACTTAATCAAGTTTTGGAAATGTTAATGCTACTTTTCTCTTTACTTCATACTTTTGTGGTAATAGAACCTCTGCATGCATTCTGCCAATTGACCAAAAGTTAGCTCACTCTGATTTCTTTTCTTCTTTTTCGTTTAAAACAAATTGCTAAGCTTTTTCAATGGAGTATAGGTTAAAAGTTTTGACTAAGTGATGGTTAATACTAAAATTACAGAGAAATTTTAGTTCTTATTGAAGGATACAAGTGATTATAGTTCAATACACAAAGCAAATGTAGTACAAAGACTACAAGATGAAGAAGACGAAGATTGTTATGATAATGAACTGGGAATGAGTTGGATAGATTGAACTATTGGATACGTGGGCCAAGTGGGATGTGTATAGATTTCTATATAGGCTTTTATATAGACTTGCATTTTCTTTATTAAATAGGCTGTGTAGTGGGTTGTTGTGATTAGCCCAAGCCCACGTGCTAATCACGTGGCCTTTTTAGTATACATCAGTTGACGGTTACACCCGTCTACTTTACCAAAATTAGAAGGGTATAAATAAGAATGAAGCTGTAGATTGTAAATTCATTCAGAAATAAAATTCTCTTCATCCATTGCTACTTTCTTCTGCTTTGTTCTTATTCTTCAATATGGTATCAGAGCATTAAATGCTCCTGCGATTTCTGTTTTTCTTGAGAGAATGTATTGAAAAAATTTGATCGAGTTCTTGTTTTTCCTGATTTGATTGCAACCTAGATTGATATATTTAGGATTGTAATTCTCTAGTTCTTCTTCAAGGAATTAGTAATTGTTCTTTTCTGATTTTGATATGGCAAAATCAGATCTTGCAGAAGTAGTAGCTGGACATCCTTTCTTTCTTCATCACACAGATAATTCTACTTTAGTATTGTTCCAGAAAGTTTTAACAGGTTCTAACTATCATTCATGGCGCAGAGCCATGAGAAGAGCTTTGGTGATTAAGGACAAGCTATGCTTCATTGAGGAAGTTCCAGGTTTTAATCCACCAAAGAAAGGAAACAAAAACTATACTACTTGGGAGAGAGCTGATCAAACAGTGATCACATGGATGACTAACACCATGACTTCAACCATATCACAAAGTGTGGAGTTCTTTAATACAAACGAATGGAAGTTTGGAAAGATTTAGAGAAAATGTACAAAAATTCCAATGCATTTAGATTAACAGACTTACTTGAAGAAATACATGCACTTAAGCAAGGAACACAATCTATAGAGATCTATTATACTCAATTGAAATGTTTGTGGGATGAACTATTAGCTTTAAGACCATTACCAATCTGTACTTGTGGGGGATTAAAAGACATGCAGAAATATGTAGAATCTGACTATGTAATTAGATTTCTTAAAGGCTTAAATGAGCAATTTACAGAAGTTAAATCTCATGTTCTGATGACTAAACCCATGCCTGGTATTGAAGAAGTTTTTGGATTGGCAAAACAACATGAAGATCAACTTAACTACAATACTAATCAAGTGACAACGCATGTGATGAATGTAAGAGGAAAATCTCATATTAGTGAAAGTATCAATTCTTCTTATGAAAATGAATTTAACAGTTCAGGAGTTAACAAGGATATGTCTGTTAATATGATGAGGAGCAATTATAACAATTCAAGAAGAGGAGGTGTTTCTTTTGGTGGAAGAAAACCATAGTCTTGTACTCATTGTGGAGGTATGGGTCATACAATTGACAGATGCTACAAAAAATTTGGATATCCACCAGGTTTTAGGGGTGATAAATTCAAAGGGAAATCACCTGCAGCTTGGAATAGTTTTGCACAGTCTAAAAACTATCATACTGATCAATTTCAAACAGGAAGAGGAGGAAATGATAGTAGTACTTCATTTAAGACTATGAATCATATGCAAGGTGGTGATGATTATGAAAGTAGTAATGGGCACAACTTGAAAAGCTTCAGTACAGAGCAACAACAACAATTATTCCACATGTTCAAGAACATGTCACCTGGTAATCTTGGATCTGTTGAACTCAATCCACAAGTGAATCAACTCACTTTAATAGCAACCACTGATCATGGAGGATTTAATGCTCCATCAGGTATAATGCTAAACTCTAAAACTCATACATGAATTCTTGATTCAGGTGCAACTGATCATGTAGTTTGCACTGATAGCTTCTTCATTAAATCTTATCCTGTACATAATATTTTCATCAAATAGCCTACTTCTATGTATGTTTCTGTTACTCTCAAAGGTACTATACAACTTGCATCTAGATTAATATTGAAAGATGTTTTGTATGTACCTGATTTTAACCTTAATGTTGTGTCTACTTATAAACTCACTTCTCAAAACAAATGTTGCGTGATCAATTATCCTGATTATTCTGATATACAGGACCTGTCAACTTGTTAGAAGATTATGACAGTTAAAATCTGGAGAGGCTTATACTTCTTTCTTCCTTCTGAATTGTTTTTTCTTTCCAATCATCCTTCGTTATTTCTAACTCATTAGCAATAATCAGGATCATTTTCCTGTTGTTTCTACTATTCAATGTAATGCTGAAGTTAAGGATTTACTTTGGCATTATAGGTTAGGTCATCTATCTTTGCCTAGATTACAACTCATCAAAAATATTCCTTCTGGAAGTTGTACTAAATCTAATGAATATGTTCTTTAGCTAAGCAACATAGATTGCCATTTCAGCTTAGGACTTCTGATGTAAAGAGAAGTTTTGATTTGATACATATGGATGTATGGGGTCCTTATAAAGAGGCTGCAGTTTATAATCAGAATTTTTTTCTTACTATTGTTGATGATTATTCAAGATTCACTTGGGTTTTCCTATTTCAATCTAAATCTGATGTTCTTAATACTGTTACTTCATTTTATACCTTTGTTGAAACACAATTCTCTACCAAGATTAAAACTATAAGGACTGATAATGGGACAGAATTTATCATGTCACATTTCTATTCTTCTAAAGGTATTCACCATCAAACTTCTTGTTCTTATACCCCTCAACAAAAAGGTCTTGTTGAGAGAAAACATCAACACATTTTGAATGTAGCTAGATCATTGAGGTTTCAATCTAATATCCCCTCGTCATATTGGGGTTTTTTTTATCAAACATGCCACATATCTTATCAACCTAACACCCTCACCCATCATAAAAAACCAATCTCCTTATGAAAGATTGCATAATCGATTCCTAGTTATGAAAATTTGAAGGTCTTTGGGTGTTTAAGCTATGCTTGCATCGTTGAACATGGGAGAGGAAGTTTGATCCTAGAGGAAAAAAATGTGCTTACCTAGGCCAGTCATCTACTTCTAAAGGCTACATTTTGTTGGATCTTGATACTTTGCAGCTTTTTGTTTCAAGACATGTACTATTTTTGGAACATGTTTTTCCTTTCATAAAAGATACGTCATCTAATTCTTCTTTTGAACCTACTCTTCTTACTGATTAACATATGTCATTTGATGACTTATTTACTATCACTGAGGTAACTTCTATTCCTTCTACATCTCTTCTTGATCATATAACTGATCATAGTCCTTCCTCTAGTACTTCTAGTTCTTTATTGCCTAAATCCACATCTACACCTTCTATTAAGCTTGTGCCTCAAAGATCTTGCAGACAACAGGTTCCACCTGCACATCTCAAAGATTTTGATTGTAATACTCTTAAACTCATATCACCTCATACACTCAATCTAGTAATCTCATATGAACAGTTGCATCAGGAACAAAAATCTTTTGTATTTTCTTTGGATGTTATGCAGGAACCTCATTCATATTTGGAGGCAGTTAAACATAAACATTGGAGAGCAGCTATGAAAGATGAAATAGATGCTTTGGAAGCTAATCACACTTGGATTATGACTTTGTTACCTATAGGCAAAACTGCCATAGGTAATAAATGGGTATACAAGATCAAGTTGCATTCAGATGGTAGTATTGAGAGATACAAGGCAAGATTAGTTGCCAAAGGGTATACTCAGCAGTCAGGGGTTGATTATCTCAATACATTTTCCCCAGTAGCCAAGATGACATCCATAAGGACACTGCTAGCTATTGCAGCAAGTAAAGGTTGGCATTTGCATCAATTAGATGTCAACAATGCTTTTTTACATGGGGAGTTACAAGAGGAAATCTATATGCTTCCTCCTCCAGGCTATCAAAATACTTCAAATCAGGTTTGCAAACTCATAAAGTCTATATATGGATTAAAACAATCAAGTAGAGAGTGGAATTTCAAATTGACCAAGACTTTACTTGCAATGAATTTTGTTCAATCTTGGCATGATTATAGCCTATTCATCAAGAAGACCGATTCTCGTTTTTATAGCACTTCTAGTTTATGTGGATGATATTGTTTTAACTAGTAATAGTTTGGCTGCTATAACTGAAGTTAAACAAGTGCTGCATGCTCAGTTTAAAATTAAGGACTTAGGAATTTTAAAGTTCTTTCTTGGACTTGAAATTGTGAGAATGACAGTGGGATTTTTCTTTCTCAAAGAAAGTATGCCTTGGAACTATTAGCAGCAGAAGGTTTCCTTGATAGTAAGCCTTCATCTACACCTATAGATCCTACTGGTAAATTTACACACACAGGCTCAGAATCCTTTGAAGATGTCACAGCTTACAGAAAGGTCATTGGGAAATTGTTGTATCTCACTGTGACCAGACCTGATCTTTCATACAGTGTTCAACAACTCTCACAATTTCTTGATTGTCCTACAGTTCTGCAGCATAAAGCCACACACATGATCCTTAGATATGTCAAGAAGGCTCCTGGACAGGGTTTATTTTTCCCATCTCATTCATCTTTACAACTTAAAGGATTCACAGATAGTGATTGGGCTGGTTGCCCAGAGACCAGAAGGTTTGTGACTGGATTTTGCATGTTTCTGGGTGAAGCTTTAATCTCATGGAAGTCTAAAAAACAACATACAGTATCTAGAAGTTCTGCTGAAGCAGAATACAGGGCCATGGCTATGGCTGCCTGTGAAATTCAATGGCTAATAAATCTCTTAGCTGATTTTGGTATAGTTCAAGTTCAAGCTGTACCTTTGTATTGTGACAGTGAAAGTGCACTACATATTGCTGAAAATTCGGTATTCCATGAACGTACTAAGCATATTGAAATTGATTGTCATGTGGTCAGAGAAAGATTGATGGCTGGGGTTCTTAGACCTCTACCTATAACTTCAGCAAAACAGCTTGCTGATCTTTTTACCAAGCCTCTTCCTACAACAAGATTCTGTTTTCTTATTAAATTGTTAGGCTTGGTCAACCTATACTCCGGTTCAGCTTGCGGGGGGGGGGGTGGTATTGAAGGATACAAGTGATTATAGTTCAATACACAAAGCAAATGCAGTACAAAGACTACAAGATGAAGAAGAAGAAGAAGATTGTTATGATAATGAACTTGGAATGAGTTGGATAGATTGAAGTATTGGATACGTGGGCCAAGTGGGATGTGTATAGATTTCTATATAGGCTTTTATATAGACTTGCATTTTCTTTATTAAATAGGCTGTGTAGTGGGTTGTTGTGATTAGCCCAAGCCCACGTGCTAATCACGTGGCCTTTTTAGTATACATCAGTTGACGGTTACAACCGTCTACTTTACCAAAATTATAAGGGTATAAATAAGGATGAAGCTGTAGATTGTAAATTCATTCAGAAATAAAATTCTCTTCATCCATTGCTACTTTCTTCTGCTTTGTTCTTATTCTTCAATAGTTCTATATTTAAAAATAACGTAAAAATTGTTCCGGCTTCGGATTCTAAAAATACTTTTGTTGGCACCAATTTTATCATTTTCTCTATTTTTAGTTCGGAGTATTTTTAGAATGGCCAAGAAAGTTCGTAATCAATGTACATTTAAAGGGAAAATTAAGTTGCAAAAAATGGACATAGTACTACTAGTCAATGCTGGCGTGTCTCCACAAGTAAACAAGAAGAAGAATCAATTAGAGGGACAACATGTATCTCCTTCCCGGCTTGGTAAAAAAAAATATTTTTTTATTTTTCGAGGTTTTAATTTGATTAATACTATTGTTATATTTATAAAGATTATAGGATTGTACGGAAACTATTTTGTCTGAAGAACATAAGAGCGAAATTCGTGGCTATCTTTATAACCATAAGGTACTTAA
The DNA here is from genome assembly GCA_026122235.1 of Vinca minor. NCBI lineage: Eukaryota > Viridiplantae > Streptophyta > Magnoliopsida > Gentianales > Apocynaceae > Vinca > Vinca minor. Next base: position 6,094,650 of record JAOCZM010000161.1, on the reverse strand, counting down.
ACAGATAAACAACGTCAAGAAGGCTTTGGCCCAGTGGACAAGGTCTTGACTTGTGACCAACACCCGCCTCCAACGTTAAGGCAAATAAAATTCGCTAGAATTAGGGTGCTAAAGAAAAACCCATTCTCCTAATTCAAAACTAGCATAAGACTTTTTGTTCTAATCTCTCCCAGTAGGCAAAACTGCTTTAGTTTCTTCCATGTCCTCATCATACTACCATTGATTGAATAATATCAATCATTACTTAAGTTATATTTTAATTAGTAATTTGATAAGAAATAAACAAGAAAATCTACTGTATGAAAGTCTACAAATGCGACGTTCTACTGGATGATAAGTGTATTTGAATTAATTGTTTATTGAGAATTTTTAACTCCTAAAAGTAAATTAATGGAGATCCGCTCGCATTGACTAGTAGTACTACGTCCATTTTTTCAATTTAATTTTCGCTTTAAATGTATATTGATTACGAAGTTTCTTGGCCATTCTAAAAATATTTTTAATAGGAGTATTACATTTTAGGAGTACGGGAAAGTCTGGCCTGTAACCGTTTTATTGGGACCGGCTCCACTTTCTCTATTACTCCACGTCTCAATTATTTCTCTTACTCCCCAGTATCACATTTCTTTTTTAAACATAAGAGAAAATAATTCTTGTATTAACTATTGAATTTAGAAAGTCCAAATCTAAAAGTTTTTTTAATAGATACACAACAAAAACTGAGTCCTCCAATTTTTAAGGCCTGCGGTCGAATATTTTGAACATGCATAAAGAAATTGTCATTGCTCATGAACCTGGACCTGGGTGATCTATCCATCCATGACAGATCAGTCTTGAGAAGAGCCCTAAGGTTTTACTCAACTCTCCAGGCAGAAGATGGGCATTGGCCTGGTGATTATGGTGGTCCTTTATTTCTCCTTCCCGGCTTGTTAAAAAAATATATATATATATATATATCTTACTCTTTATTTTTTATTTTTCGAGGTTTTAATTTGATTAATACTATTAGGGGTGTTCATGGTTCGGTTTGGTTCGATTTTATACATTTTTCAAACCAAACCAGAATATTCGGTTTGGAAATTTTGAAACCAATCCAAACCATTTAAAATCTCAAACCGATGCATTCGGTTTGGTTTGGTTTGGATTGGATTGGTTTGGTTGCTCGGTTTTGCGATACACAAAAATATTGATTATAAAGTTTTAAAAAAAAAAATTTAATTAGTTAGTTGCTAAAAAAAAATTTAAAAAAATATGCCTATTATTTTATCAAGGTAAACACAATAAAGAAAACAAAATAATAAAACATAAATTCTTTGTCTTGATCCTTACACTTCAAACAAATTACTTCAAAATCATCCTACAATAAAAAAGAAAAACACAAAAATTACATAATTATTAGTTCAAAATAGTGAAATACAATAAAATCTTTTGGTAAATCTAAAATCGCATATCAAATGATGACTTTTTAATCTCTTGGTTTAACACTTGAAGAACTTGCACTTGAAAATTCTAGAATGAGATACAAAAGTTAGCAATTATACTAGAAATCATTTTAAGGAAAAATATATTTTATTGCAAAAAAGTCCTTTAATATATATTATATTATATATTATATATATTCGGTTTGGTTCGGTTTGGTTTATAATTTTTTTTAAACCAAACCAAAAATTCGGTTTTAATTTATCTCAAACCGAAAGCAGTCCAATGCACCGCTCAAACCGAAAATTCGATTTTAATTGGTTTGAATCGGTTTGGATTGGTCGGTTTCGGTTTTTCTTGAACACCCCTTAATACTATTGATATATTTTGTATTTATAAAGATTATAGGATTGTACGGAAACTATTTTGTCTGAAGAACATAAGAGAGAAATTCGTGCCTATCTTTATAACCATAAGGTACTTGAAAACATAAACAACCATTCTTCTCCATTCAAAACTAGCATAAGACTTTTTGTTCTAATCTCTCCCCACTATCACATGCTTTTCTCTTACTCCCTACTATCACTTTCTCTATTACTCCACGTCTCAATTATTTTTTATAGGAGTATTACATTTTAGGAGTACGGGAAAGTCTGGCATGTAATCGTTTCATTGGGACCGCCTCCACTTTCTCTATTACTCCACATTTCAATTATTTCTCTTCACTTTCTCTATTACTCCACGTGTCAATTATTTCTCTTACTCCGCAGTATCACTTTTTTTTTAAAACATAAGAGAAAATAATTCTCGTATTAACTATTGAATTTGGAAAGTCCAAATCTAAAAGTTTTTTTAATAGACACACATAACAAAAATTTTGAATCCTCCAATTTTTATGGCCTACGGTCAAATACTTTGAACATGCATAGAGAAATTGTCACTGCTCATGAACCCGGACCTGGGTGATCTATCCATGACAGGGAATTCTTGAGAAGAGCCCTAAGGTTTTACTCAACTCTCCAGGCAGAAGATGGGCATTGGCCTGGTGATTATGGTGGTCCTTTATTTCTCCTTCCCGGCTTGTTAAAAAAAAAAAAAAAAAAACTCTTTATCTTACTCTTTGTTTTTTATTTTTCGAGGTTTTGATTTGATTAATACTATTGATATATTTTGTATTTATAAAGATTATAGGATTGTACGGAAACTATTTTGTCTGAAGAACATCAGAGAGAAATTCGTGGCTATCTTTACAACCATTCTTCTCATTCAAAACTAGCATAAGACTTTTTGTTCTAATCTATAGTTTCATCATTAAAAAATGTTGTGGATCTACAGTTTCATCATTTTTAACTTTTTTCAGCCACTTTCATCCCTAAAGATTTTACGAGCAGAGAAGCCATTTTTATCATTCTGTCAAATAATTGTCTAAAAACAGTCAAAATTGATGAAACTGTAGATCCACAACATTGCAGCTTGGAGTGAAATCAACATCTATCACCACAAACTCAAACTTAAGATCTTGAAATTCATTTACTGTTCGTAAAAAATGTCTGCTCGTAAAATATTTGGGGATGAAGAAAGTTAAAAAAAGTTTAAAATAATGAAAGTGCCTGCTTGAAAATTATTTGATGACCAAAAAAGTTTAAAAAACTTGAAAACACTACTAGGAATATAGCTTGTTGCGACGAGATTTTTTGCGTCGGGCGTTTACCATTACAAATAATTGTCATTTGCGTCAAGAATGACACACCAACGCAAATAACAGTACGACGTCGTTTCGGGATATGCATTTACGACCGCGAATTACTATTTGTGTCAGCAAATTAATTCGTCGTGAAAAGGGGATTATATGCGATGGGCTTCAATCGACGCAAGAATTTTCGCCACAAATAATCAAAATTTGCGACGAGATTCTCCCGTCACATATGAAGTTGATGCAAATGACCAAATTTGCGACGGACTTCGTTTGATGCAAAAGGTTTTGCCCCAAATAACCAAAAATTGCGATGGAATTCTCCCGTCACGTATAAAGTTGATGCAAATGATCAAAATTGTATTACTAGTTTTGGTAGTGAATTTTCTCGCCGCAACCCGTAAAATAATTATTTTAAAAAAATCTTTACTCCAAAGTAGTATAGTATGAATTGTCAGGAATTGAATACAACCCCCGTCTGATTGAAAAAATAAAAGTTCTAACCATAAACCAATAGACCACAAGAACTTTTATTATATATTAACTATAAATTAGTAACTATAAAACAATAGTAATCGATTAATACTATATTAAAATTTTGATCTAATTTTTTTAGAAATTGTAAAATAATTAATAATTAATTTCTGTTTTCACCGTTATATGTTAATGTCATATTATTTTTACAAGAAATATTATATTTATTTATTTTATTCTACAAGAAATGGTAGCATTGTTGAATCAAGACTTCCGGCTCAAGACTATACGTCCCGGTTTAATCTGCTCAAATAATTAAAAAATAAAATTTAAATTTACTTAAAAACCTGAAATTCGGTAATTTGTAAAAAAGAAAAAAACTAAAAATTAATTACCAAAATTTAAAACAGCCCGCCACTAATTTAACATCTTAGTTGAAAATGAAAACTTAGCCGCTAGTATTTTTCAATGTGATGAAATACATCCGCCCACTTTTTACTTCCCCATTTTATCGCTCTCTCTCTGTCTCTCTCCATCATCTCTTTTAACCACCGATTTTTCACCCCACCCCACCCTGCTCATCTCTTTTCAACAATCTTTGCTCTCCTCATTAGTACAATAACTGCTATGGAGAGGTATCAATTGTTGTTAAAATCTGTTTTGAATTGTTATTGTATGAAGTTGCAATTTTAGGGTTTCAAAAAGAGGGAACACTTATACTTTCCTTCTTTAATTTCTCTGTATATTTTATTTCGCTGGTGATTCATGCTCAGCCTGTCAAAGGTACTTTGTCTTTCTGAATTATGATTCCAAGTATTGTTTGTTGCCTCTGTTTCTTGAATGGTTATAGGCTCTGATTTTGTATTTGGAGCTTATTTTGGCCTCAGGATCTAATCGTAAAGATTAACGAGAGATCATATTTGGACCAGCAGTTATTATTATTATTTTTTCCTTTTTTTTCTTTTCTCATCATGTTTTTTGTGGGAGCTTGGACGAGAAAGATAGAGAGTAAAAAGTATTACCTAATATTCTTATTTCATTACTAGAAAACTTAAACTAATCGTTATTTTTGCTGAAAAGGTAAAATCATATTATTTATCTCATGTTTGATGGGTTTTTCCTTTTATTGTTTTTAATGAAGTAATAATTCAGCATATTACTTTTGTTCAGAGCACATTAATGAGAAATTTTGTACGATTACGCTAAGGCTTATCTTAGTAATAGACATGTGAGACCAATTCTGAAATTAAGATTTGAGATGATGTTAAAATTAAGTCATGTGTTTGTTGATTAGTCTGAACGTTCGAAAATCAAATTGATGTTTGAACAGATGGAGTAGAAATAATGGAAATCAAGTTTGTATATGCTTATGGTATGAAACACTTGACTTAATCTGGAAAAGTTTATATATTGGTTTCTCTGCACCTTTTATTTGAATAGTTTTTAAGAATATATATAATTGTTTAACAAGCATCTTGCTGTGTCTTGTCCAATTTATAATAAATATAAATTGTCATCATAAATAGGTATGCGACTATACATGTTCTAGACACTTAAGCTTCCAACAAGGATAAATTTTACTGGTAAAGTCCTGCACTTCCACAAGTCAAATATGTTGCTATTCATGTTGGTACAATGTTAATTATCTAGAAGTTAAACCCCTTTGTCTCTCAACTTTAATTCGTCCTTTTACAAAATTTCAAAGAACAAAAAAGTTCTTATTACTCTCTAGTTTCCACTCCACTCTATTCATCATGAATAAGACCGACTTTCCATGGAACTTACCTTGGCAAATTATGTTAATTGCTTTTTCCTTGAAGCATCTTCCACTTTTTGGCTTCTCGTGAGAGTTCATATAAGATTTCTTATTCTAATTTCTCTAGTGTATCAAGTAAATTGGTTTTGGTACACTAACCTCCATTAACATGTTCTGTTAGCTATGCATCATTCAAGTAAAAAATACCATTTGCATCGGACATGGTCATATCTAGCAATTGTAGCATCTTAGATAAAAAAATTTACTCGTACACTATCAAATGACATTGCCCTGCTCTATTTTCTCTAGTGTATCTCTGTCACTTAAAATGATTTCACATTCACTTTACTAACGTGTGTTTTAGCTACCCATCACCTATGTTACTCGAACTCTTCGTTTATGTCTGCCGTACCCGTGTCGACAGGACACGACATGTGTATGGGTATGGCATATTTACCGGATCTGGTAAACACTGATAAGGCTCTTTGTTGTAGATGTTTAAGTACCCGACACCTAAATACATACCCATACTCGACACCTGTACCCGAGTCCGAGTAACATAGTCCATCACTAGAATAAAAGAATGTGTGACTCAAAATTTATATCCAATAGTGCTTTCCTATGAACTAATGCACAACTATTATTTTGCTGAAACACTCTTTCACTTTCAATTTATTTCAATCTCAAATTTCTCATTAATGACTAAATTTCACATGTATATTGTAGGATTCAGTTTGCTCTTCATCTTTTAAGGCATAGCAGATTTGAGACTCTTGGAGCACTTGAGATTTTCGGCGTGCTTTTGGCTATTGGTGGAAGTTTTGCGTAGCATGCTATATATGTTCTCATGGTAATATTTCTCATTTTGTTCCCAAATTTGTTCTATTTTGAACTTGGGTTTCCTTAACATTGTATGAATAGTTAATATGATTTTTGAATTACAGTTTGGTTCTTTTCTTAGGATCTTGAGCGAGATCCCTGCATAACCATTATATGAGTTCTCTGTGCCACTGATTGTGATGTACTCTTGCTGATTGGAACTATGTAACAAGTGAAAATTATGGTTTATCTAGAAATTCTTGCTTTAATTTATCGTCCTTCTTCTGTCTAGGTTTTTACAATCTCATTTGACTTATTTAATTTTTGTGGAAGATTATAATCGTCTCCAAAAAGTCGTTGAGCAGATGCAGGTAGACTTTCATGTTCACACCATTAACATAAAGTATAGACTAATTACCAAAGAAATTTGGTGATAATAATTGGTACGTATAGGTTTTGATGATATATAAAAGGCCAGGACACAAATCGGTCCTCTTAAGGGGATTTGATATCATTATCTTTAAATTCTCACTTAACGTGAAATAGTAGAAATGATTTAAGTTAACCTGATTTCGAGGAGTCTTATGGAAATTTGTGCTAGCCTTGATTGGAGAGAGGCATCTAAAATGCCAAAGCAATATAATGTTGAACACTGTCTGTCTGTTTGTTTAATTAGTTTGAAATTTTCATTTGTTCCAGTAGAAATGAACCGAGTGCCATTAAATGTGGTTTTCATTAGGTATGCATGAGATTGATCATGTTCTTTAAAATTGTGGTGTTTTCATTAGGTAAATCTTGGGGAAAAGGAAAGTCAAGTAGCTGAAGTTAAGAGACTTTGCTCTGAGAAGCAGGACATGATATCGCATTTGGAACAAGATCTTGCAAGTTGCAAAATCGAATTGAATGAGAGAGAGTCTAGGATAAATGAAGTTTTGCAAGTCCAGGCATTTCATTTTGGATCTTGCGGTAGACAGAGTCACTACAGTCCCTCTTGGTATAGATTTTTAGGTAACTGGATTATTTCTTTATCCTCGTTGTCTTGTTTTGCAGGCATCATTAAAATCAGAACTTGAGAGGCGAGAGGAAAATTGTATCTCATTTCAAGGTTTCCTGGTCTATTTTGTTTTGTTTTGTTTTGTTTGTTGGACTAATAATGTGAATTGTTGAGTACCATTTTATATATATCCGATACTTGTCCCTTCTATTTCCCGGTGCTACGCTTCATTCCCGCAGTAGAAGTATGAGACCTTGTTGAAGGAAAATGAAGGTTTGAGCAAAGAGAATCTAGCTCTTTCCAAATAGTTGGAGGATGCTAGACAAGGTTTCCATTCTTGTCTTTAGAGAATGCAAAAGAATAAGAGATATTATGCTTGCATATCAATTTGTAATCATTTGAGTTTCCTACTATTATTGCAATCCTCAAGGAAACAAACGAAAAAAGAAGAGAAATGGGGATGGTTTGGTTAAGGATGAGGTCATGTGGTTTCCACGCTATACTAATATTTAGTTCTCTTTCGAGGAAAAAAGGATTTCGGGAGATACTGCAAGTGAACAGGACCATGAAAGAAAATGAGAAGGAGAAAGACACTAGGATATAAGTATGAATGATGCTTTGTCCTTTTTGTTTGTCCCTTTTAATTTTATATTTTCTTTCTTAATGTCTGGCTAAAGAAGTGATTGCAATTTATGCAAGATGTTGGAAAAAAAATTGCTTTGAGAGGTTGAGAGAAGATCATAAAGTAGAGAAAGCTAAGCGAGATGAAAGCACATAAGGCATTTGACTCTTATGATTATATTCTCCGGGTATGCGGTATGGTTACACATAAAAAAGACCGATAGATTTGCCAATCGGTTGTTTGATTAAAGAAACAATTAAGTTTTAGCTGTTTAAGATTACATTTTCTATTTTCGAGTTCTCTATCTCTCGTCCATGCATGCATATCAAATTAAAGAAGCGAAGCTGGGCATTGTCTATCTCCCAAATGAGTACTGCTACTCGCATGCATGTAGATGCTTATAAGATGGAAAATATTCTTACAGGGCGCCTTTTTCTCGATCGAGTATGATATCACTTTTACAAGCTAGAAGAAATTAGGAATATATAACTAATAGATTGTCCATGATTGTTCTTCTTGAGTTCGTGTTAGTAAACATTGGAGTAAATTCCATATATTGTGAGTCATGGATACATGATATTTACCTCTGTTTTTATTGTTAAACAGGATTGGTGCCAGCATCACCACCACCGTCACAACCGAGAATGAGAATAAGAGTATGCTAAGCGGCCCGATAGAACTGGCAGAGATCAAATACATGAAAAGCTTATAAATGAAGAGTACCTTATTTGCTTTGCGGGCTTTGAAGGAGATCAGAAGGGGAAGTTCTGGTCTTTTTTTACATTCTAGGTGTATATGTTTCTGAGAATATTTGAGGTGTGTTTGTATTTGATTGTTTTTAGTATAATATTTTTTCCAGGTATTAGTGTAATATTTTACTCATTGATGGATGGTTTTTTTGACTAGTTGATTGTATAATTGTTAATTAATAAAAGAGCTACAAATCAGGGTAGTCAACAAAAATTACTAGCGTCGGGCTTACATTACTGGCAACAAATAAAATTTAATAGTGACTTTATTTATTGTGTTGCTAAATATTATTTTTGATGATTTTTATTGGACGGGAAAATTAAAATTATTCTTTTTTTGCAACGGAAATATTTTATCTTGTCAGTGTAAAAATAATTTGAGTTTTGCTATAGCGTCGAGATAAATGTTATATGTGACAGATTGTCCCATTGCAAAAAAATTATAAATATAATATTATTATATCATTTGCGACGGTTTAAAACTATTTTCGTCAGATTGTGCCATTGCAAAAAAATAATAAACAAATTTTATTATAATACTTGCGACGCTGAAAAACTATTTTCTACAGTATATAAGGTGTCGCAAAAAGTGTTTTTGTGTCGGTTGTTGCGTCGGATATTATAAGCGACACAAAAAGTAGTCGTTTTTGCCAAGTTTTCATGTCGGAAAAAATGCGTCGCAAATAGAAAAATTCCCATTGCAAAAACTAATTGCGTCAGGCGCTTTCCGTCGCAAAGTTTTTGCGGCACCTTTCCTTGCGACCCTTCAATTGCCGTCGCATGACCGACGCAAAAGGGTTTTCTCGTCGGCAAAGGTACTTGTTGCGGCAGGCGCCGCCTGACGCAAAAGTTAATTTTTTTAGTAGTGAAATGATAAAAATGGCAGGACGAAAGTTAGTTGATGACTATTTTGGCTATTAATTCCATGGGAAATAGATGCAACCTACTGTGGGTTTAATCAATTTACTAAGAACAAACGTGTTTGGCAAGTAGCAGAGGATGATTTTCGTATTTGGAAAAGAATAGGTAATCACAAGAGTTGGAGAATGCTCCATGATTGGGGGAGGGGTAAAATAAATTAATGTATTATTACTAGTTTATTAATTATGTTTTCCCCAATTATTAAAGAATTATCTTTATGCGATCATTTAATTTTCAAAAAAAAAAAAAGTATACATTCGTCTAGTCGTCAAAGTCAAGGCTTCCATACATATGAATATTTAATTTAAAGTCCATTCTCCGCTTCTTATGCTCCCTTTCTTACTTATAAAAAATATTTTTCAAAAAGTGTAATTGAGGATTTACTAGACGTTTTCCTTAAAATCTTATTATTTTTAGAGACTCTTTAATTTGCAAGAAAACTCAAAATATTATTCGGAGAAAATAGAAAAAATGGCCCCCCGTAAGTCATTTTAATATCTGAACTCGGTCCCGTGACTTTTTTAACGTTATTTTTAGTCATATAACTAGATTTCTCTATAATTTTGGTCATAACCACCACTTGACCAAAATATTTAAAGAGCAAAAATGTCTTTCACCGCAAATTCGTCATATCCTCCATGGAAAAACTTGTACCTAAAAATCAATGAACATATTCATGGGATAAGAGCGGTGTACTTGGAATAGGTTTTTGCTTTGAAAACATACTTAATCAAGTTTTGGAAATGTTAATGCTACTTTTCTCTTTACTTCATACTTTTGTGGTAATAGAACATTTGCATGCATTCTGCCAAATGACCAAAAGTTTTTAGCGCCTGAAGGCGAAGAGCGGAGAGTACCCTAAATAGGGAAGATTGAAGCATGCCCCATGCCTGGGGAGGGAAGATAAGCCTCATAAAGAGGAGAAATTATTTGCCCCATTATGAGGAGATATAGGAATCGAACACGGGGACCTCCAGCCCGCTGTTCGAGTACTTTCTACCACTTGCAGGTTCTCGATTCCCACTCGATTTCTTTTCTTCTTTTTCCTTTAAAACAAATTGCTAAGCTTTTTCAATGGAGTATAGGTTAAAAGTTTTGACTAAGTGATGGTACTTAATACTAAAATTAAATTGCACGTGAAAGAATACATAAATTCCATATTTGATTACTTTATACATAAAATATAGTATATTGTATTGTAGGATTTTATATTCAGAATATTTTTTCCGTTTGTTTGTTTCTTTTCTTTTCTCTTTTTTTTGTAAAATGTAACTTCTATATATGCCTCAATCATTAGTGAGGTGGCAGTTACCCCAACATCTTTTGAAATGTTAAAACTTTATGTTGACGGGTCGAATAATATCAATCGTTACTTAAGTTATATTTTAATTAGTAATTTGATAAGAAATAAACAAGAAAATCTACTGTATAAAAGTGTATTTAGTCTATAAATGCGACGAACTACCCGCAATATGTCGCGAAGGTCTATAAGTGTATTTGAATTCATTGCTTATTGTGAATTTTTAACTCCAAAAAGTAAATTAATGGAGATCCGCCCGCATTGACTAGTAGTACTACGTCCATTTTTTCATTTTAATTTTCGCTTTAAATGTATATTGATAACGAAGTTTCTTGGCCATTCTAAAAATATTTTTATAGGAGTATTACATTTTAGGAGTACAGAAAAGTCTGGCCTGTAATCGTTTCATTGGGACCGCCTCCACTTCTCTATTACTTCACGTCTCAATTATTTCTCTTCACTTTCTCTATTACTCCACGTCTCAATTATTTCTCTTACTCCCCAGTATCAGATTTTTTTTTTTAACATACGAGAAAATAATTCTCGTATTAACTATTGAATTTGGAAAGTCCAAATCTAAAAGTTTTTTTAATAGACACACATAATAAAAACTGAGTCCTCCAATTTTTAAGACCTGCGGTCGAATACTTTGAACATGCATAGAGAAATTGTTACTGCTCATGAACCCGGACTTGGGTGATCTATCCATGACAGATCAGTCTTGAGAAGAGCCCTAAGGTTTTACTCAACTCTCCAGGCAGAAGATGGCCATTGGCCTGGTGATTATGGTGGTCCTTTATTTCTCCTTCCCGCGGGCTTGTTAAAAAAAACTCTTCATTTTCTATTTTTCGAGGTTTTGATTTGATTAATACTATTGATATATTTTGTATTTATAAAGATTATAGGATTGTACGGAAACTATTTTGTCTGAAGAACATCAGAAAGAAATTCGTGGCTATCTTTATAACCATAAGGTACTTAAACACAAACAACCATAAGACTTTTTGTTCTAATCTCTCCCCACTATCACTTTCTCTATTAATAAATTGTTTTTCTTACATTGGGCTCCACTTCTCAATTATTTCTCTTTCCAATTGAAAACAAAGTAACACAAAAAGTTTTGGATTCATTGACAAGTGGAGCCCAATGAAAGAAAGACAATTTAGTCCCAATGAGAGACTTTTCCCAAACTTTACATCTAACCTAAACACAACGTGATTTGGTCAAAAAATCCTTTGTCCCGTTCCTCTTCTCATCCCTATTCCCAACCAATCACAATTAATCCTGTGTATATATAATTAAAAAAAATATTTATATAGTAAATTCTGATTGTTTGGGACAGGAATGGGGACAGAAATGAAGACAGATGATTTTTACCCCGTGATTTGCATGGTTATTCAAGAAGTGGCAAAAAATCCTCTGTCCCAATTTCTATCTCCAGCCAATCACAATTCACCATGTGTATATATAATTGAAAAAAAAATTTATATAGTAAATTCTTATTGATTGGGGAAAGGGATGAGGATAGGAATGGGGATAGAGAATTTTCACCCCAAAAGTAGTACTACTTGCATGAGTATATAATGGTATCTTTAACTTAGCAAAAAAAAAAAAAAAACTTATAAAAAATATAATAAATTAAATTAAATCCTTTGAACAAATTTAGTATGAATTTGGGTCTATATATATAGCTAGTCTAGTAAAGTGTTATTCTGCAACCTTTTCTTTAAACTCTTATCTAGTAAACCCTAAAGCAAAACTTCCTCATCTCTTGCCATCATGTCATTTGGTCCAAATGCTGACCTTTATGGCTCCTTAGGCTTAATCAAGAATCCCGACGGCTCCTTCACACGGTCTGCCCCAGCCGATCCAACCAACCCTTTTCATTTCAGCAAAGACATAACCATAAACCAACGTAAAAACACTTGGGCTCGATTATTTTTACCTCGAAAATCATTTGCCAAGAAATTGCCCATCGTGGTTTATTTTCACGGTGGAGGTTTCGTGGCAACAAGTGCAGTCACACCCTTGTATTACAATCTCTATAATCCAATCATCGAGATCCCAGCAATCCTCATTACTGTTGAGTATCGTCTTGCTCCAGAGCACCGCTTGCCTGCAGCTTATGATGATGGCATGGAAATGTTGCACTGGATAAAAAATTCCACCGATGAATGGTTGACTAAATATTGCGACGTTTCCAATTGTTTTCTCTTGGGCTCAAGTTCGGGGGGCAACATTGCATATCATGTGGGCTTACGCGCCGCTTCTAGCACAAATGCTCTCAAGCCACTTGAAATCAAAGGTCTGATTATGCATTATCCATATTTTGGTGGAGTGGGGAGAACAGAATCCGAGATTAGATTGAAAGATGATAAGGTATTGCCGTTAAGATTGAATGATCTTGCATGGGATTTAAGTTTACCAATGCATGCTAATCGAGATCACAAGTATAGTAATCCAGTGAAAGGCATGAATATAGACGTAATTGAGCGGATTAAACTTTTGAAATGGAAGATTTTGTTGGTTGGCTATTATGGGGATCCATTGATCGATAGACAAATTATATTTGTGAAGAAATTAGAAAAACTCGGTGTTTCAATAATAAGTATATTTGATAAAGGGTCTCATGGTGTCGATGTGTTTGATCCATCAAAGCGTGAAGTACTCATCAACCAATTGAAGGAGATCATACGATCTTCTAACTGTTCGTCAATCGAAAATGCTTAAATTGATTAGAACAAAAGGAGAGTAAAAAGTAGGGTAACTCTTGCTGTTATTGGTAAGAATAACTCTGTTTGTTATTTTACACTTTTACCCTTCGTTTGCTCCAATTAATCGAAGTCTAGGGGTTTGGGGGACGGATAAATTAATGAGGAGGATGGTATAGAATCCATTTTTTATTGCTCCGCTAAGTAATATCGAAAGTATTATACGTCTGTAAAACTATTCAATAAACTATTAAAATGGTAAATAAAGTATATATATATGTGTGTTTACCCCGAACCCGTCTCACATATCTCGAAAATTTGTGAGCGTGAGCTGAGGTGATATGAGTGTGAGCTGAGCGTGAGCTTAATATTCAAGCTCGCTTCTTATGTGAGCTGAGCGTGAGCTTGACCCCGCTCAACCCGAAAAAAACTCGAACCCGAATAAGATTAATATAATTAAAATATTATATATATACATATACACACACACACACTAATTTAAAAAAAAAACTTATATACATTATAATTATAATGTGTGGATTAACTCAATAGTCTTCTTTTTGTTTATTCTTGTCCAAATTTAGTTTTAAGGCTCATTGTATTATGATATTCTTGAGACAGGATTTTCGTTTTGTTCTCTAATATAAATGAGCTTTGGAAGCTCGTGAGCTAAGCTCGAGCTCGTGTTAAAATGTGAGCTGAACGTGAGCTCAAGGTTATGAGTTTTTCCGGGCTGAGCGTTAGCGTGAGCTTTTCAATTTTTATGTGAGCTGAGCGTGAGCTATGCCAAGCTCAGCTCACATAGCTCGATTGACACCCCTATTTATACAGGGGAAAAAAAAGGAAAAAATAAATAAACAGTCTAGATTGTAATGTGGACTGTAATTGTACTTTAGCTTCTATGTATTACTTTTACTTTTGAAGCTCTTCTTTGGGAGATCTTCCCAGTATCATGTGCTTGAGTTGTTGTATTTTAAGTTGCCTTGATGCCAATTTATATAATAATCAAGTGTTTAGATCGTAATTTGATGTAAAATATCTAATACTATTACTTGTAGCATTACAAAAAATATTGTAAATCTAATTGGCGGTCATTTATCAATTAGACAAAAAATAAGTTAGAGTGTAAAAGATTCTAAATTATAAACTTAAATGTCAGTCATTAAATCAATTTGATTGGACAACTAATGTCACACCCCAAACCGAAAGAATCTTAATCCACATTTAATGAAATTTTATTTCTTTGTATACTCTAGTAACAACAGTTTCCAAGAAAGAGTAGAAGAGGAAATGTTTTTTCCCGAATTCTTATTTTTTTTTAGATATTTTTTAATTTTTTTAAAAATCCAAATATTATTAATATTATGGAAAGGTGGGAAGTTTACATCTTATGTAACCCTATTGTCACTTTGTATTATTCTTAATTCTTTTGCTTGGTTTAATTTATAATGGTATCTCAGCTTTGTTCATTTGACTTAAAAAAATAATAAAAAATCATTTGACTTAAAAAAATAATAAAAAATATGTTGGTCCTACAAATAAAAATTTGAGTTTGAATGGGAACCATACCTAATTTAATTCTTATTCTTTTTTAGATATTTTTTTAATTTTTTTTTAAAATCCAAATATTATTAATATTATGGAAAGGTGGGAAGTTTACATCTTATGTAACCCTATTGTCACTTTGTATTATTCTAAATTCTTTTGCTTGATTTAATTTATAATGGTATCTCAGCTTTGTTCATTTGACTTAAAAAAATAATAAAAAATCATTTGACTTAAAAAATAATAAAAACATATGTGGGTCCTACAAATAAAAATTTGAGTTTGAATGGGAACCATACCTAATTTAATTCTTATTCTTTTTTAATTTTTTTTTTAAATCCAAATATTATTAATATTATGGAAAGGTGGGAAGTTTACATCTTATGTAACCCTATTGTCACTTTGTATTATTCTTAATTCTTTTGCTTGATTTAATTTATAATGGTATCTCAGCTTTGTTCATTTGACTTAAAAAATCATTTGACTTAAAAAAATAAAAATAAAAAATATGTGGGTCCTACAAATAAAAATTTGAGTTTGAATGGGAACCATACCTAATTTAATTCTTATTCTTTTTTAGATATTTTTTAATTTTTTTTAAAAATCCAAATATTATTAATATTATGGAAAGGTGGGAAGTTTAAATCTTATGTAACCCTATTGTCACTTTGTATTATTCTTAATTCTTTTGCTTGATTTAATTTATAATGGTATCTCAGCTTTGTTCATTTGACTTAAAAAAATAATAAAAAATCATTTGACTTTAAAAAAAAAAATATATGTGGGTCCTACAAATAAAAAATTGAGTTTGAATGGGAACCATACCTAAATTTAAAATCGCCCATAAGAATAATCAAACTAGGCCTTACGTGGGAATCAAGCTGCCCCAGTGGAAAAGGTAGCCTTCATCCTGGCTTCGGTCCAGGTTCGATTCCCACACCCCTCCCCCAGTAAAAAAAAACTAGGCCTTACCAATTTGGATTGTAAGCTAACGGAGTTTGAATTTTCTCTGAGTCTTTTGCTTACTGAAGCAGCTTTGATGTATTATCTTGGGAGCCCTCTAATTGTGGCTAGGAATTCTCTTATTCCTATTCGGTGTCTTCTTTCCTGTCCAACCAATAAAAAAATGACATGTATTAAATTTTTAATTAAAAAATTATAACCTAACAGAAATAGTGGAATTCACAAGGGAAAATATACACGTGGCAAATATCAATTCGTGGGGACACAGAACTGGGACAGAATATTTTTTGCCTCTAATTGTAATGTTAATTTTAGCATTTATTCAAATTTCTTATGTATGGAAAATTCTCCTAAATACATGTTTTACGTCCCCACATATTAAGGCTAGGAATCCTCTGTCCCCATCTATTGTCCCCATTTTTTGTCTCACCAATAAAAAAATGACATATGTATTACATTTTTAATTAAAAAATTATAATCTAAAAGAAATAGTGGAACCCACAGGAAAAAAATATACACGTGACAAATATTTATTCGTGGGGACACAGAATCGGGATAGGCGATTTTTTGCCCACATATTAATGACATGTCACAAATTGAACCACGACACTTTAGTTGCATTAAAATTAAGAAGAGTAATCCGAAAAAGAAAAAAAAACTTGGATCATTTCAAACTGATTGCCCCCTACCCTAAAGAAAATGAAAGAGACTGTTGAGCGGTAAGTTAACTG
This sequence comes from Vinca minor, assembly GCA_026122235.1. Taxonomy (NCBI): domain Eukaryota; kingdom Viridiplantae; phylum Streptophyta; class Magnoliopsida; order Gentianales; family Apocynaceae; genus Vinca; species Vinca minor. Next base: position 6,077,953 of record JAOCZM010000161.1, on the reverse strand, counting down.
CAGAATGTATTATGTCAGTGATATACCATTAATTTTATTTAAAAGAGTAATATACCACTAATGGTTTGGCCCAGTGGGTAAGCCTTTGGCTTGGGACCGGAAGGTCCCAAGTTCGACACCTACTCCCCTCAATGGGGCAATAATATTCTCCTCTTTATGAGGCTAAGCTCCCTCCCCAGGCATGGGGCATGCTACAATCTCCCTGGTCTAGGGTACTCTCCGCTCTTCCCCCTCAGGGGCAATCGCCTTCGGGTGTCAAAAAAATATATACCACTAATGTATCATGTTTTAATTAAAAAATACTTTATTTTTTTTTAATTTCCGTTAAATGTCTTATACGACTTTTATGGAATGAAGGGAGTATAACTTAACGGAGTCTCAATAAAACGGTGTTGCTGGTGAAATTATGTTTTGTCCTTCCTCTTTTTTTTTTTGACCTCATCAGAGGAGGAGCCCATATAGGGCGGATAGAAACCCGACTGAACGGGTGCTCCATGAGGAAGAATAGAAGTGCCTCACAAAGGAGGAGAACTAGAAATCCATCGAACTCACAACTTTAAGTTTGTGGTAGGTCATAACCCCACTGGACTATGGACCTTATGATTTTGTCCTTCCTCTTATGAACCCTAAACAGATCAAGTTTCCTTAGCGTACTGAGCCTACCTGTTAAAGAGGTGCAGACGCTAATCTTTTTTATTTGATTTTAGATTAATTTTTACACACGATTTGGGACGACAGACGATGCTTGAAAATTGTTATGGGACCATGTATGATCTTAGCATGTCAAGTAAAATAGTTTGAGAACCAGCAAAATTATTTTCCTTGTTCTAGATCATGAATCTTATAGTATTATATTACATTTTTCTGATCAAATAATTATATCGTTTCACATGAAATTATATGATTATTGAAAGCCTCCTAATTTGTTCGAGTCTTGTAATTTTGCCTTATGTGGAGCAATTCTTTTATGTACTTCCTACATTTACCTCAAGTCTTTTCTTTTTTTTTAACTTGTACCCCGCAACCACCAGGCTATTATTAATAAAATTTGATTAATTCCTCCCAAAAAAACATAAACAGGTGATAAAAAGTGCAAAAGAATTACTCATCTAATTATCCCCAAAAATGGATGAGCTAAACCTTTTCCTTTAGGAAAGAGGCTTGAGAAATAAACTTCGGAAAGGTGACTGACATATATGCCCCGCACCAATACTATCTAATTTTGAGTTTTTTTTTTTATCAAAATGATTATGTTTTGCGAGAAAATATATTAAATTACATTATTTTTTGAAAAGTTTTTTTTTTTCCATCAATGTATTATGGAACCATATCTTATGTCGTATTTGTTTACAATGTAAAAAAAAAGACAGATTTTGAAAATCCATTTTTGTTGAAAGACGGATTTTCATAATCCGATTTTGCCCTATTTCGTTATTCATTTTTTCCCGAGGATAGAAAAATAGTATTTAGGGACATGAACTTTAATTGGAAAAAAAATTAGGGTGGCATATCGAGGTTTTTAGTGTTGTTATAGTTTTTAGGGTTTGTTTGAATTTTAAGAAGGTAAATTAAACTCATTTAAGATTAAAAAAAAATAGAAACGGGGGAAAAATTTTGAAACGAAAATATACAATTTATTAATGTGGTTGGAAAAATACATCGCATTGAGTCAACCCAACTGTGACACCCTGAACTTTTGTGTTTACGTGTCTAGCATGTTAGCATTTAATTTTTGTGCATTAATTGACTTTCGCATGTCATATGTTGTGTACGTTAATTTTTTTAGGGGTGTTGTGGTGTGTTCGGCTAGTTGGGGGATTCGAGTGTAGATATTAAGGGGTGTTTTATAAGGAGGTTAGGGGTAGTTTAAGTGGTTTTTGCTGGAGTTTTGTGTGGGTAGTTAGAATTAGAAAAGAAGAGAAGAGAGCAGAACTGTGAGACTGTAGGAGTTTTCAGTTTTGAGATAGCAGATGGTGTCCATTTTCAGCGATTCTTGTGTGTTTCGAAGAGGACTGATAGAGCTACGCATAGGATTTGACGGAATAGTATTGGAGTTCTGGATTTTGAGTTATAGCCTTGGGAAGTCAGTGCTACGAATCTGGACATTTCTGCAATTGTGCATTTTTTTAGATTTGACTTAAGTTGCTAAGGTAAGGACCACCCTTCACCCTTATTTTTCAATTCAAAAGTATGAAATAAGTTTTTTTTCAGAATTGATGTTATGATTTCTACATTGATTTTATTGCATAAAATGGACGAAGTATTGTAGAAAGTGCTTATGTTATCTATATGTTTAGTTGGAAGCTTATGTTCTTATGTGTTATGTAGTTCTATGTTTTATGTACTTTTTCAGTCATATTATGTTAGTAGATTCAGAAGTATTAGAAGTAGTATGTAGTTCCAGTGTACCCACCACTATTATTATAAGACCGAGGCCTTGCGGGATGCCACTGACCGAGATCATGCAAGACAGAATAGAAAAGAAGATTACAATCCGCTATTTTGAGGTCTGACGAGGGTCGAGAGCTCTAGGTAGTGACACTTATAGCAGACTCAGACGGTCAAGGCCCTATGAGTATAGAAGCAGTTATTAGGCTCTGCCAAGGCGAGAATAAAAGTGGCAAGTATAGTAGCTAGTAGTGTAGTAGAAGATTTGTATGTGATATGTGCAGTCAGTATTTTGGGGTTGGAACCTTTAGGAAATTCAGAAATGTGTTTTCAGTTTCGGAAAATGTATTGTTTTTTCCCTGCACTGAATCTCGGAAGATCGATTCGGTCGACTGGAAGACTAAACCAGTCGTCCGAAGTAAACTACTAAGGCTAATTGCAGACAACTGGTGGTCGATGTCGGTCAACCGGTGAGGTTTACCGCTCGACCGAAGTGCTTTGTCCTTCGTCCAGACTTTTTAAAAATGTTTTTGTCTCTAAATCGGTCGACCAGTACATGTGTTAGGTCGACCAAAGTGTTTCTTTTTGTCAAACTCTGATTTTGTTCAATTTTGTTTTCATGTATAATGTTTTCTGATTATGTAAAGTATTTCACAAGTATATTTCAAGTCAAGTAAAGTATACATGGATTTCACATGGTTTTGAGTGAATGACGCCCCAACCCGCCCCTGCCCGACAAAAAGTGAGAAAAGGAACAACCAATAAAAACGAAGTAGAGTAATGATGATAATAGATGAGTTTCCAAGCTCTCGACTTTATGCAACAAATTTCTCAAGAAATGGTAAATGGGAAATGAGACAATAAATAACAAGGAATAGGGGATTTTATAGGTGAAATGGGTGGAGAAAAATATATGCTGAAGAGAGAAAGGAAAGGCTTGCCTATAGGGATTGAAAGTGCCAAGCACTTTTGGTGTGAACAAATGGCCTCGGGTCATTCATATATATATATATATAGGAAATGTTAGTGGATCCGCAAAGCCCAGTTGGTTCGAGGGTGGTAGATTGTGTACAAGGAAATGTTAGTGGCAAATTGTAATATTTTTACTCTTCGAAGCTACTCAAACTTGGAGGCCAAGTGTGTGTGTATATATATATATATATATTATCTTAATATATCATGTTAAATTATACTCGCTCTAAAATACAAGCTAGCTAAATTCTTGTTCCAACTTGTTGAGATAAAAGTATTATCATTCCTATAATTCTCGAAACACAAAATCGAATATCAAATTGAAAATTGGCTCAAATTGGGACACAAAAAAAATTGCTCACGGGGCAGGGTGTTACAGGGTGAACAAGAATATGTTTTCATAGTCTAATGGTGCTTCATCCCAATGGTGTTGGGACCTTACCGAGCCAACGTAGTGGCTCAACCCTTACTTAACATTTTGCAGGTAAACGGGTGGCAGATCAGGATGATAAACCTTGGGTTGAGGAGAGGCTTGGATGAGCTTTATGTAATAGTTTATATTTTATCTTTTGGACTTATGTTATTTCTTTTGGCTTGTAAGACTTATGCTTTCCTTTGTAAGACTTGTGATCTTTAAGTTTTTAATGAAGTTATTTTTGGGAATTTAGTATTTCTGTTTGAGGGTTCGATGCCTCATTGGTAAATGACACACTGCCCAGTCATCCCCAGGTTACGGGGCGTGACACCAACCATTACTACGACTAAAGTTTAATGAAAATGAAAATTAAATCTTTTTCTGACTTCGGCGTGATAATTGTTTCAACAACCGAAAATTCAATTAAGGACCCCAACAACAACCGAAAAATAGTTGGAAAAAGGAAATGTATTTTGTCAGCAAGGCCACCGTTGAGAAGCGGGGCAAATTTAGTGAAGATTGGTGGGCCGGCAGCGGCACCAATACCATATCAGGCACCTTCGCCAGCAACAACTATTTTGTTGCGTGTTACATGTGGTAGAAGGCATTCAGGAGAGTGTCAGTAGTCAAATGCGGAGGAAAAGGTCATCAGATTAGCTAGTGTACAGAACGTGTTTATGGTCAGTCATCTACAGGAACACCAAAAGCGGGTAACGCCAGGCCAGGGCCTAATACACCGGTTTTCACCTTAACTTAACAAGAGGCAATGATGGCTTCATATGTGGTCACAAGACGCTCCTAGTTAATTTAGTGCCTGCCTATGTGCTTTTTTACTATGGAGCTACCCATTCCTTTGTATCCCATAGATTTTCTAAGGTTCTTAAGACATCCTCTGTTTGTATTTTGGATGCATATAAAGTTATGGTGTCTAATGGGAAGGTCTTATAGTCTAATTTGGTTCGTAATGGGGTGCAGGGTAGAAATAGACCACAAGGTTTTAGAAGCAGACCCTTTATACAACTGAACATGATAGATTTTGAAATCATTCTTGGGATGGATTAGTTGTATACTCATCATGCCATAGTAGTTTGACGTGAGAAGAAGATACAATTTACCTTTGGGGACCAGGAAGTGTTAGAGTTTAGGGGGTCTGAACCGAGGAAGGGTGAGCGAAGTCTACCACTCATATCAACCAACAGTGGCTCACAAGTATTTGAGGAAGGTTTGTGAGGGGTATTTGGCATATACTAAGTTAGAAGATGATAAGAACATCCAACTTGAGGATGTTCCAGTTGTGAGGGAGTTCAGGGATGTGTTTTCCAACGATTTGTCGAGTATTCCACCTATCTGGGAGATCGATTTTGAGATTTTACTACAACCTGGTGCGAAGCCTATCTCTAAGGCCCCGTATCATAGGGCACTAGCAGAGTTGAAGGTTCAGCTCTAAGAGCTTCTTGATAAGAAGTTTATAAAACCGAGCGTTTCACATTAGGGCGCTCCAGTGTTGTTTGTGAATAAGAAGGACGATAGTACGCGAATGTGTATCGACTACCGAGAGTTGAATAAAATATCAATTAAGAACCGATACTCTCTACCTCGTATTGATGATCTTTTTGGCTAGTTGAAGGGGGCGGCAGTGTTTTCAAAGATAAAGTTGAGGTCGGGTAACCATCAGTTTAGAATCAACTCCGATGGCATCCCGAAAAGTGCCTTTCGAACCCGGTATGGGCACTATTAGTTCTGTGTGATGCCGTTTGGAATGACTAACACACCGACGACATTCATGGACATGATGAACCGAGTCTTCCGGGATTATCTTGATAAGTTTGTGGTGGTCTTCATCGACGACATTCTAATTTACTCATCGTTGGATGAGGCTTACCATTATCATTTCTGCAATTTGAATAAGTAAAAAAAAAAAGTGGATTCGATGGTTTCTGTAGATATGTCTATACAAGTTAGCTACAATAGCTTTATGAATATTTGATGGGTTCTTAGAATCAATATGTGATTTTCTTTGAATAATTTCTTCCATTATAGTTTAAATTGTATTGGATTAATTAAAATTAACCAAAACGAAAACAGGGAATAGAAGAATTGCGAGTCAGGTTGCAAAGAGAGAAGCGAGAGCTGTTGGAGGTGGAGGCCGACGGAGGTAGCAGAGGTGATGACTGGAGGTGGAGAGTGTAATGAGGTAGAAGAAGATGGTTTGGGGTTTAATAACTGTTTTACCTTTAATTATTTGAGCATGTATATATAAGGCACATGGTCAAAATTGACAGATTTCATCCAATTTTGACGGAAAGAATTTTATGGGTTGACCGTAAATTGTTGGAGGATTTTTTATGCCGGAAAAACAAACTAGGACTAACGAGACTAAAGTAAAATAGATGGGGGACGGTTGGGGCAATTTTCTCTTAAAAAAACACATTTTTTCAAATTGAAAGCTGGTCAAATTACACCTAGAATCAAAATGGGGGTTCTTAATATCATTGGGAAAGTGAGAAACGAAGAATTTACAGATAAAAGTACATTTTCTGTATCATGCAACTGATTACAAGTTTGACAGAATGGTATCCTCTTACACGAACACACAATGTAGTTATCGGCCTTTCAATTGTAAAAATGATCTGCATGCTCATAAATCCACATTCTTTGATCAAAACTCTCGAAAGAATCAAATCGAAATTGGATGAATAAATTTTCGAAGTAGAAAGTAAATTCACTTTTTATAGCCACCATATTGATACTGATATTGTTGGTTGCTCAAGCTTGAGAAGAAATCATCTCCACCTGATGCTGCTGAGTTGTACCCAGATTTACCAACGGTAGGTCCTGTGCCCATAGTGCCCCCCATGTAAAATGAAGTCGGAGGTCCCTTCTTCTTTTCGTCAAATGGATCTGATAGACTTCCCACGACGCCTACATCTGCTAGGTTAAACTTCTTAGCTGCAATATTATCAAAATGCATAATAAAGGTGTGAGCAGTGGTGGATCCAGGACTCGAGGGTAGTGGGGGCACTCATTGGTGAAATATATTTATACTTTATCTTTAAAAAACAAACTGACATTTTTTCCCGTGTGCGCGAAAACTCATAAAAACTTTGGTCTCCCTAACAAGGGGAACCTTTCCTAGATTTTTGCTAGAATAATGCTATTAACACGATATCATCTCTTCAAGAAACTGAGCAAATAAGAAATTCAGTAATTAGCTAGTACAATTCATGGGAACACAAGATGTATGGAATAGTCAAATGCACAAGAACTTCTAGTAGGAAAAAAATTCTTCCATTCTTTTTTACCAGAGAAGATACTTCTGTGAATAAAGGACTTCATAGAAATATGATTAGGACAGAAGACGTAACAAAATTCAGAAAGGAACTTACGTGCAGTTATATTAAGATCAATTAATCCACGGCTTAAAGAATCTGCCCATATTCCTGACTTGACTTGAAAAGCATCTTTCTTAGGTGGAGGAGGCTTCGTTTCAACAGAAGATCCATTTAAGTTGTCGCTGCTGGGCTTAGTTTCAACAGAAGATCCATTTAAGTAGCTAGTGCTGCTGGCATTAGCAGGATTTTGGGCAAATGCACCAAAAGGATCAGAACCATCAAAGGTATTTGGTGGAACTGCAGCAAATGGATCAATTGTATTAGTTGTTTTCTGCTCAGGACTTGTAGTCGTGTTATCAGCTTGTGCGACAGGACCAGGAGCAGCAAAAAAGTCCACTGTTGAAGACATAGCAGATGCAGGAGCAGGCTGCGAGGCAAATAGATCAACATCTTTCTGCAACGAGGCAGGCTGGGAGGCAAATAAGTCAGCATTATTTTGCAAAGGGGCAGCTTGGGAAGCAAATAGATCAACATCTTTCTGCAACGGGGCAGGCTGGGAGGCAAATAGGTCGGCATTATTATGCAAAGGGGCAGGTTGGGAAGCAAATAGATCAACATTTTTCTGCAAAGCCAATATGTTGTTACTATACATCATAAATCCTTGGGGAGAAAAATCAGAACCTCTATAAACTAAAGTTAATGTTCAGAACTATGTCAAATCGGACTACCTACAAAGAAAGTTATTCGATTATGCACCATATATCTCTCAGAAGCAAGTGAAAGAAATCATGGTTGAACATTCACTTATGATGCTTAAAAATCACTAGGAACTGTATAAAGCATGCAAGGGCCTTTGGGCAGTGGATTAATGATCAAGATTCAAGAGAGCTTCCTACCCGCCAACTCCAACCTCATTTGGTCAAGCATACCATTTCCACAAAGAATTCAAAAGCAAAAAAAATAAAATAAAAGCTCTTTAGTACTCAAATTGCAAATATATCAAAAGAAAAATTATAGTTGTAAATATTCTGTAATGAACACTAAAGGCCCAAGTTTGGCTCCTGTTCAGTCAACTGTTAGTATTAGCTATTATATTTGTCCGTCACCGTTAATAAGGCCTAGGACAGGGACCGAAAATCCCCCACCCCGTTTCTTACAACTTTCGGATGTAACAACCAATCAATGTACTGTACATGTCCCTTCAAGCACATCCTTTTAGTGGGATGCACCTCTCGAATAGCCTAAAGACTTGCACTCCTAACACCAAACCTGAATCAACTACCGAAAAAACTCACTGATAAACAAAGATACTTTTCTTCAAAGTTCAAATCCAACAGGTTTTTTCCCCTTTAGCATGAAATTGGCACTATTTTAGCATTACACATCATACATATCTATGCCATTAATAACCTAGTGCATGAATCTCCCGAAGTCTGAGGTGTACAATGATGCAGTTTCGGTAAGCCATATCATAGTTCTGATTACAACAATTCATTTTATTATCACATAATCAGCACAGATAGTCAATATTATGCTTCTTCACACTAACATAACACCACCCCCTGCTCTAAGAGAGACACTTTCTTTTCTAAGTAATAGGTGATGGCTTACCTTAGCATCAGAACTCCTCCTTGCTTCTGACACAGACGTTGCAGACACAAAAGCAGCATCAGCAAATAAATCAACCCCTGGTGACTCATTTTGAGTGACTGGCTTCTCTGTGGCGACAGATGTTGGTGCGTCCAAGAAATCATCTATAAGGTTTTGTCCAAAGAGATCCACTTGGTTGGAAGTTCCACTAGAAGGTTCTGTTCAATGGGAGGTTACAAAGAACAAATCAGAGAAAAATATTGATTTCAAACACACAGTGAGCTACACTATCCACATAATAATTGAGGGACACGACTGGAACAACAATCTCAATATTGGCACGACCACAAAGAGGGCATCCAATTAGGAAGAAACCTGGTACCGGTTAATTCTTAGCTTATTATATGATAGTCAGAGGAATAGCATCTAAAAATAACTGTTTTCTATACTTTTAATAAACCATTACTCCCGCCATAAGAGGACTTTCATTTGGTTACTGAAACTAGCAGAAAGCAACTCAAATATATCATAAGCTAATTTTGTTATCACCAAGGTCGTGCCACCTATTATCATGGTATGTCTATGTGTCAAATCATTACTTCCCCTTCAAATGATCATTGTGTATCACAAATTTTACTGTTTGAAGGCCTCTCTCCAAACTTTCAAGTGCTTCCATCTATCGAGACACCATTGTTATTTATCATGCAGATGGGTGAGAAAGATTCTAACTAACTTCATTGTATACTTGGTAGCGAGAAATATCTCTTTTAAAAGTTCATCCTTAGGGAAAAATCTTCACTGATGTTGATACAGGAGGAAGTCATACAAAGGTGATGAAGTGCTCTCATCAGCCAACATAACGGAAAAGGCTAGAACCTAATTGTATGCCACCAATCCACCTCAATCTCCAATAGCTTATGGGAATAAAGTCCTCTACTTATTGGGAATCCAGCTTCCACAAACTAGGAAGCAAAGCCTATATCATCACATATCTGAACACTGAATTGATTCAGATGAAAAGGTAGAAACTAGGCAGGAGCTCGTCTGATTCTAAAAGAACAAAGTTGTAATGTCAAAGCAGTGAACTAGGCAACAAAAAGCAACATGAGACAGATTATTTCTTGATCCGAGTGTTCCAAAATCAAGAAAATGAATTGCAAGGACTATATTAAATCTCCAACTACTGGAGAACACAACCCCTCTCTTTCGGTGAGAGATAAATATAGTACATATGCAGAAAATTAAAAAGAAGATGAGTGGACGAAGAGACTAAAAACCTAAAATGTTCAGAAAGTCATCTTTGTTATCTGTCAATAGAGTCAATAACCTAGGTCGATAGCAACCTGGTGCAAGGGTCAAACTCTTTATCTATAACCTTTAATTACTTCCGAACCTGCTTACTTCTGAACGTATTTGTTCACTTGTTAAGTTTTATTCACCTTGCACTCAATGTATGATGTATCCACGTAAACAGATGAACAATATTAAACTGGAAAATTCATCGCACAAGTTAAACTCTGCAAAATGGAAACAGTTTTCCCTTGACAGATCAAAAGCATTGTGAATGTATCAAACTATGTAAACATATATCAAACCTGCGGCCCTGCTGGATACATTACAAATCCTCTAGAAAAGGCAGTAATTCAATGACTCTAAAATTCACTTCTAGAAGAAGTTCAAATTTTTGAGTAACTTAATGCTCCCTACATTTCAAACTGAAGGTCAAAATTTCGATTCTGGTATGTCCCAAATTTCATCATTAGTCTCGCTTGAGAAAAAAAGAAAAGATGAATGTCACCCTACTACCACAGATGGGTCTTACTAAAAGACATTAAGGGTAAAATGATAAAATGCAGATAGTCAAAGACTCTCCGAAATTGTTGTGCCAAGTCAAATTTGGAAATTGAATTTGGCCAGAAGAGACTAGTAAATAACAAAAAAATAAGGTTCCAAAAGTTAGAAGGACTTCTTCTAAGGCCTCTAATACAAGCACACTTGCTGGAGAGGAGAAGACTATGTGCCTTGTATAAGTATAAATTTTGGTAAGAATTAAATCATCACCCAGGTCCCGAGCACAAGAAAATAATTGGCGGGAAGCTATTAATGGAAGACTGATGTAGTCCATATAAATGAATATCTATGTAGACAAAATACCACAAAGATAATTTCTTTTGGGGTATAAATACAGAACAAAATCCGAGAGATCTATTGGCAAGGTGAATAAAAATTCATAGCTGAAATAACAAATGAAATATGCTTGCGGGAAGTGGTAGCAAAATGCTTACTGGCACTGGAAGTCCCCCTGGGATCAAAATCATCAAAGTCGTCATCATAATTGTCCATTGAAGTACTAGAGTTTTGGGGAGGAATTGGTTGGTCAGGCCCATCTACCTTTGTTGGTTTCTTTGATGACCTTGTTTCTTGATCCTTGCTGCAGAATTTTCAAACTCAGCCAAAAAACCAACAAGAAAATGCAAAATAAATGAATGACTCAAACCAGCAATTAAAAGACTCTTATTAATTTTCCCCTCGATACTAAGATAAGGGATATTAATTCCTCAATTTTAAAAAACTAAGATACTGATTATTCAGCATTCATGGCAGATAAGGCTTCAACGCTGATGGGGCAGGGGGTGAAATGGAACTTCAGCCTGGGAATCAAACAAAAGAAAATTGACAAGAGGAGGGACTAGAAGTAACAATGCATTAATTTAGTTTATTGTCAATTAGTATCCAGCACCTAGTGTAATCATTGAAACATAATCAAAAGAGGAAAAACCAAATGCATCTGAAGATGAAACACCTAAATAATTAGGCTTTCGAGTAGGTTCCCAAGAGGTTGAAATGGCATCATAGTCAAACATAAGACATCATGAATTTACAGAAAAAATATATGCCAACTTTATTGGCACGTAAACCACTTAACTGGTACCTAACAAGTCACAGCAATATCTTAAGTCCACATTTGTACACTGTATGGAAATAGTTCAAACATGATTTAATCCTTCATAAAGGGATGAAGAGTACGACACCTTCCATAACGTGAAGATCCTTTCCGTGATGCATTGCCAAGATTGCTGGATGAGTCTCGTCGTGATTTGACAGAAGCAGCCTGATCAAACCTATCATCTCCATAGCTATCCCTAACCTTAAAATCATCATCATCCTTTTGACTACCAAAGCCTCCATATCCACCACTAGGTTGAGAGCTGCTGCTACTGAATGAGGCAGACCCTGATTTGTATGTTACTCCAGACGAAGAAAGACCGAAATACCTAACAAGTCAGAGCAATATCTCAAGTCCACATTTGTTTCAAGGCAATAGTTCAAAGGATTGGAAAGTACCAATAAAATGAAGAACATACTTATCACGGTTTGAAGCAGCTTTGTCTCTGACTTGTTGTATCTTATCTTTGTCGTTTAACAGCAACACAATATTTTCTGCTTTCTTCCTCACATTAATTCCCAAGTCTTTACCACTTGGCTCAACATACTCAAAACTTCCAAGGGACTTAAATAATAAAAGGTGGGAAAAAAAGAGTAAGAACCATGCGAAAACAAAAAACCTCATCTGTGATGATTGCAAATAGGGCAACCACTATTTATCAGCGAGGGGAAGTGAGATTATGGCAGAATAAAATTGAGTATACGTACTGAAATCTGGAAAGTATGCTCTATAATGCCATCGACTGCACGCTCGGAACCATGTGAAACCAAGTACTCTATCACAGCCAATGCCTGGTATAACAAAAACTTCAGAAACCTTTTATTCCCTTTTTTTCTTATGTAAGGATTTGTTGAATAAGATGCCGAAGATAAGACGAACGACAACAAAAAAATAAGAAGAAGAAGATAGGAGAAGCTTTCACGTTGGTGGTCTAATTACAAAAATCCATCTCACAATGGAAATCATGGTACTACCTTATAGACAAAACGCCAGTTTTTGCCAGTTTCAGTTAATCTTGTCCATAGTACGTTCATAACCATCTGACACTCTGAGCTGTATCATATTTCCAAACATCACAGGTATTGCAAATTAGCTCACCATAACAGCTTGTAGAGGGACAGGGGGTGGGGGGAGACATGTTTTACTGCAAAGAGTCATAAAAGAGTTTTATACAATTTCTTTGTGGCCTGTGCAATCTCAGCCAGTGCGGTACCATGAGGACCCCAAGGTTCATCATCAGTTGCATCCAACACCTGCAAAATGAAAAAATATCACCAAAGCAGTCACATAAAGATTAAGGGTAATTTACACTGACCTGCCTACAGGTTTTTCTATACGACAAAAACCTACTTTCTTGTTAGAGCATTTATATTGACCTCCCCTACCAAAAATTTTTAGTCGAAAATATTATTCTTTTCCATTCCCACCCTCAATTCTCAAAACAAAATAAAATTTAAGGAAAAAAACATGAAAGTTAAACAATTGTAGTCACAAGTCACAACAGAAAGTCTGGAAGTGGCTGCCGTCTGGTTGCCTTAAACAAACCTATAAAAAGAAGGTCTAAGCATTTGATTTTGTACACCAAGTAATTCCCTCGATTTCAAAATGATCGCCTTCATCTCTACTTCGGGATATTCCATGTCAATGTCCACTTTTTTAAAATAAAATCAATTTTTAATATAATTTTACACCACTAGTCACACAGAGTAACAGGCACTTAAAAAGACAAAGATGTGAATTTTCCTTGCAGGAAAGACTATAACAACTCATCAAGGATAAAGTTAGAACACCATATATAATTAAGTGCTCTCTTATAGGTTAGTCAAGTTAAAATGATCCTGCGACTTGGAAATGAGGAAATAGTTCAAAAGGTAATCTTTCAAGAGTCCTAATAATATGCAAATCAAGCAGGGAAGGGGCAGGCATGTGATTTTATGCTCAGTAGAATCCAACTAAAATCAACTAAAGAACCAAATTCGTTAGTTGACAGAAGCCTTGTGGGAACTTATTTTCTAAACAACAAAAAGGGGAAATAAATTCCGTATAGCTTCTCAGTATACAGGTCAGCTGATTGTCTTTAACGGAGGAATTAAGTATGTGAACTCAGAAAAGGTTTCAAGCATACTGACAGGGTGACAATGACCTAATACCACACCAAAACAATTAACTCACTCAACTAAATTAGATTGATTAGTGTGTACCTCTTATACTTAAAAATAATAATGATTAAAAAAAGCTTATCTAGAAGTCACTACATGATCAAGTTTATTGCAATAGGCAGTGGCGGACGCAGACTTTAAAGACAGACGGGGCACAATCAATATTGACAAAACAAATTTATAAAAACATATATGCGTTTTCATACTTTGATAATATTTTATAATTAAATCATTCCCGATAATACTTGATACATGACTGACCCCAACAAAATGCTCCAACACCTGCCCATTCTTCACATAACGAAATACTACCGACATTTACTCATTCATTGATATGTCACGGGATTCATCAACAAGAATAGAAAATAAGCTACCACTAATATCTTTGACAATCACTATATAGTAAAATTTTCACAATATTTCAAATTTCTACACTTAAGTTTGTTAATTTTTTATTTTAATAAACATCATAATCTCTTTACACACTTAACTTGTTAAAATTTTAGCCAAACTTGTTAAGATATGAGCGGTGTTATTCCTATAATTCACAAACACAAAATCTAATTTCAAATCGAAAACTATCTCAAAATGGGTACACTAAAAAATGTAAATGGGACAGGGGAGTGTTACAAAAACAAAGCTAAAATTATAAAATACAAAAAAAAATGGGGGAAAGGCTGTGCCCCACCCTAGGTCCGCCAGTGGCAATAAGTATCAGTATCAGCAATAACGAGCAAGAGACATTGTCCGTACGCGCATTCAAATGTAACAACATCTAAATTTCCTAAAACTATTTCACTCAACCTCTATCTAGGAACAAAACCAGTATTCACCATGTTCTTCTAAACTGCAAAATCATTCACAACTTCAAGAAGGAATTAAAACTTGTAACATTACCTTCTAGATTGCGAAAAACAAAATCTATCCAAATAAGTTTAAACACCAATCAGTGACTACATTCATATCTTAAACAATATACACAACATAAGCATTCACAATTCAGCTGTTATAGTTCAAATGCTCGTTTTTCTACAGTTATAGTTCAAAATCTATATCGAATAAGTATGCTTACAATTGGAGGAAAAAAATACCAAAATACAAATAGCAAGTTTCAATTATTAAAATTGTATTTCACGTCAAAAAAAAATTATTAAAATTGCATTAGATGTATCAATTATTCAACACCAATCAGCAGCTACATTCAGCTATAAAAAGTTAAAAATTCTCCTTTTTTTTTGCAGTTACCTTCTGCTCGATCTCAGGAACCTTCAACACCTTCAAATTAACTTCCCTTTTTCTGCAATAAAAATCAATAAAAATTTTGAATTTCAACAAATTCAAACTTCGAGTTTTAAATGAAAAAAACAAAATATTTGTGACGAGAAATAGAATTACAAAAAATCTTACATTTCTCGCACGGTTTGATCAAACACCTTCATGAAATCCATGAATCAGATCTGCGATGAGGAATTACTACAAAATTGATCTGAGATGACGATAGATCTAAAAAAACCTAAGTTAGAAATGATTATGGTTTGATCGGTGCATGAATTGGGAAAGAACCCTTGAAAACCCTGATAAAAGACACAATCGGTGATGTTGGTAATTAGGTGAGGAACGGTTAAAGCTATATGAATAGTTGTTTTGCAAAAGACTGAATCATTATTCAGTTATTAGGAAAAAAAGCTTTTTTATTTTACTTAAACTTTAACCGTCAAATTAAGACTCGAAGACT
This sequence comes from Vinca minor, assembly GCA_026122235.1. Lineage (NCBI taxonomy): Eukaryota > Viridiplantae > Streptophyta > Magnoliopsida > Gentianales > Apocynaceae > Vinca > Vinca minor. The sequence goes on along the minus strand of JAOCZM010000161.1, from coordinate 6,062,415 downwards.
CATATATGTTCATACCTATAAAAATTTAAAAAAAACTTTGATACTAAATCAGTTATATGTTATCAACCGCTCATATAATCATCTGCGTATTATATTGACCTACCAACTAATAGCATAGAATTGCGAAATTGCTTGCTAGGCGATTCATAATCGTAGATTCGTCTATAATTTTTTCTGATTTTACGGTGATTTTACTCTTAATAATGCATCTATTTGCTACATTTTTGGGTTGAGAATGTGTAAATCCTCACTTCTTATGTGTTTATGTTATGTATGGTGTTTATTGAGCTTTCAAGACAATTTGAGGACTTAATTGTGAATTCTGAAACTTGAATGAAAAATTGTATGATTGAATTGCAAAATTTGTAAAGTTGTATGCTTGTCAAATCCGATCAACTTTCGAAATTTTAATTATTGGATGCTTTCTTCAACTACGTTTTTCAAGAGAATATTCACCATCATTATCAGTTTGAAGACGAAGACATGGATTGAAGATTGAAGCTTTCGTAAGAATGAGTTTTATTCTTCTTTCTTTATCGCTTTCAATAAATTCTTTGGTTAATTACTTTGTTATGTATAACTAAATTTCGATTACTTCAGTGGAATGAACCTCATATTTATCTATGTTTAGAATTCGATATGTAATTAATTTATAGGAACCCTAGCTTTTGATGATTACTTACGTTTTTAATTTACTTGAATTTATTTTTCTAGTGGATTTTATTCTTGTATGATTTCATATTTCGACACTTAACTTACACTGTTATAGTATTGTAAACGATAAGCACACCTAGCCAATTTTATACTGTGATAAATCTCATCACCGATCACACCGGTCACTACAGAAAGAAAAAAAAGAAGAGAAATAAAATATCACATATGTAAATATCACGAGGTTAAAAACTCATATATATTTGTAACTTGTATCATTTGAGAGTAATTCAAATAATTCCTTGCCTTCCAAGGATAATGAAGAAACAAAGAGACATTTTTCAAGGACAGTCCCAACCTTTACTACCAGGCCCTCCAAAAAAGAACTCAGGATCTGGAAGACGTTGAGGATTCAACCATGTATCGTAACACCTATACTCATCTGCATAAGCATTTGCATAATCTGGGTATTTTACTACATTAGAACCAAGAAGAACCCGTATAAACCTTACAGACCCGGATGTTCCAAAAGTCGGAAATGAGTACGCCCCGCTACCCATGCCCGTCCCAGTATGTGGATGAACTCCGACCCGAGTGCTGTAAACCTCACCACCCATTTCAACTAAACTTGCATGGATTTTTAATGCAGAAAATAGTTCTCCTGCAAAATATCCTATTGATTTATCGTTGTATTGTACCCACCAGTTTCTCGTATGTGGATCCTGAAGAAAAACTCATAATAAGAACGTCAGTCAGTTGCTAACGGGTCAGTACATGAACGATAATTTGTTGATAATTACCGACTCACTTTTGTCTGTTGGAGATTTTTTTTATTAGTAATAACAATTTTTTTCCTAGTAGTGAGAAGAGATGATCATGAACAGGGGCGGACCTAGACAAGACCTTTGGAAGCCAAAATGTATACTTTGTGAAATTGCGGGGGATTAACATATAGTTTTTTAGAGGGTCATATGCTATTATCATTAAATATAGGTACTATAATGTATTTTTTTCGAGAAAAAAATGGGGTGCCAACTTACAAATAACATATGACAAGGCCCCTCTCATAGTTGTTGTAAGTCTGTGACTGATGATGAAAATAAAAAAAATTAAAAAAATATGCTTGATATATTCACTCCGTTTGGTATTTAACTTTCACTTTTAACTTTATAAAAAATTAAAGTATATTACAATTTTAGAAATTAAGTGAAGATACAACTACAGATATCTAAAGGAAATGTGTACACTAAATTTAAAGTGCAAAGTGTTCTTGTCATTTTTATAAATTACTAATTTAGTCTGCTTTATTGTTGGACTGTTGAAGAGAGAACTTCAAACAAAATTTTCTATGTATACGGGTTTAAATTCGATACTTTATTTGAAGGACACGAACTGCTTTAATACAGGTCACCTCTTGCTAGTAATATATGTGTGTGATATATAAGGTAAAATGGATAAAAAGGAAATTCCAAAACTTTATACCTTATAAATGAAAATCTTTATTTCTGATAGCATTGGAAGTGAAGGTACTTCATGAGTTGAGATGGGATAGATGACAGCACCAAGAGCAATCTCACTACTGGTCTGTACAAAACCAGGACAAGTATGATCGAAACACCCAGTTTTCCTTGAGCCATCAGCCTAATACAATGAAGAGTACATGAGATTAGGGGCGACTCTGATGGGTGTTCAATCCGCTCAACCAAATATGCCTCTAAAAATTGGAGCCTCCAATTTTATCGATCAGAGCCTCCAAAATTTGAGGGGTCTCAAAATTGTTGTTATATATATATATATATATATATATATATATATATATATATAAATGTTAACAGATTTTCACAATCTTATTGGATTTTGACCTCCCGGACTCAATAACTAACTAATACACTAATTTATTATACATATTTTTTAACTAAATTAATTTTTTTCGTTATATTTACATAAAAATCATTTTTCGATTATATAGAATTTTATTTTAAAGTTTGACAAAGGGTCAAAAAATGATTAATACGCATGCATGAGATTTTAAAGGATAATGTAAGTTTTTTTTTTTTTTTAATCATTCGAGAATTAGATGATGGTTAAAAGTTAATATTTTAAAATATTTTTTTAATGGAAAATATAATATCAATATTTTAAATGAATTTAAGGAAACTTTTATTGGCCTACCTCCACAATCCTTCCTCATTAAATCCGCTATTTTTCTTGGTAAGAAATGTTTTTAAAACAACTCGAATGATAACTTTTCGGATCATAATTTCCTCTCATCTTTTAGTTTGTAATTTCTATTTACAAATACTCGAATATTTTAACCAAGCAAGAAAATAAAGTATTTAGGAGAAAAAAAATTTACAGTCCAATAAGTGTAGAATCTTGTACGTTTATCTTTATATACTCTTGGATTCACCTGCAACAAGATCAAGAAATTCTAACTGGTTAATATTATACAAAATAATCTGGATTTAGTGTGAAACATATGTTCTGTTCGTAACGACATACGTCGTTTGATGAGTTTATCTAACGAATATGTTTTATTTAGAAAAAAGTGAATAGACGTTCTTCTAAACAAAACGCAACCGTCAAATCAACTAACTCAATGACGCATCAACGTTTTCTACATATGTAGAGAAACACATATATTCCGCACTGAATCTTTGAAATAGCGAGTATTTTTACTGACCGCCCATCCAGATTCTACTCCTTCAAAGTCATCTCTAGGGCCATTTTTAAGAGCAATATGGGAAACACTATAGTCATCTTTCAAGTCAATAAAAGGATTAAACACCATCATTGAACCTTTTGCTCCATAATATGCATTTATCTCCGCGTGCAACATTGCCACCTATTAGACATTCAAAGCCATTAAGAATGAGATTTTTATGAAGTTTTTGTAGTGTTTGAACACTAAAAATTTAGTATTGAATATTTTTTATTGACGGATAAAAAATTTGACGGTACACATTTTTTAGATAGAACATGTATAGTAGTTTTTTAATATTTGTTGTGTAAAAAAAATATTACATATCTTAAAACATGTGTTAATGAAGAGAGAAAAAACATATTATATAGAATTTTGAGTGTTCTACATCAGTGGTGAAATTATGTAATAATAGTTAAATCAAGGGAGCTGCGGAGACGAGTGACGGTACTATGTGTTAGTAGAGTTTAATTCCTATAAATCTTGATCGAAATTGAGGAATTGGTAGTGGTCATTGAATTAAATCTTAAATTAAGAAAGATTATCAATGAAAACTTATATAAAACTTATTACTACATCTACCCATCCAATTTCTAATGACCCCAAAAATATTTTATATTTTCTACAAAAATGAAAGATTTTAATATGCTATATCATAAAAATAATATATTACTTTCACATATTCAGATTTGACCTAAAGTAATGAGTGACCTACATGTTTCTTACTTTTTATTACACTATATTACATTTATATTATAATTTAAACTCTTGCATAGTCTCTCTCTCTCTCTCTCTCTCTCTCTCTCTCTATATATATATATATATATATATATATATATATATATATATATATATATATATATATATGACAGGTCAAACACTATAAATAGAAATGAGATGGATCAAGTACTCTTTAGCGCCCGAAGGCGATTGCCCCCGAAGGGAAAGAGCGGAGATACCCTAGGTAGGGAAGATTGAAGCATGCCTCATGCTTGGGGAGGGAAGATAAGCCTCATAAGGAGGAGAAATTATTTGCCCCATTATGGGGAGATATGTGTTCGGGTAGCCTTACCACTTGGGCTACCCGATTCCCATGATCAAGTACTCTTTTAAGACAAGGAAACACTCGAATTCAGAAATACTAAAAAAAAAATTGAGATATTTAATTTCGGACATAAAGAATATTTTTTTTATAAAATAAAAAAAATGTACCGCCCGGTTCTTGTAAAGAAGTTTGATATCTATGTTGTCTTTAGTTTGATTATTATCATGATGGACAGTCTCATAGGGAGGTTTTCTTCCAGCAAATTCATGCATGTCCTTCCGAATTGGGATTGTTCCATTCGGACAACTTCCACTTTTCTGCCATAGTTGTCTGACTAGTTCCCTTCCCCCATCTTTTTCTTGAGTTTCTACTTTAGGAATATAGCTAGGCGCCATCTGAAAAAGAGAACATCAATTAGTTGAGTTTTTTTTTTTTATCAGATTAATCACATTTTGGTAGAAATTAAAGGGAAGAATCAGAAATTTGTCATTCAGAGCGAATTTTTATTTAAAAAATCTTATTTATAAAAAAATTTCACGAAAAATAGAAAATTCGTAGCCTAAACAAAACCTGGATCTTGTGATTTCTTAGAGCAGGATGATCAAAAGGCTGGTTGCTTGTAGATGTCAATGCATTCAATTACATCTCCATCTTCACTCTGAAATTAAAAATATGAAGAAAAAAAATAAAAAAAAATTTAACAAGAAACGAAATCGTCAGATGAAGCCAAATCTCAAACTTGTATTTTAGGTCAAATTATAAATAAAAAAAAATCATATATTATAATAGAATTTTAAAAATCTTGAGAGACTAATATTTACGAGTATATTTTAAGGCAAAAAAAATCTCTAGAGAATCTAGTATTTTAAAATATGTTGGGGTACACCCGTCTTTCTGTCACCTCTTGCTCCCTCCAAATATTTTATGAAACAACCGATCTTCTATGTAAAAAAATTTATTTTATAAATATTGCATTTTGATTCCCAAAATTTATTTAGTAAAACATTCGCCCTAAGCTTAAAGTTTTGGATTCACCCCTTCCCCTAGTAAGTAGTAAACAACAATAAAAAAAATTGTATGTTCCCATACACGTCTCCATGTCTATCCTCAATCACTCACAATTCACCACATATATATAGAATTGGAAGAAATGAGCACATGACAAATTTTGAATGACGAGGACAGTAAACAATAGAAAAGCAAGAAAAGAAAACAAAAAAGCAAACCTGAATAGTTTTTACTGCATTTCTTTGGAGTCTACTATTACATGTTACAACAAGAATCATCTCCATTAACAAGAACATAACAACCAATTTCATGATCTCCATGATAACAGAAAGAAGAAAAAGAAAGGGAGATAAATATCTTAATATGACTTTCACTTGCAGAAGGAAACTTATAAACTGTGCAAATTTTTACTGCAATTACTGAAATTAACTGAACAAAACAAATATTGTTGTAGTGTTTGTTATGAACTAAACAAACTTTTGTTACATTTAATTACACCATGACAAAGAGAAGATTAAATTATTTAGTTATTTTCTTGCTATGGCTTATTACCAATATCTTATGATATTATTATACCCAAATTAGCCAACAAAGTTATGTTTGACTTTTACTGCCACGGCTATAGTTCAAAACATCAAAAATTTAATATATACTGAACATTATTTGTCAGATGTTATAGGTCGGTGTTACATTTTATATAACATGTGTTCTCTCTTAATTAATAAATGTCATAAAGTTGTAACACATATTTTACGTAATAGTTGTCAACATATGTTCGATCCAAAAAATATATATCCGACCCATCAAATTTTTATTTAACAGCTAAAAAAAAATTCAGTATGTACTGAATAGTCGGCCGAACTTTGACCCATAGCATGCACAACGTCTCAACATTATTATTATTTTTTTATTTTTTTTGAAGAAGCCAGCATTTTCTTTTAGTACTTCTTTCACATGACCAAACTCGGTATAAATATTAGGAAAATATTTTTTAGCAAAAATTAATTGGTTTAAAATTAGCTGAAACTTAAATTCCGTGAATTTATAAAATTTTCAATGGATTAAATATAATCATGTCACTAATTATTTACAATTTTTGCCACAATTTAAAAAAAATTATCCAATTGTTTTTAGCCGCCTATCATTGTCCTAAATATTATTGAATATATAACTTAAAAGAGTTGTAAAAACCAGCTAGAATACTGTAGGATCTTCTGTAACACTCTAATAATAGAAATATTTATTAATATAACTTCAATTCTAACTGGGAAACCCTAGAAGTTACCAATATTATCATTGAAAATGTTACATTGAGTATAATAGTTATCAATTTTATTAGGACTATACTTATCATAAATCTTGTAGCCGAATGGGGTTTAGGGAACGCAGTCCCATAGTGAGTCAATCTCTTTGGTAGTTGGCTCAAACCGGACATATTTATTCGCAAATGTTAATATGAATTGATGCAGGTTAACTCGGGTTAAGATCTTGAGTCCGAATCTACAATGACTGGTTCTGAACCAGAGGGATTGTTAATATATGGATTGAATATCTTGCTGGGCTTGGTCGCATTATCGGACCAATTCATCATGACTTGGGTCAAACTGGATAAGATTAACAACCTCTTTTGTTGGGCCTAGTTGTTACCAATTTACCATTTAGATCTGTTAGTCCACAAAGATTTCATAGTTTATTGGGCTAATAACATGAATATTTGCAAGGATAGTCTAGATTCACGATGACCCATTTTCTTAACGCAACAGATCTTTTTTTTTAAACAAAATATTATTTGGAGGAGAATTATCTATTTTAAGATATGATATTTAAGAAGTGGGAGGTGAATTGAACTGAAGACTTCTAATATTTCGGAGCGTAAATATTAACCACTAAATTAATGTCTCATCAACTTCTTATTACACCAGATTGTTAAACGAGTCAAGTTCGAATACTCAAATAAATAGGCTAGAAATTAGCGAACATGTCTAATAATATATATCACATAAAAAATCTTATATGTTAGGGCAAATGATTTTTTCTGCCACAAAATTATTTACGAGTGCCATGTTTTCCACGAAAATTGTTTACCCTTTTTGTTTACCCTTTTCCTCACTTAGATTAGGAATTAATTGATATAAATTATCATGACTTTAGTTCGTTTGACTGATATAATGTCTTTGCACTTAGTATGGATTAATTGAAATATTTTTATTTACAGTGTAATTTAATTCACCTAAATCTAACAACGTAGACTTTCACGGCCAAGACGAGAAGAAATAGATAAAGGCAAAGAAAAGAAAGAAGAATTATATTCAGCGTGTGCTAAAAGGTTATATGGATTAGAGAAAGAAAAAGCTTGATTCTAAATAGAATTGGAGACGATTTTGTATTCTATACAATGAAGAAGAAATCAGATTCCAAATTGGAGTAGGTGTCACGCCCCGTAACCGGGAAACGACCTGGCGGCGTTCCGTTTTGCCAAACGGAACACATAACCCATAACATAAAACTCATACATGCATCAACGGAAGCTATAAAACATGCTAAGAAATAAAACCTCAAATAGTATATATATATAAACTTAACTTAAAGGGTACATCATAACTCCAAAGGAAATACTACAACTTAAACATACTTCAAAGTTCATCACACTTGGTCTATTTCAAAGCAGTAAAGTGAGCTAGGCGTCTATAAAGTGTCATCTCCTTGATACTCGAACACGACGTCCCCCACGTACCCTTCGTAGCTAACATCCTGCTCATCTGAAAAGGAAATGTGGATAAGGGTGAGCAAAACCAACTATTGCTCAGTAAGATCCCTTCAACCTTGGGATGAAGAAATATATAGACACTTAATTAAAATAGTTTATACATCCCAAAATATTTCATAACTTTAAAAACATAATCACCAATAAAGCAGTAAAATCATGGTATGCAAAATACTTCTGACTTCTTAGAATATTGGGAGTGCAGAATCGCCGCCCATACAACGACCCTACACACATCTTACCCCTAAACTCGAGAAATCATAAATACCTGCGACTCAACCTCCTAACTTTCTCGACAACTTTAGGAATGACGGTTGTGCACCTGCCATTCTTACCCCTCCACCGCGAGACCGCTAGGAAGTGAAGGTTCTAGCCTAGTGTATACGTGGGAATGCCTAGCTTCTCAATAGCTCGAGTACAAACGATGGCCATCGTCTACACCCTTACTACGAGACAACTAAACAACTCCAAAACCTGAGAAAAACATTTAGAAAATGACTTCCATTTCCCTGCAAAACTGCTCACATCAAATAACAAATGCAAACATCATGTATCGTTGTATACTGTTCGTGACATCGTACATCATGACTTGATGTTTGGGCCTCTCCCAACATCTTATCTATATACTTATCATATAACACAACTCTACATGCTACATCTTATCCTAAATTAGGTACATTGACTCCTCGTGAAATCCATAACATAACATAAGCATAACATAAACATAATGGATCCTTTCTTAGTCAATGTTCCTAATAGGATGTTCCCTTATGCTTACAATCATAAAATCAGCAAGTACTCATGCTATCACAGACATGCGCAATTAAACATCATACAATTCATGCATTCACATTAAATATTGCTTCATCCACTTTTATGCAAGAAAAACATGATAAAACTATTTTTCATTCATACTTCATACATAATCTGTAAAATATCAGTTTATGAAATCTTTGGAAAAAAACTCAAAGTTGAAGGGTCCTTACCTAATCACCGTTATGTTCTTAACTTGTAACAAATCCAGAAAATCTGATTCGTGTTCCTAATTGAAAGACGTACACAGGAAAATCTGAAAGTTAAAATCCTAATCCCTCTGGTCAAATCGTAGCCCTATAAATCTAGTTTCTAAATAAAAAAGAATCAGAGGATTTGGAATTCTAGATTTACCTTTATGACGTTTCTAGTGCGGTGCACGTAGGCTGTCCAGAATCTGTTTTTCTTGATTTTTCTGAGACTTAGAACTGACTTCCCAATCCTATAACTCGAAATCCAGAACTCCAAATGCTACTCCGTTGAATCCCAAGCGTAGCTATATCAGTCCTCTTCGAAAAGAACTAAGAATCGCTGAAAACCGCCACCTTTTGCTATCTTAAAAGTGAAATCTCCCACAGACTACACAATCTGCCAGAACCTTCTACTCCGATGATGATATTTCTTAATAAAGAAGTTAAAATGGAAATTCCTTCTGTCAAAATATAGTTTAAGTAGTCTAGTATCTATGGTTAAAATATGAGAGTATTCTGAGATGATTTGCTATGTCTGACAAAGTGTTCTTACTTGCTGTCCAGATTTTTCAGCATTCTTATTTTCTCTCTTTTTCTTTCTTATTTTTTCCTTCCCTTCTCTACTTTCCTACTCTAATGATAGGCTATCTAAACTCCAGATTTCTAGAAGGTTATAACTCTAAAGTAGGCAACCAATGAATAGATACATCCCTTCTCTTGACCTTATCTTAAATGACACCCCTTCATACACTAACCTCCTTATAAAATTAACCAATTAACTAACATATAATTCTTTTTATGCATTAGGTCATCTAATTAATCCAAGACAACATAGCAACCCTAAACAATTATGTACATAATATATAACACATATAAAAGTCAATTAGTCACATAACATTTAAATATGATCATGCAATTTCTAAGGTCAAAAGGTCCTGGGAATTACAGTAGGAATCATAGATGAAAAGGGAGTCGATGCCCTTACTATTTAAATAGCTCATGACAAGAACATAAGAGGCATTCCTCTAGACCCAAAATAGAGACTATTGGAAGAATGTTAAACAATGTCGTGTGAAAATCATTCTATCATAACATGGTCATTCTGATAAAAAAAAACTCGATTATATGTTAGAGAAGTTAATTAAGGCTTTAAAAAATCTACAATTTTGCAAATTAAGTATATGAAACATTGTGTTGTGTGTGTGTGTGTGTGTTTTTTTTTGTGGCTTCTCATGTTCTCTTAAAGTAGGTTTATGAGTTTTACTTATTTATTTTTATGTTTAAAGTTATATTGAATCAAAAGATTTTGAACTTCGATTCAATACTATGGAGTTGTCAAGCAATTTTTTTGATTTTCTAAATTAATTAGGGATAAAAACAATACAATAAAGGTAAAAAGACGAAGGTGGCCAAGCGTAAATAAGTTAGGGACCAAATTGGATATTGATCCAATTACAAAATTATGGTATTTACATTCCCTTTGTAGGTTGTACTCCTATGATAACGGCATGTTCTTGTTTGCACTAATTGAGTTGATATTTTCGCCTCGAATATTTGGTAGTACCTTTGTTTTAAAATACAAGTCTTTTTAGCTTCTTTTTTTTTTATCTTTAATAAAAATATGTCAATTTTCAACTTTTAAAATTATTGTGATACTTGGGATTTTTTGACTATGTGTGTTTGTATGCTTTGTATTTAATTTTGTGTGACTAATTATTTTTACATATTTTTATGTGTTATGTGTTATGTGTTATGTGTTAGTTATATTTGTGTTCAGAGGCGCATTTGACGTTTTGGAAGTTTTGGGACTTAGGTGTTGAGGTAGGAAGTTGTGGGACTTGTTTGTAAGGAATTTAAATAGTTTTAGAGGGAGTTAATGGCGGAAGGATTCTTGGAAAGCAGTTAGAAAAGAGGAAAGAAAAGTTGGAAAATATAGTGCTGAGAGTAGATTCTTAAATTAAAGTATCAAATGAAATCTAATCGGAGCGATTTTCTTTGCACGATTTTCGAGGTATAAGTGTTAGATATGAAAGAGTATAATATTGACATGTTTGGGTTATGTTTTGACTTTTAATATGTGTAATTTGGTCAAAAGTGTCATTTTGGGTTGGAAAAATGGTGATTTCAGAAATGCACATTTTCTTTGTTAAATTGCACATAAAATGGCCTGTTCTAAATCGCGAACGACCTGTCCGGTCGACTGCGTGGCCTCTGGATCGTCCGAACAAAACTACTGGGATCTCTGAACTTTTCACAGATTACCACTTCGGTCGGCAGGAAGGGGTTCAGATCGTCCGGGTTGGGGTTCGGACGACCTCCGGTCGCCCAGAGACCTTCTTTGGATCGTCTGAACTTTTTGACATGGCTACTGCCTTGGATTTTTGAGTGGTAGCTAATCACACAAAAGCATTAAGAATAATAATAAAAAATTAATTCCACAACACCCATCGAATAACAAGATCAAGAGAATAACATATAAAATTAATCTAGCTACATCAGGGCCTTAGAATAAATATTTAGCTCATACTAGTGTAGAAATTCAATAACAAATTAAAAGAGAGAATGTAAGAAAACATCCCTAAAATCGAATAAAATCTCAAACTTGAAATCAAAATAATCTTCAAAAGTACTTCAACCATCCAAGCTTCAATCTTGTCTACGAAATTTGTAAATAAAAGAACTATAAAGATTAACCTTAGAAGAGGGCTAATTCTAGAGAAAAACTAAAACCTATAATAATCTAAATAATGACTGAATTTCTTCTCGTAAGACTAGTAAAGTGTATTTATAGCCATATAAACCTACTAGCTTAAGGTAACTGACATAGATCAAAACTCTCCATACTCCTTTAGAGTAGTTGACATAAAATACAACTCTTCAAGATTCTTTAAGGTAGCTGCCATAAACCAAAACTCTTCTAGTTCGTAAAGTAGTTGCCATAAACCAAAACTCATCAATATCATTTAAAGTAGCTGTCATATCTTCTCTTCTAGTCTTGAAAGAAATCTTTCCAATCTCAACAACTTCTTTCTTCTTTCTTATTCCGCAAGTCTGGTTCACTTTTACGCTTCAAAAGTACTATTTTGCCCCTATGATTAGAAACACAAAGAAGTGAGGATTATACCATTCTAAACTCAAAACTCAACATAACAATATACAAAATCGCTATTAAAATAGACAAAATAATAGACTATATTACTAGTTATCAAATTCCCCCTAACTTAAGCATTTGCTTGTCCTCAAGCAATTTAGATACAAGGTAAGACCGATAGACAAAACTCCTCAAGAACACGTAGAAATAAACCATGGAATCAACAAGTTTAACAACTCAAATATTAATCTCCAATCATTCAAACATAACAAGTGCCACAAATATGAGTAATGAAATAATATAAGACAAGTCACTCAATCTCTCATTATTATTTCATGAAAAGTATGCATTGAAGAAGTTTGTATTCAGAACTAGACAAACAAACCTTCATCTTTCACTCATATTTTTGCTACAATTCAATCCATAGGTACCCTTGTGCAATGTGCTTTTATTTTGACTCACGAATATATAGAATTAGAGTAAGAATGAGTAAGATCATTTAATTCCTTTACCACATTCAAATTTACAAAGTTTCTATTGGGACTCATAGTGCACCAAGGAGTGAACTTTCTTATCACTCATTTAGTGGCGTGCTAGTTTCGCATACTCATAATCTTCCTTTTTTCAAGATCAGTAAAACCCAATTTATACTTTTTATTGCGGGCACCAAGGAGTGTGAACTTTCTTATCACTCGCTTAATGGTGTGCTCATTTCACATACTCAATACTCTTAATATGTTGATTGTTTTTTTTTTCAACTTTTTTTTATAACCAAGAGTAGCGGAGTAGAGCCCGAAAACAAACATTCGACATTTTGTCGCATTTTTTTTTAATTAAAAGAATTATCTAGTCGTCCTTTAAAGCGATATATTCAGTGTCAAGAGCATGTGTAGTGTAGTGAGTTTACCATAAAGCGAATCAACAACAAAACAAGGGTTATCTTAAAAGGTCTCAAAATCTAATTCCAAATACAAGTTCTATCACATATACATAGTCACAAGATACTCATTCAAAAACACAAATTTTTTTTTAAAATTCCATTTTTTCTAGTGGCACGAGTCAAATATTGGAAATCATGGAGAATAATGCTTAAAGTTGTTAAAATTAACGTATCCACAATTAATTTTTTGGCTTTTTCTTTTTATGATTTTTTTTTATTTTTGGCCTTTTCTAATAATATGCAAAACTACTAAAAATATCACAATATAACTTAAAATAACTAAAATAAAAATTAAATAAAAAATTATACGTGAATAAAACACAAACAAACTCCAACTCCCCCACACTTAAACCGAACATTGTCCTCAATGTGAAAATAAAGAACAAAAGATGAAGGGAAGAGAACAATACTGTTCTGATTGAAGTGGGAACGAGGATAAGTGGCCTCACGGCTCATCATGGCCATGACTCCCGCGACCATCTAGCTCGTTTGCCTTTTGAATGTGAATCTTCAATAATTAATGGATTTTGGTAAAAGAGAAAATAAAAAATAAAAGTAAAAAATATATAAAATAGAAAAATAAAATAAGATACGAGTAATATAGAAGGAGGGATTGGGTGTTGAAGAGGAAACGGGGGATAAGAGAGAAAAAGAAGGGACGGGCAGGGGGCAGGGGAGGGAAAGGGGGAGGTTGGGTGTGTGTGCAGGTTTGGGCAAATAATATTTTTTTTATATTAATAAAATGCCCAATCCAGGGATGGGTTTGAATTCCATGGATGGAATTAAAAGGAATGGCCACTACCCAATTTTATTCATAAAATCAAGGAGATGTCTTGGTTTCGCTTTTTATTTTTTAAAAATAAATAAGTTATTTAATAATAAAAATCGAAATTTTTATCATTTTTAAAATCTACTTAAGGAACAAAAAAAAATAATAATTAAAATAAAAAATAAAAACGAGTGCTCTTTTAACGTGAGATTGCCACACGTGCATTTGGATGCAAAACAAGAAAGATAATAAAAATTATTGTTCTTATGGAGTAGCGTCGTCCATTTTTTACTTATAGACGCATTACCTATAAAGGGACACATAGGGAGGATGCCAAATGTTGTAGGGTACTTTAAAATTGTCAAACTTTTCACCAAATTTATGTCTGATTCGATGCTCATTTGAATCCTCTTGTCATGGAGGAATTTCAATCCTCTTTAAACCTTTGATCATTCTCGTGAGTTTCAATCTCATCCTGCAACATAAATTCAAAAGGCTTATGAGTCAAATTATCTTTAAAATCATGTGCAAGAGAAGTATTAGAATTAACAAGATAACAAGAATTACTCTCTGGAAAAACTTTCAGCCTTTTATGCATATTAAAAACAATCTCCTCGTCTTCAACCCTGCGAGTAACCTTTCCTAGCTGAATATCTATAAAAGTTCTACTAGTGGCAAGGAAAGGTCTACCAAGAATGAGGGGAACCTCTCTATCCTCATCAATATCTACTACTACAAAGTCAGCAGGAAAAATAAATTTATCCACTTGAACAAGAACATCTTCAATTATACTACAAGGATAAAGTATAGACCTATCTTCTTGCAATCTCATGTTAGTAGGTTTCACCTTACCTAGCCCCAACATTTCAGAAATAGACAAAGGCATTACATTAATGCTAGCACCTAGATCACATAATGCATTATCAAAGTTTAATTGCCCAATAGTACAAGGAATAGAGAAACTCCCTGGATTTTTTAATTTCTAGGGCAACTTCTTTTTTAGAACGGCGGAGCACTCTTCCGTAAGCATTACTGTCTCACAATCGTCGAGCTTACGCTTGTTTGTTAGCATCTCCTTCATGAATTTTGCGTACCTCGGAATTTACTCCAACGCCTCTACAAAAGGAATGTTAATATGCAACTTTTTAAATACATCCAAAAACTTAAAGAATTGTTTATCGATATTTTGCTTTCTAAGTCTTTGGGGGAAAAGGAATAGAAAGAACATAAGGTAGAGGAGAAATATAAGGTTGAGAGTCTCCCTCTTTTGGCTCATCTTCCTTGGAAGAATCTATTACTTTATCGTCTTCCTTCATTTTCTTTAGGTTTTTTCACTGATTGGATTTGATTTCTGCACCCGAGTGTCACTGCATGAACTCTCTCCACAAGATTCTTCTCTTTGTCACTAGGAAGTATCTCTGGAGCTCTATATTTTAATTTTTTAGCACATTGACCAAATTGAACCTCCAAGTCGTTGATAGAATGTTGACTTGTATGAGCAAATAGGTCTATCTTAGCCTCCAACTTTTTTAAGTATTGAATCAAAGTTTCCTGATATTGAGGTGTCATTTCTTGTGTTGGAGGAGGTTGTCGTGGGGGAGTCATATATTGATATTCAGTATCTTGGTCCATCCATGAAACATTTGAGTGTTGCCTCCACCCCGAATTATAAGTGTTGGAGTAAGTATCATTCCTTTGAGACATGTATTGCCTCTCAGCTCCCATATAATATGCTTCCTGGTTGTTAGAGGAATAACCGGGTCTAAAACAGGTTATGCAGCGGAAATAAAACGACCCGCCTCTAATAGGATAGGATCTTTCACGAGTAAGAACCTTAGACTATGAGATAGTATTATACCTTTCGAAGTGCGGAAATCGTCTGAAACGGTTTCAGTTGTCACAAACGAAACACCACCAACGCAGGCTCCGCCTCTCCCAATATCCACTCGATCTTCCGGGGATGGTCCTCTACCGCTTGATGCTAGCCAACGCCTTGTAGAAGTCTTGAAGACACTCTTCAAGATGGAGTATATATATATATATATATATATATATATATATATATATATGGTGGATATATGACCTTTCGAAGAACAAGAAACAGTTTTCTTACTTCTTTTCTATTAACCAAAGCTAGAAAACAAGTATATAGAAAAGCAGTCTTTTCTTTCTATTCAAGCTCTCTTGAATGCTCTCTCTTTTTCTCTCTATTCTAAGCTTTCAACATCTGGAGAATAATGACTTAGAATGCTAGGAAAAATCAGCATTTTTCTTAGTCATTCAAGGGATAGTGGGGAGAGAGAAATGGGAAAGTGGGAGATCATGGAGGAAACTACTCCTCCACATTCTCCACCACTTCAACCTCCTTCTAAGAGATAATAGCTGAAAATATATCCAATTTTCCAGCCATAAGGTCGGTCCAAATGAATTGGTCGGCCCAACCCAAAGCCCGGCCCCAGCCCAATCGAATTGGCGCACCTTAGATTAAATGTACTCCAACAAGCCCAATCCAGTTGATCTATGAGTGCGACCCAGGAGGTATCTATGATGTTGGCCGTGACATCAAATGTCACATGTAATGAGAGGTATCTAGCAACGCATCATTACCCCCAATTCATAAATATCTGGTGACTATCATAATCACATCATTTGACATTTGTATTTAAATCCTTTTGTCCTTGATATCTAGATTGAACACAAGTCATGGAAAAAGTCACACTTGTATTGTCCAATCTTTTAGTTTCTTGATTCGCGAGTAGACTAATCAAATGACATCAATATCATATACTGATTCATTTGTTCATGTCCATGAATTAGTCAGACTCCATCAAAGGGGCCCAAGATATCGCTTCTCGCTATATAGGAGGGACAAATCCTTTCGCATCCCATTCATCCCCGAACAAGATTCGTGATATACCCAATAAATGCCTTTATTGCTCACCCCTGTTATCGATAGCGTTTAACATTATCAAAGCATAACACTAGCCATGCAAGAACTCTTGTGAGACCTCAAGTCGAAGGATTCTCATATACAACCCAGTCAAAAATTGAGAAACACCGTTGACTATTATATAACAACCCATGGTGTGTTTCTCATGTCGGGTCTGTCCAATATAATGATTCTCTAATCATATATACCCATGTGACGATCCGATATCTTATATCAATCACTGCACATACTAGTCTTACGCATTATTATTGTCCTCGAAGATTCCATAATAATGTTGGACTAGGGACGTTTCAGAATCATAACAATTATGAATACTATTCTAAGGACATATTATTTCATTATGTTTTTAAGAACGCAGAAACACAAGAATAATACTGGAATTTATGCCTTTTTATTCATCAAAATGAAAATTACATAAATACGATATAATAATCTCCCACTTGCACTAAAGACCCAAAATCATCTACAGATTGGTCTTTAAGGGCATACTAATGACTGCCTCTAAAGATCAGCCCTCCAGATATCAGATACCCATGGAGCTAGTGTGACGATCATGCTGCTGCTGAGACAGTGGCTTCGTCAGTGGATCGGCGACATTGTCTGCCGAATCTACTCTACATATATGCACATCACCTCTCTCTATAATCTCGCGGATTAGGTGAAATCGCCGTAGTACATGTTTGGACCTCTGGTGAGATCTAGGTTCCCTAGATTGTGAAATAGCCCCATTGTTGTCACAATAGAGGTCTATCGGGTTCGCAATACTAGGAACCACATCGAGGTCGGAAATAAATTTCCCTGATCCAAATCGCCTCCTTAGCCGCTTCACAAGCTGCTATGTACTCGCCTCTGTCGTAGAATCTGCTATGGTTGATTGCTTTGAACTCGCGCCACCACAAGCACCTCCATTCAAGTTAAACACATATCCCGATTACGATCGGAAATCATCTCTGTCGGTTTGGAAACTAGCATCGGTGTAACTTTCGTTACAACGAGCTCATCCGCTCCCTCCATAAATCAAGAATGTATCCTTAGTCCTTCGTAAGTACTTGAGGATATTCTTGACCGAGATCCGGTGACGTTCACCGTAATTAGACCGGTATCTCGCTCGTAATGCTTAAGTCAAACGAGACATCCCAGGGGCGAGTACATATCATGGCGTACATGATTGATCCTATGGCGTAAGCATAAGGAATCTCTTTCATGCGTTCTAATTCGGCAAAGCGCTTTTAGAACACTCGCTCCTTTGATGTAACAGCATTTCATGTGCCATAGGACAAAGTCCTTTCTTAGACTCTTGCATGCTAAACCGCTTTAGCACCTTGTCTATATATGTACTCGACTTAGGCCAACGAGTCTCCCGGATCTATCTCTATAGATCTTGACTCCCTGAATATAGTCAGGCTTCGCCTAAGTCTTTCATAGAGAAACACGTACTCAACCAAGCCTTTACAGCACTTTAAGGTTGGTATGTCGCTTTCCAATGAGTAGTATGTCATCTACATACAAAACCAGGAATACAATTGAGCTCTCACTAACCTTCTTGTAAACACAAGGCTCATCCTCATTTCTAATGAAGCCAAACTCACTGGACGGCATCATTAAAACGGATGTTCCAAACTTTTCAGAAGCTTCGCTTGAGTCCATAAATGGATCTCTCAAGCTTACATACTTTTCCAAAGATTCTCCGGAGTGACAAAACCTTCAGCCGTGTCATATACACATCCTCATCAAGTTTTCCATTAAGGAAAGCGGTTTTGACATCCATTTGCCGATTTCGTAGTCATAGTAAGTCGCAATAGCAAGCAAAAATCCGAATGGATTTGAACATAACTACAGGGGGAAAAAGTCTCATCATAGTCAATACCATGAATTTGTTTGAAACCTTTCGCGACTGCACGCCCCCTGTACGCTTGTACATTCCCTTCCATGTCGGTTTTAATCTTAAAAACCCATTTGCACCCTATGGGAGTTACCCTTCAGTGGATCAACCAAGATCCGTGACTTGGTTTGTGTACATGGAGTCCATTTCGGATCTCACGGCCTCAAGCCATTTCTGAATCTGGGCTATTAATTGCCTGCTTGTAGGTTGAAGGTTCATCGTGATCCACAAACATAACATCACCATGTTCTGTTATGAAAAATCCAAATTTTTCCGGAGGTGGACGCACTGAACTCTACCGGACTCCACGCAATTCTTGTGTTTCTTGAATCAGTGCTGGCCGCACAACTGCTTTGTGGCACTCGCCGCACAACAACTTGTGGAGTCTCGCTCAATTTCCATCTCATCATTAGTGCTAGTTTGAGAGTCCTGAACTTCAGTAAGTTCTACGCTACTCCCACTCGTGTTTCTAGAAACAAATTCTTTTTCTAGAAAGACTCTCGTACGAGCAACAAACACTTTGTTTTCGTTAGGGATATAAAAGTAGTATCCTTTAGTTTCCTTTAGGATAACCTACAAAAATGCACTTTTCGAATTTGGAGCCACTTATCGGAGTCGAGCGCTTTTACAAAAGCTTCACAGACTCCCAAATCTTGAGGAAAGACAAACTAGGGACGCTTCCCTGACTCATAACTCGTATGGCGTCTTTGCAACCGATTTAGATGGAACGCGGTTAAGTGTTAAAGCTGCTGTCTCTAGTGCGTGTCCCCAAAAGGAATTGGGCAGGCTCGTGTGACTCATCATAGAACGAATCATATCTAATAAGGTTTTGTTCCTCATTTCAGATACACCATTCCAATGTGGAGTAGCTGGAGGAGAAAGTTGTGAAATGATTCCACAATCCTTTAGATAGTCACGCAAATTCTTGACTCAAGTATTCTCCTCCCTCGATCGATCAAGAACCTTAATACTCTTGCCAAGTTGGTTTTCTAATTGTAGTTTAAACTCTTTAAACTTAGCAAATGCTTCGGATTTGTGTTTCATCAAGAACACATATCCATACCTACTGAAGTCATCAGTAAATGTAATGAAGTAGAGGTAACCACCCCTTGCATGTATATTAAAAGGGCCACATACATCACTGTGTATTAGTCCTAATAAAGCATCGGCTCTTTCACCTAGCCTAGTGAAAGGTGATGTCATTATCTTACCCAACAAACAAGATTCGCATCGATCATAAGACATGAAGTCAAATGATTCCAACAGCCCATCTTTATGGAGCTTGGATATGCGGTCTTCGTTTATGTGGCCTAAGAGACAATGCCAAAGGTATGTCGGATTAGAATCATTAGTCTTAATCCTTTTTTGTATTTATTTTAAAATTGGCATATCAAGGTCTAAAATCATTGAAGAGTGTTCTTTCAAAAGCAAGACAAAGTGTGTGCTACTTATGTTCAAAGAGCTTATCATTGTTGTACTTCAAAGGTATTAATCTTTCACTTAGAAGAGTGAACAACCTTGTTCTTTAAACATTCTTATTCCCTTTCTAAGTGATTGGGTTATTCTTGTAAAAGTCCTACTTTGTGTGGGCAAATTGTTAAGTCCTACTTTGTGTGGGCAATCAAGCTCTTAGTGAGTTTTTGTAGTGTGGTTGTGTTGTAAAACTCTTAGTGAGTTAGTCACAAGTGTAAAAATTCTTCTTAGTGAAGTTGTTTAAAATCCTTGGGTGAGGCTCAAGGTAGTGGATGTAGATTCTGAGTGAGTCGAACCACTATAAATCCTTTGTCTTGTTGTTGGGTTTTGCATTGCTTTTATTCATCTTGCTCAAACTTACACTAGCATTGCAAAGAATAGAAAAAGTTTCCAAGATTGATTAAAACCCAATTCACCCCCTCCCCCTCTTGTGTTTTACATCAACAACTCAGGCAATGACTTGTCGATTTCATTCATGTGATAATTGGGAATGAATTGATCGAATGACTCGAGCAACGATTGCAAGATCAAATCGGTGGACGCTTTCTGCCCCAAAGGAAATCCCGCTTTTCAAGGTTCAACATAACCTATCATCTTAAGAACGTGAGTTCCTACCGCATTCCTTCGTGACATTTTGCATTGAAAAAGAGATTTCGATACGCCGAATCTCTCCCTCGCCGTGCTTGTCCCCCGATATAGTTGCTTCGGGTGAGCCAACATCTCATAAGCCCTCATGTCCTCATGTCAGCTTCGAAGCTCGAGTTCATGGTGACAAGCATGAGGCTAGACACATCTAAAGCATCACTACAATGCTTCTGATAAGCACTCCTTTCAGCGGTCGAAGCGCGAGCCTCTGGTGTATCGGGGAATAGTCGTTCTAACATACAGCTTTTCTTTCATGCTTGAGAACGATTCTCAAGTTCTCGAACCAGATCGAGGAAGTTAACTCCTCTAATTTGTCCTTCTCAAGGACGTAACGCAGATGATAGTGTTTGGTTTGAATTTGCCATTTTTCTACAACAAAATACATATGCAAAGTAAGTACCGATAAAAAATCATTATTAGGTCTTTTATCTTTTTAATGATTTCTCCCACTATTTTCTTCGAGTGAATAACCCTCATTATCAACTCGTAAAGTTCGTTAACTTTCTAGCGGGCCAAGATCCATATTTCACCTCGTTCTGAGTCAGCTTTGGCTGATCGCCCAAAACTTAGTTATTTAGGTAGGCAACATTTGCCTTTAGTTTCCTTAGGATAACCTACAAAAATGCACTTTTCGGAATTTGGAGCCAGCTTTATCGGAAGTCGAGCTGCTTTACAAAAAGCTTCACGACCCCCAAATCTTGAGGAAAGACAAACCAGACGCTTCCCTGGGCTTCATAACTCGTATGGCGTCTTTGCAACTGATTTAGATGGAACGCGGTTAAGTGTTAAAGCTGCTGTCTCTAGTGCGTGTCCCCAAAAGGAATTGGGCAGGCTCGTGTGACTCATCATAGAACGAACGGAACACCACCAACGCAGGCTCCGCCTCTCCCAATATCCACTCGATCTTCCGGGGATGGTCCTCTACCGCTTGGTGCTAGCCAACGCCTCGTAGAAGTTTTGAAGACACTCTTCAAGATGGAGTATATATATATGGTGGATATAGGACCTTTCGAAGAACAAGAAACGGTTTTCTTACTTCTTTCTATTAGCCAAAGCTAGAAAAACAAGTATATAGAAAAGTCAGTCTTTTCTTTCTATTCAAGCTCTCTTGAATGCTCTCTCTTTTCTCTATATTCTAAGCTTTCAAAAAGCTGGAGAATAATGACTTAGAATGCTAGGAAAAATCAACATTTTTTTCTTAGTCATTCAAGGGATAGTGGGGAGAGAAAGGGGAAAGTGGGGAGATCATGGAGAAACCACTCCTCCACATTCTCCACCACTTCAACCTCCTTCTAAGAGATAATAGCTGAAAATATATTCAATTTTCCAGCCATAAGGTCGGTCCAAATGGGTTGGTCGGCCCAATCATATTGGTCGGCCCAACCCGATTAAGGGCCCAATCCAATCCCGGCCCAATCGAATTGGCGCACCTTAGATTAAATGTACTCCAACACTGGTATGGTGGATATCCAAAATTGTTTAGGTTGCCTCTTTGATTCATGAAGAGGCTAACTTGATTTGTCAATTCAACCAATTTGGAAACCACCTCGAATGTTGTTGCTATGCCTAAAAAAAATTAAATTAAATAAAGACCAAACTAAAATTAAAATCACAAAGAAATAAAATTAATCAACTATTCCCCGGTAACGGCGCCAAAAACTTGATACGCAAAATCTATACTAGCAAGTGTACTAGATCGATGTTGCAGTAGTCAAGATCGATCCCACAGAGAATAATGATTAATTAATTCCTAAGTAAATAATTCTGCAATGATCGAAAGCAAGTAAAATAAAACCAATGGTTGATGATGATTTAACTAAACCAAATTAATTAACTAACAAATAACTTGAACAAGAAGTTTGATAAGAGAAATGTCTAAGGCACATGAATTCACTAAATTAATCAATATATTATCCTTACGATATGTTATTCTAGAGTGAGTACCATTAATCGGCCGATTTCCAATTATATCTAATAACTCTTTCAAGGTTTATCAAACATATTCTCATTAATAAACCAAC
Organism: Vinca minor; assembly: GCA_026122235.1. Classification (NCBI taxonomy): domain Eukaryota; kingdom Viridiplantae; phylum Streptophyta; class Magnoliopsida; order Gentianales; family Apocynaceae; genus Vinca; species Vinca minor. The sequence goes on along the minus strand of JAOCZM010000161.1, from coordinate 6,039,471 downwards.
TATATTTCTATGTTAATTTTAACCCATCAAAATGCATTAAACATATGAAATCATAAAGATCGCACAAACCATACAAATATATGTCTATCTTGCATGCAATTTATGTTCAAATTATTTAACATAATTAACAAGGTCAGCTGTCGCAAATCTTCCAAGTTAATGTAAAGACAATTTGAGTGGTAGCTAATCACACAAAAGCATTAAGAATAATAATAATAAATGAATTCCACAACGCTCATCGAATAACAAGAACAAGAGAATAACATATAAAAATAATCTAGCTACATCATGGCCTTAGAATAAGTATTTAGCTCATACTAGTGAAGAAATTCAATAACAAATTAAAAGAAAGAATGTAAGAAAACATCCATGAATTTGAATAAAGTCTCGAACTTGAAATCAAAATAATCTTCAAAAGTATTTCAACCATCCAAGCTTCAATCTTGCCAACGGAATACAATACTGAAGGAAATTACTAAGTGATTACATAACCAAAGTATGTTTATAGTTCAAAAGGAAATACATAAAGCAAGTAAATGTTCAGTCTAAGTTGATTAGCTTTTCACTCATCAAAGGTCTCATCCCAGGTCTCATCTTCATAATAAGGTTCTTCCTCGTACTCACCTGCAAAAATTAGCGAATGGATTGAGCTTCGGTGCTCAGTATGATCCACAAAATCCCTGTACAATATAACATATAAAACAAGCAAGACACATGATAGTTTTCATATTCCCGACACGTCCTCAAGGAAATAACAAGTCTAGACAGGATGCACAATGCAAACGTACAGAAAACATGCCTCACGATCAGTATACAGTATGCACAAGTTACGATACATGAATCTGCAGAATAGAAAGATGTGAAGAACACCTCGGCACAAGCCGCGGACGAACCAATCGTCCGCGAAAAGGGACCAAAAGACCGGACGATCAAATCGCCCGCAACCGGTCGACCGCGGTGAACCGCGGAAGAAAAAAAAATCGCCCACAGGTCCGTCCGCCATATCGTCCGTAGTTTAGAATCTCCCAGTAGTTGTGCGGACGAAAGCAAGGACGAATGCTTCGTCCTCGGGCAGCAGAAACTCAATTTCGTGTACAAATTTGTACACAAAACTCCATTTCTACACCAATTTCCCCCAAACTTGAAGATCATGATTTTGACCCTAAAACCAAGTTACAAATAATGCCAAAACAAGAATAAACACTTGGGCAACAATTAAGACAATTAACCACTCTCTTCAAGTCACACACAACACTTCAGAAACTCTATGAGGACTATACTCCACTAGCGTACATAACATAAATACATATGTTGTGACTCTACGAGAAATGGTTAACGCTAATGACACGCACACTTCCCACCTTACGAGCTCAAGTACGTATTCAAGACTTAAAAGACTATAACTATAACGGCCCTAACATTGACCAAGTTATGAAGGTTCAAGTACTTCCGGCATAAGTTCAAGAGTTTAAGGATTCATCCTATGTTGTATCCTTGCCCATTACCATGGACTCCACAATACCGTTATAGTTCCAATGATAACCTCATCAAGTGAAAGCCCGCAAGACGCTCAGGATCCGCATGTTCACGCAGGACCCCTCGAAATCTCACGTATTAGCATGACCATCGGGATCCGTAATGTTCACACATGATCCTTTGGCACAACCCATATCCACCTAGTAGAACCCGGTAAATCGCACCCATCGCAGACATCTCGGCATTCCGCTAAGAGGTTCAGTATCGCAGGACCCGAAATCCGCACCCAGCGCAGGAGCCTTGACATCCGCCTCAGAACTAAGATCACACAGGATCAAACAAATCACGTTTATCTATATACTACGAATGAATCCTGTCATCTAATCCATTCTAAGTACGAGCTCATAAATGGGTGATGACTCGGTCGACCAAACCAAATTGTAAAACACAAGAGGGGAATTGGGTTTTAGTCACTCTTGCAAACTTTTTCTAAATCTATTCAAGGCAAGTGTAAGTTTGAGCAAGGTGAACAAATGCAAATAAAAACCAATCACAAGACAAAGGATTTATAGTGGTTCGACTCACTCAGAATCTACATCCACTACCTTGAGCCGCACCCAAGGATTTTCAACAACTTCACTAAGAAGACTTTTTACACTTGTGGCTAACTCACAAAGAGTTTTACAACACAACCACAATACAAAAACTCACTAAGAGTTACTTGCCCACACTAAGTAGGTCTTTTACAAGATTGACCCTATCACTAAGAAAGGGAATAAGATGGATAAAAAAACAAGGTTGTTCACTCTTCTAAGTGAAAGATAGATACCTTTTAAGTACATCAATTCCAGCTCTTTAGAACATATGAAGCACACTCTTTGTCTTGCTTTTGAAATTCACCTTTGAATGATTTAGATCATGGCAATGAAGTGCATTTTACTTTGAAAGTGTTTAGACTTGATAAGAAATCAATGTATCTTTGAAGTGCAAGTCTTGGAGTCATTCTCTAGCTTTGGAGTATTTATACATTTCAAAATAGGCTAAAAAACGACTTTGCAACGGTCAAATAACGGCTAGTTTATACAGAGTTCGGTTTACCGAACTCAGAACCTCGGATGACCAAGCACCACTTCGGTCGACCGAAGCTGGCCATAGGTCGACCGACCTATATATGTTCAACTCTTTGTTTTGCCTCGGTTGATCCGAGGAAAGCTCGGATGATCCGACCTTCTGAGCTTTGAGAGATGTTGATTTTTCACACGTTTTGAAATCTATTGAAATCTAAAAGGTTTTCTCAATATGTAACAAGTAAGAGCATTTAGAAAACCGTTTTAAAAGGCTTATACTTTGAAATCAAAGGCTTTTGAGATATGAACACATATGAGAATCATTTTGAAACTTAGCCTGTTGAAAACGTGTTTATGATGTATGCAAGACTTTAGTGTTGTACGTTTATGTTCATAGAGAGCATTGGTTAGAGCTTATAAGATAACGACTTATAAAGACAAAGCTATCCTAACCAAACCTAAGTCTTCAATCTTCAATCTCGATGAGATATGCCTTTAAGTATAACTTTGAATCTTGATCATGGCTTGATTGAAGTACTTAGAGCTTCCATTATGAGAACCATTATTCTATCACAAAGATTGAAACCATTAGACACAACATCAAATGTTTGTCCATTATCAAAAACTGAGTTTGTTTCGCCCTTAGGGCTTACAATCTCCCCTTTTTGATTATGACAAACTTTGATGCAATAAGATAGAATAAGGACTATTTAAGAACAAGGAAGCATGGCAAAAAGTTCTAAGAACAATTAAGTGGAAAGCTAGTACTTTAGAAGATAAAATCAAGAAATAATAGAAGTTCAAAGTACTAGCATAAAACCTTATTTTGCCATAACATTTAGGGACTCTTAGAATAGCCCTATTTCACAACCATCATCCTTTCCTCATTCCTTCCATTCGATGAGTAGCATTCTTGTGTGTAATATACATACCTTAGTTTACACAAGACGCTAACTTACCATTTTCATCAATGTTGATGTGAGTGCTAAGGATCCTATTATAAAGAACATGCTCACACAAACATTAGAACTATCAATGGTTTGTTATCATCAAAACAACATAGGATATTTTGCCCTTCGGGCTAACAAATAGGCCTAACCCGACTCAACCAATTACGCCGCTGCCAAATAGTTCAAATATGCAAAGGCCCAAATCAAATATAGGCAATAAATAATTCAATCAAAACATCAATTCGCATATTATATCGCAAACACAATTTGCAAATTCCGAATTCATTAACATTTGATTCAATTGGTAAAAATACTATAAGACAACAGTTTATGCTCCAATAATACATAATTAAAGCAGTAGATAAGGGCTCTAACATCCAAAAACAACAAATGGAAAGATCCATACCTTCAACAAAATCAATTCAGCAAAATACCAAATCACGAAATGCAGAAATTTCCCAAAAATAGCCTCTACTCTCTGTGGAATATCTCTTAATCCTGAACTCGAAATGAAATTTCACTTCAACTACCTCGAATTTTGTCTCGCTGCGATCGATTTCTGTGTGTGGTGCGTTGAAATCCGACGAGAATTACCCACTCAAAAGTTCTCTCCAAGTTTCAGATTTTCTCTCATTTTTCTTTCTTCTTCCTTTTCTTTTCTTTTCAATTTTTAGTAACTCCCAAATGCAGGATTTTACTTTACATAACTCCTTCCACATTCAATTTTAATTACGTTTTAAGTCCCTCATTTTCTCACTAGGTTCATTCATGTCCTCACACAATCCCAACCATCATATAGGTCCATATAAAAAATAAACATGTTGAGTGACACATAACAATTAATAATCGAATCATGCTAAACATTTTATAAAGCTATAAAACATGTTATGACGTAATTAAAACACATAATCACATAAGCAAAAAGTCTCGGGTATTACATCGGAGAGCCTGAATCCTTTGGACACGTGGAACCAATTCTTGGTTGTCGGATCGAATGATATGATCGTTGAGATTAAAATAGCCATTTAAGCTCAAAATAATTAAAATATTTATTTTCAGTTTAAAATATAGCTATTTTGAGCTACACATATCTATTTTGATCTCATCCATTGAATTATTCGATATGACGGCAAAGAATCCACTCTGCACGTCCGGAGAAAAAACCACATCTGGACAATATCTTGTGGATGTTGTGGTGGATCTGAATCTTGTAGTACATTCTTGATTCTTTAGTGCATTGTTTAATATATCAATAAAATCATATAATGTATGGTGTATTTGAGTTTTCACTCTTAAACCAAATTTTTTTAAAAATGGGTCCTACATCTTCTCTAAGATTTTATGTTTTTTCAAGACAAATGTAAAGGTGAAGAATGTATTCAAGAATTAGAAGATATAAATTGCAATGGAAGGCTTAAAAGCAAGGTTGTCAAAATCAGAATTTTGACTTGGAACGAAAGGGATAAAAAAACTTGTGAACATGAGGATCGTAGCACTGATAGAAAAATCCTACGAAACTATTTAAATAATATTTCTTGATAAATTTATACCAATAATATTTCATCTACTAACAAAATCGATAAGGAATTCAAACTACATGACCACCAAAACTGATTAAGGCTCATTTTCAAACCAAATCAATGTCGAAATAATCGCCAACGGTAAGAACAAGGATTGACTGAAGACCGAGGAGTTAGAATTGAACTCAAAATTAGTTTTTTCCATTAACCCGATTTTTTTAATTCAGTTCACCCGAACTCGAACCAACCGCCCCGTCGACCCAGTTGGGCCAGTTCAGCATAGAAAAAATAAGCGCGTACAGGATCATCTAATCAAACTATTTTAAGAGTCAAATCGTCGATCTTGTACGATCATCTCCTCCAACGATTTTAATCAAATTTAACTCGATTTATGCCTTCTAAACCGTAGAATCATATGATTCTACGATCTGACTCACGATTTTGACAACCTTGATCCAGAGAGATTGCTATTTTTTTTCCATTACCGGCAGAGCAACTGATTTGATCATGGGAAGAGCAAAAACCAAAAAGGTGAAACTTGTAAGGAGTCAATTGAAAAGAAAGGTAGATAAGGTATTTTGGCCAGAAATGCTTTGGTAGGAGAGTAATTATTCTGACAATATCGCTTGCCATTTCCAAACTTTGAGCTCTTATTACAACGCCTTTTTTCTTTTAAAAAACAACTAGTTGTGAGCCCCGCACATTGCACGATTTTTCTTGCTTCATTTCAAAAGACATTATATAAATAATTTAAAGTAAAATAAAGTTTCATATAAGGTCAACAAATATGTTTCAAGTCCATCAATTTTTTGTGTGAAGTGACCTTTAATAGTTCTAATCACATTTAGGTCAGAAATACATGTTAGCTACTTGATCATTGATAATATATTGGAGAAAAATAAGATTATTACTCTGTTATAATAATGTAAAAAATACCAGAGGAAAGAAAACAATCCTTGAAAATCATGCTAAATATCAAGTTGATTATAACTTTTTTTCTCGATGATAGGTGAAATAGAAAAACAAAAAGAGCTAAAAATGTTAAATAGGAATTTTACCTGCAAATGATTCTAGCTTGTCTTTCACATGGAACTTTGACTCACTTGTTCGATGGACTATTTTTCAGAAACACTATCTTCCTATAAATTTCATTCAATTGAAAAGAGACAGATTTCAACCATACAAATTCTTTGGTCACTTATACTGATCAAAGCAAGTTGTATCGGCGTCAAATATTTTTAATTTTGGTGAGATTAGAGATTCATATTCTTATTGGTGAGAGGAATTGTTTCACATTAGGAATTGGTTCAAATTTGGATTTTATAGTGAAAATGGAATGCCTTTGAAGTTCCCAAATTGAATAAGAATTGGAAGATTTTTGTTATATTAAGAGTTTTGAATTGGAGGAATGGTAAAATATTTCTTAAATTAAGAATGGGTAGAATCCCCTAAAAGTTAAGAAGAACTTTTGTTTTCCCTCTATTTAACACAAATTAAATTTATTATACCGTCATATGATTTTAAAATGTGATAAAAATTAATGAGTTAAAAAGGTTATGAAGTCTAAGAGTTTAGAATAATGATGGGAACTCATATACGAATGCTTCAAGGAATAATGAGGTTTGTATAATGTCCAAAAGGAGATCTAGGAATCAACCTCTAACATAATGAGAACTATCATCAACTTGGATCAATATTAATTTCAGCTTTACGACAGTTTGATGTAATGGTCATAACTTTCGATCCGGGAATCCAATGGTGCTCATTCAAGTTGCTATGGAAAGATAAGAGGCGGATCTACATCTTTCATGTGACCACAAGATCAGATTCTGCCGTTATGAAGTCCTAAATCGTCGTTCAAGTTACTACATCATGCTGTTCAGATTTTGGGCGAGAATTAATCTTGTTTTTCCAAGTTTAGTATTTATTTAATTTCCAGCTTTTAGTCTTTTATTATTTTTTGAATTATTACTTAAATAAAGGACATGTGGTTAGTACTGTCAAAATGGGTATGCCCGCCCGCCCCGCCCCGTCATGGGCATGTTTTAAATGGGGATGGTCGGGCATGCCCACTTTTTTCACGGGCTATCAAAAGGGATGCCCGTACCCGCCAATCGAATGCCCTTGGGCAAATGGGCATGCCCGGAACACTTATTATTAATTTTTTTTTTTTAAAAAAATAGATTAAATCCGAAAAATTCAACAAAATTTATTTATTTCTTATTCACTTGCAGTTTATAGTCCTGTAAATTGTAAATAAATATCCAAAATAGTTCAAGAACAATCAAATACAAGTCCACAATATCCAAAATAGTTATAAAAAACAATCAAAGTCCATAATTTCAAAAATAATTGAAGATCAACTATCCAAAATTAACAAACATATTGCTGAAGTCAAAGCAACAAAAATTAGGTACGTTTTTTTTAATATCCTCTATCTATTGATTTATATCTTGAACACTAGAAGTATTATTTGAATCCACCTTAGATAATTTTGATTCATTCTCATCATCTCCACCTATAAAACACACACAACTTGAGAAGTTAGAACTTAAAACATTATAAATGGTAAATGATAAATGATAAATGATAAATAATAAGTTAAAACATAATTTAGTTACCTTCAGAGATGAAACCGTTAATATTTGGGTAATAGAAGTGTATAATGGCTTCAAGGGGCTTTGCCCAAGATATATAACACGGTTCAACTTTTATATTGGGCTTTTAGGGTTTTTTTTTCTTCTTTTGACTCTTAAGTCTCAACTGTGAAAATTAATCCATATCCAAAATTTAAAAAAAAAAAAAACAAAGCGGGCATGCCCGGTTGCAACCTGCCCATACCCGCATTGCCCGTTACCCGAGCAAGTATGCCCATTAATACCCGCATTTAAATGGGCATGGAATTCATAGGCCCATACCCGCACATTAAGCTCACTGGGCGGGCATGCCCGTGGTCATATGCCCTATTTTGACATCTCTACATGTGGTCCATTAGTTATTTAGTTTAAGTAAAATACTTATTTAGTTAGTTTATAGCAAGTAATAATTTAAGGTAATTTACTATACTTGTGAGTGCTTTAGTTTCCAAGTCAAATTAAGACTTTATTTTGTAAGGCTTGGCTGAAATTCCTTCTCTATTTAGAGAGAGATTTCAGCCATTTTTATATTTATACTATTGATAATAATATTGTGAGGTTCATTTTTTTTGATACTTTGTGAATTGAATTTGTATGTAGAATTTCATTCATTCTTGAGCTAATAATCAACAAGTCTAGTTTAACTTGTTGTGGTGTTTCAACATCCATTGAAATCAAACTACTGTGTGTTGCGATGATTTATTCCTCCGTAAACTATTTTCAAGGAACAGAAAGATCCGACTTCAACCTTTGTTATTGAATCTTGATAACTGTAATTCAAGGTTCTTTATCAGTTGGTATCAGAGCTCAAGGTTGATCTCTTTCTTTGTGTATCTTTAATTGTTTTCTTGATAAAGTTTCTTGTTTTCTTAGACTATATATATATATATATATATATATATATATATATATATATATATATATATATATATATAAAAATCAGCCGAGGCTTTTATTGAACATAGCAAAAAGCAAACTTCTTGAATCAAAGACATCATAATCTAGGTTCAAGAATTGGCAATGTTCACAATTGTTTTTTATTTTGAGTCGCGAGTTACAATTATAAATCAAGAATTGAAGTGTCTTTCGAGCCTCACATTCTTGATACAATTCGGCTAAGAAAAGAAAGAAAGAAAAAAGATTCAAGAACAAGAATCGAGAGGTATAAAAGATTGAGATCTTCTTTTTCCTAAACACAAAAGGATACCTAAAAAGTATATTCTTTTATTGTTAGGTTTAGTATTTTCAAAATTACTCTTAATTTATTTCTTTACTTTTTTTTATTTGAGCGATGATGGAGGAATTATATCAACTACAAGAATTCATTAAAAGGTTTGAAGAGAAATTCGAGAAGATAGATAAGAGTTTAAACTCTATCAGACGTTCTTCAGGGCTGTCAATTCCCCAAAAACCGAGAGAAAATATACCTTATTTGGAAGAAATTATTCAACAATTGAAATTAAAAGATGAGGCAAGATTGCAAGAAGAGGAAAAATGGAAACATAAGGAAAATGTGGTGCGGATGAGTTGCAAAATTTGCATGAACCACAATTGATTGATGAGGAAAAAGATCCTTTTGATGCAATGATTTTTGAAGACTCGAAAGCATCAACTTTTTCATTCACTACTCTTGATCTAACAACTCCTATTCTTCCTCGTATTGTTTCTAATTTTAAACATGAGTACAAGGCTGTATTTTCAATGGAAATACCAAAAGAATTGCCACCAAAACGAAGCAATGGTCTTTTCATTCACTTACAAGATTCATGGACGAATCTTTTTGAAGAAAGGGGGAATGATGAGAACTCATATACGGATGCTTCAAGGAATAATGAGGTTTGGATAATGTCCAAAAGGAGATTTAGAACTCACATCACTCGTTTTGGAGACCCAAGGACTCTACCTAATGAGAACTATCATCAATTTGGATCAACATTAATTTCAGCTTTGCAATAGTTTGGTGTAATGGTCATACCTTTCGATTAAGGAATCCAATGGAGATCATTCAAGTTGCTATGGAAAGATAAGAGGCAGATATACAACTTTCATGAAAACCACAAGATCAGATTCAGCCGTTATGAAGTCTTAAATCATCGTTCAAGTTACTACATCATGCTGTCCAGATTTTGGGCGAGAATTAATCTTGTTTTTTCAAAGTTTAGTATTTATTTAATTTCCAGCTTTTAGTCTTTTATTATTTTCGAATTATTACTTAAATAAAGGACATTTGGTCCATTAGTTATTTAGTTTTGACTAAAGTACTTATTTAGTTAGTGTATATCAAGTAATAGTTAAGGTAGTTTACTATTCTTGTGATTGTTTTAGTTTCCAAGTCAATATTTCCTTTTTTCTTGAATGTACACCGGTCTGAATTCAGTGCAGATCAAACATTGTGGACACATTTTAACCATTGATTTTTTGATTAAAGATTAAGTTATTCTAGTTTAGCTTGACTCTCACGATTCCATCATGACAATGTCGCGAGTTCAAGACATCTAAAGTGTAAAAATGTACATAATTTTCTATCAACAACTCACAATGCCTATTATAAACAAGTATTAAGACACTGATCATAACAAAATACAGTCAAAAACTTTAAACCTTAGTGATACAAAATTGTTTCCGTACCTACATAATGACTACTGATCTCGCCCTTATGTCATAGTCATTAAATACAACAGTAATAAATAATGGATAATGATTATTGGATAAAAAAATTGGGATTAAATTTGGATAAAAAAGATATAATGCACACTAAATTTTAACAATTATTTTAATTTTATCCAATAATCATTATTGATAATAAAAAATCCTCATCTTCACTTTTATTCCTTTCCCCCACCCACCATCTTCCCCCAAATCTTTCTGCTATTAGAAAACCCATTTTCTAGGGCTTTCTTTCTCCCCCGAAACCCTCACTGTTCTTCCTTTCCAAATCCCTAGTTTCTACCAAAAAATGAATGAATTTCTACTTCTTTAGCTTCATTTAATTAAATACTTCATTCATATACATATAATACTGATCAACCGATGCAATTTCCGTTCATCAATGTCTCATTTCAGCAAAATATCGGTAATCAGTATTATAATAGTATTATTAACAAGTTTGAATTTCCAATTTTGCGATTCCAGTGCCGATTTTGACTCCGATTTACTGATTTTCCATCAAGATTACTCTCCGCCGGCGCCGCCACCACCGCCGCCGCATCCTCCGTCGGTGACTTGTGAGGGTGATCTTGGTGGAGTCGGTTCTTTAGATACAATTTGCAAAATAGTATCAGATTTGAATATTACTAAGAATGTGTATATAGCAGGGAAGGGCAGTTTTATTATTCTTCCCAATGTTACTGTGAACTGCTTGTTTTCGGCGGGTTGCGAAATTGCTTTAAATGTTTCTGGTAACTTTAGTTTGGGTGAGAATTCGTCTATAGTTACGGGTAGTTTTGACCTGACTTCGAATAATTCTTATTTTTATAATGGGTCTGTGGTTAATACTACTGGGTTGGCGGGTGACCCGCCGCCTCAGAGTACGGGTACTCCTCAAGGAGAGGAAGGGGCTGGTGGGGGATATGGGGGACGAGGTGCGGCTTGTTTGTTGGATCAACATAAGCTTGCAGAAGATGTGTGGGGCGGGGATGATTATGGGTGGGGCAATCTAGAGAGTCCAATGTTGTACGGAAGTAAGGGCGGCACAACTAGCAAGGAGGTAGATTATGGAGGAGCTGGAGGTGGGAAGATAAAGCTGTGGGTGGCTAATCTTTTGGAAGTGAACGGAAGCTTGTTGGCTGATGGAGGCGATGGAGGAAGCAAAGGCGGAGGAGGGTCCGGTGGCAGTATCTTTATCGAGGCTCATAAGATGTAAATTTTCTTTTCTCACTTTTTTTTTTCCTTATTCAGTTTTTAGATAATTTCTTTGTTTTCTATGCGGAATTGAAAGTCAAATAGTTGTAGTAAGAGAGCTTAATGTGTACTTAAAAATGCTTTAGAAAGATGCATTTGCGAAAACTAATAAAATTTTGAAAAAAAGGAAGCTTCAATGGAAAAAGTTCGTTAGTTTTATATTACAATAACTCAACATTTTCTTTATTTATTTACTACAGTTACAGTTACAGTTATAGTTACTTTGCCCCCTGTTCTGCAGTAGCAGTAAGCTCCTCACAGACAAATTTAATTATGGGTACCTTGGCCAGGATCTTTTGGCATTTATAGTAATATCAATAATGTTTTATCGAAGAAAATAAGGGCAATAATATGGAGCTGTCACGTGTTTGTTGACGATGCTTTACTGATGAAAGAAATGGTCACAAAAATATGGGTAAAATATTAAGAGATGGAAGTAACTTTGCCCATGGAGTTTTTAGGCTAGGAATAAGATAACAAAGAAAAGTAAATGTTTCTTGCAAAAGAGTAGGCGATGATACAAATTTGTTTCTCAAGTATCTCCGCTTAATCACTTAGAGTGTGTTTGACATTCAGGCAATTCTACTTCTGGACATCTGATGTAATGTATATTACCTTTTTGTTAGAGAAAAATTATGACAACTTGGCTAAACATGGTCAAATTTTTAATGATGCATGGTAACGAGTGTTATTGTCAAGAAGTGAGCCTTCTTTAAGTTGTCTCAAGTAAAATCTGAATTTTGTTCCGGGAGCAATCATTCCAAGTAAAATTTGTCGATTTGTTTTACAGTTGCAAATATATACTCCATCCACCCCAAATTGAATGTCCTTGACTTTCACAAGAATTAAGATGAGTTGTTTGACTATGATGATGTTACAATAATATCCTTAATTATAGGAGGACCCATGTGTTAGTGGAGTTTGATTCCTTAAATATAGGAGGTTAGTAACAAAATTTTGAGGAGAAAATACATCCATTTGAAGGAAGTGAAAATTTAATTTGGGACAAACTAAAATGGAAAGTGGACATTCAATTTGGGACGGAGAGAGTATTTTTTTTAGCACAGAACTGCAAGTTGTCTTAAGATAATATCTTAATTATAGTACCATCCAACAATTTGCCATTACTTTTTTCTAATTTAAAAACATGGTATTGTTATGCATACATCAATACTCAAGTTAATGATGTCCTCAATATTAAATGTACATGACGGAAAGGAAAAAGAAAGTTTGTCCTCAATATTCAAGTTAATGATGTCCTCAATATAAAAAATAGACAAAAAATAGTTTATCTATTTTTAACAGGCTAGTTTAGTTTTTTTGGTTTTTTCTGTTTCTTTTAAAGATGAAAATTTATTACCTATAGTTGCATTACATTCCATAATGTCATTTTTTGCTATATTTTTGTATAACCTGTATTTGCTATTATGCCATTTGTTTGCTTTTCACAGACGTGTTACTTGGGTTCCGTATTGCTTCTGACTGAATGAAATTACAGCGTCCTTTAAATGATATGCTTAGGCATCTCTGTGTTTAAGCTTAGAATACATTAATTCTCTTATCGACTTATCATTTTATCAAAAGAAAAGAAGAAGGATCCACGAATAGCAATGGATGCATGTTTTTAAAGGCGCAACAGTTATTTATGTCTGTCTGCTTCCAATCTAGTTGTATGTTCTTTTAAGACTTGAAATGTGGAGGCTACTAATTGTTATAAATAGGTGCACTTTAAACTGAAATTTCTTGTGAAGGGCAGGGTCGGAAGTGGTCAAATAAGTGCATGCGGAGGTAACGGGTTTGCTGGTGGAGGCGGTGGAAGAGTTTCTCTTGGCGTTTTTAGCCGCCATGAGGATCCAGAAATTTTTGCTTATGGTATGTCTGAATCATTATTATTTTTTTTGCATGTCTTTCGATCTCCGACTGAACCTATAAGTGTATCCTTCTTTGTGAAGTCTTTAGCATATCGTTGTATGCCTGTATCTCACGGATCCCTAGATAACCTAAATTCTTCCTTTTTCTAAAAAGAATCATTATTTGATGAGTACACTCCCTCTAGATCTCAACTTTGGCTACTGGTGCTCACTTATCTAATCACTACATTTGAGGCCTGCAGTGTTGCTCTACTTCCAAGTCTGAAAAATTATTTCTTCTTTGTTTTACTTGGAAACTTAGAGTTAACATGCCTTGTTGTTAACTTAAGAAGAACAACGGTATGGGGCATTCTGCTGTTTTATGCAGTATCTAAAGTAATATTCTGATGGCCCAATAATAGCTTCTGTTGTATAAATTTTACATGAGTTTGTCTTGAAATTCAAAGGAAATGTAAAAACATTTCTTAGCAATTAGATATAGCATGTAATAGTGCATAAAGTGGGTAAGAAGACACAACTTGCTAAAGTTCCTGGTTGTTGGTTGGGTATATCTTGACTCTATGTCCAATAGTTTTGTTTGCAAACATATTGTATGGTAGCTGAGGTTAAGAATATTTCAAGTGCAATTATGACGCAGTTGAGAGGGTGAAACTGCATGCAGGCTTATTTATAGGCTAGAAAGGACACGAAAGTAGGGACTTTATGCATGCAGCTTATTGACAGTATCGAATATTTTGACTTGCTAGTTCTCCAATATAATGTCATCAGTGGGATGGAAAGGATTATCTCTTGCACCCTGTCGTTTACTTGGACGGGTGCAAGTTGAATTGACGGTCCACCTTGTTGGCCTTTGGTTGGTTACATTGTAGCTTCTCTTGGTGCATTTTGAAAGGAAATGGTTACTTGTCGCCTTTCTGCAACTTAAATATCTATCTAAACCTATTCTTGGCTGGCTTCATTCATCATCTTAGTCCTGGGAAATGAGCGTGGTATCAAATTGGTGAAAGTTCTGCTTTTATTGCCCTTCTTTAGAAGTTTGAAGTTCGCTTTTTTCATTTACCTTTTTGAAGCTTTCAGATGACTAAGATTGCAAGACTCTGAATTTGATCCAATGCTATCTTGGTAACTTGTTTTCTTTCTCTGCAGGTGGAAACAGTCATGCCTGCCAGGAAAATGCTGGTGCTGCCGGAACATTTTATGATAATGTTCCCCGCAGTCTTACCATTAGCAATCACAACAGATCAACAGATACAAACACACTTCTATTGGACTTTCGTCAGCCATTTCTAACAAATGTCTACATTAATGATCTGGCCAAGGCTTCTGTTCCATTGCTTTGGAGTCGTGTTCAGGTCAATAATATTTAATTATTTACACTGGGCTTGATTTGCATGGATGAAAATCTTATTCATGTTAGGTGTACCTTGGTTTAATCCATATCTAAATAAAAATGGAGAGGGAAGGTTGTGTTTTGGAAGGACCTAAAAGTCAAGGGAAGGATTCCTTGTGTACCTGTCAAATTAAGATGCATTTTTCTAATCCTTTTCTTGGGGTAACAAATTTCTCTTTGTTCTCTTTGTCTTGTGTTTCCAAAGATGTATAATAAAACGTCCAAATGTATATTTTATGGCATGAAGAATCTATATTTTGCTTTTCCACTTTTGTGTGTGCTGGTGGTGGTCTTTTTTCTTTAATGCCCTCCTTGCTTTCACTTAAGAAATTCTAGAATATCTGCATTTGATTGGTTATTATATTAGAAAGGGCCAGGATGTTTGGCGGAGGTTTGTGAAATTCAACGTGGTATAAGTTCTTCCCCTTTTTCGCATCCTGGGATATTCTGACTGTAGATGCTTCTCCTTCTGTTCCTTATTGTTTCAGTAATAACAGGGTTTACATATATCAGCAAATTAGTCTAATTTTATATATATATAAAAAAAATTAGACTAATTTGCTGATATATGTAAACCCTGTTATTACATATATATTATCGATTCTCTTGGTTGTTAAATTATTCCTTCCTATATTCAGCATTTATTTTATATAAACTGTGTAAGGTAAAAATTAAGGCAATTTTTTTTTTTTTGTATCAGGTTCAAGGGCAGATTAAACTCCAGACTGGTGGAGAGTTGAGTTTTGGGTTACGGCATTTTTCTATGTCAGAATTTGAATTATTGGCTGAAGAGCTGTTAATGAGTGATTCTGTGATTAAGGTAGAAAAAAATTTAAATATCTCTCTCAGATTCTTTACTTATTGTTTGGAGTGTATTTATTATTGCCTTGATTCTTTTATGATTTTCTCCAAAAACTTCTGCCTATGTTGTTCTGGAAATAATCTATATAATCTAGTCCTATTATTCTTTCTGTCAGTACCCGCTCCACGCACGAAGACGTAAGTACTGGGTCTCCTCAGTTTTTAAGCTTAAAAAATTTCAAGCTGATCCCCGTTTGAATTTTATTAAAGACCAAGCATGAATTATGTTCGACAAATCCACTTTTGTTCGGTTTTTTACTCTCTTTGGAGTTGCTGCTGCAAAATATTTCTAGGTAAATTGAATTTTGTTGTGAAAAAAGAGGACAAATATGTTGAAAGTAAACCACAGAAACCCAACTTCTTTATGTGGAATTAATCAGCAGCTCTAAGTTGATATGGTGAATATGATCTAAACATTTCATACAGAGACCATGAAGTTGTAAACATGCCAGACTGGGTTTCAGTTGTCTAGTTATTTATAGGCTAATTTACTGAAACCAATATTGGGAAACCGAGAATATAAACTTTAAACTCAAAGTGAACTGTGAATCTAAATGCCATGAAAATCATATAAACTAGTTCAGTTTCTTTCCAATAAAGTCGACATCTTTGGAAACACATCAGAACTTCCCTGGGTTTTATACAGCAACCTTAATGGGCCGCATCTTTGTTTCTCTTAAAACTCGGAAACTTCTTGCTCAGCTTATCTATAATTATACCTTTCAGTTTGGTGCCTAGTGGTCCTTTTATGTTCTGTAAGCCCTGTTTTTGTGAACATTTTGGAAATGGGTCCATAAAATTCTCATGGTGTTTGTAAACTACCACTATCTTGCAAATGTTTTCATAAATGTCTCCATGAAAATCTTGCTTTATTTTCTTGCCCGCTTGTTTTTTCTGTCAGAGAAATATACGCTCGGAATTTGAAGTTTGAAAATGGTTCAAATTGCTCAAACACTATAGTTCTTTATTTTGAATGCACAGTACCATAGTGAATTAGAGGATTATATTGAAGAAACATGTATTTAACTCTTGCATAGACTGATCTCTTAGGAGTCCTTTTGAACTCTGTCATTGGTTCCATCTTGCCAGCAAACTGTCATGCATATTTCCAAGCCGCAGTGTCATGCACAGTTGCACGCTCTGAAAGTGCATAGAAAATTAAGCTTCATTGAGAGAGAGAGAGAGAGAGAGAGTTTTGGCAACATATCTCATTTTATCAATTTATGTTAAAAGTCTTTGAGATAGGTGTTAGTATATGTAATTGGCTGACGACTATCAATTAGCACATAAGCTATATGGTTTATTTTGGTAATTCGTTATCGCAGGATTTGGTTGCAGACTTCTTGGACTATGTCTCTATGTTAGAGATACTTTTATGTACAAGTGAAAAAAATAACTGGCTTTATCCTGTTTCCCCTCTTGATTGATTTAGGATTTCTCAATAAATAGAAATATGGTAAATTAAATGCTACTCGCCCATAGTAGGGGCTCTCTTGAATTTCCACCTTTTACTGGGAGAAATGTTCGCTGTTAGTCGAGGAAAACAAAATGCACTATGCACATTATTGGAAAGTTAGATCCTTCTTTTTCCACCTCTTTTGAAATTTATGTTTCAGTTATTACCTCATCTTTTTACCTCCTTATCTGATACCAAGCATTGCCTTTCAGGTTTTTGGGGCTCTTCGTATGTCTGTTAAAATGTTTCTGATGTGGAATTCAAAATTGCTAATTGATGGTGAAGGAGATGAAAATGTTGAAACATCTTTGCTTGAAGCCAGTAATCTTATTGTTCTTAAGGTGCTCCGTTCTCTCCTCTTTATCATAACCAGCCATAATATCCTGCTTATTTGGCAGCAAGCTTGACTTTGTTTCTCCATACAGGAGTCATCTGTTATTCATTCTAATGCCAATCTGGGAGTTCATGGGCAAGGTTTATTAAATTTATCAGGACCAGGGAGATTGTATTGAAGCAGAGCGCCTGGTTTTATCATTGTTCTATGGTATACATGTGAGCACAACATCTGTGTATCTTTCTAGATTGTTTGATTACTCTTTTGACATCCCTCTAAAGGTGATAGATATTCTTAGTGTATACTTGAACATCAGTATAGGTTTAAAATTCACTAATTTTATAGGTTATAGCCATTTGTTATCATATCTTGGATCTAAAATGCTTGTTTCCATGACGAGTCATTTTTATTATAATATGTCTACTTTTTAATTTTCTCCCATATGGAACTGAACATTCCATGATCAAGTTTCATATGCTTCTTTTAATTTGAAAGTCACTTCTAGAGTTGATGACACTTTATCTTGTAACATATTGCTCAAACATATTAACCTCCGTGCTCTCTATTATCATTATACCGACTTAGGTCGATGGTGCTTCCTCCCGAAACAACAAAAATACTTGGTGACCATCTGTATACTTGGGATATTGCTTTATTTATCTATTCCCCCCCAAAAAAAATAAAATAAAGAAGGAATTAATTGTAATTAATTATCATTATATAGCAATGTATATGCCTTTTAATTATGTTTGAATATCTGTTAACTAGAGTGCCTTGCGTCATGGAGATAGTAGGCACTCTATTTACTTTTTCCTTAAAGAATAGATGTGATTGCTTAGTGTACCTGAAATCTTTAAAGATCCTTCATTCGGTAGTTTTTGTCTTTTACTTTGTTAATTATTTTGTGTTTGCTTCTACTTTTCTTCGTGAAGGTTGGTCCTGGATCTATTTTACGCGGTCCGTTAGTGAATTTCTCAGCTGATTCTGTGTAAGTTTTGTTTCCTTCTGCATTTGATTGTGACTTAAATTGTTGAACTATTTCACTTGACATGCCTTTTGGTGCTTTCTAGGACACCGAATTTGAATTGTAATATGCAAGGTTGTCCATTTGAATTGCTTCATCCTCCTGAGGATTGCAACGTGAACTCTTCATTATCCTTTACTCTTCAGGTGGCTATTTCTTTGTATTGCATTATGTAAGTGAAAAAATCCCTGTTATATTAGTTTAGCTTAGCTGCAATTTGCTTTTGCAGATCTGCCGAGTTGAAGATGTCCTTGTTGAGGGCCTGATAAAAGGATCGGTTGTCCACTTCCATAGAGCAAGAACTATCACAGTTCCTTCTTCTGGAATAATAAGCACATCCGGGATGGGTATGGGCTGCATATGAATATTTATATAGTACCTTATGATGATTGTACCCCCGTAGTAGTTAAAGTTGCAGTAAATCATGTGCTTCCAGTTATAACCTGAAGTGTAGTCCCTTCAGTTAAGCAATTGTATGTTAAAAAAGCAACAAACATCAGGTTTCATAAACTGCAAGAGAAATTTTACATTTTATGCTAAATCTTTTGTTCCGTCTGTTAGAACTCTGTTGTTCTGTGCCAGTTCTCTTTGATTTACATCAATTATGGGTGTCAATTAACACAAAATGAGGAAAACAAGTCCATCTTTGACTCTGAGCTCTTAATATCAAATCTGAATTGCTTCTCTTTTCCTCTTCTTTTCGAGTCCAATAGCCCTCCTTTATCTCTTTGTCCCCCTCTCTTCTCCTTATTTGTCCTTGTACACTCCCTTTTTCTGTTTACTTCCATTCCCCTTCTCTCTTACACTTGTCTTTCTCGCTCTGTCACAATTTGCATTCTTTTAAGTGTGCACCTCATTTTGTGCTTAAAAACCTGAAGGGCCCAACTCTTCTGTGCATTAGCTTCTTTAGAGATTATGCTACCGCCTTGCCTGAGTTTATGATGTTCTCATTGATGTAAAAGTTTCTGATGCCCATCGTATTTGACTAAAATAAAGAAGAAGAAAAAATGAACAGCACATCCGGCAATCGTACTGTCTCCAGTTGATTTATCAGTGTAATTGCTTGTTCTGCAGGCTGTACAGGAGGTTTGGGACGGGGTGAAGTTTTGGATAATGGAGTCAGCAGTGGCGGTGGGCATGGTGGTAAAGGTGGAATGGCGTGTTATAATGGCAGCTTTGCTGAGGGAGGCACACCATATGGGAATGCTTATTTACCTTGTGAGCTTGGTAGTGGAAGCGGAAATGCGAGTTTAGCTGGTGCAACTGCTGGTGGTGGTATTTTAGGTCAGTTCAACTCTTCCTATGCCTAGTTCTGTGTTAATTTCCAATGCTGTAGAACATAGAAGAGGGAGTAAGCCAAAAAACTTGAATCTTAAAAATTTAGGATTTGGAGTATGATTTTCAGAATTTGGATGGTGATATATATTTCCACTCTTGGATAAGTATTATGAAGGCTTTGTCTGGGCTGAAGCTGGTTAATTACCTTCTCGACTAGATTGATTTGAAAATTTGAGCCTTTTTTATACACCTTTTCTTATGAGATTGGTAACTATATTCTCTATTGCATATTTTCTCTCTGTTTCTTCTCTTCTGAGTGTATTTCCTAAAGATCATGTGAATATTTAGGATCTATGCTAAGTATTAAGTTAAATTACCCACCACTTTATGGAGTTCATAGAAGTCCGGTATATTTTATGGTGATGCATGGCTTTCTGTTTGTTTTCATGGTTTCCAGAGTCAATGTTGCTTGAAATGTTGTCTTTCCTTTGCTACAACTTGCAGTGATGGGTTCCTTGGAGCATCCTGTATCGACTTTATCTATTGAAGGTTCAGTTGAATCTCATGGACAAAGTTTCCAAGAGTATATCAGGAGAAGATATTACAGTGTTGCGCAAAATTCAAGCTTAGGTCCTGGGGGTGGATCTGGTGGAACAATCTTATTATTTTTGAGTTTTCTGAATCTTGGCACGCCCGGCGATTTGTCAAGTGCAGGGGGTGAAGGTTATGGTGGTGGTGGTGGTGGAGGGGGCGGTGGAAGAGTTCATTTCCATTGGTCAGAAATTCCAACTGGTGACATATACCAGCCAATAGCTATTGTAAATGGAAGCATCCATGCTAGGTCAGTGAAATGTTTTACATGGCAATTTGATTATGGTGTATCATGCGAGTCTATTCCTTTCTATGGCATTTACCCTCCCTATAGACGGATAGAACTAGGCCAATTCCACTCATAGTAAAACGTATTTTCCTTTTTGAGGTTTTACTTTATGAAGGTGGCTAAAGTCTTGCTTGATCGGATGTGCAATATATTTTTATTGCAACCAGGCCACAGACTGGTTGGTAAATTAAAGAACACGGATTGCAGGCTAACATCATATCTAGAAGTAAAGAACGTTTCTATTCTACTGAACAATGTATACGTAATTGTGATACTGTCTCAAGACAGTTGGGTTGATTTGAGGGAGGACTAAATTTAGTCTATTAAGATCCTTTTATGTCATAGGTCATGTGCAGTACTCTTCTAGTGTCTCAATTGAATAAACCTCTGACTTCTGACAAAATTTGCATGTAGCTACTCTTTGAACTTCCTTTGATGGAATCTAGCTACTATTGAACACTGGGAATAGTGACTACCATAATTGGCGGTCTTTGAAGTTTGAAATCATGCAAGTTATGTGCCCAAATTGCAACTGTTTGGAATCAATTAACTTAGTGCCCCAGATGGATCCATATCATATCAATTACCTCCTCATTACAGACGATTTGTCCTTAGATTTATGATATTGTTCTTGATCATTTGAAGAACTCGATGTTATTATTTTCCCTACTATTTATTCTTATTGTAATTGATCAGTCTTTCTATGTTTATTGGTTTTATGTTTTTACTATGGCATTCCTTTAATGCCCGTATAGAGGTGGGATGGGAGGAGATCAGGGAAGTGCTGGTGAAAAGGGAACAGTTACTGGGAAAGCTTGTCCTAAAGGGCTTTATGGGACGTTTTGCAAGGTATGTTAGCAACCCTCATGGATACTTTTTCCATGATGGTTTTCTAGTTATTTCCTTTCCTGCAACAGTTTTGTGGTTACTCGCTGTTTAGATTTTGTTACAGACTTTTAGCGTCTATTTTCTCTGATCTTTATACGATCTTACAACTGTCTGTTGAATGTCAATTCCAACGACGAATGCTTTTGGAAAATTCTGTAGTTTTGGCTATTTTTCTTTATCTTGCATGCCTTTCTGGATGTATGGTTGATGTTCAAAATTGTGCTTCAGTTTGTAAAATTTTACCCTCCTTTTTAATCTTCATTGGAGACGCTCATTTTAAAGAATCTGCTGGGTGGTTATATATCAATTTTTTTTTGTTACAGCTGATTTGATTTTCCACTTCTGGAACTCTACAGGAATGTCCAGCTGGGACTTACAAGAATGCCACAGGATCTGCAAGAGCCCTTTGTTTCTCCTGTCCAAGTAATGAGCTTCCTCATCGAGCTGTCTATCTTCCTGTTCGAGGTATTTTTATATGTTTTCTTACTCAGTCCCCTGCTTGTTTCTAAGAGGCTTAAACTGAATATTTCCATGGACTCGTTGATCATTTTATATTTTAGGCTTAGCTTTGCCAAGTATTTTAATTTTTTGCCACCTCTGGCCCTGGCTTGAATGTTCCCTAATTTATGGATACTTCAAATTTAGTTAATTTCCCAGAAAGTAGGTACCGCAGTGCTCATTTGTGTCCTAACAAAAACTCCATTCTGTTTATTCATAGCATTCGAAAGAGGGTTTAGTATTGTTGAGTCATGTTTTTGAAAATCTTCACAACAGGTGGTGTTACTGAAACTCCTTGCCCTTACAAATGCATCTCGGATAGATATCATATGCCAAATTGCTACACAGCTCTTGAAGAACTCATATACACATTTGGGGGGCCTTGGCTCTTTGGTCTTCTCCTCTTGGGTCTTCTCCTCTTGTTAGCTTTAGTGCTCAGTGTTGCAAGGATGAAATTCATTGGTGTTGATGAATTACCCGGGCCTGGCCCTACACAACAGGGATCTCAAATAGATCACTCTTTTCCGTTCCTCGAGTCACTGAACGAGGTACATTTGAATGACTTGTACATTATAAAGTTCTGCTAGACGTGATCATTG
Organism: Vinca minor; assembly: GCA_026122235.1. Classification (NCBI taxonomy): domain Eukaryota; kingdom Viridiplantae; phylum Streptophyta; class Magnoliopsida; order Gentianales; family Apocynaceae; genus Vinca; species Vinca minor. The sequence goes on along the minus strand of JAOCZM010000161.1, from coordinate 6,016,843 downwards.
TGTCAATGAAAACTAATTTATACATGTTTGTGAATTTTTACTCACTTAAGCTGGTATTTGAATGAATATTAGGCTGAGAAAAGTCCAATTTGCAGGTATTGGAGACAAATAGAGTTGAGGAGTCACAGAGTCATGTTCATAGAATGTTTTTCATGGGTTCAAATACATTCAGTGAACCTTGGCATCTTCCCCATACACCACCTGAACAAATTATAGAAATTGTGTAAGTTTCTTTATTTATTTTCTATTTCATATGATGTGTTAATTATGAATAATAAATTGGACGCCACTTCTACTTGGCAAAGAAGTTTATGTGACAGTTGCAAGAAAATGACATGAAATAGAATGGGAGAAGTATCCAGGGCCAGAAGTTACTTGCTATTATGATGTTAAGAATATTTTCGGCTGTTTTCCCCTTTTTTTATGATGTAATCGAATACATCAAGAAAGCTGTCCCCCATGAGGATCATGAAAGCTTTCTCCTGCTCTGGGTCCTTCCAGAAGTTTTGTGGGCTTTTTTATGTGTGCTGTTAATTTCTTCTTTCTCTACCTTTTTGCTCCCTTTTTTTTCTCTGTTTTGTCCTTGCGGTATCCATTTTTACTTATATTCCTCCTTAATGTAGAGTGTTCACCAATCATGATTTTTTTTTTATTTTTTTTTGCAATTTCTTGAAAATTAATTTGCAGATATGAGAGTGTATTTAACACATTCGTGGACGAGATTAATGCTATAGCAGCATACCAATGGTGGGAAGGATCTGTATATAGCATTCTATGCATTCTAGCGTATCCTCTTGCATGGTCATGGCAACAATGGCGTCGCAGAATCAAATTACAACGTCTTCGTGAATTTGTGAGATCAGAGTATGATCATGCTTGCTTGCGCTCTTGTAGATCTCGTGCTCTATATGAAGGCCTAAAGGTTAGTTAGCTTTCCCTAGTGCTGTGAACAAGATCTAACGAGCTGTGCTTTGAAGTTTCGAACTTGACTTGAATGAAATTCTAACACTGTTCAAGTTCATTCGTTTATGGTTGAAGCTCGTTTGTGTAATTTTTCAATTGTTCAAAAATCGTTTCAAAACTAATTTCACACACCCAATTCGAACAACTCCGTCTGTTCAAGAACAACTCCACCATCGCCGAATGCAAGTCATGTTTTTCTTTCCCTAACATCTAAATCCTTGCCCTGTCACGTTTTAGTTAATTTTTTCCCCTTCTTTTGGTTTTAATGAGTGATTTCTTTTGAGCTTCACTTAACATGACGATATTCCACAAATTGTTTTTTGAGTATTTTTAAAGTTGTTTTCTCAGCATTGTATTTATTCTTTCTGTCATTTTAGGTAGCTGCTACATCTGACCTGATGCTAGGATATCTAGACTTCTTTCTTGGCGGGGATGAGAAAATAAGTGATCTTCCTCCTCGTTTGCATCAAAGGTTTCCAATGTCACTGTTATTTGGAGGCAATGGAAGTTACACGACTCCTTTCTCGCTCCACTGTGACAATGTTGTCACCAGTCTTATGAGTCAGGTTTGGGATGCATATTGCTGAATCTAACGTCTGGATTCTGGAAAATGAGCCAATGGTTTCCCTTTGACAATATACAAGAAAGATGTTTTGTTGTATATTTTTATGCTGATGAACTTATAATTAGAATTTGCTCGGGAGGTTGGCTTTGTCTACACGGCTTGCAACTCTGCTTGTATAAAACTGATGGAAACCCACCCAGGAACTTTAGAAAAAACTTAAAAATTCAGGCTAACCTTTTTCTTTTTAACTTTCAAGTAATTGTTGTCTCACAGGATTTTATCTGCAGGCTGTCCCACCTACCACATGGTATAGATTTGTTGCTGGTTTGAATGCTCAATTGCGGTTGGTACGTAGGGGTTGCCTCAGATCAATGTTTCGTCCTATCCTGAAATGGTTGGAAACTTTTGCCAATCCTGCCTTAAAGATGTATGGTTTACGTGTTGATCTTGCTCGGTTTCATCCTACAACTGGTGTGTTTTGTCAATACGGGTTATTGGTATATGCTATTGATGATCGAGATGAACAAATCTCTTTTGGAGGCCTCGATGGATCACCTACGACTGACCAACTATTATGGTATTGTTTTGTATAGATTTTCACATGTCAAAGTATTTCTCTATTTACATATTTTTGGGTATTACTGATTCAAGTTTCTTGGTAAAGGTATTTTTCTTTTTGCATTAACTGGTGCAGTGATCTTCATGTATTTTGGTTTTCTTGGTCATGTAGACTTTTCCTGGCATTAGATCTATAAACCATTTGATCTTGGATAGAGATGCTGAAGAATTTAAAATCCAACAAAAATATTGTAACTGGGAAATTTTGTAACTGTGAAAGGTGAGGGGTAAAAGAACAAAAGAAAGAAAGGGAGAGAATCCAAATTGGGATGTAAATGAAGAGGTAAATAAAAGCACTTCTGACTCGGAACAATAGGTCCCGAGTTTGACACCCTCTGCCCCAATAATAATAATAATAATTTTTCTTTTCAAAATGAGGTAAAAAGACCACATGTATTTATTGCGATTATGTATGAAGAAGACTACCTGTACCAAAAGGTTGTTCTTTCCTTTTTATTATTATTTGTTTTTGGTGATACCAAGTGGGTTTTTTTTAGTCATTGATTTTTAACAGCGAGTCACCTGCATAGTTTGTTGTTTGCCCGTCTCACTTTGTAACTATCTTTCCGAACTGTGTTTTTGTTTTTTAAGTTGTATCTTTTTATTATGTATATCCAAGCCCCAAGATTCCATATTTGTCATGAAGATGAGATAATTCCCTTCTCTTCGTTTACTGTTTTTGTTCTTGCAGTGTTGGCAATAATCAGAGAGAAAATTCATCCAGTCTTTTGATTCAAGATTCATTCTTAAACCGGACCCAGAGAAGTGCAGATAATAACTTGATTCGGAAGATTCACTGTGGGATTTTGGATATTAACAGTTTAAAGACACTCGAGGAAAGGAGAGATGTACTTTTTGCCCTTTCTTTTCTGATGCATAACACCAAACCTGTTGGCCATCAGGTATACACTCCCTTCTCAATCCGCTCTTCTTATTTTCCCTTTCTTTTTAATTTTTCTTTCATGCTTTATGTTTGTGTATCACTCGTAGGTCTGTCTGGGGGCTGCTACTGGTTTCATAGACCATTGAAAAGTTACTGAATTGTTTATTTTTGCTTTCTATTTTTATGCAGGATCTTGTTGGTTTGGTCGTCTCAATGTTACTTCTTGGGGATTTTAGCTTAGTTTTGCTCACAGTGCTTCAGTTATACTCAGTTTCCTTGACAGACATTTTCCTCTTTTTGTTTATTCTACCACTTGGGATCTTACTTCCATTCCCTGCTGGAATCAATGCTCTGTTCAGCCACGGACCAAGGCGTTCTGCTGGGCTTTCACGTGTCTATGCATTGTGGAGTGTTACGTCCCTTATAAACGTGGTAAGTTGGCTGTTCTCCTAAAATATTTAACCAAAAAATACTTTGTAGGTTGTGCCTTATTATTCACCATTTGTCACATTTTTCTCCCTTTTCTAATTATCTCTTTCGTTTTTCTCCAACTTTTCTCATTATAGTTTCTTTTTCCCTCTTGTTTAAGAAAAGAAGGATAAATTCCTAAATACTGAACGGGCGAGCTACTGCAGTTAAAAAGGAAATGACAAATTCATAGCTGTGAAGTCTTTTGTTGTTTTCCTTTTTATATTACGATGTTTAATATCACCGCAGTGGCTTTATTATAATTGTACTCTCTCCAGGTTGTTGCATTTGTTTGTGGTTATGTTCACTATAGCAGCCAGCCGAGTAGAAGGCTCCCTTACTTTCAGCCATGGAACATGTGAGCTCAAATTATTAATTTTTTTGTTTTGTCCCCCTCGGAAGAATTATTTACTGAATTTTAGTTACCTTTCTTGTTCCAATATATGGTGCAGGGATGAAAGTGCATGGTGGATTTTCCCTCTTGCTTTGGTTTTATGTAAATGCATTCAGTTGGGGATGGTGAACTGGCACGTTGCAAATCTGGAGATTCAAGATCGATCGTTGTACAGTGCCGACTTTGAATTATTCTGGCAATCATGATTTCCGTTAACAGAAATATCTTCTTACTAACACCCCTCATTTTTGGTTGGGTTTAGTTTTGATAACACGTTTTGGTGCTCCTGTAGAGAGTAGGATAAATTATTAACATAGGAGTAGAAAGATATCCAAAAGGAAAATAGAAAATGGGGTTTAGATGAAGAGGTAGAAAAGAGGACAGAAACTGGGAATTGGTTATGTAACTGACTGGTCCTTTTTTGGATTTGCAGCTTAGAGTTTGTCTTATGTAAATATAATATGTTTATCATTTTGGTTCCAGTGCTGAACCAATCCGACAGTTGAGATAGCTGTTCATGGACAACTCTCAATAGCTATCGGATCAGACGACCAACAGCTTAGATTGATTCAGTAGTGGAACCAGACTGTCTTTGCACGAGTTAATCTTTCAATTATTTTCGTCCTTTATAACGAATTGTGCAGCAACTTTAAATTATCCATATTGATTTCTGAATTGATGCGATAATTGTATACTTTGTTCTGCGTCTTTATTTCCAGACATTGGTTAAAAAAGGTTATGTATATGAGAAGTTTCATCTTGGTCTGGGAGTATTCAGTCCGGTTCCTGTGCGGAACAGTACGGATTTTCCACGTACGGAACATTTAGAACAGCTGTTCAGATTGTTCATTTTTAATCAATCTCAACCGCCAAAATTTTAATCTAACGGATGAGTTTTTGTCCCGCATGTGTGAAATCCGTACTGTTCTGCATAGGAGCCGTGAGCGGGAGTATTGCATTTGCGCCAATTGGTCCAAAAGCAATGTCAACTTGGCTGATATGCTTACAAGCTTTTCTACAAGTACAATACTTGTAGATCTAAACTGTCAGTCAAGATTATAGTTGTTTTGAAATAATTGTTTATGAGCCATTGTTCAAAGACAACTATAATCTGGACAGTGGGATAAACGATCCGAGGCCCATATCTATAAGCATAAGCAGGTACTGATAAATGGTCCTATAAGAAAATTTTAACAGGACTGCCTATTAGGAAGAGGCTTTTTAGTTTCAAAGTGATCATAATTTTGTAAGATTACGTTAGACATTTTACCGTAGAATTTGATGAAATTTTATTTCTTATACAAATATAGAGTGCACAGATAATTTGGGACGAAGAAAATCTTATATATTGATTTGAGATTTACCCACAAAAAAAAGAAAAAGGAATTTAAAATTGGGAACAATCGGTGGATATACCACCAAGACAAAAACCATGATTATAAAAAAGAAGACAGAAACATGCATCTTCGCATCGTCATTTAGAATCTCGCCTAGAAATGAAAAACCCTAAAGACGGAGACATGAATAGGGGAACAAAAGAGGAAGCTTCTTCTCCGGTACTACTGATTTGGTGTTTAACGTCGTCTAACTTACGGTCACGGCGTTCGGCGGCTTCACTCATCGTCGTTGCCGCCGGCGATGGCAACACATTCTTGATCGGCATAGTTTGAAAGTGATTTGATATTTCTGCAAACTTATAATTCCGTTTATGATCTTATGCAATTGAAGTTGAATAATCTGCAACCATATATATATATATATATATATATATATATATATATATATATATATATATATATATATATATATATATATATATATATAGAGAGAGAGAGAGAGAGAGAGAGAGGTAGGGGAGGGGGGGGTCTCTCTTGAGACTTTCGGAACATTTGGAATCTTGGATTCACATTAATAACTTCTTTTAGTCATACAGACAGACAATTAATGATTTTAAAAAAAAAAGACAGACAGACAGACAATTAATGATTTTTTTAAAAAGCAACTGCATATATAGAAAATCCAATCTTCTAGAACACTTTCTTGTGAATTCTTAATTATAATTATATTCACATTTATAATTTATTGATTAATCTTTAAAGTTTATCTATTTTAATATAAATTATATGAACAAAAAATTTTGATTGGAGTGAGCATGAATGATTGCGCCTTGGCTTGTATGCTGAACATAAAGCTGTCCGCACGTGCGGGGCGCTTTGACGGCCGTTGGATCTTGTGTTTTTTATCCAACGGCCAGATTATCAGCAGGGGTTTAAAGGAGAGGAAAAATATGTGGTCTTCCAAAAAAGTAGGCGGGAAAAAGACATATCATTTCCCCCATTTTCAGCATTTCTCACTTTTCTCTCACCTTTGGAAGAGATATTGTAAGATCTCTAAAATTCATCTTTTTTGTCTTCTTCATTCTCTTCCTTTTCTCTCTCTTTTAACATCCGAAAATCTCTTCCTTTTCATCTTTTTACTTCTCTCCCAAGGCTTCTTTTTTAGAGGACCGTTTTATTAAATGGAAACTAATGAAATACCGGTTGAAGAACATGCAAATAACGATGAATGGAAAAGATTCAGAGAATTTCTTGAGAAGAACGGTGTCCCTTACTCCGGCCACACAAGTTCTATTCAAGATAATGGTTTGTTGTTTGGAGATCACACAAGTTCTATTCAAGATAATGGTTTGTTTGGAGACCTAGGCAAAAGGAAATGCCCAAACGAAGTGATTTCTTTATGTAGTGATAATGAAAATGATGATACTAGGACAACTAAGATATCGAAACAAACAATTGTTGTAGGTGATGAATCAGATAATGGTGAGTTGTTGTGTCATATTATTTATGTTTTTCTCATATTAAACCTCTAATATAAAGTATATTATGAAATAGACGCAGGGTTGGAAGGATTGGAAGATGGACACGACGATCAGAATGGTAAGAAAGCCTTTTGAACATCGAAAACTTGTTTACTCCGACAAAACAAAAGATCCTGTATTAAGAATACTTGTTCTGCAATCATGAACATATATTTTATGCATATGAATATGAATATGAACATCTGTTTTCTGTTACTGAACACATGTTCATGACGATTGAACACATGTTCTTGTCAACTGAACACATGAAGAGGTATTTTATGCATAGAATAGCTGTTTTTTTAGATTTAACACCTGTTTTCAACAGAAAATCACCAGAATCCAGAATATTTGGATATGAGGACAAAGGAGTTCTCAACAGTAGATGAGTTTAGAGATTTTTACCTGAATTATGCTCATAGTTTAGGATTTGGTGTAAGGAAAAATTATTGTAAGCCATTACGCGGAGACAAGGAACAAGTGGGTTGCTTGAAGTATGTTTGTAATAAAGAGGGATACAGGAAAGGCAGTATACATGACCCCAAGAACATGGAAAAAGGACCTGAATGTCACGTCGAAGCCACGCCATTTCTCACGCGTAAGCGTGCTGAGGAGCGAACTGGTTGTGAAATTTAATAAACTAAGGCGTGTATTTGTAGTTAGTGATTGGGTAAAGGATCATAATTATCCCCTTCACCCCATAAAATATGCCCACTTAATAAGATCGAATCGCCAGATGACGAGTCTTCATGGAATTGTTGCTGAGATGAATGATAGTGCTGGGGTAGCACTTAAATCTTCATACACTATAATGTCACAACAGATGTCAGCGGCAATGACACTCTTGGCTTCCTCAAAGTGGATTTAAAGAATCACCTTTCTAGAAGAAGACAAAAGTTAATGGAACTAGGTGAAGGATCAGCACTACTAGAGCATTTTCGTCATGAAGCTTATAAAAATCATGCATTTTACTACGATATTGAAATGGACAGCGAAGAGAAAATAGCTAATATTTTCTGGGCAGATGGTTTAATGAAGATGGATTATGGTCACTTTGGCGATGTAATGACCTTTGATACAACGTATAGGACCAACAACAATTTCAGACCCACAGGTATATTATGAGGTCCAGTTTCCAGAATACCTGTTCTTTCTCACTGAACATATGTTCTGTGCCGATGAACACATGTTTGCTGATTATGAACACTTGTTTATCATGTATGAACTGCTTTCTGTTTGTTGATTATGAACACCTGTTTATCATGTATGAACACCTGTTTAATGTTGATGAACAGGTGTTCATGATGTATGAACACCTGTTTACTGTTGATGAACAGGTGTTCTTTGGCATGTATTTAATAGCGTAACTACTCCCCTTTGTTTCAGCTCTATTTGTTGGTTTCAACCATCATCACGAATCATGCATATTTGGAGCTGCACTACTATACAACGAGACAATCCCTTCATTCCAATGGCTTTTCAAGACATTTCTTAAATGTATGTCGGGGATAGCCCCCATAACAATTTTTTACCGACTAGGACGCTGCAATGGCTGCTTCAATCAAGTCTGAGTTCCCTAACTCTTTCCATGGATTGTGCACATGGCACATCAAGGAAAATGCGGTAAAGAATCTTAGCTCCATGTGGACAGAAGAAGTCAGAGAGCATTTTTTTAATGCAATGTATAATGTTGACGATGAAATGAGTTTGATTATGTGTGGGTAAATGTTGAGAAGGAGTGTATGGTTAAGGGAAAAAAACAAACAAGATGTAGTTCACTCATGGATCAAAAGGATCCATAGGTTTCGGGAACAATGGTCCTCTGCATGGGTTAGAAAGCATTTCACTGATGGGATTCGATCAACACAATTGAGTGAGTCCAACAACAACGTTCTTAGAGGATATCTCAAGGCTGACCATAATCTAGTTCAGTTCTTTACTCACTTCAATAGAATGTTGAACGATAGAAGAAATGCCGAACAACAACACTCCACATAGCCCTTTGGCCAATAGTGCAGCAAAACATTACACTCCAAATGTATTCGCAATGTGGCAGGAACATGTACTCAACTCCCAAATTGCAGGTGTTTTGCACGGCAGAACATGTGTTTTGTGTGACAAAACAGATGTTTTGTGTGGCTGAACATGTGTTTTGTGTGACAGAACATATGTTTTGTTTTTCCGGACATGTGTTCTTTAATTGGTTTTCTAACATGGACCCGTTTTTGATTGTGTGCAGCATCATCAATCGATGGAGTACTTGTTAAACCCATGTCCATAAAAAAATACACAAAGTATGAATGCATATGTGTTCAAGAATGTTTATATTGGTGGTATGATAACAAAACTTGACGAGCAGATTGTCATGGTGGATCCAGAAAAAGCACTTGTTGAATGCACTTGTCTATTATTTAAAATACTAGGTTTGCATTGCCGACATGCCCTTAGAGTTATGGAACTTTTAGGGTCTTGCGGTGGAGTCCACACAAAACTGAGAGAGCTGCCATCACATTACGTGCTGAAAAGATGGACAAAAACTGTTAAATGTAGTTTAGACCAAACTTGCATTGCTAATGGTGGTAAAGCACCTAAAGAATACGCAGAACGTTACCCCCGAAGCAACAACTTTGTGGGAAGATGGTATTACTAGTAACAAATGTATGTGGAAGTGATGTTGCGTATGAATTTGTTGATCGATCATTCGATGATTTGTGCAAGGGTGTAAATGAGTTACTCGCACATACCGGTTCCAAACATGCACCTGTTACTCCCGGTAAGCATGAATACCTATCGTGGGGGTGAGAGAATAGCTATTCAGTCAAACATGAATAGCTATTCATATCCGCATGAATAGTTATTCATGTTTGACTCAATATATGTTCGCTAATGTAACATGACATTAGCTGAATCCGTATTTCATGGTAAACACACTTCTGCACAAAGTTAAAGTATTAAGTGAGGCTTCGTTCTAAATTAACCTTAATTTGATTATTTATTTGATTTGCAGATTTTACACAAGCTGTTGTTTCTAATGGAGTCCAACCTACGCTCTTAGAGCTGAAAAAGAGGAAAGATGCAAATAGGTCAAGGAAGAGACTAAAGAGATTTGTAGAGATCAAAAGGCAAAAGGCAAGGGCCAAGCATATTAAACAGCGAGAAAAAGAATCAGGAGGCCCTTCATATTTAGATGAAGAAGCCATACACCTATCACTAGAATTATTAGCCACTTTGATCATCAACGTTTTTTCGCCTAGCCACTTTGGTCAAAATTCAAGTTTTTTAACTTATTTCATCATTAAACATTTTTCGGCCTGCCATTTTGGTCATAAATGATTTTTTAAACTTTTTTCATCACTAAAGTTTTTTCTATCTGCCATTTTGATCAACAAAATTTTTTAATTCTGCCATTTTGCTCACTAAAGTATTTTCATTCTGCCATTTAAGTCACTAAAAATTTTGACCAAAATGGCAGACCGAAAAAACTTTAGTGACCAAAATGGCAGAATGAAAAAACTTTAGTGATGAAAAAAGTTTAAAAAATTATTTTTGACAAAAATGGCAGGCCGAAAAATGTTTAATGATGAAATAAGTTAAAAAACTTGAATTTTGACCAAAGTGGCTAGACGAAAAAACGTTGATGATCAAAGTGGCTAATTATTCCCTATCACTATCTTAGAATGAATATGTTTTTTTATTATATTGAACATCTTTTTCTGTTACTGAACACATGTGCATTTTCAATGAACACATGTTCTATTTAACTGAACATCTGTTTTATTAAATTGAACATCTGTTTTCTGTTACTGAACACATGTTCATTTTGAATGAACACATGTTCTATTTAACTGAACATCTGTTTTATTAAATTGAACATCTGTTTTCTATTACTGAACACATGTTCATTTTGAATGAACACATGTTTTGGTCAACTGAACATCTGTTTTATTAAATTGAACATCTGTTTTCTGTTACTGAACACATGTTCTTGTCCAGTGAACACATGTTTTGGTCAACTGAACAAGATACCCGCCAATTTACATAACACATTGTACATATCACAAATTTTACCATAAAAACATTGTATCTAAAACTGCCAATTTTCCTGTACATATATCTTAATGTTCAGTCAATCAAATCGTTATGCTTGTATTGAATGACTTTTTCCATCATGTCTGCGGCGAGCTTGTTAATTGGGTGTGCCAATACGCGGGCAACCAGCTTCTTCCTCAGAGCTACCATGTGTGCTGCAGTCGTCCATGTAGAAAAATACTTTTGTGGAATATGACCTACCCAATGATCCAACACATTGCATACACACACTCCACAGCAATCCTGTTCATCTACTGGCTGGATTGGAACCTGACCGTGTTTAGTGGTAACGTTTTTGAAGTTGTACCTCAACTTCAATTTTTTCTTCAACCATGCAGCCACGTGAGCCAATACAAATTGTCCCAACGGATAGTATTTAAAAGAATTTGCCTCATTATCCACTGCCAGACTATTAAGTATGTAAAATTCTTTTGCATTCATATCAAGAACGTAAACCCAGAAATGCCCCCCTTCCACGATAGGGAGAAAGAACTGATAATAAAAACGAGTTGTCAGGTAAAACACGAGTTCAATAAGTAACAAAAAAACATATGTTCAGTGGATTTGTTCCTTACCGTCTCAACAGTGTCAGGCACCCACCCATCACTACCCTTTGGCAAATAATCCATTCCTCCAATAACCTCATACTCTTTCTCTCTGAAATTTCCTTGGTCAAAGTTTTTCTTTCATTGAAAAGCTCGGTTAGCACTATCTCTCTTTCGTTGCTCTACGCTTGTGGAAACAAGGGTTGCTTCCACAGCATTCTCGAAGTCACCATTCGGGAATAGTGAGCTGAAAATACTTTTCATACTGTCTACATTCCAAAAGCCACAAGTTTGCCCATCGGGATAAAGGTGGTTGCCGGTAAGGTAATCCAGGGAATGCACCTGTAATACAAAAAATGAGATGTTCACCACACACAAACATATGTTCACAGATTTTAAACAGATGTTCACATATTATAAACAGATGTTCACATATTACAAAACAGATGTTCACAGCTTAAAAACAGTAGTTCACATATTATAAACAGCTGTTCACAGATTATAAACAGATGTTCACAGGTTATAAACAGATGTTCACATATTATAAACAGATGTTCACAGTACAAAAAATTATTTATACCATAACAAAGTGCATGTCAGCAGGAATTCTGAAAGTTGATTGCTTTCCGCCAACTTTCTTTAAATGGGATTGTTCAAGGGCTTCGTGTACAAGATCTGCCAGATAGGCTGCCCAGTTGTATTTGTTGCCCTCTTTAAACAGATTGGTCAATCGAACACTGATCATACGTGAATTGCTTGCAACAAACAAGCAGTTAAAAACGTACATGAGGTAATACATTACCCATCTTTTTTATTTCAGATTTTGTCCTTCAACAAGAATGTTATAAGGTCTCGCCGATTAACATAGCCTTTGTTTGAAGTCTCCATCTTCAAAAAATCCTTAGCATATTTCTTCAAATCTACAATGTTATATCTTTCTTCAAGCTCCTTTGATGAGGGTACATCTCTAATACCCATGGGTACACAGTATACCCTTTGCATGTCTTCAGCAGTGATGTTAATTTGCCTCCCACTGGCCAGTCTGATGCATCTCTCAGATGCATCATAGTTTTTTATGGCAAATTTAAGCCACTCTTCATTTAACCCACCAAGAGAATTTTTGGTAAAGCCCAAAAAACCAGTAGTTTGCAAAAGATCCAATTTTTTTACATTCTTCTCTTTATCTCTTAATAATTCTTCATTAAGAGAAATTATATTCTCTGTTGTACAGAGAAATTCCCATTTTCTTTCTTTTTCCGCTTTAAACTCGGATGTACTCATAATTTCTCTCTTGGTTTATTTGCTATTGGCTCTCTCTTTTGGTCGACAAGAACAATGACCTCTTTTTTTAGGAAGAAATTGCGGAAGCGGGAGAGAAAGATGAACAACAAAAAAAAATTCAAAATTTCCTTCCAGACCTTTTTTTGCCAAGTTTCGATGAAGAAGAAGGTGAAAAGGCGGTTTTTGTCAGTTTCTCTCTCCTCAATGACGTGACCTTGGCGTGTTGGCGTGTTTTCCTTTTATTTATTTTTTTTTGCGAATTTACATTTGTGCCCTTTTTACTCTCCTTTAACTAACAGTCATCGATCCATGCTCAATGGGAACCAACGGCTGGATCCGCGCGGAATTATAAGCATTCCGCATGGGAACCGAACTGGAATGATTGGCGCAAGTTGATAATGATTTTGTCAAAGCTTCTAGAGCTTGTTGACTCCAAATGGAAAAAAATGTGTTTTTGGGATTGATGATTTGAGCCTTCACGTGAATACTCTTTTATTTCCCATCACATCCATTTAAATTTTCAAATGACCACTCGCCTCGTTTCACACCTAAACATCATAATAAAATTAAGGACCTTGCTAGGCTACTAGAATTATTGACTAAAACATTGACTAAAATATTTTTTCGGACTATTTTACCCTTTTCAACAGTAATTGCCTTTTCCAATTTAAAAAAAAATTCAAAAAATCAAACTTAGAATTTAATGCAGCGATAAGTACTTTCACTTTATTTTATCTCTTTTTTAACTCTCACCTATTCTACTATCATCTCTCTCCTTCTTCCTTCTTCATTCTCATAAAGAAGCTCAAGAGTTGCCCAAATTTTTTCAGAGAAGACGATGAACAGTTATTCCGATCAAACAGCTCCGGTGAATAGTAACTCCGGTGAATAGTAACTCCGATGAACAGTACTTTTTACGAAAAACTTTTGCTTTTATAAAATTTCATACTAAATATATTGAGTTTTTTTGTTGTTTAACCTTGGAAACTTTTTTTTTTGTCAATATTCAGTCCATTTTTTTTTTTTATCAAAAATCATGAACCCAACAGAGCCCAAAAATCAAGAACTCAAACAAGAAGTTAAAATTAAAAAATGGTAAATTTTTTTTTTAAAACGTGCAAAAGAAAGGAAGGGAAAAAAGTATACTTTTACTCCGAATAAATTGCCATTTTGGTCCTCAACATAGTTTCGGGCTACCAATTTCATCCTTTTTCTTTTTTTTTTTAACTTTTCACATCCCCAATATATTTTTCAAATCGCCATTTATCATCCCCAATATATTTTAAAATCAGCCACTTTCATCCACAAAAATTTTTCAAACATACCACTTTAAAAAGGATGAAAGTGGCGTTTGAAAAATATATCGAGATGAAAATGGCGATTGAAAAATATATCGAGATGAAATAGCTAATAAAAAAATTTAAAAATGATGAAAGTGGTCATTTGAAAATATATTGGGGATGTGAAAAGTTAAAAAAAAATAAAAAAAAATGATGAAATTGGCAGCCCGAAACTATATTGAGGACCAAAATGGCTATTAATTCCTTTTACTCCAGTCAAACTTGATTATGCTTGGTTTGTTGGAGAAGACGATGAATAGTAACTTCATTTGTCTTGAATTTGTGTTGCAGGGATGTTGATAATTTGAAATTGTTAGATCCAGTGCGAAATATTAATTGTTCTGCACCATGCAAAACCATTACTCACCGTTGGATCTAAAATCTAACGGTTGAGATCATTTGGTTTAACAACTTCTTGTGTTCAGAACGCATGTTCTCGTATTCTGAACACTTGTTCTTGTGTTTTGAGAGTCCTAAACACATGTACTAGTCAGCATTGTCTGTAAAAAAAATGTGTTCATTAGACAAAAACAAGTGTTCTTGGTAAGAGAACATGTGTTCAGTAGACAAAAACACGTGTTCATGTTAACAGAACATGTGTTCTTGGCAAGAGAACATGTGTTCCGATTAATGATATTTTTGCGAAAAACTTTTGCTTTTATAAAATTTCGTTGCAAATATATTGGGTTTTTTTTGTCGGGTGCAGGGGAAGAATTAATATATTTACTATAGCGACTCTAGTACAACTTGGTCTTTTGGAAGATTTATCTCGTACAACTTGGCTCTTTGGAAGATTTATTTGTTCTTCAATGTTTCTTTGATGTAGAGGAAAAAGCATATCAAATATTCCTCTGCATCGAAATGAACAAAAAAAATTGAACATTTATTTTCTGGACATATTAGTTAGATTAAATAGTCAAATACCAAACAACAAATACTTTCTCATTCTCATTTTTTTCTACTTTTTTCTGGTAAATATTTACTGAGATTGGGAAAGAAAATGTGAGATAGAGTATGAAAGAAGAAGAAAAATGGCAGCAAATGAGTGAATGAAGTGATTGAAAATTGTAGCCTATAAAAGAGTCTACCCTATACATGTTTTAATGCTCCTATATAACTTTTTCAAGCAAAAGTTAATGCTTCTCTAAAAAAAGTACAAGCACTTATGGTTCCCAGCTACATTTTCTTCTTTGATGTAGAGGAAAAGCATATCAAATATTCTTCTGTACGAATGAACAAAAAATTGAACATTTATTTTCGGACATATTAGTTAGGTTAAATAGTCAAATACCAAACAACAAATATTTTCTCTTTCTCATTTTTTTCTACTTTTTTCTCGGTCAATATTTACTCGAGATTGGGAAAGAAAATGTGAGAGAGAGTATGAAAGAAGAAGAAAAATGGCAAAGAAATGAGTGAATGAAGTGATTGAAAATTGTAGCCTATAAAAGAGTCTACCCTATACATGTTTTAATGCTCCTATATAACTTTTTCAAGTAAAAGTTAATGCTTCTCTAAAAAAGTACAAGCACTTATGGTTCCCCAGCTACATTTTCCAAACCTCATATAGCATTTGAACACCAACTATTTCGCACGGTGTGAAATATTTGGTGACCGCCGATAAGAAAGCTGACTGACTGAGATCATTTGACTTTACATTTTTCATGATAAGTATTGAAACCAAAATGATCTCCGACGTTAATTTCTTCATCCAAAGTGGCCATTAAATATTTTCGCACGGTGCGTAACATTCGTTGTTCCGCGACTTTAGCCTGGATTGGCATTTTCCATCACTATTTTCAGAATTCTTACAAAGAAATGTCATTATCACACTTTCAGTACATATTTATTCACTAATTGCACGTAAAATCCCTATATCTTTTGTTAAATGCTTACCCTAAATCCCTCTAGTGGTTGTGAATTGATTACCCTAAAGTCCCTATAAAATATTATTTTGATCCCAAATTTTTTTTTAACAAATTGACCTCGGGATCAATTTTTATAATTTATAAATTGAACCATTTATTCCGATGTATATTTTTTTAATTTTAAAAATTTTAAACCCAATTTTTTTTTATTTTGTAGCCAAATTAAAATTAGTGTTTGTTAGAACACTAAAACATTATGTGTTCTAAAATTATTAACACTAAATACTATAACGATTACTTGTTATAGTATAAAATTAGATTTTGTGTTTATTATAACACAATGACTTATAAAACACCGCTTAAAAATGAAAATCGAATATATGCAATAGAACAATGATCCTCATTATACTAAGTATTGTAGAGTTACTTAAACACCTATTATGATTAGATTACTTTTTTAATATATAACATTTGTGAAATGAAGAACGAATCATAACGCCATAAAAAATGATTATCAATACTATAACATTATGTAGCTTAGTGTTAGTTAGAACATGGAGTAACACATAGTCACTTCTAGAGTTAATTAAACATTATGTAGATTCAATTACTTGTTAACATATAACACATGTTAAAGGAAGAACGTATAATCTTATAAAACACCGCATAAAAGGAAAATGAATATAATTACTATAACAATGATACTTAATATACTAAGTAATGTATAGTTACTTAACCAAATGTAATCATCTATTTACAACGATTTCATAATATTAATAATCTATAAACAGTCGTGGTTATTATCATTATAATATTATATAATTTAACTATTAACATTATAATATTACTTAAATAAGATTTGAGTGACTTATATGTTCTCTCACCAAGAAGGCATTTGTCTTACGAAGAACACATGTTCTCTTGCCAAAAACATGTGTTTTTATCTACTGAACACATGTTCTCTTACCAAAAACACATGTTTTTGTCTACTGAACACACGTTCTCTTACCAAGAACACATGTTTTTGTCTATCGAACACATTTTTTTTTACAGTGCAATGCTCGACTAGTACATGTGTTTAGGACTCTCAAAACACAAGAACATGTGTTTAGAACACAAGAACAAGTGTTCGTAATACAAGAAAATTCGCTTTCGAACACAAGAAGTTGTTAAACTAAATGATCTCAGCCGTTAGATTTTAGATCCAACGGTGCGTAATAGTTTTGCATGGTGCAATTAATATTCTGCACTGGATTAACAATTCCAAATTCCAAACATCCCTGCAACACAAATTCAAGACAAATGAAGTTACTATTCATCGTCTTCTCCAACAAACCAAGCATAATCGAGTTTGACTGGAGTAAAAGTATAGTTTTTTTCCCTTCCTTTCTTTTGCACGTTTTGAAAAAAAAATTACCATTTTTTAATTTTAACTTCTCGTTTGGGTTCTTGATTTTTGATAAAAAAAGAATGAATCTTAACAAAAAAAACAGTTTTCTAGGCTAAACAACAAAAAAAACCCAATATATTTGCAACGAAATTTTATAAAAGCAAAAGTTTTTCGCAAAAAAAAAAAAAAAAAAAGTTACTATTCACCGGAGTTACTATTCACCGGAGCTGTTTAATCGGAATTACTGTTATCGTCTTCTCTGAAAAAATTTGAGAAACTCTTGAGCTTCTTTATGAGAATGAAGAAGGAAGAAGGAAGAAGGAGAGAGATGATATAGTAGAATAGGTTGGTAGAGTAGAGCATTTAAAAATAAAGATAAAATAAATTTAATCTTCCAAATCACTGAAAGGGTAAGATAGTCATTTGACACCCTCAATTTGGGGATTTAGGGTTTCTACCCAATATTTTCTAGGAGTAAATCATTTTCCTAAAATTAATTATACTTTGTCTTGAAATCCATTGACTTTATCTTGAAATCCATGTATGCTTCACTGTATTTGATTGATACAGTGGACATTTCTTTTGAGACAAACTAAAATTATAAAGTGGACGGGATAAAATAAAAATTAATTTTAAGATAGTGATAGAAATCATGTTGATTTGTTCGTCTTCTAGACGTTTTTTCCAAGTCAAGTCAAGTTTTCTTCTAGATGTATTACAAAAATATAGATTTTGCCATCCTTTGTACAAGAATATAAATTAATTTCAGTTTCATCCATTCTAATCACTTGAAATGTTATTTAAAGCTATTTTTTGGATTCTTTAGTTTTGGTTGCCACACCCGTGTCGACATCGCTACAACATGAGCGTGGATATGAAATTCTCATTCGACATGGCCAAAATATATTGATACTTTAACCGAGACTAAGTGCATTTACAATGATGATATTCCATATCATGTATCGAGTCTATAGTGAGTAGGATATTATAGGCATATTCCTCGAATTATAGGTCTATTTCCCTTTATAAAAGTTCGTTAATTTCCTCGTATGCTCTTAATTATTGTCGTATTCACGCACCAGCGTCGAGCGTTTAGAAGTGTTCTTATATCCTTGGTATAAGCACCCGATACCTAGATATGTATCTGATACCCTTACTCGAGTCCAGGTAAGATAGACGTAAAGGAACACACACAGGCATAATCACTAAGAACCAACAAGGCATGTCCTATGAAAACATGTCATTGAAGTTACAGCACCAGAAAATATCAAAGATAATGGCATAACCTTGTTTTCATCTTAATGTCTGAAATTCCACTGAGGTCAATCAGTGATAGATAGTACAGAAAGCAGGCAAATGTGATAATCTGGGTGGCATTCTTAGTCCTTGTTGTTTAAGACTTTAGGAACTTTAATATAAGGCTCTTCGTAACTCGGCAAACCACTTATTATGGATTCCCTGTTTACCAAAAAACCATTTCAAACCAAGATTTAGTCCAAGTTATGATTATCAAGGACCACAGATATCAAAAGATCCTCAACAACCAACCTGTTTTCAAAAACTTCCGGAATATCATCTCGTATACTATCCCCTTCGGTATCTGAAGAAACATTTTAAAGTCTGTTTATCAGTATATCAACTTAAGGGATGCTTTATAGTTTACTGATACTACTCGAGTCACAATGAAGCATTCACAACCCACAAATGTTAAGATTTTTAAGCGTTTCTATAAATTATTTGCAATTGGAACCATGTCTTGAATCTGTTGATTGAATTGTATCACGCACCTGCCCTTATTGCCGGTTCAATACTTTGAAGATCAACTGCTTGAAGTTGCCCAAACCTGTTTCATAAGCGAAATTTGCAACATAAACGCCTTGTAACATAATGCAAAAATCGTATCCTTAACAAAAACCAAACTTGTAGGAACTCATAAAGTACCATGTTAAATTAACTATATAAACATCATTAGAAACAAAATCACTGGCATAGTGGAGATTGGTTCTTCGTATGGAGGTAAAAAGAGATAGTATTCGATAAAGTAGTTTGAAAGAAATTACTCTGCACACATAATATATTGGTAATTGAATCGAAAAAGAATGAAAGTTCAACCCTTTAAAGTCTATACGTCAAGTGATCAACCCAACAGCTCAGTGAACTCAATTGCCGCATAGATGAAAATATTATCCAAGATACATTTTTGTGTCAACTCAACGTGTTTATTTATACGATAAGCTCACTGGCAAACTATAACATAATAAATATTAATCGGATCATAGGCTACACGTAGTTACGTTCCTGTTACAGCTAGAGACATACATAGAAATGTACAAACTACTGGGATAACACAGTTAGAGCAGCCACGGCATGAACGACTCTTCATTATGAAGTTTAACTCAATGAAAACAAACAGTGAGATCAGGGTAATATATCCAGCTTGCACTTTCTTAATAAATTTTGTTGTGTATTTGGATTAGGTTTTGAAGCGTAAACCAAAGCAAGAACTTTATTTTGGATCTCACTCTTCCTATCACAACCCATTTACTTTAACAAAATTGAAGACGGAAATTCTCAAACTGAAACTCAATGCAAATGAGATGAACAAAGGAAACAGTCAAGAAAAGTGTTGGAAGACTCCTTGGCTGCATTTCAAGCTGACAAACTCGAGACTTTGGCGTTAAGAAACTCCAACTACACCCTCTCATTCTCCTTGGCAGCAGATGTGTTGTCCGAAAATACTCTACTTATGGCTAACATCCTGAAGTATACTCATTGGGTAAAGCAACAGATTGTGCAAATTTAGCTTCAAAAAGCTTCCTAGTAAAGGTTATAAAGGTCGTACCCGGTGCACAAGGCTACCGCATCAGCAGGGTCTGGGAATGTATATTCATTGAAATTTTGAATTTGATATTATAAATCCAAAGATTTGTGCAGTCATTTTATATATCAATATTTGCTCAATGTATTTATTTTCTTCATAATTTAGAAACACTCATCTGAATTTTCATAAGCAACTAACTACTTCCCCACACAAGTTCACAAAAACTGAAATTCATAAGATATAGAAATTGCCATAATTTCTCCAATCCAATTATACACAAATATCAATCAATATCAGAGAGAGAAACATACCAGTCTACAACTTGTCTAATCTTTGGAGCAAATTCTTCAACCTATAAAATCAAAGAAACCCCACCCACAAAAAATCATCAAAAAACCCCACATTAATTAAACATATATAATGTCAAGAATCATCTAAAAATCGAAAAGGGTATATGGGAAAAAAATAGAAATACTTCATCTGGAGTAAGTGAAATCCGAGCAGTTTCAGCCAAACGAGCAACATCAGGAGCATCAAGACTTGTTGAGTAATTCCGAATTGTTTGCTTCTTCTTCTTGCTGATGTGTTGTTGATGAACAACCCTTTCTACTACTGTTGGGAAACTAATTTTCCTCAAATTGAAGAAAGTTTCAGTAGAAATTGTTGATGAACGAAGCATAAATAAAGCTCTACTCCCCATTTTTTCTCAAAATCAAAAGAACAGAACAAAGGATTAAGAGTTGTGCAGGAAGATGATGACGACTACGTTAAAATGGGCTTGGATAGATTCATAGTTGACTTGGGCTTATCACTAATATAATAGTTGGGCTTCAATTTGAAATCCATATAGAATGTGACCCTGTTTGTATTTCCCGCCACAACTATAGTGCAGAAAATTCAATATAAATGTCAAAAGGAGGATTGGACTTTTTGAAATAGATTTTACCGGATTTTTGTCCGGATCCGAATGAACGGATTTGGCAACACATATTATGGATCCGTTCGGATCCAGATTCGAATTCGGTAGAAAAAATTAAAAATGAATCTATATACGGAATAGACAATTCCGTATCCGTTTGCAGACCTAGTCGAAACCAATAAAGTTAGTCTGAAAAAAAAATACCCCAACCATTCAATCACACGTAATTTGTTGATTCAAGTAGTCAACCAATTACTTGAAATTAACGATTTGTTGTATTCATGAGTCGAAACTTTTGGCTCATCTAAATTATGAGTCGAGGTTGAAAATAGAGTTGAACTAATTTAACTCATGAGTTGGGTAAGCATAAAAATACATTATATATATATATATATATATATATATATATATATATATATATATATATATATATATATATATATATATATATATATATATCACAGAAATACAATTGTTCTAATAAAGGCGAAATAGACTTCCACTGCTTATTAATAAGTTTAAACTTTTTGTTAGACTTTCATTGGTTTATATTGGCTTTACTTTAAAGTAAGTTAATTGAGTTGTTCGCAAGCCACAGAGAATTGAGCTTGAGCTGAGAAAATTAGCTCATATCAAATATAAACGGAATTATGAGCTGAACAAAATTACGATCATCAAATATAAATTAAGTTACGAGCTGAGAAAAAGTAAAGTAGACCTGAGCTTTAACATGCCTTTAACTCAAGTCAGCTCATTTCCAACCCCATTTGTATATTAGGAGAGCAAACAGTTTGTCCGAACTGTTCTTCTGCCATCCAAACTTCCTTCTACAAAGATTCATCTCATACATAACAAATATTCATATTTTTTTCCACTAACTTGATCTATTTGATCAAACATTGCTGGGAGAAACAGCTCCCTATTCATCCATATTGCTCTCTTCAAAATCGTCGCTGGACTGATTCAGGTCTATGAGAGCTTTTTTAGTCATTCGGTCCTCATTGGACGATGTAGCAGTGGCGTAATTTGTGCTCCTGCTTTCAAGCATAGATGCAGATGGCACGCTGCCTGCGGTCTCTGTTTCTGGTAGACATAGAGATGCCAATTTACGGGAACCCTCAGCTCCAACCGGAGAAGCAGATGCAACACTCTCTCTGTTTTCGGTTTGAGGTGAAGTTGCAGATGCCATCTTTTGTGCACCACCGTCAGTTTCAGACAAGGAAGTAGCAACCACTGAGGTTGTAGTACCAGCATCAGTTTCACTGGCTTTACCTGTTCCTTCTTTTGCACCACCTACAATGCAATTAGAAATATATTCATGGGATTAGGCTCGAGGACGTGTTGGACCATGGATCTTCTAGTACATTGTCTAGTATACCCATAAAAGTGTTCAAGATATAATTACTAATCAGTCCAAACCCCTTTAGCATTGGCGTAGTAGACAATATATCAGAAGATATACTAAAAAATATGGAGCACGTGTTAGGGTACCAGTATATGTCAAGAACCATAAAAAATAAGTTTACAAGGTCACCTGTGTTAGAAGCCATGACAGACAGTGAATTCGTATTTGACATCAATGAAATTGCTGAACCCTTTTTCACTCTTAACTGCAACAACAGATTAATAGTTCAAATTTAAGTATTTATAAGTTAACCAAGTTGGTGGATCAGTTGCCCCAAGTAATCAAAAGACACGATGTATAGGGTTAGTAGCATACTTTTGCATTTTCTTCACAATACTTGATGACAGTGGAGAGACTCGGGGCAATAGCCATGCAAAAGGGTGTAGGCCCATAAGAGTAGCTTTCTTGAAGTATTCATGTCAAGTATATCGACGCCATCTATACCGGGCTGGACATATGTTTCAGTAGCTAACTGTGATGGCACCATATATAGGTTTATACCTGATGGAAGTAATGCACAAGAGGTGTCCTTGTAGAAATTGTAAGACGATCTAAGCAAAACGGCTGCAGTTTCCAAGTCTTCGTCTGAAGCTCTCTTCACTATCACATTTTTTATCTTAGATATTGAAGGGTTCCATTTTGATTCAAGGTTCTTCACGTGATCTTGGTCCTCAGACGATGAGCTCCATAGTTCATCTGATTGCAGATCTACACAAAGCAATTGTGTGTTTTCTGATCCACTACCTACCAGACCAGGAACTTGGATCTCACTGGAAAGTCTTGAATGCAATGGTGTAATCAAGGCCATGCTAATTACAAGAGATCGACACCAAGCAATAGAAACGTTTTTATAAACTTTGGCACAATTACTATTAGACAACTTGGGGTTCTTCAGGCGCTTTCTTATTTTTTCGTTTATGCCTTCAAGTACTTCTACTTTGATACTTCTCTCTAACAACTGGATATATTGATAGAGATGTCTGCAAGAAAAGATCAAGAAATACATGTTAGGGACAGGAGCCTTTGGTTTGATTTTAGTTTTTGCATATTTCACATGATAAGCAGCATACGAAAAAGCTATTTGAATGGAGGCTGGTTCCAGTGCTGAGAGGGGCATTTGTCAGCACCGTGCTGAGACAATCCTGGACTATGATATTTTATCCAATGGCTGGGATAAAAAGCCGATAGTTGTTTAAGAACAGCTATTCAACTATCCGCTTAACTATTCAGGAACAACTATTGAAACTTAGCCGTCAGATCAAACTGGCCCGATGGCTGAGATTGTGTCAGCACCGTGCTGGCACAACTCCTATCCTATCAACACTGGAACCAAAATCATTTGAAGATGCTAAGTATTGCACACTCTAGTCATGATAGTGCAATACAACATACATCTGTAAGATTGAACCGCTATTCAAGATTCAGAAACTTACGCGTACAAGCAGCTTTCTGTCAATTCTGAAGTCTTAATTTCTGGCAAGCTGCATATATCGGACCATACATTCACCTGTTCCAGGAACAAAGAAAATATCTTCTCCAGAAGATGTTCAACAGCACCACCACCAGCATCAGTGTCATTTGCATATTTCCGAACTGACAAAATTAAAGCCTTGACATACCTCCCAAGTGCAAGAGGAACAATATCTTCAAGGCATAAAGAGAACTGGATTGAAATTGAATCAGGTTAGAAATATACTCATTAGAGAGAATATAACAGGCTAAAGTACTTTTACACCGATAAAGCATGTTTATATAACTGCTATTTGATTTTCAACACAAATATAGCTGTTGCATGTGTTAATGAGGATAATCCATCCCAATTCATCCAAACATCAAGTCTTTCAGTTTCTACAAGATCGCTCTTTAAGCTACCTTCAACTTGTAGTCTGTAGATCTCCACGGGACGGAGAACGGAAATGTAACGACGGTGTTTTAATTAAGAATCTACTAGGTAAAGGTAAAAATCAAGGAAGATAATACATCATAAACCACAAGTCATCATTCATTGCTGCCCGAATATCCCATGGTCCACAATAAAGTATGATTATTTAGATGTTCCATTTTATTTCATCAACAATTATATTCCCTAACACGGTAACAATTTAAGCTCTAAATGATCTCTAGTTTTGAAAACCGTTACTTCTAAAATTAATGATGTCTACATCTATGTCTTTTGCTTTGTATCCCCATGTTTTGGACTCTATGTCTAGTCAAGATGAGGATTTGGTCGAGCCGTTGGATTAGACATCTTTTTGTAAAGTGGCTGACACTTGATTGTATAGTTATATGCTTTTGATCAATATATATATTTACATTTCGATCCAAAAAAAAATGATATCTACATCTATTTCCTTAATATTAGTATTTTCTATCAACGAATGATGACATGTAATTCCTTGCAATCTAAGTATTTTAAATGCATTGCCAAAGAAACAAACTTTTAGAGGGATGAGTTAATAAACATAAACTTACATGGGTGCCGAAAGAAGTTACAAATATTTTTGTGCTGAAGCTTAGTGCAGAAATTCCTTTTCATATTAATGCTTAAATGACACATGCACACACATATATAACCTATATTAGAAACAAAAGCATAGATATCCTTTTCTGAGCTCAGGAAAATTGTGACTGAGTTACAGCTCACAAGTAAATTCCATGAAAGAGAAAAAAAACCAAAGACACATTCAAGTTCAATGAGAAGATGAGACATGGAAAAGCTATTAAAAACCCAGATAATCCACAACGCCAGGTTCATATGTCTGATAAACAATACTGTGCAAAGGCCATACACATATTTCATGCAATTCAGTAAATTTCAGAAGTGAAGATCCATATTGCTTCATGCTGACAATTGTAATTTATAGATAACAATATGGTGCAAGGAGGTTAAGCACACAACAAAGAACATAATTTCTTCTTTATAAAGTGATTTTCAAGCCAGAACTCAAGGGACTCTTCCACATGTCAAACGCCTATCTTATTTTCAGAAAATAAGAAATATTCCAGTTGATTACGATAATATTACCCTTTTATCTGCCCGGAGAGAAATAAAGGCCCGGTCCAGAGTAGAGATATCACCTGTCCCCTCCAATAATGTCAAATAGAACAATATATACTTCCTTATGCAAGTAATAAATTTTCTAGAACTTTCCGGTAAGTTAACTTCCAGTGCTTTCTTATTCCCTGAAACACCTGAAGTTTTGCGCCTGTAATGGAAACCATGAAAAAATAATTGTGGTTGTTATTCACAAAGGCAAGACCAGCAGTCAGATATTTTTCATGGAAAAAGATAACAAGGACTTTAAAGACCGGCAGAAATAGGAGAGGTGATCATTCGCTTGTATAATCATATGCTGCATACATTCCTATAGAGAACAGAATTTAGCATTAGATAGAGACGAGACTCTTAATTTAACATCTTTACCTTCCTTTCTTGACTGTACTGTCAATCTCCCACATGTTTATTGTAAATGAAGAACGAGATGACTTAAAGCAAAAAGAAAGCTCTTCCTTTGCCTTCTCCACATTCCCACTCCCACCTCTTCTGTACAGTCCTTGAGAAAGCATATGTCTGGCCTTGTGAAAGTGCTTAAGATCTCCTTCGACGCAAATCTCAAGTGCAGAAAGGCAATCATTGTAAAGCATATTCCACATCTCTTCTAACGGATCCATAGTGTTATCGTCAGATTTTCCATCAGAGTTCATTTGCTCAACATTCATAGATGACTCACGAAAGTCAGCAGAAACATTACCAA
The DNA here is from genome assembly GCA_026122235.1 of Vinca minor. Lineage (NCBI taxonomy): Eukaryota > Viridiplantae > Streptophyta > Magnoliopsida > Gentianales > Apocynaceae > Vinca > Vinca minor. The sequence continues at coordinate 5,990,682 of JAOCZM010000161.1, read as the reverse complement.
AAGTACTCATGACTCTTTGCCTAGTTGGTTCAGTGAAAGAATGAGCTCCAACAACCTAAGCAACATCAAGAACTGCTCAGAATTTATAATATTTGACAGGGCCCAACCAGCTAGTGCAAGATGAACAAATATTGATCAAGCAACAAACAGAAAGAATATGCAAAATAAAGAACTCATGTAGAATTTAAGAGTGTTTTTGCATCTTATGTCCATGTATTCTAATGCTTCTGGGGTGTTCTCCAAAGATTGGCAGTCCACATTCCATGATTTTCACAAGTTTAGATGTATGTATAGTTCTTAGTTTTAAAAGGCGCGAGGCGAACCGAGGCGATGAGGGACCGAGGCGATGAGGCGCGAGGCGAATGTTCGAGGCGCGCGCCTCAAGGACGCGAGGCGCACTTTTTTTGCAAAAATTGTCATAAATTAAATTTATATACAATTTTGTATTATAAACATTATTTCAATATTATAAATACTAGATAAAAGCATATATTTTATACTATCTCCCAAATTGTCCACACAAAAATATCGTAAACTGTTAAACGCATAAAAAAGACCATTACTATCATTCACAAGTGCCCAACATCTTAAAGTTGAGTAAAAAAACATGGAAAATAAAACATAAAGTATATTCACATTCATATATTATCTCATACAAACTAATACTCATCTTAGAGTGCAGAGAGCCTGAAAAAATTCAGAAAAAAAAATTCAGAAAAAAAGGATTAAATATAGGATAATAAAATAAGATGAAATATTTTTAAAAAAAAAAGAAAGAAGAAGAGAAGAGGATAAAGAAATTTAAAGAAGAAGAAGAAAGAGATGAAATATGAGCCTGTGATGCATTTTTTTCATTTTTGTGCGCCTCGGTCGCCTCAGGCCGCCTCAGTCGCCTCAGTCGCAGGCTCGCCTCGGTCGCCTCGACCTCGCCTCGTGGACACGCCTCGCCTCAGACCCCCGGAGGCGTTTTCAGCCTCGCCTCACGTCGCCTCGCGCCTAGGCGCGCCTCAGGCACGCTTTTTTAAACCCAGGTATAGTTATCAGAATCCCATATAGATTTGATTTGATCCAACTTGCGGAAAGAAAAGGGTGAAACCCGATCCCGCTCATTGAGTGTAGAGTACTCGTTACGCTGTTTGACTGAACTCGTTGACTCCCCCCGTCCACCGAAAGTCGGTAACCTTCGTCACTGCCGGTTTCCGCAACCAACCCTTTATTATGATTACGTCTTTCTTTCTCAAGGAGTCAAGGTCTTGCGGTCCATTACACAAAGCTTTCAATGAACTATTGGAAGCTATCGAGTGATCACCTCTCCTCTCTCTCTCTCTCTCTCTCTCTCTCTCTCTCTCTTATATATATATATATATATACACACACACACACACACAATGTTGTCAATCCCGGATAGCTTCGCCGTAGTGGCCGACCCTAAAAATGCTATAGCGGTACCAAAATCATTAAAACCAAGGTAAAAAAAACATAACCAAAGTAATTAAATCCAAGATAAACACATAACCAAATCCATTAAATCAAGAAATCCCCAATTTACCCATAATTTTTTTACAATTGTAAAGGGCAAAAAAGGATTTTTTAAGCTCTTATCCAAATAGCACTGTTATTCCCGCTATTTTAGCCGCAATAGCGGCCGCTATTCCCGTAACACTGATGCACTCCGCTATGGATGGGTCTGTAGCGGCATATGGCCGCTATTGATAACACTATATATATATGGGAGGGTTGAGGTAAACAAAAAAGGTAAAAATACCTTCATAGCCTCTAGATTTTCCTTCCCACATGAGCAAAGTAGCTTTAGCCGCGAAGCATGCATCCTGTAGAAGGGATCCACAGCTGATGGATTCAAAGTGAGAGCCTTAGCATAGTATGAAAAAGATACGTCGTGTGAGTAGCCAAGCTTCTCAGAGAGTTTCCCCATATAAAATGCATGCGACCAATCTTCCCTGTTGATTGAAATTTCAATATTTAAGGGTCCAAGTTATGCGATGAAGTTGCAGAAACAAATTGTGAGCTTGAGAGTGGTAGACAATACTTATGTTCAAACGCCTTCTTAAAATGTCTCATTGAATTCTCACAGAACATCATCCACGTTGCATCCTTCGAGGGAAGGGTTGATCTCTGATCATAAAGTGGTACGACGTTTTGGAGACCGTCATAGTACACTAACGCCAGTAACTCGTGTATCTCACCCTAAACCAACAAAAGTTAAAACGGTAGATTAACACGAGTAAAAAAGGTGAACAGCTAAAGGAGACAATGTGCGAGACACAAGCCTAAATCCTTAAACATTAATTCAAGCTACAGCACCCAAGCAATATTTCAAGTAAATTGTATTCCTGGATAAGCCGACGTAAGTAATCAACAAAGCTCCAAAATTGGGCAATTATACCACTTATCTAAACAGTCAAGACAGAAATTAAAAATCTTGAAACATTGATTATTACCATGTGACCTATTTCATCATCTAGGCCATCACAAGGTTAAAAGACCATCATGAAGCACTAACCCTCATAATACAAGACAAACAAGTTAAGTTCATAAAAAATTATATGATAAAGTTGAGCTGGAAGCCTGTGGTGACGACACATGGCAATTTGTACGCTACATTCCAATGTGAAGCTTCCAGCATGCCTAGCATTGATGATCGCGTTGAATCTAGTTCTCCGGTAACTCATTATATTAGATCAGGTCATAGGTATCTTTGTTGCTTAAACATTAAACAAAAGTATTTAATTTATTTATATCTTAGACATTTAATAAAATATATCACTATCCTATGGTATGATTCATGTATCTATATAATAACACAAAAGTTAGTGTTTCTGAATATTCTCAAATCGTTAACTAACATCCTGAAGTAACTATTTATTTCTATAACTGAAATGATTTGCAGTTGTCAAAGGTTTATAGGGCTGGAGTAATTGCCGAGGAGCTAAAAGTGTGTACAAAGTGAAATATGAAACAAATTGATGGACTTGGAAATAAAATTTAACAACAAAAGAAACGGGAAAGGAACCTCGAAGAGGACCTCCAAGAGACGCTACATTAAGAAGCCATAAAAACACACCCCTCTCCCAATAAAAGAAGAGACCTGATAATTGAAAAGTCAGTTTCTTTTTTTTTCCAGAGGTGAAAAGAGTAAACTGAACTAGGTGGGCCTAGGGGGTGTGGGACGGCAGCCGCCCCAAAAGTTTTAAAATTTATATTTTTTCTCTTATAAATATCATAATTTTCAGAGAAGTCGTCAGAAATTTTAGCTTTAGCCCCTAAAAAATTATGTAAAATTTCAACTCCCCCCAAAACGTGGAAGTTGGTTCCATCTGTGATCCTGTGTAACTTCGTTTTTATTAGAAACATACAAAGATCATTTCTCAAATGAAAGATTATCTAAAAAATTGAGTTATGTTTAAATATAAGGAAATATAAAGCTTTTCAATTAGAAAAAAAAAAAAGGGCCGTACCCAGTGCACAAGGCTGCCCGCATTAGCAGGGTCTGAGGAAGGTCCCGATGTACGCAGCCTTACAATTTTTTTTTATAAAGAGGCTGTTTCCGAGGTTCGAACCCGTGACCTAGCGGATAGCAAGTAAACACTTGACCATCGCGCCAAGCACGACCTTCAAGGTTTTCAATTAGTTAACTTGAAAATCTAATTCATTATCTAACAAATTTCTTTATTGAAAACAAAAACAAAAACAAAAGCCGTGTGTTTCCAACTAGTATACTCTAAAGACATTCGCATCTGATAATATTTGTTGGTGATGATCATCTCTGTTCCAGGCCTAGTATACGAGAGAAAATAAGTCATCAAACATCTGAACAACACATCTTTAATGCGAGAGAAACCTGTTGAATTGCCGTCTTTGCAAGAGCCAAAGTCATCAATAAGCACCTCCTGCTCCTCCTTCTACTTGCCTCAACTCTCTGAGGGAGAGTAGCATCATTCCTCCACCCTAAAACATTTATTTGCTTACTGCCATCATTCAGTAGCAAGTCTACTTCCTGCTTTCCGAAGAATTTTTAATGAAAGAACCAAGGATGTACATAACTGGGTTTTATGTATTATATCTTCTTAACATGTATAGAAATGCCAATGATACATGAAACCTGACAGTTACCTCGTCATATATATTTGCCAGCCGTTGCCAACTTTCAAACCTAAGAGGATTGTACAGCAAGTCATACTTAAAGAGCTTAGCATTTTGTTCTACAAATTCTTCCCCATCCTTGGTTAAGACAAAGCCAGCCCATTTATCGGTTGCACTCATTTCCTCAGACAAACCAAGGAAGTAATACAAATTGCAGTAAACGTCAAGATACGGTTCAGAGCTGCATTAGGTAGCATGTTATTAAATTTACTCCTAACATTTGAGAGATAAAAGAAATGTTGCTAAAACAATAGTAAAACCAATAGAAATGTTGTTCAAAAGCAATAGAGGAAGCCGTTCAACAAGTTAAATCCGGAAAATGTTTGGGATTACTACATGAACCCATACTCTGCAGTCCATGCAATTGGAACCAATAGATGCCATCTTAATTATGAACCAGAAGCTACCTTCCTGCTAATGATGCTTGCTGTTGAGTGAGGCCTCCAGGATCAGAAAATACTATCGTTAACATGGAATCAAGAAAGTCATCAGATCCAGCTTCTTTTGACAATTTATCTTCACATAAATCGGGATCATCTAAGAACTTATCAATTGCATTTCCCACTAGGACAGGTGGCTGAGGAAAGTGTTTGCGAATAGCTCTTAGCACTCTCCGGAGTTTCATGAGCCCGGTTCTCTGACAGATGAATGTATTAGTGACGCAAGATTGATGAATAAAATTAAGAACTGATGAGAATGCACAACGAGGCCCTTTAATAAACGAGGGGAACAGAAAAAGTGTTAGTGACTACTTACAGATGAAGCTTTAGCATAGGGAAGTATGTACTGAAAAACATCAGCACACTGTTCCTTTGTCTGATAATCACCCCGGCTTGTGTTTTTGTGCATGGCTAGATCATCTTCATAAGATGAATCAGATCTGAGATTCAGACCATACAAACAATAAAAGCATTGATCCAACGCATTATCAATTCCAAGCTCAATTTCTTCTTTTTCATCCTCTGTCATGTATTCCCCGGATTGAATAGGTTCCGAGTTTACTCCTTCATTCTCATTGTCATTGAAAACACCATTAGGCTTGTCACTGACATATTTCTCACACTCCCCTCCATTTTTTTCTTTTTCTAGATTATTGTGAGTGAGAACACTTTCTGAACTCGTTCTTCCAGAGCCATCCTTCCCTCCAGAGCAGGCTAAATTTAGGTCAACCTGACCCACTTCTGCATTCAGCATGTCGAATTTTCGTTCATTACACGAGCCTTCAACAAACAAAGCATCGGAAACCCGTCCAGAACTTCTGACATTATTTGTATGCAAAGACGCCTGATCAAATTGAACCTTTTCTGGTCCCTTGTTTAAGGATTGAAAATTAGTTTTAAGCTTCATATGCAAGGCCAATAGGTGCTTAATTGCAAGTTTTAGAAATGTTCCTTCCTCCTTGTCATTGCTTCCATGAGCACAGCAGAGGCCAAACTCAGCAAGCATGTCATGCATTGCCACGATCAACTCTGTCTGATATAATCAGATAAATTAGTCAAGTCGAGATAATGAGGAAAACAATACAAGCCTAAAAAATTGAAACGAAGGGGGGTTCAAATCTTCAGCAACAGAAAATAGGTCTTACTTGAGTTTTGATAGGAACAGTAGGATTCAAGTGTTGAAGTCTACAGAATGCAATAGCAGCATCTATAAAGTTGCATCGTTCACCTTGATCATCATGATCTGGAATCCCAAGGCCAGATGATTTCTTAGAGAAGCATGTGTTTGCAACATTGCACATAAATGTCAGCAGTAAAGACTGAATATCATCGATGACTGTTGCAGGAAGAAGAACGCCCTTCTGCAAAGAAACAAAGCATCAAATTTAGCAACAAGATATAGCGACTCATGGATGATACCCACTCAGTCATTTGGGGGTGGGGATGTGGAGAGACTTTAATTACTTTTATTCAGCATATATTACTTTTATAAGGTAGCTTTCTACCTATTGTATTGAGTTTCCTTCCCGCCAGAAGAGAGATCAGTTATGCAAATTACCTAAACTCAGGAATGCTACTCTAAATTCAGAATACTCTATAGAGATCTTTGGAATTACATTAAACAATTGGAAGAAAGCCCACTATTTTACTCCTTAGGTCACTAGCAACACTTGTCTGTTGAAGCTAATGTAGGTTCGTCTAGAAAGAAGCTCATGGAAATATAATTTAGGTCAAAATAACCACTGGCAAACTTCCAAGTCAACTGGTTTACCTGCCATTTAGAGAGAATGTTGCTCTTTAACCGTGAGGCACAATCAGAGATTGCCTTGACTTCTTCAGCAACCATATGATTCCAGTTTTTGCAAGAGTTGTCTTTGGATTCTGTTTCAAAAGCTGACAAAACTTTCAAACCTTCTCTTTTATTAGAATCAGGATAGTCTCCAGGACCAGCTGCAGCCACGAGTATCTGTAGTTTCCTTCTGTGACAATTTAAATAGACTTCGGTATCAACTGATTCCACCTCTTCGCATGCTCTAATCAAAACATCTATAGCAGATAACTCAACTGAAGTGAATCCTTCAATAATGTCAAGCTGAAAATCTTCTAATGAGAATAAAAGGGGATTAAGCAAATTTACACATTCTGAATACATTTTCTTCTCCACCATTTCAGGTACAGCCTCTTTCATTAAAAGATCAACCTCCAATAGATTGATTTCATGCAGGATTCTATCAATAGTTAGCTGTTTAATAGCTTTGCAGTGTGGCAAGCAAACAGAACCAGTAGAGTCGTTCTCAATTTCTTTCATCAAAAGGGAAAATGAAATAGAGAACTCTTTTCGAGCTTTTACCTTGTCACCATCCATGATTGAAAGTCGTCCACTCAGCCAGTAAAAGCGTGCCCAAAAGGTCAGATTGTTGCTTAACGGGTAACTGTTATCTAATGAAATTTGACAAATAGTGGAAGAACTCTCTTTCCAAGGGAAATTATCATTCCCAGCCATCCCAAGACCTTGGAATGGGCACTCCAGAACTACAGCTTCAATAACTTTACAAACATGATATGTGGCGTCGGACATGAATTCGGAGATGAGGGTGCCCGAAGAGTTTATCCCAAAGTCATAATATAGCTCAGCAAGGAAAAGACTGCATTCGGGAGTTCTTTCCTTGCCCCAATGCCTTGTGAACTTTTCCAAGTCAAGAAGTTTCAAATTAGAATCTTGATAACAAATGCCTCCTTTAGCAACCTCTTCCAAAAGCATGTGACCCATGTGATAAGCACCAAAATTTTTTGAAGTTTTCTGGACAAATCTGGTAACATCGCTAGACTCTGAATCCTGCGACCTAGCAATAACCTCAGCACAATGAGAAGCGGAACTAGAAACATTCGTACAATTTCCTCCTCCCCCTACACTAAAAGCTTTTAGAAATTGCAATATGACTTTTGTAACATCCTTTGCGGCAGCAAAGTCTGAATCTTCTCTACCTGGTTTACGACTCCTGAGACGACTACTCCGCCTTTCTTGAGGTTGTTCCTCAAAAACATATGCTTCCTTTTCTTTACTAAGACGACTTTTGTCGAAACTGTTCATGGACACAATTCCACCATCTGTTGTGAATACAGATCCTTTGCATTCCAAAGAACCTCTAACACTTGCTGAAGAGTGAGGTAACTTTATGCTTATGCTAACATTTCCAGATCTAAATTTCTCTCTTTCCAGTTCAGGATTAGCTGAAAACAATGGAGTCAAGATATTAAGGAGCTCACCAGCGAGAGCAGCCCAGGTTGTTTCTGGAAGGTTAACTTCTATGTTCTGCTTCATCTTTTTTTGTGGAACACCATCAATTAGATCGTTGTTTGTTGCGTTTTTCTTCTCGGGGAATGTCAGCCTTACATGTTTAGGTTCCAATTTATCTATACCTTTTGGAGCAAATGGGACGGGGTCAGACTCTTCGATGGTATTTTTGACATGCAAAGCCCGAGAATGGGATGGCCAATGTCTCAAAATTAGCTCCGCAACAGAAAGACAGGCAACCTCATCACCAATAGCAATAAGAACTTCCATTAGTTTCTCCATGCAATTCCCTACATGTAGTGTTGTCAAATATCAGCAAAAGAATGACTTTGCAGCAATATTCTACAAATGGAGAGTCAGTACATGAGTGCCAAATTGGTTTATGTTACTGAGCTGATGGTGCAGGATGGACATGTTATTAATAAGAAGAGACTACAGAAACAATTTTCGGAGATCTCCAAGAAATAAAAGATAAAATTCTTACAATTATTGGGGCTGCAAACCAATCCTTGTTCAAAAGCCCAGCGAGATATGCTTAGTAGGCCCATTGAGCAGGATAATGTTCCCAGATGGTTCCAGACAACCGAATCTTTGGTATCAATCTCAACAGCTTGGAGATAGCAGCTTAAAGCATTCTCATTAAACATAGAACCTTGTTGAAGGAAAACGGTAGCAAGGTTCTTAAGCGCTATAAATCTGCATAAAGATACACATCACAAACTATTTTAGACGACAGCGCTACAATACAAGCTTATACTACTATTAACTAATTCTTTATCGTACAGAATAACCTTTAAAGATCAGCGAATGTCTCATGTTGTAAGGTAACCTAAAATTCATGGATCACGGAATAGCATGGACACAGTAGTCCAGATTAATCCCATACACACGTGGCATTCAAGTGGATTCCATTCCAAAAAAACATTAACATAATCGAATTGGACTTGACAATCACTTAACTTAGTCAACAAAGCTACTCCAAAACCCTAAGTGCTACTCCAAAACCCTAAGTGTCATGTAGAACTTTAGGTATGAATAGAGAACGTGAGATGAGCACTTTTAATTTTTTACATTTATCTGCCTCGTGTGTTCGCCTGAACTTAGCGAGGATGAAAATGTCGCCCAAGAGTCTAACTCTGGAATTACTAGTAGTGATTTATAGCATATTGGGGTTCTCAAGCAAACAAAAATGGATGACGATATTATAAATGAGAACAATAAATATATCAAATAGAATCTTAATGACAACACAAAGAAGCATAAGTTGGAAATTCATTTTTATCCAAACCTGAGCTGTAAAAGATGACCGTCAATACCAGTATTATCCACCTATAAGAAAAATAAACAAATAAGAAAAGGGGAAAGATCTGTTACTTAATACCAAGCTGAAGATGCCTTTTCATGCTGGTATGCTAATATGCACTACCTGAGCATTTGATACAAGAGGATCTTTTAAGACAGACTCCAACAGCTCGCGAGCTTTTTCATAGTCTTTAGCTTGCAATTTGGCAAGTCCTTCATGATACATTTGCGACAGATGAAATTCCTGGAACCACACAAAACAATGACAAGTAGGATACATGTCATTGCATGCAAATTAGTGTCATAATAAGGCATATTGAAACTTATAAAGCTTCATCTTATTCCTCACATGAGAGGCGGAAAAAATTAATGACAATAACAGATTAAGCAATCAGATTATTACAGTAACAAAGCAAATGATGTCCCTAGAAAATCTATTCTCAAGAAGCAAATAAAAGCCCAAGAAAAAACTCTTCATTTATTTGCTTTTGGACCAAAGCCAAGGGATCCCTATCTATTTGTATTCTTGTGTACAACAACATTCTTACATGTTCGAATTCTAAAAGGAAAACAAATAAAAAATAAACAACAGATTGAAATGAAAAAATAAAAGATCTTCCTTATTTTCAGTGGCGGATCTAGAAGGGGGCGGGGGTGGCAGCTGCCCACCCAACATTTTGAAAAGTTCATTTTTTACCCTTAGGAAAAGAACTTTTTTCAAAAAATCCTTCAATAATGTTATATTTCCCCTCTCCCCCCCCAATCCAGGTTTCTGAATCCACCACTGCTTATTTTCCAGCTTTCACGCCACCAAATTAAAGAACATTTCGATGCTTTTGTCTATTCTTTCTTAATTCGTTCTTCAATCAGCCGGTCTTAGGTAACATTCACACAGCATTCTCGTATAGACCACCAATGCATAATCTAACCACAAGCAGTAGCATTTACCAATAATTTAACCAATAATCAACCATTTCTTCGGGCCTAAACGTGCTAAACTTACTCTTAGACAAAAAAAACTAGAATTTGTAGTCGTGCTTATCATACAAATTACAAGCATATAATTCAGGTAGCATTCACGCTGCTTTCTCGTATAGACAATCAATGCAAAAATAAACTAGAAATTTAAAATCATATAATTCAGATAACAAAAGAAATCTCTCACCTGAGCTTCTTTGGTTGGGGCAAGAGGTTCCGGTTGGCTTTTCGAATCCGTATCATTAATTGCTGCAATCGAAAACTGAAATTCCTCGAAACAAAAATATCAGAACACAATTCTGAAAAAAAATCGAACTTTTTACTCAAAACAAAAAAACAAGGATGAATTTTACCATTGTTTCGGAGTTGAATTGAAGGCCTCTCCAATTCAATCAATCAATCAATCAGTAGTTCGTCTTGAATGAATTGAAGTGTTTGGAGAATTTAGGCGGTGATTTTTGGGGTTCAAAGCCTTCAAAGGCTTTCTTCTATGCTTAGTCAGTGCTTACTGTTTTTTTGCTTAAATAAAAATTTACCCATTAATAATAAAATAGCAAATTATTACAATCAAAAGATAAAACGCAATTATAAGAAAAAATAAAAAGTTATACAATGGTGTAAATATCATGATAACATATAAAAGTCAACACTCCGGACCGAGTAAATAACACAAAAAACGATAAAAAAAATAAATACATGATAAAACTCTTCGCAACAGCTTCTCCGAAATCCCGGAACAACAGTAGCAAGCTCAGTTTCATCACCTTTCTTAGAAATCAATAATCTACAAGACCATGGGCGTATCAACAATCAGTGCTTACTTGTTTGTAGTCTGTAATTTTGACTTTCTTTTGAGTTTGTTTGGAAGAGAAAAAACGGTTTATATGCAGTATATACTATTTAGGAACTAATTATTCTATATGTGCAGAACAAAATTAATTTGTCAGAGCAAACATTCAACGATCAAATTTTTTTGTACGTGCGGAATTTTGAATATACGGCATTTAATCCAGACTTAGACAAAACTAATTTTTTGACTTTTGTCTCTCACTAAATTTTATTCTAACTCTTTTTGTTCTTAAATTTTTTTAGAGCGATTGTCAAATTAGTATAAAATTGGTAATTTTTTTTACCATTTTTTGTATCACGTGTTATATACATAATCTACTCGAAATGACAGAGATATATGTAATAAAAAAAAATTACCATAAACTAATAATTTTACACTAATTTGATAAAAATAATAGCTCAAAAATAGTTTAAGAACTAAAATAAAAATGAATTGATAGAAAGAGGGAACAAAAGTTTATGCATAATCGTCTATCTCTAACTTGGAAAAAGGTCATCCAAACTCTAGAGTATTGTTAATGGAATACATTTACCTTAAATTTGACGGTAAATTGGTCATTATTGTCCCTAAACAATTTATAACTTAGGAGTAAGGTCCCAAAACAATAATTATGGATAATAAAATCCCTAAACAATTTACCATTGGTATATAAGGTCCTTCCGTCCAAAAAAATGTTAGTCAACTGTTAAATAAAAAATTCAATAGGGTCAACGAAAATAGGTTAAGGGCATTTTTGGTACATTATGACAATTGGCAAATTGGTGGATTTTGTCACTAAACAATTTATAGTCAGGTGTAAGGTCCTAAAACAATAATTCTGGACATTATTGTCCCTAAACAATTTTTTCATTTGGTATGTAAAGGTCATTCCATTAAAAAACTAACAGGTCAAACGAAATTTGGAAAAAAAAGTTGAGTCAACTAAAAAGTTCCTGGGGTTGTATAGGTATTTTTCTATTAATGCACCCCCAAAAGTATAACAATAGCATTAATGTTTCTTCATGTTCAGATGTTTAATGTCGGGGTGGGTGAGGGTGGGGTACAATGGTGAAGAAGAATAAGAGAGGTGGGGTGGGGTGAGCGGTACATCGAGGTTGGGGTGTGGGAGTGGGGGTGGGCTTCAAGGTTAAAGAAGAAGAGAGGTGGGTAGGGGTAGTAGTTGGGGGATGCAACCCAAAAGTATAGCAATAGTAGTAATGTTTCTTCATGTTTAGATGTTCAATATCGGTGTGGGTGGAGGTACAAGGGTTAAGAAGAAGAAGAGAGGTGGGGTGGGATACATCGAGGATGGGAGTGGGGTGAGCTTTAAGGTTGAAGAAGAAGATAGATAGGTAGGGGTACGGGTTGGGGATTCATTCTCAATGGGTGAGTGTATTTTTAAATGCAAAATACTTATACTACCCCAGAAACTTTTTAGTTAGCTTAACTTTTTTCCCCAAATTTCTTTTGACCCGTTAGTTTTTTAACAGAAGTACCTTACATACCAAATGGAAATTGTTTAGTGACAGTAGTGCTCAGAATTATTGTTTTGGGACCTTATGACCGGTTATAAATTGTTTAGGGACAAAACCTACCAATTTGCCAATTGTTTAACATAATGTACCAAAAATGCCCTTAACCTATTTATGTTGACCCTATTGAATTTTTGATTTAACAGTTGACTAACATTTTTTTGGACTGAAGGCCATTATGTACCAATGGTAAATTGTTTAGGGATTTTATTGTAGAGAATTATTATTTTGGGACCTTACGCCTGACTATAAATTGTTTAGGGACAAAATGACAAATTTGCCAAAATTGGCAATTGAGTACTTAATTAAAGATGACCTCCAATTACTTTTAAGGATTAATTATATTTTAGTAACCTTTACTGTAGGGGTGTGTCAAATGAGGAATGAATCTTTTAAAATTGTCAATTGAGGGACAATTTGGATGGAAAAACTAACCGAACTAACAGATTAAATGATAGCCCAAATGTCAGAAGGGTGTTATAGTCTTTTACCGATTTTTGAAAAGAAAAATTAGATTCTTTTTAAAAAAAAATTAAAAAAATGGATAAACCCCATTTCATAGGAAAAAGAAAAGAAAGTTAATGCATCATCTAACAATCTTCTGTCTCATTAGATCTTCCTCAACTCCACCGACAACACCCAACCGCAGCCACCACTACAACCTTTTTCCTCTTGCATTTTCTTGTCTCTATTTGGAACAGAGATTTTTGAGATATCGTGATCAGATCAAGACAATATTTCCCTCTTCTTCTCCTCGATTCTCTCGTCTTCAGGAACAAAAAAAATGGCTTTTAGAGGAGTCCCATCTTTCGACGCAGGTGGAAGGCACATCACATCTCAAAAGGGAGGGCTGATTGGATTTTGTGGCTGATTGGGTATCGGGAGAGGAGTTACCTGATTTTTGAAGCGTCAAAGGGGAGAGTGTTACTAGGTTTAGCAAAGGAAAGTACTTGGGGTAGGTGGGGGTTGCCCGTATTTTTTAGCGGAGGTGGTGCCAACCGGAGACAATAACGACTGCATTGGTCATCCGGCCAGGGCAGATAGTTTCAAGAGGGTTTCTTGTGAACCTTTTACATTGGGAGGTTGTGATTTGACTAGAAGAGTCAGAGGAGAGAGTGGTGGTTGTGAAGGAGGAGGGTTGGCGATGAACTGACTAGAGGAGGTGTTTGTGCAGTGTCGGGGGCCGATGAGAGGCACCAAGTGGAGGATTGAAGGGTAGCTGTGGTAAAAATGAGTTTTATAATGGGTATATTGGTTTATATTGTTTCCGCTTGCTTAAGTTGGATGTCCATCTAATTTAGTTTCTTATTTGACAATTTCAAAAAAACTCGTCCTTTAATTGACATACTCCTTAGAGTAAATGGTACTAAAATATAATTAATCATACTTTTAATAATTACTTCCCCTATCTCACTTATCAAGTGTGTGATGTCATTTTGGTCATTGTGGCGAACAATTCTGATATAGACCTGGACTACCAAGTGATCATGGACCACTTGGTCCATATTCAGCCACATCACAGTTTTGATTAAAATAATAAAAATACTCCCCCTTTTGGTGGGCTTTTTGAGGCGTTTTTATTTTATTTTAATCAAAACAGGTGATGCGGTTGATTGTGGACCAAGTGGTCCACAACCCCACATATAGCCCAGGTCTATATCAGAATTTTTCCATTGTGGCCCATTTTATTACAAAATTCTCTAAATATTTATTTTGATTGTATACTTCATATTGTCAATTATTATGAGACAAATGAGTATTCGATAAAAGCATGTAAGTAGGTAAATATTAAATATTACTCCCTCAATTACAAAATAAGGTTAACATTTGAACTTCAATTTTTTCCCAAAATAAGATTAACATTTTGACTATCAATGAACATTTATTGAATTTTTACCATTTTTACCCTCTTCTTACTTTTCTTTTAACCACAATTTCCATTTCCAATAAGTAATTAATGAGGATATATTAGTCTTTTGCGTTTGACTCTCATTGTTTTTAGGAAATTTCTTAATCTATGTAAAAATTGAAATATTAATGTTATTTTGGAATGGAGGGAGTAGCAAGTGTAAAGTAAAACGACGCGCCTAGATCTCGGACACACATGCATTGAGTAGGTCTGATTATAGTATTGAACAACAAAAATCAATACATATTGACGATTTTTTAATTGTCTGATAAAAATTTGACGGTTCAAATTTTTTTTGGAGCGAACGGTGTTGCAATTTTGTAACATATGTTAATCAAGAGAGAAATTATATACATAGAATATAACACCTACCTAAAAGTATGTAACACTTGCAAAATAATATTCAATATATATTGCAATTTTGGTGTTCTGCACTATAGCAACAATCGTACCACATTGCACTAGCAAATTGATCCGAAAAAACTTCGGATCTTGGGTTGGGATTCACATGATCCGAATTCAACCTGCTTCAAGGTTTCATTTTGGAGGAAAATGAATTTATGTTCTTATTTTAATGCGTGGAGTCACGTGCAATAAGTGTGTGCTTATTTTAGCCAAAAATCGCCTTGATGTATAGTGGCATGGTAGATTTAGTGTCTCGCAAATAGATTAGGAATATACAAAAGTAAAAAAGAAAAAAGGTAAAAATAGCACTCCCAAAATAATTAAGTGTTATAAATAGTTAAAAATTCATTTCTCGCTTTCGAGATGTTGTTTTTTAAGAAATTTTTTTTTGAAGCTCAGACGGGTGTAAACTCAGGGGAGAGTAGCACCCACAAAGAGGAGGAAGAGATAACTCTAGAAAAGGAAAATAATTTAAAGCATGCCTTATGCGCGAAGAAGATATCGAACTCACGACCTTGGCCATTTACCCCACTGGGTTAAGGACTTGTGATGTTTTTTAAGAATTGAGACTGAAGTGCAAGACTGCACTAACTTAAGAATAGTAAACTGTTCTTTCTATTTTTTTTCCTTCGTTTGAAAGGAACTCCTCTTTTGTCATTTCCAATCGTTAGTTCTCAGAAGAAGCAGTTGGTTAGAAGCCAGCCAAGACAAAGCTCTTCTTTTCCTTCAGCTTTTTCTCCATATCTCTTTCGGAAAATTACAAGCTGTTCTTCTTCTATTTTGGAAGAAATTTAAATCTAATCGAGGTATTTTTTTGGTACTTTACGTTGTAGATCTGTGTTCTATTTTTTTTTGTATACTGCTATTTGATAGTAATCCTCTCTATTTACAAAATTATATATGATTTTTATGTATTAGGGTTTGGGTGAATGATTTGTTTTTGGATCAAGTTTTCAGTAACTCTTGACAAGTTTCTGATTCAGAATATTATAATTTATATACTGATATTTGATAGAAATCCTCTCCATGATTTCTCTGTGTTAGAGTTCGGGTGATTTGTGTGATTGGATCAAATTTTCAGTTACTGTTGTCTGTGAATTGTTTCTGATTCAGAATAATACTCTACCCCCCCCCCCCCCCCCTCCTTTCTTTAATACAAGTCGTTTAGGAACTTTAGAGAAAATTAAAGAAGCTAAAAAATAATGTTTTCTTTTAATCAAAAGATTAATATTACTCTTTTGAATAGAATTAGTGGTATACAAGTACTATTTAAGAGAGTAATATTGATATTTTGATTAATAAAGCACTTTGCTTTTTGATTGCTTAATTTTCGCTACATGGCCTAAACGACTAATATTAAGGAATCAAGGTAGTATAATTTTGTATTTTTTTTAATTAATTTGGTATTGTGTGATTTTTCATCTGATAATGCTTGGTCTGCCGATCTCTTCTACTTCACTACCTTAGGCTTGCAATTTTGCCTAGTTATAGTACCTATCAACAATCATTGGTCACCACCTTGTTCTTCCGTGTTTCAACCACAAAATTGAAATCTGGTGTACACCAATCTAAATTATTGTCTAGTACACCAATTAAATTATCACATATGGAGCAATATCAAGGGATTAAGAAGAATTCATGGATTTGGATCAATTACATTGCTCCATGTGTGATAATTTTATTGGTGTACTAGACAATGTACTAGAAGATCCAGAGACACAAAATTGGAAATCATACCACACAGAGATAATGTAATTGTTTGATTTTGATGGAGTAACCCCAATGATCAGTTTTGAATATATATTTATATTGCTCTTGTAATTTGAAGATTGTTATTTTTTCTCCATCGGTTGTTGATTTGATAATGGGGACTGTCTGAAGAATGAAGCTATTATTGCATTTTATAATTTTTATTCTTGTAATTTTGCCAAAATTTGATCAAATTTGTCTTATTTCCTTTACCATTCAGTGATCTCTTATGCTTTTCATTTTTCTAAGGATTTAATTGGGTTTCCAAGAGACTCGTCCTGGCTCAGTCACCGTCACCGAACTTGGATGAATACCCTTTGTAGTTTCTCACCCCTTAGTAAAGGGGTCATTGTGTTGTTTTTGGTGTGGCGGGCTGGTCCGAATTTTTTTTCGGTCGAGTTTTTGAACAATGCTAGTTATATGTACATGATGATTAGGAGTTCCAGTGTTGTTTTTACTGTAGTTTTGTGCTTTTTGATGGAAAGTTTGTCCTGTGTATTAGTGAAACTAGATGGTTCCTCCTTCACTCTCAATCCTCTAAAAGAAAAAGAAAAGAAGTAACAGGGGAAGCTAGAGGGGGAAAGCTTAGTAAAGGCCTTCTGTTTTGGTGGTTAAATACTCCCATTAGCTTTTGTAGACACGATTTTGTTATGGATAATTTTTTATCTTTTGTAGAGAATGGGTGCAAAACTGAATAAGTTGCATTCTTATTTTGTCCCTACAATCTGCATGGTAACGAAGTCGTATGATCAAATGTTGACTTGTAAACATAAACTCTATTCTATTTTGCTGCAGAAATGTATGATAATCTTGGACCACAACCTGGGCTCCCCAGACCGCCTATAGCCCCACAACCTAATCCATTTGGTAATGCCTTCTATGGTGCTGGCTCGGGACTTATCCGTGGCGGATTGGGAGCTTATGGAGAGAAAATATTAGGATCAAGCTCTGAATATGTACAAAGCAACGTAAGTGGTCTTTGTATTACACTTGGCTACTTTCTAGATTTAGAAGTTTTCTTTGAGATGTAAAAAATGACTTGAAAATAGGGCTTTTAACTGTATAACAATCAAACAAACAATAACATAACCCATTAAGTCCCAATAATTGGGGTATGGGCGGGGATGAATAGGAGACAGACCACATTTGATAATAAATGCAAAAGTGGCTGCTCCCATACCACTGAAACAGATGGATTGAAGACTGACCTAACCTTTCGCAATGAATGCACAAAGTGGATGCTCATAGAATACCATTGAAACAGTAGTCCCATTATACCGTCAAGTTTGCTACGAAATCATGCCCTCAAATCCAAGTCAAAAGGCATCAGAGAAGGCAGACCCAAGAAACATTTTGATTTATATGCACATTACCATACTTCTTTCATTCAGCATCCAGAGCATTTATGTGCACAGAGGGATTTTAACTGTATAATATGTGAAATTGTATCGTGTCCTTGACTGTATTAGGAGCTTTTGATGCTTTTTGCATATTCAGTTTGAAAATTATTCTAGACTTTTACTTCAGGATTCTAATTGTAGAATTTTAATGTAATATGGTATCTTGTCCTAATTATGGCCAATTTAATGTTGCTTAGTGTCTAATTGTTCAATTGCTGAAAAATGGTCTCTCTTATTGCTTGATTTGTATCTTATTCTACTTCTGTCTTTATTTTAATCTCTTAAATATGACTATGGATGCTGGTTTTGTTTCTACTTTCTGTTTTTCACCTGAGGTGAAATCTTGAGTGCACTACAGTTATTCTTTGTTGCTTGAAGTCAGCTGAAAATGATCAGTCTGAAGAACGTCTGTCTCCGACTGGAGAGTTTAAATATGTCATAGAAACATTTGATTTTTTTTTTTGTTCTTGCATGTTTATGTTACTTCAGGGTTGGTTGCTATTATTTTGTTTCTTGGTGTGGAAAAGAGAGTTTTGGTTTATAGTATCTCCTTGATGAACAGATTAGCAGATATTTTTCGGATCCACAATACTATTTCCAAGTCAATGACCAATATGTGAGAAACAAATTGAAGGTTGTTCTTTTCCCTTTCTTGCACAGGGTAAGCTTTACTGTTTTGTTTTATTTTTCATTTGTTCTGTTCACTTGAGTCTCCTAAATCTCAAAATCACTTATATTTCTGACTCTCCAGGGTCATTGGACAAGAATTACAGAGCCAGTAGGCGGTAGACTTTCTTACAAGCCCCCAATCTATGATATTAATGCTCCGGACTTGTATATCCCATTCATGGCATTTGGTACTTATGTTGTTCTTGCTGGTTTGTCATTAGGCCTCCATGGAAAGTAAGCTCAAATCTTTCCTCACTTTCCTCAATTTTGATTTTTTCTTTAGCTTCTTCGGAGTTTGTTCAAGGTTGGCCAAAATTGTTTGGTTGATTGATTAGTAACTTGAATTGAACTCCTGCTTTCTAGAATTATAGCAAAATTCAGAAACTTTGTTAAGTGCTTGATACTTGATCTCTATTCAGGAATTTCAAAATATTCATAAAGAATGAACTGCTAGATGAGTAAATTCTTTTTCTTATGGGGAAACTATTACATGGAATGTGCAATTGCCATGATGCATGGTTTCTTTATATTATTCATGCATATGGGACAAATTATGGCTGTTGTAAGTTGAGTGAGTAGATTGAACTTTATGTTGTGCCAGTAGTCATGGCAAAGAGGGAATCAGGTTTTGAAGTTGAGCTGAAATGAAACGCTCCCAAATACCGAAACTGAATATCTTTCGTTACTACTTTTTATGATTTTCATGTGCCTCTTTCATCCAGGCCAGTTTTTTTTTCCAATTTCTTTTTTATGTCTGGGTATTGGCGGGCGTCCCTTGTTTTGTTGCTAAGTAAATCAAATATGTACTGGCAGGTTTAGGCCAGAAGCTCTCAACTGGCTGTTCATCAAGGGATTAGTAGGCTGGTTTATGCAAGTTGCTCTACTGAAAATGTCATTGTTTCCATTGGGTAGTGGAGAAGCACCTTTACTTGACATCGTGGCATACGCTGGATATACATTCACTGGATTGTCTCTCGCTGTCCTTGGAAAACTCGTATGGAGTTATTCGTACTACTTTCTGATTCCATGGACATGCTTATGCATGGGAATCTTCTTGGTGAAGACGATGAAGAGAGTTCTTTTCGCTGAGGTGAGGACATATGATTCAAGCCGTCACCACTATCTCTTGCTCTTCATTGCAGTGGCTCAGTTCCCCCTTCTTATTTGGCTTGGAAACATCACTCTCAATTGGCTTCTTTAAACTGTATAATTTTGTGCTGTAATTGGGACATTTTAATATCAGTGACAGAATCCGAAGTTTTGTAGTTAAATTGCTGAAATTTCCGATTGTTCGACACTTTGGATCGGAGGTGATGTACTCATTGGAATGAATATTTGGAGAGTGGAAAAAAGGGTAAAGGATGGTTGAAGAAGTATTACTTTTTGGGTTGCCAGGGACATAAATGTTTTGTTGTTGCCTCAGATTTCGATTTTCAGACTAAGATAATATTTGATCTTGCAAAAGTATGAATTTGTAAAAACCATTTCTGGGATTGGTTTTTAGAAATAGTAAAAACATTTTTTTGTACTCGGCGAAGCTGAATCAAATCGTGATATAATCAAACCATATCTTATTTAATAGTTCAAGCTCTACTATTAAATCAATGGTCAAGCTTGATTTGATAAATAAAAACTTTTGAATCTCGATCTCAGGGTCAAATTTACAATTAGCTCGATAGTTCAAATATGCTACAACAATAACATAACTATTACTTAATATCTGATAATAAATAAATAAATTGCCTGTTTCCAAAATGTCACTGAAACAGAGACATAACATTTAACAATAAATACATGAAGTGTACCACTGAAACAATAGTTTCATATACCGTCATGTTTGCTACGGAATTATGCCTCAAATCAAAGGTAAAAGACATCAGAGAAAACAGACTCAAGAACCATTATAATTTATATGCACATTATCAACGTTTCTTTTAATTAACATCTAGGGCATTTATGTGCACCACGAGCTTGATAGTTGAAATATTACAGAGAATGACATTATATAAACTATGATAATAATATTTGTTGGGCTGAATTTCGTGGGAAGGTGGTCGAAAATGTTGTTTGGTTAGATGGTAAGAAATTTCCTAACATTTGAATTGATTGGAACATTTTAGTTAAAAAAGAGTTGTGTTCTTGTATTGTAAGTTAGTCTATATATATATATATATATATATATACACAGATTGTCAACTTCTTTCCCCATCACCACTTTCTCCTCAAATAGTATCTACACATAGTAAACTTGTAGATTGAATTCTTTTATTCACAAGAAAATAATATATTCTATTTTAAATTGATAAAGTTAACCAAAGAAAAGCTACACCTTGATTCAGAGAAATAAATACTTTATACTTTCAAAAATGATTGTCAATACATAAATGGCTATTCTATTTATTTTTTTATTCATTCTTCTTTATCTACTTTAATTTCTTCTCATATATGCCGAGAAAGTTAAGGTAATGACTGAATTTAAGAAAATTTCAAGGTAGAAGTGCTTTTGTGGGATCAGTCTTACAGCCTTCTCACATTAGTTGGGGACACGCCCAAGTAACCCTTGATGAGAGGTGTTTCTTTTGCTGAATAGATTCTCGTTTGCAAGATGAAACAATTCAACAATTGAGATTTAAAACAAAAAATATCTTCATTTTTTCAATGAAAATAAACATTAACTGCCATGATTTATCTTATAGTACTGAGGAAAAACAACCTTTAACAACAAAACAGCGCCCCATAAACAAGAAGGTGGGATAGTCAAATAGTTCTGAACTCATTCTCTACTCGCAACATTTACTCACCGAAACCTGTATTTATGTGTAAGGCGTCACGTATTGTGATTGAGTATATAAGACTAGGACCAATAAATTCCCATACATGGACTATAAAGTTCTCCATATAACTCTAGACATCTTCTTCTTGTTATCTTTCCTTTCCCACAATAAAAAATAAAATAAAATAAAAAAAAGATAGAAAATTTTCTAGGATATGATGAATTGCATGAAGCTGGAAGTGAAGGTGATTTCAGCCAAAAAAATGTTGGGGGCAAAGATGTCTATGCAAAGATTTACATCGATGGAGAACCAAGCACAGAGAAGGAAACCATGGTGGACTGGCTCCATAAGAAGAACCCTAAATGGAATTTCACGGTTGCATTCACTATAAATAAGTTGGACGTTAAAGATAACTGTACAAAGCTTACTATAAGATTATATAGTAAGCAAAAAATGGTTAATTCGGACAAGTTCATAGGTGAGGTTAACGTTAAACTTAAACAGCTTTTCAAGAAAGGTGGTAGGAAAAGAAAGACTGTGAAATACAAGTTGATGATGATGAAAGGTTTTGGAAAGAAATCCAAAGGAAAACTCAAGTTTTCCTATAAATTTTTGGATGATAAACCTTCTGCTATGAAGGGTTTTTGTGGATGTTTGGCAATGGAGATTTTGAGGATTTTAATTGGTGGTTGTATAGGGATTAATATGTAAAGGTAAAATTCCTTTCTTTTCTTTTGTTTGTTTTCTTTGGGTCCGTGTATGTTCATATTCCTTTACCTAACCAATCAGAATTCGCTAGGTAGATATTTCTTCCAATTATATATACACATGGTGAATTGTGATTGATTGAGTATAAGAATAGGGAGATACACGGGAATAAATGATTTTTTGTCGTTTTTCTTTACATCGGCATTTGGCCACCTAATAGGAATTCTTGCAAATATATAACGTATTCTCGTTTTTTTTAAATTGAAAAACTGAAACTCTTACCATGTGGACAATGCCTCATTGGCAGAATGATTTTCTTTTTTTTTCTCAAGAAAAATATGAGAATTTGTATGTTGTAATTTTTCATGTTCTTTTCCAACAATTAATTTTGAAGAATTGAGTATGGTTTCTTTTAATTTTGGAGAAGTACTACCATGCAAATACCAGGAAAATTATGAACTTCTGGTGGCGCATGTGTGTTGATTTGGATATATTGTAGGTTCAAATACTTCAAACAAAATATCTTGGTTGGTCTTGTGTTATGAAGTGTGAAGTACTAAACACGTTGACGGCATCCAACTCGCCAGTTAATTGGCTATGGGTTCGGTGGCGGAGTCCCCAGAGTCAAAATTTGGGGATTTTTTTTTGTTCTTTGGGTCGTTCACGTAAAATTGTAATTAGTTTTGCGTATCTTAATTTTTATAAATAGACAACATATTTTGACATTAACTCATTGTATCTCGATATAGTGAAATATACTGGGTTGGCAGCGCTTTTAGGCATAGACAATTCCTTGACGAGGTGGGTTAACAATTTCATGTGTCTTTTATCATCGTTTTTAATCTAATTTCTCTCTCATTATTGTAGTTTATTTTCTAACAAAATATTCTTCAAGTGATGAACATGGAGGTAATGCTTCTTAGGCTTGACAAGCTATTTGGAGATGTAGAAATACCTTGAATGAGGAGTTACTCAATCTTATAATCGTTCTTATAGTGACTGACACCACAGTCATTTCACATAAATTGAGATTAATGGGCGGGTATGATGTTATTAATTCTATCCCCATTTAAATGCGGGTATCAACGGCATACCCATGCGGGTAACGGATCATGCGGATATGGGCTAGTTGCAACCGGGCATGCCCACTATTTTTTTTAAAATTAATTTTGGATATGTATTAATAAGACTCTTCAGTCTTCTCCAAACTGAACAAGAGTCATATATCTCCAATATCTTCTTGCATGCGTTCTTACGAAATATTACAGTTTGCTTCTTCCTAGAAATGTACAAGCTCAAATATGTGTACGCAATTGGATTCGCGGTTTCATCTCTGAAAGTAACTAAATCATGTTCTAATTTATCATTTATCATTTACCATTTACCATTTATAATGTTTTAATAAGGTGTGTGTTTTATATGTGAAGATGATGAGGATGAATCAACATTATCTAAAGTGGATTCAAATAATACTTCTAGTGTTCAAGATTTACATCAGCAATTAAAAAGAACAATATCTATCTTTTGTTGTTTTGACTTCAGCAATATGTCTGTTAATTTTGGACAGTTGATCTTGAATTATTCTTGAAATTGTGGACTTTGATTTGATTATTATTTTTAACTATTTTGGATATTGTGGAATTTGATTTGATTGTTCTTGAACTATTTTGGATTTTTATTTCACCTCTACAGGACTATAAACTGTAAGTGAATGAGAAAAAACTAAATTTTGTTGAACTTTTCGAATTTGATCTATTTTTTCAAAAAAAAAAAAAAATTAATAATAAGGGTCGCGGGCATGCCTATCTGCCCACGGGCATTCAGCGGGCGGGTATGGGCATCCCTTTTGATGACCCGTTAAAAAAGCGGGCATGCCCACCCAGCCTCATTTAAGGCATGCCCATGAGGGGAGGGGTGAAGCGGGACGGGACTGAGCATACCCGTTTTGACAGTACTAAATATAATAGAGGTTATGAGTTCAAATCCATCTACCCGCATCTTAAAATCCTCTATTTCTCTAATCCCTAAAAAAGAAAAAAAAGAGTATTAATGTCTTTTTATTTATTTATAAAATAAGGAAGAGAAGGATGCAAGAAACTAAATGTGGAGTGCAAATATGATTTCGAGACGAAATATCATCTAATTAGACATAGAAAGGCACCACGCCTAGTAGTGCGGAACAACAGAATTCTATATGCACCTGAATAGGAAAGGGCTTCGATCTGAAGGTCGAAATTCTATTTGCAACTATAGGAAAATGCCCTTTACACAATAACGGCGTAGAGAGAAAGGCGGGGCAAATGTTTTTCACTGATATCCCCATTAGATCAAATAATTTAGCAGGAAACCAAGAAATTAATTACAAAAACAACTTATGTAATATAAATATAGTTAGATTAGATTAGATAGTTTAATAACATGTGCTATTCTCGGGATTCCATTTTATCATATAATTAAGAGTATATGAAAATAATGGCTCTGTAGGATTTTTTTTTTTTTTTTTTTTTTTTTAAGTTTTGACTCTTTAAATAAAAAATAATAATAAGCAGGTTTTCTCGCAGGTTATACCAAAAATCAAATGGCTCTGTTTGTTAGATAATTTTTTTATTTTTTTAAAATAAATAAATTTTACTATTGGAATTAAAAAGTTGAAAATCAAATTGAGATTGCCACTGAATTTAATGGGCTAAATATCAACCCACCAATTCATTCAATTGAAAAAAACATACTCAACCCCTTTCTTTATAATGTTGTCAAACTCCAAAAATTTCGTACACTTTCAATGTGGGACCTTTAATAATACTGAAAAAGAAAAAAAATATAGAAAATCTAGAAAAGACGTAAATATATTAAAAACCATAACTTTAGATTAATATTTTTTGCTTATTTTTATTTTATTAAAAATTAAAATTTCTACAAATTAATACTTTAGTTTTAGAGAGTTTAGAAAGATATTCACCTGTTTCCAGTATAAATGACATGAATTGATTTTTATTCATTTTAAAATATCCATATTTATTTATTTTTCAAAAGATATTATGAAAATAAAAATGCTGCATAAGAATAAAAAAAACAAAAAATTAACATTACATAAATCTAAGATAAATCGAACTTGATTGTAAGCTCGTTCGGAATTCAGAGAATCCGGCCATTTAAATTACCCGTTACTTATTAAAATTTTAACTATTTATATTTACATAAATAAAAAATATAAGAAGCAAATAAGTGTGCTTCCCTAATTAGTGGGGTGAAATGTCAGCCCAATTTCTCACTCAAAACATGTGAAAGTACTCTCTTTTATAGTATTCTCAAACTCAAACAAAAATCTAACTTTTCAATGTGGGATACTCTTATGAGCCAATCAAGAGTTTACAATAAAAGTAAAATTTAACAAACCAATCGAAATTTTATAAAATAATTAATTGAACCAAAATTCATGGAAATTACACATAAGATTTAGAAGAATGTGATGACTTTTGAATTTTGAAATTAAGTAACATAATATAGTTAATGTAAATTATTATATCATACAAAAAATACTGTTAGTTTATATTTGTTAGATATCGTGGAAAAGTTTACTTAAATTACCATTCCATTGAAAGAATTAAATAAAATAGTTGTCAAATACCTGCTAGTGTAGCTGACAATGTGGTGTAGCATTTGAATTGCTGCTTGGGATCGAATCCCTCCTCCCCCAATTTAAATAAAATAGTTCAATTTTTTTGCACCAATCAAAAGTTTTATAACTAATTAAAAATATAAAATCCTAGAAAATGACACGTGGCATTATATATATACAAATCTGAAAATGTGCTCTGTAATATATATATATATATAGGTAGATAGGTAGACTAGCATAATGACCCGTGCTATGCACTGAATAAAAAATTTAAAAGTTGAACCTTTTATTCATCTCCTTTTTTGTGAGTAAAAGAAAGTAACTGCACTGTTTTTACTCTTGAAATTGGTGGATTTAAAGATGAAAAAGATGTTAATTGTTCTCCCATATTTATATCCTTTTTCCTATGTAAGTTCAACCCTTTTGAATTGCACGAAAATGTAATGCAAGAAGTGTAAAAAAAATGAATGGAAAAATATAAATAAATATCAAATTAATTTAAAACTTAGTGTAAATAAGGATGCAAAAGTTAAACTTAGAAACTAAAGTGAACACTTAAAGATATAAATAAGGAATTGAGGATTGAAGAACTATCAAAGTAAAATTAAATTTGGGTTTGAGATGTTGATAATTAAAAAAAAAAAAAAAAAGGAAACATGAGAAATGGAATCATATAATTACTGAAGAGGAAATATTACACGAACATAAATGGAAAGCATTAAAGCAAACATTCGTCAACTATCATGTCTTGTTTTTTTTTTTTTTTTTTTGGAATGATGGGGAGAGGCACCCTAGCTTCTATTTGGGTTTGCCCTAATCACAATCTTGATATGTTTTTTTTTTTTTAAACCCGTTTGGGTGCGAATTTCATTAAGAATAAATCAAGTGATCTAAAGAGATCGCAGACATTACATCAGTCGAATGACAGTTCCACAACATTGCAGGGAAAAAATGACCATGGCGAGGCAGACAATGAACAACCTTATTCCCTTTTCACTTTACAAATAAAAGATAAACTGATTCAAAAGAAGCCAACTTTTGAGATGTTTAATGACTACTTTTGTTTCAAGCTTTTACAATTAATACTTAAAAAAATGGTGCATCCGTCAAATAATATGAGATAATTTGAAGAGAAGTTTTTTCAACTACATACATTAACTATAGTTGTTGGAGTAGAAAAAAAAACCATAAAAGAAAAATTTCACTAAGTCTGAACTGATATATTGTTTAGAGAAAAATAAAAAAAATGATACATTGTGTTATATGATAAATGTCTCATGTGATTTCAGCAAAGTTATAATGAATTGCTGCTTTCTTTGGTCAAAGCAAAGAGAAGGGTATAAAATATATACTACGCTATACATAAATAATTGCAAAATCATTAAAATTTTAGTCTTCCAAAATTCTATAGAGAGAAGAAGCTATAAATTATAATACAAAACAATCAACATAACAATTACCTTTGATGACGAAGACATGAATTTGTAATTATACTGATCTCGCGATAAAGAAATAGCCTATGTTAAAAAATGAGTTATAAAAGAAAAAATAATTAACATAAGGGAAAAAAAGAGGATAGATTTATGATAAAATTTAGAGAAAAAAAGAGGTTATAATTCAAAAAGACATAATATTCACATTTGATGATGAGATGAAGACATGAATTCTTCATAATTCTCTACTAAAAAATAAGAAATAAAAATTTAATCTTTAATTTGGTGAATGAAAATAAAAACAAATATACATTTTTGTTTGTGTCAATAAAAGAGAAGAAGTAATTAGATAACAAAATAAAAATAATCCAACCTTCCCTTACTTGATGGTTAATGGTGTCGAGTGGCATGAGCGTACATGAAGATACCCAAGAAAATGAAAAAAGCTTCTAAGAAATAATAAGTCTTACCATGGAGCCTTTTGGCTACAGAGAAAAAGGGAGGATGATAAAACTTTCTTTATGGTCTTAAAATAGGAGACTTAATAGAGGAGTGGCTAAAGATTATGAGAGTAAGATTAGATAAAAAGTGGTAGATAATATGAAATTTTAAAATACTTAGTAATTTATACAATTTTCGTAAATCTTAAAAAGTAAAAAGAATGAAATAAACTAATTTGACTGACCCCCTAAAAAATAACTAATTTTAGTGAATTAGATTACTCTATTGTTTTAAAGCCACTACGAAAGATTTTCCTACAAAAATAGACAAATAAAAAATTAAGAAATAAAAAAAAAATGTGAGAAAGAGGGAAACATGTAGTAGTAGGGATCCTAACATATTCATATCATTTATAGATAAAGAATAATGATTATTCCTTTCAAAGATAATAATAATAAAATATATTATCTTCAATTGAAACCAATTAAATTTCTCTATTATATTTAATTTATTATAAAAAGTAAAAAAAAAAATACTAGAAATTAAGATTAGAATTCTGGAGGTTTGAGTAGGAGGGAGAACTTTATCTCTACTTAAATTAGCATTTCACTGAAATAATTAAAGAAAATAGTTGTCAAATACCTGTCAGAGTAGCTGGCAATGTGGTGTAGTATTCGATCTGAATGTTGCGGGATCGAATCCCCCTCTCTCAATTTAAATAAAACTTCACTTATTTTTTTAAACTTGATAAGTGATAGTAAAAAAAAGAAAAAGAAAAAGAAAAAGAAAAGCCAATCGTAAAGAGACTTAAATAGAAGTTTGATTTCATATCACTAATCAAGTTTAGATAAATTATTAAATAATAAATGGTTAAAAGGCCTATAAGATAAGTACTCCCAATTTTAATTTTTAATTAATTTAATTAACTTAAATATTCTCAACCAATAAAAAATAGTAAATTAATTAAAAAATGTGAAAATCTAAGAAAATAGGATTGAAAATATATATATATATAAAAGTTTTTGAAAATAACATCTTTTAACTGTTTTATTTTTACAAATTTTAATGTCCAATATTCAGATAAATCATTCACGGGCTCCAAGCAATTCCGCAGCATAGCCGCCCCCCGCCCTCCACTCGGTAAAATAACACAATTCGGAAATCATCTCGACCTGATTTCTTCTAAAAATACAGACCCATTCTTAGGATCCTTTCCAAAAATCCTTGATTTCCAGATTATGAACAATACACTACTGCAGCTATTTGCAAGGAATTTGAATACATTCCCAGAAGCCCCCTTCAGTTTTCATCCTCACAATTATCAGGTTTTCTTCAATTCTTGCATAATAGAATTGTCTGCCATCTGTTTGATAAAATGCCAGTGTATACTTATTATTAATCTTCGTAAACATTATTCTGTTAGCTGTTTCTTTTCCATGAATGATAAGACGTTATTTCCAATTAGATTTTGTTCGTCAATAAGATTATTTAAGCTATACTGAGTACTCCCTCCATCCCATTTTAGATGTCTCAATTAAAAAAAAACAGATTCAGAAAATAGTAAGTTAAAGTTGTTTTTTTAAGTGAAATGACCGAAAAAACTATCTTGAAACTTTAAATACAATTAATATTGTGTTAATTGAGTTAATAAATTTTATGGTAATTTTGGAAAATAAATAAATAAATGCTATATTGAAGTAATACAGGACTAAATAATTTGGGACAAGAAACGAGTGATTGTGGGACAACTTATTTGGGACAGGGGAGTAGTTAATTGTACTCCGTCCCATATTAGTTTTCCCACGTCTAATTTCCCACATACTAAGAAAATTGTTAGTTATGTCAGTTTCTTTACTCAAACAACTAAAATACCACCTCGAAACATTGAATTGCAATGGATGTTATGTTTGTTACATTGAAACTATAAGGGTGATGTTGGGGAAAAAAGAATAAATGATGTATTGAAACTATAAGAACACATATTTTTGGGACACTAATTTGGGACAGAGGGAGTATCTACTTTTAGATTATCTATGGTATATATATTGATCGTGTTTTAGGACATCATGCCCATGAGTTTTGATGATTTTGGGATTTCAGGTTCATAGTTGAAGCTGGGCAGAAGTTTTCTTGATTTAAAATGAATTCTCGCCCATTTCCATCTCAGTTTTTGCTTCTGCTATTCATTCTCACTGCCCCGGCGTCCAGTTACACAATCATGTTAGTGCCTTTACATGGAACTTCCAAAATAAAGCTACAAGTTTACTGAATTAAACATTCACTATTGTGTTCCTCTTTCAATTTTTTACAACGCGAGACAACTTACTCATCATACTATGAAAGCTGTTCATAGCTTAGAAAATGTACGGGGGCAGTAAAGTCCATAACTTTACTTAGTTTTACGCATCTCTATTAATGGAAGCTATATATTTTTGGGATACTGCAGGAAGGACACAAAAGTGTTGCACGTTGGTAAGGAGCTTAAGAAGGAAACTCTACCTCTAGAAATGGGCAGTTGCCTCTACCAACTGCAGGGCCTACAATCACACAAGTGGTATGAAGTGAAGATATCATATCCTGCTTCTGTATGTACATTGTTATGCTGTCTTCCTGTTTTAGTTTGATGTTTATTGGTAATAGCTTGTTCACTTTATCAGTAAATGAACAACAGATACCTTCCAGTTTCTCTTTACAACTTAAGAAAGGGATATCAGATGTGCAAATGAACTTAGGAAGAAAGTTGCTGAACACAGAGAAGTTAATTTTCAATACAGATAAACTGGACGACACTAATGATCAGGTATTTGATTACTCCTTGATAAAAGGTTATTTTGCAACCACTTATTGACTCCGAACTCAAAGTTTAAATAATTTACCCTTTTTTCTCCCAAGATGAGCTTCTAATTTCGTATATTTGTTCAGGGTGGACTATTTGTCTTGGTGAATGTGCAGCCTGAGGGGGTTGTTGCAATACCAGGAGTACAGGAACGAAAATATGTCACATTTAATATAGGTACTCAAGGAAATGAGTTTCATTGACATGCCATGCTGTGTGGATCATTTGATTGATTGCTTATTATTTTGCTTCTTTTTTTTTGTGGGGTGGGGGGGTGGACTCTGGCTTTGACAAGCTAAGGTGAATATTGAAAAGTCGATCAGAAACAAAAGTACAACAAAGAGAAGACCTCATTATGTTCCTTCTTTGTGTTCTTCCTTCTAAGCATTCTTCTAGGAATACCCATACATTAAGACCAATTAGCTTCTCAAATATGGCAGAAACTTCAGCATAGCGTTAAATTATAACAAGCCAGTAAGTGAGTATGAGTGTAGTAAGTATTTATGTAACTGTAGTAAGAATAAGGGGGATAATCCAAATATTTGCTTAGAGCTTTCCCCCTTCAAGCATGTTAATTTGTCTTGCAATTTGTAGCACACCAACTTGGTTCTGAGAAGTGACTGCAGAAAAGAACATTAATTTACGCATCGTCTTTAAATTCCGTTATGGATTGTCATTTGAAAATAGAGCACTAGCAAGCGATGTGGATTAACCAGTCTTAACTTTTAAGTTTGATTAGGAATGCCAGAAAAGAGGTCTGGGGAAGGATGGATCCTGGGGTTGAATAACCTCATACAAAGGTCCCCCTACTTAAGTTTTTCCTGAAGCCGTTGTCACTGGAGAAAACAGTAAAAGTGGTTTCAGGGTAGGGGTTATTTTTCTTCCAGTAGCAATGATGATTTTATGACATTTTCTACACGAGGAAACCTCTATACATGTACATAAACAATTTTTGCTTTTTTTTTCTCCTGTCAATAAACTTTTATTTTAGTTTTTTCGGTCTTTAAACTATTTTTGAGTTGCTGCTTTTGTCAAATTAGCGTAAACTGGTGATTTCCGTCAACTTTTGTTCACATATTCTGCATGTCTTCGGTTTTAAGGACATTTATGTCAATTTAAGTCCTTAAGACCAGAGACATGTTCAGAATATGTGATAAAAAATTGACGAAAATCACCAGTTATACGAAAATTTGACAAAAGCAGCAACTCGAAAATAGTTTAAAGACAAAAAAAGATAAAATAAAAGTTTGTTGATAGAAAAGAGAAAAAGTGAAAATAGTTTATGTATATGTTTAACAATTTTCTCTTTCCTACATTCCTATATGTAGTTTTGTAATAAACTGGATCAAGATTCCATGAATTGATCCAGTACGGCAATATGAAACATTCTGTAAGGTGTAAGGTTTGTGTTTCAGTCTGATATTCATATGTAATCACTAATCATAAATATTATTTTGACTGGCCAAACAATTTAGTGTGTATAGAGATCTATGATGTACTTTCTTTTTAGCTTGGACCTTCAAGGATTAGCTGGCTTGGAGCATATTACTTAATGAGACTCTTGGGTTCATTATTGCTTTGCTTTCAGTAATCATTCATGATTCATCTAATCTGAGTTCGCTAAAAGTTCTGGATGACAAGATGTTTATGTCCTGATAATATATTTTCTAGTATTCATATAAATTTCTTCGTCCTACCATTTGTTAGTTTTCTATATTTCTGCTTAAGGTAGCTGCAACTGTGGAACTTCTTTTACTAAATATTTATTTATATTTTTTTTTCCATTTGGAACGATATGCATCTATTCTTCTCGGACAGTTTGATATTTGAATCTTTGATTACCATATCTGACAGCATCTCTAATATCTGGCTTTCTTTTGGACAGTTTGTGACGAATTACTTTTAGGCATCCCTCATGAAGCCTGGTATGTAGTGATACTGGTTGTGCTTTGTTTGGGAATTGCATTGGTGATCCCGTCTTTTCATTCCACCTTCTCTTCTACCTAAGAAGCAAGGCCTACATGTAGACCAAGTCATGTCCAAAGATTCGTGACGATACTTTCTGCTGCTCTAATTATGGCTTTAGACTTAATAGTGCTTGAAGCTGCAATCAGGATGCTCAATGATTTCCAAATACGGTGTAAGATGTATCAGTAACAGTATTTTCCTTTAATTTTCAAATAAATCACATGATTATTTCCTTTTTTCTTCCGATTTGTGTTCACACTAGTAAGATCTTCAGTGAGGTTGTGAAGGGTACATATTTCTTCATATCTGTTCTATGACGCAGATGATGATAATATTCGCATATAATGCAATAGGCTCAACTAGCATTTCATGGTTTCTTGATTTTGTGCAATTGTCTTCCTGCAGTTGTTTTTTGGTTTCTTGATTTTGTGCAATAGTGCACTCTCCTTTTGTGAGACCCTCTTGATAAAGATAACTAAAATGCAGCATCCACAATCAACCATGTCTGATCAGCAGAAACCAATGGCGGGAGCCTAGAGTCGTTAGGGTCTTGACTCTTGAGAGCAATAGCTATTGGTGCTGCTTTTCTTTCCTTTTCTGTAATCACTTTAATTAAGATAGTCATAGCCTTGATCTTAGCTATATTCCATTTCTGGTCATATCTAGCCCTGTTACTGTTCCAACCTGGGCCTCGATAACCTTAATGATCTTTGGCTTATTGTTTTCCGACTTCTGTTTCCTGGGTGCGGTGTTGGCCTTGGTTTTAGCATACAGATATGTTACAGGTAACTACCCTTATGTTGCGGATAAATTTGAATATGCGAGAATGAAGATTGCAAGTGTAGCTAGAGACATGAAAGACATGGCTAAAGAGTATGGAAATGCAGGCAGCACAGGGCTGAGAAGGCTAGGGTTTTGAATAAATATGTTGTGAAATTTGGAGTGTGAGATTTTATCCAAGTTTCTTTCTATTGGAGAATGTTGTCATCAGCTGCAACTTATGTGCGTCATTATTGTCACATTTTCTTTCTTCATTTTTATCAGGTCTACTTGGATTGTGTCTTAGACTGAGATTCTGGTCACAATCTCAATCTAGTCTAAAACTCGAACCAGATTTTAGATGATTTAACGCTTCAAGTTTCATTTTCATACTCAACCCAAAAACTGTTTGGATCTCAATTTGAGTTTCAAAGTAAACCAAACTCAATCCAAATACACTCTTTACAATATATTCATGGTCCAAGAAAGAGTGTCCATATCTCAAATATATGAATTGTTTTAAACCTTCTTGCTAATATACATGGATTTTCAAGCCTACTTTATGAAACTGGCAAGCTGACATTGCCATATATACTCCCTCCACTTCATAACAGAACTTTTAAGTATTTTATTAACATAGATGAAGGTAAAGACAAATGATATTTTCTCATTATACCTTTCCAGTAATTTGTTTATTCTCATAGGATGTGCTTGGATTAATTCTCAGTCTGAGATCCTCATCTTACGCTCAGACCAGTGTTAAACTCAAACTAGATTCTAGATGATTTAATTCTTCAGATTTCATTTTAAGACTCAATTTAAAAAGAGTTTGGACCACAATCTCAAACTCAATCCAATCAAACTCAAATTCTAACCACGAACATCTCTCTGTGCCTAAGGGTAATTTAGAAATATAATACTTAAATCCTTAAAGTTACTCAGACCCTTCGTTTATTCTTGCCGTACTGTGTCGACACGACATGGGTATATGTATGACATACTTATCGGATTTGGTCAACACCAATCATACACTTTGTTTTAGATGTTTAAGTACCTGTCATCTAAATACATACCCGTACCCGACACCCGTACCAAGTCACATAGCTTAAAGGCAGAAAAAAAACATATATTCTTTGAAGAGATGAAAGGCTAAAAAGTCCATATATTATATGAAACAGAGGAAGCAATATTTTCTTTAACTTGAGAAAATGCGCAGCGACCCCAAAACATATATTACCAAGTGCGTTAAAAACCAAAAAGTTAGTTTATTAGTGATCAGGTGCATATACTTTTTATGTGTGTGTCCATACAGACATACTATATTCCCAAGCCTATCAGTTTCAATCAAGTACTTCAAGGAAAAAGCAAATCGAAATAACATTCTGTTAAAAAAAAATAAAAACTCTACTGAAAAAAAGAAGGAATTTCTATCCATTACAAACTCGGAAGCACATGTACAGATTGAACAGCTACACTTAACTGGGTTAAGAATACAAGTGAAACCACTTCAGCGCATATCATCAGAAACTTGAGAACTCCGAATACCCCAAAATGACTTGGGCTTTAGTTTCTTCTTTGTAGCTGTGAAAAGCCAACCTATTTGGGATCCACAGGCGTTACATTCGGAAATAGACCATGCGTACCTACAAAATATCATCTCATAAGCATAAACTTGCATCCAAAAACAGGAAACAGTCGCAACACTCATAAATCCTCCAGACTATGAACGCGGTGGTCTTCACATAAATGAAGCTGAAGGACAAAGTTGGAATTAAAGAAAAAAAAGGAAACTAGAAAAATAAATCCTACTATCGTTTTCCATACTCTTCCTGGCAAGGAAACAGACAACCGAGGACGTAAATCATCCAGTCGTCAAACCTCATCGACTCACAGAGACCTACTACCTTTTGATAAGGCATCCAATTCACTACCTAATTGTAAAACTATATTATTTAACATAACATTTTAGTCATTAACATCTTTAGAACATTCAGAATGATCTACCTAACTGTAAAACTACATTATTGAACATAGCATTTTAGTCGATAACGTCTTTAGAACATTCAGAATAATCTTGTGCAATGAGGATCATATTTGTTTGTAGTTTTTGAGCTGAATCTCGATGTGATGCTACAACAATAATTATCTGAATGATATATTCTCAATTGAAAGGGAAAACAACCTTGTATATTGTACAGAATTGCAAGAATCCTGACAGAAAATACTGATGTCTTGTATCTATTCTATATGGGGGAGGGGTTAACCCATTTCTAATGTCATGAACATTACTTATCAAAAGGAAAGCTAAAAGAGAATTTCAAAAACGAAAATCAAATTTTACTACAGATAGTCAGATAGGTTCGTTGTCAAACTGAATAGGATGCAGAAAGAAATGGAAGTATGGGTAAGCCTAGTACTTTATGACATACAATGCATATTCAGTTTCTGTCCTTTCGACTTATGCCTAATGACCATTGGAGTTCGAACCATAGATAGAAGCAAATTCAGATGATACCCTCTATGCCCTTTCTCTTTATGTTTTTTTTTCAACTACTTTCCTAAAAAATTCAATATGGGTACAAAGATATCATACTAGTTAGCACTGTAAAAAAGACTGGTTCAGT
This sequence comes from Vinca minor, assembly GCA_026122235.1. Taxonomy (NCBI): domain Eukaryota; kingdom Viridiplantae; phylum Streptophyta; class Magnoliopsida; order Gentianales; family Apocynaceae; genus Vinca; species Vinca minor. The sequence goes on along the minus strand of JAOCZM010000161.1, from coordinate 5,954,851 downwards.
CCGATCCAGGTCCAAGTCCGCATAGACTTACTTTAAACGGACCGGACCGGGCTTAGTCCATTTTTTTGTGTACTGTCAAATGTTAGGTCCATACCAGTCTGCTTAAATTTCGCGGACTATGGACTGGTCCGCGGGTTCATGAATTTTTTTTTGAAAAAAAAGAACTATCTATTCATCCAAACTAAATATAGAAGGTTAATATTCAAGTAATACTCCAATTTTTAAAACAAATAGTGAAATAGGAATGGATTTACAAATATAGAAATCTAACATTGTGATTGCAACAAAAAAGTTTCAAGAAAAGACTATATATATATATATATATAACAGATAAAAAACAAAATTATAAATATGTTTTTTTGCGGACTGGTCCACCCAGGTCCGGCCCACAAAGTCCACATCCAAACGGATCCGGACCCAAAATACCCACTTTTAAACAGACTTGAAATTTGAAGTCCAAGTTCAATCCATATAAAACGGATCCGGACAACTCCATTTGACAATGCTAATACTAGTCTTTATATCATCATGAACAACACTCTTATTACAAGGAAACTAGAACCAACCATTTAGATGCTTCTTAACTCCAAAAAGAGGATAAAAGCTGAAGACTTACCCAGGAAACCAACTGTATTCTTTGACTGGATTCCCAATGACTGCTAACCCATTTGATTTGTGGAAGGTCATAACCTCATGGACATAACCATACGGGTTGACAAAAGCACCAAGAGGACCCTCATTTGACATCACCAACATGTCACTTCGCCATGCAATCAAGTGCTACAAATGAAAAAGGCAAATAAAACAATGAATAAATGCAACTATTCAAATTCGAGCCTGAAAAAAGAACCTAAATGCCCTAACAAGATTATCATATTTATTTGTTTGCCTGCTTCTGGACATGCTTTTATGGAATCCTACATTACCTCACAAGTTTTACAACGAATGCTATCAAAACTCTCAAGCAATTCAATTTCCCGCTGCAGTCTATAGGAAATTCCATCAATCTCGAGAAGCTCCTGTCTTGTAGATTCAGATAACGGTATTTTACTGGCAATATGAAAGGAGAGAAGATCCGGTTTCCTCACAAAAGCGTCCATGCTAGGTGCCCTAACTATTTGTTTCCACCTATCTGCAATAGCAAGTCAAGAAGTCAAAATCATTTATTCATTTATTTATTTATGTTTTGAGTTGGATTAGCAGTTTATAGGCAAAGATATTGATCTATTTAAATTGGAAGTACAAAACTCTTCTGAATGATCTGCAATACAGTTGAGAAAGGAGCATGCTGTCTCAGACATTAAGTTCACTACTAAAATGATAGAATCAAGAAGTTTGAGAAATAATAACTTTAAAAATACAATATAAAAGACTCTTAAACTAGTCTATTTTTCATATTGTTGTTGACATGGTTATAAGTGATAGTGGTTTTAAAGAATAAAAGGCAGGTACCTGTTGCCTTTTGAGCTAAGCAATATGAATCGTACTTATGGTATACCCAACTAGGCCAGAAAGCTCTTGGAACATCACGTAGTCGACTTATGTCACACTTCTTTGAGTGTATCCTTCTAAAATCTTGCTTATCAGAAGTATCGCTTTTAGCATCTTCACTACTTTTACTATTTTCTGTTTCTAACGACCCCAAAGAATTGCCCAGTTGAGATCTCCCTCCATAAACTTCTGCTTCACAGTCAAACATCTCATCATCACTACTAGTTGACTCATGAATTTTATCATTACAGGATACTAATGCAGATTGGTGCAACCTCCTTTCATGGGAAGAGAGTTCCGTCTCAAAACTTTCTTCAGACATTGTGTCAGAGTCATATGAATCTCCATCTTCACACCGTTTAACACGAGCACGGTTGAAAGGTTGTCTCTGCAAGGTCCTAAGCGGTGCCAGCTTTCCAACAGCCTCCCTCGGTGTCCTCAATGGTGAATCTTCTTGGATTACTTGAACCTCTCCACATGTCTATTCAAAGAATGTGGTAGTCAAGTCAGAGAACCAAACCACCAAAATCAAGAACACTATTATTTACTTTGATTTTTACTTACTGCTCCTTCTACGTCAATCCAGCGCCGTTTTAGACGAAAACGTTGCTGTCCACGAGCTATAATATTCACTGAGCCATCTTCTAGTCGCCGGTATTGTCGAATCTGGAACCGAGCAAATATAGCAAGAACATTAGCAAAGATCAATTACAAATCTCATACCTCAGAAACAACAAAATCAATGGACATATATGACCTAAAAATAACTCTTAGGCGAGCCAACCCAAGCAAATACCTAATATTTTCTTTTGTTTCTTCTTTTAATTTGCCAACCCACAATAATCAATCTACACAGCCAAAGAAGGAACCAAATTGGAAACCTTGATTCCAGGAATAAGAAATAACTGCACTCTCTCCCCCAGTTAACTCCTAAAAACTATCAAGTTAATATTTCAACTTCTCACAGATACTATGGCTCAAAGGACGAATAGTTACTACTCTTCCTCTCTTCTTAATTAATCCGCACAGCAAGCGTTGCTGTTTTCCATCATACTCAAACAACCCGTATGAAACAGCAAAGAAATTTAATATCCGACAATAATAAACACACCCTAACTTAAGCCTTAAAATTCAGATTTTTTTTGTCAAACTGTTCCAACCTTTATATATCCCCAATTACTTCTGATTATGGCATGGTTTTTGTTGTTGTTGTTTCCAAACTTTTTATATAATAGTATATCTTACATTTGCCTATGTACAAAGATCTACGAAGTCACATTTCAAAGAAGGCTACTAGATATGAAGAGGCTCATTGTATTTAGTGACTCCAAACAGACTCATTTGAAATAAATTGGGGCTTCAGCGAAGAAATCACTTCAATTAACAGCTTCCAGAAGAAACAGTAAAATATCAAACAAAGGTTCATTTTGAATAGTGAAATTTAAGTAAATCGAGATTTCAGTAATGATGGTGTTAATCAGGTACAGTACAACATTCAAAGAAAATCTAAACCATAGCACTTAAAAATATCCTCACCATAACAAGATTGAAACAAAAAAATCTAGATACTAGACCCAAAGGAACAACATATGATCTACTTAAGAATTATCCCCCCAGGTTAAGCTATAATGACATAACCATCCTATAATGCACAATATATAATAAACTAAAGTAATAAACTCCACCTCGAGTTTGTGGTCACAGCTTGCTATACTTTTACAGAAAATAGATGTTTTAGAGGAGATCTAGAGCAGTAATTACGGAGACCAAGAAAGGTCAAGTGTTAACCGATACACAAATGGAGAACAAGTAAAAACCCGTAAAACAAAATTTGTATATAAGATGATTCAATGTTCAGAATATAGAAACTTGATACAGAATATTGATGCATATGTTCAGGCTGTTAGTAAGTAGACGTAAAGGTGTAAAATCATAAATTAGTATTAATAACTTGACCAACAATAATAAGAAAGCAAACTATACAGAGGATTCTGCAACTCTACCTCAGCTGTAGATCCAACGGTTGCAAACCTCACCCTCCCATTATCAGGATCCCTGTAAACACGAAGCTGAAAGGAATACCTAAGATCAAGACAGTTTCAAAGGTAAAAGCGAGCAGAACAGATATTAGGAATAGAATAAGAAACTAAAAGGCTAAATTCCACCTACCACACCGATAGTATAAGGAACTTCAACTTGTGTAAGTGCTCTGTCAACAGCAGCAATAAAACTATGATGAATGACTCTAAGTGGTAGAGTGGCCTCAGGAAACAAGACAACCCCTGAAACGGCCGGGATTAATGGGAGGAGAAAATCTGAACAAAGTGCTTAAATCTTTATCTGATGAGTAAGACTTATATATATATATATATATATATATATATATATATATATGATGAGTAAGATATGCTCAGGTATAGCTGTTAACCAGTTATCATATGGCATATGAAATATTCAAAACTAATAGCATTGATTGCAGACACTTCAATAAAGAAGAACATAACACTGTGGAATGACTGAGGAGAACCTGGCTATTAATCATCTAACAAATACTGACGAAACATGTGGTTAATAACCATCTGCTTCCAGGAAAAAGAAAAGATGTTGCAGAATCTTCTAGGAAGACAATTAGCAGAGAGTAAACAAAATGATGTTCACAGCATTCCAAAAGAGGAACTTCAGGCCATTGTCTACCAAGCATACAAATAAGTAGACAAATATTTATGTTCATTTTACAATCTTTTGATGAACTACAAGCCATTCAGATTTCACATCATTGAATGAATTTGAATAGGTACCTTCAAGGTAGAGCATAGGTAGGGTAAATATGGCACCACCATCCAAAAATGCCAGCCTATTATGAGTGTCATCAACATCTGATACATGAGAAGAATACATCATTAAAATTCTAAAGAGGCACATTTAGAAGCTGAAGAATAATAGGCAACACGAAAATCATGTACGTACCACCCAGGTATGAGTGTAATGCAGCCAAGGAGGTGTCATAAGTAAACTCATCAGATGCAGGAGCTCCTCCAGGGTTATAATGACTGAACCAGAGTACAACATGCAAACGAGTTTAACCTCGGTACATGAAAATGGTAACTAAACTATCCCTTGTGGACCCAGAGAACAAGTTTTCAGGGTATCAGAGAAACAAAACAAAATTAGATATCATAGTCTGATTTCACTTTATCTCTATAGACCTTACTTCAAGTGAAAAATGTCACTAGGGCAACAATCAATATGCCTGATTTTCGATAAGTTTAACTATGAGACTTCAACATTTCACTAGCACCTTTCAGTTTCTCTTTCACGAGGTACATCACTGCATTCCCTTCCACTAATATAACCTTTAATCTTGCCAAATGGAATCAACACTATGCTGAAACAGGGCTTTCATGGCATTAGACAACATACAACTTTACCATTTATTCTATTGATTCAAAATCCAAAAATGAGGTCTAAGAATTTATCTAATGAAGATGAAGCCAACAGCCCCTTCAAGTTATCCTTTGAAGAAATCTAGGATAAACGATTACTTCACTAACTCCTGTCCATTAATAATGAAGTTCAATTCGAAGTAGGGGAAATATTTAAGGGAAGTAATTCTAATAATTTTAAGTTCATTTCACGAACAATCTATAGTGAAGTGTAGTTGTCCTAATGCCTTCTCAGAGAAGGAAGAAGAAGAGACATCTTCTTTCATCAATTTAAACACTATTAACCAATCCGACAAAGTAGTAGCTCAACCTACTTAAATTTAAATTAAAAAAACAGCAAGCACAAACGAGGGCAAGATAAAACATTGGAAATGCTGAAATTGCCATCAAAATTGAAATGCTGAATTTACAAAATCAACATGAAATATCATTCAGTGCTTGTTATCATCGGAAAATTAGGAACACCGATTTACATAATCAATCTAAACACTGTTAAGCACTAAATTCAATCCAGAACCAATCCGACAAACCAGCAAGCACAAACGAAGGCAAAATAATTGAAATCATGAAATTGAAATTGAAATGCTGAATTTTACAAAATCAGTATGAAAAAAAATGATTGAGGCGTACTTGTTATCATCGGCGTCCGATGATTCATCGTCGTCGTCGTCAACTTCTTCAACCTGCAATTCTTCTGATTCGAGCTGCCGTATCTGCTCCATTTGGCGCAACTCTCTCTCTAGAATCCTCTCGTTATCCATGGTTTCTTCTTCACCTCCTGATTTTTTTTAGTGTTTGATAAAAATGTGTGAATTTTTCCAGTTACTCTTCTTACAAGTTGTCAATATGGAATTTTTGACTAGGAACAAGATGTCCAACAAACGAGTGAAAATCCTCCGTCCCTATTCTATCCTCGATCAATCAGAATTTATTATATAAACATTTTTTTTAATTATATATACACAGGGTAAATTGTGATTGGCTGGAGATAAGAATGAGAAGAGGAAGGGAGACAGAAAATTTTTTGCCCCAACAAACATATAAACACAAGTACGAGGATATATATATATATATATATACCTCTACCTCTACCCTGCATTACTGCACTAGGTAAATCGGAAGTATCATATGTTTCTATTTCATCTATGAAAATTCTATTTAATTGCTCAGGATAGAGAAGGAATTTTAAAAACTGTTAAAACAGAAAATAATGAAATTGTAGAAAATGCAGTTTATACTTTGGTAATAAACATTGTTGAACATTTTACAAGTAGATATTCTGAGAATCATGAGAATATTAAAACCTTATTGCAAAATCTTAGGTGTAAAACACTTACTGATTTTATGTGGTATAAAAATACTTTTCTTAGTAGAGTTATGGAACTCCCTGAGACTAATAGTCCTCATTGGAAAGCCAAATTTATAGATGGTTTACCTCATTTATTTGCAGAAAGAGTTAGGAAATCTTTAAGAGGAAATAAGCCTCTATTCCTTATAGTGAATATACTTATGAAAAGTTAATAGGTACTTGTACCCAAGAAGCATTAAATATCTGTAATGAAATTAAGTTAAATAAACAATTGAAACGCCATAATTTGGTTGAGAGAAAACAATTAGGAGAATTTTGTTCTCAGTTTCGAATGGATTTACCCTCATCTTCTCATAAAAAGAAAAAAATAAAACCAGAAGATAAATATCCTAAATATAGGAAAAAGAGAAAATATTCCAAGAAAAATTATATGTCTCAAAAGATGTTCATATATAAGATTTTGGGAAACAATGATGAGAGAGGATTTAAAAACCAAACAATTAAATTGTCAAGATACATTATCAATGATGGATAATGATTCTTATATTACTGAGTCTAGTGAGTCAAAGTGTAAACCTTGCCTTATAGGAAAACCTTGTATTAAGGATAATGAAGATGAAGAATTTTATAAATTGGTTTCACAATTTCAAGATAGTGAAATCAATGTATTAGAAAGTAATCATTGGTAGAATTACTTAAGGTAATTAAAGAGTCTGAATTAAGATCAAAGATAATTGATCAAATGGGTAATATACCAAGCACATCAAAAATAAATAATGATAGTAATAAGGAAATAATTTATAAAGAACCTTATAAACTTCTTAAAGATAAACAAAAGGATACTCATCCTACTTCTCTAAAATAAATTTTAGGTGAAATTGAAAATCTTAAATCTGAGATAAAATATTTGAAAAACAAAAATAAAGATCATGATAATAGAATTTCTAATTTGGAAACCCTTTTTATATTAGAAAAAATTCCAAAAGAATTTCAAGGGAAAATAAACCCTGAGATAAAACCAAAAGAAAAAGAAATCTCTCTTAAAGAAGAAGATTTAAAAATAAATGAAGAAGATAAACAAGATTTTTACAAACTTTAAAAATAAATGAAGAAGATAAACAAGATTTATTACTTCTAAAGTTTGTAAAAAAATTTGTTTATCTTCTTCATTTATTTTTAAATCTTCTTTTTTAAGAGAGATTTCTTTTTCTTTTGGTTTTATCTCAGGGTTTATTTTCCCTTTAAATTCTTTTGGAATTTTTTCTAATATAGAAAGGGTTTCCAAATTAGAAATTCTATTATCATGATCTTTATTTTTGTTTTTCAAATCTTTTATCTCAGATTTAAGATTTTCAATTTCACCTAAAATTTATTATAGAGAAGTAGCATGAGTATCCTTTTGTTTATCTTTAAGAAGTTTATACATTTCAGACATAGTAAAAGGTTGTTTATAAATTATTTCCTTATTACTATCATTATTTATTTTTGATGTGCTTGGATATTACCCATTTGATCAATTATCTTTGATCTTAATTCAGGCACTTTAATTACCTTAAGTAATTCTACCCAATGATTACTTTCTAATACATTGATTTCATTATCTTGAAATTGTGAAACCAATTTATAAAATTCTTCATCTTCATTATCCTTAATACAAGGTTTTCCTATAATGCAAGGTTCACACTCTGACTCACTAGACTCAGTAATATAAGAATCATTATCCATCATTTTTAATTCATTATCACTATAATCTTCTGAATATAATTCTATTTATGATTCTTCATCTGAAGTTAACAATAATTTAGATAATTTATCGTTAAAATTATCATTTACATCAAGACTATTAATCTTTTTCTTGATCCAACAATTTTTTGCAATATGACCAACTTTATTACACGTATGACAGACTATAAGTTTTTTTTTTCAGAGTCTTTTTTCTTTTTATAATTTTTTCTCTGAGTTTTTCTCTTAGATTTTTCTTGGAATATTTTCTCTTTTTCTTATATTTAGGATATTTGTCTTCTGATTTTATTTTTTTATTTTTATGAGAAGATGAGGGTAAATCCATTCCAAACTGAGAACAAAATTCTCCTAATTGTTTTCTCTCAACCAGATTCTGGCGTTTTAATTGTTTATTTAACTTAATTTCATTACAAAGATTTAATCCTTCTTGGGTACAAGTACCTATTAACTTTCCATAAGTATATTCACTATAAGGAATAGAGGGCTTATTTCCTCTTAAAGATTTCCTAACTCTTTCTGCAAATAAATGAGGTAAACCATATATAAATTTGGCTTTCCAATGAGAACTATTAGTCTCAGGGAGTTCCATAACTCTACTAAGAAAAGTATCTTTATACCACCTAAAATCAGTAAGTGTTTTACACCTAAAATTTTGCAATAAGGTTCTAATATTCTCATGATTCTCAGAATATCTACCTGTAAAATGTTCAACAATGTTTATTACCAAAGTATAAACTGCATTTTCTACAATTTCATTATTTTCTGTTTTAACAGTTTTTAAAATTCTTTCTCTATCCTGAGCAGTTAAATAATTATCCCACCAACCTTTAAATTGACCTGTAAATCCTACTGCTATCATTTTAGCTATATTAATATCAGTATTATTAGAACTTTTACAAATAGTAGAATACATTAACATTCTATGAATTTGATTATAAACTTGTTTATCAGTATAACCATCAATATTCCATTCATAAATGTTTGTGCAATATGACCAACTTTATTACATTTATGACAGACTATAAGTTTTTTCTTTTCAGAGTCTTTTTTCTTTTTATAATTTTTTCTTTGAGTTTTTCTCTCATATTTTTCTTCTAATTTTTTCTTGGAATATTTTCTCTTTTTCCTATATTTAGGGTATTTATCTTCTGATTTTTAATTTCAGGGGGACCTTGAATATTAGCTACCACTGGAATCGGAGTTCACTATAAGGAATAGAGGGCTTATTTCCTCTTAAAGATTTCCTTTTTGTACTATCCATTACCAAAATTATAACTAATTTGAGACATAATCTCTACATTCTTTTTATTAGAATGTCCTCTAAGAATATTATCCTTGTGTAATCTTAATTCTTCAATCCTAGATTCTTTTAAAGAATCATTACTACTATCATCTTTATCTTCTTCCCTACTTTGAGAAATCGAATGCCTAGAAGTACTAGGAATATCTACAGTATAATCACAATGAGAAATAAAAGAACGAACAAAGCTAGATTTAGATATTCTAGATGAATTTCCAATTAGTCTGTTATGCGGGTTATTACCAAAATTTAATGTTACAGATCATTCACGTGTCTGTCTAACATTTAATAAATCTGTGTGGATAACAGGTTGAGGATGCATAGCTCTCTCAATTGTCCAATTTTCAGGAAAAGTGATTTCTTCCCATTTTATAGATCTTCTAGTTGTAATATCAGATCTACTAAAATTAGTTTCAATTATAATTGTTTCATTTAATGGTTTATCAGCCAATTTACAGTGAGGATTCAATGTATATAAAGGATTAAAATAAATCATATCACATATACATATAAGTTCTGATCCTTGAGCATAATATATCCATGTGTTTTAACATTTAATGTTAATGCATCAAGTATATTTACATCAGTCAATGAAAGCTGTAAATTAGGATAAACATCAAAATAAACTAGACCATGTGCCAAGCTGGATTTTATAACACCCATATTAGATTTTTTCCAATCTAAATTTCTACCATCTCTAAGAGCTACTATAAAACTCTCTGGTAATCCTTCCAAGGTTAAAGGTTTAAAGGTAACATGTACTAATCCAATATGAATAAATTTATGATTGGATTCCCTATAAGGTCTGATATCCTGTTCACTTAACAATTGAATAAACATTTCTTCATTATTTAACGAAATAGATTCTTCAGTAGTTTTAACTACTTGCTTGAGACCTAACCTCTCAAAAGCACCTAATTGATAAATTGTTCTGGTACTAACCTTCAGTATAGTCCATCTATTTAACAATTCCAAGTTTTTAGGTATATCTACCTCATTACTCATACTGTTTTTAACATTTGATTTATTAGAAATAACATTCTTATTTCTACTCATAAGGAGATAACAAAAGTGTTTATGTTGAATTACATCTAGTATTAGGTATCCTATTCCTAATAAAAAAGATTTATTAGATAGATTATATGATGCTGTCATATTCTCTAAGTTTGATTCAAAATCAGGATATTGGCAAATTCAAATAAACCCAGCTGATAGATATAAAACAGCTTTTAATGTTCATTTTGGACAATATGAATGGTATGTTATGCCTTTTGGACTGAAAAATGCTCCTTCAGATTTTCAAAAAATAATGAATGAAATATTTATACCTTATAGTGAATTTATCATTGTTTACATTGATGATATATTAGTCTTTTCTAAATCAATTGAAATGCATTTTAAACATTTAGAAATATTTAAAAAAGTTGTTATTGTTAATGGATTAGTAATATCTAAACCAAATATGTCTTTATTTCAGACTAAAATTAGATTTTTAGGACATAATATAGAAAAGGGAAATATTATTCCTATAAATAGAAACATAGAATTTAGATCAAAATTTCCTGATGAAATAACTGATAAAACCCAGTTACAAAGATTTTTAAGAAGCTTGAATTATATTTCTCCTTATTATAAAAATCTTGCAAATGATACTGCAATATTATATGATAGGTTAAAGAAAACACCTAAACCTTGGTCAATAGATCATACAAATGTTGTTAAAAAGATTAAAAGTAAAGTAATATCTTTGCCTTGCCTAATGTTAACAAATCTTAATTGGGATAAGATTATAGAAACAGATGCCTCTGATATTGGTTATGGAGGAATCTTAAAACAAATAGATCCCAATAATAAGAAACAAGAAATCTTGTAAGATTTCATTCTGGGAAATGGAATAATGCCCAGAAAAATTATGCAGCAGTAGCTAAGGAAATACTTGCTATTGTTAAATGTGTATTAAAATTTCAAGATGATTTATATAATCAGAAATTTATAATTAAGACAGATTGTAAGTTTGCTAAATTCATGTTTCTTAAAGATTTTAAACATGATGTCTCTAAACAGATGTATGCAGGATGGCATGCTCATTTAGCCCCATTTGATTTTGAAATTATTTATAAAAAAGGTGAAGATAATCATCTTCCAGATTTTTTAACCAGAGAATATTTATGATTTATGATTTAAATGAGATAGTAAATGATATGATTATAGAATCATTTATTAAAGAAATCTATTATGATAAAATCGACTATGATTATGACATAGATTTAAATTGTTATGAAACCATTAGTATGGATTCAGATGATGAATTCATGACTAAAAAAATATGATTATGATGAATATATTGATTATTTTTATGCAGAAAATGACATGGTAATAGATGAAAAAGAATTGTTAAATGATCCATATAGAATATATATATATATATATATATATATATATATATATATATATATATATATTATATATTTATATTACAGTAGACTGTTTTCAGTCACCAATCACATTCTTCTAAATCCTACATGTAATTTCCATGAATTTTGGTTCAATTAATTATTTTATAAAATTTTGATTGTTTGGTTAAATTTTACTTTGGTTGTAAACTGATAATTGGCTTATAAGAGTATCCCACATTGAAAAGTTACATTGTTTTTTGAGTTTGACAATACTATAAAAGAGAGTACTTTGACACGTTTTGAGTGAGAAATTGGGCTGTCATTTTAGCCCATCAAATTAGGGATGCCCACTTATTTGCTTCTTATATTTTTTATTTATATAAATATAAATATTTAAAGTTTTAACAAATAACGAGATGATCGGGTCCTCTGAATTCTGATTGACCTTACAATCAAGTTTGTTTTAGCTTAGACTTATGCCATGTTCATTTTTTGTTTTTTATTCTTATTCATCATTTTTATTTTCATAATATCTTTTTAAAAATAAATAAATATGGATATTTAAAAATGAAAAAAAAAAATTAATTCGCTTCATTTATACTGCAAAAATCAAGTGATAAAACTGCTTCAAAATTTTAAATTCAACTGCTTTAAAATTCTGCTAACCATAAATTTTGGCAAACAAGTCTATGTTAATTAGTAGGCCTGCAAACGGAGAGGATTTTTATCCGTATCCGATTCGAATCCGTATTTTTTTTAAGGATATGGTAAGCATTTCTGAGATTTGTATATATATAGTGCCACGTGTCATTTTCTGTGATTTTATGTTATTAATTAGTTATAAAAAATTGATTGGTGAAAAAATTGAACTATTTTACCTAAATTGGGTGAGGGAGGGGGGGGGGATTCGATCCCATGCCATTCAGGTTGAACGTTTTACCACATTACCAACTACTTTGGCAAATATTTGATAACTATTTTATTTAATTCATTTAGTGGAATGCTAATGTAAGTAAACTTTTCCATTATCTCTAACAAATCTAAACTAACAATATTTTTGGTATGATATAATAATCTACATTAAATATATTATATTCCTTAATTTCAAATTTCAAAACTCATCTCATACTCTTAGCATCTTCTTTTATCAGTATATTTTAGAAGTTTATAAATTCTTTTACAAAAAAGTTCATTGGTTTAAAATATTTTTCCATAATCCATCTATATTTATATTACAGAACATGTTTCCAAGTTTTAACCAATAAAAAATCTTCAAAACTCTAACCCAAATTTCTCAAATTTTCATCTTCTAATCCACCACTTTCTCAGTCAAATCTTCAAATTTATTTCCTTCCTTTTCTTTTTCATCTTTTTTAATCACATATCAATAACTAAAGATAAGCCCTCTTAAAATTTTTTGTTTTGAATTTTATTTGATCAAGAAATTCATGAAAACTTTAAGGGAAATGATATTGCCAGAGCAATTCTACTCCTGCAAGAGCAATTTATAGTCAAATGACAAGATTACCCTTATAGTCAACACTAAATAATGCTGCCAAATCTCTCTCTCTCTCTCTCTCTCTCTCTCTCACCCACTTTATCTTCTCTCTCCTATTTCTCCATTGTTATCCTCATACTGTAAACTCCAAATTTCACCAATTAACAGAGGCATGATTATTCTTAAAAAGAAAAACTACTCAAGGCATTGCAGAGACAAATTTACATACTATTTTTTGTCTATATAACATGCTTGCAACTTCTATTTAAGCCTTGAGGAAAAATTTTCTTTCGTTATCTCAAGATCGTCTCAAATTCCTTAAAACATATATTTATCCTCAAAAAAATTAACATCTCAAAGAAATTCCTTAAAATCTTTACATTGGCCTGCCTAATAAAATCTATTAGATAGCCACAACATTGTTATCAAACGACTGTCCAAATCTTTCTAAAACAGTTAGGTAGTGGCAACATAAATTTTATAATTTGTCTCCATAAAAACTCATTATGTAATATGTTATCTCCAAACATATCCAACAAGAACCATTAAATTATTGAGATTAAGCAATATAACCCAACCCAAAAGACTCGAAATTGAGTTTCTATCATAAAATTGTAATTCATTGCCCAAGAAAAATTGAAAGGATATATCATCAATTGTATAAGTTCTAGATGAAACGGGTTAGGAGAGAGAGAGGGAGAAATGATGGTTGAGGAAAATATTGTGCACAGAGGGCCGAAGATTGGAGAGATGAGGGGGAGAGATTAGTGAAGGAAGAGAAGATTGGAGAAAAAAAGGATTGATTGCTTTGATTTAGTGTTGATTAAAAGGGCAATGTTGTCATTAGTCTACAAAGTGCTCTTGCAGGAGGAGAATTGCTCTGGCAATATCTCCTCCCAAACTTTAAATTCAAGTAGGTTTTTTATTATGTTGTTTTTTATTTTCTTCGTTTTCTTTAACATGTTAAGAGATTGAGCGCAAACTGATATACGGATTTTGAAAATTATAGGTACAATTTACTTTTACCACTTATTTTCTATTTCTTTCATTCAGTAATTCACTATTTTTAGATTGATTTCCTTTTTTTCTTTAGAAAATCAACGACTTACCTCTACCATTTACCTACGATTTTAAGAATCCATATTTTTATTCATCCTCATATTTTTCTTTAATGATGATTAATCATCAAAAATGCTCTTTTTATTGTCATAATTTTCCATATTTCAGTTGTTCACTTATGTTTTAGGGTTCTTTTTATTTTATTTTTTCAATATTAAAAGTAACAAGCATGAAAATGGATTTAAAGCATCAGTAAAGTTGAAGAAAACAAGCCACAAGTGAACCTCAAAAGTGTAAATGAGAGAAAATTTCAAATATGTGTTGCCTACTTACTTTTCCTTTTCTTTTATTTTTATTTGCGAATTTGGATCTTTTATTCTCTCTCACACAGGTGGTCGAAAATTTTATTGAAGCTTGCTTTATCAAAAGGTATATTAACTTACCCACTATTTCTTATCATTTCTTAGATGTCTTAAGAGAGAATTCTATGATATAAAAAATCTCATTCTGACCATTATGAGTTTTTTTTTTCTTTTCATAGTGTTTAGCATTAAATTACTCATTTCCTAAAATAACAATATTTTTTCATATAAACTTCCACTACTAATCTTCTTTAGTTTAAGCGTAATTTAAGAGCATTAACCTTCCATAACTAATAATGCAAGAAGACAACTTTATTAAAAGTAAAATACTTTTATTAATTTTCCTCTTAAGTCAAAATGAAACATTAAATTTCGGATGAAGTAATATTGTATTTGTTAAAGTATATAACCTAAATAATATTTGAGTTTCTGAGAATTATGTATCATCATATTGCTTATGGCCTGTGTGTTATTTTTCTAATTTTCTTTTATATTATTAGTATAATTTTGGCATTTTTTACATTAATTTATGATAGCTGAATCTATTGATCATTGCTAGCCACTTTTAATTGTTCATTTTGATTTTGATTTTAAATGTTTCAATTTATTTGATTGTAAGGTACAAAGAATCCTAATTTCTGGTAACCTTTTCTGTTATATGTATTGATTTACTTATGTCCTAGAAGTCTTAGGAAAAAAACTTAATTTAGACTTGATTTATTATTTTGATTCCAAGAATTAAGTTCTTTAGCCATGCCCAACATAGTTTTTATAAAAGTGATTTTTCTTAAAAGATTGTCAATATACTAATAGACTAATTTTATTTTTTAGTGAATAAAAATATTTACTAAAATAAATCTTATATCAATAGTTTGGCGAAAAAAGCTTGAGTAGAAAATTGCTCGCTCCTATAGAAGAAGATACATTATCTCAAAACATGGAGCACACAATGTTGAAAAACTTAATGAATTAGATGGCACCATAAGAAAAATGAAGTCAAAATACGTAGTCTCTCCATGTTTTCTAAAAAGGTTAGGTGATTAACATTTAATAGTAGTAGTGTAGTGATTATTGGATCAAAACATTGGATGAAACATTAATCGAAATGGTATAGGACTATGCTTAATTCTTTTGATTATATATTATTTGATCCAATATTTTTTATCCAATAATCATTCGGCGTTCACCCTTACATTTGTGATTTACTCAATAAAAGTCACATTACCTAATCATGTTGAATTTTCTTATTTGTTTTCTGAAAAATTAAAATTAACGAGTTTTTGTTCTAAATATAAATGTACAACCATTAAATTAATAATTTGAAATTCAGTATTTTCGTGCATAGCACGGGTCATTTGCTAGAGTGTGTGTGTGTGTGTGTGTGTGTATATATATATATATATATATATATATATATATATATATATATATATATATATCCCATGTATGTCGGTGGCTTAAAGATCCTGACCCCCTGATGGTATCAGAGCCATGGAATTTTGATTAGTTCATTATGAAGTTCATAGTTCAACATAAGTTTTATGAATATGTCTTTTAAGTTTAAAAGCATAATGAATAATAAATCTACTGTTAAAAACAGTGTTAGTAAAGAATCTGAGATACCTCAGAATTTAGATTTATTGAATAGATGGACAATTCCTAAGGTTGAACCTAGGACAATTTACCAGTTAGGTACTTTTGAGAAATTGGGTTTAAAACCAATTGTTAAGACCACATAGGAATCTATTTCCTTAGATAATGAAGAAATGATAGTTCATTTATTAAATGAAAATGATATAAGACCTTATAGGTACTCAGAACATAAATTTATTCATATTGGATTAGTGCAGGTAACATTTAAACCTTTAACTTTAGAAGGATTACTTGAAAGCTTTATAGCAGCTTTAAGAGATGGAAGAAATTTAGATTGGAAAAAATCAATCATGGGTGTTTTACAATCTAGTCTGGCACATGGACCAGTTTATTTTAATGTTTATCCAAATTTACAGCTTTCATTAACTGATAGTAATATTTTGGATGCTTTAACATTAAATGTTAAAACTCATGGTTATAATTATGCTTCAGGATCTGAAGTAATTTGTATATGTTATAGGATTTATTTCAAACCATTATATACTTTAAATCCTCACTGTAAATTAGCTGATAAAAAGCTAAATGAAACTATTATAATTGAAACCAATTTTAGTAGATCTAATATAACTACTAGAAGAGCAATTAAATGGGATGAAATAACTTTCCCTGAAAATTGGCAAATAGAAAGGGCCATGAGACCTCAACCTGTTATACAGACAAATTTGTTAAATGTAGTACAAACTCCAGAAGGATCTGTAACTTTAAATTTTGATAATAATAATAGAATAAAAGATATCTATAGACCAAGATCAACAATATCTTATAGATCTTTTATTTCTCCATTAGATCCAGATATACTTGGACCCTCAAGAATTTTTGAAGAAATTCCTGGACCATCTAGGTTATCTACCTCTTATATTAGAGAAGATAAAAGAGATGATAGTAGTAATGAATCTATCAAGGATAATAAGGTTGATGGATTAAAATTACATGATGATAATATTTTAAGAGCCTTTAATAATAAAAGGGATGTTGAGACTCTGTCTCAAATGAGTTATAATTTAGGTAATGGATAGTAAACCTAAAATAGATTTTAGTTCTGGCTCAGAAGTCAGAAAAATTATAAGTACTGAATTTAAATTGCCCAGATGGGAACTCTTTAGAACATGGTTCTTTGAAAATTTTGATAAAATTCAACAAAAAGAATTTCAAAAAGAATTTTATATATTTTGTGAATTAAACAATGAAATTGTTTATTTTGTTCCTTGGTTTTATTCTACTTATATTCAGAACTACATAAATGTAGTAGAAAGAAATTATAAATTATTAAATGGTGAAATTATAAAGGATGTTTACCCTCCTTTGACAGATTTTAAGGTAGAAGACTGTAGTTTTCTAGCCTTATCAAAATTATTTGAAAATAATACTTTAAGTGTTACTGTAAAACACATAAATGCTTTAATAGAACAACATAATTTTGCAAATCTTAATTTAAATATCTTAGGGAAACATATTATTTCTTTAGAAAAGAAAATTGATAGTGTAATAACACTAATGAATAGTAATATAACTATGGTAAAACCTAAAAAATCAGAAAATACTGAACCAATAAAGGTAGAGACTAACTTACAAAGTCCTCCAGAAATTAAAGACTTTAAGTCAAGAAAATCTTCTGTATGGGAGAAAGATGTAACTGATAAGTTAGTAGAAATCTTAGGTGGACAAATATCGAAATTAAGTTTAAATACTTTAAGTGAAGATGATATTAATCCTTTTGGTTGGAGTTCTGATAAATCATCAGAAGAGGATAATATTAATGTAGTAATACATGAATCGGAAGATAATATCAATGCTGTAGTAAATGAGAAATGGGCAACTAGGCCTATTCGAAGAGGTATTATTATACCAAACCATCACCTATGGATACTCTGCATGAAGAGGACAATTTTATGCTTAACAATAGTTATGGAGGAAAATATATCTATGAATGGAATATAGATAATTTTACCCAAAATCAAATTTTTAGTCATATGCATAGGATGCTTATGTATTCCACTATATGTAAAAATGAAGGTAATAATGACCTTAATATTGCAAAGATGATAGTTGCAGGATTTACAGGCCAACTAAAAGGTTGGTGGGATAATTATTTAAAACCTGAAACTAGGGAAGGTATTTTGAAAACAGTTAAACTGGAAAATGGTGAAACCAAAGAAAATGCTGTTTATACACTGGTAGTTCAAATAATTGAACATTTTACAGGAACATTTTCTGAAAATTATGACACAATTAGGACTCTACTGCAAAATCTTAGGTGTAAAACACTTACTAATTTTAGATGGTATAAAGATACTTTTCTAAATAGAGTCTTAGAACTACCAGAGAGTGATAGTACTCACTGGAAAGCTAAATTTGTAGATGGTTTACCCCATTTATTTGCAGAAAGGATTAGAAAATCTTTAAAGGGTAATAGACCTACAATACCTTATCAGGAATATACTTATGGCAAGTTAATAGGAACTTGTACACAGGAAGGATTAAATCTTTGTAATGAGATTAAATTAAATCAACAATTAAAAAACCAAAGAATTGTTGAGAGAAAACAATTAGGTGAATTTTGTGGCCAATTTGGTATGGATATGCCTGCTTATAAGCAGAAATGGAAAAAGAAAATTGTTGATAAACCTCCTTATTATAGGAAAAAGAGAAGGAAATATTCTAAAAAGAAATTAGAAGAAAAGGCTGATAGAAAAGAGAAAAGGAAATCCTTTAAGAAAAAACAATCTTTTGATAAGAAGAAAGGCAAAATTATAGTTTGTAATAAATGTCATAAGGTTGGACACATTGCAAAAAATTGCTGGACTAAAAAAGAGATTAAAAATCTTGAATTAGACGATGAAATCAAAGATAAATTGTGTAAATTATGGTTAGATGATACTGATAGTTCAGATCAAAGTGATCATAGTATAGATATGATGGAAAGTGACTATTATACTAGTTCTACTGAGTCTGAGTGTGAACCTTGCCAGATAGGGCAATCATGTATAAAATCTCCTAAGAAGGATGAACAACTTTATAAGATGATATCACAATTTCAAGATGAAGATCATGAAATTAATGTGTTAGAATCTGATCATTGGATAGAATTGTTAAAAACAATTAAGGATCCAGAATTAAGATTAAAAATGATAGATCAGATGGGTAATATGCCTAGTACCTCTAAGGGTAAGAAGAATAATAAGGAAGAATTTGATATTGATAAATACAAAGAAGAATATAGTATGTCTGAAGTTCATAAAATGATTTTAGAAAATAAAAATTCTAAAGAAAAACCAACTTCAGTAACTGATATTCTTAAAGAGATTGACAATCTTAAATCTGAAATTAAGGATTTAAAAAAGAAAAATATAGAAAATGATACTAGGATTTCTAATTTAGAAACCTTAACAATTGTAGAAAAAATTGATAAGAAATTTAAAAATAAAGCAAAAGAAGAAACTCTTAAAGAATCTTCTGAAAATGAAAAAGAGGAATTTTTACAAATTCTAGAATATGTAACCATACAAAAATGGCATATAAAGATTACTTTATTAATAGGGAATTATTATTCTCAGGAATTTACTGCTTTATTTGATAGTGGTGCAGATTTGAATATTATTCAAGAAGGGGTAATACCTACTAAATATTTTGAAAAAACCACCCATAATATAAAACATGCAGGTGGAGAAAGAATGGATATTAAATATAAACTATCCAAAACTATGGTTTGTACTGATGGTAAATGTATACCATTAAGTTTTTTATTAACTAAAAATAAATTGTCTGTTCCTGTAATATTAGGACAACCATTTATAAATAAAATTTATCCTTTTAGATGGATAGATAAAGAAAAGATGGTAGCAACTTATAAAAATGAACCAATCACATTTAAGTTCATAACTAAACCTTTTACTAAGGTATTGAACAATTTATATGATGATATCTTATATAAAGAAAAAAAATTAGGATTTTTAAAATATGAAGTTAATATGCTAACCATTGAAGAAAAACTGGAAAATCCTAAATTAAAGGAAAAGATAGTTAATATAACTAATCATTTTGCTTTAGATATTTGTAATGACCATCCTAATGCTTTTTGGGATAGGAAAAAACACATGGTAAGTTTACCTTACGAAGAAACCTTCAATGAGGAAGATATTCCTACAAAGGCTAGGCCTTGTCAAATGAATTCTGAATATTTAAATTTATGTAAAAAAGAGATTGAATTTCTGTTAGAAAAGAAAATTATAGGACCATCTAATTCTCCTTGGTCTTGTACTGCTTTTTATGTTAATAAACATTCAGAAATAGAAAGAGGTGTACCAAGATTGGCAATTAATTATAAACCTTTAAATAGGGTATTAAAATAGGTAAGATATCCCATTCCGAATAAAAAAGATTTATTGGATAGATTATATAATGCTTTCCAAATTTGATTTAAAACCAGGTTACTGGCAAATACAAATAAATCCAGTTGATAGGTATAAAACTGCCTTTAATGTACCTTTTGGACAGTATGAATGGTATGTTATGCCTTTTGGATTAAAAAATGCTCCCTCGGATTTTCAGAGGATTATGAATGATATTTTCATGAATTGTACTGATTTTATAATTGTCTATATTGATGATATCTTAGTATTTTCTAAGAATATCGAAGATCATTTTAGACATTTGGACATATTTAAGAAATTAGTAATAGCTAATGGATTAGTAATTTCTAAACCGAAAATGGTTTTATTCCAGACTAAGATAAGATTCTTAGGTCATAATATTGAAAAGGGTGAAATAATACCAATCAATAGAAGTATAGAATTTGGATCAAAGTTTCCAGATGTAATTATTGATAAAACTCAATTACAGAGATTTTTAGGAAGTTTAAATTACATTCTACCATATTATAAGAATTTAGCAGAAGACACTGCAATCTTATATGATAGATTAAAAAAGAATCCTAAGCCTTGGACTGATAGTCACACTAAAATTATACAAAAGATTAAGGGAAAAGTAAAAACTTTGCCTTGTCTAATGATATCCAATCCCAATTGGGATAAAATTATAGAAACTGATGCCTCTGATACCATCATATGGTGGAATCTTGAAGCAGGTTAATCCTGAAAATAAACAAGAAAATCTTATTAGATTTCATTCAGGAAAATGGAATAATAGCCAAAAGAATTATGCTACTATAGCTAAAGAGATTCTTGCTATAGTCAAATGTGTATTAAAATTTTAAGATGATTTATATAATCAGAAATTTATTATAAAAACAGATTGTCAATCAGCAAAGTATATGTTTCTAAACAGATGTTTGCTAGATGGCAAGCTAATTTAGCACCTTTTGACTTTGAATTAGTTTATAAGAAATGAGAAGATAATAGTCTTCCAGACTTTTTAACTAGAGAATATTTATGATTCATTTAAATCCAATAATTCAAGAGATGTATATGGATCAAGATTCAATTAATTTCATTAATAATGAATTAAAGAGTTATTTCACTCATGATTACTTTATTCCTGGTAATAGGGATTTAAGATGTTATGAATTATGTGAAGAACCATTTGAGGATATTATGCAAATGGACATTGAACATTTCAAGAAATTAAGAATCTTGACACAGAAATATTTTCTGAAAATATAGAAATTGATTTATCAGATGATCCTTATAATATTGATTGTCAAATTGATTTAGGATTTAATGATCCTTATACTTTCCCATATCATAGAAATTTGAATAACTATTTATATCCAAATGATGCAGTTATGTCAGGATACAGGGGAAACTCCTCTTATAGAGGAAGAGGAGGCAGAGGAAGAGGATCTGATAGGGTTCTCTCACAGTATGGTAATAAGAAGTTAATAGCTTCTGATATTTTCGGTTTATCCAGAGATAAGGATGAATTTGAACAATTCAGAGCTTGGAAAGAAGCTCAAAAAGGTGATACCTCTAGTAGCTCAAGTGCTCCATCTTTCGCTAGAATAGTGGAAGAAGGAAAGCAAAAAGATAAGTTAATGGTTAAAAACCAAGAAGAAAGAGTTATTTTACTCTTGAATAATGATGATATCAAATGGGAAGATCAGCCCTGGATAATCTATGAGAAATATCTCAACAATATTGGTAATACCTCGGAGACTTATAAATCCCAGAAATATTATGAGATGATACTCTCAGATAGTGGTTGTGAATTTAATCATTTTACAGGCACTAATAAAGAAGTTTATAATTTCTCAAAGATTATAGTAAAACAGATTATATCTATTGAAAATTGGGGTATATCTCCATTTCAAGAAAAGTCTTTCTTTATAAAGGAGGCACGCTTAAAAATACAATTATTGAGATTATATCCAGGCATTTGATAGAGTGTTTCTTTATGAGAATGGCAAGAGAAGCCATACATGGTTTATAAAACTATGTTCTCAAATTTATAATAACCAATTCCCAACTGGTTTATAAACTGGTGGCAGTTCTATGGAGCTTCTGAGGAAATTTTACCTCAAGTTTTTAAGGAGTATTATACAGAGTATGCTCAAATTACTCCTAATAAGTCTGATAAGGCTATTACTGGTTATATCCAAATGAATTTCTTTATAGAATTTTCAATTCCGTATATATGGCGGAATGATACTAAAGTTGGTTATAACCATAACAATTTATTATGTTTGAAAAGATGTTCATATGCAAGGTTTTGGGATACAATGATGAAAGAGGATCCCAAAACAAAACAATTAAATTGTTTAGACACTCTTGATTATATCAAATAGATGTTAGATAAATATCATGACATCCAGCTTCAGGAAAGCTTTAAATTCAGATTTGGAGGTGATACTGGAAAAGTGGAAGAAATGAATCTTTCAACCGCAGAAATTGTTGCCAAACATATTTCAGAATTAGGAAAAGTTTTGGCAGAAAAGAAGCAGATAGAGAAAGAAAAGAGATCTGCAACAGGGAGTGATACTTCAATGACAAGTGTCAATAAATTTCAAGAATTGGATGATCTAGAGGATGCTCAAGATCCAAATGATATAGAGATAGATATTGATGATGTGTTAAAAACCACAGAAGAGTTTATAATGACAAGTTTGGGAAAATCCAACAAAGGAAAAGATAAAGTGAAGGGATAAGAAGGCATCTTTGCTTTTTACAAGAATGGCCGACAAAGATAATATTCTCTGCTTTTATAAAGTAGATTAGATTCGATATGTTTTAATAAAGCAAAAGCTTTAATAAAGCTAATTATGTAAGTTACTATAGATTTTCAGTTTTTAATTTTAGTTTGAAATCCGCCAAGTCTTATAAATAGCGGAGTGATTCTCATTGTAAATTACGCTTTTCTTTACACTCTTCTTCTTCACTTTGTAAAACTTTTATATCAATAAAAATCTCCAGAGTTCACTGTACATAAGGCTTCGTCTTTACTTTTTGTAAGTTTTTAATTTTTGTTTTATTTTATTTTATTATAAGTTGTTTATGTTCATTAGCCTTATAGACTAAACTTTCTTATGTTGGATTATGGCTGATTAATGAATCTATTTGAAACTCCATGATAAAGATGTCTTAGGACTAGGGGTTTCTGAGAAATCTGGCGTTATGGTAAGAATATGATTAAGTATGAAGGTTTGTTTCAGAAATCTATGGCCGAACTACTGCTAAGCCTGTTGAGCCCGCTAAACCGTTGAGAGGATGAAGACGTTAGGGCATTAAGGCGATTAGCTATGTGTAGTGGCTGTTAAGTTCTGAAATGGTCTTACATACTAAGGCATAATCTGTAAATCCCATGTATGCTGGTGGCTTAAAGATCCTGACCCCCTGATGGTATCAGTATATATATATATATATATATATATATATATAACAGAATCCCTTTTCATTTTTATTGTTCAACAACCGTCACTTTATGCCACGTGGCGGGCTCTTTTTTTTTCTTCATTTTGTAATTTTTTTATATTTTAATTTGAAGGAAAAAAATATTTTCATCTCTTCTAAAACCATAGTATTTAAAAATTAATTTCCTAAAATTAATAATTAAAGATAATAACTAAATCTATATTTGAAAGACTTCTAATCCTATCAATTCACGTTCAACACATACTCCCACTATTTCACAATAACCTCTCCACCATCCCACTACCGGTTCACAATAATCTTTTCTGTTATTCCACTACCACTTCACTTAACTTCCTTCCTCCACCGAATATCAGAAACAATACCAGGAAGTAATATTTCTTCACCTTTCTTCTCCTACCTTTCTTTCTTTTTATTTATTTATTTTTTTCATTTTTGAATGATTTTTATTATTAGAATTGCTTTTTTATTTTTTATTCTAAAACCATTTTCCTTCTTTTCGCCAAGGCAAATTTCACTTTTCTTTTTTGAATTATTTTATAAGAATCGAGTTCTTCATTCGATAGACCCAGCGTAATTTTTTTTTATATGTTTGCTTTTTTTGATAATATTTGGAATTTTATTTTATTCTTTCACATATTTTGATTTTCTTTGTTCGGTGCCAAACGACTTTGATCATAAAGCAATTATCGATACCTTTGATTAAAGAACATTAATTTGTCCGAGTATTGCAAGGTATTTTTCTCTTTTACTTGTTTTATTTTATAATTATTACTTCACTAAATTTTAAAGGTTGTATTGCAGACTGTTTTTTGGGGCGAGAAGTGGTGGTTTTGTCATTCCATAGTTGAACAATTGTGGATTCTTTCTATTCATGTTGATTAATAATAAAGACGTGTGAATAAACCAATAAGTGTGTTCTATCCTAAATCTCTTTTAATTCAAAAGAAAAAGAAAGAGGACAATTTCATATGGTCTTTTCTCCCCGGTTCTTGATTATTAGATTTAGTTGACGTTTGACATGCAAACACAATAGGATATTAATCATATGAGACATGTCAACTTTGAAGAGAGCCTCAATTGTTGTGCTTCCAAACTATAATAAGATTCTTATTAATTTATACATAATTGATAAACTCATATTTTCTATATAAATTATACTACTTTCCACTTAGTTTTTACCTAAATAATATTATATTTCCATATTTTACAGTCAATTTGATATTAAATTCTTAATATATTTATTTTGATTTGATATATGCATTTTAGGTATTTTTATATGATAAATAGAAACATAATATTAAGAATTTTTATTTTAAGATTATATTATATTTTCTTAGATTTGATTTTTGTAGGAAAGTTATTAATTGGGAATAAAAGTCGTAGATTGAATAGGAAACAAAGATCTCGTACTGCGGCACAAGAATAAGAAAGGCTAACACCTCCTCATATCTCTATAAAAAGAGGCGTATGGCCCCTCAAAGAAGACATGCCCTGAGCCCCGATCAGAAACCCGAAGCAGCCGCACAGAGGGACCCGATCAGAAGCAAAAGGAGCCGCCCAATTCATCAACTTTCATCAGAGCAACCAAAAGCTCCCCACCAACCCTCATCCAATCAGGGAGCCGCAAATCATCATCAAGCCACCAATCATCATCATATTCACGCCACCAACCACCAATCATCACTTTCATATAATTTCGACATCGATTTATGAATCTAAAACTTACCTCTTGTTATTATTTTCTTGATTCGTAATTTTTTCTCATGTCTAAATTAATTGTCATGGTTGATTCATATATGATGATTGGCTAAATTTTCTAGTTGATTAGGCTTGTGAAAAACTTTGTTGGAACAATGATTTAGTTATTATTTTTCCCTTAATATTGTGTTCAAGATTCCCTTAATCCCTATTTTATTAATTATTATTATGGTGTGTTTAATGCTTGTATGGATTTGATCACTCTATACATGATCTCATAATTTAATTGCGAAGGGACCGGGAGGTGAAGTAATTAATTAGGAATTAAGTAATAATAACTCGTAGTAAAAGCCCGACTAGGAATAGATTCGGTTTCTATTGAGCGGTTTCCAAAAGTAGATAACTACGGGGATTGAAATTGGGGAAATTCCATAAATCGTTAATCTCTGTCTCATTAATCAATTTCACATAGACATATGGTTTTTTGTTAATTGAGATTAGGGGGTTTATTGCAAGGAATTGAATAAAACCTAGATTAGGGAATTTTACCGTTAATGAATTAGGATAAATTTAGGGGAATTTGACACATTAAAAAGGGAATCTTTTAAACTAATAATTGGGAAAACAAGTTGGATCAATGTCCTAATCAACCTTTCCCTCATTATTTGATATTTTCTTTCTTATTTGTTTAATTTAGTCGTTATTTAATTTTAAGCATTAGTTAATAAAACTCTAAAAAATATTTGTAGGTCTAAATTAGGATAATAAACAATTTTGGTACTTAATTATAATCTCTGTGGGAACGACACTTGTCTTACTTATATACTCAACTGAACACTAGTTCACTTGCTAGGATTTTGTGCATCAATAATTTTCCTTTTTTATTATCCATATATTTACAATTGAAGTTTGCGGTTGCGAGTTTTATTTCCTTCCTTCTTTTGCCTTTAACTTGCATGGATTTTTTTTTTTTTTTTACAATTGATTTTCGACTTTTAAATGACTTCACTAAATCTATAATTGTTGCACCAAATTTTGGATCCTGCCACAAAAAAAAAAGACAAATAGAAGAAAAAAGCAAATGAACTCTCTACTACAACTTATGACTTCACGTGATGAAAGAAAAAAAAAATAAACATTGTGTTTGTTTTAGGCATAAATTAGCAAATGAAGGGATGTTAATTTGAAGCATTAGCTATATGGTTATTGTATTGGCGTCTTCTCTTCTGCAACCCCATTTCATATTGAATTTTACTTCCTTTCTTCTGGATTAATTTTCAAGTTTTGAAAAACTGTAAGACCCTTCAAATTGGTTTACATTAATCTGAAATCGTTTCCTAAGGGTTTGTCTTTGTGTCAATACTTAACCGAAATAAATTTAATTCATCTTTATTTTTTATCTTCATGTGAAAAGGCTCTAACTCATAATAATAGAATCAAATATTCTTTCTCTATTTGTTTTCTTTGTATATTTTATATCCTCCTACGATTGTAATATGTATCCATACAAAGCACATGTCTTATTAAAACATTGTTTATACATCATGTTTCTACAGATTTGTAGATAAATTCAAATATTATGTTTTTTTCTACCTTGGAATGCGATTTTCTATTTTTATTATTTGCTCCAATTTTATTAACATATTTTTTTGTCCTTTTGTTTTATTATTATGACTTTGCAGTATTACATTGTAGGTGTAGAGAAATTCGTCATTATGTTTTTACCCCCAACTCCAAGAGTATGCTTATGCTTTTTTCCTTTTTTTTAGGTAGTTTTGAGAGATCAGATATACATTTACAATTAATATCAATAAAAAGCATCATTTTTCACTTTTGTTTTTTAACAATAAAATTTGTCCCGTGCATAGCACGGGTCATTAGGCTAATATATATTACAGAGCAGTTATACATACGTATATTTCTATCTATATATTTCTTCAATACTATTTTCTTAAATTTTCACATTTTTAAGTAATTTACTAATTTTTATTGATTGAGAATATTTAGGTTAATTAAATTAATTGAAAATTAACTTATCTTAATAAAAATTAATTATCAACTTTTATTAGTGCAAAAATATTAAACTTTTATATTTAAATTGGGAGAGGAAGGATTCGATCCCCCGACCTGCAAGTCAGATGCTACGCCACATTGCCAATTACTCTGGCAAGTATTTGACAATTATTTTCTTTAATTCATTTAATGGAATGCTAATTTAAGTAAATCTATATATCAATATCTATCTATATTACAGAAGTTCTTTTCAGATTTAAAACCTTCCCTCAGTGCCACGTGGACGAGCTCTTCTTTTTTCTTCATTTTTTAATTTTCTTTGTTACAATATTAACTCAAGATATTATCATGTAAAAAGAATTTATATTAATTAAAATAAGTGATAAAATTAAAATCTTTCTCTTTTCAATTCAATTTAATTACGTCCGGATAAGGATGAGTATGATAGTTACTTTTTTATTTTTAAAATCTTTCTCTTTTCAATTTAATATTAACTCGAAGATTTTTTTTTTTCTTTCACGATTCCCTTTTCCCCATTTTTTTTATACGTTTCTTGAGGGAATCTCAAGTTTTCAACATGTTCCAATTGGCTATTATATGTTCCTTAAATAATTGAAAATATATTTGATTATATTCCTATTATTGAGAGAATGACTTGCAACATGTCTCTTTCCTTTAATTCTTCCAACTAATTTTCCTTTAATTCAGTTTTAATGTCTCCTTAATAATCTAAGACTCTAAACTAAATTTCTAGAATTTTTAGGCTTCTAATTATTTTACAAAATCACGATTGGTTAAACATATTTCAGACCAAGTAAATTAATTAAAAATTGAATATTTGAATTAGAATTTCAAATAGTCATCTCAAATCTCTACACACTAATCCATAGTGAAATCAGATATCTTTTTTATTGGCTGTAAAATATTTAAATATTTAAATTATTATCTATTAAAATATCTTCTTGAAACTTAGCTAATAAATTGATTATCATACTATATATATTACACTATTTTTTGTTTTAAAAGTTTTTTGTGCAAGAGTAATTTTAATAAAAAAATTAATGGTGTTTCTTTTTAATCTTAGCCATTTCATTATAACTTATTATTAAACAAATTAAAAACTAATAGTAATTATCTTAATGTAACTTCTCATCTCAATCTTCTACCGTTCTATGGATTCTCAAACTCTCCCCATGCTAAAAAAAAACTCAATCCCAACTTACTTTAACTTCTTCCCAACTTTACTACTATCAGGTAACTCACTCTTTTATTGTTAACTCACTCTCTCATTTAACAAATACACCACCAGAATAAATCTTTCTTAACCATTCCTTTCGTTTCTGGAGTTCTGATAATTGTTTTTTTAATTTTTGTTCTCAGAATTGAGTTCTTCGTCCGCAACAATCTCTTTTAGAGAGAAAAAAGAGCCAAGTAATTTTCTTTCATTTTTTACTAACTTTCTGCCATTTTATTGTGCTATTTTTATCTCTGAAATAAGTTATCGAGGCACAAATTTAGTCCTTCAATCACGGCGCAATAGAGTTCTATCAAAGGTAAAATATATTAAAATCTTTGATTTTGTTGCACCACCCATTTATTCATGTTTCAGATGAATTTTCAATCTGCAACTTGAAGATTTTCATTACTAAATTATTATTTTTTTCCTTTTTAGATATTTTGTTTGTCATTATGATCTAATTATTTCATTATTATTCTTCTTCTTTGTTATAAAAGATGCAATCCCTAGCTTAGATATCCATTGATATGCATTTTTATTTGTTTTACTGCAATTTATTTATGTTTTTTAGAATTAATTTATAAATTTTTCTTTTTAATATTGCAAGGCAACACTTTGTCTAAAATTATGGTTTTGGCAAAGCTAAACTAACTTATACTTGGAGATTTGCGGAACAAAAAAGCTGAACCAGTAGCAATTGAGGTGAAGCTGCTTTTTTTTTCCTTTAATTTTTCTTTGAGCTCATTTTTTTTTCTTCTAGGTAATTGACTTGAACACCGGAAACAAATTCTTTATGACCAAAAATGGTAAGGTTGCATACACATAACTTTTTTTTATTATATAAATATCTAGCCTAGATATCCTATATTTTTGTTCGAAACATATTTCTAAATTAAAAATACTGGGTATGAATTATAGAGTGAGTAACTAGATCGGCAGTTCAAAATAATTTTAAAAAAATAAAAGAAAAAGAGAAGTCTACAACTTATATCTAAAGCCACCGTCAAAGAGAGTAAATGAATCCAACGTTTAAAATTTAGTTTATTTGTTGCGTTTGACAACACTATAAAAAATAGGACTTTACCATGAAATTTGAGTGATTAATTCAGTTTGCATTTCAACTCATAAAATTAGGGAGACAAACTTATTTTCTTCTTATTTTTTTATTATTTATAAATGGACAAAAATATTTGACTATTAATGGGTAATTCGGATGATCGTGTCCAATAATTTCCGATTCAACTTTCAGTTAAGTTCGGTCTTGCTTAAAGACCCGTGCAATGTGCATTTTTTTTCTTTTTTTCCCTCATATTTTACTTTTTCTCTTTGAGTCAACAAATATGTTTATTCAAAGAGGGGAAAATGTCTGCCCCTTTACTTATTCTCGCCAAATAAACGAATCTTCTTCTAAACTTTCCAAAAGAGAGTAAATGTATCCGACATTTAAAACTTAGGTTATTTGTTGTGTTTGACAATACCATGAAAGAGAGGACACGCACACGGAGTTCTGAGTGAATAATTGTGCTAACATCTCAATCCATCAAATTAGGGAGTCAAGCTTATTTGCTTCTTTATATATTTTTTTTTATAAACGCTTAAAATACCTAACAATTCAAAAATAATTTGGATGATTGAGTCCTCTGATTTCTTACCGAGTTTGCAATCAAGTTCGATCAACCTAAGAATCTACGCAATGCCCATTATTTTCTTTTTTCTTTGAGTCAACAAATATGTTTATTCGAAAAGGGACAAAAAATGACATTCGCTTTGCTTATACACACCCAAACAAAGAAATTTTCTCCTAAACTCTACAAAACTTGAATAGTAATTCAAGAAGGACAAAAACAATCTATTTCTCTCGCCACTGATATTTTAAAAGAAAATGTAACACGTACGTACCACATGTTATTTTTTCAGTTTTTGAATTTACATTTTAAAATTGCGAAGACAACATGTATTTTCCTTTTAAAAAGTTTACTCCGTGCATAGCACGGGTGATTAGGCTAGTATATATATATATATATATATATATATATATATATATATATATATATATATATATATATATATATATATATATATATATATATATTACGAGCACTTATACATACGAGATAATTGTATCTATATATTTCTTCCATCTTTTTTCTTTGATTTTCACTTTTTTTAATTAATTTACTAATTTTTTAATTGGTTGAGAATATTTAGGTTAATTAAATTAATTGAAAAATAACTTATCTTAATAAAAATTAAATATCAACTTTTGTAGGTGCAAAAACGTTAAACTATTTTATTCAAATCGGGAGAGGGAGGATTCGATCCCCCGACCTGCAAGTCGAATGCTGCGATGCATTGCCAACTACTCTAGCAAGTATTTGACAACTGTTTTCTCTAATTCTTTTAATGGAATATTAATTTAAAATTTATTTTGGTTGTAAACTCTTAATTGGCTTATAAGAGTATCCCACATTGAAAAGTTACATTATTTTTTGAGTTTGACAATACTATAAAATATGGTACTTTGACATGTTTTGAGTTACAAAATTGGGCTGACATTTTAGCCCATCAAATTAAGGAAGCCCGGTTATTTGCTTCTTATATTTTTTATTTATATAAATATAAATAGTTAAAGTTTTAGCAAATAACGGGTAATTCAGATGGCCGGGTCCTCTGAATTCCGATTGAACTTATAATCATATGTTTTGAGTGAGAAATTGGGTTGGCATTTTAGCCCATCAGAGTGGGGAAGCAAATTTATTTGCTTCTTACATTTTTTATTTATATAAATTTAAATAGTTAAAGCTTTTAACAAATAAGGGTTATTCGGATGATTGAGTCCTCCGAATTCGATTGAGCTTAAAAATCAAGTTCGATTTGGAGAGTTTAGAAATTTGTAATTTTTTTTAATATTTAATAGAATAAAAATAATAAAAAAATATTAATTAAAAGTTATGAGTTTTAATATATTTATGATTTTTCTTTTATTCTTTTCTAATTTTTAGATTTTTCTTTTTCAATATTATCTATCTATATATTACAGAGCACTTATACATACAGATAATTGTATCTATATATTTCTTCCATCTTTTTTCTTAGATTTTCACTTTTTTAATTAATTTACTAATTTTTAATTGGTTGAGAATATTTAGGTTAATTAAATTAATTGAAAAATAACTTATCTTAATAAAAATTAAATATCAACTTTTATAGGTGCAAAAACGTTAAACTATTTTATTCAAACCGGGAGAGGGAGGATTCGATCCCCCGACCTGCATATCGAATGCTGCGCTGCATTGCCAACTACTCTAGCAAGTATTTGACAACAGTTTTCTCTAATTCTTTTAATGGAATGTTAATTTAAATTTTATTTTGGTTGTAAACTCTTAATTGGCTTATAAGAGTATCCCACATCGAAAAGTTACATTATTTTTTGAGTTTGACAATACTATAAAAGGATGGTACTTTGACATGTTTTGAGTTACAAAATTGGGTGACATTTTAGCCCATCAAATTAAGGAAGCCCGCTTATTTGCTTCTTATATTTTTTTATTTATATAAATATAAATAGTTAAAGTTTTAACAAATAACGGGTAATTCGGATGGCGGGTCCTCTGGAATTCGATTGAACTTATAATCAAAGTTAAAAATATTAATCTAAAGTCAAACAAGAGAATTAACAACAATAAAAACTCCCACATAAAAAAATTATTATTATTTTTAAAATTTGACAAATGACAAAACTATAAAAGAAAATTAATGTGCATAAAATTTATAAATTTTACTTTGGTTGTAAATTCTTAATTTGCTTATTAGAGTATCCCACATTGAAAAGTTACATTGTTTTTTGAGTTTGACAATACTATAAAATTGTGTACTTTGACATGTTTTGAGATACAAAATTACTTTGACATTTTTTCTTTCATTAAACATACGTTTCCATGCATAGCACGGGTATTTTTGCTAGTATATATATATATTACAGAAGCCTTATACATACATATATTTGTATCTATATATTTATTTAATACTATTTTCTTAGATTTTCACATTTTTTAATTAATTTACTAATTTTTATTGGTTGAGAATATTTAGGTTAATTAAATTAATTGAAAATTAACTTATCTTAATAAAAATTAAATATCAACTTTTATTGGTGCAAAAATGTTAAACTGTTTTATTTAAATTGGGAGAGGTGGGATTCGATCCCCCGACCTGCAAGCCGAATACTACGCCACATTGCCAACTACTTTGGCAGGTATTTGACAACTACTTTCTTTAATTCTTTTAATGGAATGCTAATTTAAATTTTATTTTGGTTGTAAACTCTTAATTGGCTTATAAGAGTATCCCACATTGAAAAGTTACATTGTTTTTTGAGTTTGACAATACTATAAAAGATGGTACTTTGACATGCTTTGAGTTACAAAATTGGGTTGACATTTTAGCCCATCAAATTAAGGAATCCCGCTGATGTGCTTCTTATATTTTTTATTTATATAAATATAAATAGTTAAAGTTTTAACAAATAACGGGTAATTCATATAACCGGGTCCTCTGAATTCCGATTGAGCTTATAATCAAATTCGATTTAGCTCAGACTTATGCAATGTTCATTTTTTTTTATTCTAATGGAGAATTTTTATTTTCATAATATATTTTTAAAAATAAATAAATATGGATATTTTAAAAAAATCAATTCGCTTCGTTTATACTGCAAAAATCTAGTGAATCTTTTTCTAAACTCTCTAAAACTAAAGTAATAATTTGTAGAAATTTTAATTTATAATAAAAGTTAAAAATATTAATCTAAAGTCAAATAAGAGAATTAACAACAATAAAAACTCCCACATAAAAAAATAATTATTATTTTTAAAATTTGACAAATGACAAGACTATAAAAGAAAATTAATGTACATAAATTTATACTTCCTCCGATTCAAAATAGAAGTTTTTTTAAGAGTTATTTTTTGTTGCAAAATATAGGTCTTTTTACAAGAATGGTGCATTTATTGTCTAATTTATCCTTACATTATTTTCTCCATATATTCATATTTGTCAAAATGTATAGTTGTCATGCAACTTTTCAATAATTTATTTTTTCTTTTGGAGTATTAATTAGGGGTACTTTAGTCATATTGATTAGTATCTTAATTTGTGTGAAAAATCCTAAAAAGACTTATATTTTGAATCGGAAGGAGTATCTATCTATATTTATATTACGTAGTCTGCTTTTGGGTTTTCAAACTAATCACATCCTTCTAAATCCTACGTGTAATTTCCATGAATTTTTGTTCAATTAATTATTTTATAAAATTTTGATTGGTTGGTTAAATTTTACTTTGGTTGTAAATTCTTAATTTGCTTATAAGAGTATCCCACATTGAAAAGTTACATTGTTTTTTGATTTTGACAATACTATTATAAAAGAGTGTACTTTGACATGTTTTGAGTTACAAAAATTACTTTGACATTTTTTCTTTCATTAAACATTATGTTTCGTGCATAGCACGGGTATTTTTGCTAGTCTACCTATATATATATATATATATATATATATATATATATATATATATATATATATATATATATATATATATATATATATATTACAGAGCATGTTTTCGCTTTCACCAATCACATTCTTCTAAATTCTACGTGTAATTTCCATGAATTTTGGTTCAATTGATTATTTTATAAAAAATTTATTGGTTGGTTAATATTTTACTTTGGTTGTAAACTCTTGATTGTCTTATAAGAGTATCCCACATTGAAAACTTGCATTGTTTTTAAGTTTGACAATAAAAGAGAGTACTTTGACATGTTTTCAGTGTGAAATTGGCCTGACATTTCAGCCCATCAAATTAGGAAAGTCCACTTATTTACTTATTATATTTTTTATTTATATAAATATAAATAGTTAAAGTTTTAACAAATAACGGGTAATTCAGATGATCGGGTCCTCTAAATTCCAATTGAGCTTACAATCAAGTTCGATTTAGCTTAAACTTATTGCAATGTTCATTTTTTGTTTTTAATTCTTATGCATCATTTTTATTTTCATAATATATTTTTAAAAATAAATAAATATGGATATTTAAAAATGAAAAAAAATCAATTCGCTTCGTTTATGCTGCAAAAATCAAGTGAATCTTTTTCTAAACTCTTTTAAACAAAAGTTATGATTTGTAGAAATTTTAATTTTTAATAAAATAAAAAAGTAAAAAAATATTAATCTAAAGTCACATAAGAGAATTAACAACAATAAAGACTCCCACATAAAAAAAATAGTTATTATTTTTAAAACTTGACAAATGACAAGACTATAAAAGAAAATTAATGTGTATAAAATTTATATTCCCTCCGATTCAAAATAGAAGTTTTTTTAAGTGTTATTTTTTGTTGCAAAATATAGGTTTTTTTTACAAGAATTGTACATTTATTGGCTAATTTACCCTTACATTATTTTCTCCATATATTCATTTTTGTCAAAATGTGTAGTTCCTATGCAACTCTTCATTAATTTATTTGTTCTTTTGGAGTATTAATTAGGGGTACTTTAGTCATCTTGATTAGTATCTTAAGTTGTGTGAAAACTCCTAAAAAGACTTATATTTTCGGAGGGAGTTTTTGCATTGGTCTCTAAGATTAGAACATTAATTCTTTGATTGTATTGATTTCAATGAAATGATATAGAGAATTGAAAGTTTCACTTTTTATTATTGTTACTATATTAAAAATAGAAACTCATGAATAACTTATATTCATGAACATCGGAAATCCTAAACTCATGAATAATTTCTAGATGCATTGCTCCTGCATTGTGCTAATCACCTTTAGAATGGGCAAATAATTGTCTGTATCCGTCTGTATACTCATTTTCGTACTCAACTAATCACAAATCATCATGTGTATATATAATTAAAAAAATGATCACATGAGGAATTCTTATTGGTTGAGCAAAAGAATGGATACACAGACAGGTACAGACGATTTTCACCCATTAGAATGATCATCTCTTTCAACAGGTCAGGTCGGGTCGAGTCTATTTATTTTGTTATTTTTAGAATTAAATATGTTTTTTTACACCTTCAAGCAAAAAATTAAGAAGAAAGTCGCCGAAATTTTGATAGGAGTCTACAATCTGTGGCTCGTAAAACTAAAATCTACTAAAAACTTTGTTTGTGATCAAAACTAAAAAAATATGAAAAATAGTTTGTGGTTATTTACAAAAGACGATAATACTCTTCAAAATGTTTACCAGGCAATGGGATTCCTCCAGCGATAGACATAATTGGTGTTTCTTTAAGAACCTTGAGAAAAAGTTAGATAGCTACAAGAAAGCTAATTTATTGAACATTTACAATATTCCTTATTCGCTCACATTTTTTATTTTATTTTATTTTGCCCATGAGCTCATTATTGACAAAGAAAGATGATAAATATACCAGAAAGGTACGCTTCAAGCTATGCTGCTCACCTTGTATAGGTTTGGGAAGGGAAAATTGTGCGGGCCCTATCTGCAGTTGTGGTACTGTCCCTATCACCCTTTATATTAACTGTGCGAGGTTTATCTGTAGTTGTGTGGACTCCTCTCAATTTATATGAGGGATTGTGTAGACATTCTCATAAGGACAATTCAATTTTTGCTATAAAAGGCATTAGAGAATGCGAATTCAAGAACTATTTTAATTTTATGTGCACATTACCATTCTAATTTCATTCAAAATTCAAAGCATTTTTGTCTGAACGACAAGGGAAAAATTATTACTACTTCCGTCCCAAATTATTTGTCACATTTGAGAGTTTCACCAAAATTAAGAAAATTATTGGAAAGCAATTAACGTGACAAAAAAATCTTAAATACCCT
The DNA here is from genome assembly GCA_026122235.1 of Vinca minor. NCBI lineage: Eukaryota > Viridiplantae > Streptophyta > Magnoliopsida > Gentianales > Apocynaceae > Vinca > Vinca minor. The sequence continues at coordinate 5,917,959 of JAOCZM010000161.1, read as the reverse complement.
TAATTAATGACTATAAAGTTATTATTAGTGGTTAGCTGAGTAATAAATTAGAGATATAACTAAAAAAATAAAAGTAAAAGATGCATTGAATTCTGAAACGTGGCAAATAATTTGTAATGTCTAAAAAACCGACACATTGCAAACAATATGGGACATAAGAATTATCATGAGAATGATCATATCCTCCGTGGGTTTTCTTCTTATCACTACAATAGATAAATGATTGAGGAGAATATACAAATGTTCCAATGGAAGGAACGAGAAAACATTTAAATCATATTCCAATACCACTCAGTTTATGAATCTTTTGGAAAGCAGTGACGGAGGTAGAATTTTTAGGTTGGGGACGAAAAATTATAATAATATGCCGCGTAAAATGTTGGGAGTAAATTTGATCAAATATTCCGTACATATAAAATTTATGGTTTGGCCATAGTCATTCAGTATCCCCTACGATATTCTTTTCGCGTAGTTGACGATATCTTGGTATATGAGCAGTGGCGGATTCAAGTAATTCCTTAATTTTCTCAAATCGTCTGAAAGAGCTACATCTAGAAATTTGAAGTCCTAATATGATCTAATATGCAACGAAATTTGTCAGGTATTTCCCACACTATAATTGTTGATGACATGCATCCCAAATTTTAATCTTTCGAGAGTCGACGATATCTTGTATATGAGTAAACCAATTAGGATTTTCCTTTGAACCTTGATGAGAAGAGAATAATCTATTTGGTGTGTATGAATTAATATTTAGCATGGATTGGGTTAGATTTTGCCCAAATTCGCAGGTAATTTGTTGAAGTGAGGAAGATGGGGTAGCCTTTTAAAAAATATATGAATGGACAATTTTGCCCTTTGCTCCGGTCTCATGTGCGTCTCACGTGACATTTTAAGCCTGAAAAGTCACCGAATTCGTTAATTTGACAATCGTAACAGCCCGTAAATTATTGGTGCTAAAAATAACCTAATAAATAATTTTTTGCTATTTATATTAGTTAGCTTAATAGTTGGTGTCAAATATAGGGGATTTCACTAAAACATATTAGTTATGCTAGTTAAGCTGGAGAGAAATAAAACTTATTAGTGAACTTAACTGAAGTTCATATTTATGTTTGAAATTATTGATGAGGCATCCTATTTGAGTAGGGTCAGGTTGGATTTATTTATTTTATTATTATTAGGGTTAAATATATTTTTTACACTTTCATGTAAAAAAGAAGAAGAAAGTTGTCGAAATTTTGGTCAGAATTTACAATCCATGACCCGTAAAATGTTTAGGGTTAAAATTCACTAAAAATTTTTGTTTGTGGTCAAAATCAGAAAATATGAAAATAATTTGTGGCCATTTAGTGTGACAAAAACTGCTGATAATACTCTTCAAAATGTTTACCAGGCAATGGGATTCCTCCAGCGACGGACATAATTGGTGTTTCTTTAAGAACCTTGAGAAAAAGTCAGATAGCTACAAGCATTGGCGGACCTAGGTGGGGCAACCTTTCTCTCCCAATTTTTTTTATTTTTAGCTTTTTTTATAACACCTCGTGCCGTGAGTATTTTGTAGTATACTAATCTTAAGTCAGTTTTCGATTTGAAAATAGATTTTGTGGTTCGATTTGAAAATAGATCTTGTGGTTCGTGGATTATAGGAATAACACCATTTATATCTTAACAAGTTTGGTTAAAATTTTAATAAGCTTTAAATATGTGATGGGATTATGAGGTTGATTGTGCCCTTCCTACTTTTACAGTCTTGTCCCACTTGCTACAAAAAAGCTAATTGATTGAACATTTACAATATTCCTTATTCGTTCACAATTTTTTTTTGGGGCCCATATAAGCTCATTCTTGACAGAGAAAGATGCGAAATATACCAGAAAGGTACGTTTCAAGATTTGCTGCTCACATTGTATAGGTTGGGATGGGAAAATTCAATTATAGTACCGTCATTGCGAGACTGACCTTACAGTCCCTCGCATTAATTGTGCGGAACATTCCTACAATTGTGGACTCTCCTCAATTGTTAGTATTGAGTGACCCGTTGGAAAGAGCTTGAAGAAGTAAGTTCATATACTGTCACTTTTACTATAAAAGGCATTAGAGAATGCGAATTCAAGAACTATTTTGATTTTATGTGCACATTACCATTCTTATTTCATTCAACATTCAAAGCATTTTTATCTGAACAACAAGGGAAAAATTATTACTACTTTCCGTCCCAAATTATTTGTCACATTTGAGGGTTTCACCAAAATTAAGAAAATTATTGAAAAGCAATTAACATGACAAAAAAAATCTTAAATACCCCTCAATTAATGACTAGAAAGTTATTATTAGTGGTTAGCTTAGTAATAAATTAGAGATATAACTAGAAAAATAACAGTAAAGATGCATTGAGTTCTGGAACGTGGCAAATAATTTGTGATGTCTAAAAAACTGACACATTGCAAACATTACTGCCCAAATGATGAATCAGCCAGAGAATGTCATTCTAGAATACCGGAAACAACAAGTAGTTGAACATATGACTAGGAATTAATTATTGTAATGCTACTTTCTTACAATTCTGAAATGTGAATGATTTTTAATATATATTGTTTTACTGTCTATTAGATTGCAAAGTATAAATTTCCTGTGATTAAAGTCTATATATAATATGTGAAATAGAATAACATAATAAGTGTTAAAACTTGTATTGTTTAGACAAAAACATAAACAAAAATGTTTAAAAGCATAATTATAATATGTGTAATCAAATAACATCACATGTATTAACACTTGTATTGTTTATTCATAAGTATAAACATAAATTTTTAATAACAAAAATGCTATGTTCACAATAGATGTATGTCATGTGTATAATAACGGTAAACTATGTGCACAATAGCTATTATTTACTACTAAAATCTAAGTAAAACTGTTACAATTGAAAACCAATATGTATTTGTTAAACACTATAAGTCCATCACTGCAATGTCAGTATAATGTTGTTTTCATCAAACATGAAGTTGTCCACCCTGGAACGTCTTCGATTAATAATGACCTTCGCCCTCTGCTTGTGCAACGTCATCTGACTTTTTAAGCATCTTCTTTGATCTATTCGGATTGGGTATTTTTTCCAGATGTATCACATGTTGATTAATCAATGTACTTCTGTTGGAACTTGTAAAATCATCGGCGCATGTTCCGCTCACAATGAGTTATTCAACTTGCTTGTAAATAACATCAATTTGACTGTTAACGAGTTTGTAAGCCGCATCATTTGAACTCACACTTGTAGCTAACAACATCATTCTTGCACAAAGTTTTCGGTACCTTTCGCCATAATCAGACGGTATTTCCTCCGCCCTCAAAATTGTAGAAATCTCCCCACTCTTAGCATGTTTGGTCCACCTATTCATTACATAATGTGCCGGAAGTTCTCTAAATTGTGTTTGGCTACCAAATGAAACAAAACTATTATGATCCTTAGAGCATGTCGACATAGCCACCCAAATATTTCAAACAATCGACACGAACATTCAATAATTGCATTTGCAACATCAACCATGACAGTTCTCTCATCGAGCTTGTGTTGTAGTCCATCGGAACATACATACTTGAACACTAAAAAAGCCTTCATACCGGACATGCATTTAACAAATATTTTGAACAACCACCAAAAGACAGGATAGTCTCGTTATAAAGTAGTGCAGCTCCAAAAAATATAACATTGCCGGTGATGGTTGAACCCAACATACAATGTTGCAAACAGTATGAAAGCAGTGGACAACATAAATGTATTACAGTTATAATATAGTATGAAAATCACTGTAAGATAAATAAGTAGCAACTATTAACTAATGCTCAATGATGAAGTTTCTGGTAATTAAAGTAAGTATATTTACATATTGGACGATAATTTTTTGTTGGTCGTGAATGTTGTACCAAAAGTGATGGAATCACCAAATAAACAGTAATCCATCTTCATTTTTCCATCATCCCAAAAAATATTAACAATTTTATCCTTACCATCAAGCTCGATATCATAATAAAATGAAGAATTTTGATATGCTTCGCTACAAAAATGCTCCATCAATGTTGCACCATCCCCATAAGCCATCGCCTTATGTCTTTTCTTAAACAAATGATTATTCAAATCAACTTTCACAAATCCTAAATTATCAATACCTCCAGCATACATGGACATCACATTAAAAGATGACCGTAACGAAATCCCAACATTGTTATTAATATCAGCTACAATTCCTTGAATATGGCTAATGTTCCTTTTTTATTTAAAAAACTGACTATACTCGGGGATGCAAAGGATGATTATGTTCTTTAACCCACTTTTGTAACTTCGTAAACAAGCCTAATTTGGTTGAATTTAGCAAGTAATTCATCATTACAACCAGTCCTCACATCGGCATGACAACATTCACGAGTTTCAATTACCAATGAATCAGTAACTTCCGATTGTGGTTCTTCGGATCCAGAATACTACATTTTCTATATCCCTCTTTGTTGCAAACATAACTAACATATCCCATAATCGTCTTGGCTTTACGTAATGACTTCATATAATTCTTCCTAATGGCAAAACCCAAACCATGATTGTATTCTAAATAAAACAAATGTATATCTCCTCTAAAGTAGCGAACTCCGGGTTCTTAGATCATACATCATCACTACAAAGATTATTTTCTGATGACACACCAGGACACCCTTGATTGGTTGTATAACATATGCAACATTTATCAACAAATAAACTAATTAAAAGCAATGCTAAAACAGTTCAATATAACAGATATATCTATTAGCTTGGAACATAATAGCTATCATACTAATTCATAACAGCTGTAAACAGTCCAAACTCACATCCATAATGAACAATACATACAATTATGCAAATTAAAATGGTATGATTAAGATTATACAACTATTTCCATAAACATAACAAGAACAACAATTGTATTAACATAAAAAAACATACCATCAACAACAAAATCATCCAACACAGTCTGATCTGATACATCATATCCACCAGAGAATATATGATATTGTTCATCACTATTTTCGACCTTAATGTTAAAGAACAAAAACAACATCATAAACATATTAAATGTTAAAACTATGCCATATAATTACAATTATAATAGTTATTATACCGTTCTAACATTAACACCATTATGACTATTTCGAATTGAATCTGAAACATTAAGATTTGTCACCGAAATCTCTATAGAATCAGCAAATGGAATGGATTGATTTGCAAGCAACTCGATGAATGACAATGGTGATTTTCAACTATCTATAATTGAATTCTCCATTGAAAGAAACCAAAAAAATTGAAAAAAAATGAAGAACAAGACTGAGATTAATCGAGTTTAGGTTTTTTTTTGGGTATATTGAAACTTCAAATTAGGGACAATGTGCGACAAGATAGTCATGATGTCGAATTAGTGTGATTATTGCGATATTTTTGGAACAAAATCGCGGTGAGGGGTGGGTGGGTGTGGGGGAAATTATGGAAATTGAGCAAAAAGCTGAAACTGGGCGGGAAAGATTTGATTTGAAGGCGCTGGATTCAGTGTGGACGACTCCATTGTCATCCGCATGTCTTACGGCCGTTTGATATAAATGTTAATCATCCAATGGCTCTGGTTGCGTTCAGCACGTATTGAATTTGGAGCCGTTCAACATTGTAGTACTGGGGCTAGAATATTGTGTCTCATTAACTGATAACTTAAATTTAAGTCTTAAGTAGCTATGAAGATAAAATATGAAGTAAAAAATCAATTTTAACTCTATGGATACATTATAAATCATTCATGAATTAATATTATACATGAATCTAATACTAAAACTGATAAAATTCTTATGGAATATGTATCAATCTAAGAATTTATGACACTTAATAACTTAAGAACTTTATGAGTATTAAAACTATATAGCTTCCATATATTATCCTATAGAGTGGTGGAATAGCTCTGATGATCTGATAGAAAATGCAACGATTTTCTGAGCTTAAGCTCCCCCAAAAAAAAAAAATCTCAAAATCGCAGGAATTCCAAAAGGCTGCCAAATTTTGATTATGAAAATTATCCGTGTAAGTTAGAATAAATTGATAAGCAGTGGATGAGATTAGGGAAGACAAATAGATCAATTAATCAACAAAATAAATAGTCAGTTCCATATGAATGATTCAGAAGTTCAAAGGCCATAAATTTAATTGGTTTATTAAATTATAATCAATAGTTATTTTTATAGTTATCTCAGCAAAATAGTTCATAAAAAAGAGTTAATAGTTATAGTGTTTTACCTCTTTATATAGAGTTTTTGCATTGGTCTCTAAGATTAGAACATTAATTTTTTTTATTACATTGATTTCAATGAATTGATATAAAGAATTGAAAATTTCACTTTTTATTATTGTTACTATACTAAGAATAGAAACTCATTAACAATTTATATTCATGAACATCGGAATCCTAAACACTTCAATATATCCAGTGACTTTTGAAATTTTATATTAATTTAGACTGGAACTCTTTGGATGAGCAAAAATAACTTATAAGTTAATCATCTTGTCATTAACTTATAAGTTAATTAATCATCTTGTCATTTGGATGAGCTGAAATAAAACTTTTTTTTCGCATTTCGAGTAAAATATATTAGTTATGCTACTTAAGCTGGAGAGAAATAAACTTATTAGTGAACTTAACTGAAGTTCATATTTATGTTTGAAATTATTGATGAGGCATCCTATTGAGTCGGGGGTCAGGTCGGGTTTATTTATTTTGTTATTATTAGGGTTAAATATATATTTTTGACTTTCTTGTAAAAAATAAGAATAGAATGGTCGGAATTTACAATCCATGACCCGTAAAATGTTTAGGGTTAAAATCCACTAAAATTTTTTGTTTGTGGCCAAAATCAGAAATATGAAAATAATTTGTGGCCATTTAGTGTGACTAACTGACGATAATACTCTTCAAAATGTTTACCAGGCAAAGGGATTCCTTAAGAACCTTTAAGAAAAAGTCAGATAGCTACAAGAAAGCTAATTTATTGAACATTTACAATATTCCTTATTCGCTCACATTTTTTTATTTTTTATTTTTTGCCCATGAGCTCATTCTTGACAGAGAAAGATGAGAAATATACCAGAAAGCAACGTTTTGAAACCCGGACCGGACATCGACGCGGAAAAGTTACTGGGTCACGGGTCACTGGTCGGACCAGTGGTCGGACCGTCATTAACCCGTTCATCAACCCGGTGACGTCATAAATATTAAAAAATATATAATATATATTTATTAATAAAAAAATATTGTTAATGTAAAGCTAGTTCAGATATATTTTATCTTGATTATTCCCTTAAATATCTCCTTTAATTTTAATATCCAACTAAATGTTGAAAATAGACTTTTTAGGACTTGTTTGTACTATAATTATTGTTTAGGCTTTATGTGATAATATTTTAATTGCCATTTTAGTCCTACATATATAAAATCTCTTAGCCAACCCTAGATAAAAAAAACCCTATTTCCTTTCCTCTCTTCTCTCCCAGCGCCGCGCCCCTTTCCCCTTCCCCTCTCTTCTCCGGCGCCCCTTTCCCCTCTTCTCCTTCTCCGGCGCATTCTCTTTTCTTCCTCTATTTTTTTTCTTCTCCTCTGCCCCGCCACCGCCCCTCCCCTTTTTTTTTTCCTCTTCTCCTCTCTGCACCGCCCCTCTCTTTTTTTCTTCTCCTCTCCCTCTCTCAGCCACGAACCGCCACCTACCTCTTTTTTTTCTTTTTTTTTTCTTTTCCTCTCCTCTCCTCAGCCCTGAACCGCCCCGCCACCGCCCCTCTTTTTTTATTTCTTATTACTCCCTTTTTTTAATATAGAAATTTTTTAAAAAAAATGTATTTTGTGACCCGGCCGGTTTTCTCAAAACCGTTCCGGTTTACGGTTTGAACGGTCCAACCGGCCGGGTCCACCGGGTCAGTGAAAACAGAGCGGTTTTTGACGAAAATGGGTTTTGGCACCTAACCGGACCGCTCGGAGGTCCGGTCCGGGTTTTAAAACCATGCCAGAAAGGTACGTTTCAAGATCTGCTACTCACATTGTATAGGTTGGGAAGGGAAAATTCAATTATAGTATCGTCATTGTGGGACTGGCCCTACAGTCCCTCATATTAATTGTGCGGGTCTACGGGATATATCTACAGTTGTGGACTCTCCTCAATTGATGTGGGACCATTATCATAAAAAGGGTCTTAGGATTGAGTGAACCGTTTGTTGGGCCATAATGTTTTCTCCTCCTATGTGTGTCTTGAAAAATAGCCCAAGGCCCAAGCCCAAAAGTGTTATAAAACCCTACCAATTGTTGGTCTTCATTATTCATTCAAGAAAAGAGAGGCAGTGAGTTTTGAGGAGAGAAAAAGGGATTTTCGCAGCCCAGCTTCAGCCTGCGCAGTTTTGGGATTTCTTCCGATCAGACGGTCATTTGTTGTCGGAATGCTCTCAAATTTTAACTGGAGGTAGAAGACTCATAAGACTACATTCTGGACGGTGGGATTCGAATTTCAACTTGCTGATTCCGAGTTATGGTCGTCTGAACAGTGTTATGTTTTCAGGGGTGATTTTTCTCTATTCTCATCTCTTTTATGTTGTTGATGAAGTTTTAGCTTCCTTGTTGGTTTGAGTTTACACATATAGGTGTAGATACTCTTTTGTAACCTCTCTTGATTTATAGTAAAGCTTTTGGAGTGGACCCGAAGGTCCCGTGGTTTTTACTCTTCGATTTGAAGAGGTTTTCCACGTAAAATTCTTGGTGTTGTGTTTGCTTGATTTATCTTTCATTTACTTGCTCTATTATTATTGTTCCGCTGCATTCGCAACTGTCATCTAGGGGCTTTGGAATTATTGTTTGGTGTCCTACGTTTTTATTCAAGTTTGAGAGATATTTTGTCAAGCATATTTGATCTTGTTTGTTCGGTTGCTTGGACTATATTGTGGTTTCTCCCCAACATAGTGGTATCAGAGCTTTGGTTGCTGTGTGATTATCTGCTTGTCTAAAATATGGAACCGAATATGAGCCAGATGACTCGTTTGAATGGTAAAAATTATCACTGTTGGAGTACTGAGATGGAAGATTTGTTATATGTTAAAGGTTTTCATGCACCCATTTTTGGTTCGAAGCCTGATTCTAAATCTGATGCAGAATGGAATGTTGAACATCGCCAGGTCTGCGGTTTTATTAGAAGTTGGGTTGACAAAAATGTTAAGAATGTTATTTTAAAGGAAACAGATGCCAAGAAATTGTGGGAAAAGCTTGAGAATACATATGCCGCAAAATCTGGAAACAACAAGTTGTTTTGTATGAAGCGGCTGATATATTTGAGATATAAAGAGGGCACTCCTGTCATGGAGTATGTCAATGAATTTGAAGGAGCTTATGGTCAGCTATCTGATATTGGTATTAAACTTGATGATGAAATTTTGGGACTTTGGTTGCTTAGCTGTTTACTTGAATCTTGGGAAAATTTTCGGGCCTCTTATATTAACAATGCTCCTGCTGGTGCCATGTCTTTATCGTATGCTAGAGATGGTATCTTGAATGAGGATGTTAGAAGATCTAATTCAAGGACATCATCTTCTCACTCAGATGTCCTTGCTACTGAAAATAGGGGGAGAGACAGGAACAAGACTTATGGAAACAGAGATAAAAGCAGAAGTAAGTCCAGATCAAGGTTCAAGGATATGGAATGTCATTACTGTGGAAAGAAAGGACACATCAAGAAACATTGCTTCAAGTGGAAGAGATATAAGAAGAATGATGGTAATACAAAAGTGAAAAATGACAGTGCTGATGTTGTTGCTACTGCTATTTCAGAGGATTTCTTTGTTGTTTATGATGAGGATGTGATTAATTATGCATCTCATGACACTGACTGGGTAGTTGATAGTGGTGCTTCACTTCATGTTGCTAAAAAGAAAGAATTATTCTGTTCCTACACTCTTGGAAATTTTGGAGCTCTTAGGATGGGCAATGAGGGAGTGTCACCGGTTGTTGGCATAGGTGATGTGTGTTTGAAGACTAGTAATGGCAGTGAGTTATTTCTCAGAAGTGTCAAGCACTCTCCAAATATCCGGTTGAATTTGATCTCAGTTGGAAAACTTGATGATGATGGTTTTCGTAATGTGTTTGAAGGAGGAGAGTGGAAGTTATCTAAAGGTTCTTTGATTGTGGCTCGTGGAAACAAATTTGCTTCTAATTTGTATTTGATGCAGGCTGCGATTTCTGGTAGTGTCAATATGGTGGACAACAAAATCTCACCTTATCTATGGCACAGGCGGCTGAGTCACATTAGTGAGAAAGGACTGAACATTTTAATTAGAAAGAATGCCCTTTCTGGAGTTAGTACTGCAAAATTGGATAAGTGTGATCATTGTATGGCAGGAAAGCAGAACAGAGTGTCTTTCAAGTCTAACCCTCCTTACAAGAAATCAAGTTTGTTAGAGCTGATTCATTCTGATGTGTGTGGTCCTATGAAGGTACAGTCACTTGGTGGTGCATCTTATTTTGTGACTTTCGTTGATGATTGTTCCAGGAAAACGTGGGTCTATGTTTTGAAGACTAAGAACCAAGTTCTGGATAAGTTTAAAGATTTTCAAGTTTCTGTTGAGAGAAAGACTGGGAAGAAAGTCAAGTGCATCCGGTCAGATAATGGTGGCGAGTATTGTGGGCCGTTTGATCAGTATTGCAGAGAGCAAGGTATCAGACATCAGAAGACTCCTCCCAAGACTCTTCAGTTGAATGGTTTGGCAGAAAGGATGAATAGAACTTTAGTTGAGAGAGTTAGATGTTTACTTTCTGAGGCCAAGTTATCACAAGACTTCTGGGGTGAAGCTTTGAATGTTGCGGTTCATGTAATTAATTTGTCTCCTGCAGTTGCTCTAAATGGAGATGTTCCAGAAAATGTTTGGTCAGGTAAGAAGTCTTCCTATGATCATTTGAGAGTCTTTGGTTGCAAGGCCTTTGTTCATGTTCCAAAAGATGAAAGGTCTAAACTGGATACCAAGACTAGACAGTGTATCTTTCTGGGTTATGGCCAGGATGAGTTTGGATACAGGTTGTATGATCCAGTTGAGAAGAAACTCATCAGAAGCAGAGATGTGGTTTTCTGTGAAGACCAAACTATCAAGGATGTTGAGAAAGCTCCACAGACAGAATCACAGGTTCAGGATCTTGTTGATTTGAACAGGGATATTCCTCACCGTTTACCTGTTACGGTTGAGGAGCAAGCTCAGACAGAGATGAACCGAATGCAGCTGATATTGAGATCCCAGATGATGTTAATGTTGATGATTGTGATACCCGGGACATTTTACTTATGTGTTTTGCATACTTCATATTTAAATTTGCATGATTAGTATGTTTTAGTAATTTTATCATATGATGTAAGTGTTATTTGTTGCTCTTAAACCATGTTATGTGTTACTTTTTGTGATTGGAAGTGTGAGGACATAAGTGTTAAAGACAGAAAGTTTAGGGACTTGATTGTAGGGGAAGATAGAGGGGTTGTGGCTGGCTTTTATGGGTGTTATGAAAGCTCTTTAGTGGGAGATAATGGGATGGGGGTTACAAGTGTTGGAATGAATAAAAGAGAGGAAAATGGGTGAGAATAGAAATCTGGCAGAATAGATAGTATGTGGGAGATTCAACTTTTGACATAGTAATCGATGTCGGAATCGAGTGATTCTTATTGGGTTAGAAAGAGGGCTGGAAAGGCTACGTCTGGGAGTTGACGGATCAGCGTTTGAATTTCTGTGCTATGAGTAATGTAAGTTTGAAGTTCAGTGTTTTTCTGGGTTGACGGAAATTCTGGGCAGAACTTTGAGAGAGCATTTGGAGGGGTAAAAGTTGTTGGATTTAGGAGTTCAAATAGTGCATTTTGAAGAGAATCGAAAGAGCTACACGTGGGAGGTGGCGGATTGCAATTCCGAGGTCCGTACAAAAAGTTATTGCCTCCGGAAGGTTGCTGATTTTTCTGGACAGATTTTTCTGCGTTTCTTTTGCTTGCTTAAATTGCTATTCTATCATGTAAGGATCTTACACCTCTGTTTTTCAGTCCCTAAAATGCATGATTTCAGTATATAAAGATATGGAATGTTTTATCAAATATTCATACATGTTTTCCTTGCATAAAATGGATGAAGCGTTGGATTTAGTTGCATTCTACTTGATTATCGATATGTAATTGTATTGTTATTTCTTTGCTACTCATAAATTGTAATTATTGTTAATTGTTAATTTTATATTGTACTTGTTATTAATTGATGGTTGTCTAATTGGGGTCCTTAACATTGTTGTCTATTTTGTTGTTGTCGGCCGATGTCGTCGCCCCGGTTTTGAGCTCTTGTCTAGAATCTACTTTGTAGCAGGATTCATTCGATTATTTGCATCATTGAACCCGTGAGTTCATGTGATATGCTAAGAAGTTTTGGGCCTTCACCTGATGAGGCCATCATTGGGACTGTAATGGTTGTTGTGGAGTTCATGGTGATGAACTATGACACAATAAGAATGGATCCTTAAAAGCTTGGACCCGTTCGTTCAGGGGGTTATACTGAACTCATGTGTTAATATAAGTTTGGGGCTTCTATCGGGCCCATCTGTTAGAGCCATTACGATTATTGTTATAGAGTCGTGAATAGATAATTGAGCTCAATCGTGGGATTCGTTTGTCATAGCGATAACCATACTCGTAATGTCTAAAACATGTATTTCCGTCTGTTTTGTATGAGTAGAGCATGGCGCTTGTAGTGCATTCTGATGTATACGTGTTAAGATATGAGGAGTATGGTTATTAGCTTATTTGTTCTTGTTTGAATATTATTTGCTATATGGTTTGAGTCTAAAATGAGTCATTTTGGGTTGGTAAAAGAAAAAAAGGGATTTCAGAAATGCTTTTCTTTGTTATTTTGATGCTAACGATCGAGGCTATCTTGGGTGACCTCAGGACGATCGGTACTTTCTGTTCGGTCACCCGAGCTGTGCCCCGTTTCTGTCCGATGTCAGTTCTGTTATGTGATAAGGTCTAGTGTTATGTAAGTTCTGAACAATGTATTTAAGTGTTGTGTCAACGTTTTAAATCCGGTTTTGTGTCAAGTGTTTTCAAACGGTTTTGGGAAACAGGGAAGCTTTTGAGTCTTATCCGATGCTTCATCCCTGTGGGTTGTTTGATCCTTCATCGAGTTTCGCGGCTCATTCCTTTACTTTTATTTTCTTGCAGATGTAGATGGAGTTGAGCCTTTCTATGATGATGTTGGTGCTTGGGATGGGTACTATGAAGAGTGATTTCTAATGAACTAGTAATTTACACTTTTTCATGTAATAAGATTTATTTACCGTTAAATACTTATTTAATTAATTGTATAACCGTTCAACCATTTAAGTTTTATAATAAATCATTCCCTTTTTATGTCATATGTTAGTTGGTTCGGTCCTTCATTGACTTGAAGTACTGCCATGTCATCACCCGGGATACGGGGTGTGACAATGATCATGTTCCAGTAGTTCCAGATGATGCTGATACTGATGATCATGTTCCAGATTTGCCAGAGAAACCACAGGTTGCTCTACCTAGGAGGTCTACCAGAGTCAGAAAGGATAATAATTTGTATCATCCTGATCAGTATGTGTTGATGACTGATGGGGGAGAACCAGAGAGTTTTCAGGAGGCCATGGGAAGTGAGCAGAAGGATCAGTGGTTAAGTGCAATGGATGATGAAATGAAGTCTCTCTATGACAATAACACCTTTGAGTTAGTGAAGTTGCCAAAGGGCAAGAAAGTTTTGAAGAATAGGTGGGTTTACAGATGGAAGCCGCAAGAGCACTCTCCAGATCCACGTCCTAAAGCTAGAATTGTTGTCAAAGGGTTTAGTCAAAGAAAGGGAGTAGACTTCTCATAAATATTTTCTCCTGTTGTTAAAATGTCTTCTATCAGAACTGTGTTTAGTTTGGCTGCAAGCCTTGATTTAGAGGTTGAACAGATGGATGTGAAGACAGCTTTTCTTCATGGTGATCTTGATGAGGAAATTTATATGGAACAACCTGAAGGTTTTCAGGTTAAAGGAAAAAAAGATCATGTCTGCTGGTTGAAGAAAAGTTTATATGGCTTGAAACAAGCACCGAGACAATGGTACAAGAAATTTGAGTCGTTTATGAGGAAGCATGGCTTCAAGAAGACTAATTATGACCATTGTGTATTTGTGCAAAAGTTTTCTGATGATGATTTTAGCATACTTTTGCTTTATGTTGATGATATGCTTATTGTTGGTAAGAATGCTTCCAGGATTGCAGATTTGAAGCAGGAATTGAGCAAGTCTTTTGCCATGAAAGACTTGGGACCAGCAAAGCAGATTCTTGGAGTGAAGATCACTCGTGATAGGAATGCAAGGAAGCTTTGGTTATCTCAAGAGAGCTACATTGAGAAGGTGCTCCAGAGATTCAGAATGGATAAGGCCAAAGCTGTTAGCACTCCACTTGCTAGTCACTTCAAATTGAGTGTCAAGCAATGCCCCTCTACTGATGATGAGAAGAAAGAGATGGAGAAAGTTCCTTATGCTTCAGCAGTTGGTAGTTTGATGTATGCTATGGTTTGCACGAGACCTGATATTGCTCATGCTGTTGGTGTTGTTAGTCGTTTTCTTTCAAAACCAGGAAGAGAACATTGGGAAGCGGTGAAATGGATTTTGAGATATCTCCGTGGAAGTTCTAATCTGAGACTCTGTTTTGGCAATGAGAAATCTATTCTTGAAGGCTACACGGATTCAGATATGGCTGGGGATGTTGATACCAGGAAATCTACTTCGGGCTACTTGATTACCTTTGCAGGGGGAGCTGTTTCATGGCAATCTTGATTGCAGAAATGTGTCGCTTTGTCTACCACTGAAGCTGAGTTCATTGCAGTGACTGAAGGTTGTAAAGAGTTGCTTTGGATGAAGAAATTTCTCAAGGAAATTAGACACTCTCAATCTAAGTATGTGCTACTTTGTGATAGTCAAAGTCCAATTCATCTTGGTAAGAACTCAACTTTTCATTCTAAATCTAAACACATTGATGTGAGGTATCATTGGATACGTGAAGTGTTAGATGATAAGTTGTTGGAGCTTGAAAAAGTTCATACTGATGATAATGGGGCTGATATGATGACTAAGGCTTTGCCTAGGTGGAAGTTTGATGTGTGTTGTTCTCTTGCCGGGATGGCAATAGATTTGTGACTTTCACATAGTCGGGAAAAGGGGGAGATTTGTTGGGCCATAATGTTTTCTCCTCCTACGTGGGTCTTGAAAAATAGCCCAAGGCCCAAGCCCAAAAGTGTTATAAAACCCTACCAATTGTTGGTCTTCATTATTCATTCAAGAAAAGAGAGGCAGTGAGTTTTGAGGAGAGAAAAAGGGATTTTCGCAGCCCAGTTTCAGCCTGCGCAGTTTTGGGATTTCTTCCGATCGGACGGTCATTTGTTGTCGGAATGCTCTCAAATTTTAACTGGAGGTAGAAGACTCATAGGACTACATTCTGGACGGTGGGATTCGGATTTCAACTTGCTGATTCCGAGTTATGGTCGTCTGAATAGTGTTCTGTTTTCAGGGGTGATTTTTCTCTATTCTCATCTCTTTTATGTTGTTGATGAAGTTTTAGCTTCCTTGTTGGTTTGAGTTTACTCTTTTGTAACCTCGCTTGATTTATAGTGAAGCTTTTGGAGTGGACCCGAAGGTCCCAGTGGTTTTTACTCTTCGATTTGAAGAGGTTTTCCACGTAAAATTCTTGGTGTTGTGTTTGCTTGATTTATCTTTCATTTACTTGCTCTATTATTATTGTTCCGCTGCATTCGCAACTATCATCTAGGGGCTTTGGAATTATTGTTTGGTGTCCTACGTTTTTATTCAAGTTTGGGAGATATATTTGATATTTTTTGTTCGGTTGCTTGGACTATATTGTGGTTTCTCCCCAACACCGTTGAAGAGTTTGAAGAATTAAGCTCATATACTGTCACTTTTGCTATAAAAGGCATTAGATAATGCGAATTCAGTAACTATTTTGATTTTATGTGCACATTACCATTCTTATTTCATTCAACATTCAGAGCATTTTTGTCTGAACGACAAGGGAAAAATTATTACTACTTCCGTCCCAAATTGTTTGTCACATTTGAGGGTTTCACCAAAATTAAGAAAATTATTGGAAAGCAATTAACATGACAAAAAAAAAATCTAAATTACCCCTCAATTAATGACTAGAAAGTTATTATTACTGGTTAGTTGAGTAATAAATTAGAGATATAAGTAGAAAATGAACAGTAAAGATGCATTGAATTCTGAAACGTGACAAATAATTTGTGATGTTTAAAAAACGACACATTGCAAACAATCTGGGACGTAAGAACTATCATGAGAATTGTGAAACCCCATCCCACATGGGAGGACTCTGAAAATTCTGACTGGTATATAAGGTGGGCCTAAGTACCCACTATCATCTCGGGATATCCCTTTTGGCATAGCGAGTTCGGTTGCCAAGTAGATGATCGTGGGTGCTGCCAGACCCATGTGTTGCGTTGCGGGCATGGGGCGTGACAGAGTGGTATCAGAGCAGGTGACTAGGCGGACGTGTGGGAACTAAGTGCCACGCCGTAAGCGCTGGGGGCCACCTCTAGAATCCCGAGGGAACTAAGTGCCACAATGTAAGTGCTGGGGGCCATCTCTAGAATCCTACACACCTGGTTGGTCCTGGGCTAAGTATGTGTGGGGCCCTTAAGAAGGGGTGAATGTGAAACCCCAGTCCATATGGGAGAAAGGTCCCATATTGACTAAGAATGAAAGTTTTGACTGTATATAAGGTGGGTCTAAGTACCCATTATCATCTCGGGATATCCCTTTTGGCATTGCGAGTTCGGTTGCCAAGTAGATGATCGTGGGTGCTGCCAGACTCATGTGTCACGTTGCGGGCCTTCGGGCATGGGGTGTGACAGAGAATGTGAAACTCCATCCCACATGGGATAACTCTGAAAGTCCTGATACCACTGTGTCACGCCCGCGGGCGCGAAACGCGACACATGGGCCTGGCAGCACCCACGATCATCTACTTGACAACCGAACTCGCTATGCAAATGGGATATCCCGAGATGATATTGGGTACTTAAGCCCACATTATATACTAGTTAGAACTTTCAGAGTTATCCCATGTGGGATGGGGTTTCACATTCACCCTTCCTTAAGGCCTTAGCGTCCTCGCTAGGTGCCCGAAACATACTTAGCCCATGACCAACCAGGTTGGTAGGATTCTAGAGGTGGCCCCCACCCTTTACGGTGTGGCACTTAGCTCTCACACGTCCGCCTGGTCACCGACTCTGATACCATAAAATGTCGCGTTGCGGGCCTTAAGGAGGGGTGAATGTGAAACCCCATCCCACAAGAGATAACTCTGAAAGTTCTGACTAGTAGTATATAAGGTGGGCCTAAGTACCCACTATCATCTCGGGATATCCCTTTTGGCATAGCGAGTTTTGTTTCCAAGTAGATGATCGTGGGTGCTGCCAGACCCATGTGTCACGTTGCGGGCCCGCGGGCACGGGGAGTGACAAGAATGATCATATCCTTCATGGGTTTTCTTATCAGTACAATAGATAAATGATTGAGGAGAATATACAAATGTTCCAATGGAAGGAACGAGAAAACATTTAAATCATATTCCAATACCACTCAGTATATGAATCTTTTCAAAAGTATGGACGAAGTCATAACTTTTAGGTTGGGGACGAAAACTGCAACAGTATGCCGCACAAAATATTGTGGGCGAATTTGATCAAATATTTCGAACTATATATGAAATTTACTATATCTCGGGGCGACTGCCCCACCCGCCCCTATTTTCATCACTATTGGAAAGGCTGGAATATGAGAACCACGAGGAAGAGGTCAAAATAGTCCTTTGATAACTATAAATGGTTTTGCATCTATATTTTCCCTTACCTTTTTTTTGTGTGTGTGTAGAAAAAGCATAAAACATAAAAATTAAATGGGAGAAACAACTCATTTGTATTGATTGATATAAACTTTACAATACATCATCTATAAATACTAATCCTATCTATATAAGAAAGGAAAGAAATATACAATTAATCTAGTGATTTTTTCCTTTGATTATTATCGTGATTGACTCATTGATTTACTCCCTGATGAGTATCCGTAACACGCCCCTCAAACCTGGGCTTGGGAGAAAAGATGTCGATGAGACCAAAAGATTGGATAAGAAAGTTGAATCGAGGGGAGGCAAGATTTTTGGTGAAAATGTCGGCCAACTGAGAGTGTGTCGAAATGGGTAAAGATTTAACAATGCTAGTTTGCGTTTTTTCACAGACTATGTGATAATCAATTTCAATGTGTTTGGTTCTTTCGTGGAAGGCGGGATTGGTTGTGAGGTATAAAGCACTTTGATTGTCGCAAAATAATGGTATGGAATGGGAATGTGGTATAAGTAAGTCATTGAGGAGGTACTTCAGTCATTGTAGCTCACAAGTGGTGGTGGCAAGAGCTCGGTATTCTGCCTCGGAAGAGCTTCGAAAAACGGTGAGTTTATTTTTAGACTTCCAAGATTCAAGAGAGGAACCAAGAAAAACACAATAACCAGTTGTAGAGCGCCTCGTGTTGAAGCAACCGACCCAGTCAGAATCAGAGAAAGCACTAAGGTGTAATGATGATGAAGAAGATAAAATGAG
Source organism: Vinca minor (assembly GCA_026122235.1). Lineage (NCBI taxonomy): Eukaryota > Viridiplantae > Streptophyta > Magnoliopsida > Gentianales > Apocynaceae > Vinca > Vinca minor. Next base: position 5,899,209 of record JAOCZM010000161.1, on the reverse strand, counting down.
ACCTTTGGCTGGAGAGCCTTTCAGATACCGTAGAATACAATGAGCAGCTTTGAGATGCAATTCTGTGGGATGATCTAGAAACTGGGAAAGTTGTTGGACGACGTGAGAAATATCCGACCAAGGAAGCCATGTTGCTCAAGCATGTCCAATGTATATTTTTCGTTGGCAAATGTTGAGATCAGCTTTAGAGCGAGCAATCTCCATACCGAGAAAATATTTGACTGGACCAAGGTCTTTGATTTTGAAGGTATTATGCAAGAATTGCTTGACCGATGAGATGTCATCATAATTGTTCCCAGTGAGGATAACATCATCAACATAAACGAGGAGAGCAGTGAATTGAGAACCTTTGCGGCGAATGAAAAGACTAGGGTCACTTACGGTTTGAGAGAAACCCTGTGACACTAACCTTGTGGTCAATTTGTGATTCTATTGCCAGTCAGCATGCTTAAGACCATATAAGGATTTTCTGAGTTTGCAAACGAGTCCGGGTTTAGAAAAAAAAAAGCCAGAAGGTAGCCGCATGTAAATATTTTCATTAAGATCACCATGAAGATATGCATGGTTAATATCAAGCTGCTCCAAAAACCATCATTTGGCAGAGGCAATATTAAGAAGAATGTTTCAATGTAATCTATACTTGATTTTTGTGTGAAACCTTGGACAACAACACGAGAGTTAGGTCTTTCAATAGAACCATCAAAATTAAATTTTAACCAGTAAACTCATTTGTTGCTTAGGGGCTTAACATTCGGGGGGAAAGGAACAAGTGTCCAAGTGTTGTTGTTCTCCAAGGCATCAATTTCCGCTTGCATGGACTGTCGCCAATCTGCATGTTTGACGGCCTGACTGTAGCTCTTAGGTACAAAGTGAGTAGAAAATGATAATGCAAAAGATTTGTGATCTGAAGATAATGACTGATAACCGTGAACCTTTTCTAAAGAGTGGGGAACATATGTTTTTGTGTTAGAAATATTGGGAGGAGATGAAGCTTGGATGAGAGAACAATAATACTCGTCCATGTATGAAGGGGTATGTGAGATCCTAGTAGATTTCCGAGCATGGGGGGAGGCGAGATAGTGGAATTAGAAGGAGAATTTTGAGGATTATTAGAAGGTGACGTAGGAGGGGTTGGAGTGATGATGGGATTGGGAGTTGGATGTGATGATGGAGGTTCGAAAGGAAGATCAGTAATGAAAGGAATTGGTAAAGGAATATTATTCGAAGAAGGATTGAGTGGAGATTGTTGTGGATAGGGAAATATATTTTCGTGAAAGATGACATTTCGAGAGATGAAAATAGAGCATGAGTGAAGGTCGAGGAGAGTGTATCCTTTTGTGTGTGCGGGATAACCTAAGAAAATAGAGGGACGACTACGAGAGTCAAATTTTGTGCGATGAGCAGAAAGGGTTGAGACATAGGCTAAACAACCAAAAACGCAGAGATGAGAGTATGATGGTGGTTTATTATATAAAAGCGTGTGAGGAGTTTGGTTTTGCAGTAAAGGTGTAGGGGTAATGTTTATAAGGTAAACAATGTGGGTGACAAAGTATCACAGTAAGCGGAAGGCATATGCGATTGGAATTTAAGTGAACGAGCAACGTTTAGGATGTATACTCATTTGTATTGATTGATATAAACTTTACAATACATCATCTATATATATACTAATCCTATCAATGTAAGAAAGGAAAAAAATATACAATTAATCAATTACAATCAATCACAATCAATTAATTGGTAAAGGAATTAAATATGAAATTGCTTTAAATTTGCATCTATGCGTTTCCTTTCCATTTTCATATCTTTTTGCTTTGTGTTTTTGCTGATATTGAGACATGACAAGGACCACTGTCATCTCCAATTTTTTTTTTAGCAAACATGATGGTATATGCAGACTAGTGTTTTAGTAATATTCGGTAAGAAGCCACCAACTATTTCAGTGGTATTATGTATTTCTTGTAGTTCTAACATCATTAGATACTCCTTTTGACCATTTTTCTCTGTTTTCAAAATGTTTGATCGTTTGGTCTTTTGATTATTTTTTAAAGTTATTTTAACTGATAATTATAAATATAATTTCATAGTGGAATTAGTTAAGGACGAAATAAAAAAAAAGATGCCCTTATATTTTTACATTTGCTTCTTCTTCTGAAGTATCGGGACGAAGCCAGTAATTTGACGTTGGGGGGCCAAACTGCAATAATATGTCTAATTACATATAAAAACGGAAAAAAAAATTTTGGGGGGGCAAAACTGATAAAACATTCCGAATTACATATAAAATTTATTATAGCTAATAGTATTTTTAAAAATCTCGTGGGGCGGGCTTCGTCCTTGTGAAGTATCAAAACCCTATCCTCGAAACACTTGGTGAATAATGTGGTATCCTCTAGTCCTACGTCACATAGTCGCGACCGAATCAAATTAGTAATATTCCATCCAAAAAAAAATTAAAAAAGAAAAAAAAAGAATCAAATTGCCAGCCATCTCCTTTACAAAGAATTAAAAGATGTGATTAGTTAGGAAACAAAAAGTAAAAGAAACATGATTTGTCAAGATTAGTGTAAAGTAAGATAATACTTTCAACTCTGGGCTAAATCTAACTCTCTGTCATTCCTCCATCGGTTTTTTGTGATAGGGAAAATATTTTTTGTACTTTTAATCCGATTTTGGATTCATCTAAAAATTAATATTTTACTTAGCAAAAAAAAAAATGTAATACTTTCAACTCAAAATAATAAAAATTTAAATTCAACGCTTAAAACTATTTTATTCGTGCCAAGAGTGGTCGAGGACATGACCATCAAGCAAGAAGGAATTCCTAACGAGGAAGACAATTTGAGTATGTATTATTAGCAGGGACGAAGATAAGAATTTGGAAGGAGGGAGGGGGGTGTGAAATTGCAACAATATGTCGAATTACATATAAAAAAAGGCAAAACAAAATTTTGGAGGGGCGAAACTGATAAAATTTTCCGAACTACATATAAAATTATTATACCTATTAGTATTTTTAAAAATCTCGGGGCTGTCTTCGTCCTTGATTATTAGTAACTTTTAAGGCAATGCCCTTATTAGATGGTCGATGGTAAAGTAGTAATATAGTAGGAGCATGCTTCAAAAAAGGAGAAAAAACAAAACAATTAAAAATCTTCTATTCCTATACATATTTTCACCACTCATAATTTGATATATGAATATTTTTTTTAAATTTCATATACATGTGACAAATTGTGAATGATTAGGAATATGAATTGCTACATGCGTGGGGAGTGATGATTATTTACCATAAAAACCTATATAGGAAATTAAAGGGAAAAATAAAAAACTACCTAATTTGGATACATATGCTTGGTCCCAAATATAGGTATATTTTTTTACCTGTGTGGAGCCATGTGAGTCTTTTTCTAGTTCTTCGTACCACGGACGAAGACAGCCCCCAGATTTAAAAAATTACTAATAGATATATTAAATTTTATATGTAGTTCGAAATATTTTATCAGTTTCGTCCTTTTAATTTTTTTTTTTTTTTTTGCCATTTTTATATATAATTCGACATACTGTTGCAGTTTCGTCCCCCAACTCAAAATTCCTAGCTTCGTCTCTGCTTCCTATATAAACCATGCAAAACCCTTTGCAATTTCCATAAGAGTTTTCTTACATAGCAATAGAAGCAAAAATCTTATAGGTTCTATAAATTGCCTTTTTTGTTTTTCGACTCATTTCGAAAATATGGAGACAAGCCAACTCCCACACCAAGCTGCCAACATGAGGAAAAACCTCTTTGATCAGGTTTTCTATTTTTTTTCTTTGTTAAGGGTGTATTTAGATTGGCTGTAAAATTTAAAATGTGACTCAAACTCTTTTTGAATTGAATCTGGAAACGAAACTTTAAATACTAAATCATGAAAATTTTAATTTAGATTTGAAATTAGACTAACCTGAGACCGAGAATCTTGGACTGAAACTCAATTCAGACTCTAAATCCTAATATCCTATTTGACCAAAGTAAAAAAGTCTACTTCTTCTATTATTGCATTTTGGAGAATTGGAAAGAGTAATATGTACCATATTCCACCCCAACTCTTTTTTTTTTCTTTTTTAGAAACATTTCCAAAAGTTGATAAACAAAATAAAACTTAGACCGAATTACCCTTTCTAATTTTGATGATTCCATTTTGAGTTGATGGGATGGATATGGATGCAGGGGTATCTTGATGATCAATTTATTGAGTTGGAAGAATTACAAGATGATGCAAACCCTAACTTTGTAGAGGAAGTTGTCAAACTTTTCTACACTGATTCATCTAGATTCATCCGCAACATAGATTTGTCATTAATGTAAGAATATCTTTCATTCCATAATATGAGTCGTTTAGAACATGTAGAGAAAATTAAGAAAGAAAAAAATAAGATATATTTTCAGTCAAAATATCAATATTACTCACTTAAATAAAATTAGTGGTATACACGCTTTATTTAAGAGAGTAATATTAATATTTTAACTATAAAATACCTTATTTTTTGTCCCTTAATTAATTTTTATTGCATGTCTAAACAATTTATATTGTGGAATTGAGGTAGTAATAACTTGTAAAATTTTCGTTTATTTCTTTGCAATTTTAGTCAGTTAATTAATAAAAATCATTTTCATGTTTTTCATGAATTAATTATGTAAAGAATATAAAATATATGATGCAGGGAGAAGAAAACCCCTTTGGATTTTGATAAGCTAGATGACATTATGCACCAGCTCAAGGGAAGCAGCTCTAGGTAAATTCCTATTTTTTTGTCACAAAAATATAAAGTTTAAAATAAAATAAAATTGAAGGTTCAGATTTTTTTGTAGCGAACATGTTACGTAAAATATGTGTTAATCAGAAGAGAACACATATTAAATAGAATGTAACACGTGTCTAGATAAAAGTATACAACACATGTAAAAAAATGTTCAGTATATACTAAATTTTTTGTGTTCTTCACTATAGCGGCTTTCTACTTTACAAAGAATATCTTTAATTCTTCCAGAAGTCATCATCTGTCCTTCTCCAGAGATTCCATGCAATTCCTACCCGAAAAAAAAATATTTATACACATATATGGCAACCCTTCACCACCAGATGGCATATAAAGTCCAAAATCATGCCTTCGAGCTTCCACTACCTCCCCAATTACAAAATGGTGATTCCATATTCCTTTCAGTAGACTCTCCTCAGACCAGGGACGAAGCCAGGAATTTGGTATTGGGGGGCGAAACTGATAAAATTCTTGGGGGTAATAAAAAAGGCAAAAAAATATTCTTGGGGGGCGAAACTGATAAAATTTTCTAAATTTTTTCAAAATACACATAAAATTTCGATAAATAGTAGTATTTTTAAAAATCTTGGGGAGCGCCGGCTCCCCGGCCCCCCTATCTTCGCCCATGCCTCAGACCCCTCACTGTACTTTTGTTCCCAGACAAGCAAAGAATGGAATAACTCATCTCTTAACCGATTTACCAAATACAAACAATTTGAGTTTAACCATACTTTTTTTTATTATAGAAAAAACATAAATAAACATTAAAGTTTTATATATTCTTAAAAAAAAAGTACATTTTATAAATATTCTAGACATTTCACAGTATAATTGTTAAAATTACGTAAATGCCCCCATTTATATAATGTTTCGGTTGCATGCAGCATTGGTGCCAAAAAGGTGAAGAAGGAATGCACTCAGTTCCAGTACTACTGCAAATCACGCAATGCTGAAGGGTATAATTTTCAATCCAACAATTAATAATTATACTCTCACGGGAATAATTATTATGTATTTTATCCATCTTAAATTAAAAATACAATTTTTTTATACAAAAATGAATAGGAAAGTAAAGGTTCATTTTAGAAAGAGAGATTAAAAATTAGTGGAAGAAAACTAATTATAAGTGCTTTCAAATTTCATTTTGCATGTACGTAACATATATTAGTTTGATTTGCATGATATTGCAGATGCTTTAGGACCTTTCAACAAGTGAAGCAAGAGTATTCAACTCTAAAGACCAAACTTGAGAATTATTTTCAATTATGAAAGCAGATCAAGAGGTATATATATATATATATAAAGAGAAGCATATTACTCCCTCAATTCTATAATATAAGTCATTTATGACATTTAATAAAAATTAAGGAAATAAAAAGTAATGTGTTTTTTTTAGTCAAAATATCAATATTAGTCATTTAAATATGATTTGTATACCACTAATTTTATTTAAGAGAATAATATTGATATTTTGATTTAAAAAATATTTTATTTTTTGTTTCTTTAAGTTTCATTACATATTCTAAACGATTCATACTATGGAATGAAAAAGTGGAATGAGAGAAGCATATTAGGAGTACTACTGGCTTAAATACCAGATTATTGTACCGTTTTAAGATAGAAGCAATATTACGGAGAATATATATTATAATAATATGTTTCCAACTTTCCAAGTCCTTGGTAAATATTTTCATATATAACTACTAATATGGATTAAAAAATGCACTCCCGGCATGTCCTAACTTTGCACCAGAAAACTTCTTTTTAATCCTAATTCAGTAAAAATATACATTAAATGAGGTCTTAGATTCGATTTTCATCAAACACATGTTCATACACTTGTCCTATTCTCTACCTTCCCAAAACTTATTCTTAAAAAAGAAAAAAAGAAACAAAAACCTTATGTCAAATAGAATGTCCATGTTTGAAGTAACACAAAAATATAAGAAAACATTAGGCTAAAAGGGTAATTTTCAAAAGGAAAAAGAATCCGAGCATCAAATTCGACACATCCGAATTCAGTCCGATTAGTAATTTGATAACTGAATAGGATAAAGCTTTTTTTACGAGTCAATTCAACTAATATCACGTACATACTCAACATTTTCAGAAACGACGAATTTTTTATAATATTTCCTTATAAATATTGTATTTTGTCTCCATCTCTTAAAAAATTTTAGTAAAAAATTCTCCCCAAATGATAAACTTCTGGGTACATATCCGTCGATAAGAAAAAAGTATCACCAATTTTAATACTAATATTACATTTTGATGATGACATAATATTAATAAGGATCCAAGGACAAGTCCATGCTCAAGGGAAAAAGTAAAGTGCGACCCAAAGAGAATCTCTATGATGTCTGTTGCAAGGACCATTTTGAATGGCAAAATATCATCGGTACCTATTACCTATTCTATGTCCTGTTTTCTTCTGTTACACGAATTGATACTTGACATATGTTCAATTTTTTTCTACAAATTCTACTACATTTTTTAGGTTAAATTTTTTAATAATATAATTCAATTTCTTATTATTAAAAACAGAGAATGAGAATAGAAAATTCCTAGCCATTTTGAATTGAAATAAATATGCACGGTATCCAAATTATTCGCTAAGGACCACTTGGACACAAATCCAGATCTTCTAGTATAAAAAAATTGTAATTGCTTCTCATAACATCGATAAGGGATTTACGTGTAGATATTTTGATCAATTTACATTTTCCCATTAAGATTCTAGGGACAAGAAGGGGTTTTTTTTTTTTGAAGCTCGATTGTGCGGTTGTCCCATATAAAGGAGAGAATATTGTCTCAGACGAGGAGAAGATAGAGGAGAAGATAGTCCTAGAAAGGGAGATTAAAGTTTTCCGCACGCAGGTTGAGGGTATTGAACCCACGACCGTCGTGGGCAAGTGCCTGCCCCACTGGATTAGGACACCTTTTGATGACAAGAAGGGTTAAAACATGCTCTCCTTATGATGTATTGTAAACAAGGACGAAGTCAGAAATTTGGCGTTGAGGGCAAAATTTCAACAGTATGTCGAACTACATAAAAAACGGCAAAAAAGAATTATTGGGGACAAAACTGATAAAATATTCTGAACTAAATATAAAATTTATTATACCTAATAGTAATTTTAAAAATCTCCGCTTTATAATATAATATAATAATATAAGTTATTTATGATATAATTTTACTTATCCATATCTTCCAAAAAAAAAACGCCTTTATAGATTTTCCCAAACTTAATTCATATTCTCAAGATTCATTATAAATGCAAGTTAAAAGTAGTAAGGTACCCCTACACATGAGAGGTGTTTGGTGCCAGTTCCATTTGATTTCAAATCACAAAAAAAAAAAACCCGAGTCTTGGACAAGGACAAAATGATTGCAACTCATGCCGGGTTATACCTTCATTTTATAATATAAGTCGGTTAGAATATTTAACGAAAATTTTAAAAACAAAAAACAATGTGTTTTTAATCAAAATATTAATATTACTCTTTTAAATATGATATGTATATCACTAGTTCTATTTAAGAGAGTAACATTGATATTTTGACTAACAAAGTACCAACTTTTGCGTACTTAATTTTCATTACATGTCCTAAATGACTTATATTATTAAGCGAAATGATTAAGAGCTAAGGAGATTTTGGCTATAATTGGTTAAGTGGAGATGAAATGACCTTTGTACCCTTTTGTGGAATTGATGGCCAAGTGGGTAAGGCTATCTTCACTTGGGGCTTAAGTCCCAAGTTCGATTCATGGGGCAATAATTCTCCTCCTCTGGTGAGGCTTAAAAAACCTACCCAAAAAAAAAGGAAAATAAAGAATGAAGTGGAAAATTATGTTGACATGACAATTTGGGTGGGGTATGATGTAGACCACAGGCAATGATGAAAATTTGACTTGAGTATCTTTGGAAATAAGAAATGGTCAGCTTTGATGTGATGGTGACGGGTATGCAGTGATTGTAGTGTATAAACTATATTTTGTCCAAATTTTTTTAGCTAAGTCGCAAAAATGGCCAGAATAGTGTCTAAAAATCTTATGGGTAATTCTTACTCAATTTTTTGTTCTGGGAAAATTTTTTGGTTTAAATTAATGCATTCATGTTGCCAGAATATTCACGAAAGGGTAGTTTTTACGCAAGTTTATGTTATGGGAAACAAATTGTTGGGTTAAATTCATTCATTTATTTATACATATTAATGAAGAACCACAATGTTCGACTTAAGTTTGAGCCCGATATTTCTTCAATTCTCGAACTAGTTTCTATGGGAATTCAATCAACGCAACACTAAGGGAGGTTAATTAACAATGGAGGCTGAAACACCATGACTAGAGAAACAGTTTAGTTGATACAGATAGCTTCGAAGGAATGACAAGGTATCTATCAATCCAGGAATCCAATGGAGCTGATTCCAATTGCATATTAAAGATAAGAGGCAGATCTACAACTTTCATGAAGATCACGAGATCAGATTCTGCCTTCTTAATATCCGAAATTGGAATCAGCTCTATTGGATTCCTGGATTGATAGATATGACGTTTTTACCAAACTGTTGCAAAGTTGTCCAATCCCTTATCACATATTGGCAGAAAATGCAGGAAAAAATCTTATGCAAGTTTATTTTAAATTCATTCAGTTTATTAATAATCTTTAAATTATTTCTGATTCATTTCATTCCTCCTGTGACAGACAATGATCTTAGTGTTTTTTTTGTTTCAAGATTGAGTTTTGCATGTTAGTAAGAAACATGAAATAAAACAAGAACCAGAGGGAACAATTTTAATTAAGATCATTTCATTAAAAAAAAAAGACAAAATACAGATGCTAGTTAAAAACATTAAGAAAAAAAAACCTGATGAGACTTGGAAAAAAAAAGGGAAGACCAGAAAAAAAAATTTACAGACACGGGAAGAAAAACAAAAGGATATTAAACAAAAAAAACATGAACAAAAACATAAACAAACAACCCAGAAAAACCCAACACCATTGATTTCAAATGGTCCACACCCAACCCTCGTCGCGCTGCAATACTCTTGGTGAATGGGAATATTAGAAATGTGAAATTCATCAACCTCGCCGGGGTAGTGTGGAAACCCAATAGTGTACCTCCTCGCCCTCTGATTAAAAGTGATTACGCTACCGGACCACCAACCGTCCTTCCAGTAAACATCTACGTCATCACCCATTGGCCACCCCCTTCATGGTTGGTGGCAGAGGCCGGAGAAACCTTTGCTTTACCACCTCTAAAAGCTGGGTACTCTTGGACACATTGTGCAGGGTATTATACTGGACCAAAAATCTATTACCCTCAATGGGGTAAATGATTTTGGCTGCGTAATATGATCCCAAGAACTTCAACTCGTATCCCCTAACTTCAACTTTATCACCGATTTGAAAATCGGGAAGTTCAACACCCCTCACCATATTTTTAGAATTTTGAGTAATTAAAGTATTTCAAAACTCAAATAAAAACAGAAAATTTATGATAAGTAACCGTGTGTATTTGAGCCCTTTTATAGGAGATGAAGAGATGTATGTGGTGGAAATTCTGAACATAGAAGGTGAAGAGGTGTATGGGGGGTTGGGTTCTTTTAATGGCGGTGACGTTTGAGTTTTTACCCAATCCAAGGAACCCTAATACTCTATATTGATCCCTAACACACGGCACCCCACCTTAATTACGCCTTAATATCAAGAAAATTAATTGATGGCAGAAGAACTAGAAATGAAGAAGTATTCTGCAAAGGAAGAATAACGTATTTGAATTGCCTAGGAAGAAAGGAATTTCAAGTGAAGGAAAATTGTAAGGAAGATGGAAAGCTGGGTGTGTGGTAGTAGGAATATGTAGGTATATAGCATCATATAAAGTTGATTCACGAGTGCACGGTACACGTTCAAACCGTTTGATCTATATTCCAACACCTCAAATTAATTGAATTTAAAAATATATCATGATTGTTAATGAGATCATAATGATCTTAACCGTCCGCATAAAGATTCATCGGCCAACATTAATTGTGAATGTTGCGGAACATTAATTGGGTCGCACTATAGCCCTGGTGAAAAAAGTCGCAAATTGGTAATAATTTTACTCCGTTAGATTGGTTTAAATGGACGGTTGATATTTAGCACTAGGGTATTTCGGGATCTATGACGTGGCAAAATTAACTTGTTTATTTTTGTTACCCTAAGTACTCGTTCTTCACACTATTTGCAAACCTTAGGTCCATTTACCTTGGAAAATTGCCAGAAAAGGTATTACAAATAATTTACCATCTAGTACCTCAATTTTTAAATATACAAAATGCTGGTTGTTTCTTTTATTATGGTAATTTGCATAGGGACCCTTATATTTATTTTTAAATAAAGATTTCACCACACATATTATGATTGTACATAGATATTGTAGTGGATCATGAATCTAAAAGCTTAGGTACTACATTCAATTTGTTAAACAGTCGTATATATTCGCTTAGTTATCGCTCTAACAAGCATTCGTCTTATAATATTGTCACATACAAGAACATTAGGTATTACATTCAATTTGTTATACAGTCGTATATATATTTTTTATTATTGCTCTAACAAGTATGAATAGTAAACAGCTAAATTATTTAATATTGTGCCAATTTAAATTAATATATAATTTAATTTTACAAGTTATATTAACAATTATATTCTTGTGTTTCCCTACAATAATATTTTTTTTTTATGAACAATAAACAATTTAATTATTTAATATTGTGTTAAAAATGTATTTCATAAATAAATATATATTGCATTAACTTATAATTAATAAAACAAATATTGCATTAACTAAAAAAAGATTAAAAAATAAATTTTAATATTGCAGATGAAAATAAGAAATCAAAATAAGAAGAGAATCGAACCCGAGTCCTACCAAAAAATTCGGGCCAATGATTAGACTGACACTGAAATGGTAGAAAGCACAGAGCATGACACCGGAAAAAATTGGAGAAACATTTTTGTCCAAAAGCGAAGTCGAATTCGTTTTGGGGCGAAGCGAAGTGGCACTTACGTTTTGGACACGTGGCATCGCGGCAGGGGTGACATGGCGACCTGATCGTTTTCACAAGAAAACGGAAGTCCCACGTCCGTTTTCACAAGAAACCCTAGACAAACCCGTGAACTTGAAAACGGAAGTCCCACTTCCGTTTTCGGGTGACAGACCCTCGCAGTGTCCAGAATTTTCTCACTTTTCCTTTTTTGACCATGGACTGAAATTTGGGGACGGAAATTCAAATTCCGTCCTCAAATGCCAGGGTTTTATCCCCGGGAATGTGAAAACCTGTCAACTCTCCACCCAAATCTCTATAAATAACACCCAACCTAAACTCATTTTCTCACCAAAAAACATCATCTTTCCCCATAAAATCCTTCATCTAATACCCTAATTTAGCCTCATAATGAATAGCAAAATGGATCCCGCCCTTGAAGAGTATTTCAGGCACCAATTTAGAATTGGTGTCGGGAATCAAATCGATTCACCAAAAATGGTAGTATTTACTTTTGTAATATGTAAGTTTTTTTTTTTTTTTATATAATATGCGATTAGATATGCAATTAATGTTGTTTTTTCCAGCGCCTTCCCTCAAAAAACACAAATTGGTTGGACGGAAATAGGATCGGGTTAACAAGTTCAGTTTATCTGAAGGACGACTTTGGTAATCAATGGTGCGTACAGGTAACCAAATTAGATGATAGGTACTACCTAAACGGAGGACTGCAACAATTTTTGCGTGAAAACAATCTTCGTCCCACGGATACAGTTCACTTTATCCCATCTCCAATGAATGTATTAGATGTTTCTTTCAAGGGAGGGCGTGGGATCGGTTTTTTCATGTACTGTGGCGAATTATCTTATCCCTCCTACGGGGCTTTTTTTCGACAGAGTTTTCAAATTGACATTGAAAGAATCCATTCAACATTTTCTAAACCGGTAAGCTTTTTAATTTACCAATTTTTGTATGTAATTCGTTCAACGTTCAGGTATTGGTTTTAATGATGTTTCCCGTGTACAGTGGATATGCAGACAGTACATGCAATGGCGTGTTAGAATGCGGCTTGGAATCCCGGAAGTACTACACATGCGTAACCTTCACGGGAACATGTTTACACTCCCGGTGATTAGAGACGAAGGGGGTGATGATTATTATTTTTTCGGGTGGGAGGATTTTGTAGTGTTTTCAAGGTTACAAATCGGTAACCATGTACAAATTCATCCCGCACCGGACGATATCCTTGATTATAGGGCCGGGAATGATGATTTTGCCAATTTATTACGCTGTCTCTGATAACAACTCTATGTAATGGTTGCAATTATTTGATATGCAATGAAAATTTAATTAAAATTATTACAAATTATTGAAATTTAAAGAATTGATAAATAAAGATTTCTACAATATTACAAATTATTGCAATTTAAAGAATTGATGAATAAAGAATTCTACAATTTTACAAATTATTGCAATTTAAAGAATTGATAAATAAATAAATGTACAATGTTACAAATTAATGGAATTTAAAGAATTGATAAATAAAGAATTCTACAAAATTACAAAGTATATAAATTTAATTACAATTGCTAGTCTTGTGTTTCCTTGTTAAGGCTAGCTAACATGGGGCAAGTATCTAGGTTGTGACCGGGTTTTGTTTGCAGATGGCTGCACTTTTTTCGCTCTTTGAGTTCCCCCTGTTCTCCGTGTCCATTGGCATTTGAAATCTCCGCCTTTGAGTACGACTCCACTGCGTACCTTTCATGTTAGGGAGGGTGATAGGTCATATCAAAAAGGGAGGGGGTCTCCAATGAATTGGATCTAATACGAGGGTATAAGATTGACTTGTACGTATTTATATAAAACTCTAGAGAATAGACTGGGTGGATGTACTTAGAAGCATCCTCCATGATCGATTTGGATACAGCAATGACATGCGAGCATGGAGTAGAATAAGTAGACCATTTGTCACAGTTACACGTAAGAGCTACTAAGTTGACAGTGTAAGTCTTGCCACCTTTGCCAGGTGCTAGATGTGGGGACATGACCTTATAGATACCTTGGTCTTGTGTCGTTGAACACTCAAAGTAGCAGCTTTTTTCTCGTACGCGAAATACTGATCCCAGATTCTCTTTAGGAAAGGTGTTTTACAACCGTTTGCGTCTTCCCTATAACGGTCAAAATAATGTACAAGTTTGAAAAAAATAATCTCAACAAGAGCTTTTAAAGGCAGCGCTCTACACATTTTCAAAACCCCGTTTAACGACTCGGACATGTTAGTAGTCATGCACCCGAAGCGCTTTCCCCCATCGTATGCAACAGTCCACAACTCTTTGGGATTTTGCATCAACCAGTTAAATGCGTCAACATTCCTTTCTTTGATACGGTCAAGGAAAAAATCGCACTTACTTTTTTTCTTTTGGGTAGCAGCAATCCACATAAGATCTTTCAATTCTTTGTTTTTGGCATGAGTGTGGAAATTTGACCTGTAATGCCTTAGGCAATACCGGTGCACCGCCATTGGTGGTTGCCATCCCGGAACGCTAGCCACGACACTTAGTATTCCGGGATGACGATCGCTAATGAGGCAAACTTCTAAGTCTTTCACTACATGGACCCGTAAGTGGTTAAGGAACCACGACCAAGTGGAGGATGCCTCAGATTCGACCACAGCAAAAGCAAGGGGTAAAATTTGGTTGTTTGCATCTAGTGTGCTGGCAGCCAAAAGCACACCTTTATAATTCCCCCTAAGATTTGTTCCGTCAATAGAAATAATTGGCCGGCACCAATTGTACCCGTCAACTAAAGGTTTAAAGGTCCAAAACAATGACTTGAACACCCTAGGGCCGTTAGCATGCACTTGGGGATGGTTAAGAAATTTGATAGTAGCGCCCGAATTAGAATCGTTTATTGCCCGCATGTACTGTGGCAGTACCTGGAAAGTTGATTTCCAAGTACCAAAAAGAGTTTCTATAGCAAATCTGCGGGCATACCAAGCTTTCCGATAGGTGCAGGCCAAACTCATAGTACTTTTACATGTGGCCCTAATCAATTTAACAGAAACTTCAGGGTCAGCCTATACAAGGTATAGAATTTTTACCCCGATATAGCTGGACGACATGTTGCGTTTTTTGTTTTCGTCCATCAAGCAGTAGTGGCCCTCATTTAGCTTGGTTACCTTCCGCGTTCCATCAACCCTGCTATGGTTAACGTGAATGTACCAACTGCATCGGCTCTTTTCCGTTGAGTTTCTGCAAACCCCGCTGAACCACTGTTTGTTGCTCCTTTCTCTTTTCCACTCCCTCAACGCCACATTGTCATGCCATTGCCTCCCTTTTGTCCTTGAACTTCATGTCCAAACACAATTCGGGAAAATCGGCATTCCATAACTTAATTTTCTTTCCCCTGTATGTTAGTTCCGGAATAGGTTCCATGGAACCCATATCATTCCAACATGAAAAGTTATGATAGTTACCGCATGATGACAGAGGAAATTCCGGGACAGCTGGGACAACGTTTGAGGTAGTTGGTTCAGGCTCTTTGGCGGTTTGTTGTTGGATTTCGGCGTTTTCTTCTACAATTCCTTCTTCTACGCCTTCATCGACCCCGTCGTCCTCGTGGTCTCCAGCACTATCGTCTCCGTAGTTGTCTTCCGTTTCTGCTACACCGTCAATGTCAGATACTGGACCCAATGAATCCATTACCGGTATATCATTAACAGGTTCGGAAGTTGAAGTTGGGGGCATGGACGGTGTGGGATTTGACTCCGAAAAATATGATTCCAGAACATACTGTGAATGTGGGGTAAATGCAGTTGTCGGGATTACAAAACTATCGGCATGTCGGTCGTGCGGTTGTACCAAAGCACCAACATGAATCCCTTGTAGTTTGAAATCCGTTTGTATTCCCCACAAATTATCAAGATCTTCATCGTCGTTCATATGAACAACATCGTACACGACCATGTTGTACGACATCATGAAAAACGGACGAATAATTATAAGACTAACACTGACAGCCGAAAAATCAATTCCTTTGCGCCAACATATCCGGTGGCACAATTCTCTGTACGAAAGTTTGTTAATCACTTCCATGGTCTTTTCGCTTGGGTCTTGGAATCGGGGGAAAGCCCCATTCTCATAAACTACATTGTGATTGAAATGGAGATACAATTTCATTGGGCATTCTAGAGCCATTTTAATTGTAGGAGAGATATAGGAACTTGAGGTTAGGAGAATTATAGAGGAGAAATATAGAGGAAATTTTGATGGTTGTGGTGAGAAATGGGTTTGAAGTATTGTAGGGATATATAGAGATTGGGGGATGGTGCTCTCTTGGCAGAAACCTGGCCAAATAATCCACCAGCAGGCAAAAAACACACTGTCGGACTTCCGTTTTCACTTGAAATCGGAAGTCCCACTTCCGTTTTTGATGGGCAATGTATTTTTTGCCTGCTTGTGGATTATTGGGCCACGTTTTTGTCGGTGGACTCGGGTGAAAGCAGAATTTTACCCATCACGCATTATCCCAACTTTTTAACAATCAAATATTCACCAATAATTAGCTTTATTTTTATTTAAGTTGGAAAATAAAAAATTACAATGCAAATAAAAAAACAACAATGTTACAAAAACCCTATTTCTTTCGAAATTTGGGCGCACTTCTTTCCCAAACAAAAGAGTTGATGGACGATGCTTCCGGCATGGGGTAGTCTGCGGGAGCCTCTAGGGTAACCTCATCATGCGGTGATAAAAAATGAACGGTTTCGTCAACGTTTTCTGGACCTTCAAACCCAAAAATATAACAGAGAAGTTCATACCATAATTCACCTTCCCTCCAGTATCGATTGGCACTAGGATGAGCCTAATACAATTGGAAGAAACATGATTGTAAGTTATTAACAAAGATATTTTAATATTTTTCTGAAAAAACGGGTAACTTACTGCAACATATTCCGTCCACTGTGGTTCAAAACCACTCACATCAACAGTGTTGGTGGAACCGTCGTACGTGCACCACTGTTGCTGCCAAAGTCCAGAGAAATCCCAAAAACGCCTCCGTAGTCTCGCAATCCCTGCATCGATCATCTCCGTTGTGAAAAAACCGTCGGTTACGGAGTTCATGGCGTAAACAATTTCATTATACAAATCGGACCAACTCTTTTCAATGTTTAGCCCTTTGCAATCAAAATCGTAAAGAATTTCTACCAAAGCCTGTTCATAATCTCCAGACCACTCTCTGGAAAAATCAACATCCCTAAATTTGTTACCCATTTCCTTCCGAAAAAATACTGGAAAGCTTGTCATTTTCAACAATTTTGTTTAAAGAGTGGAAGAAATTATTAAAGATAACAGAGGAAGCAAGTTTTGAAAGTTGTGGGGAGGTTATTTATAGATTACATTAATGATTATTTTAATTGGACAAGTCTCTGGAAAAACTCGAAAGGGTGAACAAAAATACCGAAATTGCTAATTCATCACAATAATTCACCACAATCATGCATGGTCAAAAAAGCAAAAGCTAGAAAAGACTGGACGTTACGTGGGTCTGACACCCGAAAACAGAAGTGGGACTTCCGTTTTCAAGTTCACGGGTCTGTCTAGAGTTTTCTAGGGTTTCAAGTTCACGGGTTTGCTAGCTAGGGTTTCTTGTGCCCACTTCCGTTTTCACTGGGCTGCCATGTCACCCCACGCGCGCGATGCCACGTGTCCAAAACGTAAGTGCCACTTCCGTTCTCGCCCAAAACGGAATTTCAACTTCCGTTTTGGACAAAAATGTTTCTCCAATTTTTTCCGGTGTCATGCTCTGTGCTTTCTACCATTTCAGTGTCAGTCTAATCATTGGCCCAAAAAATTCTAATCCCTAAACTGAGGTACCAAGCCAGCCTTACTGTAAAACACAAGGAGGGGGGGTGAATTGGGTTTTAATCGATCTTGGGAACTATTTCGAATCTTTTCAATGCTAGTGAGAGTTTGAACAAGATGAACAAAAGCTAAAGAAAAACCCAACAACAAGACAAAGGATTTAGAGTGGTTCGATTCACTCAGAATCTACATCCACTACCTTGAGCCGCACCCAAGGATTTTAACAACTTTACTAAGAAGATCTTTTTACACTTGTGGCTAACTCACTAAGAGTTTTACAATACAAACTCACTAAGAGTCAATTGCCCACACTAAGTAGGACTTATCAAATTGCCCACACAAAGTAGGACTTTTACAACAATAACCCAATCACTTAGAAAAGGAATTAAGAATGTTTAAAGAACAAGGTTGTTCACTCTTCTAGGTGAAAGATAGATACCTTTTAAGTACAAGAAGAATCCTCTCTTAGAACATATGAATTCCACTCTTTGTCTTGCTTTTTGAAATAACACCTTTGAATGATTTAGATCATGGAAAATAAGTGTTTTTGCTTTGAAGGTGTTTAGACTTGATAAGAAATCAATGAAACTTTGATGTGCAAGCCTTAGAGTCATTCTCTAGCTTTGGAGTATTTATACATTTCAAAATAGGCTGA
Organism: Vinca minor; assembly: GCA_026122235.1. NCBI lineage: Eukaryota > Viridiplantae > Streptophyta > Magnoliopsida > Gentianales > Apocynaceae > Vinca > Vinca minor. The sequence continues at coordinate 5,880,857 of JAOCZM010000161.1, read as the reverse complement.
AAAACGACTCTTTAACGGTCAAATAACGGCTAGTTCTCGCAGAGCTCGGTTGACCGTTCACAGACCTCGGATGACCGAACCATAGTTCGGTTGAGCCAAACCTAGGTCAGTCGACCGACCAGACCCTTAGGTCGACCGAGGCTAGATGTTTCAACTCTCTGTTTCTCTTCGGTTGATCCGAGGAAAGCTCGGATGATCCGACCTTCTGAGCTTTGAGAGTTGTTGATTTTTCACACGTTTTGAAATCTATTGAAGTCTAAAAGGTTTTCTCAATATGTAACAAGTAAGAGCATTTAGAAAACCATTTTAAAAGACTTATACTTTGAAATCAAAGGCTTTTGAAATACGAACACATGTAAGGATCATTTTGAAACTTAGCCTTTTGAAAACGTGTTTATGAAAACATGCAAGACTTGAGTGTAGAACTTATGTTCATGAGAGCATTGGTTAGAGCTTATAAGATAACGACTTATAATGACAAAGCTAATCTAACCAAACCTAAGTCTTCAATCTTCAATCTCGATGAGATATGCCTTCAAGTATAACTTTGAATCTTGATCATGGCTTGATTGAAGTACTTAGAGCTTCCATTATGAGTTCCGATATTCTATCACAAAGATATAAAACATTAGACACAACATCAAGTGTTTGTCCATTATCAAAAACCGAGTTCGTTCGCCCTTAGGGCTTACAATCTCCCCCTTTTGATTATGGCAAACTTTGATGCAATTAGATAGAATATGGTTAATTTAAGTGCAAGGAATCATGGCAAAAAGACAAAGATCAAATAAGAACAATGACTAGTGCTTAAAAGATAAAACCAAGAAGACAAAAGCACTAGAATGATAATCTTCTATTTGCCATAGCATCTAGGGACTCTTAGAAGAGCCCTATTTCCCAACCATCCTCCTTTCCTCCTTCCATCCATAATATGTAGCTTTCTTGTGTGTAATATACATACCTTAGTATACACAAGAAACTAACTTACCATTTTCATCAATGTTGATGTGAGTGCTAAGGATCCTATTATAAAGAACATGCTCACACAAACATTAGAACTATCAATGTTTTGTTATCATCAAAACAACATAGGATATTTTGCCCTTCGGGCTAACACTTACCAATTGCCATAGTTTGTTGGTAAAACGGTAGAAATTATATATGGTGCTTATAATTGATGAAGGTTCCAAGAAAAATTGCGGAACTCGAGAATTTGACTTGTGAGTTTCAAGGAAATGATGTTGCCTCCGCCGTAATCATGCATACTCTAAGGTTCTATAGACTGAAAGTTGTAGGTGTAATGATGGCGGTGTCAAATCCTTCCCCAAATTTCTCTCTTGAGAACCCAAAATCACATCCCATCCCTGGGAGATTTCATCCCTAAATCAAAATCTCCTCCAAAATTTTCCACTAGAACACAAAACCAAACAGTAATACACTAACACTAGATCAGTACTTCATCTTCTTCACCAAAACAGAACCGTGATTTTCTTCCATCACTGACACTGGTTCCCGACCGGCGCCAGAGAATAGATTTGAACTCAATTAAAAAATCCTTTTAAACCCTTCCACCTTCAAAATAAAATCAATCCACACATCACACCTTTTTTTATTGAATTTGTACAGTACAATTTTACACCCTATATATATGATTTCATCTTCAATGTCTAAAAGAAGAGAGCTAAATCACTGCCAACAAGAAAAGATTTGCAGTGCTTAAGAAGAAGGAAAAAAAAATGTCTACATCTGGAAAGAGATCCAGGTCTCCAGCAGAAATTTCGGCGAGTGAACAAACGCCTCCAACTTTACCGGTCAGTGAACCATCCAGCGCCAAATGTCCCAACCATTGCTATGGTTGAAGAAGCCTTATGCAAACGTGAGTTACGTTTGAGTTTTGGTCTCCTCGTTACACAGTTTGGTTTTGAAAACATCTCTGGTCTTGCATGAATAGAGACCCTACACTTATTATGGTCCACACCATCCTTGACGGAATTGAGGGGCAGCCAAAGTTGGTTGTGCCCTAGCAACTCTCAAGCAGGTTGGATGGAAGGGCCTTACCAGGAAGATTTATGCGGGTGGGAGAGCCGGCCAGAACCAAGCCTTTTCCTGTCGGACCTTCAACAGTCACCCCTCATCAGGATTCCTTCACCACTCTTCCCCGTTCCCGAGCATTTGGAAATTTGCCCAACAGTCCCTCTATAATGGCATCTCCCTCACCAGGTTCTTCCTTAAATCCCAACCCCCCAGCGGTTCGAAGCCGTTTCCCAAATCCCCGAACACAAACCCGAAATTTTGCTGCCCTTCTTGGATGGTCGCCTTTGAACCCAATTACTTGTGATTCGGACTCGGGTACAGACAACATGGGTACGGTGTTATCACTTGGGAGGCCATCTTCCTCGTCCTCGGGTTATGATACTGGGGGCGAGGACCACTGGTAAGGTCAGAAGGGGAGTGGTTCTGCTAGCGGTGCGGTGAATGTGTGCTTAAATTTATAGATATATTATTTGTGGTTGGGGGTTCTGAAGCCGGCTCTGAATTGTTTTGGATGTTTGCTGCTTGGTTGTTTGTTTTGGGGAAGAATGTTGAAGTGTTTTGGGGAAGATTTTTTGCCTTTTGCTGCTTGGCTTGGCATTAATGAAAAACCTGGTGAAGTTTTTTACCACTGGGTTCTTTGGAGATGTTGAGTCCTTTGGTTTTGTTAACGACTATTGTGTATGTTGGTTAGTAATTAGCTCCCGTTTAACAGTCCTAAATGTAAGGAAAATTTCTTTTGTTTTTTTTTGGTTTAAATTGCTTAATGTCTTGTAGTTTTCAGTTTAATGTGATAATGTTATGTTTGGTTTGGCTAATGTAATTTAGTAATCTATATTTCAAAAATATTTTGTCAAGTAATATACTGTCCTTGTGTAAATTTTGCTATTAATTATTTAATTTTGTTGTTAATCATTCCAATAAGTAATCTTGTTTTGGCTAAAGTGTTGAGCTCTTAAACGTTTCCATTCAGCTAATTGCTATCAACAGAAAAGGAAAAATATAGTTTTGCATCCTAAATTTAAACATAAAATTTATGGTAAAAATATACAAACAACATAATGCTTTGAAAGGGAAAGGGGGATTGGTTTCTGGGCCTTTTTTACATTCAAGTAGTCTTTGATCATCATAATTATTTTTGGGCATTATCAATGGAGTAAGGGAATTTGAGAGGAAAGGCAATGATCATGACGATGATTTGAAAGGGAAAAGGGGAATGGTGGCCGTCAGAAAATGAGGGAATTGATAGTGAATTGTTTTTGTAAATGGATTAAAATTCCATGTTGGATTGATAGGTGGGGACATTCCCATATTTTATACTTTCTGTTACTCAAAATAATAGGAAATATAATAAATAAGTTAATAAAACTTTAAGGGTAAAGTAGTCATTTCGCATGTCCAATTTGGTAATTTAACCATTTTTTTTACGCCACGATGGGCGATTGCCCCACATTGGGGAGAGAGAACACCCTAGATAAGGTAGAATAAAGCTTACCGCACGCAGGCGAAGGGTATCGAACCCGGGACCTCTCGGTCACGGGCCGGCCAATACCCCACTGGGCTATTGGCCTCTTCGATTAATTTAACCAATTAATTGGCTAAATTTAAGCTCCCTAGCAATTCCCTATTATTAAATGGAGGGAGTAAAAATTATGACAACTCAGCACATTTCATATTCACGCAAGTCCTTGGTTGGCAACCAAACATTCCTAAAGTCGGATCTAGCAGCCTATTCCTTTTTCATTACTTTTGAAAGCCTTGACATTTTGGTTCATAATTTTAATTAGGAAAAGGTCAGCTGTCTTCTAGATAAATTATGAAATTTGTCGAACCTGTACATTATATTCCTAGAAAGGGGATCTAAATAATAAGCTAACAGAGCACAGCAATAACCAATGATTAAGAATGAGGAACTCTCCGGTATGAGTCATAAATTAGATGCAATATCCAGATCAAGCGAAAAGGGTAATAGGGGGAATGGAAGACCATTCCAATTAAGAAATTGCACACTGAAGATAATCAAGAGAAGAACAAAAGCCAGTACATATCTTTCAGAAAGAGATATTACAATAAAAACTAATTAATAAAATGAAAAATACACCAAGAAATAAATACCTTTAAGCATAATAAGTATTCAAAACATATTTAGGCAAAAGAAATTTGAATTCCATGACCGCAAAACCAACGCCTTTTTGTTTGAATTGCGTCCAAGGAAATCAATGAAAAAAATGACCTAAAGCGCACGCATATCTCACAAAATGAAGTCCGGCGGATGCCACATACCAATATACACTTGAAGCAAACTTGAGAGGCACACAGATTTAAGGAACAAAACCAATGTTCTTGAAGTACTCATGCTCAAGGGCATTCCTGGCAGTAATTCTTTTGCTGGGATCCACGCAGAGCATTTTCTGAAGGATGACAAAGACAGGATAAGCAATAGAGAAAACGATCACTTCACCATAACCTTTACAAGAATATATGTGCGTTGTGTATTAAAAAGAGGGTGAAGTGTGTTGAAGGGCGCAAACCAATGATATTTTATTTGCTAGTATAAACCCCGAAAGCTTATCAAGATATGTTATTAGAACGAATAACGCCCAAAAATTCACAAAGACATGAAATAGTTCCAACGAGTGAAAGCTAGCTTTATGCAGAATTATAGAAGCTATAATTAATGAACAATCCAAATCATTTTCTTTGGTGGAAATCCGTTGTGTCCAGAAATATAAAAACTTCTTATACAGAATGTGAACTTACACGAAGGAGATCAAGACCAGCTGCATCAAGATTGGGAACCACTGCAGCCAGATCCTTCAGATAGAAACCATTGTTTAAGTTTACTGGAGCAAACTAAAGCTATTGCACACAAATCAACAAAAAATGGGACAATTTTACAAATTAATATAATGATAAATAATGCATTATCTGATCACCTTTTGGGGCCATTTAGGAAACGCAGATTTAAAGTCTGGCAGGGAGGTCACTCCAGGCCATGTACCTTCATTTGGAGTACCCATGACTCTAACAAAGAAAAGGGAACAGGACAAATATCAGCAAGAACCCTTGAAATGCTAAAAAGCAATTACTGCAGCAGATAATTTATGATAACTATTAATAGAATATCCACACTTGATGTCAACATGGACTTTCAAACTAATAGGCAATTACATATTAAAAAGAATCTCAGATACTGCCACTTCCCATCTGGGGAAAAGTAAGGACAAAGAAAAGATGGCATGTTGATGATACGGATTTAAATTATATTCTACAGCTAAATAGCTTATTAAAAAGAATCTCAGTTATAAATTCTCTCCCCTTAACTCAACATGTTCAACCTCTCAGTAATAACAATTAAGAGCATGCCTGCCAATGTTTTACAGGGGAATTACAAATGATCCACTTCAGGTTCAAGATATCAGAAATAAGAAGGAAATTTTTTGTAGAGAAGTAACACCTGAAAATCTTAAAGAGTTCATCTATCTCAGAGTCCCCGGGAAACAATGGGCGCTGGTTTACCATCTCTGCAAATATGCAACCAACTGACCACACATCAACAGGAGTAGAATAGTGCCGGGATCCAAGTAGTATTTCTGGTGCTCTGTACCAGAGAGTGACCACCTGGAGAGCAGCAAATACTAAGGCTCAAATAGAACAGACAAGGCAGAAAGAGTACATGTTTCTTGCTAAAGTTTGTCCATTTTCAAGTGGAGATGTCAAGAACATAGAACATAAACAACAGCTTCGGACTTGGAATGCCCAGTACGACAGATTTTATGACTACACTAATTGCAACAAGAATTGACTAGCACAAAATGTATATAATTTTTCAGAAGGGGAAGTTGATCACAAGTTTCAGAAGTATGGCAACAAAACTATAAAAATAGAAAGTGAGCTTGTTAAACTCTTAAAAAAGTCTACAACTAGGGCATGTACCTCATGAGTACATCATTCATCACAAAGAGAAATTGAGCACAAGTTTCGTAAGTGTGGGTACGAAAACTATGAGAGTAGAAGCTGAGCTTTGTTAAACTCTCAGATAAACCTAAGAATCATGCACATACATTATGGTTATTAAACTAAAATGAACGTAGATAATTCATCAGGAGTGAGCAGAAGTTTTATAGGTGTGGCACAAGCACTATGATAATCGGAATTGAGCTTGTGAAAATCTTAGACACACCTAAGGATCATGCATGTACCTCATGGGTAAATGTCCTGACAGGAATCCCAAAGGCTCTGGCCAATCCAAAATCTGCAAGCTTCAGTGCATTGGTACGACGATCTATCAGCAAGTTCTGAGGTTTCAAATCTCTATGAAGAACCCTATGAGAATGACAGTATGCGATACCACGAAGAATTTGATAGAGAAACATCTGCAGAGATAGAATACGCAGCCCAGTAAGTCGATATTGAACTTAAATCACAAAGAATCTGACAGACTTTTTAATTTAAATGGTTTAGAATAAATAGTACTCTACAAAACTAAATTTCTTAATATTCATGCTCCTCGTAAATACACATTACATGTAATCGGACATTTAACATCACTCCCAAATTATCCCATAGGTATGGAACAGAAAGAGAAGTAAAATATCTTATTAAAAAATAGCCACGAGGCCCATGGCTTTGAAATCCATAACCGTTAAGCCACAACTTGAAAACAGAATCATACCTTGAAAGAGAAAGTGGTCACTCTTTCTGTTAAAAGAATCTTAGTTATATAAAGAACATGCACCAAAATCCTAAAGGCAGGAGGATGTTAATCACCTTTACAAGACGTGGATCCTTAGAGAACTCTGGACAGGAATCCATGTGTTTCTTCAGATCCAAGTCCAGATACTCAAATACCAGATATAATCTCTTCTCACTGTGCACCACATCCTGCAACCTGTCAGAATAGAACATTTAGCTAAATAAAAGTTCTGACCTGAAAGTACAACAACAACAACAATAGCATAACCCATTTAGTCCCCAATAATTGGGGGTATGGGCGGGGATGGACGGGATACAGACCTAACCTTTGTCAAACAAAGTGGCTGATCCCAGAATACCACTGAAACAGATGTATTGGAGACTAACCTAACCTTTGGCAACAAGTGCACAAAGTGGTTGCTCATAGAATACACATGTAACAATGGTCCCCTATGCCGTCGCGTTTTCTGACCTGAAAGTAGATGTATAAAAAAATTCGAACAAAAAAAATCTACAAAAGAAGACAAAAGTAGTCATATCTTCCGACGCATTGCCTCTATTATGAGTAGGAAACACTTCAATTTTGTTTTTCATCCCAGTAACATTGTAGTTTGATGTTTGAAGTCAGATTATAACTAAAAGGGACAGTACATCTCATATGAACATTAATTCTTCAGTAGAGATAAAATTCATATTTGACCATGTATCTTGTTATAATGGAATAAGCAGAAGACAAAGGGGGAAAAGGGAAAGTATCAAGCAGTCGCATAGCAAAATATTAAATAGTACTTACAACAGATGTTTCAGCACGAAATGTCATCCAGAATCAAAGTATACTTTCAAAATCGCAATATTAAGATCAAGATATGTATATGGAGTATCTAAAACCGCATATATGTACATAGATACAAATGCATAAATGCACTGCATTGGTTCATACACAACAAAGAATCAGATAACTGGATAATCATGACTTTGTAGATCTAAATTAAGTTCAATCGAACCAAAACAATTTACAGTCAAAAGACAACCAAAATAACATACAATTACACGAAAATGAAACATAAGGTTTTACCTGACAATGTTCCCATGCTGCATCTCTTTCAAGAGAGAGATTTCACGGATAGCAGTGCTAGGCACGCCTTCATCCTCCTGCTCCAGACGGATCTTTTTCAAAGCAATAGTTTCATTGGTGACCTTGTCACGAGCCTTGTAGACCACTCCGTACGTCCCTTCACCGATCTTCTCAACCTTCTCATACTGCATATTTTTCCGCAAAATCATCACGTTCCAATACAGAAGGACAATTATAACTGAGAAACAGGTAAATCAATTATTGCCAAAATTTTACCTGGTCCATCTAGCCTCCACTTTAAACAGAAAACCTGATAACAGAAAACAAAAACAGAAGGCATCAATTTCATTATTAGCATTCTGCATTCATAAACTAATTTAACATAGTTCAAAGTCTTGACCAAGTGCGAGTCACAACTCGACCGAGACAGCTCCGAACCAGTCGCCGCACCTAAAACAAAACGGCTACCACTTTACAGAAGAATGACTAAGGCAGGGGAAACTCAGGAAGAATCGCAGGAGTTTGGTGACTGAGTCAATAACTCATTTTCATTATTAGCATTCTGCACTCATAAACTAATTTATTCAAAGTCTTGGCCAAGTACAAGTCAACTGAGCCGAGACAACTACTGACCTGACCAGACCTCAGCCGCACCTAAGCGCCAGAAGCTCGGCACAAATTGCACGAGTTTGGTAACTGAGTCAACAATTTGTGACTCAACCGAGACATTCTGAGTCAAAGGAGAGTCTTCTAATCCATTAAAAAAATGAAAAAACATAAAACAGTAGACAATCTATGGTGAAAAAGCATAAATCGAAATGTGATCAGATTTCACAAAAATTTACAAGTACGAGTAGCAAAAATAAACTTCAATTCTCACACATTGTCCATCATCAAATCAACAAATAAATGATGAAAAAAAAACATATAAAAATCCTTCAAATACTAAAATCATAAGTTACAGCATAAAAAATCAAACAAAATTACATTATTTTATTACCGCTTGATTGACGGTTTTCTTCTTCCGGTGGTTGATGAGCCGGCGGTGAACAATGCGGCGGTGACCGACGATTGTTTCGTGAGTGAGAGGCAGCGGAGGCAGTGAAGTCCTAAGGCAGAGGACTTGGACTTGACAAGGTCAGTGCTGTGGGTGGGGTGGGGTGGGGGAGTTCTACTCAAGCCCAATCCATGGAATAAAATAGAAGAGGGTAAAGAAAGTGGTCCAAAGTTTATGATAAAGAGAAAGTAAAAGTTTACTGAAGTTTTGGGCCCAAAAGAAATAAAAGAGGCAACCCACATACATACCCGGTCCGACTACGGTGCGGAACATACGGTAATAGTGGAACGTCGATTCGATGATAGGATCAATCATTGGCCGAGATGAAGGGAGGAAGTGTATTTTGGGAATTTACAAAATTTAGAAAAATAAAAAAATTTGTTGAAAAGTTGTCGCTATTTTGCTTGTTCACGGTAATCGAGAAGAAAGTCTCATCATTACAGTCCCTTCACTTCAAAGGTCATCAACGCTCGCCTCACTCTTCTCTAATCTCCGGCCTCCTAATTGACATCTCTTTTGCTCTCATCTTCGACTAGAAAAGTGGTAACCCCGGTATGAGCCTTTTTAAAGTCATCTTACATCGCCTTTAAAAGTCATCTTCTTCCCCTTTTATAAAGAACTTACCATGACACTAAACTCCCAGATCCAATGCGTTATAACTTATAAAGTTTGTTGTAGAATTGAACTAAACAATTACAAAGCACAAAGATAAATATGGGGCAAAGATTGGCCAGCTATATAATTCAGGGTTTGGAGGGTTAGACTGAATTAAATGTGAATACGCCCACCAACAAGCTTCAAAATGGTTATGTGAGAATTACGACGTACAAGCCAAGTCTAAGGATGTTTCTAACGTTTAGTAATTTACTTACTCTTATTTATAATATATGATTTTTTTTTATCTTGATTTCCTTGTCAAATTTATTTATTTTCCCCAAAATTATCCCAATACAATGGGGGATATAGGGACGGGCCATCACCCCCAACCTTTTCTGAAACAAAAAGTTTTCTCCAGAGAAATTTTATTTTTTTGTAAAATTTCTTTATAAATATGGGCCCAATTTTTTTAAAGTTTTCATAATTAGCTCTCTAACTTGCATTGTCAATGTTAAAATATCACATAATTATTCGTAACTTTCATTTTTACGCAATTCGAAGAGTCTAGTTCCAATCCAAACCTGAATGGGACTCTATTCCTTGAGAGCATCTACAACGCTAGCAAGCTCCAAGAGGGTGTCTGGAGCACCTTTTGGTGACTCAAAATAACCATCACATTTTGAAGTGAAGCCTCACATATGCTCTGTCGCTAGCAACTCCTCAACACCTTTAAAAAGAGTAAAAAAAAATAGAGAATGACACACTTGGGACTAGGAACGAAGTCGGGTATTTGGCGTTGAGGTAAAACTGCAACAGTATAACGAATTACATATAAAAACTGCAAAAAAAAATGTTGGGGGAGGGTGTGAATTTGATAAAATATTCCAAACTACATATAAAATTTACTATATCTAATAGTATTTTTAGAAATCTCGGGAATTACTCCCACCCCGCTCCCTGTCTTCGTCCTTGCTTGGGATGGAAAAAAAGTTAATTGTTGAGGTGGTATTGCTTGGAAGTGTCTTCAAGAGGGTGTCTGGAGCACCTTTTGGTGACTCAAAATAACCATCACATTTTGAAGTGAAGCCTCACATATGCTCTGTCGCTAGCAACTCCTCAACACCTTTAAAAAGAGTAAAAAAAAATAGAGAATGACACACTTGGGATCAGGAACGAAGTCAGGTATTTAGCGTTGAGGTAAAACGCTATGACAGTATAACGAATTACATGTAAAAACTGCAAAAAAAAATGTTGGGGGAGGGTGTGAATTTGATAAAATATTCCAAACTACATATAAAATTTACTATATCTAATAGTATTTTTAGAAATCTCGGGAATTACTCCCACCCCGCTCCCTGTCTTCGTCCTTGCTTGGGATGGAAAAAAAGTTAATTGTTGAGGTGGTATTGCTTGGAAGTGTCTTCGCCGGACAGCCTCCACAGCAGGGCAACGAAACCAGGAATTTGGTGTTGGGGTGAAACTAATAAAAATTTTGGGGGACAATAAAAAAGGCAAAAAAAATTCTTGGGGAAGCGAAACTGATAAAATTTTCCAAATTTTTCCAAAATACACATAAAATTTCGATAAATAGTAGTACTTTTAAAATTTTCCCTGTCTTCGCCCATGCGGGCAATGGTCCTCAACGCATGGGTGACTGCGGGAGCTACGCTGTCGCTGACTAAAAGGGGTAGTGTTGCAAGCCACACCACTGTGGATGCTCTTACACCTAAATTTCTTAAATTTGTACACCTAAAAAAACATAAGCTTGATATTATAACTTATACTATATCTTACCACAAATACAAATACAAAAAAGGCAGTGCTGCAAAGATTTACAAAACCATGAAAGTTTCTTGGAAAATCTAAGGTTTCCAACAACCTGGAATCATCTACTCCTTAACTCTTTGCATAAGAACTTCATATGCATTGTCAATGCTAAAACATCGCGTAATCATTCGTAATATTGACCGAGGCCTTTGTAATTAGTCACAATGTTAAACGCTGCTGCATACAAAGCTCTCATCATTTGCATCCGCCACTTTCTTGGAGTTGCATTTGTAACTCGCGACATACTTTACACTTCCGAGAAGAGGGGCGAAATCGTTATCATTTCCCGCCTTTTTTGCACCCGAGGTTTCTAGTTGAGGCCTGCCGCCCTGAAGAATCTGCAGAATTTCTTTCATGGAAGGCCTACTAGTAGGTAATGTACTAGTGCATATGAGCCCAAGTTTGAACATGGATGTCATTTCTTCCAAGTAAGATTGCTCCTTGATTTCGTCATCTATAGCATCGGAAATTTGTTTTCCCTCTCCATAGTGCCTCCAAGCCCATTCCGCCAGGCTAATATGTTCATCATTGTCATTAGGTTCTCTTCCGGTTACGAGCTCCAATAATACAACTCCGAAGCTATAAACATCGATCTTTTCATTCACCTTTGTTGTATAAGCATACTCTGCAATCATTATAAGAATTGAAATTTCAGCCAATTTAATAGAAAAACCTGATAAAATGACAAATATAACCCTTTGGAATCTTAATATGGGTAAGGGTGAAAACAACTTTGAATATCCAATTGCATTAAATGGAACATTGGAAGTAAAGGATAAAATAGGAAAAATAAAATCATAAATAACTCTTTATGTAAGAAGGATGATATATAATCTCAAAACAGACAAAAAATGATTAGGACAGTTATATTGAGAATGAGGAAGTATGTCTTCTAAAATGACAAATATAACCCTTTGGAGTCCTAATAATCAATGCCTTAACTGGAAAACTAGAAGGGTTAAAATTGGAAAGAAAAAAAAACTATCATAAATGACCATTTTTATGTAGAAAGATGACAGATAATTTGAAACAGACATTTTAGGACAGTTAAATTGAAACGGAGAGAGTACGTCTTAGGAGAAGTTTTACCTGGGGCAATATAGCCAAAAGAACCAGCAATGCCAGACATTGTATTAAGCTCATCTTTCTTTACCAAAAGCTTGGCCAACCCAAAATCAGCAATCTTTGCTTGGAACAAAGAATCCAACAAGATATTGCTCGATTTCACATCACGATGAAGGATCGGAGGCGAGCAATCGTGATGCATATAGCAAAGACCTTGTGCAGCTCCAATGGCAATCCTCAACCTCATTGGCCATGTCAAGATACCATTTGCTGATATAGTTTTCTGCTGTTTTTTTCGGTTTAGCCATCGATCGAGACTATGGTTCTCCATGTATTCATACACAAGAAGCTTTGAATCTTCACTTGAAATGCAACACATCAATTTCACTATATTAGAATGCCTAATTGATCCCAATATTTCAACTTCAGCTAGAAATTCCCTATCATGGTTCTTATCTAATTTCCGCTTACTCCAAATTCGTTTCACAGCAACGTATTCACACGATGGATCGTTAACAGCTACTTTGTATACATTTCCTGATCCACCACTTCCAATCTTGTTATCTTCTGTTAAATGGGACAAAATGTTCATCTCCGTAAAATCCAATCTTTGAAATGATGTTAATTTCCAGGTCGCGATGTCCCGTCTGTGTTTCTTCCTCCTATAGTCTCTGACCATAAATAAGGTCATCAAAAGGCTAACAAGGAGCAAAATCACTGCAAGAACAAGGCCTATAGCTAGAGTTTTCGTCGATTTTTTCGTGGACTTTTTGTCCCGGCCAGCATTACAACGCGGAATCATGTTTGAAAATTGAAAGGTGGAACAAAGATTCGGGTTGTTTAAGAAACTGTTTTCATAGGCCATGTTAGAAAACTCATCAGGGATTTTCCCGGTAAGTTGATTCGAAGACAAGTTCAAGGTAGTTAGTTTCCTTTGGCCTAATTCAGATGGGATTGTAGCAGACAATTTATTATCAGACAAATCAAGATCAAGAAGACTAGGCAAAAAACCGATTGATCGAGGAATCGAACCGAAAAGTTTATTTCTAGCAAGATTCAAGAAAATAAGTGATTTCCAGGATATAATTTCAGATGGGATATTACCATTAAGTTCATTTCCATCAAGTTCCAAAGTGTTGAGTTGAGAAAGGCTTGTCAATCCCAATGGAATAGGCCCCGAAATGCTATTGTTACTCATCTTGATCACAACCAATTTTCCCCAAGACGATAAATCATCAACAGGAATCGGACCTGAAAACTCGTTGCTATCGATCTCCAATCGCGTTAAATTCCAAGCTACCTTACTCGGAATCTTGCCTGAAAATGAATTATTGCTCAGCATCAAGGTTGTCAAGTTTTTCAATGAAAAAATACCTGAAGGAACATCCCCGGAAAATCCATTGTCGTAAAGCTGAATTGTTCGTAAAGTTTGACACTTTTCCAGGGAGTTCGGTAAGCCACCCGATAAATTGTTGGAGAAAGCGATCAATCCAAATAGAGTTGATCCAGCACACAAATTATCAGGTAAGTTTCCACTGAATTCATTTTCCGAAACTTCAAACGCTTGAAGCTTCGAATAAAGGCCTAGCTCAGTTGGTAAAGCACCGCTCAGCTTATTCCTGAAAACCCGAAAAACTGATAAATTCGGTATCAGGCCTATACTTCCTGGAACAATTCCCTGGAGCTGATTAGAGTAAAGATTCAAACTCTCCAATTTCATCAATTTTCCGACATCTTCTGGTATCTTTCCTGACAAATTGTTCATGGAAAGATCGATATCTGTCAAATTAAACGACTCAATAGTAGAAGGAATCGAACCCGAAATTCGATTATGATATAACAAAACAACCTTTAAACTCTTCAACGAGAAAATCCCACCTGGAATTGTCCCTGAAATATAATTCTGGGACAAATCCAAATGTTCTAAACTCAATAAATTGGCAAAACTTTCCGGGATCCTCCCAATTAAATTCGTTTGACAAAACCAAAACAACCTTAATTTCCTCAACTTTCCAAACTCCTCTGGAATTATGGCGGGAAAAAATCCATTATAAGCCATATAAAGACTTTCCAGGTTCTCCAAGTTCCCGATTTCAGGCGGAAACGTCCCGTTAAACAAATTAGCCTCCAAATGCAAGTTCTTTAAGGCTTTCAAATTTCCTATCGCAATCGGGATATTTCCAGTGAAGTTATTCCCACTAAGATCAAAGTCCTGGAGACTCTGGAATCGATCGATATCGGCCGGGATGGACCCCACAAGGAGATTCTGAGACAGGGCTAAGTACTTAAGACCTGAACAATTGTACAAGATTGTCGGAAATTCCCCTGGAATGAAATTATCAGAGAGATCAAGGTGAGTAAGGTTCTTTAAATCACATATAAAATCTGGGATTTTTCCAGATATCCCTTTGCTTGTTAAGGAAATTGCAATAACAGAGGAATTATCTTTATTGGAGCAGGTGATTTCTGGCCATGAACATGGTGAAGTTGATGAATTCCATGAATTCAGGGATTCTGGATTTTCCCAGTGGTGTTTGAGATTGAGTAGGATTCTTTGGTCTGTTATTATTACTTCTGGAAGCTGTGAATTTACTGAAATGGAGAAAAGGAGGATTAAGGTAGAAAGAAGAGATGAAAATGGTGGTTTTTGACGGGAAGAGAAGGGCATTTTGGTCATTTGGACGGTGGTTGGAGAGGTGGTCGTGGGTGGCTCTGTTTTTTTTCCGGGAGAATTTTCAAAGGTTGATTTTCATTATAAATGGGTGGGTGTGGTTAGGAAAAAAAAAAACGTAAGTCTATTTATAATGGATAATTATGGGGGTTTGATTTTGTTTTAAGTAGAAAATGGTATGAAAATGTAGAGTGGGAATATCGTTTGAGTGTCAGTATGATATTCTTGTTTTCAGTTTCAAACTTAATCCAAATTCTTCATTAATTAGTGTTTGAAATTTCATTCACAGATCAATCTAAATAGAATTTGGCTATAAACTTTGAGTAAAGTCTCAAACTCAAATCAGGCTCAAACTAAATACACATATTATATTTTTTGACGGATATATGAATATTTAACCCAACTATCTGTTTGAGAATATTGTACAAACACTTGCTGGCAAAAAAAATTCTAAAATTATGTTATTACGAGTTTATTTTAGATAAGTTTTGAAAAATAATATGTGTGACAAGTTAAGTTAAGATTACTTGACAATTAAAATTATTCTATCTAGAAATGAAAATAAAAAAAAATATTGAGTGGAGGTGTGGAGGAGTGAGTCAACGATGAAGATTTTGGAAATAAGAATAAAAATTAAAAAAATCGTGGGGGTAATGGGCAAGGGGAAATTTTGCTAATGGACGCCGATTATTGTGGCACACTCTTCTTAGTGAAGACTTTCTAGCGCCCATTTTAACAGATACGGAAGGTATGTATGAGGTGGTTTAGATTATCTGTCTTATTTTCGTGTATCGTTTTAAATTAATTTATTATCAATAAATTATTATATGTGAAACAGTAAAAAATATTAAATATATAGTGTATCATTTTTTTTCTTTTTAGTTGTTATTTCTAATCTTCTGAATTATAAATTAGATACTCAACTGTCAAGTATATCTGAATAATCAACCAAGTTTTTTCCTGTTAAATTACAAGAGTTGAATCTTTATTTTACTCTAAATTATTAATCAAACACTCGGAACAACTATTACTCAAGTGAAAAAAAAGATGTAATACCAAGTGAAAAAAAAAGGGGCGATATATCAAGAATTTACCTTGAAAGAAAACAAGATATATCAATAATCACTTTTAAAAAATTATACGCGAAATAGCTTTCGTGATCATTTTGGGACCTCAAAGATATTTTATGAATAGTAGTAATAGATTAAATATAAAGTTTAAGCATGCTAGTAATAACACATGAACATCGATGTCATTAAGGATTGGTATTATACATTCAATAAACTTATTGCTATTTTATCCGGAGGTACGGGTGTTGAGTACGTGTACGGGTATATATTTAGGTGTTGCGTATTTAAAAATAAAATAAAATGTCTAATCGGTGTTAATTAGATACGGTAAATATTTCATACTTATACCCATGTCGTGTCGACACGACTACGAATACGACAAGTATAAACGAAGGGTACGGATAACAATAATTACTTTCTAGAAGCTTGTTTCATCCTTAGCAATATCGATTTTTGGATCTATTTGTAGATGTAATTATGTACCTTCAACCAAGAATTTCTTGAGGGCTGCTTAGGAAGTTGGGGGATTGCATTGGCATGGCCCAACTTTTCTCTAATGATCATGACATGGCATGCAAAAAAAGTGGGAGTAACATTTTTTACAATTGCGTGTCAAAAAAACTCTGAATTATTTAGACATTATTTGATGTAGTAATATGATTATTTTAAACACATTAATTGATTTTACTCCAATAGCACTACTACATCTATAATAATTTTAATAATATATTAAATAATGTATTCTAGTATACACTAATATACACTAAAATGAGATTGACATTTTAAAGAAAAAAATAAAAAATTGAGTCGTATCCACGGTTCCTTTCCTTTTTAATTTTCTACTTTATTTCTTATATTATTTTATTAACTAACCCCTATTTAATTCCTTATTAAATTGATGTGATTTTCTATATATATTATTTATATTATACTAACTTTCCTAATCCAAGTAAAATTCCTAATTAATTCTAATACTAATCCCACATCTAATTAACTTATTCATCTACGTGATTTACAACTACACCCCCGATTGCGATAAGCGAGTGAAATGCCCCTCGACAAAACGTTAATTAAATATAGCACGTAATATGTGATGAAAAAATAAATTGTTCAAAATCACATATCGAACAGAATAAATTAAAGTCAATGTAACAAGTCGTGAAAAAAATTAATGGTTTAGGTGATGTAATCCTTGGAATTAAAATAAATGGACAAGGTTTTGATTTGTGACGGGACCTACTTTGCTAAACCCTAAACCCTAATTCATCCCCGCAATAGTATTTGTAGAGCCGTCTAGAACAATATTTTATTTTTTAAAAAATAATAATTAGGGGCCTAGATCTAATAACTAGTACATTGCCTCAATATTATTCCAGAAGGCTCTGCAAAATACACTTAAAAAGATCACAAAAAAATGCAAATTAAAGCTTATTTTTGTTAATCCACGTAAAATTTGTTTGCTATAAAAAACACTTTTCTCCATTTGAGATATTAAAAAAGAAACACCCAATGTTTTGAAAAAAAAGATTAAACACATAATAAAATAAATGTTCGGGACACATAATAAATATTTGCCACGTGTAAATTTTTACACCTATGGGCTCCACTATTTTTTTAGGTTTTCTTAGGATTTTGCACGTGCATGTAGTCTAAGTCTATATCACATAGATATTCAGTCTAATTTCTTGTTTTGTTATAACAATTTTGCCATTGTTTGGTTTGATTAGGGGTTGTTACGGTTAATGGGATTTTAGGGGTATGAAAGGGTTTTAGGGCACAATAGTGTTATTAGGGTTAGTAGGGATTGTTAGTGTTAATATTGTTTGTTAGGGTTAATATAGGTTTAAAAGTTTGTTAGGGTTAATAGGGTTTGTTAGGGTTTTTTATACTAAAACTAATACAACCACCTTATTTTCATCAATGTTATAACTATTACATGGAGAGCACACATTACAGGTCATGGGGACTAAAAGAAGACAATGCTCACTTTGTATGGATAACTACTATTGCGGGGATGAATTAGGGTTTAGGTATTAGGTGAATAGATGATGATGCCCCCTTCAATTTTTAGAATATATTACCACTAGAAACGGTTCATTAGGGAACGTAGTTTGTGTTTACTTATTGAATTTTAAAAGTGGTTTGTGTTTGTCCTTAGTATTTTCTCATGTGGTTCCCCCTAAAGGATATGATAAATATTTATATATCTTTCCTAAAGTCAATTTTTTGTATGTATTAGGAAAATACAAATCTAGGGGTATGAAAGGGTTTTAGGGTTTGTTAGGGTTAGTAGGGGTTGTTAGTGTTATTAGGGTTTGTTAGGGGTTATCAGGGTTAGAATTTATACTCATAAGTAGTTAATTTGGAGTCAATGGGAACATGTTTTAATGACAGTGTACTCTCTCTTGCGAGTTTGACATCAAGACTAGTAGACACCTCCTGTAATTTCTCCACCCACTACTAAAAAAATAATAAAATAAATAAACAATTTGGAGAATGTTCTGTGAAAAACTAGACTCTGTGCCTCGAAAAAATCTGGGGTGGACAGGTCCCAATGGGACTGTATAACCTGAATTGAGGAGGGGCTTACCCTACAGATGGGTCCTGCATCAAAATATGTGAGAGGCGGTGTGGGCCATGTCCCATGCACCAGGTGCATGCCAGACCTTCCCTTGTACCTGTATGAAAAGCACTTGTGATACTCGTAAGTTTTCGCTTACGTGTTAATTATGTGTAATTAATTTTTTTCATGACTTGTTACATTGACTTGAATTTATTCTGCTCGATATGTGATTTTGAACAATTTATTTTTTCATCACATATTACGTGCTATATTTGATTAACGTTTTGTTGAGGGGCGTTTCACTCGCGTATCGCAATCGGGTGTGTAGTTGTAAATCACGTAGATGAATAAGTTAATTAGATGTGGGATTGGTATTAGAATTAATTAGGAATTTTACTTGGATTAGGAAAGTTAGTATAATATAAATAATATATATAGAAAATCACATCAATTTAATAAGGAATTAAATAGGGGTTAGTTAATAAAATAATATAAGAAATAAAGTAGAAAATTAAAAAGGAAAGGAACAGTGGATACGACTCAATTTTT
This sequence comes from Vinca minor, assembly GCA_026122235.1. NCBI lineage: Eukaryota > Viridiplantae > Streptophyta > Magnoliopsida > Gentianales > Apocynaceae > Vinca > Vinca minor. Next base: position 5,861,657 of record JAOCZM010000161.1, on the reverse strand, counting down.
TGTTTTTTTACTTTAAAATGTCAATCTCATTTTAGTGTATATTAGTGTATACTAGAATACATTATCTAATATATTATTAAAATTATTGTATATGTAGTAGTGCTATTGGAGTAAAATCAATTAATGTATTTAAAATAATCATATTACTACATCAAATAATGTCTAAATGATTCAGAGTTTTTTCGACTCGCAATTATAAAAAAATAATATATATATATATATTAAATTTAACATAAAAAAATAAACCAAAAGAAAAAAGAAAAAAAGGGTGTTGCACTTCTTCATTTCTACAGGAATTGCAAAAGCAAAAAAAAAAAATCTCGGGGACTTGGACTTCCGTCCTCATCTCAGGACGGACTGACGTGGCGAGGCGCGTCTGGGAAGTGCCACGTCAGCCCCACTTTCGTCCTGGCAAAAAATGTTACTCCCACTTTTTTGCATGCCATGTCATGATCATTAGAGAAAAGTTGGGTCACGCCAATGCAATCCCCTAGGAAGTTTTCCAATTAAGAATCAATAACGACATAGGTTAAAAATGGTGAGAATGTACTACAATATCCTTACAACAACAACAACAACCAAGCCTTAATCCCAACAGATTGGGGTCGGCTACATGAACCAAAGTAAGAATCACGTAAGGTCATCCACATGGATGCAATCTCTCCATTTCTTTCGATCCCAAACACAACTCTCATCTAGTTCTAGCAGATTCATATCCCCTTTTATCACCTCCATCCAAGTCTTCCTCGGTCTCCCTCTACCTCTTACGCCATCTACATTACATAATCCTTCAATTCTCCTAACCGGAGCATCACTTGGCCTTCGTCTAATGTGCCCAAACCAACGCAAACGGTTCTCTCTCATCTTATCTTCAATAGGTGCTACACCAACCTTCTTTTGAATAGTCTCATTCCTCACTCTATCCATTCTCGTATGCCCACACATCCATCTTAACATACGCATCTCCGCTACATGCATTTTCTGAATATGACACCTCTTAGTTGCCCAACATTCTGTACCATATAATAATGCTGGTCTAACAGTGTTCTCAGAAACTTTCCCTTCAATCTCAATCGGTACATTACGATCACACAAAACACCCGTCAGCACTCTTCTATTTCAACCAACCAACTTTAACTCGATGTGCTACATCTCCGTCAAGCTCTCCGTCCTTTTGAATAATAGAACCAAGGTATCGAAAATACTCACTCTCCGAGATATTTTTGTCACCCAAAGTTACTACGCTTTGCTCTCGCTGCTCGCTAGTGCTAAACTTACACTCCATATACTGCTTTTACTTCTACTAATCCTAAAACCTTTAGATTCTAAGGTTTGTCTCCATACATCCAACTTGGCATTAACACCCGCTCTTGTCTTATCTATCAAAACTATATCATCAAGAAACAAAGATGCACCACTGTGCATCGGGATCTTGTATACACTCGGGTCGAGTTCATCCATAACCATTGTAAATGAGAAAAGGACTAAGTGTTTGAACCTTGATGCACCCCTAATTGTAATAGGAAACTCTTCACTTATCCCGCCGCAAACTCGACACTAGTGCCGACTCCCTCATACATATCCTTAATAATATCAATATACTTCCGAGATATACCTTTCTTAGTCATCGCCCACCAAATTACCTCTCTGGGAACCTTATCGTAAGCTTTTTCCAAATCTATGAACACCATATGCGAGTCCTTCTTTCTCTGTCTATAACGCTCAATCAACTCGCCTTTATTAGATGTATTGCTTCCATAGTTGATCGTCCGGGCATAAAACCGAATTGGTTCTCTCGAAATGCTCACAATTTTTTCTCAATCTATGCTCAATTACCCTTTCCCACAACTTCATAGTATGACTCATAAGCTTAATACCACGATAATTTGAACAATCTTGAACATCTCCTTTATTCTTATATAATGGCACCAAAGTACTCTTCCTCCACTCTATTGGCATCTTCTCAGCTCTAAGTATTTTATTAAAAAGGTTAGTCAACCACTCAACACCTATTTCTCCTAAACACTTCCAAACCTCAATCGGTATACTATCGAGTCCTATCGCCTTCTTTGGTTTCATCCTTTTAAGGGCCTCTTGCACTTCTTTCCTTTGAATTGTACGTATGAAATCATGGTTCACCTCTCCAATCGGGATAGAAAGGTCTCCAATATTCTGTACTTGATTCCCATTAAATAACCTATCAAAATACGTCATCCACCTCGCCTTAATTTCCTCATCCTTAACCAAAACTCTCTCACTATCATCCTTAACACACCTCAACATACCAATATCTCTTGTCTTTTTCTCTCTTAAACGAGCAAGTCTATATATACCTTTCTCACCATCCTTAGTGTCCAGTTTATTATACAAATCCTTATAAACTTTTGATCTCGCTTCTCTAACGGCTGCCTTAGCTTCTCTACACGCCGTCTTATACTTCGTAAAATTGTCATCACTTCTATACTTCCCCAAAGTCTTATAACACTATCTTTTCTTCTTTATAACTTCTTTTACCTCTCCATTCCACCATGATGTATCCTTACCGAATAGCACATTTCCGCTAGATTCACCAAGCACTTCCCTAGCCACCTTTAAAATGCCTTGCGCCATTTTTTCCCACATAAAATTCGGGTCTATTTCAGACGACCAGTCCTCTTCCTGAATAACTCTATCAACGAAGATTTTCTGATTTTCTCCTTGTAACTTCCGCCACTTTATTTTTGGAGCTGACCTAAATTTATGCATTCTAACCTGTTTACCGAAAAGAAAATCAAGAACCAATAACCTATGTTGTGTAGCCACACTCTCGCCAGGGATAACCTTACAATTAGTACAACTACTACGAAACATGTTCTTCACTAGGAAAAAGTCTATCTGACTAGCATTTACTCCACTTCTAAAAGTCACCAAATGAGAATCTCTTTTCTTGAACCAGGTATTCGCTACAAACAAATCGTAAGCTAAGGAAAAGTCCAAAATTTCCCTACCAGCCTCATTTCTATCTCCGAAACCTTGACCTCCATGGACACTCTCAAAACCGTCGCGACTAGAACCCACATGTCCATTCAAGTCTCCTCCAATGAAAAGTTTTTCGCCTGACGGTATATTTTGGACCACCTCATCTAAGTCCTCCCAAAACTGTTTCTTCACAGAATCACACAACCCTACTTGAGGCGCATATGCACTAATAATGGTAACCACCTCGCCACCCATCATTATCTTAACACTCATAATTCGGTCACTTTTCCTACGAACTTCAACCATGTCATTGACGAAATCACGAGCCATAATTATTCCAACACCGTTCCTATACTTATCTTTACCTGAAAAGCCGAACATTTTTTTTTGCTAAGTAGAAAAGCTGAACATTGTAGGTTAAATAGTGAGGTATATTTTGTTAAGTACTTAAACCAAGTAGGTCAATGGCTACATTCCTTCTTTGGATCACTTATTCCTCTCTTCTCAGTCCAATGGATAGATCCGATCAAGAGCTTCGACTCCCGGTCAAATTTAGTCATTCATCACTCGCCTTCACCCCCTCATTTAATCGCAAATGATGGTGGAATTCTCTCTAAGTATTTTTATTTTAGATTTAAGACTCGTAAGCAAGATCTATGAACTAGGTTTCTTTTAATCCGGATTTGTTCTTGGACATTTCTAGTTTTCTACATCTTTTCGAGAGAAATTTACTAGACAGTGATATACTCATGATCTTTTACATTGTTGACTAGGGATGGCAATAGAATCGGTTAAATTGGAGATTCGACCCGACCCGACCCGACCCGACCGGGCCAGGAATTCCCCAGTTTAAATTGGGGGTGGGGGCGCAGATGAATTTGGTTCGCTAACGGGGCGGAGCCGGAGGCGGGTGAAATAATATCTCCATCCCCATCCCTCCCCGTCCCGCATGGCCCGTCTAAAATACTAGATAGAAAGAACATAAAATACCTAAAAAAAATGAAATAGACGTCAAATTTGGAGAAGATCGCGTGAATCAAATTCTCTCCGGGACTCCTCATTCTCCTAAACCTTATATTAACCCATCGCTCATCGCCTATTCCACCCTACTGCAGTCGCTCCTTCTAGCATTAGGTACAATCATGATGTTTAGATATTTGTGTTTGTGTTTGTCTTTCTTTAAATTCATTGGAATTAAAATTTAGATATTAGTGTTAGATCCACGATATAAAATGAGTTTAGTCAATTATGTGTTTCCAAAATATATGGTGAAGTTGAATCTCCTAATAGGATTGAGAAAGTGAAAAAAATATTGCATTTATTTGTTTAATGAGTACAAGTCAAAAAATGAGAAGTAACCAAACAAGCCAACAAGTTCTTAGCATTCTCAATCTTTAGTTCTTGGGAAGAGGTCACATTCTTACAAAGTGATCTGTATTATGTTGTTGGGCAGCAAATGAGCGGTGTCTACAAACTAGTATCGTTTAGTGAGCAAACTAGTATCAATTTAGATTATGTTATTTCGTTTTACAGGCATTAAATATTTTATTTTACAATTCCATATTATTTTTTCAAGGTTCTATTTGAGGATTTTTTGTTAAAAAATCACTAATTTTTTCTAGTCGAGGTTGAGCCTCCGCTTGAACAAAAGTATGAATTTGAAGAAAAAATTCCCCGTTTTCCCCCAGTTGGGGCTGGGCCTCCACCTGAGGTGGGCATGGGATCCCCATTCATCCACAATGATGGGGTTGGGTGGTCGGGGATGGGGATGCGATGGAAGAGGAGGGACTGGAGATCATGGTATCCGCCCCCACCCAGCCTTATTGTCATCCCTATTGTTGACTTCCAAGGAAGATGTTAAAATTTGAGTTCTCTCTTACTGTTGGTGTTCAAGGATTGCGATTGAGATGTTGTGAAGAATTTTATCATGTATTTTTAAACCATGGTATAACTTTATTTTTTTCCCTTTCAAGTAGCTCTAATTAATGGATAATTTCTTATTTAGCAAAAACTGATTAAGTAGGTCAATTAAATGTTGAGGACTTTATATTATCCAACGTAATGTAAAAATTTGAATGCATTTCACTACTAGAAACGCGGCGAATAATGACCTTAATTTGTGACCGAAAATAATTAGTCACTCAATTAAGCTCATTTGGCACCATTTTGCGACCACTAAACTAGTGGTTCCAACTTGGTCACAGAGTGGTCGCTACATTTGGCATCACTGACTAACTCAATCCAAATAACAAAGTGGTCGCTGAGTGGTGGCAATTTGCAACCACTTACCGACCACCGTCAATATTAAAAAAAATTAAATTTATAAAATACAAATGCTCGCAGCGTGGTCGCTGAGTGGTGGCAATTTGCAACCACTTACCGACCACTGTCAATATTAAAAAAAATTAAATTTATAAAATACAAATGCTCGCAGCGTGGTGGCAAGTTGCCCACTGAGCGACCATATATATATATATATATATATATATGTATATATATATATTTAAGTTTTTATTAATATAGACGGTGGTCGGTAAGTGATCTGAAAAGTGATAGCAAATGGCGACCACTTACCGACCAACGATTATATTAAAAAAGTTAAATTAACAAAATAGAAATGGTCGCAACGTGGTGGCCAATTTAGACCATGTAGCAACGATATATATTTTAATTTAATATTTTTTAATATACATGGTGGTCGGTAAACGGTCCGCAAAGTGGTGGCAAATTGCGACCACATAGCAACCACGTGTTTTATTAAAAAAATACGAAATTAAAAATATAAAGGTGGTCGTTGAGTTGTCGCAAGCCGCCACCACTTTGCGACCACATATTTTGTTAAGCGAACGACGTCATTTTTAATTTTCAGCAACCATTAAATTGATATTATAAATATATAAGTGGTCGGTACATAGCGGTCGATACAGAGCGGCCTCAAATTGGTCGGTACAGAGCGGTCGTAAAGTGGTTGGCACAGAGCGGTCGCAACGTGGTCGCCCATATCTGGTCAACGAAGTTAACCGATAGTCGCAAAGTCGGTGCTAAAAATAGTTCGTAACATTGTCGTAAAAATTGCCGACGCAAACCAGTCGCAAAGTGGTTGCTAAATTGTTGTCGCAAAGTGGTCGCAACTATGAGGTCAGACAACTTCACTTCTAACCGGTAGGTCAGGAGTTCGAGTCATGCCGGAGGGAAAGTGGGGAACCACTATTGATCCTCCTTTAAAAAAAAAAAAAAAAAAACTATGAGGTCAATCTCGAGTTAACTAGTGATCGCAAAACCATAAATAAAGAGATTCTATCGCAATTTGATTCGCCCTTTTTTCGATCAAACTGGGTTGAAAACATGGTCACAACAGTGACAAAGTGCATATATTGAAAAAGGGAAACAAAAGAAGGTTGGGGTCTCCATCATCGTCAAATTAATCACATTTCAACGACTTTCAACGGTCTAAATATTTGTTATAAAGACAAAAGGAGTGGCCTTCACAAGGCCCAGCATTTGGCAATTAGCAAGAAATTCGTGATATTTTTATCATTTATAATATAATATCTCTTTTTTTAAGAATATTTATATGATATTCAACCAGTCAAAAACTATGGGTGCTCATTGACCAGGAAGTGTATACTTATCTCTTTCTAGAAAAGACATATTAAATTTTTTTGCTGAATAAGAAAAGATATTTTCATTGATTATATACCATAACAATAAAATAACTTATGAACTCATCAATAATTAGAAGTATATATGGAGATGGTAGGAGACCGATTTAACATTTATCAATAAATATACAAAATGTATGCTCTCAAAAATATCAATAAAATGGATGAATTAAACACTAACATAACTTTTAATAATAAATGTTCGAAGAAGTTGTTTACAGAATATCACTAAAACAATAATATCTATACAATTCATCAGCCAATAATGGAGAAAATGTTCTTTGTTTCTTTTATTTGTGATATTAAATATTTAAAATCTTCATGAAGAGTGTGCTTAAGAATTTTATTTTCTATGACACTTAATTCATATAAAAATTTGTATTTTTATTTGATTAAAGTACTTAATTTTGCTTAAAAGAAGAGCGTGGTGATCATAATTTAGTTTATCACAATATAATTTTCAGGATTTACCTAAAAAAAATTGTAAATTCTAAACATTTTAATAGCATATTAGATTCCAACTTAATAAACATATTAAATATCTTCACAAAAACTCATCAACTTGTTATCCATGGAGTAGTCCATGTGGGATGTTGCCTATATTTCTATATTGTAAAGATATTTAGACCAGCATTGAGAGTAATCATTGTTCAAACTACAAAGCATGGTAAAATGATGATCCTACTAGTTATAGGGTAGATAGAAGCCAACTTCTTCTTTTTTTTTTTTTTTTTTAAGCCCGATTGAATGGTTGTCCCATATAGGGGAGAGAGAACTACCTCATACGAGGAAGAGATAACCCTAGAAAGAAAAATTAAAGTTTGCTGCATGCAGATGGAGGGTATCGAACTCACTACCTCAAGATCGTGAGCCGCCTACCCCACAAAGTTAGGACACCTTTGATGCCAACTTCTTTTTACTAAGAAGTAGATAATTATTCACCTATAAAATTTAGCTATTTTACCTCCTTTTTTTCAGTCAAATTAGAAACTCAACAAGAAGTTAAAAATTAGGCACTTGAAAGCCATCAAAACTCTCGCATCTAGTAACAACAGTAAATATTTCATCAATTAAGTTCTTATTTGTTGATGATATTTATGATCCAGAAGTCCAGCCTTGAGTATCAGAGACGTATGTTAAAAATTCCGCATTACTAACTTTTAAGAATACTTAAAATTTATAAGGATCAAACAATCCTCTCCTTTTGATCGAGGTACTACATTCATTGCATAATAAAAGTCGTTTAGACATGTAATAAAATTTAAGAAAGCAAAACAATGTACTTTATTAGTCAAGATATAAATATTATTATCTTAAGAAAAATTGGCTCTACGGGTCCAAAAACAATTTTACTTCGATGATATTTTCCAAAATTTATTTTTTTACAAAATTAGGTATCAAAACAATTTATGTTTGGTGAGGTAGGTCCTTCCGTCTAAATTTTTTTCAGCCAACTGTTAATTAAAACATACCCTTGATAATTTTAGGGTTCACCAGATTCAAAATTTAATTGACAGTTGACTGAAGGAATTTTGGATAGAAAGACTTACCTCACCAAACATAAATTGTTTTGATACCTAGTTTTGTAAAAAAAATTGGATATTTTTACATTTTTTGTTGTTGTTTCCTTTCACTTGAAATTGACATACCCTTTGCTCAAATAAATAAAAAAAATCAAAATCCTAGCCGGCCCTAACCTTTGACCTTTCTATTTTTTTATTTTCTATTTTAAAAATAAGGTTTAAAATTTCCATTGCAGCTTAAGTGACTTACAAATGGCCATTTAGGGGGGGACGCGCTTCCATAAGCACTACTACAAAGCAAAAACGATTTAATTAAATTTATATTACTCTATTTAGTGGGTTGATTTTTGGTTGAAATAATTATTTCAAGAATGCACCTTTCAATGTTCAAATGTAATGATCATATTCAACTGTATTTCATAGTTAGTCAAATTCAGAATATTTTGAGATTAATATAATTAATTTGTATTTTGTCTATTTATCATCTAATATTTCTGCAGTTATTTATGTGTGATGACTAAAATTCCATCTCAATAGTTTAAAATATTATCACAATAAATGTATGATATTACTTAATGATATAAATTTCTTTATCTGCTAAACATAATATATTCTACCGTGTCTGAAGTTTGAAAACTTTGTGAGTGCACCCACACTCTAGAATGTTGAAAAGTTATTCTATGTTTTATATTTGAAATAAGGGAAAACAGCCCCACTCGTCCCCCAACTTATTTCTATTAGCCTCGTGAATCCTTATTAAATTTTTTCAGCATAAAGAATCCTTAAACAACTTACGTTTAGCCTATAGAATCCTAACCACCCATTTTGCAGTGGTTTCCGGCGACTTAAGCATGTGCAGCGCACATGCACTAAAAAACAAGGGCAAAATTGTCATTTCATATTTAAAATTAAAAAATTGTCTTCTTCTTCCCCTACCCAACACCCCACCCCACCCCTCTCTGCAATTTCCCTCCCAAAATTTGACTAGTCTGGTTTGGTAGGTGTTTTCTTCCTCTCCTTCCAGCCCCCCACACACGCATAAAACTTCAACCAAATCACACCAAACCTACCACCAATCCAACAGAGATAGAGAGAGAAAGAAAGAGAAGACCTCTAGAGAGAGAAAGAAACAAGACCCATTTCCCCCAATTTCCAATTTCACAGGTTGTTTATTAGAAGTTGTACATTTCATTTTTCTTGATAAATCTGCCGAGAAATTTCTTTGGCGAAACAGTAAAGAAGAACTTCTTCAACTGAGTTAAGAATTTTGTTCAGCCCAGTTGAGGAAACAATTTTGTTTTTTAGGAGTTTATATTAGTTCAGGTGGGGGGAGATGGATTCTAGCTCAGAGAAGTTATCGCCATTCGAATTGATGAGCGCCATCTTAAAAGGATCAAATTTAGACGGTTCAAATTCGTCGGAGTCGGGCGGGTCGATGTTGTCTCCGGTGGTGTTAGCGATGTTGATGGAGAATAAGGAATTAGTTATGATTTTGATGACAAATGATTGAGCTGCTAATCTTTCTCCTCTTCCCTCCGCGGCCATGGTGTAGTCATTGAGAAAATCGAGCTCCAAATTCGCGTGGTGGGGTATATGAGACAGAGGGGGATGAGGGCGGTGTCGGTGGTGGCCAAGAGGAAGAAGGGTTTTTTTTTAAATACGAATTGACTATTTTACCCTTGTTTTTACCACGGCAAAATGGGTGTTTTGGAGTCTCTGGGCTAAACGTAAAATTTAAAGAGATTCTTTATGCTGAAAAAATTTAATAAGGATTCACGAGGCTAATAGAAATAAGTTGGGGGACGAGTGGGGCTGTTTTCCCTTGAAATAATTACTACTATTGTTATATTTGAAAACTAGAATAATCTGATTTATGATCATTCACAGTACGAATCTTATGTGGAACATCTTTTTTCATTACATGCGAAACATTTCATGACAGATGTTCTGAGACACAAAAAACAAAATAAGTGTCTTTAAAAACAAGACAGTGTCATATAAATTAGGACATATATTCGTTTAAAATTAATTTTGACCGTTAAAATTTTAATTCGACAGACAAAATTAAATTTTACACATACCGAAAAAAACTATGAGGTTAATCTCAAGTTAACTAGTGATCGCAAAACCGTAGGTAAAGAGACTCGGTCACAATTTAATCGCTCTTTTTTCGGTTAAAATGGGTTGAAAACATGGTCACAATATGCTATGACAAAGTGCATAGATTGAAAAAGGGAAACAAAAGAAAAAGGGATATTTAACGTGTTATGATCTTGTTCTTGTATTAACACATGTATTTGTATTGTAATGCATAGATTGAAAAAGGGAAACAAAAGAAGGGAAAACAAAAAGGTTGGAGTGAGGGTTGGGGTCTCCATCAATGGGACAATACTCAGACTGGTCCTTTTTTTTGCATAAAGGACAAAACATGACAATGAAAATTTAAGGGACAATATTTTTGTCCAGGACAGAAGTCAAGACGGAAGTGGGACTTACGTCCTGGGCTGACCTGACATTTTCCAGACACGTCTGGCCACATCAGTCTAGGACGGAAGTGCCAATTCCGTCATGAGATGAGGGCGGAAGTCCTGAGATGAGTCCCCGAGAATGTTTTTTTTTTTTTGCTTTTGCAATTATTGAATTGTAGTACCAACTTTTGACTTTTGCATGGTTTTTTTTTCTCATTTAAGTAATTAAGTAATTAACAAATTGTACAATTAAGTAATTAATTTATTATAAATAAATATGAACTTATTTTTCATGATTTGAAAAATTGGAACTCTATACTTACATAATTTGTTGAGTGACAACGTGGTTGCTCATTTAATTAAAAATTCTCTTTATAGATGAGTTCGATTCAAATTCTTTTCAATTCATGACAACTTAAAAGAGTAAAGTATATATGTAAAATATAATTGTTACGATAAATCTATAAAAGTAAACCATATCATAATTATTAATTAGGGTTTTGTTTGAAATAAGTTATTTTGAAAAATGTAAAAGTTGATTATTTATAAAAAGAGATGTTTTTTACAGAAAAAGTATTTTATGTCATTAAAAATATGAAATGAAACATTTATTTATTTATTGGTTTGAAAGGAGTATATTAGATGAAACATTAACAACCCCTACTAACTCTAACAAACCCTAATAACCCTAAAACCCTAATAACCCTAACAAACCCTAATAACACTAACAACCCCTAATAACCCTAAAACCCTTTCATACCCCTAGATTTGTATTTTCCTAATACATACAAAAAATAGACTTTAGGAAAGATATATAAATGTTTATCATATTCCTTTAAGGGGAACCAAATGAGAAAATACTAAGGTCAAACACAAATCACTTTTAAAATTCAAGTAAATACAAACTATGGTCCCTAATAAACCGTTCCTAGTAGTAATATATTCTAAAAATTGAAGAGGCATCATCATCTATTCACCTAAACCCTAAACCCTAATGCACCCCCGCAATAGTAGTTATCCGTACAAAGTGAGTCTTTTCTTCTTTTAGTCCTCATGACCTGTAATGTGTGCCCTCTATGTAATAGTTATAACATTGATGAAAATAAGGTGGTTTTATTAGTTTTAGTATAAAAAGCCCTAACAAACCCTAATAACCCTATTAACCATAAACAACTTTTAAAAAGTTTAGACTTAGACTATATGCACGTGCAAAATCCTAAGAAAACCTAAAAAAATAGTGGAGTCCACAGGTGTAAAAAATTTACACGTGGCAAATATCTATTATGTGTCCTGAACATTTATTTTATTATGTGTTTAATCTTTTTTTTCAAAATAATGGGTGTTTCTTTTTTAATACGTCAAATGGAGAAAAGTGTTTTTTTATAATAGCTAACAAATTTTACGTGGATTAACAAAAATAAGCTTTAATTTGCATTTTTTTGTGATCTTTTTAAGTGTATTTTGCAGAGCTGTCTGCAACAATATTGAGGTAATGTACTAGTTATTAGATCCAAGGATTACATCACCTAACCCATTTATTTTTTTCACGACTTGTTACATTGACTTGAATTAATTTTGCTCGATATGTGATTTTGAACAATTTATTTTTTCATCACATATTACGTGATATATTTGATTAACGTTTTTTTGAGGGGCGTTTTACTCGCGTATCGTAATCGGGGTGTAGTTGTAAATCACGTTAATTATTTCAAACAAAACCCTAATTAATAATTATGATATGGTTTACTTTTATAGATTTATCGTAACAATTATATTTTACATATATACTTTACTCTTTTAAGTTGTCATGAATTGAAAAGAATTTGAATCGAACTCATCTATAAAGAGCATTTTTAATTAAATGAGCAACCACGTTGTCACTCAACAAATTATGTACGTATAGAGTTCCAATTTTCCAAACCATGAAAAATAAGTTCATATTTATTTATAATAAATTAATTAATTAATTGTACAATTTGTTAATTACTTAATTACTTAAATGAGAAAAAAAAAAAACCATGCAAAAGTCAAAAGTTGGTACTACAATTCAACAATTGCAAAAGCAAAAAAAAAAAATTTCTCGGGGACTAACGTGTACGTATAGACTAACGTGGCCAGGCGCGTCTGGGAAGTGTCAGGTCAGTCAGGGACGGATAAAAATATTGTCCCTCAAATTTTCACTGTCATGTTTTGTCTTTTATGCAAAAAAAAGGGCCAGTCTGAGTATTGTCCCTCCATCAATCAACGACTTTCAACGGTCTAAATATTTGTTATAAAGACAAAAGGAGGCTCCCATCCGACAGCTGGGATTGTTCCGTATTCTGCACATGCGGAACATTAATCCCTGTTCCGCATAGAAGTCAGACTGGGACTGAGGAGGCTCTCGGCTCCTATTCGGGACAAGCTACCAGAGCCATCAGATGAGATTTTTTAACGGTCCAGATCTGGAGAGAGATTTTTTTTTTTAATATTTTAAGTCTAGCCGTAATTTTTCTCTCTCCAGACCTGGGCCGTTCAAAATTCATCCAACCTGTTCCGCATGTGTGGAGCCGGACTGAGGAGGGAGTGGCCTTCACTACAGCCCGGCTCCTATGCTGAACAGCCTAAATTCCGTACGTGCGGGACAAGCTGTCAACCGTTGGATTTTGTACTTTTTGATCCAACGGCTGTATCAAAAAAGGGTATTTTAGGGATAAACTTTGAGCTATTTTTTCTCTTTCTTACTTTTAACTGGGAGAAGATATTTTTTGCGGGAAAACGAATTTTTAAGAAACATGTGTTCAATAATCAAGAACATGTGTTCATTAATAAAAAAACATATGTTCTCTGTCAGAGAACATGTGTTCACTAATAAAAACATGTGTTCTCTGATAGAACATGTGTTCACTTCTCTAATAAGAACATGTGTTCACTGACAGAAAACATGTGTTCTCTAATAAAAACATGTGTTCACAATATACAAGAACATGTGTTCTTGTAGAAATGTACCTTTGACTTTTCAGCCGCAACTTTTCTCTCTCCTCGGTAACCCAATTGATGTGACGGTTGCGTGTTACTTTTTGTTGTTATTATTATTATATATTTGTAAAATTATATATGTACCCTTTTAACCCTCTTTTAAATGACAATCGTCGATCCATTTAAAAAATGAAATCAACGGCCCAGATCGTGACCCACACGTACTGAATTTAACCTGTTCAGCATAGGAGCCGTGGTGCCTTCACTAGGCCCAGCAGTTGGCAATTGGCAAGAAATTCGTGATATTTTTATCATTTATATAATATGATATCTCTTATTTTTTTAGAATAATTATATGATATTCAACCAGTAAAAAACTATGGGTACTCATTGACCAGAAAGTGTATATTTATCTCTTTCTAGAAAAGACATATTATTATTTTTTTTCTGAATAAGAAAAGACATATTCATTGATTATATACAATAGCAATAAAATAACTTATTAAATCATTAATAATTAATTTTTTTTTTATCAATTATTAGAAGTATATATGAAGATTGTAGGAGACCGACTTAACATTTATTAATAAATATACAAAATGTATGCTCTCAAAATGCCAATAAAATAGATGAATTGAACACTAACCTAACTTTTAATAATGAATGTTCAAAGTAGTTGATTAAAGAATATCACTAAAACAATAATATCTATACAATTCATCAGCCAGATAATGGAGAAAATGTTCTTTGTTTCTTTTATTTGTGATATTAAATATTTAAAATCTTCATGAAGAGTCTGCTTAAGAATTTTATTTTCTGACACTTAATTCATATAAAAATTTGTATTTTTATTTGATTAAAGTATTTAATTTTGCTTAAAGAAGAGCGTGGTGATAATAATTTAGTTTATCACAATATAATTTTCAGGATTTACATAAAAAAGATTGTAAATTCTAAACATATTTGATTCCAACTGAATAAACATATTAAATATCTTCAAAAAAACTCATCAACTTGTTATGTATGGAGTAGTCCATGATGTGGGATGTTGCCTATATTTCTATATTGTAAAGATTATTTAGACCAACATTGAGAGTAATCATTGTTCAAACTACAAAGCATGGTAAAATGATGATCCTACTAGTTATAGGGTAGATAGAAGCCAACTTTTTTTTTTGAAGCCTGATTGGGCGGTTGTCTTATATAGGGGAGAAAGAACTGCCTCAGACGAGGAAGAGATAACCCAAGAAAGGAAAATTAAAGTTTGCTGCATGCAGACGGAGGATATCGAACTCACGAGCTTAAGGTCGTGGATAGGTGCTTGCTCCCCAAAATTAGGACACCTTTGATGCCAACTTCTTTTTACTAAGAAATAGATAATTATTGACCTATAAAATTTAGCTATTTTACCTCCTTTTTTTTCAGTCAAATTAGAAACTCAACAACAAATTAAAAATTAGGCACTTGAAAGCCATCTAAAACTCTCGCATCTATTAACAACAGTAAATATTTCATCAATTAAGTTCTTATTTGTCGATGATATTTATTATCGAGAAGTCCAGCCTTGAGTATCAGAGACGTATGTTAAAAATTTTGTATTACTAACTTTTAAGAATACT
Organism: Vinca minor; assembly: GCA_026122235.1. Lineage (NCBI taxonomy): Eukaryota > Viridiplantae > Streptophyta > Magnoliopsida > Gentianales > Apocynaceae > Vinca > Vinca minor. The sequence continues at coordinate 5,846,469 of JAOCZM010000161.1, read as the reverse complement.
TAAAATTTATAAGGATCAAACAATCATCTCCTCTTGATCGAGGTACTACTTTTATTGCATAATAAAAGTCATTTAGACATGTAGTAAATTTTAAGGAAGCAAAACAATGTATTTTATTAGTCAAAATATTAATATTATTATCTTAAATATAATTAATGGTATACAAATTCTATTTAAGAGAGTAATATTGATATTTTGACTGATGAAGTAACTTTCTTATTTAGTTTTAATTTTTATTTCATGTCATAAACGACTTATATTATGGAATTGAGATAATCAAAACCCTAGCCGGCCCTAACCTTTGACCTTTCTATTTTTTTTATTTTCTATTTTAAAAATAAGGTTTAATAAGGTTTAAAATTTCCATTGCAGCTTAAGTGACTTACAAATGGCCATTTGGGGGGGGGGACGCGCTACCAATAAGCACTACTACAAAGCAAAAACGATTTAATTAAATTTATTTTACTCTATTTAGTGGGTTGATTTTTCGTTGAAATAATTATTTCAAGAATGCACCTTTCAATGTTCAAATGTAATGATCATATTCAAATGTGTTTCATAGTTAGTCAAATTCAGAATATTTTGAGATTAATATAGTTAATTTATCTTTTGTCTATGTATCATCTAATATTTCTGCAGTTATTTATTTGTGATGACTAAAACTCCATCTCAATAGTTTGGAGTATTATCACAATAAATTTATGATATTACTTAATGATATAAATTTATTTATTTGCTAAAAATAATATATTCTATCGTGTCTAAAGTTTGAAAACTTTGTGAGTGCACCCACACTCTGGAATGTTGAAAGTTATTCTATGTTTTATATTTGAAATAATTACTACTATTGTTATATTTGAAAACTGGAATAATCTAATTTATGATCATTCACAGTACGAATCTTATGCGGAACACCTTTTTTATTACATGCGAAACATTTCAGGACACGTGTTTCGAGACACACAAAAAATAGAACATGTGTCTTTAAAAACAAGACACTGTCATATAAATTAGGATATATATTCTTTTAAAATTAATTTTGACCGTTAAAATTTCAATTCGACAGACAAAATTAAATTTTGCACATGCCAGAAAAAAGCGTTCTACACTATAACCTCAGCGGATCCTTCCAAGGAGAAGACAAAAGGGGTAGTTCTAGAAGGACAATGAATGGTGGTTAATCTTCTAAATATAATACTTCCTGAGTAAGGCAAGCTTCATGGATTCTTCTCTTATTTACCCTTTGTTTGGTAAGGGAAAAAAAGTAAAAGGAAAGGGAGTAAATAATGAAATATTTGAGTAAAAAATTCTTATTTCATGACAAGAGGAGGTAGTTTTTTTTTTTTTAATTTATAATTGAACAAAAAACAAGAAATCTTTTAACTATCGAGTTTACAAGGTGAAAGAGTGAGAGTTTTTCTCGGATTGAAAAAAAAAATTTACGAAAACATCTATTCAAAATCTATCTTATCTTTCATCACGAGTTATTTTCTTTGGCCAACAATAATTTAGATTTTGCACATATTTATGGTTCTTCAATTTGCTTTCTCCATAAATGTGGAAGGAGAACCCCTCCCCTCCAAGCAAATGAATCCCCTCCAAAGGAAGTATTTGAAACTCAAAAACTAAGATCAACTCTCTTTGAATTGAGTCTGATTTTGATTTAAGATTAAGATCATAAATTTTAAATTAGAATCAAGCCAATCAGACTCGTTCCTAGTACTTTTTTTTTTAATTTCTTAATTTTATTTTTTAAAAGAACACAATAGTCAATTTAATAAAATAAAAAAATCAAATGAGTAATTAAGAATATTAATGATTTACCTCTCTTCCACTTTTATCAAATAAAATTAAAGTAAATGCCTTTACTTCCATGGAGAAAATAAATGGTTTCAATCCACTTTCCCTCTCGTCTTCTTGTAGAGTATAGAGTATAGAGAAATATAAATTATTCCTTGGTTATTCTTGAAAACTTCCACACCCAAATGACCAAATCAAAACTTATGTTCCCCCCAATCCAAGAAAAATAATTATATCAACCTGGTTGCTAAAATACACAATATAAAAAAACAGAGTGAAACGTACATTTGGTTTCTTCAATTAGTCAAAAAGATTGGCAAAGGCAGAGAACTGAGTTGAACAAGAAGAGTTAGTAAAAGAATATTACAAAAATTGTTTACATGAATCACTGTCACTTCCTTCCCAATACATTGTAGCAAGAAAGGCCGGCCAACGGTCTCCCCATATATTTCACATTAAGAGAGTGATGGTTTTACACTAATAGTTAACCCTACAAAAGAACTGAATGTGAAAAGAATGAAACAAATACATGGACCGACGACGACCCTTTAACCCTTATAAACGCCAGTAGGATCTGCATTTTGAATAACCCAAGGATGCTCGAGTAACTTGTACAATGGTAGGCGTTGTGAAGAATCTTTGACAAGCATCTGCAGCAGCCAAAAGAATTTCACAATCCAGAAAAATATGAGGCTGGCTAAGTCAAGATTAAAGCGTTTGAGAAATAAAAGTTCATTCATATGAAACCGAATTCTGCTGAGAAAAAACAGACCTGGCTAATGAGGTCCTTTGCTGATGATGAAACAATTGGTTTTGGTGGGAATTTTAGATCCACTTGTACAATCCTGCAAAGATTAGATACCTTTCTTAGATAAACTGTAAACATTTCTTTTAGATGTCTTCTTGGTGGGAGGGATAGCTAAGAACCCACACCACCTCCTCTTTTGGAGAGACACCTGCCAGAAGATGAAATTTGCCGGTTTCGTTTGCTTACCTTCTATATGTGTCTGAATGTTCCTTGGCTTCAAATGGAGGAACCCCATAAAGAAATTCATAGCATAGGACACCAAGGCTCCAGATGTCCACATTGGCATCGTGCTCCACGCTCTCCACTGTAAAGTTTAGGAATCTGACACGGTTAGTGCTTGCACGAAACATTATATTGGCTCAAATTACTTCATTGCAAGGAAGTCTGTTGGAGAAGTAATTGGTATTTCCTTTCGTATAAGGTAGCTGCAACAAGGTTAAGTTGTACCATAAACTACAATCTGATTGTGAAGACCTGAATTATATTACGGGAGATTCAAGAAACAATTTTAGAACAGCAATATAACATAGCCAACACACTTGGCAATGCAAAGTAAATCTAGGTCGGTTTCCATCAAAACCATAGTTGTAGCCGATTTTAATGCATTGAGTTCCTATGGAATTGCATAAAGATTATTTCCAAGTTTAGTACTTAGTTTATCTGGAGGGCATCAATTAAATCTAGGTTGGGAACAGAACCATCTTAATGCTGAAAGCGAAGCGTGCATACCCATCTCAGGTGGTAGATAATCTAGAGTCCCGCACATGGTTCGCCTGCGATTAAATGTGTGCACTGACCAGCCAAAATCAGCAATCTTAAGTTCACCCTGAAATATTCAGAAAAGATGGATAAGCACAACAAGCATTGTATCGCACAAACAAAAACAGGACACCAATTGGAAAATACTTCCATTATCACCTGTGCACCAACCAAAAGGTTTTCGGGCTTAATATCTCTATGTATCACGTGCTTTCCGTGACAATATATGAGGGCTCGAGCTAAAGATGCGATGTACTGTTCCATGCCACAAGAGCAGAAGTCGTTATACTGAGTTAGTTCTACATTCGGATTGACTAAAACTGAAGAACATTTAAATTAAATGCTTTACCCAGAATGCAAGAACCTATGAAGATTCGTGAGATAAATTTCTTTTACGCCACAGAATTAAAATGGTAATTGTAAGTTATCTTTTCAAGAGCCTAAATTACTGCTTGAGCATGATGCAGAAAAATAATTCTAGAAGAGAATCATTGAGGACTCACAGTAGCTGCACGCCTTTCACTGAAATACTTGCACTTTTGGAGCTCCTTGTAGAGCTCACCCTTGGCTGCATACTCCAGAATCAAATAAACCCGTTTCTGCAATAATTACTACATATTAACTGGTTGTTGAACAGTCTGTTGAAAGAACAGTGGTAGGCAATATCTTGTTATACCTGATCATAAAAGTAGCCGTAGAGTCGTAGAATGTTAGGATGTCGAAGGTGACTTTGTATCTCAACTTCACGACGGAGTTGATGCTCAACTTGAGACTGTTTCAATTGGCTCTTGAACAAGACTTTAAGTGCCACAATATGATTACTCTGTTACCGGTAAAAGGAAACTCGTCAGTACAAGGTGGAAAACATAAAAATGTGTGTTTACAGAAACTATGCCCCTTTTACATAATATGTTTTGAATAACTCTACTGCAGTGGTACATCAGTGGGAATTATTACAGGACAAATATAAGCTTTAAAGCTCCTGTTCTAGAAAGTCAGAAAACTATAGCACAAGACACATATAGACTAGCTCTTTAGACTTATCTAATGCTTAAAACAAAGAAAGAAAGATCAACAAAGCTAACAATCTCAAAATTCTGAAATGAAATGAAAAGCATATTAAGTGACTGACCCTCTTTTCCCTAGCTAGATATACATGACCAAACTTTCCTCTACCAAGAGGCTTCCCAATGTCGAAATCATTTAAATTCCACCTCTTTTTCTCAACTGCTGTCGAGCCCTCTGCAGCCTACAAAAATATGAACATCATATACAAGAAAACAATCTAGACAACGACATCAAAGAAGAAAACAGGCTAAGCGTAGAAGTGCCAAATTTCAAAAAAATAAAATAAACTAGACTTCAATCGAGATCCGTCCTCTCGCTATTTGATCTGACCAAAGAACACATCCACAAAGCCAGAAAGAAATTGAATCTCAAAAGGAGAAAAAATGAAATGCTAAGTAGTAAGTTATATAGCATAAATTTACTCAAGATTCAACTTTCATCTCAACTTTCTATTTTCTTCTTAGGCAAGCCAAACATTGATACTTCAAGAACACTGCTGAGTCAAATGGTTTGAATATGGTCAATCGATTGGCGATCAACCTCAATCCCAATGCCACAAACTTTTACCTTTCCACTAATACATACACTTAGAAGCTCTGCCTAAACATACAAACATACGGAGAAAACAATTTTATAGCTAAAAAATCGGAAGAAACACAGACATTTCCAAAAGATGTAAACTTTTAGTTTTCAATTTCCACTAATTAATACATTTAAAAGCTCTTCCTGAACATACAAATATACGAAGAAAACAATCAAGTGATACAGAACATATAGCTAAAAAATCGGAAGAAATATCAACATTTTCTACAAATGTGAAATTAAATTATTAAAAAACAGGTCAACGCCATAGGCAACATTATCAACACACTTTCATCTCCTTATTACAGAAATTATAGCTACCAAATCGGAAGAAATTCCATCATTTCTTACAAAACTGAAATTAAAATAAATAAAATAAAAAAAATAAAAAAAAACTAGGTCTACGCGATCGGCAACATTACATTTCCTTACGACGACAAAATTCGAATTTATTCAAGAATAGATATATAAAGAAACTATAATTTGTAAATTTTATACCTAAAAACATCTGATTTAAAAAAAAAAAAAATCACGTACACAACAACATTGATGAATCGAACCCAAAAAAAATTGTTGGAGAAAAGCATCATTATTACCTTATGCTCTTGCTGATCAGGAGTCTCTGTGGAGATCGCCATGGATGATTGGGAGAGAGAGAAGTGAAACCCTTGCCGTTGAGAGAGAGATGGGGACAACGGAGAAATGAATTTTTTGTTTGAGATTTATTTATTTTTAAATTGGGAAAGATCTATAACGGTCATATTTACAAGGAAAGTCGCCACGTGGTACGTGGGTTCCATTCTTTGGGGGTGAAAATCTGTCATTACGTTTATGTGTGTTCGATGTCCTCAACCAATCGAATTTACTATATAAATATTTGTTTCAATTATATATACACATGGTGAATTGTGATTGGTTGGGGACACGGGGACACACACAAATGGGGACAGAGGATTTTTTGCCATTCTTTGGAGTTTCCCGTTTTGTTTTTTCGACTTTATTTGGTTTATTTATTAATTAAGGGCTCCGGAGGAGCGACAGTTAATAAGAGTACCGTAATTATATTGCAGAATATTAAAAATTTATTATATATTAAACATATTTTGTGTGGTGATACGAGTTTTTAGAGATATATTACATTCTATATAATAGATGTTTCTCCCTAATTAACATTTGCTCCAAGAAATATAACATATGTTTTACATAATCGATGTTATAAAATCATAACACTTTATTTATTTCAAAAAAAATATTAAATCATCAAATTTTTTATCTGACAATATATTTTTTAATATTTAATAAAAATATGTGTTCAGCAGCACCAAAGTCGGACCCGAAACATAGGGCATCTGTGGCGCATCAAGTTTAAATGTGGGACCTCATTATCAATTAACTAATTATTTAAATTTCATATCATCTCAAACAAGTCTAAATTCTTTAATTTCAATAGTTTTCTTTTTTCTGTTTCAGATCTACATTCTATTTCAATGTTTTCGATTTTGATGCAGCAAATCTTGTGAATTTGTTGCCATATGAGGACTAAAAATATTAAAATAAAATGGATGTCGCACTGAAAGTATCGACTCTAAATAATTGAGAACATCAAAATTAAATAATTGTGAAAATAGTTTGAGGATATTTTTACATATTGTTATTCTTGTTATATATCTTCATAATAAAATTTTGGTTAAGTATTTTCCCTTAGTTGGTATTGTTTTGTAATTGTCAAAATTCTCTATTGAAAAAGTAAAAAGAAAGAAACAAAAGAAATAATCCTCTTGTATATTGTAAATCACTTATGGGGTGTTTTTTTTCTTTCTTTCAAATAAGAAGGAAAACTTTTTCATATGTCAATTTTAGGATGAAGAATAGAGGGCACTGCATTAGACTAATCATGATTTAGCAGAAAAGGGCTAACCATGATAGTTAAATTTTTGGGGACAATATTTTTGTCCAGGATGGAAGTGGACTTCCGTCTCCAAACCAACCCTAATAAATTTTTGATACCCTACAAACTCTAAAAAAATCCGTGACTTGACACTTCCGTCCTCAAATTCCAGGCTTTTTGCAGTTTTTGCAGTGTCTAGTCTTTTTCTCCTTTTGCTTTTGAATAATTGAACTGAAAGTGTGAACGGAATTGGCTATTCCGTTCTCATTTCTGACCAATTTTTAGAGACTAGTCAATTCAAAAATTTAAAATTTGTATTTTTTAACACACCAATTTTATCTATAAATAACCTCACCACACTCTACAACATTCACCACTCTCAAACATTAAATTTTCTTACCCTCTTCAAAATTCATAAAATTTCCTTACCAACTTCAAAATCCATCGTTTAAAATGACAAGATTTCCAAAATTTATTAAAAAAGAAATGGTTAACAAATTTAGGGATGTTGATTTTACTAGAGAATGACCTGAAGAATACGAATAGGCGTTAGTAGAAATTTGTTTTTAATTTTATTCACAGAATGTTGAAAAAAATTGGTCCGATCTGTACAATGAAATTGTATACAACATGAACTCCGTGACCGACAGATATTTCACAACGGAAATGATCGATGCATGATTAGCAAAACTGCGCATGAGATTTTGGGATTTTGAGGCACTTTTGCACCAACTGTGGTTCAAATACGACGGCAATACAAACACTACAGATTTGAATGGTGCTGAAGCCAAGTGGATGGAATATGTGAAGGTAAGTTAAATGTAATTACGGCAAAAATATTATAATATAAGTTTTTCATAACTTACATTTTTAGTTATTTTAACTCTGCATTAGGCTAATACAAGGGCTAAGCGGTACCGAAGGAAAGGCGAATCCTGTTTTTACCTACTAGGCCATGTTTTTTGGTTTGAAGGAAGAGCATTTATGGACGAAGCCGGTCAGTGTTCAAAATCACCGGAAGAGATAATTGTTGAGGCTCCCTCCCCCGACTTATGTGTGGGAACGGATTGCACCCAAATTTTGAAAAATTAGGGTTTGAATGATCGGGAGTAATAATTTTTTTTCCATGTAATTGTTTTTCTAGCAATTGAATGTAATTGAAAGTTTATTATTTTGTGCAAAATTCTTACTTTTATGATATTAAAAAATACATAAATGCATAATATTAAAAAAAAATTGACAACACAATACATTGAAAAATAAGGTGGACATCCCGTGGAAAAGTTTCTGCCACTTGAGGACGGAAGTGGGAATTCCGTCCTCAAGGGACAGAAACTTTTCCACGGGAGGAGCTTTGTGGCCAGATTTTTAGGGATAGAAAATCTTATGCCTTTACCACCAAAATCTCTATAAACTGCAGACAACCTTCACTCCATTTTCTCACATCAACAAATCATTCAACTCATTTAAATCCTTCAACTTATTTCTTACAAAAAAAACCCTATCTTCCCTCATATATTTTTTCTCTAGAAAAATGGCACTTGAATGTCCGATGAAGTTGTATTTACATTTTGACCACAATTTAGTGTACGAAGCCGATGTTTTCCTCGTTTCGCAGAGCAAAGTGAAATAAGTATGCAATTAATACAAAAAATTTCATTTCGACAACTTTGCCACCGAATATGTCTGTGCAAAGGAGTCGATCTTTCTAGTGTCACTGTTTCGTCTTATAATGATTCGTCCATTTTCATGCCAACCTACAACATGGTGGTGCATGATGTCGTAAATCTCAACGACGAAGAAGATCTTGAGAATTTGTGGGGAATCCAAACCGATTTCAAACTACAAGGACTTCATGTTGGTGATTTGTTAGAACTTGTGCAGAGACAGGTAGATAGTTTTGTAATCCCAACAACAAATTTTTCTAAACAATCACAATTTGTTCCGGAACTCATCCAATTTCAAATTGTGATTTCAAATTTCTTTACCATCCAAAACTCATTGTTGATGGCCATAAGGTGTTTTGGATGGTAAAGAAATTTGACTCTTGCAAAAGTCAAATTTCTTTACCATCCAAAACTCATTGTTGATGGCCATAAGGTGTTCAAGTCATTGTTCTGGACATTTAAACCGTTAGTTGACGGTTTCAAATGGTGTCGGCCTATAATTTCAATGGATGACACACAACTTATGGGGAACTATAAAGGGGTACTTATGGTTGCAAGCACTATGGATGCTAAAGGTTGCTCAATTAAAAAGTTTGAGCTCCAAGTATACGGATTCCCACCTCATAGTCCTTGCAGTTACTGAAATATTTAAATTGCGCGGTGTGCTTTAGTAGGAACCTATCGCACCACGTTGAACTATCAATTTTACGCCAAGATAAATGGATCCACGGTCTCGCAATAAGATATTGTTTGGAAATGAATGCTTTTTTTTAATTGACTGCTCTTGTGGACACGCATGCCAAATGTGGTTCTGTTTTAAACAGCAAGAAAGCTTTTCGATATGATGGGGGCAGAAACATGTAACTACATGGAATGCCATGATAGATGGATACAAAGTTTATACTGATGAGACTGTACTTGGCCTGCTGCTGCATGATTCAGGCCGTAACAATTGAGTTTTCGGCAACCATACAGTGTATCGGTACACCTCATCACCATATAAAAGTAAACCACATAGTGTACAAGGTACACTGTTAGTGTATGCAAATTACGTCTAGTATTTATATATGCTATTTGGTATACTTTTTACACTATTGAGTACTATCTATTTGGTATACTTTATACACTAATAGTGTATTGCAAAAATTATTGTGTGTAAGGTGTATTTAATAATTGGACCACTTTCAGAGCAATAAAGCTAATGGCATAAACATCAATGGGATTAATTCATAAGAATTTTGCTACAAACTGGAAAACAATATTCTAAATTTGCCTTTAATACAGGTATATCAGAGCCAATTTTTATTTGAATGCTTCTCTAAGAAGGTGAAAGCACAACAGAGAAGTACCTGTTGGGATGAATATACTAATAATAATAAATAATAATAATAAAGATTCACCTCTAAACTCAACCTCAAGGGAAGTAACTAGAATCAAATGACAATGATGAAATATCCTAAGAGCACACTGCATCAGGGTAAGATTCTCAAATTAGCGATACTGGCGGTAGAGTGGAGTATACATACAACTCTCAGCATATGCCACGAGATCTTTGGGACGAGGGAGACGGGTGGCAAGGCCAAGTTCATATGCTTTTGCTGCAACTTGAGCTGCAATATTTGCTGATATTTGCCTAATGTTAGTGAACGGCGGAAAGATAAGTCCCTTGGCATAGTCTTCCTTTGACACTTGAGCTGCCAAAGCTTCAGCTGTTGCAAGGCCACACAAAAAGGTATGCAGCCGTTATAATCTTTTTTTCTTGAAATTTAGTTTAAACGGATATAAGGTGAATTTCATCGTATAATTTTGAATAGAATTTTCTCCTATCTTCTGAATTCGGTTATATACTTACAGGCTGCCAAAAGCAAATCATCGTGCACGCGTATTGTACCAGACATGATTATGCCCAAACCGAATCCGGGGAATACATAGGCATTATTTGACTGTGATATTTGGAAAAACAGTGAAGTCAGTCTATTGGATTTCTCTATATGAAAAAAAAATAGAATCTGTTAGAATAGGATAGCCAAAGTACCTGGCCAGGCACAAACACGTTCCCCTCATACTCAAAAGTGGGAAATGGGCTTCCACTGGCAAATATCGCTCGACCCTGAAAATTATAATGTAACATGTGCACTCGTAAGAAACATGATAACATGTGCACCACTAATGCTCTGGATGCTGAATGAAAGAAGCATGGTGATGTGCACATAAATCAAAATGGTTCTTGGGTCTGCCTTCTCTGATGCCTTTTGGCTTTGATTTGAGGGCATGATTCCGTAGCAAACGCGACGGCATAGGGGACCATTGTTACATGTGTATTATATGAGCAACCACTTTGTGCACTTGTTGCCAAAGGTTAGGTTAATCTCCAATACATCTGTTTCAGTGGTATTTTGGGATCAGCCACTTTGTTTGACAAAGGTTAGGTCTGTATCCCGTCCATCCCCGCCCATACCCCCAATTATTGGGGACTTAATGGGTTATGCTATTGTTGTTGTATTGTTGTTGGGTTCTCTTTTTTTAGCGGTTGGGGTTGTGCTATAAGCTATTTACCTTGCTGTATGTATAAGCTTCTTCAGCTGTACACTCCGATTGTGAGGTCGGATTTGATAGAGCGAGAATGAGAGGTTTCTGTTACACCATAAATTTACGTCAATCAAACTTCCCGAGTGTTAAAGAGCGCGATTAATAGTATGTCTAAGTGCATAAACAAGGGACAGATAAAAGAACCTCATTGAAGGATGCCATGGCTTCAATAACCTCTTTTGTAAAAGTTCTTCCCACACCTGAAGTTCCTATAAGAGCTGTTGGCTTTATTGCCTGAGAAATGAAAGAACAAAGAGAAAGATATGAAGTTTGCCCTATTCAATTCGGAATCCAACCAAATGAGTCCAGTTAAAACATCGAAATTTCGCACCTTTACAGCATCTAAGAGTTCCTTAACCGGCTCATGGTCGTGAGCCCATGGTTTCTTGAAGGGCTGAAGGGATTCCTTGCGCGAGCTGACAATTAGTCCCTATTATATGCAATTCAAAAAATAGTTACGTTTGGATGCAAATAGCAGGAAACTAACTTATTTGCAAGAGGTAAATATTTCACAATCAGAGTGTTTCGGCCATGTCAAGGAAGGCTAGCTCAGTTGGCGCACAATAGGTCTTGTGTTCGACACCCTCCTTCCCCGATAAAAAAGAATAGAAAAAAAGGACTTTTGGTCATGAGTCTGATACCTTAGAGTCAACAAGCCAAATCTTCTTGCGGACTTCTTCCAACGGAGCACTCGTCTTCAAAGGCAAGAGACAGTTATCAGAAACCTTCAATTAATAAAATGCAAAAGAGAGAGAGAGAGAGATTTCACAACTGGTTAATACCTCTTTTGATATTTGAAGAGCGATAAGATCTGCTATACCAGTTCCGGCCTTTAAAATAGACAAACAAATCAGAAATCACAAGAAGGGCCAGATCAAGTAGAAGCGATAAGGTGGTAGCTTAGTTGGTCAGAAGCACCCCTTTCCAAAACATAAGTCCTGGTTCAAGTCACATCCCCGTCCCCTAATTAAAATAAAATAATTAACAAACAAATAAATAAATAAAAGGCCAGCAATGATACCTCTCCAGCACCCAAGAATAAGAAAGTCTGATCAGCTAAAGTTCCCCCCAGTACTCTTAGAGCTGAAATAAGTCCTGCCAGAACCACAGATGCCGTGCCCTGCATGAAAGGTATAGATGAGAGACAATTCTTCCGAATAAACGTTGTATATATGCGATAAAATAGCTATTATCCTTAATTTTACCTGTATATCATCATTAAACACAAGATGTGTTGTTCCATATTTCGCCAGCAGCTCAAATGCATTATGGTTTGCAAAATCTTCAAACTGGAAAGATATCGCAAATCTTTTAAAAAAAGACGGAACAAAGTGGACGTAACAAAAGCAAAAGATTTTTACTATGAGAAAACAATACACTGAAATACCTGTACAAGAACTTTCTCCCCGTAGTTTTGCTTAACCGCTGACATGAACTCATCCACAAGCTCAGCATATTCCTGTACATCCGGAAAAATGAGAAACGCCTCAAATTAACAGAAAAAGTACGAGGGAAAAGAAAATCGACAAACCTTCCCAGTTGCTCTTTTTTGTCTGAGACCAATATAGAACTCATCTTCCAACAACTTCTGGTTGTTTGTGCCGACATCAATTGTTATAGGCAAGCACTGTTAACAATAGCAAGACATAATAAACAACTGATGAAGAATCTATACATACGCAAGAATCTGAGGCTATATCAAAATGCTTACGACTGAAGGTCGAACTCCTCCCAGGGCTGTGTACAAAGAAAGTTTGCCAACCGGAATCCCCATACCCTACAACAAATTTCTCATCAACCATGTGCATTTTTAAAGAAAACGCAAAGAAACACTCGAAATGAAGATAGAAGGAGAAAACGCAGCTACCTCTAGCACATCACAAGATCTTTGGAGATCACGAGTTTAATCTTAAACTAGACAAAAAGTTGTAAGGAGTTACCTGGCAACCAAGATCTCCGAGCCCTAATATCCGCTCACCATCCGTCACAACAATAACTTCAATGTGCCTAGTAGGCCAATTTTTCAGCACCTCGAGAATTCTCCCCCTGTAATTCATAGCTAGCTAATTACTCAAAACGGAAAAATAAAATGAAAACCTTGCATGAATAAGCTTAGGCAATTTGGATACAGGTAAATAAAAGAGAGGAACGAGATTATACTTCTCTTTTAAGCTGATATAAAGACCCTGTGGACGTCTAAAAATGCTGCCATATTTCTGGCAAGCTTCACCAACAGTTGGAGTGTATACAACAGGGAGAAGTTCTTCAACATTATCAATGAGAAGCTTATAGAATAACCTCTCATTACGCTCCTGCACATAAAGTTAAAATCAATGTAACAAATGCTGAATCAGTTTAACATTTTAGCTATACCATCTCTAAACAAGATATGAACTTATATCGTTAGATGACGCGAGTAATTATTGAAGATTAAGTTTCAAAACCTGGAGATCCATCATTGCCATGTATCTTTGCAGGGGAACTTCATAATTGCGAAGATTGTGCATCAATCTCTTTTCCTGAATAGAGTTTTCAAGAAAATGTGAGGCGATCTATCTTCTTGTGTAAAAACAAGACAGAAAACTTGGACGCGAGGAATTACCTGAAGTTCCTGAGACATAACAACTGGAGGTAGAAGACCTCGCAAGTAATGAGCATCTCTCTCATTCTCAGTGAAGGCAAGACCTTTGTTGAAGCGTGGATCACGCAACAAACTATAGCCACTATAGCATCATAAAGAGATAATAATCAACTCGTGAACAAAGATTTTGTATAAATATCCTCTTTAATGCATGAAAAATCAAACACATGATAAAAGCATTATTAAAGCAATTCACCTAAATGCCATATTATTCACAAAGTGATCTGTTAAAGGAAATTAAGCAAAAATCAAGATATAAAGTGTCCCACCAATCTCATGAAATGTTCATCTGGAAGCAGGGGCGGATCCACCCCGCCCCCAACATTTTTTCAAATGCTAAATTCTGGTAAAAAAATATTTTTTTTGGTGAAATTTCCTTGTAAATATTGCATCCCTTAATTTTTTTTTCTTAAGGAAAACGAAAACGGTAACAATAACAATAACAATATTAAAGTATTAATCCCAAGTAAATAAGGTCAGCTACATTAATCAAAGAAAGAATTGTGTGTAGTTAAGTGAAGAAATGTATTAACAGATATATGCATGTATAGATCATCAAGAAAACAGCACCAGATAAGTGAATTTTATGCAAAAATAGGACAACAACAACAACAACAACAACAACAACAACAACAACAATAATAATAATAATAATAATAATAATAATTATGCAAAAAGTATAAGAGATATCAGTGAAATTTAGAGAACCTAGCAACAGATAAGCTCCAAGGACTAATAAGCTGATCCTCAGTGGCTCTGTCCTCACCATAGATATCTTCAACACCACCACCAACACATTTTGTATTATTCATATCAAGAACACAATCCCCATTTCTCATTTCCTTCAATGTACTCTCCATTTTTGCTACACAAATCTTTCTCTCTCCTCTTCTTTGCAACAAACCAAAGAATTTCCTCTGCAAATCAAAAAATCTAAACAACAAATAACAACAACCCACAAACCTAAATTCAAATCAAAACTTCTTTTCACTATTTCTGGACAAAAGAAACCAAAATAGCAAGAACCCACAAATCTAAATTCAAAACAAAATCTTTTCACTGATTCTTGCTCTATTTTTACAAGCAATATGAACCAACCCCACCTTATATAACAATAAAGAATTGATTTTTTTTCTTAGTTCTTTGACAAAAATGCACTTTTCTACGTCAAGGGAGTGGGATTTTGGTATGTGGGCTCGTGTGAAAAATAGAAAAATAAGGCAAAATCTTGAAAGCAGCAGCAGTAGTAATAAACAAAAAGGAAAGGAATTTGTGGTTTACCAGGGAATGGGATCTGTTGAATGAGAACATTAGGGTGAAAGTAACGCGTGGATTAATCAGATTTGTCGTACGATTCTCCGCGTATGAAGTGAATGTGGGAAATGGGTTAGTTGGGATTGGTAGTTACCAAATGCAGATGTTGAAGCATTCTTTTCTAACTCTTGTATCCTCTCTCCTTCTGACGCGTGTGTTTATATCTCCGATTATGTTTATCAATCCGCTCTAAAGAACTAACGGATCTTGTAGGATTCCCAAGAAATTCTTCGATTTCTTCCGGGCCTGTGGTCCTCT
Organism: Vinca minor; assembly: GCA_026122235.1. NCBI lineage: Eukaryota > Viridiplantae > Streptophyta > Magnoliopsida > Gentianales > Apocynaceae > Vinca > Vinca minor. The sequence goes on along the minus strand of JAOCZM010000161.1, from coordinate 5,831,095 downwards.
TTTATATTCTGTCGAGAGTTCGGGATGCTCCACCTAAGTGAAGCATAAGTGATGTGGATTATTCAAGAATAGAAGTCGATTTGCTTTATAAAAAGAAGATATCCCTGTCTTTTCCATCCAGCGCCCGCACTCCTTATCCTTCAACCATAAGGATCGGACACCCATATTCCAGGACCATACAAGCCCGTTACATGAAATGTCGTCACCGCGGTAGAGTTTAACCACCAAGTTCGGGATGGATTGGTGTGGTGAAAACTCTTGATTCTTCCTCTTTTTCCTTCTGGCTTAGTTGAGCGAACGATGCACGTAAAAATACAAGCATAATCCTTGAACCCGCTTGGATCACATCTAGACAAATAGAAGCCGGTCGCCGAGCAATGTCAAGGCGCAAAGCTGGCTCGAGCCGCAAGAACTTTTACTAAAATAATGAAGGGAATGCTTGCTATAAATAACTCACTTCTTGGTCTTCGACCCCCTCAGTCACTACGAACGCGGAGACTTACCCGAATACGGAGAACTTAATATAAGAGTTAGACTCGCTCAGCTTCCTTTTTCGAGTTTGAACGTTGGATCAGAACAGACCAAAACCGCCGGAAATAGATGCTACATAGTTGGTTCTCATCCTTCAGAGACTACGAGTGTAATAAGAGCCCCGGGTGATGAAATCCATCTTTATTAAGGTGGTTTTATCACTCACTGATGGTTTGGATGGAGTGCCTAAGGCAAGTAATGCGCCGAAGACTGGAGCTTCGTAACATGTTGGGAGGGGCAATCGCCTTCGGGCGCTCCAAAAAAAAAAAAATGTTGTTGTGACAAACTTGTCTCTCCTCATAAAACAATTCTAAAGTAGAGCCGCTCTTGTGAGACTGACTCTGCCCCCAACTCATGTAAGTGGGTTGTGCGATCAGGTACACAAGGACGACTTCATGCCCGAATGACCCCATAAAGCAGGAGGCTTGTAAGGTAGTGGTGTACATGCACGTTGTAATAGACTCGTACTGAGACACGCCTTATCGTTTAAATTATCAACTATCTCTATAATTAGAGTTCGATCATTTAGATCTAAGATGCCAAGTGTTTTCTCTGTATATGCAAATTGATCAACCTGATAATTGAGTTCGAAAATAGAAAAATATTGTATATTCTAAATTAAATAAGATAAATTATAAGAGTACGTTTGACACGTTGTAATAGAATTGAGTGGAATGATTATTTATAGATTCTTTTTCCATTTCAATGTTTGATTTGCTGAATTAAAGTACGAAAGATATTTCTACAGGAATGATCATTCCAGGATGGAGTGTGAAAGGTCGTCCACTACAAAACCTATGGAATGACATTTCCAAGAGAAGTTGTAATTATCAATTATTGTTAATTATCAATTATTGTTAAATATTCAATATACCTTTCACTTAATTAACTATAGTGTTTGAATGAGACACAAATCTATTCATTTTTTTCAAAAAATATCTTAGTCTCTTGATAAAACTTTAATGATAATAATTATATAAAGTAGTTTTTAATTTTTTTGCTAGCTTTTTCTTCATTTTGTAACATAACATATCATTGTTTTTATAAATATGTTGAACATTATTTATATTGAAAAACAAAATTACTAAAAAAAATTTCTTTACTTAATAGACGTACTAAAAAATGTGCGAAGCTTTCTTAAACCGTAGCACCGCCTTAATGGAGCTAAGTAGAGACGAAGACAAGGGGTGGGTGGGGACAGTCTCTCCGAGATTTTTAAAACTATTACCAAATATAGTAAATTTTATATTAATTCGAAATATTTGATCAATTTCGTCCCCAATATTTTTTTTTGCAGTTTTTATATATAATTCGTTATACTATCTGCAATTTTTCGCCCTCAAACTAAAATATTTGATCAAATTGTTGAAATAAAATTTTGATGATTGAATATTTGATTTGTAATTCAAAAATATTACTATAATTCTATTTTACTTCAGATAAAACATTTAATGATTGTGCATCTGCAGCATGAAGGAGATAATGCATACTTCACTTAGTTTTTTTTTTTCTTCATGACAAAATTTTCAATCCCGTGAGATACAAGTGTAAATGGATTTGGATTTTAACTTGAAATCGGGCTACTTGAGTTGTCTTGCGTAAAAATAAAAGTTCATACAAGAAAAAAAATGTGAATTATACGAGTGAAAAGTTTGAATTAATTTTAAATACTCCCTTTGAACACCCACAATGAGGTAGCTCGGGGTGGCTGATTGGGCATAGCTTCCCAAGAAGCCCACTATTATGGGGCAAAAAAATTTCTGTCCCCATTCCTGACCCTATTCCTATTCCCCAACCAATCACAATTCATTATGTGCATATATACAGTCAAACCTTTATATAAGAATATTCTATATAAGAATAAACTCCTTATAATAATAAAAAAATGATGGTCCCAACTCGGAACCAGTAATAAATAAGAATAAACTCTACATTGTAATATTCCATTTTTTTTAGGACCCTCCTTAAGAAATTTACCTCCATATAATAATAAAATAACATTAAATTTTAAATATATTTATATATCTATATAAAACATCCATAATTATTTAACAATTTTACATTAAACTTAAGATGATATGAAATATTTGTCTAAAATTGTCTGTGACAATGACTTAATTTTTTGGGTTAATATCGCATCCTTAAACTTGCGCGTTCGTAGTAACTCGTCATCGGCACTATCTGTTCGAATTTTGCAGTGCTTGAAGCAGTTTTCAATTGTATGTGGCTTCACATCTATAAACCATGTATAGTAGTTGCCTAAATATTGTGTAGTATCGTGTAATTCGTATTTAACTAATATAGTGTAGGAACATATGTTTTTAAAATATAAGGAACGCATTTCTAAGTGTCGTATAATTTATATTAGTTACTTTTAAAAAAATATAATTTTTATATGTAAGCCTCTATTTAAGAATAACCTCCCAATAGTAATATTTTTGTCCAGTCCCAAGAGTATTAGTGTATAGAGGTTTTACTGTAATATGTTTCCCGAGGGACTTTATTCCTTTTTTAAGAGCATAAAAGAAGTGCTAAAAAAGAAACATATGACTATATTCGCTTCAAATTCTCATGCGACATTATAAAGTCTTCAAAATATATCTCAAGCAACATTTTGAAGGTATGCTATTATTGTGAATGCTCTTTGAGGTGCGAGAGAATGTAAAGTCTATAATTTAAAAAAAAAGATAAAATATTTTGAAGGTATGTTATCATTGTGAATGTTCTTCGTGGTGCGAGTGAATGTAAAGTCCATAGTTTAAAAAAAAATAATTATGGGGTGGGAAATTGAGAAATTTTCACAAGGAAAAGCAATCAAAGTGCACAAAATTATTGGTAAGAACTTTGATGAGTGGTAGATATTATTTAAAGTCAGCAGCTACCATTACTCGAGACCACATGCAAATTTTGTCCCACAAGCAGTCCTTTTTGAAATAAATGTATCTTGTTTAACTAGAATTATTCAAACTCTTATATATATTCAACCAACATATTTTACCACAATAAAAAAAAAAAATAATAATTCAACCAATATATTTTATTATTCTTCACTTGTTTATAATACTTTTTTTCTCCACATGGTCCTGTGGAACGCACATGTATTGTATTATATGGCGTTGACAATTTTAGTATTGCATTTAAGCCGCGTCTAGAGAATTGAGGGTCCTATGCGAAATTTGTAGGGGTGGTTTATTATTCTTATTATTAGTTTATGGTTTGTTATATTGTAGCAGAGAGTATCGATTTTGAGACCTATTATTTCGAGTCAGAAACACTTGTTAAATTACACTAACCTTTATTGATCGTGAGACCTATTCTTTTTAGTCGAACCTATTATTTCGAGTTGAAAGCACTTGTCAATTTTGCTAACATTCCTAGATCGGGAGACCTAATCTTTTTTAGTCGAAACCACGCTGTCCACTGTTGAGACTTGAGAGCAGTGACTAATCCCCTCGCCGCGGGAGCTTTCCGAAGAGCTACACAGCTAGCCATGAAATGTGCTCCACCTTGACGGAATGTCTAATTTGATAACTCTTTATCTTGTTTTTTCTAGATTTTTAGCAGTGAAAACGTATATTAAGTGTTATAATCAAGATATTCTAACATTTCTCTCTCAGTAGATAATAATACTAATCCATTTAATCAATATCGTGACTTAATTGATACAACCAATAATTATTTAGTACACAATTATTTTTTTCAAGACCTTGTTTTATCGTGATCTCGGTCACCTATATGCTCTATACATATCTGATCGCATTTAAATGTTTAGAGTTCAACTAAATTCCATGAAGTTCCTCCTTAAAGAAACTAAATCGCAAAATACTTGTTTTTATGCTCTATACAATTGTATTAAGAGAAAGACTACTGCATAACGAGGGAGTCTGGATCAATATTTACCAATTTAGATCAGTTAACTAGAAGTACGGGTGGAAATGAGTTGAGTCAGTTCATGAGCTAGTTCATGATTCGCTTCGATATTTGGATCGAAAATGAGCAATATATGAGCCGGTTAATAATAGGGATTTAATTAAATTTAAGATTTATTTTTATAAACAAAAAACAATTTAGCGACGGAAAAGCGACCGAAATATCGGGCGCTATATTAGCCGTCGATATTCGGTTGTTAAACAGTCAAAGTCAAAAGTCAACAATGTTGACCATTAGGTCGGTATTCGATCAGTAAATAGCGACAGAATATTCGATCGCTAGACTTTCAGTCGGTATTCGGTCGTTAAATAGTCAAAGTCAAAAGTCAACAATGTTGACCATTCGGTCGATATACCGTCGGTATATAGCGACCGCATAGACTTTTCGTCGGTAATTTGGTTAGCGACGAAAAATATACGACCACGTCATTCGGTCGTTAATCGGTTGCTAAACTGAGTTTAGCGACGAAAATGTCCGTCCCTGTTACACAGTTTTCTTGTAGTGTTGATGAAAATGTCAATGAGAAGCTTTCCCGTTTTTGTCATGCTCAAGTTCATAAATATGGTTTCTTTGAAACTGTTTATGTACAAACTTCTCTAATGGATTTTTTATTCCAAAATGGCAAATAATCATCTGTATCCGTTTATGTACTCATTGATATGTCTAACCAATCATAATTTACTATGTTTATATATAATTAAAAAAAAATGATCACATGACGAATTCTTATTAGTTGGGCACAAGAATGGGTACACAGACGGGTACAAACGATTTTCACCCCTCCAAAATGAGTGATATTAAGACAGCAACATATATAGGGTCTTTTAGGGGTGTTCATGGTTCGGTTTGGTTCGGTTTTATACATTTTTCAAACCAAATCGAAATACTCGGTTTGAAAATTTTGTAACCAATCCAAACCATTTAAAATCTCAAACCGATGCATTTGGTTTGGTTTGGTTGCTCGGTTTTGCGAGACACAAAAATATTGATTATAAAGTTTAAAAAAAACTGTATTTAATTAGTTAGTTGCTAAAAATATTTAAAAAAAAAAAAAAAAATATGCCTATTATTTTCTCAAGGTAAACACAATAAATAAAACATAAATTCTTGGTCTTGATCCTTCCACTTCAAACAAATTACTTCGAAATCATCCTAGAAGAAAAAAGAAAAACACAAAAATTACATAATTATTAGTTCAAAATAGTGAAATACAATAAAATCTTTTGGTAAATCTAAAATCACATACCACATGATGACTTTTTAATCTATTGGTTTAACATTTGAAGAACTTGCACTTGAAAATTCTAGAATGAGATACAAAAGTTAACAATTATACTAGAAATCATTTTAAGGAAAAATATATTTTATTGCAAAAAAGTCCTTTAATATATATTATATATATTCGGTTTGGTTTATAATTTTTTTTAAACCAAACCAAAAATTCGGTTTTAATTTAGCTCAAACCAAAACCAGTCCAATGAAAATTCGGTTTGAATTGGTTTGGATTGGTCGGTTTCATTTTTTCTAGAACACCCCTAGGGTCTTTGATGAGATGTCTGGGAATCGTGGAATTCCATATTATCTAGTTACGTAAAATTTGGGGATTTTTTATTCGCATTTCTTGTGGAATTTAGGCATGCGGTATGTCAATAATGCTAATTTTTGTGCGATTTTCGCATGCGCTATATGGGGCATAATACGTAATATAGGACATGCCTTAGATTGAACAATAAAGTTTGAAAAATGGAATTTTCACAAAGGAAAAAAAAATGCATAATGACCTAGTAAAAGTCTTGTATGCTTGAGTTCATTAATATACATGATATGTTTTGCATCCTATGTTATGACCAGTGATGGCATGATCATTAATGCAAGTTGTGTTCTGATTATCTTTTGATTGATGTTTTAGAAAATTAGAATTTATCATGTTGAAGTTTAAATATAATTTTAGTATTATACATATTTAAGACATGGTCGAAGTGGAAAATGTCACGATGCTCTATTTTTTATTCTATTTGAAGAATATAATAAACTTACACCATGTCAAGATGGTGTGATTTTAGTGAGAAATAGAAAATGATATGGTTCTTAGTCACATTCATATTTATGTTTATATGTGGTAAGGAGTGAAAGATATTGTTCAGTCTCACCATTCTTTAGTTCCGCTGATGTAATTTCTAAAATGACAATTTCTTGCATACCAAATGTAAAGGGTATGGTAAAGTGAAAAATAGAGTTGACAAAAATGGTTTAAACCATAGTGTCAAACTCTAATCCTTGACCAAAGTTGTAGAAAGAAACTGTAGTAGCATTCCAAGTGAATGGAACGAAACTACCCTCGTTTGGGGCATGATGAAACAAAGTCTAGCCTAAACCTAAGCTTTATAAAGTTTGAGGTTTAGGGCTATTGTAAAGTTTCTAGAAAGAGTCTGTATGTATTTAGTAGTATTCCAAATAAATGGAACAGACTTGTCCCAATATGAGACATGGAATAAAAGAAAGGTCCAGCACAAAAGGACTATGTTTGTGTAAGGTTTTGAACCACTTAACAAGAAAATTTGAGAAAGAGGAATTGAATGTGTCATATAGAATATGCAAAATATTAAAGCATATCGGTTATGGTTATAGAATGAAAGATTCTATAAGGGGAAACTATTATTGAATAAAGAGAGATGATATTCAATATTCGATTCAATTCCTAGACCTAAAATATTGAAATGATGCTTTGGTTCATAAGATGAACATATAACAAGTATGAACAAAGAAGTGATAAGTTAATAGTCTTAAAAGACTTAAGGACTTATATTCAAACTTCTTTATGTTTTTGTAAATACAAGAAAGTTTATAGTTATAGTTTCATAGGTACGATTAAATTGGTTTGACGAGTGATCACCGTTTATTTTGTAAGATGAAGTCAAAACTTGACGGATCCGTTGACTAAATGGTCTTACAAGAGCTCTTGTATTTTAATTGATGGGATGAGACTCAAGCCCATTTTATAGTCATATATGGTGGGTACTCAACTCAACGCTAAGTACTAGTCTTGAGTTCAAACTCATCAATATATGATGGTAAGCACCAATCTATATAACTATCCAGGAGAGAAAGGTGCTTGAAATCCCCACATATATAAAGTAAGGTTGAGCTTACGCTCTTAATAGATCTATAGACGATTTCTTCGGAGCATTGTATTGCAGGGGTGTTCTTAATAGGTCTATCTATGTAAATGTGAAGTGGTGCCGCTTCAAGGAGCTGAAGGGCTTGACTCTGATACATTTACGAGAGATATAGGACACACGACCATTTATGTGTCATTTAAAGAATGTTTGTACTAGGAACTTAATTATATGATTATTTGAACTACTTATCAAATTGGATGAATGGTTCAAGGCTTTATCCACCATTTCACTTCAGATTTGTAGTCATGAATTTTCGCTAAGTGATGGTTCAAATCACGATATACCAACATCTATGCAATTTGTTCCGATTGATTGTGTTTGGAAAGACTAAGAGTATCAATTTGAAATGGCGGGGGATTGTTGGAAACATTTCCAATTGAAAATGTGTGAAATTGAAAAGTTATGACCATATGAAAGTAACTCACGGTGAAGGAATGTACATACTAGGTATGATTGTTCATGTAAAGACACCATGGAAGGTTAAGATAAGGGGTCATGTCCACCAACTAGAGGTACTAGTCTAGCTATAAAAGGACTAGAGGCTCAAAGAAGTGAGGAGATCATGTGATCAGAAAATAGTAATCCTAACACACCAACCAAACATTCTAAGATTGAATTTGAGAGTACACTCAAATTCAAGTTAGACTTCTTTGTATCCTGAGTAAATTTGCATCACCACCCTACACCATAGGGGCAAATATCACTTAAGGAAAGTGATTACACGCTAAGAAGTATTTCAGGTTTATTTATTCATTCAAGAAGAAAAATAAGGATTCAAGAAGATGAAGCAGAAGGAAGATTTTCCAACAATATATATATATAAAACAAAGTAGCCGAAAAAAAATACTACAAGTCATGAATTGATTTGTGGAGGAAATAATTAGCTACGAGTCGCTTATGGCATTAAGTACTACTTGTCTTTTGTTATTGATGATCTTCATTTATTATTCTACGAAATACTCTTTTTTTGACAATATTATATTTTCATCTTTTTTGGTGAAAAATACCACATAAATAAAATTACTTTAATAAGAATGCGTTTTCATAAACTATATATTTTCATGACGCATTCATGTGGACCATGAAAATAATTACCACATAACCTACATGTCCAATTGAACTATGAGCTAGAAGTCTTTTGACTTTCGTTTGGGCCATGGCGGCCAGTGCTCCTAAGATCATAGAAGCAATGCTGCAGAAAAAGAAGATTTGTTGCAATGTAGCTCCATAAGAACCATAAATAGAAAGACGTGAAATATTAGCAGAAATAGAGATTTTAGGCGCAATAGAAAGGAATGCTGTAACCGGGGTGGGTGAACCCTCATAGATATCAGGTGCCCACATATATAGAGTCAAAAGAGATATGGAGTCTGAAGGGGAGGGAGGTTTTCTTCGGGGCTCGAGAGATGGAATAGATAGGGCCCCACAAGTTTTTAATTCGCCGCTGGGGAATTCACACGAAAGGGAATGATGAATTCTAAACGAAAAAGCAAAAATGCAATCCACAAGATTTGGCCTTAGCAATTCGAGTAGCAGAATGCGACTATGTAGAAAGTTCGTCAACCACAAAATATGATAAAACTTATAATGAAACCCTTGGTCTTATTGAACAGATAAGTATGGGTCTTACTCAAATAGGGCGCAAGGAAAATCTTTGGGTAAGGTATGAAGGAGCGAAAGCCGCTCGATTGTAAGGAGATGAGCGAAAGACATGTGATTAATTATATTTAATGCGCTTTGTCGTTACGATAAGGGTAACTCTATGCAAATTTTCATAGAATAATTTTCATAAAATAAAATTATTTTCATAGTCTACACGAATGCGTCATGGCATGGTAGAAAAGTTTTGCATATACTGTAGAGTGAAGCAAAAGGGACTTATACTTCAAATATAATATTTTTCTTCTTTTGTAATTTTAAAGTCGTGTGGCTGCTGCCCCATTGACTAAAAGATTTTGCAGCCTCTAGTATGAGCACACTAGCAATAGATTTAGATCGTTTTTTCCCGTAGGGAGGTTTTGTTCTCAATAAAAGAACATTAAGAATATGGCTTTTTTTATGAAAGCAGTCTCCTCATAAGATGTGGGAACCCTTTCTGAGTTCATCAATGGGGAAAGACCGCTACTGATCCACATGTACGACAAGTCGCTTGCTCTTAAGAACATATAAGGACTGAGCCTTTCAAAAAAAAATTTGAGGTAAAAGAGAATATTCCGAAGGAAGTCGCCGATGAGTAGTACAATCACCTATTCTTTTACTCTTCCTTGATGCCAAATTACAATATTTGCTAAGGAATCCAAATAAAAATGCTACACTAAATGAGAATGAGATGAAACTTCTGAACTACGTCCACCATTCACTTGATTTTCACCTCTACTATCCCTTACCTTAGGTCGAGCCTTTGTGTATCAGACATGACCAGGTGGTTCGTAAGGATAGATTCCCTATTTTTCTCATAGTTTGGGGTACGTATTGACTGACTATTCGATTCGAAGTGAATGACTACCTAGATTAGAATGAGGATTCAATTTTTCATGATAGTTATCATGGGTTGAAAAGGTATGGACCGGGTTCGTAGTAGCAGATGGACGATTAAAGTACGCGGGGGTCCGCTTGGTGAAGCGAAGTAGACGGGTATCGCCTAGATATCGAACAAAATATCCACTCATTATACCAAGTCATAAAATAAACTTTTTACAGCTCTATAAAATGAAAAAGAAAAGACTGAGTGATTGCCCTGCTCCGACCCTGTTGCATTGCTTCCTCTAGCTGGACTATCGATAGAGTAAGATGGATTTGCTATTCGATTTGTAACCCACAAAACCTCGAGTAAGAGAGAAATCGATGTATATACATGAGAATGGAAGGTTTTCTTGTCAACTATAGGTCCAATGAAGCTCTTCTAGCTTGACCTATACGGCAATGGAAACATCAATCAAATGCGAGGTAGGAAATGCCCCGCACGAACTATCTGATAAAGTTTTTTGTTTTACTAGCACATGCAGCTGACAAAGTCGTTTTTTATCGTCGTGTATATGCTTCGTTACAGCTTCGTACATGCAACAATAATTTGACAGTGAATCAAGAGAATTCAGGCTAGAGAATGCATTCTGAATTGTCTTCGCTCAGCTTATTAGCTAGATTTGATAGAGTAGATCTCCTAGGCTCTTTGTTCTGGTCTTTTCTTGAAAAAGCATCTCCAATCAGGGGTTGTTGTGTAGGGGTTTTCACCGGCCTTGTAGGGCGTGCGAGAGACATTCCCTTGATGCCCCTAGTTCTGGCTAGGACCAATTCCATTGTCCTTTCCTTATTTTGTCTTGACGGCTAGTTTCATTCCTTTATTCACACAATCAACATTATGCATTCTTAATTGAAACATTTTCTAATTTATTTCTTTTCTTCATTTCAAATTAGACTGAGTATTTTATTTATTAAGGATATGAATTTCATAGTATAATCTTAGTCTGATCCTGTTAGCTTTCTCTTACGGGAACGGCTCTAGGAGCTCCTGGGCTCGATAAACTAATTCACTAATTCATAAAGACGATAACCCATTTTGAGATATTAGACCGAGAAAGTAGACTAAACTCGATCAATATACGAAGGTAGATTATGTTGGTGTGAAGTTAGCTCTAACAATCGATGCGGCTAAATGAACCTGCTTTGTTATGGCATTACCTTTAGTTGTCTTTATAGTAGCAGGTATGGCAAGATCGGACCAAGTAATTTCGGTATAACAGGAAAGGGGTAACTAATATAAATTGCTAACTTTCAAAATTGTCATTAACATAAAATAGTCGTTAGGCTTAAGAAAGAATCTATATAGCAATGAAGGGAATCAAATTAATGAGGTGGTAACCGGGAAGCTAACCACCAAACATCTCCTCCGCTTTTCGGTCTACTAAAGTTCTCGATGTGGAGCGAACGGACTAAGCCACCTAAACTAAATTGAGGCATGAACTTTTTACATGCTTCCAGGCTAGTCTCGGGGATGGTAACCAGAGCTTGGGTTGAGAAAGAAGAAGCACTCATTGAGGGATAGGTTACAGAGTGTTATTGACGGGTTGAAGGAAGACATTGGAGGGTTGAAGTGATGGGACGTCGGAGTCTAACTAAGGTAAAGGAACTAGGCCCCAAGAAGTACTTGGGGGGGGGGAGGGGAGAACACCAGGGACTTCGATAACTTCATATGAGATATGAGGTAGTACTTTAAGTTGAATGAATAACACTCCTGAAGCAAAGAAGTTCGAAATAGGGTTGAGCTTCATTGGCGAGGACTAGGGGTGAAAGTGAGTTGAGCCGACTCGTGAGTAGCTCACGATTCGGCTCGACGAGCTCAGCTCATGAGCTAAATGAGCGATACATAAGCCAATTTTTTTTGGCTAATCTAAAATACGAGTCGAGCTTGAGTTAGATAGAGTTCGACTCATTTGGCTCATGAGTCGAATCTCTCTCTCTCTCTCTCTCTCTCTCTCTCTATATATATATATATATATATATATATATATATATATATATATATATATATATATATATATATATATATATATTTAGCCTCACATACCTTTTAAAAAAACAGCCACACATATTCTCAAGCAAAATAAACAAAGAAAACCCTATAAATCTCTTATAATCTTTTCATTTTATCAAAGTAAAAGAGTTATTGATGCATATCTAGCTTATTTGCCCCGAAAGCAGTTCAAGCATTGAGTTGCGAATGAGATTGACTCGAGTCACTTATGACATTAAGAGGAACTCAAAGTGTATTACTACTTGTCTTTTATTACCGATGATAATTAATTATTAGTCTACAAAGTACTATTTTTATGACAATACTATATTTTTATCTTTTCAAGTGGAAAAAACATGCCACAAAATCAAATTGCTTATATAAGAAGACTTTTGTCATTTAATAATGAGTAAATTGCTCGTTTTAGACAATAACAATTTCTGCCTTTCGGATTATAGACACAAACAATATTTTTGTACATTTTTAGACCCTAACTATTTACGGGACACTGCAATTGGATTTTTTTACACTAATCCGACAAAAAACCAGCATGTGTCGAGCACGTGCACACCTGAGCTGGGGTATATTTGTCAAAGCAAAGAATAACCAAATACCCGGTTTGAGGGGTATATCCACACCCACAATTTGAACCCGACCCACCCGCCTATATATATTCAAAGCTTCAATAACTTTACCATCAGAATTAAAAACATCAAATGTACCTTTAACTAAACTAGTATAAACATTGGAGCTATCAAGATAATCAGGCTTTAAAACGCTATAAGTAGAACTAATCATTTTATTAGCTCCAACAGTACAAAGCTTCCCTGAAATGGAATCCTATAACCCACTTACAGCAAAACCCTGAAAACGCCCACCGTAGCCGAAAGAGTTGTCCACCGGAATCTTCGATGGCTGGTAATGCACAAGACGGAGTCCGCGACTAGAAGAATTACCAAAATGCCCAGGTTTCCGCAAACCCATTATAAGAACACCTCCATCGAGCTTATAAACGTGATCCTTCTGGGTTTTGTATATAGCCCTCAAACCGGGTATTTGGTTAATTCTTTGTTTTGACAAATTTACCCCAGCTCAGGTGTGCACGTGCCCGGCACATGCTGTTTTTTGGCCGGAATAGTGTAAAAAATCCAATTGCAGCGTCCCGTAAATAGTTAGGGTAAAAAAATGTACAAAAAATTTGTTTGTGTCTATAATCCGAAAAGCATAAATTGTTATTGTCCAAAAAGAGCTATTTACCCTTTAATAATAAAAATTAGAATATTTTGTAGCTAAACTTTTATTGGTTTACATTGGTTTAATTTTATATTTTACTAAGATTTTTTTTTACTGGAGTCTTTACATATTATAATTAGTTTAGAGATATAAAACTTATATTATATGTCATTGTGCTAATAAAGTCTATTGATTTATTTTGTATAAGTTGGATATTAAACTCATATTATAAGTCACCGTATTTTTTCTAAAATATTTGTAGATAAATGAGCTGAGTTGAGCTTCTCGTGACCTACTTATGAGCTGGAAAAATTAGCTCACATCAAATATGAGCTAAGCTATGAGCTAGGCAAAATTAGTGTGAGGTGAGCCTGAACTAGCTTTAGCTCAGCTCAACTCATTTTCACCCCTAGCGAGGACGCTAAACCCTGGTTTCGTAGTAATTAACTACTCCTCCATAGTGTTGAATATAGCCCCTGCCGTATTCACGATTGGTAATACTGTATTTCTTGATTGATATTCGCTCGAGTGTTGGAGCACTTCTTAGTAAATATGCGACGAATTGAATCTGATTTCTTGTTCCAGCAAATCCACAGATTGCCACCCTATTTAAGTGAGTATGACATGAAGTAGGCCAAACTTCGCTTCGATCATTACGAGTATTGCCCGGTGCCTGCAGGGCAGACAAAACAACCAAGTCAATGCAATTCTTTCACAGCCCAAAAAGTAAATATTGTACAAGAAAAATAGACCCAAAAATGCATAGTTTCAGATTCTTTAAGAGCCTAGCCCTAGTTACTAGGATTTGATCATTGGAACCATAGATAAAGGAGTTGTATATTAGAATGGCTGTGAATTTTTCTCGGTAAATCCAGTTCGTGATGCCATCAAGTCTAAAGTTTAACAATTTCTCTGAGATTACTGAGATTACTTTACTGAGATTACTTTATTTTTAGATTTCAAGTCGCTCCATGTTTCCTCTCTTTAACTTCACTAAGATTGGTTATGTGGTGCAGCATAGGTGAGCAACAATCTAATGAAGAAGGCGGGCGGCTTTCACATCCACCATCTACTGACCCTGAGAGATTAAAGAAAGTTCAACTCTTCCTGTCCTTCTTTAGACTCAAACCTAAGATCATAAACTTGCTCCATACTCCATTAAACAAGTACAAAATCCATGGTGTTTTATAGAAATGATTCAGGAGAGAGAGAGAGAGAGAGAGAGAGAGAGAGAGAGAGAGAGAGAGAGAGAGAGAGAGAGAGAACTAGGCGAGGAAAATAAAGTAATTATTCTACATGATGGAATGTGGGCAAGTACTTATGGGAAGAGAATGGAATTGGCTCTGAATATCAAAGGAATGCCCTTTGAATATGTAGAAGAACATTTGCACAACAAGAGTCCACTGCTCCGTTTGGCTAACAGTTGACCAAACAGAATTACGGTAAGGACCTAATAGTTTGCCAAAAATGAAACCCTAAAATTTTGGGGAAAAAATCATCACGGACAAAACCTACCAACAATAAAAATGCCAATTTGCTGTCTATAAATTCATGAGAAAAGATCATAGTTCCAATTATATAAAGCTCAATTAACCCTAGGGCATAAGCAATTCGTTTTAGCACGGTCATAGCGTAGCAACCTAAGGTCAGAGAAAAGCTCACGTCCTAAAGAAACTATGACATAGAACAAAGTCTTAATCTCTTTCAAACCTCTTTACTTGGATTGACCAATATTATCAACGTTTATTGCCTTCTGCAAAGCATTACAGATTGCTAGATCAATAATTTTCAAAGTTTATTATTAATATTATTATTCGGCAACCATTTATTAATAAAATTGCTGCTCGAACACGATATGCATGTAAAGAAGGACCGACAAAACAATCAAGTCATTCCACAATAGGGCAAAAAACAGTACAAATACAAACAGACGAGAGAGAGAGAGAGAGAGAGAGAGAGAGAGAGAGAGAGAGAGAGAGAGAGGGAACTTTGACAAACTCACCCACACAAGAAGATACTCTAGAAGTGGGCATGAGCTCAAAATCGAGGTAATATTTAGTAAATTAGCCTGAGAGTCAACCACCAACAGCAAACACAAGCTCCTAAGTTTGTTGTACACACTCATTCTCAACGGTGAATATGGTACCTAAAATAAAAAAAAACACAGACCACCGAGAGTAAATTTAAAATTTATTCACAACTATAAAGATAAGGAAAACACCAAAATGAATAGAGTTCAGACAGACAGACCTCATCAGTTCTGGTTTGGAAGATTAAGTCCTCTAAATCAGGACATCTTTTAATAACTTCAGCAAAAAAGTATGGAAAGGTCCCACCGCCAATAACATTGAGAGCCAGAGTATGCAAATTGGGTACACAAGACAGCTTATATACTATATCAGGAGAAACACTAAACAAATCAAAATCCTTGAGATTCGTGACACCTATCTCTATCTCTCTCACCCCACTACAACGATTGACTCTAAGAACCTGTAAACTAGATGGACCAAATACGCATAAATGGGAATCAAGTGTACAATACTTGATAGTTAAGTTCGAAAGTTCTGATAAAGAAGATAGTATGCTTGGTAGTTTTCCATTATCTAAGCGAATGCAACACAAACTAAGGAATTTGACGGATTTCAATTGACCTTGGAAACACGGCAAATCGAGAAACTTAAGTGGAACTACTTGATAAAGAATCTGGGAGACAAGATCAGACGGGAAAAGGTAGGAATTAACCACATCAGCCATATAACCACTCCAAGGAGAAGCAACATCACAGTTAAATTCAAGTCGAAGATCTTCCACACCAGCACAAGCACAATACTCGATCCACCGTCCCAAATAACATGAGAGAAGTTCTTCTTCTTCCCGAAAACAACATTTAACCATGACAAAAGTTAACCTCTGACCCGCATAAAGCCTTAAAGTCTCATCTACTGTCTCTGCAAGTATTTCTATGATACTTGGCACCACGGATGTCATTACAAAACATGTCAAGACAATCAAAGCTGAGTTCAGTGCGACGCATACTAATACTTCTCCGTCTTCTTGACACAATTCTTCCCTTTGCAAGGTCAACCAGAGATAATCGTGACAGGATCATAGAAAGAAGATCGTCCGACCGTTCACTGATCCTATCCTCTTACTTCTCATTATCCTCATTGGTACCATCATCAATGCCAATCTATTTAAACTCAAAACAGCATCTTAATTAGTCATAAAAAAAATTGTACAAGGCATTGATATCTTTCTAATATATATATTTCTCATTAAGGTTATTCCATAATATGTCACCAAAAAAAAGAAAAAACTTTAGGCTTCTAATGAGTTTAGTTCAGTGTTGTAAAAGTCGGGCTAATTGGGGTAAAAAATCAGTTGACCAACTTAATCGGTCAAAATAGGTCAAAAAATCGGTAAAAGTTGGTAAAAAATCGGTAAAAACGATTATTTTAATATTTTAACTTTTTATTACTTATTAAGGTAATCAATTTAATTATTATGGATGAACTTTGTGTACTTTAATTTGACTAGTATTTGATTGTTAATTTTTTATGGAATTTTGTTTGACTAATATAATATATAGGATAAAGGAATTTTAAAAAAAAAAATCATTGTAATATAGGTAAGCCGACTAGTCGCTGACTGCAACAATGGTTTACTTATCTAATCATGAGAATGCTTTCATCTTTGCACAAAACAGAAATCACCTAAGATATGATTATTAATCGGAAATGAATAGGAGTAGAGATCAATTGCAATACCTGCAAGATTCAGAGAATACCTTTTGAAGAGATTTTTTTACTCTTTCGATGAGAAAAGGAATGCATTTCCCCCATAAACCAGAAGAAATAGCAATGGCAATAGCAGTTACAGCACCAAGCAAAGCCAGTGAGGGCATATCCGTTTGTCCACTCCTAAATATTGATGTTCCTGCAAACAACAACAGAAAATAAATTCATTATCTTATCTTTATATTTTGGTTGTCGAATTTATTTATTTTTTGAATTTTTCTGAAAAATAAAGATCTTTCGTGATTCCAATTGTGGATTTGAAGAACTCATACAGAGAGATCCAAGTGAAACACTCAAAAGATAGGAGCCATTCATACGTTTAATTATTTAGTATTTAAATTTGTTATTACTTATTATAGTAATAAATTTAATTAATATTGATGAACTTTGTGTCTTTTAATTTTACTAGTATTTAATGGTTAATTTTTTATAGAATTTTGTTTGACTAGTATAAGACTGACGACTTAACACCAGAAGTAAACTTATGTAACATTGCATGACGATAAACTTAAGACCAAAAGTAAAAATAAAACAAAAGAACAGTTGAAAATTTTATTTTGGTAAGTTAGTAAGTTTAAAAGTTATATCCAAATCAATAAATACAATACACGCAGACCAAAAAGTCAATTCTCTTTCCTACGTGTATTGTATTCATTATCTTTAACGTAAGGTTTAAACTTACTCACCTACCAAGATAAAACTTCTCATTAACATTAGTTTTTGTAATAGAAAAGATTAAGATGTTAGAATGTCGGGAAGGGTTTTGATTTGTTTTTCGCCTATTAAGATTTTTCATTGACATAAACCATAAGATTGGTTACATAAATTGGCTTAAAACCAATTTTTCCCTCAATATCAATCATGATTTTTTATCTTGGTCAAAATCTTAAGGGTAAATTGGAATTTCACACCCAAAAACCCTAATTAATTGCGACCCAATCACCAGCGACCCAAAAAAACTTTGTATCTTCAACAATTCTTCACCAAACAAATTCCTTCATCTTAAAAAAAATCAAATAGCACTGCTCCACTATCCCGGTATAGCGTTTTTTGCAGGTAGGCCTCTTTGCTCTACTATCCGGGATTAACAATATTGTACCATACCCCACAATTAGGTGGCTAATATATGATTAAAGGAATATAAAACAAAATACACTAAGACCTTCCTTTCTGCACCTTCGTCCGCATCCTCAGGTACCACTCAGTCCTTGAATAGCAATCTAGAAGACTCGTTACAAGCTTGAATTTTTTAGAAATATTTACATTTACAGATTTCTTTACTAAAGAATATAAGCATATGTTATTATTATTATTCATATAATTTATTTTTTCATATTTCTGGAAATTAAGAATCCACAGTTAACCTTCAGCTGAATGAATCCCCTTTTTCCCCCAACTGAGAGAACTTCGATATCTATTGACAATGTGTTAAAGGTTTTCCAGTTAATACTGTAAAAGTAGGTAAAGATCTGCAAGACAAGTTCGAAAAAGACGGTCTAACCTGTAATACTTGAATACTAAGGTAGATATGTCTAGTGGTTTTGGATAACCTTCTTATATATGATGCTAATTATCTCATATGTAAAGTTCTCACAGTTCCAGAAACAACAATGTGCATATAATATATATCTAATTATCTCTATTCTTTCGTTCATCATTGAGTTGGAAAATGGTTGTTCATATGTCCATGGAATTAGCTATGAATTTTGCTAAAAATCAGCAGTCAAAGGTAGAAATGATACACATGATATGAAAGGGATGCACAATATCAAGGAAGATTATACTAAAACTATAGTCGCACAATACAGATCATAAGACAATTTGCCATACTCTCACAATACATAATTTAGATGACGAAGTCCTACCAATACTGTCGAAACTAAACACAAACCTGAATAGGACACAATATCAAGGAAGATTATACTAATAAAGTCACACAATACATGCCCAAACTAGACGGAAACCTAAAGAGGACACATAAAATGATAAACGCGGACCTAGTTCAAATTGCATGTTCAATGAAGCCATCAATAACTCAAATGCAGACCATGCAATTTTTGCCAACAACTATTATTGTTTTAAGATATACAAAAGTTTCAGCAAAAGCTAATCCACCCTCAAATTCATGAAAATGAAATGCTCAAGGCATTCTACATGACACATAATGCACAGGAATTACAATTTCACAGTTTGATGGCCAGATTTTGCACATGTGGACTATATTAGACGGAAGCGTGGTGAGCTTCATTGAAGATGCAAGACGAATATTCTGAGAAGTGAATGCATTATCATGGCTTGAACAATGGTACACAACAGTTGGGGAACGACCCTGAGAATTCCGTGACAAAACTGTTATGCATCAGGAAACAGTCCGCCCATAACAAACAGATGCAAGATACAGATTTTTGGCCCATTTCTCCTGCAAGAAGCACCACCCACAGCTTTAACGTCAAATAGCGGAAACGGAAAGAAAACAAAGAGGCCAACCTTAAAAAATAAATTGAAACAAGTGGTCAACCTTCACATGGGTGCTAGGAAAAGCAGAAGTCCGAAGTGTTTCTTGTGTTTCATCAGCAGGCTTTCGTCTTGGAACACTAAGAACAAGAGCAGTTTGATCGCACGTTGCGGCAGTAGAAGTGATGCGATAACCGGAATCCCATCTCTTATGAACGCCTTCACTGGGGTACAGGAAGTCTAGTTCCACAACCTGAGATGACAGGATGTATAAAATCCTTAAAAACTTGCGTATTCGGCAGAAGAGGTTCATAAAATAGAATAAGTTTCACAACATTAAACAAACCTGATCAGAAAATCCAGCCCCACGAGACATAACAATCGCCCATCTAGTTCCAGCAGTAGCCATGGCGGTAACATAGAACCCTTCCCTCCATTTTTTGTTTATCCATTTGAAAGGAAATGATTCACTGACTTTATAGGACTGCTGCAAGTACTGGGTGCCTTGATTCCATAGGCATAGAAAATTTAGGCCAATTTACCAAACAGAAAAGATATGTAAATCAACAGCAGCAAAAACACCACAAGAGAAAAAGGGTACTAACCCTTGGACATGACGACCAATGAACTCCCGTTGTTGGCCCCTGCTAGGGCACTTATATAATAATTCTTCTCCCATTGCTCCATTATCCATTCCTAAGCCAAGACCAGAAAACAATGAGATTCAGTTGATATAAGAATTAAATTTTTTCTTCCGTTTGCTCTCTTACAAAGTCGCCCAAAGTCATAAATTTTAAGACCAACCGCATGGATATATACCAAGTGTTTAAACTTTAATCAATCGGACTCCAACATGCAAGGGACATGATTGCAAATAAATAGCTAAGCCATATTCAAAGTTTACACTGGTTGCAGTCTAAAAGCAACATAAAGTACCTTGTGAAGGAAAAATGGTGACAGCTCGTAAACTTGAGCAGAAAACCCAGTCCCAGCATCCATAATAAGGGCCCACAAGTTTGAACAAGAAGCCACACTGCTGATAAATAGGGCATCTTCGTTTCCTTTCTCAATGTGCTGGGCAAGTCTCATGTCCGCCACATTGTAGTGATACCTAAAACACCAATCATGCTATTCCAAGTATTGTATACAACAATGAACTTGAAAAAGTGTATTAAGTTAAAACAAACCTTTGCTTCATTGGCCGGCGAGCATTATAAACACTTATCCATTGAGTGGCAGGCATTCCCATCCTAACTTTTTTCTTTGGTTGCTCATCATCATCATCGTCTTCAATTGTCAATCTTCCTCTCTTATGTCCAACTTGATATATAAGCTTTATCAACCAAGAGGCCAAAAGGAAAAGAAAATCAGTAAGAACATTATGTACTGCATTCGACACACACTTGAACTCTTTAATACCAGCATCACATACTATATCTCAAGAAGAAATTAAGAATACCTTTTGCGCTCCGTCAGTGTTGATGGGCCTGATATCTGGGTTTGGGCCAACTATTCCGTCAAAGAGGGAGATGTACTTGGCATAATTAGGCTCTTCATCAAACTTCAAGTTCACAACATATTCAACAAACTGCCGGAAGGGAGCAGGACAAAAGCAGCAAAGAGTTTCAGGCGACGTTGCCATCTTCTTTTTGCACACAAGGAATCCTTTGTTCTCACCCTGAGTAAACCAATCTATAAGAATGGCTAGAAATCAGCAGATCAATAAAGTTCAAAATAGATTTTGAAACTACAAACCTGATAGCCTTGCCAAGGAAGTCTGCCCCGCAAAAGAAAAATGAGTGTATAAGCAAGTGACTCCAGATCATCCCTTCGGCTCCCTGTTCTTCCAAGATGAGCATGAACACTTGCATACCGTACTGTTCCCCTGCAACATCAACCTTTTTGTGTCAAAAGAGAGCGAGCGCAGACGAGATGCCAAGACATCAGTCAATAAGATAGAAAACAAATACTGAACCTTGACAGTACCTGAAAACATCTGGCCGTTGATCATAGTCGACATGAAGGCCAGTTGAACTATCACGCCAGCGGGTGGCTAAACAGAAAAACACAATATAAGAAAACAACTATACAAGCCTTTCCAGCCTTGTCTAAATTATATTTGACGAGTGATTAAATTGTATAACACGATTTCAGTCTACCTAATCCAAGATCAACAAGAAATAATTTTTTCTCCTCAGGAGTTCCAGGCGGACCCAACAAAAAATTCTCTGGTTTTACATCCCCATGCACATACCTGCATATATTCTGCAATTGTAAGTCTCCGAAAAAGTACAGTAAGATAAAGCATATATGGTGAAGATTAGTGTCTAAGTTAGAATCCGAGACCCATGAATGAGCCACATTTCCGGCAATAACTTTTCCAAAAAATATTTCCAATTTGATATTTTCGCAACAGATTTCAGTGTCACTATCTGGCATCCATCAACCCTCTCCATTAGAAATAAGAGGAATTAGGGGAAGAGTTCCAAGTTATTTCACAAATAGCTAAATTAAGTATCCCAGGAAAAGAATAATTACCCTCTTGAATGCAATTTCTCTAATATGGAGATGGCTTCAATGGAAATACAAGCAACCATCTCAATTGACATCCTGCTACCAATAAAATAAGATTTGTGTTAGAAAGCTGTGAGGTGATCTCCCCCCCAACTCCAAACAGAAAAAAGCTTCTTTTTTTTTTAAAAAAATTTTGCAAAGAGGAACTTACGTGTGGGAATTGTTATTCCAGACATCCCATAAACTGGGACCAAGCATGTCCATAACCTGCAAAGTTTATTACATAATTGTAAAATACCAAGACAAAAAGAAACTTTGAGAACTGGAAGCACTATCTCGATAACAAAACAATCGTATGTACTGAAGAGCACATACCATGATATAGTAGTCACTTTGTCGTCCCTTATAATGTACACGTGGTATACCATGACTTCCACCGAGCACACTAAGGAAAGAAAGATTAAATGTAAGTCTAATACTTCAACTTTTACCAGCAAAAGGAGGAACTAGGGATACTGTGAGAATATGAGAAAAGAGACGACTCACTTGTAGACTTGCCACTCGTATGGAGGTCCATAGTTACAGCCTTTGCTGCTTCTATGTTCAAACTTCAAGGCTACCTAGAAATGGGGAGGGAATTTTTGTTTAGAAACCACTGGAAATAAGTTCCTTGCGCAGATAAAACACAATACTGTACCTCAACAGCTCCGGGGCCAATTTTTTCAGCTGGATTTGTAGGATTAATGCGACGACCAACATATACTTGTCCAAATCCTCCCTTCCCCAGTTTTTTCTCGATGCGGTATGCTGGAGAACCACCAACCTGGACCTATTATTTCAAAACCATAAAAATGACCATCCCACGTTGTAAAGAAAAAAAGATTGCTTGATAAACCACCTTCCAACCAATACAACAACAATAGCATAACCCATTAAGTCCCCAATAATTGGGGGTATGGGCGGGGATGGACGGGATACAAACCTAACCTTTGTCAAACAAAGTGGCTGATCCCAGGATACCACTGAAACAGATGTATTGGAGACTAACCTAACATTTGGCAACAAGTGCACAAAGTGGTTGCTCATATAATACACATGTAACAATGGTCCCCTATGCCGTCGCGTTTGCTACAGAATCATGCCCTCAAATCAAAAGGCATCAGAGAAGGCAGACCCAAGAACCATTTTGATTTATGTGCACATCACCATGCTTCTTTCATTCAGCATCCAGAGCATTAGTGGTGCACAATCTTTTGAGATCCACTTTTACCCTAAGGCCCATTCTTTTAAAGTAATTAGGCGAAGAAGGAGGAAGAAATAAGATATGCAAATAAGCAAACACAAAACTGAAATATCAAGGTTGAACACAACAACAGAATGCTTTAGTCCCTACAGCATTCATATAAAGCAAAAGACTGACAGGGTATAATCTTATAGGTAAGAAGACAAGAACCAATCACAACATGAGCTCCTCATGAAAACTACTCCTTTTTGTGCAGTTCAAGTTAGAGATATAACATTAGTACGAAAACCCTTTAATGAAACTTTAAGCTAGTGATACAAATGTGAAAATGAATCCCAAACAACACTCGTACATCTTTAACCATGGAATCCCACAAGACTCCCCATAGGACTAGCAAAGGCAAACATGTTTCCTTTTTCTTAAAGAACACTTTTGACAAAAATAAAGAAAACAATTTACTAATATTAGAACTTTTTAAACATCAAGATCTGCAATTTCCAGAATAATTACGGACAATAGCACAGTATTCTCTCTCTCTCTCTCTCTCTCTCTCTCTCTCTCTTTGTAGAAAAAACAAACTCGAGATTAAACAAATTTTCGGTTCAGAGAGCTCCTAAACAACTTATCAATGTAGTTTAGGGTCCATATCAATTAGAGGCAAAAATAATAACAAAAAAGATACAAACTTTATAGAAAATAGAATGAAATAACAAAGGAAATTAAACTCATGAGATATTAATAAACATAAAATTTTATTAGTAGGAAAGTATACCCTCTCAGGAAGTGGAGCAGTGCTTCCCTCATCCTCAACCCCCAAACCTTTGTCCCCGCTTCGGCCTCCACCATCATGCTCGTCCATTACCTCCTTTTCTCCTACCTCTTCTTTCAAATTCAAATTTACCAACTCCTTATTGTCTTCTTCCTCTCCTTGTTCCCTCAACTTTGGTAACGGCGTCGTTTTCCTCACATCAATCTCATCCTCGCCATCATCACCCTCCTTAATCTCAGTACTATTATTATTATTATTATTTCTCCCTCCGGCTCCGGTTCTCCTCCCTTCTGCTGTTCGCCTCTGCCGAGTATTTCTTACCGGAGTTGCAGCAGCTTTTTCGGAAGGTTTCCGTTTGGCGGTGACAGTGGCGGTGGCAATAGGCGGTGGTTTACGGCCTCTTCGCACTCCGCTACGCAGTTGAGGCATAGCGATCGTCCATCAACTCTTCAAAATTCCTAATCCGACCTTCATCAATTCCACTTTTTATCCTCTTTCAATCCATTTTCTTCTAAAAAACAGATTCCAAGGAAAAAAGGAAAATCTGGAAAACGAAAAAGAAAGGAAATTTCCAAATTACATATAGAAAAATCGATGAACAGAAGTGGATTTATCGAAAGAATCGAAGGATAGAAAAACGAAATTAGGGTTTGTGAATTGAGAATTGGGGGAGATCTGCAGTTAAAATTTAAGTGAAGAAAATGGGAAAAGTGTTTTTTTTCGCTGTGATGACGTAGAGAGAAAAATAAAGGCGAATGTTTCTTTTTGCTATCTCTTGTAAATACATATTTTTCCCTTTTTAATTTAACATTCTTTTTTCGCTAAATTATTTTTATTTTTGTTCTTTTTTATCTACTAATAATTAATTTTTAATCGATCCCGCTCTAATACATAATTAATATGTGTTGATCCCCACCACGCATGTTAGTCTTCCAATTAAAGATTTGACGGCTGAGAACGCTTGTGTCTAACTGTCAAATATTTAATCTTACAATTAACATGTGTTATGAAACAAGTTTTCTCAATCATCAAACCTCAAATAACAGGTATTTTGCATGATACGGACAAATACCTCACCTGTACTTAGTGTCGAAGTCTTTTTGTAATGTAAATTCGTTGTGTGTGTCGTGTTCAATCAATGGGATCCATTGCGAAAGGAATATTTTTCCCACCGGTATGCAAATAAGTCGTAGAAAATTATTATTCTCTATGGGATTAACATTTATTTAATTTTCATGAATAGTTATCCACCTTTTAGAGAAAAGCATCTCTCATTCCTTATTTGCATTCCTCACAATAATAAAAAAAATATGTGTTTCGTATCTGATCTTGAATTGTATTAAATAAGGTTTATTTGGGTGACCAAAATGGGTGCATTTTGACAATTTTGACACATTTTTCAACACAATTTTTTATTTTAAGTACATGTGTCTTTTTAGGAGAATTACATATGTTTTTACAAATAATTCACTTTTTTGAATTTTCAAAATCATTGCAAGTGAACGAATTATATATTTGCGGTTAGATTTTTGTTCATTTAAAAGCAATTGTACTAGAGTGTTCTCGAATTTTAGCGTGACAACACAGATGATTGGATGAGTTAATTTGGTTACCGGGTGTAGAGTATCGAAGCTCTAATGAAATATCTTAGAAAAATGTGAATTTTTGCAAGGGAAAAATAAAAAGATTTGGGAAGGGAAAATGGAAATGATAGTAAATTAAATAGAGTCATATTTATCATTTTATCATATCTTACTATATAATTTGATGTAACATTAATTCTAATGCAAAATAAAAAGTGGACAAATAATTTAACACGAAATGAGTATTATTTTAACTTACACAAACTGAATAGTCAACAATTAAAGAGTCCAAAGCCAGGGTCGTGAAGACTCCTAGACAATTGAGGCGGTCGTTAAAGAAAACCTCCAAATTCCTTTTTTTTTAAATATTTGTAAGTAAATTGTTTTTTTATTTATTTTAAAGAATAAACAAAGCAAGAAAGCAAAAATTCTTAGTATATTTGATATTTTTTTTAAAATATTTGTAAGTAAATTGTGTTTTTGTTTATTTTAAAGAATAAACAAAGCAAGAAAGCAAAAATTCTTAGTATATTTGATAAAGAATAAATAAAGTGAGGACCCAAGATGGTTTAAAAGAATTTATCCTATTATTTATCGAGAATAAAATATTAAAATATTTTGATTACAAAATATATATTTTTCTAACCCGTGAGGCGCCTAAAATCCTCACAAGTGATAAGACTAATATGGACTCGACCTACGGAGTACCCGCATAATTTGACTCTTACACAGAGTATATTTTGACATGGAGCTTTTTAATCTTGTACCAAATACTCAATGAGAAAATGAAAAATTAATCTTATCAAGGGATTACTCCTCTGTTTCTTAATCGAAGTTCATTTAGGTATTGTTGAATAGATTAAAGAAAAGGGACAAGAGACATGAGTATCGTATTCTTTTAAATAATTTAGTTTATCTCAAATACCAACTCCTTTCCTTTCTCTATAGCAACTTGCAATGTTAAAAAAACAATATTAAAAGTTAATTTTTTTTATATATTTAGAATATAGATGAAGAATGTGAAAAAAACTTTATTTAAAAACAGAAAAGTGTCAAATCAGACCTTCTGTACACGGCTAGTCCCTGAATTCTTTTGTACACGGCTGTCCCAAGTGATAAAAATAAAATAACAAATTTATCCGAAATTCGAACTTTAAGTATTTGGATTTAACTTAAACTGAATTTTCGCCAAAGATTTAAAAATATTTGGACCATCGAATTTTTAATCCAACAATTTTTTTTTTAGTATATACTAAATTTTTATTTTCAGCATCATAATCAGTATGAACAAATTACCAAAGAGAAGAAAAACAAAACATTTGGCGAACGTGACATTTATTTACGAGAACCCTGAAAAAATTCGTAAAAATAGTTCTCAGAATTTGTTTCCAATATGGAAAGACCAACGCATAACAGTTGTAACATGCAGATGGCACGTTTCAATAAATCTGGTTAATATCAGAATTACTCATATTTTTATCTCTCATTTGTTTACATATACTCTGCATCTTGCTTCCTCCTAATCCCCTCCATATTATCATATTATCATATTATTGTCATTGTGCGACTAACTCCACAACACCTCACATTAATTGGGTGAGGCCTATTTGCAGGTAAGTCTCACCCAATTAATGTGAAGGATTGTTGACCGGCCTATTTGTAGGTAGGTCCCACCTAATTAATGTGAAAGGGTTGTTGGCCAATCCCACAAAAACGTTCATAAGATTTTTTTTATTTTTTTTAAGTGACCACATTCTACAATGATATTGTTAGTAGACCATAAGTTTTAATTAACCTGTTTAACATCAGAATTATATATATTTGTATTTCTCATTTGTTTACATATATACCTGCATCTTTTACTTCCTCCCAATTACCCCCCTCCCTCTCCCTCTTCCTCCTGCCAGGCCAAATGGATCAAGAAGTTTTGGGACCCAAATGGGAAGCAAAGGTGTCAAGAAGGCTAAGAAACAAAGCAATAATTAGTGGAGATCAAATATGGCCATTTTTGCAAGATTTCTTTGGCATTCACAAATGGTTTCCAAGTCTCTCTACTTCCTATGGAATCCATGGAAATAACGGAGAAATCGGGTCGATTCGATACTGTAAAGGGTCATCAATGCCATCTCAAAGGGGTGCTGCTGAAGAGATCAGTTGGAGCAAAGAGAGATTAATAGCCATTGATTCTGTTGAAAAATCATTGACTTATGAGATTGTTGAAAGTAACATTGGATTCAATTCTTATGTTTCAACGATCAAGATCATTCCTCCTGGAGATGTTATTGAATGGTCATTTTCAGTAGATCCTGTTGTGGGGTTGAAATTTGAAGATATGGTGAAGAAATATGAATTGGGGCTCCAAAGGATGATTGAGAAAATGGAGGGTGTTTTAGCAAATATTGGAAACTAGTATTTAGTGAATCTACATATATATTTTTTCTCTCAACATAGTCTGTAGTATTGTTGGGATTTTTTCCTCTCAAAAAATGCGAGGGAGAAAAAATCTTAAAAATAAGTAATTTATCCGTCACAAATTATCTATTCACATCTCATTTTTAATCTGTTCTAAATTAATTATTCACTTTATAAATAAAGGGTCACTCGGACATGTAGCCGTCTCCGTAGCTTGGGCGCGCAAAGTAGGAACTCTATTTAATAAAAAATTATTTTTCAGTAGGAACATGTAATCAAAGGTTCCTTACCCCATTAGGGCAAGACCTGTCCACGACTGTGAACTCGTGGGTTCGATACCCTCCCCGCGCATGAGGCATGCTTTAATTTGAATATCTTTCTATGGTTACTCTCTTCTCCTCTGAGACAATTCTATCTCCCCATGTAACCCCTTCTCCAGGCCTTGAGCAAATTTTTGAACATAATATAGGAGTGGTCCTAGTAAAATCTAAAATCTGTGGGAGTGGGCTAATGTACAGACCTATCAAGTATGGAAAT
Organism: Vinca minor; assembly: GCA_026122235.1. NCBI lineage: Eukaryota > Viridiplantae > Streptophyta > Magnoliopsida > Gentianales > Apocynaceae > Vinca > Vinca minor. The sequence continues at coordinate 5,802,403 of JAOCZM010000161.1, read as the reverse complement.
TATCGGCCCACGAAATGTAAGCCCTTCAGTTCGTTATGATGCGTTAGGCATGAAAATGACTAGTTCTCAATTTGGTCATTCGTCTCATTTTACAAATAATTTACTTTTATAACTTATGAGAGACATGAATTATAAAATAAAAAATCACGTCAAATACACCCAATGGCTCCATTTTCTATTGGTTTAGGACCGTTTTAATCCGGACCTCAACAATAGCATGTGCATACATTTTTGTTCAGAATTCCACATTAACTAACTAGTGTATATCAAAGTGTTCATACCCTAGTGGGAATTGACACTGCCCACGACCGTGAGGTTGAGGGTTCAACACCCGCCTCATACGTGAGGCTTAATAAATTCCACCATTCTTGAGCTCCTCCTCTTGTGAGGCCACTTCTATCTTTGAGGTTAAAAAAAAATAAAATTAGCTGGTGTATAATTTTGTTCTTTATATAATTTGAGCAATCATTCTCTTCTTAAAGTACCTATTGAGAGATTGAGTTAGATAGAAATCCATTTTTTACAATTTTGGATTATGAAAAAGTAAATGACAATAATTAACTTGGATATTTTAGCAAACATCAATATTGAGTTCATTATATGGGGAATGTTCTGTCTTGTGCTTCTATACTTGTTTTTTAAATAATACTAAAAGATTTTGTCCTTATATCTTTTCTCACAAATTCAAATAATTAGTTTGTTTTTATATCTTTAAATGTAATCAGTTAAAAGATTTTAAGTTTGATTGCAGGGACGAAGCTAGAAATTTGGTGTTGGGGGCGAAACTGATAAAATTCTTGGGGGCAATAAAAAGGCAAAAAAAAAATTTATTGGAGAAACTAAACTAATAAATTTTTTCAAAATATACATAAAATTTTAATAAATATTAGTATTTTTAAAAAATCTCTCTTCCCCTGCTTAATTGCACAAGGTTATGGTCACGACCAAGGCAGTCAAACTCGCGATTCTACGTAGAATCGGAAGGCATATGAGGATCGTAGGATCGTAACTCGGATCGCCGATCCTACTTACATTAAAAAATTATTTGAAAATATATATGTACTCTTTGAAAAACATTTCAATCACAATTTTAAAATATAAAAGCACAATTTCTCTACCCAAATTACCTTAGTTGAAACTAAATAGTTATTTCCAAATCATCTCTAAAGTGTCTTAAAGGAAAATAAGATAATCAAATACTCAAAGCAAATCATTCAAGTTATTAATATCATGTACTAAAATTAAACATGTTTATTAAATTTAATTTGAAGTTAACAAAAATTAAATAAAGTATTCGGATGTTTATTAAACATGATTCAAATGGCGAAACTTCATTTTTAATGACTAAGTATTGACAAAAAAAAAGTTAATCGGAGTTAATTTAATTGCTAAAATGTGCTTATTTTTTTATTTTTAATTAAGATTCAAATATCTCGTGAGATATATAAATTTGTATACACCTTAAAGTATCGATTACGAGGATAAGAAATGATAAAAAAAAATTTTAAAAAAAATATAAAGTGTTTGACAAAATTAGTGAATAGTAGACTCGTAGGATCGCGATTCTCACGAGTGCAAAGTCCGATTCTACCGAGTTTACTCCGATTCTACGATTCAGATTCTACATAGAATCTAACTTCGGTTCACCCACTTAAAACTCGTAGAATCGTACGATTCTACGAGTCGACTCGCGATTTTGACTGCCTTGATCACGACACATACCTAAAAAGAACAAAAAAGTTACAATGAGAATTCAGTTGGACCTAATTCTTGAGTTTGTGCATTAATTTGGTGATTATAAAGCTGCCCTACCGTCTTTTCACTTTACTTTCAATTTAACTCATTAAATTTAACAATAATTTTTTTTTTTTGACGTCCGAAGGCGATTGCCCCGAAGGTGAAGAGCGGAGAGTACCCTAGATAGGGAGATTGTAGCATGCCTCATGCCTGGGGAGGGAATTTAGCCTGACAAGGAGGAGAATTTATTTGCCCCACAAGGGGAGATGCGGGAATCGACCACGGGACCTCCATCCCGTGACCGGGTAGCCTTACCACTTGGGCTACCCGATTCCCATAACAATAAGTTCATTCACATAATATCTTGTTTAAATGAAAAAAAAAAGTTATTACACGATCACTCAAAATTTTTTTTTAATTTTGATTCTAAAATTAATAATTTTTGTTTATTATCTTTTATATATTGCACATTTTATTTTTCCATATTCTAAAACACTTGCTAGTGTATTTGACTTCAAAATTATTGTTGATTTAAGAAGAAGAAGAAGAAGAGCATGATCGATGGGTAAATAGGAGGATGGGGGATTTTGGGTGTTTTTATGGGATAGGAGAGAAAAAGGAGGGTAATGTGGGATAGTTATATTTTGGAGGGAAATACCAAATTGGACAAAATACCCTGACTCGCATGCACGTGACCAACACATGTGATATTTTTGCCGGAATAATTCACTAAGTTCACTAATTGGGAGAAATGGTCAATCGAAAATAATTTATGAGTACAAAAAGTTGGAAAAACTTTTTGGGTAAAAATAGTCAATCGAAAATAGTTTATGGGCACATATAGTAATTTTCTCTAGATTTCAAAAGGATATATGTATATATTTATGTGTGTGTGTGGGGGGTAGTCTACAGGTGATGAGATATGATATTTAAAAATATATTGTAGAAAAAAATTATTTTAGTTATAGAAAGCTGGTATTTTAAAAAATGCCACCAACCCTACTCAGCTGCTGACTTTTAAAGTTGAGATTGAATTAAATTTTACTATTTGCAATTTTTGTTTTGAATTTCGTAAAAAATAAATATTTGTAATGGAAATACCAATTATAAATTGAATAGTGTCGAAATACACGAAAAGCTGACATTTGAAGTAGTCTCATTTATAGGAATCGGATGGCCAAGTGGGTAAGCCTTTCTTCACTTGAGGCTTATGTCCCAAGTTCGATTCCTGTATCTCCCTTCTTAGGGCAATAATATTTCTTCCTTCTTAGGGCAAGTCCTCCTCCTCTGGTGAGGCTGGGCAATTCCTCCTCTGGTGAGGCAATACCCTCCCCAGGCATGGGATGCGCTACAATCTCCCTTTCTAGGGTACTCTCGCTGCTCTACCCTTCGGAATTTCGCCCTCGGGCGTTAAAAAAAAAAAAAAGTAGTCTCATTTAAGTCGTAAAAGAACCTTGTTAGAAATGAACTATTCATGAACCAAATTAGGGATTCACATGATCCACCTGCAGCCTTGAACCAAATTAGGGATTCACATGATCCACCTGCAGCCTATCTAGCTTAGGGTGCCCCGCCCTCGAGATTTATAGTAAATTTTATATGTAGTTTAGAATTATTTTATCAATTTTTCTCTTAAGAATTATTTTTTGCCGTTTTATATGTAATTCGATATACTGTTGCAATTTCTCCCGAACACCAAATTTTTGGCTTCGGTGCATTGAACCAAGAGATTTGCATAATCAAATAATCAATGACGGCCAATACAAGATAATATTCAAAATTGACGCCACTTTTTTGTCTTGTGAATCTTCACGAGTTCTGTCCTCCCAGAAACTATACACTTGACCATTTTATATGAAGCAAATAACTATTTATGTAAAAAAAAGTAGGTTTGTGTGATAATTCTATCACAAATAGTTTTTGGTGTATTTTTTGCCACAAAAGTGGTTTTATTTGCTATTTGTGCAATAAATAAATTTTCGGTGTTTTTTTTTGCCACAAAAGATATTTCGGTTCGGTGTTATAAGTGTCATAATGTGACCTATCAAATTCAGATTCGACCCGACCCGACCATTAACCTGACGGTCTCTTCTCCACCGCATTCTAATTTAGAGGTAAAATTGACAAACCATCCAATTCGGTTTAATGGTCGGGTCGGGCCGAGTCTGAGATGGATCTGTCGTATTATGATACTTGTAGCACACAAAATTTATTTTGTGGAAGAAAAGACACATAAAAATAATTTGTGGCCCAAATAACACACAAAATAACTTTTATGGCAGAATATGCACCGAAAAATTATTGTGGCGGAAATAGCACACGAAATTACTTTTATGACAAAAATAACTATTTGCTATTTTATATATACAGATTCCAATGACTTTTTTTCAACAATTTTCCTAATCATCACTTTTTATCTTGTTTTGCAATTTGAATATTCTGCATGCACATGAACCCTAGACACGTTCTTCTTTGAGCAGCATTAAATTTGTTAGATAAAAGAGCAACTAATTTTATTTGCATGTCGTACAGTGGCAGATCTCAAAACTTTTAGATTGTTGCGAAAAATTGCAATAATATATCGAACTATATATAAAAACTGGAAAAAAATATTAGGGGCGAAGAATTTGATCAAAATATTCCAAAATATCTATAAAATTTACTATATTTAGTAAAAATTTTAAAAATTTCAGAGACGATTACCCTCTCCCCGCCCATGTAATCGTCCCTGGCTCCCCTACCCCCACCCCAACATTTAAAAAAACCCTTTTATTACAGTGTAACAAAATAAATTTTACCGCACAAAGTGAACATGCTGGATTCGCCCTTGATGACGTCAAGAAAAATCCAACTTGTAAAGGCAATTTTTTTTTGAAGCCTGGATGGGCAGTTGCCCATAAGGAGAGAGAGAGAGAAGCGCCTCACAAAAGAAGAAAATAACCCTAAAAAGGGAGACAATTAAAGTTTGCCCCATTGCATGGGGAGGGTATCGAACCCACGACCTCATGATCGTAGGCAGACTTGCCCCACTGGGTTAAGGAACCTTTGATAATAAAGGCATCTTTACTAACATGAAAAACAAGTTTCTTTGAAAAGTACTACTTTTTGGTTGAATTTCCTTTGCTTTTTTAATTAGAAGTCTTCGATATTTTGTCTTTCTAAACCCTATAAATAAGTAATGTGGCGGCAGAAAGCAGTACTCAATTTTCAGCTGAAGCAATATAACTTTAAACAAAATGATAGCCAAAGCACCAGAAGAAGAAGAAACTAATTTCTTGCACGTCAAGGTATGATTTATATTCCAAACAACGTTTCAGCTTCTCCCTTTCTTCTCTTAATAGAACATGTCGAGTTTATCTCAAATTGGTTAGTTTGTGAGGACAAAAAATCGCCGTCCACACACATGTGCTCATGTCTATATAACCACTCATGATTCGACATGTGTATATGGAATTCGAAGAAATTATTACATATCGAATTCTGAGTGTGGGAGTATATATGGAGAAATATATAGGGACAGACGATTTTCACCATTCAGATAGGTCTCGAGGAATCCGGTAAAGGTGGAATTAGGCCCGAGTACAATTTTTAATACAATATTTTATCTTGCACTTTGTTATTTTCAGAGAATTTTTTTATTTGGAAAGATAACCTATCTATTACAATAAATATTGAGATTTCAGAAGCGAGAGAGATTCGAACTCATGATCTCAACGTGACCTTTATCACTAGACCGATGCATCAACTTGTTGTTGTCAGGAATTTAAACTCATGACTTCTATGTAATGAGGCTTCAACATTGACAACTAGATCAATGCCTCAACTCGTTGTTGTCAGAGTTGAGTATTTAGCTAATGATAATTATGGTCAAAGTGGCCAAGGCTGAGGCATCATGACATAGACATCATGAGTTCGATCCCCCATTTCTTAAATCCTCATTTCATATAATAGATAAATTTCATTTGTCTCGATGAATAAATTTTAAAAAAACTATCGATAATTTACAGGCTTAGCCCTTTTTATGTTTTTTTTTCCCTCACAGAATGGGCACATACTTCGTAAGTTTGCATCAGATGTAACAAGTGAAATAGATAAACTTGGAAAAGACTTGGAAACAATTGCTAAATTTGATGATGAAATGATGACAAAAGAAGTAGAATGTGATTGCTGTGGCCTTCATGAAGAATGCACCCAAAGTTACATCCTCCAAGTGAAGAATTCTTATTCTGGGAGATGGGTTTGTGGACTTTGTTCTGAAGCTGTTAAAGAAAAACTAAATCAAACAGCCATTGAAGAAGCTTTGAGTACTCATAGAAGTTTCATCCAAGAGTCAAGAATGAACCCTAAATTGTCATTTACAAGAGCTATGAAAGAAATAGTAAAGAGAAGCTCAGATAATAGGAAAAGAAATCCAGCTTTGTCTAAGGTTGCTCGAAGTTCAAGTTGGGTTCCTACATTTAATTTGCCTGTCAAGAAAAACTAGCGTAATTATCGCTTTGTATCATAGTCTTGAGTTCGGTATTTGTATCCTCTTTCCAATAAAAAAAAAGTTTTAAAAATGGTTCGATTTGAAGAATCCACCATTTCAATTAAAAATCCATGAAATCTACATTTCTTTTGAAATTTTATTAGAAGTGCAAGAAAACTTTTGAAATATGATGCAAAGCAAGCTGAAACTAAGGCTGGAAATACTGGGAAAAGGAAGGAGAAAGCTACTGGTCAAAGCAGTAGACTAGGAAATATAAAATAGACTTTGTATATAAAAGTAGAAGCTAGTGTAGTTTATTGACTTTTCTTTATCTATAAATAGATGTACATTGTCATTTATTAGATAATAAGAAAACAAAGAAATTTGTTCCCAAAATATCTTCTCACTTTTCTCTCTCCATAACAACTTTTGTAACTGCCATTACCTAGGGTTTCTACATGGTATCAGAGCTTTTCTCTGATCGTTTTTCTTGATTTCTTCTTCAATTGATCAGTCTCTGATCCTTGTTTCTTGAGATTGATCATATTCTAGTGATCAATTCAGTATTTCTTGGTGAATTGATTTAGTATTTTGTACCTCAATTCAGTTTTTTCCTCTGTTTTTGTTTTTTAAATTCTTCCGCTGTGTTTACCTTGGTGTTAATGGAAAATCCTTCTGTTTTTTCAATGGAGACTGTTCATCCTTTGTATCTTCATCCTAGTGAAAGTCCTTCAAATGTTCTTGTACAAACTTTGCTGACTTCGAACAATTATCACCCTTGAAGCTTGTGCTGTTCTTTTGGCATTATCTTGCAAGAACAATGAAGGTTTTCTTACTGGAAATCTGGAAACTCCAGACTTAACAAATCCTCAGTATGCCTTATGGAGACAATCAGACAATATGGTGAAGTCTTGGTTGCTTAATTCCATGACTCCTACCATTGCACGAGTTGCATTTGGTTGCCAACTGCTAAAGCTATTTGGATGGATCTGAAGTCCAGATTTGCCAATGGAGATGATTTCAGATTGTCAGATCTCTTGGAGGAGATTCACAATTTGAGACAAGGAAACTTGACTGTAACTGATTATCATACTAGGTTGAAGATTTTATGGGAAGAATTCTTGATGCTCAGACCAATACCTCAGTGCACTTGTGTGCCATAATGTGCTTGTGATGTGCAAAAGATTCTCAAGAGGTATTATGAGTCAGATTATGTCATAAGGTTTTTAAAAGGCCTTATTGATACATTTGCTGGAGTTAATTAAGAACCAGGTATTGGTGACTAAACCTACACTATCTATTAATGATGCTTTCTCTATGGTGTTGCAATGTGAGAGGCAAATGAATTATAGTGTTGTACATCCACAAGGTGGTATGCAGCTCATGTTTAGTCAAGTAGGAATGACACCTACCCTTAGCAGTCAAGGAGAAATCCTTCATTTTTCTGCCATGACAAGAAGTACTACTTATTCTTTTTTTTTTGGATCAAATAATGTAAATATATAGATCAAAATGGAGAACTATAAAAATAGTTCACCGTGGGTTACAAGATGTTCGCGAACAATCCATTACGATCCCTTCGCTTTAGTACATGCTTGTGTCAAGATATCAAGTGTGTTCGATCGTCCACACTTTCTTCCTAAGAGTATACTTGCACCTATTTCCGTCCATACTATGTTCCTATACTTCTAAAATAAAAATAGGAAATCTAACTAAAGTGTCCCTACAAAGTAATCTATAAATTAGCCTATCGTGTGATAATCACCAAGGTTCGAAAAAACCAAGATGGAGAGAACATTTAACTCTCTAACTATCACACATTAAGACTATTACAATGTAGTACAAGAAAAGCTTGAAATCCTATTACAATCTAAGAAGCATGGAGAAAAAATCCTAAAAATACAAAGTATTAACTATTACATCCAAAAAACCAAAGAAGAACCCAAAAAACTCCCAGCATAGTAAAGCTGAAAGCACCCAAAAATCCTAGGCTGAAAAACTAGTACTGTGCTTGGAAACAACAAAAATCCTGCCTGGAAGTACTACTTATTCTCATGCTATTAATGTTGCTGTTGGTGTGAATAAGAAGTTGCAAGGAATGAATAAAAGATTGTTGCAATGTACACATTGTGGATTAACAGGACATACCATAGACAAATGCTATAAGAAGCATGGGTATCTTGTTAATTGGAAGGGCAAAACAAAGAATTTTGGTCAAGTCAATCAAATGATGATGGTACCTAATGAGTTGTCACAGAATTACCAGTATGCACAAGGATATCATCACAACTTTCACCCTTCTTATTATCCAATGGTCACTCCACAACAACCTTATCAAATGGTGTACCCTCAGCCTCCTTAGATGATCCAGCCTCAACCTACTCACATGATGCAGTCTCAGATGTGTCATAATCAGGGATACAATGGTTTTGTCACAGCACCACAGACACAGGACATCAATAATCTGATGAGTAATATGACCTTACAACCTAATACTGCTTTTCTACAAGGATCACAACAAGGTTATTGATGGAGTTCCTGTTGATTCTAAAGGACAAGGAGTTGTAGCCTTGACTGCAAACTTTGCAAACATCAGGACTCAGGTATTCCTTGTGTTTTTCCTAAAACAAAATGTTGGGTCATAGACAGTGGTGCTACTAATCATGTGACACACTCCATATCACACTACATTGCTTATTCTGCTATTGTTCCTTTACCTTTTAGACTTCCTAATGGTTTTGTTGTTTATGCCACTCATAAAGGCACTATTAAACTACATCATTGTCTTACTTTGTCTAATGTTTATTTAGTCCCTCGTTTTGCCTACAATCTTATATCCATAAGTAAACTAGTCATACAAAACACTTGTCAACTTGTGTTTTCTGCTGCTGGTTGTTTGCTTCAGGACATCAAAACCAAGAGGATGATTGGTTCCATCACCCCAATAATGGCCTATACTACTTCCAAGCCACTCTTGATCAAACTGTTTATGTGGCATCTTCTTTAATTCCTATTTCTTCTGCCAATGTCAATAATTGTAACAGTAGTTCTAGTTTTTCTGCTGCTGATTTCTTATGGCATAATAGGCATGGGCATATGCCAGACTCAAAGCTGCTTATTGTAAAGAAATTTTGTCTTGAAATAAAATGCATCAATAAGGCATGTTGTGATGTTTGTCACTTTGCTAAGCAACATAAATTGCCTTTTTCTTCTAGTCTTTCTGTTTCTAATTCTTCTTTTGATCTTCTGCATGTGGACATATGGGGTCCTTATAAATATCCTACTGTTTCTGGGCAACAATATTTTCTAACTATAGTTGATGATCATTCTAGGTATACTTGGTTATTCCTCATGAGTACCAATGGTCAAACTAGGTCTCTTTTACAATCCTTTTGTAAATTCATCAAGACACAATTTAAGATTGATGTTAAGTGCATTAGATCTGATAATAGGCCTGAGTTTGCTATGAAAGAATTTTATGTTGAGCATGGTATTATTCATCAGACCACCTGTGTTGATACACCTCAACAGAATGGCATTGCTGAGAGGAAGCATCAGCATATTCTAAACATTGCTAGGGCTTTCAAGTTTCAAAATGGTATTACCTCTGATTATTGGGGTTATGTTGTTCTACATGCTGTTTTCATAATCAATCTAAGTCCCGCTCCTATTCTAAAAGATAAATCTCCTTATGAAATTCTCCATAAAAAACAACCTGACTATTCCATGCTTAGGGTGTTTGGTTGTCTAGCATTTGCTTCTACTTTAAGCAATCATATAAGCAAGTTTGATGCTAGAAGCAGAAAATGTGCTTTTATTGGCTTGCCTGCTACTACAAAAAGGTACATTTTACTTGATTTACAAACTTATGGCATTTTTATCTCAAGAGATGTCATTTTCTATGAAAGTGTTTTCCCTTTTAAAGATGATTCAACAGGACCTACTATTGATTCTATTCCTTTACCAAGTTACTCAGTTAGTCCTGCAGTTTCATTTCCTGATCTTTGTTCTCATATTCAGCCAAGAAATGTTCTGCTTTCAGCTGCAGCTTCTGCTTCTTCTTTTGTGACTATTTCCCCTCAATCTATTGATATTCCATCTATACAGCCTATACATACAAGAAAATCACATAGAGAAAGTAAAATCTCCAGGCATTTACAGGATTATGAATGCCCTACTCTTTCTGGTACTAGTTATCAGTCTATTAATTATGTATTTGATTATTCTTCTGCTTCCAGTACTAGCTTTCATTCTTTAAATTCTGCGTATTCACTTGATCATTTAGCTCCACAGTTTAAGTCCTTCATTATGTCTGTGGATTCTCACTTTGAACCTAAGTCTTATAGAGAAACAGTTCAACATGAACTGTGGAAGGATGCTATGGCTGATGAAATAAGGGCTTTGGAAGAAAATCATACTTGGGATTTAACTTTGTTGCCATATGGGAAGGTTGCTATAGGTAACAAGTGGGTGTTTAAGCTAAAACTAAAAGTTGATGGCTCTATAGAAAGGCCTAAAGCTAGATTAGTCATTCAAGGTTTTACTTAAATGGAAGGTATTGATTTTCTTGAGACTTTTTCTCCTGTAGCTAAGTTTACTACCATTAGAGTTCTTTTGGCTATAGCTTCTTGCAAATGGTGGTTTTTACAGCAATTAGACATTAATAATGCCTTTTTGCATGGTGATCTTGAAGAGAAATATATATGAAATTGCCTTTGGAGTTTTCTGCTGATTCTAATTTGGTTTGCAAACTCAACAAGTCACTTTATTGCCTGAAACAGGCTAGTAGAAGGTGGAATCACAAGCTCACCACTTCTATTTTAGATTTAGGTTTTCAGCATTCTCCTAGTGACTATACTTTGTTCACCAAGTCTACTTCTACTAGTTTCACATCCCTCTTGATATATGTAGATGGCATGCTCCTTACTGGGAATGATATGGAATGTATTAATCAAGTTAAGTAGCATTTACATCTTCTTTTTAAGATAAAAAACTTAGGGGATTTAAAATATTTCTTAGGCTTTGAAATTGCAAAAAGTTCTTTTGGAATAAATGTTTCTTAAAGGAAATATTGTCTGGATTTAATTGATACTTTTGGCTTGATGGGATACAAGGCTGTTTCCACACCTATGGAACCTGGTTCTCACTTCTCTAAAGGTGATTCTGTTCTTCTTCCTGACAATACTCCTTACAGACAGTTGATTGGCAAGCTCATTTACTTGACACATACCAGGCCTGATATAGCCTTCACTGTGCAGCAATTAAGTCAGTTCTTGGACTGCCCTACATTGCTGCAATGGCAAGGAGCTTTAAGGATTCTGAAATACCTTAAAGGTGCTCTTGGTCAAGGGTTGTTGTTTTCTCAGTCTAATTCTTTAGTATTGACAGGTTATAATGACTCGGATTGGGCAGGTTGCCCTGATACTAGAAGATCCATAACAGGATATTGCATATTTTTGGGTTCAGTTTTGATTTCATGGAAAGCTAAGAAGCAGACTACTGTGTCTAGATCTTCTAGTGAAGCAGAGTACAGGGCACTTGCTGCTACTACTTGTGAGATCCATTGGTTAAGGTACTTGCTTGAAGATTTATACATTATGCAAAAGGATGCAACAACACTGTTCTGTGATAACAGAAGTGCCATATGCATAGGAGAGAATCCTGTGTATCATGAAAGAACCAAGCATATAGAGTTGGTTTGTCACTTGGTTAGGGAAAAATTGCTAAAAGGAGTTATCAAATTGTTGCCTATTTCTACTTCTCTGCAACTGGCTGACATATATACATTTATATTTGAATATTTTCAATTATTAGAAGACTTCAAAATTTTCAACTTGTTTTATTAGAAGTGCAAGAAAACATTGTGTCACTCATTTTAATTTTTCACTAAATACACCACTCACCATCCGTTTCACAAGACGCCATTTCAGTAAAAACCTTAAACCAAAAAGAAGAAGAAGAAGAACACAAACCTGAATGGTAGGGGGTTGGAAGGCAATGTTGATAGAGGACCTGCTTCTATTGGTACCTTTCTTGAGATGGAACGCCCGTTTACAAGACGTATTCCCATATACGAACCCAAAAGCTCATCTGACCCCAAGGTAGTACATATCCTATAACAGCTGTCACAATTTGAGATGAAATGCGGAAAAGTCCTAATCAAAGGCGAAAGGCGCCATCCAAGCAAAGTGTTCTAGAGAGAATTCCTGCTGCAAAAAATAGATCCATAAGTCAAGTAAGAAAGTGAAAACTTGAGTCAAGGCAAGAGCTTCTGAAAAGAAATGTAAATAGAAACTTTACGAGACCGTCCGTAGGGGGTTTAGTTGCACAAGGCCCCTGCAGAGAAAAGAATGTCTGAGGAAGAAGAATTTTTCATTGGTTCCAACACCTGCCATTACTTTTCAAGGCGGAATCCGACAAACTTACTCATATGACTTAAATGTAAAGGAATAAAATTAGAAATTCATTCTAAATCCGATCTGAGGGTTCGCAAGTAGCATGGTATTTTTTTTACAGCTTAATTCACACTATTTTTGCTAACTAATAATTACTTTAACCGGATTTTCCTACTATGAATGTTAATGATGAATATGGAAACACAATGCTTTATGGATTATTAAAATATGTATATAGTGGCTAATGAGATAGATAGATAGATAAAAATGGAAACATCACAAATAAAGATTAGGAATTTGACTTCTGTTATATGTAACTACTACAAGTTATGTAATTTTCACCAATAATAATGTCCAGATCTTTTATTGGTAATCTTTTAGTATATTATTGAGGTGGTCAAACAGATTAATTATAAAAGTTTATGAAAATACGTTTAATTTAAAAAAATTAACGTTCAATTTTGATTGTGCTAAAAGATCGATACTTGGTTTTTTTTTTTTTTTTTGATGAATTGTTTTCTTAGTGTGAAAATTAGCCCATGGGCCTCCATAGCCTCTCAAAACCAATTGGCAAGAGAGGTGTTAGCCCATAGCTTATATATTATTTGGATCTTCCTTATGCACTCGATGTGTGACTTCATATTTCAACACTTAGTAACTCTCGCTTTAAAGGCGGCCCTTACTTAATGAATAATTTTGATATGGATAAAGTCCAATAAACTATATAATTCACAATCAGCTACATAATTATAGAATGAGAAAAAATAACATATGTTGGAATGTCCATTTTCTTATTAATTTTCTTGTTCAATAGCTTGAAGGCGTTGTTGATGGTCCACACTTTCAATTGACTATTCAAGTCGTGTGACTTCAATTAGTTTGATTCCACCATTCCAACAAAGACGGCCCCTAAGGGCAGCGCCTTTAACTTCACGAGCTTCATGCACTTCATGTTGTTCTTGATGAATTGCGAAAGGTAATACTCCCAAGTCTGGAGTGGTTTAATTTGTCACTGAAAGGTAATTTCATCTCTTCGTCCCCCTATTCAACGGTCCTAGGATGAGATTCCTAAGGGGCCCAATCCCCGACCAATCATCAAACCATAGGCTAATAATGTTCCCTGTGCCCGGTAGCCCGGTATCCATCCTGAACATTTATGGAGAGTTAAGGCCTTAGACTTAATTGAACCCGTACCACATTTAATAAACATATCAGATCCCTTCCCCGGTTAAACCGGCCTTTTTTGAAAGATGAAAAACCCCAGATACTTACCTAGGTTGCCATAAAACTTTATCTGAAGCAGATTTTCTATCTTATTGAGTCTAATCTGAGAGATATTATTTGAAGCACAAAATATTGACTTCGACAGGTTAATCTTTTGCCCTGACCTGCAGCTAAAGTCGTCAAGCACTCTCTTAATTTCTAAGATAGAGAGGTCGTCTGCCATGTTGAACAAAATGATGTCGTCAGCGAATAAAAAACGAGACACCATAAGTCCTTGCTTTCCCACTCTAACCGGTTTCCATTTATTCTGTATCACGGCTTCCTCAATACTGATAGATAAATATTCCATACAGATGGAAAATAAATAAGGCGACAGAGGGTCACCTTGTCTAATGCCTCTGGAGGGGGTAAAACCTTCCGAAGCTTCACCGTTAAATAACACAGCCATCTTGACAGACGAGACACAACTCATAATGATCTTAATAAGATTACTAGAGAATTTAAAGAAAGTAAGAGCATCCCTGATGAAATTCCATTCTAGCCTATCATAAGCCTTTTCAATGTCAATTTTAATAGCTATAGCACCTTTGACACCTCTCTTCTTCATAATAGTGAAAATGGCCTCTTGAACAATAACTACACTATCCGCACATCTTCTTCCCGAAATAAAACTACCTTGTTGGGGGCACACTTCCTATATGTTAGTATTAGAAATGGTCAAAACAAACTCATTTTTTCCACATTCTTGAATGAGTCAATGATATTATATGATCATGACCAGATTTTTCTCATTTTGTTAACCATCTACAACGAATAAATAGCAGCCTACTTGAGCTAGTTAAGGGCACCAAAAAAAATATATTCATCTTCTACTCATTTCTTCTGAAAAGATTGTAGTGTTAGTTTGTTTTCTAAGTTCATAAAATTGCAAGTTCCAAATCCTTTGACAGGAGTGCACATGCTTAAAGGTTAGTTGTGTTAATTTTGGGGAGCAAACGGTATTTTAGATTGCGTCGAGGTCGTGCTAAAATTTACTTTCAAGACAGTGATTCCATCCTCGTCACAACTATTCTTGATAAGTTTTCTTTTTACTCTCTTAGATACGAGCTCAAATGGGAAGATAACTCAGTCAACCAAAACCAATTAAAGACTACGGCGACAACTATTTAGACGACGACTCGCTATACTCTTCAAGTTTCGTAATAAAATCTAGCAAGAGAAGGTAAAAGACAGGTTTCAAAGCAAAGAGTTTACAAAAACATCCCAAACTTATTCAAACTTTATTTTACGAGTGTTAAGCTTTGAAAAAACGCGTGTTACATTTAATAATTCCGTATTTTATTTTTAAATTGCGATATCTAGCCCAATCAGTGGCGGAGCCAGGAATTTTTCTTTGGGGGCACAATTAACAGTGACAAAATAAATTCATAAGAGCATATAAAGTATTTCATTACAATTGTTCCCTATGCGTTTTCATACTTTGATAATATTCTATAATTACATCATTTTCGATAGTATCAAACACATCTTTCTCAACAAATGCAAATAAACTATCATTCAACCACTGATCTTCAATTCGATTGTGTACGCAATTCCTGACAAAAGTCATTGCAGAAAATACTCTATCAACTGAAGCAGTAGCCACTGGTAGAATTAAAGGTAATGTCAAAAGCTTATAAACTAATGGGTAAACTTGATACGTGTTTTCTGCAAATATCCTCTGTGAAAGCTGACTAAGACCCTGCAATTCTTGAAACTCTTCACTCATATGCATGTCAATAATATATGTATCAAGTTGATCATCCATTGCTAAGATATCTCGATAAAAGAATCCCATCCATCATCCCTCAATGTTTGGAGTTGCAATTTACAGTACTTCACTAATTTCATAGCATTGACAATATCTTGATCTTTCCTTTGTAATACTTTAGACAATTCATTTGAAATTCCCAATATCTTCTTCATGAGATGTAGATTAAATACAAATTCAAACTTTAACATCAACTCCAGTAAAATACCTGCATCACCTCTTTTTATGAAATCTTATAGACTAGAGTTGCTAAATAAGTTATAGACTAGAGTAATACACACTTTTTCTAGTAGCATATATATGTTTTTTTATTAAATAAATATTATAATCTCTTACACACTTAAACTTGTTACAATTTTAACCAAATTTGTTAAGATATAAGTGGTGCCATTTCTATAATTCACGAACTAAATAATCTAATTTTAAATTGTAAAGTGATTCAAAATTGGTACAATAAATAATGTTCAGGGGACGAGATGTTACAAAAACAAAACTAAAACTATAATAATTTTTTTTTTTTTTTTGGAAAAAACTGGTGGGGCACGTGCCCTACTAGGCTCCACTGTGCCTCCGCCAGTGCCCAATGACATTGCATATTTCTGAATCAAAGTACTCCAATTTTTCTCCACATTCCACTTTTTAGCTCCCGAAAGCGATTACCCCCGAAGGGGAAGAGCGGAGAGTACCCTAGATAGGGAAGATTGAAGCATGCCCCATGCCTGGGGAGGGAAGATAAGTCTCATAAGGAGGAGAATTATTTGCCCCATTATGGGGAGATATAGGAATCGAACACGGGACCTCCGCCCCGTGTTCGGGTAACCTTACCACTTGGGCTACTCGATTCCCATCTCCACTTAATCTTTGTTTTTGTTTTTTGTTTAGATATTGGACCACAGCTAAGAAAACAAAAAGGAATGGAGACCCTTATTTAGTGGAAATGGGTCATGTATACCTCAGACACTATTAAGGTTTTATGATTAATTAAACTACATAACGATCAGAAAAAAATTAAGAAGATCTAACTAAAATTGATGTAACATAAAGTTTCACATTATTTAGTTTTAAGCAAAGATGTTAAAATCGCAATTTTGAATCTGAACGGAAGGAGTTCAAAACTTTATAAATGGGAGTATTGTAACACAGATCGGAATATTAAACAAAAATATTTAAATAATATTTCATAATAAATTTTTGTCAATAATATTTCAACTAACAAAACGCCAAAATTAATTGGGGCTTATTTTCAGACCAATCAATGTTGAAATAGTCGCCAGCGGTGAGAACAAAGGATGTCTAAGGACTGAATAGTTGGAACTGAACTCAAAATTAGGTTTTTCCATTCAACAATATATATATATATATATATATATATATATATATATATATATTTTAAAAATTCGATTCCCTTGAACCTAAATCGACCCGGTTAAAAATAGACAAAATTAGCACACACCAGATTGTTCAATCCAGCGCTTCTACGAGTCAGATCATCAATCATACTCGATTCTCTACTCTAATATTTTTTATTAAATTTAATTCATTTTTACATCTTGAATTGTAGAATAGCAAAATCATAAGATTCTACGATCTGACTAGTGAGACCTTGGTTTTAACTACGATTAAAAGATTAACTTAGTCTGAACTTTGGATTCTGCTCCACTTTTCAGAAAATGGTGTACATCCACTTTTTCAATAAAATTAATTATCCACAAAGGGAATGCATAAACTGGAACTGCATTAATCATCACTAAACTAATGATTATTTTAATTGGTTAAAAGCCTATCTTAATTAAAATATATCAAAAGGAGCATCTATCAAGAATGAAATTTCTAGTGACCCTTTTTCCCTCAAATTATTGATGGATATATATGGAAATATTTAGGCAAGAGGACACAATATCAATATGTCATTGTGTTGCTAAGAGCACTACATGAATATTTTGGAATACTGATATGTGATGCATATAAGGCTAGTGGTTAATCTCACTAAATTTAATTTATAGAATTATTTAAAAAACATTATTTGATCAATTTCCTTTTTTCTTTGGGATGGGTCGGGTGAGGAAAATATGTTATCCTATTAAGATTAGATAATATTCATTTTTTTTTCCTCTTATACACACTTAGGTGTTTCTTTTTTAATCAAGATTAAGGTGTCAAATTTCATGAAATAGAATGCAATAGAATTTTTCTTTAGTAATAGAATGCAATGCCATGAAATTCCTTTCAGGTAGAATAACTTTCATCGGAATGATTTTATAATCTTTTTTCATTCCATTGTCTACAATGTGAAATCATAATAAAATGACTATTAAATTTTTATATTTGGAAAAGCTATTATTCAATGTAAGAATAAAATGTAATTTAATATGATATAACATAAGTTCCCTCCGCTCTTCCCCTTCGGGGGCAATCGTCTTCGGACGCTCAAAAAAAAAAAAAAAATATGAAAACCATAAATTTGTCAAAAAGAGATTTTTACTTTTAAATAAATTTATCATCTTACTATATTAATTAAGAAAATTAGTTGCCACAAGAATGTGTTGGCAGTGTTAAATCCTCTTAAATCTAAAAAATTAAGGTGAGTAGTAGAACATGTGTTAGTGAAGCTCAACCCTCTTAAATTAAAACCTTAGAGGATAAAGTCTTAAATTAAGGGAAATGGAAGTTTAGATAATAAATGTTATCTATTTAAAGAACGCAAACATTTAATTTAGAACATTTGAACATTTTAAAAGAGAAATGATGTAAAGTATGCATGATTTTGATCATCTTTAGTGCTGTTATTTTTTAGCGATCAGATGGTGAAAATATTGTCATTTAATGATATAGTCTCATTTTGTTAAATTTTCAGAATCAAATGGTGAAGATTTTTTTACAGTATTTTAAATATCGAAGAGAAATCAAATGTACATATACATTAAGAGGGGTTTATTTTAACCATCGAAATTAAAAGAAAATTTTAAGAAAGAGATTGGGATGATGGGCGTGGGGTGATAGAAAAAGGAGCGAAAACCCCTAGAAAATGGAGGGATGAGCATGCTGAGGTTGACCAGGACCCTTCACTCTGTATATTCCTTCGAGAAAGAGATTGAGGGGTCCCGTTGAACGGTTCGGCTTAGATGCGAAATGGTCAAAATTTTCAATGTGAAAAATTTATTGATCGTCAAATAAAAAATTTTATGAATAAAATTATTTGTTTCAATACCTATTAAAATTTTTACAACAGACGTTAAGACACAAATAATCTTAATCGTTAAATATTTTGCTCGGACAATCAAAATGTGTTCGCACATCGCCTAACATTTCGCCAGGGTGGCTATGAGGGTGTTCAAGGTAATCGATCGCACAGGACCTCCAAAAATTGGGGCCCCAATTTTATGTTAGTTATATATATTATATAGGGTGTGTGTTTGTATTTTGTTGAAGAATAATAAAAGTTGTAATTACTTGAGATTTTTTGTTGACAACTACCAGTAAATAGTCCACTCTATTTACAGGTAAAATCCCAACAAACATGAAATATGTTATCTTTCTTCTTGATATCGATGGAAATGATTTGAATGTGGAGCTTAAGTTGCTTAGAAAATTCTTGACTAATGAAAAGATGGGACCTATTGATATTTGATGTTCTTGAAGCGTGTAGGATTTTTTCCTAACGCAATAATTATATACGGAATTTTGTTGACTATTCCGGTTACTGTTGCATCTACAGAAAATAGCTTTTCAAAATTGAAGTTGTTGAAGTCATACATGCGTTCTACCACATCTCAGGAAAGACTCAATGGATTAACAACAATAACAATTGAGAATGATCTTTTGGAGTAAATAAAAAATGAACATTTAGTTGATGATTTTGCTTCAAAAAAAGGTAGAAGGATCACTATTTTAAAGTGAAGAAAATTTGTTAGTATTTATATATATTTAAATTATGTTTACAATTTTTTTGTACATTTTGGAGAACAAAAATTATGATACAATTGTAATAATTTTTTTGTTATATTTATATGAAAGTCACTTTTCTCCAATTATATAAGGTCTCATTTCTAAATTTAGTACATGACCTCCAAAATGATTAAGACGCCCCTACATTCCGCCATGGAGCCGTGGGGCCCTTTGAAAGAAGAGAGGGGCGCACGAGCTCCCATTACAGTTTACGGTAACATAAAGCCATCCCACTTTTCTAGTGGCGGAGCCAAAAAAATTTCTTTGGGGGCACAATTAACATTGACAAAATAAATTCATAAAAGCATATAAATATTGGCGGAGCTAAAATTTTTTTTTTGATGAAATCTTATAGAATAGAGTTATTCACATTTTGTTCACCCTTTTCACTCTACTGATCAATGCTTCATAAACCTCCAAGTCCTCTGGCTTCATATTGTGGACTTTTTATTTTGAACTTTTTATAATTTACAAGAGAGCCCATTGTGAATTTTTTATTAGTAATTTTATTTTTTAGTCTCTTAAACATTTAAGTTTGTTACCATTTTAACCAAAATTATTAAAATATAAGTGGTGTCATTCTTATAATTCACAAACTAAATAATTTAATTTTAAATCGTAAAGTGATTCAAAATGAGTATAATAAACAATGTTCACGAGACGAGGTGTTACAAAAACAAAACTAAAACAAAAAAAACAATTTTTTTTTTTTTTTGGAAAAAACTGGTGCCCCACTGGGGCTCCGCCACTGCACTTTTCCCCTCTCCCATTTTCTTCTGCTTTGCTGCTTCCTAAGTTTCTACCTTTCACTTTTCAAACCCACTCTGCTTGTCCAATGCCATTCTACTTGTATACATGTGTTTTTGTTTTTTTTTTTACCCTTTTTTGGCTAATATATATATATATATATATATATATATATATATATTATACTCGTTTTGTTAATTATTATACACGTATATATGTATTTATATGTGAGTTCGAGACACATTTTCTATCTTATATAATCAACGACTAAGAAAAATTAATATAATTGACGCATTATTTGCGACTCAAAATAATAAATTTTGAATTCAATGCTTACTCATCGACAATTATAATTAAAAAAAAAATCTATACCAGCCGGCTACTAATCACCAATTTTGAAAATCCAGAGGCATGGAAATTTTCTGATTCTTGTAAAATCGTACAAGAATAAAGTTCATAGAAGAAGAGCTAAAAAGCTTTTGAATCTTTTCAACGGTTAGAGAAACCCTCAATATCGCCTTTCAAAAAGGATTTTTCTGACATGGACTAGGTTCACATTGATCATGTGGTACATAACTGACCACATTACTTTAGAATTGTCTCTCTCCTCATTTTATAGTGATGTGGTCAGTTCTGTACCAAATGATCCAATGGACCTGATTCATATTAGAACTATCCTTTCAAAAACCAGTCAAAAGAGCATTTTGGTAATATCCGACAAAATCACAGGCTTTCCCTACATCTGTCCCTGCCTTTCTTCTTTAAACTGTTCGTCCTCCGGTACAAATCTTGTATTTTCATTCAATATCTCGTTTTTTATTTTATTAATAATAAATTTTCATGCGTTAATTTTTTGATATAAAAATATATAATCTAAAAAAAATAATGGAACTCTTAAAGAAAAAATTAACAAATGACGATTTCTTATTGGTGGGATAGAAAATCGAGATACGGATTGAGAACATACGATTTTTTACTGGTGTTCAAACAAAAGTCAAGGTGCATTCTTGTAATTACCTTAAACTTCCATGCCCATTTACTAATTTACAAAAGGTGGGTCCAAATGAAAATCGAGAAGATTTATTCACAAGTTTACGAGATTTTATTAAATCACTAAATGCTAGTTGCGAAAATGTGGGTCCAAGAAAGATTACTATCACTAAAGAACTTATTATGAATGTACCAATTACTAGTAGTTATGATCCAGAGAATTTTTATTTTTTATTTTTTATTTTTATGGGGCGGGTATAGGAATCGAACGCAGGAGCGAAACCCTGCGTTGGACGACCTTTTTCACTGGGCCATCAAGACTCCTATATGATCCAGAGAATTTGAATGATGCACTTCTCTAATCTGATAACGGTGATTTTGTTGATTTTCAATGGGAGGAAGATTTTATTCATGTGTGCTTGCATAAAAAAAATATCATATTGATCACCATATGACGATTAGATATAAAGCTAGTAAAAGACTTCAATTTAATCAAAAGAGGGTTTGCAACTATGTATATTATTTATTTATTTTATGAATAAAAATTTCTTTTAAAAGAAATAAAAATTCTAACCTCCCTCTATTCATTGGCGGACTCCCACCAGCCTTTCCCCCCAATTTTTTTATTTTATTTTATATTTTTAGCTTTGTTTCTATAACACCCCTGTGTCGTGAGCATTTTTTAGTGACCCATTTTGAGTCTGTTTTCGATTTGAAATTAGATTTTGTGGTTTGTGGATTATAGGAATAACCCACTTATATATTAACAAGTTTGGTTAAAATTTTAACAAGTTTAAATGTGTAATGGGACTATGATGTTTATTAAATATTTTTTTTTAACAAAGTTAAGTGTCAAAAATTGAAATCTTTTGAAAATTTTTACTATATGGTGATTATCAAAGATATTGATGATGTCTCGTTTTCTATTCTTGTTGATGAATCCCTTGATATATCAATTAAGGAACAAATGTCGGTAGTAAAAGTGAAAAATGGGCAGATATTAGAGTATTTTGTTGGTGTCAGTCATGTATCAAGTACTATCGAGAATTTTGTTGGTGTCAATTAGGCCGCAGCCCAGTGGGGGTAAGCCTCGACCCGTGATCGGGAGGTCCCGAGTTCAACACCCTCCCCATACATGGGGCAATAACTTCTCCTCCTCTAGTGAGGCAAAAAAAAAAAAAAGTACTATCGAGAATGATGTAATTATAGAATATTGGAGTATCAAAGTATAAAAACGCATACATGCTTTAATAAATTTGTTTTGTCAATGTTAATTGTTCCCCTACTACTTTTATAGTCTGCGTCCGCCACTTCCTCTATTTATACACTCAAAGATTCCTTGAACCAGCTCATGCCCTACCCTCACACTCACTTCACTTTATCATTGTAACCATTAACACTTCTCACTTCTTCTCTTTCACTCTAAGCTTTATCATATTCCTAGTACTCATCATATCTCACAACTTCACTATTATTCAATTATCGAACCACTATAAATCTACTACTGGTACGTTCATGTTTCAATGATTCTGATTCTAACTGATGTTTGTTTACGTGTAGCGTGTTAAAATTAAAAAACCAATAGAATGTTTTGAACCCTCATGATGATGCATATGACAACTCATGACTAGTCATCATTCTATGAGTTAATTGCTTGTGATGATATGCTTTTGTTATTCTATTAATAATCAAGGATTATGTTCTTGTTGTTGGCAGAAAATGATTGACCAATATACCCTTTGCTGAAAGATTCTTGAAGATGGTAATAGTTTGGCTAAAGACGATGTTATTTTTCTTGTTCATGTTCTTGAGTTTGTGCTCATGCCAAAGTACTTCAGATTTTGAGCTCCTTCAATTAGTCAAATCCTCTTTCAATGATCCATTGAAGTCCTTATCAAGTTGGAATTCGTCTCTTCATTTCTGCAAATGGGATGGAGTTTCTTGTAATAATTCATCGTCACACGTTGTGAAAATCGAGCTCTCGGGGATGAATTTATCTGGAAAGATTTCGGACAAGATTTTCGAGTTTCCATATGTTGAAAAAATTGATCTTTCAAATAATCAGTTGTTTGGTGAAATTAAAGGCAATTTATCTTCTTGTTTATTGCTTACATATCTCAATTTAAGCAATAATAATCTCACCGGTCCAATTCCAAGAGGCGCAAATTCAGTTCTCGAAACTTTTGATCTTTCCAACAACATAATTTCAGGTAAAATCCCAGAAGAAATTGGATTATTCTCAGGCCTCAAAGTTCTTGATTTTGGTGGGAATATTTTGGAGGGAAGAATTCCAAATTCCATAACAAATGTTACGAGGTTGGAGTTCTTGACCTTGTCTTCGAATAAATTAATCGGGGAAATACCACCTGGATTAGGCCTCATTACGAAATTGAAATTAATTTATTTGGGCTACAATAATTTTTCAGGACCAATTCCTGAAGAGCTTGGTGAATTAACTTGTTTATATCATCTTGATCTTGTTTATAATAATCTCACTGGTGAAATTCCTTTATCTCTAGGTAATCTCACAAATCTTCAATATCTTTTCCTCTATCTCAATAAGCTCACTGGCCCTATTCCAAAATCAATTTTTAATCTAAAAAAATTGATTTCACTTGATTTAAGTGGTAACTTTTTATCAGGTGAAATTCCTGAAGTCATTTCAAATTTGCACAATTTGGAAGTTCTTCATTTATTTTCCAACAATTTTACTGGAAAAATCCCTAGGTCCTTGTCTTTTTTACCACATCTCCAAGTTTTACAACTCTGGTCGAATAGACTTTACGGTAAGATTCCTAAAGACCTTGGGAAATACAATAATCTTACCATCTTAGACCTTTCCACTAATAATTTGTCCGGAAAAATCCCCGAAACCCTATGTGGGTCCGGACGCTTGTTTAAGCTCATCCTCTTTTCCAATTCCATTCATGGAGGAATACCTAATAGCTTGGCTCATTGTAAAAGCTTACAACGAATTCGCCTTCAAAACAATTATCTTTCCGGTGAATTGCCACAAGTATTCACACAACTTCCCCTTGTTTACTTCCTTGATATCTCTGGGAACAATCTTTTGGGCTCAATTGGGGAATTGAATTGGAATATTCCGGAGCTCCAAATGATAAACTTGGCTAGAAACAATTTTTCCGGAGAGTTATTGAATTCCTTTGGGAGCAAGAAACTCGAAAATTTGGACTTATCCGAAAATGAATTTTCCGGTATCATTCCTCCAAGTATTGGGGACTTTTCGGAGTTGGTTGAATTGAAGCTAAACGAAAATAAGCTTTCGGGTAAAATCCCTAATGAAATTTGCTTGTGTAAGAAGCTTGTTACTTTAGACCTTAGCCAAAATCAGCTCAATGGAGAAATTCCCCCAAGTCTTTCTTATATGCCAGCTCTAGGCCAGCTTGATTTGTCTATGAATCAATTTTCAGGTGAAATACCGCGAAAATTAGGTTCCGTTGGATCGCTCATTCAAGTGAATGTTTCTTACAATAATCTTCATGGAAGTTTGCCCTCAACAGGGGCATTTTTGGCAATTAATTCAAGCGCGGTGGCTGGAAATGATCTCTGCGGTGGTGATGAAACTAGTGGGTTGCCACCATGCAAGCGGAGCAAAACTCCGGCATGGTGGTTTGTCTTGACTTGCCTTCTTTCCGTCTTGTTGGCATGCGCCCTTACTGGTTTTATTATTTATGTGATTAGTCAACGTCGAAAAGAATCAGAATTGATGAGCATGGAAAATGAAGATGGAACTTGGGGATTACAATTCTTTAATTCCAAGGCGTCAAAATCAATATCAATCAAGGATATTTTGTCATCTCCTAAAGAGGAAAATCTCATCAAAAGAGGGAAAAATGGAGTTTCTTATAAAGGGAATTCATTCGCTAATAGCATGCCTTTCGTCTCCAAAGTTTTTAGCGACACATTTCCGACAAGTTCATGGGCGGAATTGGAAGAGCACGGGAAGATTCGTCATCCGAATATCGTTAAACTCATTGCTACATGCAAATCAAAGAAAGGAGGGATTTTGGTTTATGAGTACATTGAAGGAAAGGATTTGAATAAAGCCCTTCAAGACCTAACTTGGGATCGTCGCAAAAAGGTAGGTCTAGGGGTCGCTAAAGCTCTTCGATATTTGCATTGCTATTGTTTACCTAGAATTCATGTTGGTGACCTTTCGCCACATAAAGTCATTGTTGATCTTAAAGATGAAGCTCACCTGAGATTGTCTCTTCCTAAGCCAGTTTTCGCTGACAAGAAGTTCTTGATTTCCTCAGCCTATGCTGCTCCAGGTACTATTCCATTTTCCCACTATCATTCCAATATTGCCCAAAATCTATCAGTAACATTTATTAATGTACAAATTTTAATCATTATTCTGTCAAAAAATAAACACTATATATTAAATACTCCTTTTGTTTCAAGATTTTCTGTCAAAATCTTTACATATTTCTCATTATCCATGCACATATGATTAATTTCTGTAACACTTTAATTACAGAAACTACGGAATCAAAAGTAGTCACGGAAAAGTCGGACATCTATAGTCTTGGCCTAATCTTGATTGAGCTATTGACCGGGAAAAAATCGACTGGAATCCATGAAAGTATTGTTGAATGGGCGCGTTACTGCTACTCAGATTGTCATCTTGAAATGTGGGTCGATCCGACGATAAAAAATGCACTGCATAATTGTCATAACGAAATCGTGGAGACGATGAATCTTGCTCTGCAATGCACTGCTGGTGATCCTCAGGCTAGACCATCCGCCACTGATGTAGTGACGGCACTAGAAATGGTGGCTAAATCGAGTACTTGTGTTTTAGGTCCAAAGTGTTTTTCTAGTATCTAGTTTTTTTTTCCTAACTTAATGAAACTTTATCAGCCATTTGATTAGTATTTTTTTGGTCTGTTTTTTTTTCCTCCTTTTCTTGGATTTTTAATCAACTTTTTTATGATCCTAATTGAGTGCTACTAAATGTTTTGCTTGATGTATTGTTGGCATATACTAGTATAAAGATGTAGATAAAATTTGAGTAGCGCTCTTCTTCTTTTTCATTTGTTCAATACATTTCTAAGACACTTGATGTTATGATAGATGTCCAAATTCTTTTCCTACTTAAATACACTAATGTTATGCTATGTTATTCGAACCATTCGTTTATATCTGTCATAAGTGTGTCGACAGGACACGACAGGACATGAGTATGGGTATGATATACTTACCGTATCTGAGTTAACGCTGGTTAGACACTTTATTTTAGATGTTTAATTACCCGAGGCCTAAATATCCAACATTTGTACCCGAGTCCGAGTAACATAGCTCTATGTCAAGTATCCAAGTTACTTCTCTCATAAAATTATTAGTAGAAAAATCTTTAAATAATACTTTAAGCAATTGGAATCCTTATTAATTAGGGCTATGATTGTAAGGTTCAATAATTTCTTCCCATCGAGTACAAAAAAGAAGCTTATTGCAAACGTTTGTATAATGTTATGATTACTAAAAACTCATTAGCAATGATTATGACAAATATGAGAGACAAAAACGTAATAACCCTAAATTATATGTCGAATACTCGATTTGGGACTGATAGATCTATCATGTGCACTATGTAGATTAAATTTATTTTGGAGGTGAAATGTTTTTTTTATAGTATAAAAATAGAGTTTTAAAAAATGTTGTCGCCTCCCCTAACCCCTGGATCCGCCATTGATCTGGGATAACTATTTTTATATAACGGAAAACCCTACATTTTAATGGAAAATTTGATGTGCAGATAGAGTGAATAATTAGTAGTTAAGAATATAGAATGAAATTATCACAAGAAAATGGAGACAAAACAACATGGAGTACCACTACCTAACGGTTAAGAATTCTCTATCTCCAACTTGTGAACACATGCATGTGTTATCAATAAAAAATTAGCACGTGTCAATTTTTTAATTAAGAAATCTATAACCTTTTATTTTTATTTTTTTCATAAGATGTTATTTTAAATTTATTGAGGGAGGGGACATATCTATTACAAGAAATATGAGATTTAAGATGCGGGGAGTGAGTTTGAACTCATGACCTAAAAGAAACAGTGAAACCCGTAAGGAAAAGATATTTTCTCTGTCCACGTGGCGGATTTTGAGTGGTGGGTACATGCATGGGTACACACGATTTTTTCCCCTAACTAGGGATGTGCATTCGGTATTTGATTCGGCAAAATTTTGGTATTCGGTTTGGTTTTGTAATGTTTTATGAAAACAGAACCGAACCAAAATTATATGAAAACCGACCGACTACCGAATGTCGAAATTATTGCGATATTGTTCAGTTTGGTTCGATTTGTATCGAAATTTCATTTTTATTTTTGTGAAAGCTTAATTTAATAAAAATTAGACAAAAGATAAAATTGTAATGCACAATTAAAATAAAAATAATAAACTAAAAACTAAGAATAAAAATACAACTCTATGTAATATTAATAATATTACTAGTATAATACAAATTATTTTGAATAATAATAAAAAAAATTGTTCTATTCGTTAATTCGGTTTCTTAAAATTGAAAATCAAATACCAAACTGAATTATTTTAATTTTTTCAAACGGACCGAATAAATCAAAATATTGAATAAACTGAGCCGTATAGTAAAATTCGATTTAATTCAGTTCAATATTTCAATTTAATCGAATAGTAAAACTGCACATGTTTAACCGGTCACGTTCTACAATCAACTGTTAATTTCTACAATTAGTAAGTAGTTTCCATCTCAGTACTTATTTTTCAAGTTGGATGAAATGGCAAAAAATCCTCTGTCCCCATTTGTGTGTGTCCCCGTATCCCCAACCAATCACAATTCATCATGTGTATATATAATTGAAACAAATATTTATATAGTAAATTCTGATTGATTGGGGACACGGGGACACACACAAATGGGGACAGAGGATTTTCACCCGGATGAAATAGGTGAGTGTTGGAGTATATTAATACAAAAAAAAAAATGTATAAATTATTTTCCTTTCCTCAATTTCTCTCTCTCCCTTTGTAATAGTGTAGGATTAATTTAGGGTGAAAATCGTCTGTACCCGTTTAGGTACCCATTCATGTATTCAACCAATAATAAATTATTTGCAAATTATTTGCCATTAATTTCATAAAATAAATAAATAAAAATTAAAAAGGTCGACTGATGTTTCTGAATCTAATAGTTTGCACGTGTATTCAAAGATCATGATTACCCTGGATCTTAAAATACTAATACAAAGTGAACTATCCAAAAGAAAGGTAGAGACATGGCATTCACTTTTGTTCATGTACTCTTGATCCCAAGAATTTCTATTCAACTCATTAGGGAAAAGAAAGGAGCTTTATAATGAAAAAAGAAACCCCTTTTTTTCTCTTTAACATTTTTTTGCATGGTCTCCAAGAATCATGATTAAGTTCTTGAATTGAACCTTTTGAAATGAAAGAAGAAGAAGAAGAAGAAAAACCCTTAGAGATATAAGTCATTTAGGACGTATAGAGAACATGTCGACAAGAAGTCGTAGCACAAGTGGTTGCAAACTCGCCTCACTTTTCGTTATCTAAGTCTTAAGCCGGACAATGTCGAAAGTTTGAGTTACCACAAAAAAACCTATGTTGCATTTATCAGGTTTATACTGTTCAGATCTCATCGGATTAGTCAGTGTCAAATATTCGATAATAAGAAGGAAAATGGAAAAAAAGATATGAAATCTCTGCCAGCAAATCTTAGCTGATTTTTTAGCCTTTTTTGCATACAAAAATGTCTACTCTTTCTGCTGCTTATATTTTTATATGTTTAGACTTATCTTTGGGATTGGAATCTTCCAACTGTTATCAGCTGCTGCTGCTCCCCATGAGTTCTCATTTAGCAGCAAAAAAAGAAAAGAAAAAAGGATTCTTCTCCATTGTCAGAATAATCATAGTTTCAAAGGGAATATCAGAAAAAAGAATCAAATGGGATGAAAGAAAATAAAATAATCATCATTAGAACACAGAACCGAAGGTGGGGGTCACCAGAAAGTTGATGGGAAGTGCACTAAATGTCTAAATCAGCAATCCGCATACTATGCGTAACAGTCAAAAATACGTACGGAACGTATTAGTATATGTATTCTTAAAAAATACGACATGTGATGTAAAATAACGACAATTTTTGTTTTAAATTAATCTTAGTTGTCAAAATTTTAATTTGACAAACTAGAATAAGACTCGTACATGCAGAATTTATCACATTTCACACTGGAGCCGCAATGTTAAATCTGTGTAGTGCACTAAAATTCTGCTACTTTTTTACCAAAATGTCGTGGAGTGCACTATTAGTGATCTTTGATGTAGATTTCCTTCTTGAAGTGTTTGGGAGTCAAATTGAGTTTATTTTGACTGCAATTTTCAAACTACTTTGCATCATCTCTCAAAATAATTGATTGATATGTATAGGGACTACTATTTCTCTGATATTCTGTAATCCGTTATTTGTGTATTCATTGTTAAAGATTATATTAGTCTACAATCTATATGTTTCAATGATATTTTGTAAACAGTTACTTTGTAAATTTATTATCAAATGTTAAATATGTTTCCTATTCATCGCTGTCCAATTCATACAATATAAGTATTCATTGATGAGCTTCAAAGGGTAGCACTGCAGAGGATTGAGAGAAAGGGATTCGGCACCTTTTCAGTACTAGATTTTTCAGTTCTTCTATGATTATTTTATGTAGCTGATTGATCATAAAAGAACAAAAAAATGAGAGACAAAAATCTAAACTCACATTTTTTTTTACCTCACCAGAGGAGGAGTTCATGTAGGGCGGATAAAAGTACGGCTAAGCGGGTGCCTCATGAGGGGGAGTAGAAGTGCCTCACATAGGAGGAGAACTAGAAGCCGGCTAGCGGGTGCTCCATGAAGGGGAGTAGAAGACTCACACAAGGGAACTCAAGAAATGACAATTAATTAATCATTCCCCTTGTGTGAGGGGTATCGAACCCACAGACCATAACCCCACTGGGATATAGACCTTATGATAAACTCACATTTTTTGAATCATCTGTCCCACTTTCTGTTTCATCATCTGTTTCATCATCATCAAATTGCTACATATTCCACTTTCTCTTAAGAGTTTACCCATTATGTAAATTTAAACAAACTTCTTTTTTTTTCTTGCCAAATTATATTTAAACAAACACGAAAGAACAACTCCTCAATAAAAAAAAACTCAAAAGAACAAAACGTACTTTCTTATCTTTTGATGACCACAACTTTGATATGGCATCCTGGTCTAACAATCCATTCTTAATTCCCATAATAACTAAACATTTAAAAAAAAAAAATTTGGATAGGGATTCGATTTCACACCACGCTAACTACTCTGTCAGGTGTTGGTCATAACTAAAATGAAAGGAAAGAAGAAAACAGCAAATACTATGAAATTATGAAAAAAAAATTAAACTGTAGTTAGATTTAAAATGACATGACATTTATACTATGATTAAGCATAGTCCAGTTGAAAGGTAAAAAAAGAAGACAAACTTTAGGAAAATAAGTTACCTATAAGACATGATCAACAACAATTGACCACTTGAAAGAGTCTTTAAAGTAGATTCTATATATGCAATTATCAGCATAAGAGATTGAAATATGATTGAATTCCATGTGAATGCAAACTTCTTCTCCAATCCTTAATTGTGTCTCCAAAATACAATGAATGATAAGACTTTGGAAGAGGAATATTTGAACAGAAATAACATTGCACAATTAAAATATACATTGTTTCAATAAAAAACTAATTGTGTTATCGTAAATATTCTTGATAAGTAGGATAATGTGTATATAAATTAAAATAGTTTTTTTGTGTGTCTTTTCTGATGACTTTTGACTTTAATTTGATGGCATGATTCAGTAGCAAACATGACAGTATAAGGAGACTACTATTTCAGTGGTATTCTGTGAGCGGTCACTTTGTGCATTGTCAAATGTTAGGTACATGGCGGTATAAGGAGACCACTGTTTCAGTGGTATTCTGTGAATAGCCACTTTGTACATCCATTGTCAAATGTTAGGTACATGACTGTATAAAGAGACTAATGTTTCAGTGGTATTCTGTAAGCAACCACTTTGTGCGTTCATTATCAAATGTTAGGTTAGTCTCCAATCTATCTGTTTCAATGGAATTATGAGAGCAGTCACTTTAAAGATTTATTACAAAATGTTACGTTTGTCTTTTATTCATTCCCCACTCATAACTCTAATGATTGAAGATATAATGAGATATTATTGTTGTTAGTTCAATTAAAAATTATAGGAATTCAAAGAGCTTAAGTTCTTGGGCATTTTGTGAGGTCATTGTTTTTTTATTTTTTATTTTTTGGGGGTGAAAGGTCATTGTTGAGTGTATAATAATGTGGTCATGGACAAATGGTCCGTCTCTATATAGTTGTATTGGACCATATGTGCAAAACTTTAGTAGAAAAGCGGATATTTCGTTTAATTTTCTTTTTTCGACTTGATTTGTATTACCATTATAAGTAGTGATCCTATTCGATACCTCCTCACACAAAGAGGCATGATTTAATTTTCAATTTTTTGATTCTCTTTGTGTGAGGCACTTATATTCCTCTCTTAGGGCAACCGGTCTACCGGTCTTCTAATTTACCTCCTCTGTGAGGCACTTATATTCTCCTTTTGGGGCAACCCGGCTTGCCGGTCTTCTATCCGCCCTACTTGAGCTCCCTCCTCTGGTGAGGTAAAAAAAAAAGTAGTGATCCTATTATCTTTTGTCTATTTGAAATAAGAAAATCGAATGCCTATCATAACAACTATATATTTTAGATCTATTAGCTTAGCTCTTATGAACGAAATGGATTTTTAAAATATGTATATGTATCAAGTCATGTATCGAGTATCATGGTTTTATTTTCGTCCATCAGTGAAAAGGTAAGAAAAAAAATAAATATAAGTTATTTAAGAAACGTAAATTTCATTGAAAACCGTTTAGATTATTATTTATTTATTCATATTCTCAATTACTCACAATTCACTATGTGTATATATAATTAAAAAAAAATTATATTGTGAATTCTGAGTAATTGTACATACAATTGCGACATACACGGGTATATATTAAAAAAAAAATCAAGCTATGTATGTTTCTCTTTAAGATTTTCCTCTTAACTCATTGAGTACATTTCTTTTTCTTGTTTATAAATTTACAATTCTCAAGGATTTTGGACAACCATAATCTCTCCCTTTAAATTCCATGAGCATATGTTTCTCCAAAGATAGTAATACAATAATCCTCCTACAGCTAACAAAAAGGAAAAAGAAGAGGAAAACAGACTAAAAATCAAACTTGCTTTAATATCATTTTCTTTTGCTTTGGGTCTACCGATGGGATTCAATTAATCCAAAGGTGAAAGATAAAAAGAGATATAAATATTATGTTCTTTTAAATTCCATGAGAAGTTGGTTCACCTATGTAGGTAAATAAAAGTAAATTAGTGAAGCAATAAGAGCACATCCAAAAAAGTGAAGAATATGAGTTAGCATGTTGCACCAATCTCCTTTCTTGAAATGAAAGATCAAAAAGAGAAAACTTCACTTGGCCTTTTTTGAGTGTCCGAACACAAAAATTCATTACATACGAAATATTTTTTACCATGTGTTACGCACTTTTAGAAATGTGTAACTTTCACTATAATATGTGTCCTCTATTAATTAATAATGTCTCAAAACATATACTCCCTCCGTTCCAAATTATCTGTCCATATTTCCTTTTTAATCTGTCCCAAATTATTTGTCCACTTTCTAATAAAAGGTTCATTAATGGTGATTTTTCCAATACTACCCCTTACATTAAATGTTGGAGAGAGAATAATATAAAGAGAAGAGAAGGTAGAATTAAATTATGACTAACATTAAATATGGTCATATTTGATATTTTAACATATTCCACTATAAAATTTGATGAAACCTTAATCTCCGTGCAAAACATAAAGTGGACAGATAATTTGGGACGGAAGGAGTAACACTTATTATAGCATAAGAAGTGAAAAAACACAACACTTGTTCGATTTAAAATAATCTGTATCATCAAATTTTTTATTCGGCAATAAAAATAAATTCAGTATATATTGAATTTTTTGTGGTCAGAGTCAGACCCCTTTTTGAGGGGTTTTATTTCTTCTCATTTCATCTTGGAAAAATGGGAAGAAATTATTTCACTTTCTTCTAGGAATACTTTATGTGGATAGCTTAGAAAGAGATGGCAAATAGTAACTCCACATTCTTGAAAGAAATGAGATTTTCCCCTATGAGAACGAAACTTATAATCATAACATTTCCATAACTCAAAGAGTTTAGTGAAAGCCCTTTTTCTGATTGATCTAAGCTTAAACAATGGTTATGCTTTTCTTCTTTTGTCATTATCATCATCATTGGATTCGAGATGTTCTCTTGGCCATGAACTCGAAAAAGTGTTCAATGTGTCATAAGAGGCACCTAAGTTTTGCAGAAAATTTCTTTAAAATATTAAATTTTGTCCCAAAACATTTTCAATACTAAATTGTTAGATCCGCTCCAAATTAAATGCGTACAATTTTTTGTTTACTATGATTTGTAAAAACAAAACACCCTCCGCTCCAATGGCTAATATTGTATCTACATGGCGATGACTGGTGAGGAGTCAGCACTAGAATCAAATTGACAAATTGGACCCTTATATATTCCAAATACACATCTTATTATATATCTATTCGAGTACTCTGAATCTTTTAGTATATTTTTAGTATACCAATGAAATCATTACATGTAGAGTAATATAATTGTTCAAATACACTCTTTAATCTAATAATATCGTCTTCTATGTAATAATTTCATCGTTAT
This sequence comes from Vinca minor, assembly GCA_026122235.1. Classification (NCBI taxonomy): domain Eukaryota; kingdom Viridiplantae; phylum Streptophyta; class Magnoliopsida; order Gentianales; family Apocynaceae; genus Vinca; species Vinca minor. The sequence continues at coordinate 5,768,187 of JAOCZM010000161.1, read as the reverse complement.
AATAAAAAATACACTAGAAAGAAAACGTATTAGAAGATTTGAAATCATATCATAAGTAATTTTATTTTCACTAAAAGCTATTTTGAAGTCTTTCTGCTACACGATATGTGAATTGTTAAATGATAGGCCTAAAGTGGATTCCCAATGTTATGATCAGAAACCAGTCCGGCTCCTATACGAAACAGCTTTTTTTCTGCACGTGCGGAATAATCCTAGCCGTCGGATGAGTTTTTGAACGGTCCAAATCTGGATAGAGGAAAGTTGTGGCTGGACTTAAAAAATTTAAAAAAAAAATTTCTCTCTCCAGATCTGGACAGTTAAAAAATCTCATCCGACGGCTGAGATCGTGTTCTGCAGTGCGGAACAAAAATCTGTTCCGCATAGGAGCCGCGAACTCAGAAAACACGGCAAAAAATCCTCTCCCCGTTCCTATTCTCAATCACTTTCCTCAACCAATCACAATTCACAATGTATATATATATAATTGGAAAAAATATTTATATAATAAATTCTGATTGGTTAGGGACAGGGATAGGGATAGGGATAGGAACGGGAACAAAGAATTTTCACACAGAAAACACTTGATGGGTGTAAATACATAATGGGCTTTGTTGGCCCAGTTAAAATAGCTGTTGTTTTGTTTATTTTTCTTCATTTTTCATTTTCTCTTTTGTGAGAGGATAGTGATAGTAAGGGATATTTATCTAATGTGAATTCGACATTTTGTCAGTTTCTTCTAAAATTTTGTGAAAACTGAAAAGCTAAATAATTCGTGCTAGGAGGCTTTATCAGGATAAATAATTGGTTTAATTACAATTTTGTCTACAAGTAAGTAAGCGGTAAAGAAATTTGAGGGCCTCTTTTATTTTATTTTTTTAATAAAGCGGTATCAAATTTGCATTGAAGAAGTCGACAAGTAAGTGTTCTATGCTACTCTATGTCACAATCTCTACAACAATCCTAACTACAGATAATGCTGTAGAGAATTCGAACTGAAAAAAGTTACATCTTTCATAAATGAATTTTTAAAACGTCTAATAAAAAATTTAACTTCTATCTCATGTTTTTATTTTTTCCAAACAGAAAGTCAAGTTAAAACCTCACTCTTCTACTCTCTTTCCTCAAGAGAATCATAGATATAATGTATCCCACAAAAGCTCACTATTGCATTGGGAAATAGAGTTGGACAACTTCACCTTAAAAACCAATTTTCTTCCAAAAAACTAGAGTTCCCAACCTAAACCAAAGTGCCACTATGCATTCATCTTAACCTCTTATTATAACCATAATAATATGCCTCCCATATTTTGAAGTAAAAACTGGACCATAAGTGATGTTCTTTGTCTTTTACATAAAAACTTATAAATAAAGAGACTAAACGACCAATATTCCATTTTCTTCTCCCTCTCAGAGTTGGAGCAGCAAATTGACCGCTTTCATTTATAAGCCGGTCGGTCCGGCCGTAATTGCTTTTGACCCCATAGGGATGACAACGGGACGGGCGAGGCCGGAACCATATAATTCGGCATCAAACCCGCTTCTCTATACTCATCTTTGCTCCGTCCAAATGATACATACGATTTTCATTCTCGTCTGAGTATGTCCAATTTTGAGATTTTATTGTTTTCTCTTTGTTTTTTCTGTGTGAATTTTTATTTTGAAGGTATGATAAAATCAATATAAATATATAATTTTATTCTGTCAACAAAATAAATAAATATATATTTTATTTAATAATAATAAATAATTCTAATAATAATAATTTTTAAATATAAATAGAGCAGGTGGATCATGGATGGGGGCGGTATGGGAAAGGGGGGCAAAAAATCCTCTGCCCCCGTTAGTATATGTCCCCGTGTCCCCAACCAATCACAATTCACCATGTGTATATATAATTGAAAAAAATATTTATATAATAAATTCTGATTGGTTAGGGACACGGGGACATACACGGACGGGGACAGAGGATTTTCACCCGGAAAGGGAGCATACCCAAACCGGGAATTCCTCGCCCCAAGCGGAGTGGGGGCGGGCGGGGCACCGATTTCAACAGGCAGATCTCCATCCCTATCCAGACAGCAAGCCCCTTGATACATCATCGTCAAGGACTGGTCCGAGTCAGTAGTCCAGTTTGTTTTGAGGGTTTTCTTGTTTAACAATTTATTTTTTTATTACTCCTTCAGTTCTTAATAAACTATTGTATCATCATTTTTTTCTTTATCTCAAATTATTTAAAGTAACTATTTATATTAAGTTAATCTTACTTCCAACTATCCATTTAATATGACTAGTTAATTAAGATTAGCAAATTTCGATGCAAGTCAAAAAGTGAATAACTGATTAATCAATAATTAATTACAAGTATTTAAGAATTTTGGTTATATTTTATTATTTAATTGATCAAAATTTTAATTACCGTACGTTTGTCAAAAAAATGACATTTAATTTGAAATTAAAAGAATATTATTATTATATTTTTTTGCACCCAATAAAGCAATTTCAAATTTCCATTCAAGAAGTCAACAATGAATTCTCTGTGTCGTTCTTAATTACAAGGAATGCAAAAAGTCGCATCTTCCATAAATTTGTATCATTAACTAAACGGATTTTTTTCTTCCCTAAACAACCACCATAATTTCAGTGAAAATCCTTTGTCACAACTCCGTTAACATCGATTTTCAAACTCCGTTTTAACACCTTTTAGGAACCGAACGAACTAGGCTCATGCTGTAGAAGTATTCTGAACCAGATCCCAAAATACTGGTCCGGTTAAGGTACTGAACATTTTTTTACCGTCAAATTAAAAATTCAGTACATACTGAACATTTGTTTACCGTCAAATTAAAAATTTGACTGTCCAAACTTTTTTGGAGCAGACTGCTGTTGTGATTTTATAGCACTTGTTGCGTAAAACAAGTATTACATTCATGTCTTATGACAAGTGTTAATCAAGAGAGAGCACATATTATATATAATTTAACAAATATCTAAAATTTATAACACATATTTAGTATTGACTGAATTTTTTTGTCGCGCCCCCAATAAAATGGGTTTAGTCTTACTTCTAGTTTGGACTGTATCAGCCTTTCTGGTATGACGTTTGTTCGTGTCAAGACTTCTTAGATCACTGGTCAATTGCCAAAATCCTGCTTTAAGATCAAATTTGGAAAATTTCCAAATTTGATCTTAAAGGAGGATTTTGACAACTCACTTCTGAAAAGTTTACTGGTATGGATCCCTGTTTAAGATTTTTCTTTTTGATATATATTGTAAGGATTTACTACAGGATAGGAAGACACAGAAAGTCTAAAGGATTCAAGAAAAAATTGAAGTTCATGAGAAAAATATCAGAGTTTGTCCAGTGAGACTGTAAACATGACTAAGAGACGAAATTATTTTGGACTGAAAGAGAGGTTGGGAATTTGACTCAGGAGGTCAAAACCTATAACAACCCACAGGTCCCAAGATCAGAACTTTGTTTGGACACTTGGGAGGTGAGAGTAGACATTTGAATTGTTAAATGGTAGGCCTAAAGAGGATTCTCAATTTTATGATCAGAAAACACTTGATGGGTGTAAACGCACAATGGGCTTTGTTGGCCTAGTTAAAATAGCTGTTGTTTTGTTTCTTTTTCTTCATTTTTTTTTCCCTCTTTTGTGAGAGGATAGTGATAATGAGGGATGATTTATCTAATGTGAATTCGACATTTTTTTTTTAATTTCTTCTAAAACTTTGTGAAAAAACCTAAATAATTCGTACTAGGAGGATTTATCACCATAAATAATTGGGTTAATTACAGTTTAATCTATAGCGGTATGGATTTTGAGGTAATCTTTAATTATATTTTATTTTTTTTAATAAAATGGTTTCAAATTTGCATTCAAGAAATCGACAAGTAAGTGCTCTATGTCGCAATCTCTACAACATTCCTAACTACATGAAATGTCATAGAGGATTCGAATTGTAAGAAATTCAATCTTTCATAAAAATGAAATCTTAGACATACTAAAAAAAACCTAACTTCTATCACGTGTTTCTTTTTCAGTAGAAAGTTGATGTTAAAACCTCACTCTTCTACCCTCTTTCCTCAAGAGAATCATAGATATAATGTATCCCAAAAAAGCATACTATTGCATTGGGAAATATGGTTAGACAACTTCACCTCAAAAGACAAATTTTCTTCCCAAAAACTAGAGTTCCTAACCTGAACCAAAGTGCCAATATCCACTTCAGTTATCATCTTATTATAACCAAGTGTGTGAGGCATTTGAAAAACATAGCAAAAAAAATAAAATTTTGGGGGCGAAATTGATAAAATTTTCCAAACTACATATAAAATTTCTATAAATAGTAGTATTTTTAAAAATCTATCCCTCTCTGCTCGGGTGTTAAATATGATTCTCATCTTCCTCCTCGTCTTTCCATTTCCATTTCTGTTTTCGCCCCCACTCGGATGACAGATACGATAATCATCTCTGCCCGAGTGTCCAATTTTGAGTATTTATTTTTCTCTTTGTTTTTTAGTGTGAAGTTTTATTTAGAGGGTATGATAGAATCAATATAAATATATAATTTTATTTTTTTCAAAAAAATAAAAAATATGCTTTTATAAATATAAATATGACCAGCGGACGGAGGAGGGGCAAATAAGGATACATACCTCTCCAATCCTCACCCCCATTCATGCATAACCCGGGGATTCTTTGCCCCAAACGCGACGATGAAGCCCCGGTTTCGACTGGTAGATCATCATCCCTACCCAGACAACAAGTCCATTGATACATAATCGTCAGGGTCGGTCCGAATCAGTAGTCCAAATTTTTTTGAAGGGTTTTATTTTTTAACAATGTATTTATTATTACTCTTTCCATCCTAAATGAACTACTTCATATTTTTATCAATCAAAAATTATTTAAAATAACTTTATATTAAGTTAATATTACTTCTAACTACCCATTTAATATGACTAGTTAATTAAAATTACTAGTTTTCAATGGAAAACAAGAAGTGGATTATTAATTAGTTAATCAAGAATTAATTACGAGCATTTTAGAATTTACTATTTAATTGATCAAAATCTTAATTACCGTGTATTTATTAAAAAGGACATTTAATTTGGAACCGAAAGATTATTTCTTTTCTTTCAACAAAGCGGTTTCAAAATTGCATTAAAAAAGTCAACAATAAATTCTCTGTGTCATAACTGCAACATTCTTAATTACAAGTAGTGCAAAAGGTCACATCTTTCATCATGAGTTTGTATAATTAACTAAATTCTCAAGACTTGTCTACTAAGGGTGCATTTGTGCGCAAATTTCGCATGCTCCAACATAAAATTCTTAATTTCAGTCGTACACCTCTCATATGAAATTTATTTTTCAATCCTAAAAAAATAAAAAACAAATCTAAATACACCGTAAAAAAACCGAATTTCTATCTCATTTTCTCTTTTTTAATGAGAAGTTGATGTAAAATCTCACTCCTTGAGTTGTGCTCCCATATTTTTTTTAATTCAAAAGACTGAACCATAATGACGTTTTTTCTTTTCTTTCTAAACCATCACCATAATTAAGTGAAAAGCCTTTGTCATAACTTGTTGGGCTTTGCATGGGCCTGGTCCAGTTTTTCTACATCAGTCATGACATGGCACTCGAAATAGTGGAGACAACATTTCTGGCGAGGACAAAAGACTTCCGTCCTGAGGCCAAGACGGAAGTAGGACTTCCGTCCTGGTTGACGTGGCAGCCACCACAGCTTTTTTTGCCACGTCAACCAGAACGGAAGTCCCACTTCCGTCTTGGCCCACTTCCGTCCTCCTCAACCAGCAGCCTTTTTAACTCTTTTCCTTCCCTATCGCGTTTTTTACCCCAAGTGTTATTATTTTTTAACAGTCCCCTGCCCCCCACCCTCACCCCCACCCCCACCTACTACCGAACTCCCCCACCACCGCCGCGCGCCTTTGATATCAATTTCATTGCACCCCTCTCTCCAATTGAAGGTATAATTTGATTTGAATTTCAAATTTTTTTTCCTAAAAATTAAACATTACAATAGGACATTGTTTATGAAATTGATACCAAATTGTTGATATTGTTAAATATATATGACTGTTGTGATTTTTGGGTAATTGATTTTGTTGGGTAATTTTGATTTTGTTGGGTAATTGATTTTGTTGGGTAATTTTGAAATAATTTTGAAATTAGGGCAATTTTGAAATTAGGGCAATTTAGAATTTAGGGCAATTTAGAATTTAGGGCAATTTTTAAATTAGGGTAATTTTTGAAATTAGGGCAATTTTGAAATTAGGGTAATTTAGACATTAGGGTAATTTTTGAAATTAGGGCAATTTTGAAATTACGAGTTTTGTGAATTGGGTCTATCTTGAATTTAGGGTTTTTTGTGAATTAGATAATTTGTGTATCTTTGCATGTAGACTTGTGAAAATGTCAACAGGGATGTTGTGAATGTGCGAAATTAAATTTATAGCATTTGTGATTTTAAGGAATTACAGAACAATTGAAATTTATTTTTTGGTAATTTGTGATTTGTGAATCGATGTTACTAGTATATTTGTTGAAATAACCTGTGTTTTTCCTGATAATTTGTATGTATATTATTTTTTGTATAGATGGCCGTACCGGCTCATCTTCAGCCCGGTCCTTTCGATCCGACCGCCTTGAACAAACAAGCATCCCATAGATCCTTAAGAATATGGCTAGGAGATGCGACACTGAACGAACCATTAAAGGTTACTAAAAGTTCGGGAAACTTTTACGCCGCCTACCGTAGAGAAACCAATCCTAGGGTAATAGACCTAATAGACCGAGTAGGTTTTGGAGGTTGCTGTAGGTTAGGTAATATGAATGTAGATCACGCTCTCGTGACTGCATTAGTTGAGAGGTGGCGCCCGGAGACCCACACCCTTCCACCTCTGTTGCGGTGAGGCGACCATCACACTAGAGGGACGTAGGGTCGTCTTCTAGGACTACCCACCGAGGGCCGTGTAGTGTCGCTGAGTCACGCCTACAATTACACCAAGTGTCAATGGGTTGATCACGCATACAATCTTTTAGGATTTAGACCAGTCAGTGTCTGAATCGGGGGAATAGTTTGCAGTGGTAGAGGTGTATGTCCATATTAGTGAACCACTAGGAAATGATGCTACTGACCGCTGGGTGCAATGCAGAGTCGAGCCATTGATCTTCATCTTGTTGGGCACTTTTCTTTTCCCGGATAAGTCGGGGTCCCGGGCCAATATGCGTTATCTTCTAACCCTCGATGGTAACTTGGAGCATGACACGCATTCCTGGGCCAGCGGTGTTCTCGCGCATTTGTACCGCCAGATGTACTTCTCGTGCATGGCTGATTCCAAGGACATTAGCGGGTGTTGCTTGCTGATTCAGGTTTGTCCTCTGCCTTTACATGTAAATGTGATTTTGTGATTTAAATATTTAATAATTGATTTTGTTTGTTTTGACCAACTGTGGGCGTGGGAGCGTTTTTCATTTCTCCGCCCGGCAAACCGAGGCGACATTCCGGATGAGATCCCCGCCGACGGTAGAGCGCACGGGGCTAGGTGGAATGCCTCCCGGGAGTTTCATAACGCTCCGAAATCGCAGTTTGTTGGTGTTTAGCGAGCAGCTCGATTTGATGACCGAGACAAAGGGGGGTGAGTCAATTTCATTGTTCTTGTTTTTGTTTTTTCCGTTAAGTTATTTGCTTGACGATAACATTTAATTATTTTTTTGACAGTTCATGTGGAGGCCGTACCCAGATGCAGTATATGCAGAGAGGGCGGCTCGGGATGCAGACTTTTTTAAGACGTGTCGATCCCGTACGCCACTCATCTGCTTCGAGATGGTTGAGTACCACTTGCCCGACCGGGTAATGCGTCAATTTGGCTTCCATCAGGTGGTACCAATCCCGGCAGGCACAGAGGGCACAGTTGAGGGTCGAGACCTCCACACGGTGACGGCGTTAGCCACAAACAAATGGGAGACCGTCCACTCCAGTTACATAAATCTGTGGTCCCATCGCGTCGATGCACTGGAGGCCGCTGCTCCCGCCATTGGTAATGTTATTGCACCAACCCGCGAGTACATGGATTGGTACAATCGCATTACGGTTCACCGCATAACAAACCCCCAAAACCAGGACCCAAGGCCACTCGCGATGGGAATTCAACCCACCGCTACAGCAGAGGACATTTTGGTAAGTTTTTATTCGTGTACTTATTTCTTTGTTCATTTTTCGTCTACTTAATTTACTAATCTTAATATTCTGTTGCAGGAGGAGTCGTCCAGGGTGATGTTGGAAGAGTTCGAGAAGCCTGCCACTCGAACAAATTTGGAGTACAAGTCACTCATCACCTGGGTCGCCAAAACGATTAAGGATGCCTTCGCCGCTGCAGGAAAGTCGGTGTCATGCCGATCACGGGCCGCTGATATTTTTTATGATGCCGTTCTGCAACTTTCCACATAGCCGAGGGAGTGTGTTGCTGGTAGGGCTGAGGTTGAGAGGCAGGGTACTCGTCGGAATCGATAGGCAACACAAGAGCAGCTTGCAGCGCGGCACCAGATGCAGCGTGGCGGTGAGGCGGGTCCGTCCCAGTCGCAGGAGCAACCGACTCAGTCCACTACTCAGTTCGGGACTCAGCTAGATGTACCCCTTCAATTTGAATACCAATTCTCCAGCCAAGGCACTTATTCTCCCGGTTTTCAAACGGGGGGCCATCCTGGTGCGGGGACTTCGTCGTCGGGACAGCCGGACATGTATTTTGCTGCGACGCCATCGTACAGTCGGGACCTGGACCAGGCACAGACGCTTCAACAGACTCCGCAGATCCAGCCAGATTCCCCTAAGGAGGCAATACGAATCGACCACGACGGTGCCGAATTCGTCGAGACGGAGCATGGTAGTGCGGTGCGAACCAGCGACACCTACTATATTCGGACTTACCGCGGAGGATACACAGATACAACCCTTCGGAGCAGTAGATAGTTTTTGTTTTGTATTTAATACATTTGTTATATTCGTCCAATTTATTATACAAACGGTTTTATTTATTTAATACACGATTCCGTTATTTTTTCTGCCATATTCTTATTATTGAAGTCCGTTTCGTCAAAAGTCTTATTTTACACTTAATTTGGTTATTATTATGCTAAAAAATTTTAACTATTCCAACGAAAACGGGTTTTTCTGCCTTAATGGAACAAGTTAAGTTGCAATTTTTTGGCTTGAGTCTCGGGTGGAGGAGGACGGAAGTCCCGTCCTCGTTGACGTGGAAAAAAAAAGCTGTGGTGGCTGCCACATCAACCAGGACGGAAGTCCCACTTCCTTCTTGGCCTCGGGACGGAAGTGTCCTCGCCAGAAATGTTATCTCCACTATTTTGGGTGCCATGTCATGACTGATGTAGAAAAACTGGGCCAGGCCCATGCAAAGCCCAACTCTGTTGACATCGGTTTCCAAACTCCGTTTTAACAACTTTCAGGAACCGAACGGACCAGGCCCGTGATGTAGAAGTATTTTGACCTAGAGCCCAAACAAACTGGTCCGGTTATTTTATTGAATACTAAAAAATTAGTACATACTAAACATTTCTTACTCTTGGATTAAAAATTCAACTGTCCAAATGTTTTTGGAGCAAACTGTTATTGTGATTTTGTAGCACTTATTGCGTAAAACGGAGTATTACATTTATGTCTTAGAACAGTTGTTAATAATGAAAGAACACATATTAATTAAAATGTAACAAATGTTTAAAAATTTATAACACATGCTAAAAATGTTCAGTATTAACTGAATTTTCGATACTCTGCACTATGGCCGCGGCCCCAAAAAACGGGTTTAGTCTTACTTGTAGTTTGGACTGGTTCAGCCTTTCAGCCTTTCTGCTATAAGGTATGTGAATTGTTAAATGATAGGCCTAAAGTGGATTCCAATTGTTATGAGCCAAAAACACTTGATGGGCTTTGGTGGTCCAGTTAAAATAGCTGTTTTTTTTTTTTTTTTTTGCCAAGTATATCAGTTAAAATAGCTGTTGTTTTGTTTCTTTTTCTTCATTTTTCCTTTTCTCTTTTGTGAGAGGTAGTGATAGTGATAGTGAGGGATGATTTATCTAATGTAAATTCGACATTTTTTTGAGTTTCTTCTAAAACGTTGTGAAAACGCTAAATAATTCGTGCTAGGATGCTTTGAGGGTCTCTTGAATTTTACTTTATTTTTTTCTTCAATAAAACGGTTTCAAATTTGCATTTAAGAAGTCGACAAGTAAGTGCTCTATGTTACCCTATGTCGCAATCTCTACAACATTCCTAATTATATGAAATGTCAGAGAGGATTCAAACAGTAAGAAATTCCATCTTTCATTAAGTCTTAGACATGTCAAATAAAAAACCTAACTTCTATCTTAAAACCTCAATCTTCTACAATATTTCCTCTAGAGAATCATAGATATGATGTATCCCACAAAAGTCCCCTATTGCATTGGGAAATATGGTTAGACAACATCCCCTTAAAAGATCAATTTTCTTCCCAAAAACTAGAGTTCCCAACCTGAACCAAAGTGCCACTATGCAGTTCTGCTTCTTCTCTTATTAATAAGCATAATAATGGATAGATCTGATATGAATCAAGTCCATTGTACCATGTGATTCAAAACTGGTCGCATCACTACAAAATGATGAGAGACACCATTCTGTAAGGACGTAGCTAATTCTGAACCACAAAATTCACGTGTACCTGGTTAATATCAGATTTTTCCATAATAATATGCCTCCAAGTGTGTGAGGCATTTGAAAGACAGCCAAAGGGAAGGATTGTGGAGTTGTGCTCCCTTATATTGAAGTAAAAAAATTGGACCATAAATGATGTTCTTTGTCTTATAAATAAAGACTCTAACGACCAATATTCCATTTCCTTCTCCTTCTCGGAGTTTGGAGCCGCAAATGTAGGTAGGGGTGTGCATTCGGTATTCGGTTTGGTATTTGGAACAAAATTTCAGAATTCGGTACGGTTTTTTAACGTTTTATGAAAACCGAACCGAACCAAAATTTTATGAAAACCGTATACCGAATACCGAAATTATTTTAGTATGGTTCGGTTAGGTTCGTTTTGTACCGAAATGTTATTTTTTTCTTGTGGAGCTCAACTTAATAAAAAATAGACAACAATAAAATTATAATGCACAATTAAGATAAAAACAATAAATTAATAATTAATAATAAAAATACAACTTTACAACAATAACATAATTCATTAAGCCACCAATCATTCGGGGTATTGGCGGTAACATTTGACTATAAATGTACAAAGTGTCTGCTCCCTGAATGTCACTGAAATATATGGATTGAAGACAAATTTAAGTAATATTAATAATATGTATAAGTATAATACATTTTTGCATAATGATTGGTCTATTCGGTATTTTGGAAATTCGGTTGTTAAAAATTGAAAACCGAATACCAAACCGAATTATTTTGATGTTTTAAAACCGAACCGAATAAACTAAAATACCGAATAAACCAAACCATATAGTATAATTCAGTTTGGTTCAGTTCGGTATTTCGGTTTAACCGAATAGTAAACACCCCTAAATGCAGGGATGAAGACAAGGGGTGGATGGGGGCAGTTGCCCTCAATTTTTTAAAAAATCCTGCTGGATGTATTAATTTTATATGTAATTCGGAATATTTGATCAAATTTGCACCCCTCCCCCAACATTTTTTTTTACAGTTTTTATATGTAGTTCGAAATACTGTTGCAGTTTTTCACCCCAACCTAAAAGTCCTAACTTCGTCCCTGCACAAATAGACGGATTTCATTTATAAGCTGGTCCGATCGTAAGTACTTTTTTACCCAGACATATGAATGGCAATGGGGATGGGCGGGGACCATATAATCCGGCCTGACCTCGCTTCGTGTATGTTCAATTTTGAGAATTTATTTATTTTTCTCTTTATTTTTGGAGTGTGAAATTTTATTTTAAAGGTGTGACCGAATCAATATAATATATAATTTAATTTTTTCAACAAAATATATAATATTTTATAAATATAAATAGGGGACAAACCTCTCTCCCATCCTCACCCCGTTTTCTGCCCCAAGCGGGTATATTGCAGTCCGGCTCCAGTGCGGAACCCCCAAAGTTCCGCACCTGCGGAACCATCCTAGCCGTCGGATGCAATTTTGAATGGTCTAAATCTGGAGAGAGAAAAGTTGCGGCTGATAATAAAAAATAATAAAAAAAAAATTTATATAATAAAAGGGTACATATGTAATTTTATAAATAAATGATTGGGTTACCGAGGAGGAGAGAGAAAAGTTGCGGCTGAACAAAAACACATGTTCTTCTTTAGATAACACATGTTTTTGGTTAGAAAACACATGTTCTCTAACCAAAAACATGTGTTCTATAAAAAAGAACATGTATTTTTAGTTAGTCATACTTTTTCTCTCTCCTCCTGAACATAAAGTAACACGCAGTGATCACATCAATTGGGTTACTGAGAGAGAGAGAAAAGTTGTGGCTGAATAAAAACACATGTTCTTGGTTAGAGAACACATGTTTTTGGTTAGAGAACACAAAAAGTAACACGCAACAGTCACATCAATTGGGTTACCGAGGAGGGGAGAGAAAAGTTGCGGCTGAATAAAAACACATGTTCTTGGTTAGAGAACACATGTTTTTGGTTAGAGAACACCAAAAAACATGTGTTCTCTAAAGAAAAACATTTGTTTTGTTTCGACCATAACTTTTCTCTCTCTGAACAAAAAAGTAACACCCAAAGTTTATCCCTAAAATACCCCTATTTTGATACAGTCGTTGGATCAAAAAGTATAAAATCCAACGGCTGAGATCGTGGCCCGCACCGTATGAAATTTTGAGGGTCCGCACTGGAGCCACGACGGGTATATTGCCATCCCTTCCAAGACATCAAGTCCCTTGATACATAATCGTCAGGGTCATTCCTAGTCAGTAGTCCAAAACATTTTGAGGGTTTTTTTTTAACAATTTATTTATTATTACTCCTTCAGTACTAAATGAATTATCTTCGTTTTTCTTGTCTCAAATTAGTTAAAGTAATTTTTTATATTAAGTTAACCTTACTTCCAAATACTAATTTACTATGACTAGTTAATTAAGATTAGCGGAACCGAAATGTATTATTATTAATATTATTATATATATTGCTTTCAACATTCCTAATTACAAGGAGTACAGAAAGTCACATATTTCATGAATTTGTATAATTAACTAAACTCTCATACTTGTCTAGTAAGGGTGCAATTGTGCACAAAATTTCGTATTTTTCAACAATATATTTTTTTTTTTTGAATCACACATATTCTTGACATAAACTTCAACTTTTCAGTTATGAAATAAAAAACATCAAACAAAAAACCAAATCAAATATATCGTTAAAAACCAAATTTCTGTCTAATTTTCTCTTTTTATAATGAGAAGTTTATGTAAAGTCTCACTCCTCGAGTTCTGTTCCCATATTTTGAAGTAAAAGAATTCGACCATAATCACGTTTTTTTTGTTTGTGTCTAAACCGGCAAATAATCGTTTGTATCCGCCTGTATACTCATTCTTATACTCAACCAATCATAATTCACCATATGTATATATAATTAAAAAAATGATCACATGTCAAATTCTTATTGGTTGGACACAAAAATAAGTACACAGACAGGTACAGACGATTTTCACCCGTCTAAACCACCACCATAATTTAAGTGAAAATCCTTTTGTCATAACTCCGTTGACATCGTTTTCCAAACTCCGTTTTAACATCTTTAAGGAACCGAACCGGACCAGGCCCGTTCTGAATAGGGATGGCAATGGAGCAGATCAGAGCGGATACTTGAAATATCTGATCTGCTCCGCGACTGCAAAGCACCGATCCGATCCGATCCGCGATCCGTCCCGGATCAGATTTTGTTGATCAGTGATCTCGCTCGCGTCGGGAGCGGATCCGATCCGGCTCGATTTTTTTTATTTTTTTTCCCTGCATGTAATGTGAACTTTGTAGATTTCGCTCTTGAAATAAATTGGAAGCCAAAATCTTGTATTTCCTCACTTCCTTCTCTAATAATGAGAACTATCTATTTTTTCTAGTGGAGATTGAGGACAGGGGAGCCGCGCTTGACAAGGAAAAGGGGAGATGAGCAGCGGAGAAGACGATGCTGAGGAGAGGCAAAGAGAGAAGGCGAAGAAGAGAAGGAAAGAAAAGAGGTGGCGGTGGTTGAGCGCCGGAGAAGGAGAAGGAGTCGAGGGAGGGAGGGAATTCACCACCCGCCGCTAGAGGAGGAACAAACGGGAGGGAAAGGTGAAATTATTTGGGGATTTTTGTTTTAGGGTTCTCAAGAGAGTATATATAACATGGACTAAAAGTGCAATTAAATTATTAGCACATAGAATCCTCTTATTATTATATATGTGCGGAGCGGATTGGGGCGGATCGGATCATGGGTGAGAACCGAATTTGATCTGCTCCGTTCGCGGAGCGGATCTGATCTGCCCCATTTTATATACGGATCAGATCTGATTTGCCCCAAAAGCTATCGGAACGGATCGGATCAACGGATCACGGGTCAAATTACCATCTCTAGTTCTGAAGAAGTATTCTGAACCTGAGCCCAAAAAAACGGGTTTAGTCTTTACATGTAGTTTGGACTGGTTCAACTTTTCTGCTACAAGATATGTGAATTGCTAAATAATAGGCAGAAACACTTTAATCCAGAATTTATTTATTTATTTTTAAGCTCGGATGGGCTGTTGCCCTATAAGGGAAAAAGAGAACCACCTCATAAGAGGAGAAGAGAGCTCTAGAAAGGGAGACAATTAAAGCTTGCCCCATGCACGGGAAGGGTATCGAACCCACGACCTCTTGATCATAGGTAGACCCTTGTCCCACTGGGCTAAGAGACCTTTGATAATCCAGAATTTTATAAATGGAAAGCTTTTAATCTCACTATCAATTATTAAATTGTTAGTTCAGTAATAATAAAATGATTGATTTGACTAACATAGTCCAATTATTGTTAAAAAGAAATACGATCTAACTTCAAAATCTTCTATTCATGCATATAAAAAGAAAAGAACGAAACATATATCTTTTCATTTTCAATACTAATATTTAGACAAAATAATCTTCTAGCCATATGCCTCCCACTTTTATTGCGGGCGCAATGACTATAATGCAGAATACAAAAAAACCAGTACTATCCTTGACATATATTGGGAGATGTTATAAGCTTTTAAACAGTTGCTACATTTGATTTATTATGTATTTTTTTTCTGATTAACACGTTTCTTAAAACATATAATACTTATTTCACGCAACATGTGTTATAAAATTGATCGCTCTAAAAAATTGGATTGTCAAACTTATTATGTGCTGGTTGAAATATGTTCAATATGTATTAATTTTTATTTTTTTGTGTTTAACAACATAGTCGGACCACTTTTATTGAATTTCTCCAAAAATACTCAAAAGATTAACAAAATCCACCTCATTAGCCATCTATATTACTTGCTTTGTTCACTGAAATTTGCTTTACTTCCCTTCCTTTCGTTCCAATAGTTTTTTTCCTTTTGATCAAAAGTCGCCAATAATTTATTCTTAAAGGGCAAATAATTTATTCTAAACAGAAATATTGTATTAATTCCTTCAATTAAAAGAATCTAAGGGCGATTTATCTTTCTCTCAAAGAAGTACAAATACGAGTACGACCCATACTTTGGCAAGCTGGAAGCATTCCCATTATGAATGTTTACTCAAAGAAGTACCATGGTGTCATTCCTATTTTATTATATGTGAGATTGAGGGTTCACAATGAGTGTCGAATTTTACATAAAAAAACTTGAAGAGAGTTAAATTAAGTTAATGAGCTAAAATCCTAAATTGTGTCCTTGAGCTTACTTTATTATAGATCTTGGGACTAAAAAATGTTTTATGAAATAATTAATATTTTGGACATCTTATACTATTTAGAAAATAATCTTTGTTTTTAAATTTTTTATTAGCGTGTTTTGACAAAATAGTATTCACATGACATGGGTTTTTGGAGGAGCTTTTTTTTTTTTAGCATCAACGAATCCTGAGAATTTGTCTTTCAGTAAAAACGATTTCTTAGAATCCATCTTTGCCTGATGTGCTTGACATGTCAAAATGTCACCACGTTCACTTGGCGAGACGTGTCTTCCACGTCGGATTTTGATCGCACGCACAGTCCCACAAGACATTGGGACCATTATATTCCACCCCTCCTCCGGGAATTGTTTACGGGAGATAATGTTGGAAACATTCCATCGTCATCTAGAGTTGTAGGCAGTGGTGAATTCAGGGTCTGAACTTAGGGGGCCAAATTAAAATGTATTTACAATACAGCCTGTAGGTATGAATTTTGATTTTGGCGGCCCTTCGTTCTCCCTCGGACTTGATCCAACCCAAGAGGCTTTACTACATCTAGATGACCCTTTGCCAACTGAATTAGAGGGTAGCATATTCGAGAGCACACACAATGGTACAGTGTTCCACACCCCTAATGGAAGACGTTTGTCACACCTCGTAACCAGGGTCGATGACATGGCAGTGTCTCATTGGTTAATGAAACACCAAAGCCGACAAACAGAGTTACTAAAAAGAAATTCAATTATGAAATAATCTGAAATAATAGTTTAACAGCGGAAACTAATTATTACAAATGAAATTGTTTAACGAAACTAATAATGAAGTAAACTAAATTCTTTAATTGAAACCGGTTATGAATCACTCTTCATAACCCCCATCCCAGATGCCATCATCTTCGTAGTGTTGCTCGTCCCCTAAATCATCTGCACAGTAAAAGTGGATGGACTGAGCTACGGTGCTCAGTAGGGACCAATAAAAAGAACGAACAAGTATGAAACAACAAATAAGCGAGATAACCATACTCTTTATATCCAAGCACTTACATAACCGAATGTACGACAAGCACCATGCTCTACTCATACGGTACACACGATTACACATTTGCTTAGACACTACGAGCACAACTACTGCTATGACACAAATTCCCACCATTCGAGCTCAGGTATCTATTCACGACTCTACGACAATAATTGCAACGGTCCTAGTTATAGTCCAAACTAGGAGGGCTCAAATAGTTCATCACATGGGTTCAGTTTCACTCCCTGAACGACGGATGCAAACTTTAAGGACTCATTCTACATTGTATCATCATCCAACACCTTGGACTCCACAAAACCGTTGCAATCCCAATGATAGTCCACATCAGGTTAAGGCTCACGTAGGAAGACCCTCGGGATCCGCACCAAGGACATCCGCAGGACCACCCTCGGAATCTCCCCATAATCATATCGCAGGACCCTTGAAATCCGCACAAAGAGCACCTGCAGGATTCCTCGGTATCTGCACACATTCATATCGCAAGACCCTCGGGATCCGCACCAAGAGCACCCGCAGGACCACCCTCGGAATCTTGTGAATCGAACGAGTCCTGTCATTGAGTAGATCCTAGACACGAGCTCAAAATAGGGCGACGACTCGGTCGACCAAACCACACAGGACTAAAGACGACATGACCAAACAAGACGACTCAAAGTATCAACCAAGTAAGATGATCAAAACGATAACCAATTAGACAAGTTCGTAAAATAGCCAAACACGATCCACATTACACGAATAACACTTAACAGTAATGAATTACATAATTTCAAGTATAATAACGCAGTAATTCAATTTACGATTCATATTATAACGCATTTAAATCAAGTCCAAAACAGTTTATTGATATCGAAAGCAATAAACACAATCATGCAAATATATTTTAAATAAAATAATTTATTTGCTTTTACTGTGCAGTAATTAATGTGAGAATTAAATAACATAAAGGTCCCTACCTCTTACGAAGACAATTGATAATAGAAAATCCGAGACAGCACTGCCCAGTCCTACTCGCGGAGCTATAACTTTCTGCTCGGAACTCAGAATGACGTACCGTTTGTGCTCACTCGAAGCTTATTCGAACGCGGTCGTGTGGATATATTATGGGTCAAAATCGGACGAATAACGATCCCTCAGTAATCTCTCAAAGTCTGACAAAAAAATATTGAACTCACCAAAAATCTCACTGTTTTACCCTCACTGCCTCGCGGTTCAATTTAGCTGCTGCTCTTTTCTAATTCTCCAATTGGGTACGCCTCCCAAAGAACCCACGGTTGCTCCCTATACTCCTTTATATCTCTAATCTTCCCAATCCCTTAGTAATATATATACTGATCCCCTGCCCCTTATAAATATATATCTATATATATATATATCAACTGATTTCTCAAAAAAATCCACACGGCTGCCCCCTTTTTTTATTTCTTCTTTGAATGACGTTATATATGCATAGGTATAACCTATCCTCAATCCCATGATCCCATGACCCCATAACCCCTCAACTCTTTGAAACCCACGATTGCTTTTTTTATTTTTTTCTTGCCTTGCACGGGTTCCCGAGAACCCCTCACCCACACACACACGTTTTTTTTTTTTTATATATTAATTTCAATTCCAATTAACTACTCCTCTAAGTGAATTATAAATAGGTCCCTTAATTACGATACGTGTACGAAACGCCCCTCACAAACGTACCCAAAAAAAATAATGTAACACGCAACATGTTCTAAAAATTAATGAGGCACGTAGTCACGTAATGAAATGAAATAAACTACACCTACGCAATAAATCACACAAAAATTAATTACGCGTCACTAACACGTAAGAAAAGTCTCGGATATCACAACGTTATTGACTGAGGTCTGATGAGCCTATATTTTACCATTATTTTGGATATTTTCATATTTGTTTGGAGCTTAATTGAGAGAAAATAATTTATTAAATTAGTCTTTATGAGTGAATATGCCTAAAAATGTTCTTATTAATTTAATTCACTAATTTTCTAATATTTGATACAAGTTAAGGTCATTTTGGGCATTACAGGAAAAAAAAGAATTATATTTGGCATGTGTTAAAACGTTACCGAATCCAACTTGAATTAGAAGATTAAAGATGTGTAAATTTGTTACTTGACAAAAGTTGTATTCGAACAGGAAATTGGTAATTGCCAAAGAGATAGACAAAAAGTGCAGCAAAGGAAACACCAATAAGGAGCAAGGAAAGAATAAGGAGAAAGGAAAGTGATATATACTTGACTCCAATAAGGAAAAAAAGAAAAAAGAATTATGATCCTATAAGGATTCGGATGACAAAGGTCCAAGTCACTGCCTATATAAGGAGAAGGACAACAGCAGCTAAAGGCATCCATTGTACATATCATTCTCGGCTATCCCTGTACATACCATAAAATCCTTGTATATACCATTCAATATCTTGGAGCTCGGGATCATTCGTCATCAGGATATTTCTTTTATTATTTTTATTTATGTTTATTTTTAGCTAGTTTTGTTGTGACTAAGACCTTCTTTGAAGGTCGAAACTTTTATGGATATATTTGATTTTTATTAATTTATGTATCTCGACAATATGGTTAATTGTTATTATTTGTTCTTAATGCTTGTGATTTTCTGATCAACTATTGCATGAATCTAAATTATTTGTAGAGGCTGAGAAGTTCTATATTTAATTGGATCACGGATAATAACAACATGACGTAAAATAGACTAGAGATAGATTTGATTTCCTTGTGTGGTTTCTAGCGAGTAGGAAACAAAAGCTAGGGAAAGTCCACGGAGTTTTATGCGGTTTTAGGTCTTAAAATCACGTAGAGATACGACTGATTTATTCTCTAAAACTAGGAGCTTTACGCCAAGAGATTGGGTCTAACTTATATTCGGGAATTTCTCCCATTAACCTAGTTGAGACTTAAATTAAGAAACTATTTATTTTCCATAAAAGGAGTAGACTAGATTAGATGTGTCTTAATCCATTCGTTACATATATTTTTATTTCTTTTAAATTGCATCTTTACTTTATTTTAATTGTTTTTTTCATTATTAGTTTTAATTAATCCATTCATCCTTATTTCGGTTTAAGTTAGGTTATACGTAAAATAATTTTCCAGTTAGATAAACAATCCTCGTTAGGAACGATCTTGTACGTACTACTTTATTACTTGTTGATATTTGTGCACTTGCAAATTTCGCATCAAGTTACAATCCTACGAGACGGCTTCCATGGACGCCACAATGATTGTCTATTATTATTCTTTTTATTTTTTGTATTGTTGCCTTGAATTGAGTTTTATTAATGGACTTTGTATCTTTTGAATTTATTTTTGGTTTTAGTGCTGACTATTCAATAAGTTTGACTTATATTACAATGCGGATTATAATCCCCTTGTTTAAAAATAAGTAGGCAAATTAAAAAAAAAGTTTACTGCAACAGTTTTTTTCTTAATTTTTTCCATGGTCTGATAAATTTAAAGAAGTTTGTCAAAATGTTATTGAGAGAGGATGGATTCTTTAATTCCACTATTCTAACCCTATTAACTCTAACAAACTCTAATAAACCATGAAAACACTGAAAACACAAACCAATCCTAAATCCTAATAAACTCGACCAAACCCTGAATACCCTAACAAACTCAACAACCCACTGTGTCAAGGAGTTCTGCTGAGGCAGAATATAGGGTAATGACATTAACCACTTGTGAAGTTCAATGACTTGTTATAATCTACTTAAGGATTTAGGAATGAAGCAAAGAAGGGTTGTTCCCTTATTCTGTGACAGCAAAAGTGCAATTTACATTGCAGAAAACTCAGTTTTCATGAAAAAACTCAAACACGTGGAGATTGAATGTCATATAGTTAGCTTGGCACAACTGATAGAACCTTTACCAGTAAGTTCAGAAACACAACTTGCAGATATCTTTACTAAGCCACTTTCAGCAGCAGGATTGAACTTCCTGGTGCAAAGTTTAGGGCTCTTTGACATGTTCAGCTTACCAGCTTGTGGGGGCTATTAAAACCAGGCAACAAATTTGCAGTGCAAGCTGGTTTGAGTCCAGGATTAAAGAAGAAGAAAGCATACAATGCAAATGATGAAGAAATTCTGGGAAATAGTATGTAAATGAGGAAGAAGAAATGTGCAAAGTTGGGCTGATGACTTTGGGTGAAGAAGGCTGAAATAAAAGACATGCATTGGGCCGAGACAATACTAAACAACCCAATCCAGATGTTAAATAAAATAGCCCAGTGTAGTAAATACAAATAGACTAGCTTCTATTTTTGGGGGATTTGCATGGGCCTGGCCCAACTTTTCCTGATCGGTCATGACATGGCACTTAAAAATGGAGGAGAAACATTTTTTTGTCAGGGACTGAGTCCCCACTCCGTTTCTAGTTGAGGACGGAAGTCTGCCACTGTCCCTGAGCTGACGTAGCACTTCCCAGACGCTAGCCGCCATGTCAGTATCGAGTGACTAAGTCCCCACTTCCGTCCTCAACGTGAACTTTTTTTTTTTTGACGAATTTTTTGATATGCTTTGTTGTGATAGAGTCATTCTCTTTTTGTATTTTTCTTTCTCTTTTTCTTTTTCCTTTTTGTTTTGTTTTGTTTTGTTTTTTTTATGTTAAATTTAAAAAATATATATATAATAAAGTCATTCATATATATATATATATATATATATATATATATATATATATATATATATATATATATATATATATATATATATTAGTTTTCTACAATTGCGACTCGAAAAACTCTGAATCCTTTAGACATTATTTAATGTAGTAATATGATTATTTTAAACATATTAATTGATTTTACTCAAATAGCACTACTACATATACAATAATTTTAATAATATATTAGATAATGTATTCTAGTATACACTAATATACACTAAAATGAGATCGACATTTTAAAGAAAAAAACAAAAAATTGAGTCGTATCCACGGTTCCTTTCCTTTTTAATTTTCTACTTTATTTCTTATATTATTTTATTAACTAACCCCTATTTAATTCCTTATTAAATTGATGTGATTTTCTATATATATTATTTATATTACACTAACTTTCCTAATCCAAATAAAATTCCTAATTAATTCTAATACCAATCCCACATCTAATTAACTTATTCATCTACGTGATTTACAACTACACCCCCGATTACGATACGCGAGTGAAACGCCCCTCAACAAAACGTTAATCAATATAGCACGTAATATGTGATGAAAAAATAAATTGTTCAAAATCACATATCGAGCAAAATAAATTCAAGTCAACGTAACAAGTCGTGAAAAAAATTAATTACACATAATTAACACGTAAGCGAAAACTTACGGGTATCACAAGTGCATTTCATACAGGCACACACCTGGTGCTTGGGACATGGCTCACACCTCCTCTCACATATTTTGATGCAGGACCCACTTGCAGGGTAGGCCCCGCCTAAATTCAGGTTATACAGTCCCATTGTTTATTTATTTATTTTTTTTTTTAGTAGAGGGTGGAGAAATTACAGGAGGTGCCTACTAGTGTTGATGTCAAACTCGCAAGAGAGAGTACACTGTCATTAAAACATGTTCTCATTGACTCCAAATTAACTACTTAGGAGTATAAATTATAACCCTGATAACCCTAACAAACCCTAATAACACTAACAACCCCTAATAACACTAACAACCCCTACTAACCCTAAAAATCCTAAAACCCTTTCATACCCCACCCCTAGATTTGTATTTTCCTAATACATACAAAAAATTGACTTTAGGAAAGATATATAAATGTTTACCATATGCTTTAAGGGGAACCACATGAGAAAATACTAAGGACAAACACAAACCACTTTCAAAATTCAATAAGTAAATACAAACTACGTTCCCTAATGAACCGTTCCTAGTGGTAATATATTCTAAAAATTGAAGGGGACATCATCATCTATTCACCTAAAACCTAAACCCTAATTCACCCCGCAATAGTAGTTATCCATACAAAGTGAGCATTGTCTTCTTTTAGTCCCCATGACCTGTAATGTGTGCCCTCCATGTAATAGTTATAACATTGATGAAAATAAGGTGGTTTTATTAGTTTTAGTATAAAAAAACCCTAACAAACCCTATTAACCATAAAAAACTTTTAAACCTCTATTAACCCTAACAAACAATATTAACACTAACAACCCCTACTAACCCTAACAAACCCTAATAACACTATTGTACCCTAAAACCCTTTCATACCCCTAAAATCTCATTAACTCTAACAACCCCTAATCAACCCAAACAATTGCAAAATTGTTATAACAAAACAAGAAATTAGACTGAATATCTGTGTGATATAGACTTAGACTACATGCACGTGCAAAATCCTAAGAAAACCTAAAAAAATAGTGGAGCCCACATGTGTAAAAATTTAAACGTGGCAAATATCTATTATGTGTCCCCGAACATTTATTTTATTATGTGTTTAATCTTTTTTTCCAAAACATTGGGTGTTTCTTTTTTAATACGTCAAATGGAGAAAAGTGTTTTTTATAGCAAACAAATTTTACGTGGATTAACAAAAATAAGGTTTAATTTGCATTTTTTGTGATCTTTTTAAGTGTATTTTGCAGAGTCATCTGGAACAATATTGATGCCATGTACTAGTTATTAGATCTAGGCCCCTAATTATTTAATATTTTTTTAAAATAAAATATTGTTCTAGACGGCTCTGCAAATACTATTGCGGGGGATGAATTAGGGTTTAGGGTTTAGCAAAGTATGTCCCGTCACAACTCATATTGAGAGGGCTATGATTTTGAACCATTTATTTTTTCACGACTTGTTACATTGACTTGAATTTATTTTGCTCGATATGTGATTTTGAACAATTTATTTTTTCATCACATATTACGTGCTATATTGATTAACGTTTTGTTGAGGGGCGTTTCACTCGCGTATCGTAATCGGGGGTGTAGTTGTAAATCACGTAGATGAATAAGTTAATTAGATGTGGGATTGGTACTAGAATACATTATCTAATATATTATTAAAATTATTGTATATGTAGTAGTGCTATTTGAGTAAAATCAATTAATGTGTTTTAAATAATCATATTACTACATTAAATAATGTCTAAAGGATTGAGACTTTTTTTGACTCGCAATTGTAGAAAACTATATATATATATATATATATATATATATATATATATATATATATATAAAGAATGACTCTATTATATTTATTTTTTTTAAATTTAACATAAAACAAAAGAAAAAGACAAAAAGAGAATGACTCTAACACAACAAAGCATATCAAAAAATTCATCAAAAAAAAAAAAAGTTCACGTTGAGGACGGAAGTCCGGTCCGTTCTCTACTGACATGGCGAGGCGCGTCTGGGAAGTGCCACGTCAGCCCAGGACGGAAGTGGCACTTCCGTCCTCAACCCGAGACGGAAGTGGGACTTTCATCCTGGACAAAAATATTTCTCCTACACTTTTGGGTGCCATGTCATGACCGATCAGAAAAAGCTGGGCCAGGCCCATGCAATCCCCCTATTTTTGTCTTTCAGTTTAGAAGTAGATGTACATACTTAGAAGTGTTCTTATTTCTTTATTTATCTAATCCATAGCCTCCATTCTGTATAAATACTGAGCATTGTCCTCATTTTTATTTTAATGAAATTAGAAGATATTTTCACAAAACTCTCTTTATTTATGGTGCGGTTGAAGTGGAGGTGGGGGTAGGGGTGGCGGTGTGGAGGGTGGGGTATGGGTGGCGGTGGCGGTGTGAAGGTGGGGGGTGGGTTCAAGGTTGAAGAAGAAGATATTTTTAATGTAATGTACATAAATGCCCTTAAAACTATTAGAGTTGACTCAATTGTTTTTTCTCAAATTTAGTTGACCCGTCAATTTTTGGACGAAAGGACCTTATATACCAAACACAAATTGTTTAAGGATAAAAAAAAATTAAAAAACAATGTTTAGGAGCCTTATATCAATCTCGAAATTGTTTAGGGACAAAATTCACCAATTTGCCTTTCACAAAACTCTCTTTACTTTCTCTGCAGTTTTCCACGATTCCTTTGCATTTCTCAAAGCTAATGCTAAATCCATTATGAAATTTGACAGGCGTTGATGAGGGAAGAAGAATATGAAGCCGGGAGGGAGAATGCTAGCGGTGGCTGAAAATCTCTCAGCAAATTTTGACATCTTGAACAAAATATAACCCAAGAAATCATTGAACCCTTTGATTTTTATTTGGTCAAAACCGCACTGAAATTGAAATTCAAATGAATGAGTTTAATTGAAATCAAAGTTACCAAAGTGGGTTTTCTTGAAATTTCAGTGATGGAGAAGTTTAATTTTTGCGGATCTCATATAGATGATTGGTTTGTGGGAAGAAGACCAAAATGGGATGGATAGAGGTGGTGAGTGGTATCGGACCGTCGGCGCGACATATGTAACATAGTGGATTAGTGGAGAGGAAATGGGATGACATAGAGTTTATTTTTAGTGGAGATGTTTCTTAGCGTTTATCCATTTTGCCCTTGCAAATGAAGTACGTGAATGAGGCGTGTGTTATTAATCGAAAACCATCGCGGAGAGTGGTGGCGGGATCAAAAAGTAGACTTGAAATTTGTTGCAGGACTATACAAGAACTAAAACAAAGCATGTAGGAAATCACAAGAGGTTTGTTGGACGGAAACCACAAAAGACTTGTTGACCGGGAATCACCGCGGGTAGTGATGGTGGGACGACATAAGATACACGAAAATTATTTTAGAACCTTTACAGGAGTAAAAAAAACATTTAGGATCATAGTGTGTCAAGTAAAGTAAATTTGAGAATCAGCAAAATCATTTTCTCAAAACTAAACTTCAAAATACAATATAACCTCTATAAATTAATAACCTCACTAAGCTAATAATATTCATCGGTACCAACTCGGGCCAACGTAAAGAATTAGTAATTTTGATAAATTAATTAGATAATAACTTTTAGAAAGATTTTTATGTAAATGTATTAGTCCAGTTATAAATTAATAATTCTCTAAAACTACAAACATAACTAGGGAAAATTTAGTAAAATATGATTTTATTCTTATTTGTTTTTCAAAATTTAAATCTATGTAGATTTCACTCTAACTTTTCTCATTTCATTCAAAAAAATCGGATGTAGTGCTATAATAAAAAATTGTGAATATTCGTCATATGTATAAGTGTTTTCTTTCGCATAATTACTTTTAATGGTATTGATTTTCAATATTGATAAATAGTTTCTTCTAAGATTTGAATCTCTAAACATTTGTCATTGTCACTTGGATAATTCAATATGCTGACATTAATTTTAAGATTTACATATTTTTTGCCACAACTCGTGTGCCTTTTTTTGTCATTATAAAATCAAAGATTGATCTTAATATTTTCATGAAAATTGTAGAATACTCCAATGCATTTCTAAAATCCTATAAAAATTAAATATTTAGATCCCGAAACATGATAAATATTTTTTTTTGAAAAAGAACACTCTTGAAATTTCTTGATCCCATCATTATTATTGTGTAAAATTATAGTTCTAAACGCCGTCTGTGGGGATCGAACCCACGACCACGTGGTTAAAAGCCACGCGCTCTACCACTGAGCTAAGACGGCTTGTGTTTTGTACAATGTAATAAATATTTTATATATAACTTAAGAGACAAATCTCAATCTTCTGTTTACTGTATCAAGCAGATAATGCCTCTGATTCTGAAGCTTAACTCTTGATCAAACAAAAACTTTGTTAATTTCATGTCTAGATCAATTTTGGAGCAGAAAAACTACAGGTTTGAATGTTAAAATGGAAGAAAATTCAACAATAACGTTAGTAGATTCAATCATGCAAGGCATAGATGTGTCAGGTCTCATAAACCAAAGATTGCTGGCCCAAAGTTTCTAGCAAGGTTTTATCTGGAAGATTTCAGGGCAAGCACATGGATACCAACAAAAGACTTAATAGACAAAGTCTTCACAGATTTTTAGGTCAACATCTCACACCATACTGCCTATAGGACAATGAAGAGAGCATTGGAACTCATTCAAGGCAAATACCATGAACAATACAATCAATTGTGGAACTACGTTGAGGAATTAAGACAATCAGATCCAATGAATAATATTGTGATCATGACTGATGTTGATGGTAGTGGAAATGAATTGTTCAAGAGATTCTACATGTGTTTGGGGGCACTGAAGATGGGATTCTTGAAAGGATGTAGGAAGGTAATTGGTTTAGATGGATGTCACTTGAGGGGTCCTCACCCGGGAGTGTTGCTAATAGGAGTTGGAGTTGATGCAAACAACTCCCTTTATCTTATAGCCATCGGAGTTGCAGAATCTTAAACCAAAAAAACATGGATATGGTTTATCCATGTTTTGAAAGCTGATCTTGGTTTTGAAGATGAAGAAAAATAGACACTTATCAGTGATAGACAAAATGTAACATTTGCAGCCTTTATTTACATATTGTATACGTGTGTGTTGTATTTCATTTTGCAGGGTTTAATTGAGGTCATTGATCATGAAGTTCCTAGAGTAGAACGCAGATTTTGTGTTCGACATTTGCACCAAAATTTCAGAAAAGCATTTTGCTGGAAATGCCTTACAGATTCAACTATGGGGGTGTGCCACTTCAACTCATCCAAACCAGTTTTTGGATAACATGG
Source organism: Vinca minor (assembly GCA_026122235.1). Taxonomy (NCBI): domain Eukaryota; kingdom Viridiplantae; phylum Streptophyta; class Magnoliopsida; order Gentianales; family Apocynaceae; genus Vinca; species Vinca minor. The sequence continues at coordinate 5,740,531 of JAOCZM010000161.1, read as the reverse complement.
AGAAATTCAAGGTATTAGATCCTTTTGCCCATACTTGGTTAGTAGAAGCCTGCAATGTTAAACACTGATCTAGAGCTTTTTTTTTAGGACTCACACACAATATGATATACTCCTAAATAACTTATGTGAGAGCTTCAATGCTTTTATTCTCCAAGTTAAGAGTAGGCCAGTTTTAGCCATGATTGAGTCAATTAGAACATACATAATGATAAGACACGAAACAAAAATGAAGTGGATTAGGAAACAAGAAACATTAATCTGTCATAAGGTGCTGAAGTTTGTGGAAAGTGTTGAGTCTTAGGCAAATGCCTTCATTCCAAAGGCTTATGGGAGTCATAAGTATCAACTAGAAGGGTCATATGGTGAAGGCTTATGGGGGTCATAAGTATCAACTAGAAGGGTCATATGGTGATAAGTATGATGTTGATTTAGAGCATATGATATGTCTTGTAGAAAATGGAAACTCTCTGGATTACTTTGTGTGCATGCATGTAGTGCAATTATAGCTGCTGATGAAGAAATCGAGTCATATGCTAGTGAAATTTATCATTGCTCAACATTTATGAAAGAATATGAGGACATCATAAATTCAATTAGTGGTCCACAATTGTGGCCAAGGACTGGAAAAAAGCCTTTACTTCCACCAAAGAAGCTGAAACTACCTGGTAGGCCAAAGAAATTGAGAAGAAAATACCCATTTGAAAAACCACAAACTGTTGGTACTGCAAAACTGTCAAGACACGGGAATAAGTCTACATGCAGCCAATGCCAGGAAATGTCCTAATTTGGCAGCTACAACTGTTGAGGAAAATGTGGGAGTTGAACAATTGGCACTGCAGACAGTTAAATCATCAATGAATAGGTGCAACCATTGTAAGGAGTTAGGTCACAAGAAAAGAGGGATGTCCTCAACTCAAGAAAAAATGAAAGACAAAATTGGTTGAAGAAGATGTAAGTAATGATTCTTTATTGTTAGAGCTATATTTTATTGTGTATGTGACATGACATTAAATTTGTTCTTTATTGTTTGTCAGCCTGAAACTGAGTATGAAAATGATGAATTTGAGACTGCTGTTGTTGATGAAGAAATGGAAGCTGCAGGAGATTACTCTGAGGAGGAAATGAGGGCTGATATTGAAGCTGCAGAAGATATTTCTGGGCAAGGATTAGTGTCCCAAGTCCTAGATAACTAGGAATGTTTGGTTATGTTAAGTTTTTGGTCCAAAACAATCAGCTATGTTTGTTAACTTTTTCTCCAAAACAATCAGTTTATTTTGTTAAGTTTTTGGTTAACTTAAGACTATGATTATCAAACTCCTTTTGTTAAGAATGAAAATGTAAGAATCAGTTCATATTTATGGGTGATCTTATCAGAATTTTCTGCATTTTTTTATGTTTAGAATCAGTTCATATTGAAAAGCTGTGTACACAACAATTGAACAACAATGCTCTTCACAATAAGACAAGCTTTAATTTACTTTTAAAAATAGACATAACCCAACAAATGTTACTTGTTCAATACAACAATTAACACTAACACAAACAAAACAAGTTGAAATTCATTTTTTTTGGGAATCCCAGATTCCTTCTTCAAAATTCTTCAATTCCTCATATTTCAATCTCAACTCTTCCTTCAACAATTCAATTTGAGCAACTTTATTCTCCAACTTTTTCAACACGACGTTAACATCATAGCTCGATTGAGTCGAATGAGGATTATCAATCTACTTGAAAACCTCACATCCATTATCCTAGAATTCAACACAACTTAATTGCAGAATAATTATTTGGTTTAATAGAAAATTTGAGCATATCTTTAGCTTATTTACATACCCGAGATTGAAGACAACAAATGAATCACCTTCCTGGGTTGTGTTTGGTCCTGGAGGTATACATTGCCACAACTCTAGGACATTTACAATCATCCTTAACTCGAGCTCTTTGACTAAATGAGCTAGATACAGATGACATTGAGCTTCAATTTCAGTTTTCAAGAAGAATTAATGGGGGAAGAAGAAGTCCTTAAGGGTTAGAGGAGAGGGAGAAATCGGGTTAATGGGGAAGAAGAAATAAAGAGCTCTTTCTTAATATAGGGTTATATCAGATGAAGACCTTCTGTCAGGATAATTTTGCCCTTGTGCAAAACGTCGTCGTATTGGTTTCAAGCGACTTTTTGATTGGAATTTCAAAAAAAAAAAAATTATAAAGAGCTAATCGTAAATTGTTGAAATCCATGCCTGGATCAAATAAAATCATAAGTCTAAAAAATGAAAAGTATAAATTGTTCAGGTCTAAAATAGGTGATTTGCTCAATGTTATATTTAGCCAAAGAAATAGGCGAGTGACAAAAATCACAAAGCGTAAATAGTTTAGTGACCAAAATAGTTACTAACTCTTTTTTTTTATTAGAATATTTTTAAAGGTGATTGGAGCATGGACGAAGACAGTCACTCACCCAAAAAATCCTACTAGATATAGTAAACTTTATATATAATTTCGATTATTTGATCAAATTCGCTCCAAAATTTTTTTTGCAGTTTTTATATGTAGTTTATGTGAATAGTACTTGCCTAAATATTGTGTAGTGTTGAGTAATTAGTAGTTGACTAATATAGTGTAGACTCACATGTATAAATACTCATGCACTACTTTTTATTTTGTAAGAGTAAAATATATATTTTCCCTTCAATATTTTTTTAATTTATCATACTGTTATATTTTTTCGTCCTCTTCGTCCCTGTATGGGAGAGTATATTCTTGGGGTAGAGGCTCCTTTGGCCGGCTTGGGACCGATTCAGAAGCTGATCAGTTCTTCCCTACTCGGATAGAATTCTTTGATTCAGTGTCTAATGGTGGAAAAGTTGGTGAAAAAGGGCTTAAATTGTTGGGATTGCTGCTGGGGGCTTATCATAGCCTTGCTCTTGCAGGTTTCATATCTTTCTTTCACTTATTATTCTTTTGATTATTATTTATATTTCAAAGATTATGCTTTGCTTTAGTTTTTATTATTATTGTTATTGTTACATTTCTTTTCTTTCGAGAAGTGGTACAATTTATAAGTGTCAAACCCAGGAACTACAATTATGAGTCGAAACTCGGAAGTGCTAAAAAGTTACATCACTAGAACAGTTTTCTTATATATATATATATATATATATATATATATATATATATATATATATATATATATATATATATATATATATATATTAAAGCATACAACCTTTCGATTGGCCAAGTAGCACATTTTCACTAGATTGGCCTTATTTACATATCTTTTCCGGATTATAAATTTGTAAGAATGTCTAGTACAAATTGAACAAGGTGAGGAGAAATTATCTCTTGCATACTACTCCACGCCCATCCAGTCCGCTGGCACATTCCATACCCGCGTACTCAAAGTTCTTTGACGAGGTAAGAGGAGTTCCATTGAATCTAGCAACAGAACAGTCTGTTGAAAAGAGACCCAGAGGAAGCGAATTCCTTATTGCCTCCTAAAACGGGCATGTCAATTCCCATCTTCACCCTAGTGTTGTAGTTGCTAGCATATGTCTGGCCTAAAACTCCATTAACAGCTCCGGTCAACGAGTAGAACTTGAAGCTCAAATCAAGATGCGCGAAACAATCCTCGTCTGTGATGCCGTACTTGTGGATCCTTGATTCCTTCTCTGTGATTGGTACCACGGTAGCCTTAATATGGAAGTTTGCCCTCCACTTCAATCACCACGGCATTGGTGTCACGGGACCTCGTGATGGAGACACCGGGGAATCTAGTTGGTTCCCATTTTGCACCTTCGCCTTCAGAGAGGGAGACGGATTCTCCATTGAAGGCGAGTGCTAGACGGTCTAGTGCATTATTCCAAGTCGCGGTTTTTTTAGCACCGATGAATATTTGATTGTTGTTAAAGAGGATCCCGAGAGATTGAACCCAAGTGAAGTCTCTGTTCATGTTCTCGTTTCTTCTTCCGATGAAGTGAGCATTGATGTGTAGATTAGAATCAGAAACTATACAGAAATCTCTGTTCTTTTTGCCGTGGAAGTAGAAAGCGATTCCATCAGCACCAACGAATCGTGGATCTTGGCATACAGCTCCAGGTCTATTGCAATCTGCTCGGGAACATTGATAAGGTCAATATTTCTTGAAATATTTATACTATCTATTAAATTTTATTGGAATTGGCAAAAAAAAAAAAATATTTCTGAAAGAATTAGAAACTTACTGCAAACAGGGCTGCAGGTAACACAGTCAACCTCACAAATGCCTGGACAAGAACTAGGGCAGCGTTGCTCCATTCGGTAGCATTGAGGGTACAACTTGTTCTTGCAGAATACTCTCTTTCCAGATACTTCAGGAGGTGGTTCAGGTACTTGAGATGGAGGTGTAGAGTTCGATGTTGGAGGCGATGGTGGAGTTGGAATAGCAGGAGGGCTCAAAGTTGGGATTGGTGGGGTCGACATTGGTGGAGGAATGTAGGCTGGAGAAGGTGGTGGAGTAAACGCGTTAGGGTGGAGGTGGTGGTGGTGACTTCTTCTTTGGAGGAGGCGGTGGTGACTTCTTTTTAGGCGGAGGAGGTGGTGGTGAATTCTTCTTTGGAGGAGGCGGTGGTGACTTCTTTTTAGGCGGAGGCGGCGGTGGTGATTTATTCTTCGGAGGTGGTGGTGATTTGGCTTTTGGAGGCGGAGGAGGAGGTTGGTTTGGAAGACAAAGCGGCTCACATGTAAAACAATTAACGGCACATGAACGTGGACAAGTAGCCGGACAATACTTGGTCACATTGTAGCAATCATAGAACCGACGATCCTTGCACACCACCTTACTAGGGGTGGTGGCGGGTGCCGCCTCTGCAACCATTGCCATTAGAAGGACAATGCACGCGAGAAGCGGAAAGGTTTTCATGGCTGAAGAATATCCAGCAAAGTATGGAAATGGTACTATTTGATATTCAGAAGCAGGTTTAGAAATGTTATGTAATGCTATATGTGATTTGAATACCATGCTTAGAATGGCCCTCTTTTTATATTATGCTAAAGGTGGAATATAATTCAATTGGAAGTTGCGTCTCCTTGAATTTAGCATGCAGGGCATTGCTGTTGAGTTGAATTTGTTAGTTGGAGCCTTCATCAGATAATTATTCCTGTTTGACCCTTTTGGTAAGGAGGGCCTAGTAAGAGCGGAACTAGAAATTTTATATGTCGGTGACAAATTACAGAATTTTGCCATCGCAGGAGCAGTCATCCATTGGGAAGATTATGCGTACAGTGTTTGATATTCGAATGCGATAGTAGTCTATTGTTTGTAGAAATTTCATGTCAAGTCGAGAGCTAAATGTCTTTAGTTTTCCAACTGAATTAGTGAATATAAAATTGGTATATTATATGGTTTAGATAAGGGTGTCAAATCGCTGACAACAGCGATGGATCGCTTCACATGTGTGTAGAAATTCCTGTCAAGTTAAGTTTGATGTCTTTAGTTTTCCAACTGAATTAGTGAATATAAAATGGTCTAGACCAGGGTGTCCACCGCCGGCAGTAGTGACTAGTACCCCATCACTGCAGAAACTCTGCGAAGAGGTAAATGGATGTCCACCGCCGACATCAGTGACTAGTCCCATCACCGCAGGAACTCTCCGAAGAAGTAAACGACTACCAATAAAATGTGCTCCATTTTCATCGGCAGAAATCGAAGACCTCATGATTAATGAACGAGACGAATTACTACCAAATCACACCTCATGGTTAATGATATATTATATTATGCTTTTATTTTGAGAGACGGTGGTGGTCATCCCGTGCCCCTTAGTTTCGCCATTCACGACACACTGCGTACGCAAAGATGCACAACCTAGTTGGCCAACTTGGGGATGGTCAACGCTGCTCTATGTTCTTAATCTGGTGAAGTTAATCCGCACTATAAGTAAGGTTAACCCTCAAGTCATGTTTTTATTTTTTTCTTTTGTTGATAAATTAGTCTCAAATACTTAATACTTCTCCGTCTTAAATTAAATAACATTTTTCTAATTAAATTAATAGATAAACAAATATTTAATTTGCTACGAAAAAGAAGTCTCGACCTGGACTTGGAAAGGCTTCACAGCGAGTGCAAATACGAAATGTTTTTTCTTCTTCAATGTCTTCTTTAGTAAGCAAAGATTTTTCTCTTACAAAGTCAACCCTATATTCTATTAAAACTCGAGAAAGTCGAGTTCACCTGAATTTAAGTGCCAATTTAAATATTTTTCTGTCTCAAATTAATATTCAAACAGATTAAAAAATAGTTAGTTCGATTAATTTTTGGCAAATTGGCTCTACGGGTTCAAAAATAATTTTATTTTGGTAATTTTTGTCCAAAATATATTTTTTTACAAAACTAGGTATCAAAACAATTTATGTTTGGCGGAGAGGGTCCTTCCGTCCAAAAAATGTACCAAAAATACCCCTATTACTTTTTGTTTGACCAAATTCAAATTTTAAGTAAACGGTTGACTGATGGGATTTTGGACGGAAGGACCCTCTCCGCCAAACATAAATTGTTTTGATACCTAGTTTTGTAAAAAAAAATAGATTTTTGACAAAAATCACCAAAGTAAAATTGTTTTTGGACCCGTAAAGCCAATTTGCCTTAATTTTTCTAGTCAAATAACTTTCACGCCCTATTCTTGCAAAGAAGGAAATTAGGCCAATTCCTAAACTTTTTGTTCAATTCTTGTGGAGTCAAATTAATGCTGTGTTTATTGAATTGATAAATGTTATGGTAATCTTAGGAGAAAAAAGAATAAATGTTCACTTTATATCATGAGAAGACAATAAGGAAAAAAATTATGTTTTGAAATAACTAATTTGAAACGGACAAAGTGCATAGTAATGAAAGACGTTTTTTTTAATCCTTTTTTGTGTAAATAAAATGAATTAGCATTTGAGAAACCGGGTTCTCCTTTTTCATTTTCAGTCGTATCCTCTAATCTATTTATAGATAGTTGACAAGTGTAACTTTTTCTCCTTTAGGTTTCGTCATTTTCTTTAGATTTTATATTTTTTTTTAAAGAAAAATTAGCACATAACAACTCTTTATTCGTCCAAATTTGTTATTAGTGGGACGAGAGTTAGAGATACAAAAATGGCATAAAAGTTTAATCCGACAATTAGGTGTACACTATAGCAAAGCAACTATGGTTTGGAATCATCTTTTCACTACCCATTTTGGCTAGATAAAATGAATGAGCAATTTGGGCAATAGGGTTGTAGATGGCTGTAAAGTGTTTTCTTTACTTTTAGAGTTCGGTTATTTTTTTTGGTTTAATATTTTTTAAGAAGAAAGACTGATACATAACAACTTATTATTAGTAGGACAACAGTTGATATATAAAATTGGGATAGAAAATTTAATCAGATAATTAGGTGTACACTAGGTTTGGAATCATCTTTTCACTAAGCATCCTATCATCTATCTCATTTATAAATAACTTTAACGTGTCACACTTTTTCCTGTTTAGGTTTTCACAAATTTTTCTAAAGGTTCTATGTATTATATTTCTCTAATAAATTAGTTAAAGATGGATTCTGATTAAAGTCTGATTACATCCTTTGACGTTACTTTTTCAAAATAATAAAAAAAAAGAACCTTTGACGTAAGAGGTAAAATATCAATGGAGCAAAGTCAACTCATGAAGATCATGCAAAATTAATTTAAACTGTATTTTGAAAGAAGCAAAGGTTATCTTTTAGCCAACTCAGTTGCTAAGGATTTGGCACGTCCTTACAAATGTCAAGTGTTCAATTCCTGCTGCCGACGTGAGGGCCTGCCCTGACCGTGATGGTGATCGGAGCCGAAAGGTCCAATAGACCTGGTCCATATCAGAATTTTCCTAAAAAGAAAGTAATGTAAAGTCTTAAAAAAAAAAACATCCATTCATTGAATCTATTGAGAAATATATTTTAGGTAAAAGGTGCCCAAACCTTCTTTTCTTAATTTTAGTTTTTAACTTTAAACTAAAAAATGTAAAGTCTTTAACCTTAAACATTTTTAAAGTATTAATGTTGTACCATTCCATCCAATTTTATTGTTAAATTTTAACGAAATAGGACCATATAACAAAACTTTGGGGCCACTATTAAAAATATAGGTTTTTGTGTCAAGATTTTTTGCGTCAGGCTACACCATCGCAAATAAATGCTATTTGCGTTAATAAAGACCAACCGACACAAATAATGATACGACATCGTTTAATGATAAGCATTTACGACCGTTGATTAATTTTTATGTCAGCAAAATAATTCTTCGTAAAAAGAAGATTATTTGTAACGAGCTTCAGTCGATGTAAAAAGTTTTGCCGCAAATAATCAAATTTGCGATAAGATTCTTCCGTCGCATATAAAATTGATGCAAATGACCAAATTTGGTGTTGTATTTTATAAAGTAAAGTTTAATCAATACATATGTAATGTAATGTTTGTTTCCATCTATTAGGATCTTCTAATTTAACGCGCCATTTGAAATATATGGATTTATTTATTATTAACGAATGAAATTATTTTGAATGCATCAAATATTTATTAAGATTATTTCATAATTAGTTGGGAATGCGTAATAATTATAAAGTGGGTTCTCAATTTCTTTTTGCAGGAAAATAAAAAATTAAATGGATACAAAATCTATTAGAAAAACATTTAAGGTGTTATAAATATAAGAGAGGAAGAAGAGAATTTGAGAGAGAATATAATATATTAGATGTATTGTGATATGAACTAAAGGCCTCTATTTATAGAGGTAAAATCCTTTGGTTCATGGGCCTATGGGCCTCCTACTCTATGGGTTTGGTCATTCATTTATTTACAACACTCCCACTTGAAAGACTAATCTATACAATAATTGCCCCACAAAAGCTTATTTGGAAAAACCCAGTGGGAAAAAATTAAACCAAACTAAGAAAATGAGTATAATTGATGAAGGAGTATTTAATTACCGCCTCGTTAAAACCTTGTCAGGAAAATCCAGTGGGACAAAACCTGAACGAAGGAAGAAGAGTATGACAAATCCCCCTGATCATTGAATGTCTTTAAGACGACGCATTCCAATCTGATGTATCAACTTTCTGAATGTTGATGTTGGTAAAGCTTTGGTGATTAAATCTGCCACATTATCACTTGAGCGTATCTGTTGAACTTCGATGTCGCCACTTTTCTGAAGCTCGTGAGTGTAGAAGAACTTTTGAGAAATATGCTTTGTTGTATCTCCTTTGGTGTAGCCTCTTTTGAGTTGTTCAATACAAGCTGCATTATCTTCATATAGTGTGGTTGGACTCTCTTTTATTGACGCTAATCCACATGATGATTGAATTTGGTGCATCATGTTCCTTAACCATACACATTATCTACTTGTCTCATGGATTGCAATAATTTCTGAGTGGTTTGAGGATGTAGCTGTTGGAGTTTTTAACAAATCTCCATGATATTGCAGTCCCTCCACATGTAAACAAGTAGTCTGTTTGTGATTTGGCTTTATGTGGATCAGAGAGGTATCCCACGTCTCCATATCCTACTAAAGAACATCTAGGCTTTTGTGAATAATATAGCCCCATATCTATTGTACCTTTTAGGTAACGAAGGACATGTTTAATGCCATTCTAGTATCTTTGAGTTGGTGCAAAACTATATCTTGCAAAGAGATTTACAGAAAAGGTTATGTCAGGTCTAGTGCAATTTATAAGATAAGTCAATGCGCCTATTGCACTAAGGTATGATACTTCAGGACCTAGAATCTTTTCCCCATCTTCAAGTGGGCGAAATAGATCTTTATCAACTTCAAGCGACCTAACAACCATAGGTGATGCCAATGGATGCGCATCGTTCATATAAAATCGCTTTAAAACCTTTTCTGTACATGTGGATTGATGAACAAATAATCCATCAGGGAAATGTTCAATTTGCAAACCAAGACAAAATTTTGTCTTTCCTAATTCTTTCATCTCAAACTAATTTTTCAAGTATTCTGCAGTTTTGGTGAGCTCTTCAGGAGTCCCAATTAAATTTAAATCATCAACATAAATTGCGATAATTGCAAATCTTATATCTGTTTTCTTTTTGAAAACACAAGGGCAGACATCATCATTTTTATATCCCTCATTCACCAGATATTTGCTAAGACAGTTATACCATATATGTCTAGATTATTTTAATCCGTATAATGATATTTGCAATTTAATTGAAAACATATTCTTGGGATAGTACTCATATGCTTCTGGCACTTTTTATCATTCAAAGACTTTTATGTATATGTTACTATCAAGTAAACGGGGTTTGCTAAGCTGGCATCGTTTTTGTAGAAAGACCAAAACATGGCATAAAAAAAAGCTAGGACTTCCGTTCCAGATGACTTGGCACGTAAACGCAGGCTGACGTGGAACAAGATGGGAACGGAAGTGGGACTTTCGTTTTTGGATCGGGGATTGGTCCGGGAACGGAAGTCCCATCGGCCAGTGTGTTTGAAGAAAAACTGATTTTTTTCCCTCCGGGCAGAAATTACCAAGTGACACTTCCGTTTTGATCTAGCTGGTTGTTTTTGCCTGAGACACATGAGTATTTACAACAAAATAATGAACTTTGCCAGAATATTAACCAAAATCCGTGTATGCAAAATTACTCTGGAAAAACCGAATGTATTAATAAAATAAGAACAATGAAAAAAATAAACGACCGTGTATGTCATAAATATATTGTTTACAAGAATTAAATAAAACATATCCTATCTAAAAATTTGAAGGAATGTATCTACGTGGGCTTCTCCGGTTAACCCGGAGATAGTATGTGTGGCCGGTCTTGGTTCATACAGCACTACCATGCTCCGTCTCAACGAATACTGCCCCCTCGGTGTCAATCTGTAACACCTCCTCTGGGGAATCTTCCTGGAGTTGTGGAGTTTGCTGTTACGTCTGTGTCTGATCCAGGCCAGGCTGTACGAGGGCGACGCACCAAAGAATACTTCCCCCTGCCCCGATGAAGAGGGCCCAGCACCAGGATGACCTCCAAATTGAGTACCAGGAGTATATGTGCCAACGCTCGGATATAGGTAATCAAAATCAGTGCGGACATCGCGCTGAGTCTCGAACGGAGTAGTAGTCGTAGCAGGTTGCTCGGACTGAGGAGGAGGATGTGTCCCTTGATCGAACTGAGTCGCTTCTAGCTGTGTTTGCGACGTTCCCGTCACGTTGTCTCTGGCACCTAGCGACAATATGCTCCTGAGTAGCCTGGCGATTCCTGCGAGTGCCCTGCCTCCCAACCACAACTCTACCCGGAACACGCTCCCTCGGCCGCATGGAAGGTTGAAGGACGGAAGCTGCAGCCACATCGGCAGCCCGCGATTTGCAAGACATCGACTTCCCAGCCGCTGCGAAGGCATCCCTGACCGTTTGTGCAGCCCAGGTGATAAGTGACTTGTACTGCGCAACAGTTCGAGGGGCAGGCTTCTCGAACTCATCCAGTATCAACCTGTTCGACTCCTCCTGCAACATAATATTAAAATTAGTATATTCAGGAAAAAAAATTAGTTACGATGAAATCGAAACGAATAAAACTTACCAAAATGTCGTCTGCTGTAGCGGCGGATTGAATACCCATCGGGAGTGGCCTGGGATCCCGATTTTGGGAGTTCGTGATACACTGAACGGTAATGCGATTGCACAAATCCATGTACTCGCAGGTTGGTGTAATAAACATTAGCGGTGGCGGGAGCAGCGCCAGCCAGGGCACCGACGCGTAAATCCTACAATGTAATATAATCGGTGTGGACTTTCTCCCAATTCCTTGACGCTATCGCCTTCAACCTGTGGAGGTCTTCACCCTCTTTAGTGCCCTTTGTCCCTGCCGGGATTTGTACCACCTGTTGCAACCCAAATTGACGCATGACCCTGTCGATGGGACGGTTGTTTGTTCAAAATGGTGGGATCAAAAGGACCGCGATGAAAATGAGCGGGAATGGCCATCTATACAAAAAAAACAATACACATACAATTTATCAGAAAAAAATACATGTAAATATCTCCAGTCCTACTATTGCCTTAAATTCACACAATACACAAAATTACCAAATTGACAATTTTACAAGTTAACTAATGCCCTAAAATCACAAATGCTCTAAGTGTAAATCCACACAATCACAATTTCCAATTTCCAAATTCACAATTTCCAAATTACCCAATCAACAAAAATACCCTAAATTCAAAAATACCCAAATTCAACAAAATCCACAAATAATTCATAAAATCAAAAAATTACCTTGATTTCCTAAACATAATTAGTGTATTCATAGTTAAACTCAACAAATAATTTACTATTTTTTTTTTTCAAAAATACCCAAATTCAACAAAATCCACAAATAATTCATAAAATCAAAAAATTACCTTGATTTCCTAAACATAATTAGTGTATTCATAGTTAAACTCAACAAATAATTTACTATTTTTTCAAAAAAAATTCTAATTAAATCTTAATTTTTTACCTCACAAATTGAGAGTTGAAAGAGAAAGAAGTTGTTAGAGTATGAGGCAGCAGCGGCGGTGGCGGTCGTTGATTCCGTTCCGGCCAGAAATGTTGGTCCAGCTTTTTTTTATGCCATGTTCTGGGCTTTCTACAAAAACGATGCCAGTCTAATGCAAACACCCAAGTAAACCATATATATATGCAGTAACTACATCAAGTAAGGATATTTGCAATTTGATTGAAAACATATTCTTGGGACAGTTCTCATATGCTTCTGGCACTTTTAATCATTCGGGGATTTTTCATGTATATGTTACTATCAAGTAAACCATATAGATATGCAGAAACTACATCCATAAGGCGTATATCAAACCTTTGTGACACAACCAAACTTATTAAGAATTTAAGTGTTATAATGTCAATTACTGGAGAATATGTTTCCTCATAATCAATTCTTGGTCTTTGAGAGAAACCTTGTGCTACGAGTCTTACTTTGTATCTCGTAATTTCATTTTTCTTGTTTCTCTTTCTTACAAAAACTCATTTGTATCCTACAGGGATAACATCTTCAGGAGTTCGAACTACATGTCCAAACACTTTTCTATGTTCTAAGGAATTTAACTCTATTTGTATGGACTATTTCCATTTAGGCCAATCATCTCTATTTTTACAATCTTCCATGGACTGTGGTTCAGGATCCTCATTTTCCACTACCTCAAGGGCCATATTAAATGTGAAGACATTGTCTATGACAATATTTTCTCACTCCCACAATTTATGAGATAATGAGTAATTTATTGAGATTTTATTATTTTCAGACAATTGTTCTGCTGGAAATTCAATATTCTCATTTGTTTGATCAACCATTCCTTTAACTTGTTCTTTTGGAACTATTTGTTGATTTTTCTCTTGTACATTTCTCTTTTGAGGTACATAATCTTTGGAACAAACTGGTCGACCACGTTTTTTGCGTTTATTAGATTCATTAGCTATTGCAACTTGTCCTATAGGGACATCCATTTTTGCAGGGACATTTCTTGCTGGTATATAAGATTTTGTCACTCTTTTTGTGTTCACAAACTCATCCGGAAGTTGATTTGCAACTTTTTGCAAATGAATGATCTTTTCAACTTCTTGTTCGCAATGATTACTGTGGGAATCAAAGTGAGATAAAGTTGTTTCTTTCCATGAATGTTTATTTTGTTTTTCGGGATGTAGTTTTATCACTCGCAATGTTGGGAATGTCATTTCATTAAATAAATCACTCGTTAATGGTTGTAAGTACGGAATATTATATGGTGAATCATACCCAACATAAACTCCAAGTCTTCGTTGGGACCCATTTTGGTACGTTGTGGGGGTGAAATTGGTACTTGTACAGCACAACCAAAAACTCGTAGGTGAGAAACATTAGGTTCTCGACAAAAAACAAGCTGCAATGGGGAATAATTATGATATGCAGTTGGCCTTACTCAGACCAATGTTGCAGCATGTAATATAGCATGACCCCAATCAGAAATCGGGAGTTTTGACCTCATAAGTAATGATCTAGCAATTAATTGGAGTCGTTTGATAAAAGACTCTGCTAAACCATTTTGTGTATGGACATGAGAAACTGAATGTTTTACTTCAATCCCAATTGATACACAATAATCTTCGAATGCTTGAGATCTAAACTCAATTGCATTATCAAGACGTATCTTCCTAATTGTGTAATTTGGGAATTGAACTCTTAATTTTATAATTTGAGCAAGTAGTTTGGCAAATGCTGCATTTCTAGTTGAAAACACCATCTCGTTGAGGCATCAATTAAAACCATGAAATATCAAAATGGTCCACATTGTGGGTGTATTGGCCCACATATATCTCCATGTATTCTTTCTAAAAACTTTGGAGATTCATTATTGGCCTTCATTCTGGAAGGTCTAATAACTAACTTGCGTTGTGAACATGCAACACATGAAAGATTATTGGGCAAAAGAATCAGCTGATTCTTTAAAAGATGCCCTTATGTGTTGTTAGTTATTCGACTCATCGTTGTTGTTCCAAGATGTCCAAGTCGTTCATGCCAAAGTATAAAACCTTTTGTGTCAACGAACTTCTGGAATATAGTGCGTCAGTTATATAGAATTTTGTATCATTTGGTAAAATAATACAAGCTCTTTCGGAGCCTTCAATTAACTTTGATGCACCTGATATTGTGTTAACATTATTTTCAACTAACGTTAACTTTAAAAAATAATTGTTGTCTTGAAGAATGATATGCGTAGTTGCACTATCAATAAGAATAATATCTTGATTCATCTATAAAAATATAATAAAGTGAATTAATTGTTTTGTTTCTAAAACCCAAACTTTATAGAATAACGTTAAGATAATAATAAAAACAACCATAATAATGAAATAGTCCGAAAATGTCCGAAATACAAAAATAAATAAATTAAACAAACTTAAACAAAAACAATATATTAAAATAAATGAAAAAATTATTCTTTCTCTTCTAATACGCCACCACGAATTAAATGGTCAATGTTTCTTTTTGGATCTGCAAAAAAATCGGAGGTCTCCATATTTGTTACGTCAACTGGACCATCAAAATCATGAAAATTCACTTGCACCTTTCATTTTTCCTTGATTGACTTTTGATATAGGTTTACAAGATGTTTTGCCGTACGACAGGTACACGACCATTGCCCATTCATGCCACATCCATAACAACTTTCTTCATCCTCCCCTTTAGGTGAGGCGTTATCTTTTGTTGTTTTTCGTCTTTTGTTGTTGTGGCTTTACTCATGGGTATATCCACGTCCATGCCCACATCCGCGTTTCATCCAGCATCCACGCGCATGTCCACGTCCACGTCCACGTCCACGATGTGATGTTGCATTTGCTTCAGAAATGCAGTACCATTTGCTTTAGGCAATGGTGTAGAACCCGTTGGACATATTCCACGATTTTTCATAAGCAATTCATTATTTTGTTCAGCAATTAATAAACAAGATATAAGTTCTGAGTACTTTTTTAAAACCTTTCTCACGATATTGCTGTTGCAGGAGCACATTAGAGGCATGGAAAGTGGAGAATGTTTTTTCATCATATCTCCATAAGTTATTTTCCCTCCACAAAGTGTTAATTTAGAATAAATCCTAAAAAATTCAGAATTATAATCAGATACAGACTTGAAATCTTGTATGCATAAATGTTGCCATTCAAATCGGGCTCTAGGAAGGACTACAGTCCTTTGGTGGTCAAACCTTTATTTCAGATTTTGCCATAGTATTTATGGGTCCTTAACAGTAAGATACTCGACTTTCAAGTAGTCATGGAGATGGTGACGAAGGAAGAACTGTGCCTTTGCACGATTCTGTTGACTTTACGTATTTCTTTCATTTAGTGTCTCTCCCAAACCTTTTAATATAAGGTGAATTTCTGCATCAAGAATCTAAGACAAGTAATTTTTTCCTGATATATCGAGTGCAACAAAGTCAGGATCTTACTTGACAAATTAGCACGTCAATCTCTTGCTTATTCCAGTGTTTACTCTGCTTTCAAAGCACATTGCCTGATGGGCCACCTATATCTCCCTTTGCTAAAAAACTTTGCCCCGAGTATTCTAAGGTCTCAGTTTTAGATTGTGAGTCATGTCAATTTGCTAAACATCACCGTCTTAATTCTAGTCCTAGAATCAATAAATGAGTTGATTCTTCTTTTAAGTTAGTTCACTCTGCTGTTTGGGCTCCTTGTCCCATCCCATCCCATCCAAACCTGGTTTCAGATATTTTGTTACATTTGTTGATGACTATTCTCGTGTGACTTAGTTATTTTTGATGAAAAATCGTTCTGAGTTATTCTCTATATTTTGTGTCTTTTATGATGAAATTAAAATTCAGTTCAATGTCTCTATTTGTACATTAAGGAGTGACAATGCAAAAGAATATTTGTCAGCAGTATTTCAAACCTTTATGACACAAAATGGAATTATTCACCAAATTTCGTGTGGTTATACACCATCTCAAAATGGGGTAGCAGAACGAAAAAATAGGCATCTACTTGAGACTGCAGGAGCTCTTTTGTTTCAGATGAATGTTCCTAAATCTTTTTGGGCTGATGCAGTGTCAACAACATATTTTCTAATTAATCGTATGCTTCATCAGTTCTTCAGGGTGAGACTCATTTTCATAATCTTTTTCCGACTAAGTCATTATATTCCATTGATCCTAAAATCTTTGGGAGTACTTGCTTTGTACGAGATGTTCGTCCCTCTGTCACTAAATTAGACCCCAAGTCCTTAACGTGTGTCTTCCTAGGATATTCTCGTCATAAAAAATTGTATAGGTGTTATTGCCCAAGTCTTGACAAATACATGGTCTCCAGAGATGTTACCTTTCTAGAAGACACATCTTTCTTTTCTTCTTCCGTTTCAACTTGTAAGGGTGAGGATGATGATTTATTAGTTTATACTAGTACTCATATTCCGTTAGTATCTGAACCAGGACCTGACTGTGAATCTGAACTTGACATTGTCTATCTTCCCTACCTGAACCAACTCCCGTTGTTGAGTCGACCACAGTTACTTTCGCACCTCCTCTCAAAGTCAACTCTAGAAGTCCACCTCATCCCGACACACATCCGGCGCCAACTACTTTGTCATCTGATCCTGTGTCAACTGATGATCTTCATATTGTACAACGCAAAGGTAAGCGCCAATGCACTTACCCTATTTCCACTTTTGTATCTTATGATCATTTGTCACACTCTGCGTGTTCCTTTATTTCTTCCATTGATTCTATCACTATCCCTAAATCTGTCTATGAACCTTTATGTCATCCTGGTTGGCGTCGTGCAATGATAGAGGAAATGGATGCCTTAAATGATAATGGTACTTGGGAGTTAACGGACTTACCAGCAGGTAAGAAAGCTATTGGATGCAAATTAGTATTTACATTGAAAACTAATCCTGATGGATCCATTTCGCGGTTGAAAGCTCGTCTTGTTGCTAATGTATATGCTCAGATATACGGAGTTGATCACTCAGATACTTTTTCTCCTGTTGCAAAATTAACCTATGTTCGACTATTTATTTCTTTGGCATCTACCTATGATTGGCCCTTGCATCAGTTAGATATCAAGAATACTTTTCTTCATGGTGATCTTCGAGAAGAGGTATATATGGAGCAACTACCTGGGTTTGTTTCTCAGGGGGAGCATGACAAAATGAAAATGAAGGTTTGTTATCTTCGGAAATCTCTGTATGGTCTAAAACAAAGTCCGCGAGGCTTGGTTTGGAAAATGTAGTCAGGCAATTAAGGTGTTTGGTATGTTGAAGAGCAGATCTGATCACACAGTGTTCTACAAAAAGTCTAGTGCTAGTATCATTCTTTTAGTTGTTTACGTAAATGATATTATCATAACAGGGAGTGACAATGTGGGTATGTCATCTCTTAAGTCTTTCCTTCAAACTCAATTTAATACGAAGGACTTATGAATGTTGAAGTACTTTTTGGGTGTTGAAATGATGAGGAGTAAACAAGGCATATTCTTGTCTCAAAGGAAATATGTACTTGATTTGATGACAGAGACAGGAAAATTGGGAACAAAACCATGCAGCGCTCCAATGCTTCCCAATTCTCAACTCACGAAAGATGGAGTATTATTTGAGGATCCTGAAAGATATCGAAGATTGGTTGGGATATTAAACTATCTTACAGTGACTCGTCCAGATATTGTTTACTCGGTTAGTATTGTAAGTCAATTTTTGTCTTCTCCAACAGTCGATCATTGGGCTGCTTTGGAACATATCTTATGTTACTTGAAATGAGCACCTGAACGAGGTATATTATATAAAAATCATAATCATTCTCGTATCGAGTGCTTTTTTTTTTTTTTGACTGGGTAGGCTATAAGATGACTAGAAGATCCACGACAGGTTATTGTGTTTTTGTGGGAGGAAATTTGGTTTCATGGAAGAGTAAGAAGCAACATGTTGTTTCTCGTTCTAGTGCAGAAGCAGAATATAGGGCTATGTCACAATCGTCGTGTGAAATTATGTGGATATACCAGGTATTGGTTGAAATTGGCATTAAAGTTTCTATTCCTACAAAGTTGTATTGTGATAATCAAGCTGCTCTTCACATCGCTTCTAATCCAGTGTTTCATGAGCGGACCAAACACATTGAGTTAGATTGTCATTTTGTACGTGACAAAATAGAAGATGGTTTCATTTCTACTGGTTATGTGAAGACTAGAGAACAATTGGGTGACTTCTTACAAAGGCTTTAAATGGAGTTCAAGTCAATTATATTTTTGCAAGTTGGGCATGATCAACATCTATGCTCCACCTTGAGGGGGAGTGTTAACATTATTAACACATTTAACACATGTTGTATATGTGTATATGCACAATTATAGGAATTAGATTAATTAGATTGATTCTAGGATTGATTGATCCTTATTGATTCTTTTCTTTATTTACTTTCCTATTCGGTTTTCCTATGAGTGTATATATATGTAACACTTGTTTTATATGAAATACAACTTGAGTATTCACAATTCCTAATTACTTTGTTACAGGTTCTAAGGTTGATTGTAAGCACATAGATATGAAGGCAGAGTATTCACTCATGATGTGGAAAATTGATTTTCTGTCTGCGAACTATATCAATGATGAGGGTTGATGACGGGGTAGTGGTAGGGGTGCATATTTTCATAGAGAAACCATTAAAAAGGTGGCTAAACGAGGAAGCTCAATGTGGGGCGTGCATCTTGTCTCCTAGTGTTAAGATGGCACAGTATATGAAATATTTCCCTGATGTATGGATTGATATACTATTGAAGTTCACTATGGCCTCTGCTTTTAGGAGATCCAACAAGTATTGATAAGCCTTAACATCTTCTGGCAAAAGGCCTAGAACATTGTTGAGCGCCTTAGTTATGGTTCCATTTGGCTTATTGGTTCTCGGACGTCCCAAAATATATGATTATTATAGTTGCTTATAGCCTCATATACTGAATTATGATCTCCTTTTGGTATTCCTGAATTATTATAGTTCCCAAAATATATGACCATTATGTTCGATATTCACTATAGGTAGTGTGGTGGAAACAAACGAAATCATATTTGTTTTAATAAGGTAATATACTTGAAACTGTACCACTTTGTTAACTCTCTTGTTGTCTGCTTGTGCTCCCAGATGTTAGCATTAGTCTATCGTCTTACTCAATATTAACATTAGAAGTCTGTTTTCTTTTTAAATTTTTTTATTTTTTAGGCTTCTTTCAAACGTGATTTTTTTATTATACTTCCAATGCCGAGTCATATGGCTCTTGGGCTTCAGGTTGTGAGGGCATTAAAATTTCTACAAAAAGGGTGAGATTCTTTTGCGATAAGATGGGAGGCAGGTGACTACTGAATCTGGTGCAGGTGATTACTCAATTACTGAAGATTTTTTTGTTGATGAATAAAAATTTTTTTCATTAATCACAATGTAGTTGAGGCCGTTACAATCAAAGAAAAATATGAAATTACAAGAAAATAAAAGTTATACAATGATTTAAAAAATCATGATAACAGACAAAAGTCACAACCAATAAAACTTGGGTGGTTAGGAGATATTTAATTAAAAATAGGTAAGATAAACAAATATATAATCTTCTTCGCAGCATCTCCATCGCAATCCTTGAACCAAAGAGACAGAAGAAAAAAACAATTTCAACATCTTACTTAGAGATCGACAATTTATAGGAGCATGGCGTATCAACCGTCCTACAAATTGCCTCGGGAAGATGTAAAAAGTTGATAAAGGGTCCAAATTAAGTCCTGGGTTGAAAGATTTGATCTTTATGTAATCATCCTGTCTTGAATCTTAAAATAAAACACTTTGAAAGAACTATTATATGATATTTGTACAAAATAAATATATAAAAATTAAATAAAAATAAATAATTGGTCAATGTTTGATTATTGACCGGAGCCAGTGCCTAAATTTCACCAGAGGCAAAGGAGAAAAATGGAGCAGCAGAAACGCTAAGGGAGGGGGGAGAGAGAGAGATTTTTTTTTAATATTTTAAGTCCAGAAACGCTATGCGGGATAAGTTACCAGCTGTCGGATGAGATTTTTTAACGGTCTAGATCTGGAGAGAGAATTTTTTTTTAATATTTTAAGTCCAGTCGCAACTTTTCTCTCTCCAAATTTGGGCCGTTCAAAATCCAATCCGACGAAACAATTCCTGTTTCGCATAGGAGCCAGACTGGTTTTTGGTAGGAACTTATGCAAATATGATTATCTAAATTACTGAGTCTGACTGCGTGGGATGGTTCAAAGAACAATTATTTTATTGTATTTTTGGAAACGATGAACATGGTCACACAGGATATGTACAAACTAAGGAGCAACATGTCCTGGCCTCATCATATGTACAAATTATTACACGCGTTTTTTGATAAGATTACAGAAAAGATAATAGAAAAAGTGAGCACGTAGCAATCTTCAAGAATATGAGCAGTTGTCAATGGAAATGTAAGTTTATTGTATTCAACTTGATATTTTTAAGCTTCATCAGGTTATAATAGCATTGTCAAACGGGCCACTAGCTCGCGGATCGGTCCGTGGTCCGCGTTTTTTGGACGGATTTGGACCAAGCTATTCATGGTCCGTTTAAATGCGGGCCATTTTAGCCCGCTCCGTTTGGACCACGGACCAAGTCGGACCGGTCCCGAACCAAGTCGGACAAAAAATTAATATAAAAAAAATATATTTTTTAAAGTTTTACTTCTCATTTTTTCAATTTGTTTTACAAATGTTTTCAAAAATAAACAACAAAATTTAATTTTTAAGTTTTATATTCTTTTTTTTCAATTTTTAAAAATAAAAATAAAAAAAAGTCATTTTTAAGCTTTATTTTCTTTTTTTAAAATTTATTTTTTAAAATTAATTTGGTCCGCGGACCGGTCTGTTAACCCGCAGATTTCTTATGGACGGGTATGGACTAACATTTTCTTGGTCCGCAAAAATTTGTCCAAATCCACTCCGATCCGTTTTAGGGTAATCCGCGACGGACCGGACTGGACCGGACCGTATTGGCCCGTTTGACAGTGCTAGGTTATAATGAAAAAGGCAAAGCAGCGAAAATGGTTGGTTTGTCTGTTAATACTTGCTTCTATTTCTTTTAAATTTTATTGTTTTCTTGTGAGATAATTTATGATATTTATTGCACAAATTAAAATTCACTATTTGTCTTTCGGAAAACTATATATAGATAGAATTTTGCAATAGAGTTTAATGAGTTACCTATTTAATGTTTTATTCCACTAATAAGCACGAGTTACTTTGTATAAATGGATATTAGATGTTTTGAATGGCTTCATTTGCTTGTTTTAGCATAATAAATGTGTTTAGACATTACTTTAATATATTTTTGAGACATTAATCTAATATATTAGTATAAAAATAATTTAGGTTTTGTTGTTGAGTCAGGTAAAATATTATTTTCGCTAGATTGTGCTACACTGCATTATACATATATATATATATATATATATATATATATATATATATATATATATATATAATTTCATTATAATTTTTGCGAGGGTGATAAATTATTTGCGATTGCATATAAAGTGTCGCATAATATATTTTTGCGTTAGGGTAAATATTATTTTCGACAAATTGTGTCATTGCAAAAATAATAACTATAATATCATTTTAGTTTTTACAAGTGTGAAAAAGTATTTGCGACAGCATATAAGGTGCCGCATAAAATGTTTTTGCGTCGGTTATTGCGTGGGCAATAATAAGTGACGCAAACATTGATCGGTTTTGCCAACTTTTCATGTTCGAAAAAAGGCGTCGCAAGTGGAAAATTCTCGTCGGAAAATCCAATTGCGTCTAGTGCTTCCCGTTGCAAAGTTTTTGCAGCGCCTTTCCATGCGACCCCACAATTGCCGGTGTATGACTGACGCAAAAATGTTTTTTTGTTGGCACAGGTACTTTTCCTGACGGGCGTCGCCTCACACAAAAGATAACATTTTTAGAAGTGGGTATTCTGAAAAGAAAAAAAAAAACAGGATTTGACCCTTAAAAAAAAGGCATCAATGAGAAAAAAAAATCGATTTTTTACATACATAGCAATTTTTCTCTTTACCTTCTATTTTTCACATCTTTCTCATATGCAATTTTTTAGGGTCAAAACGTCTTTTCCCCGAAATTCTCCCGAGTTTGGTCATGTGAGAGTCATGAGGTCTCATTCTGTCCAATTTTAATAGCGGAAATGAATGGAAGGGGAAACATTAACACTTCAGAAAAGTGTAAGGTCAACAACTTTGCATTTTTTTAGTTCAGTATTAAACTCCAAAATCGAGAAAATTTCAAGGGCGTGTAGACACTTTTTACCATATATTTTACAACATTTTTTTTTGGTGAGATGAGCCTGACAAAGGCAGTAGTGCAACCCCCAAGCAACCCATGGAAGTCGGAGTAGCAAGCTACCCGTTAAATTCTCCCATAAAAAAAGTGAGTTAATGTCGTGTGTGATCCAATTGGTCACCTATCATAGACTCCCTCCATTCATATTTAATTTTCATTTACATGTCTTTTATTAGGCGTAAACAATTTATTCTAATTATACCTTCAACATACCTTTAATTGGAAAAGTGAAAGAGATGAAGGAAGGAATGGGTATTATTGAACTGTGGTGGAAAGATTACTATTTGTTTGAGTTCCTTAATTTTTTCAAAGTGTCATAAACGTCATATATTGAGGAATGGAGGGAGTATTAAACTTGTAAGAAGAGATATTACACTTGATATTTTACTAGAACTCGAATGATAAATATTAATAAAGTTTTCAAATCCATATATAGGAATTGGCCAGATACTTCACCATTATGGGACCTGACCTTATTTTTACAATCATATAGGAAAAATAAAAGAATACAACTCAAGATTATCTCTTGCAAACAACACCACGACCATTGAAACCACTAACACAGTTTAAGTTTGCAAACTGAACATTCTCTGAGGAGGAGTTGAGATCAGTTCCACTGAATCTAGCAACTTCACAATCTGTTGAGAAAAGATTTGAGGAAGAAAACTCCTTATCTCCACCCAAAACCGGCATTTTAACTCCCATCTTTACCCTACTAACGTAGTTGCTAGCATATGTTTGGCCTAAAACTCCACTAACAACACCGGTTAACGAGTAGAACTTGAAGCTCAAATCAAGATGTGCGAAACAATCTTCGTCAGTGATTCCGTATTTATGGATCCTTGATTCCTTTTCTATGATTGGTACAACGGTAGCCTTAATCTGGAAGTTCCCTTCCACTTCAATGACCGCGGCATTGGTGTTGCGAGACCTCGTGATGGAGACACCGGGGACACTAGTTGGTTCCCATTTAGCACCTTCGCCTTCAGAGAGGGAGACGGATTCTCCATTGAAGGCGAGTGCTAGACGGTCACCTGCATTTTTCCAAGTCGCGGTTTTCTTGGCACCGATGAATATTTGATTGTTGTTAAAGAGGATTCCAAGAGATTGAACCCAAGTGAAGTCTCTTTTCATGTTCTCATTTCTTCTACCAATGAAGTGAGCATTGATGTGTAGATTGGAATCGGAAACTATGCAGAAGTCTTTGTCTTTCTTGCCATGGAAGTAGAAGGCAATTCCATCGGCACCAACGAACCGTGGATCTTGGCATACAGCTCCTGGCCTGTTACAGTCTGCAATTATTTAAGCCTCTCGTTAGATCATTTTTTGGGTACTATAAGGGGAACGAGACGAGACGTGAATTGTGTTAGAAAATAAGGAGCAATAATGTGAGAGAAAACGACATCAAAACGATAAAGAAATACCCAGGAAATTGTTAACACAGTTCGCAAGGAATTGACTATGTCTAAGGCGATACCAAACCAAGATATTTCATTATGTCAAGATACGCGATTCAGGTTAAATAATTAGGATATTTATAATAAAAGACGAAGCCTTAATTACAATTTTACGTGGATGACTTATGAATAGAAAACCCCAAAAATTGGCTAAACAACAATAATAAGTGAGAAGACAAGATCGAATAGATTAAAAGACACAAGAAATTGCTATCCCAGTTCGTTAAGGAATTGACTACATATAGGGCGCTGGCAAGCAAGGATATTTCACAATTTTCACTATGTCGAGATACACTATTGATCATGTTAAATAAGTAGACCATTTATATGAATAGATGAAGTCTTAATTACAATTTTGGAAATTAATATAACATGATAGATCATAAAGATATTATAGGATGTAGAATAAAAAAGAAGAAAAGAAAACTTACTGCAAACAGGGCTGCAAGTGACGCAATCAACTTCACATTGGTCTGGACAAGCACTAGGGCACCGTTGCTCCATGCGATAGCATTGAGGGTAGAACCTATTCTTGCAATACACTCTTTTTCCAGATACCTCTGATGCATCTGGTGGTGATGGTGGGGTTGAAGCCGGAGGAGGGTTCGATGTTGGTGGTGGATTGTAAGTTGGAGGTGTCAATGTTGGTGGAGATCTTGGTGGACTTGAAGTTGGAGGTGATGGTGGGGTTGAGACTGGAGGTGGCGTTAATGTTGGTGGAGATTGTGGTGAAGTTGATGTTGGAGGTGATGGTGGGGTTGAGACCGGAGGAGGCGTTAATGTTGGTGGAGATTGTGGTGGAGTTAAAGGGTGGAGGTGATGGTGGGGTTGAGACCGGAGGAGGCGTTAATGTTGATGGAGATTGTGGTGGACTTGATGTTGGAGGTGATGGCGGGGGAGTTGAAACCGGAGGAGGGATGGATGTTGGTGGAGAAGGTGGTGTTACAACTGGAGTTGGTGGTGGAGTATATGTCGGAGGGGGTGGATGTGGAGTTAAAACCGGAGGAGGGGTTGAAGGTGGCAATAATGGGCCACAAACTGGCTGGCATGAAGCACAATCAACCGAACAAGTACGAGGACAAGCATCAGGGCATAATAGTTTCAAATGGTAACATTGAGGGTACCTCTTATCTTGGCATTTCACTTGCTTAGGTTTTGGACCTTTACCTGGTTTTGGATTAGGTTTTCCCTCATCCGGTTTAGGAGCTTTAGGGTTTCCCTCATCCGGTTTTGGACCTTTCTTTGGTGGAGTTGAAACCAAAGGAGGGGACAATGTTGGTGGAGAAGGGGTTGGTGTTGAAGGCAGTGTTGGGGTGGAAGTCGGAGGGGATGGCGTTGTTGAAACCGGAGGAGAGCTTATAGTTGGCGTAGGAGTGTAAGTCGGAGGAGATGCCGATGTAGAAGGTGGAGAAGGTGGCAATGAGGAACCTTTATTAGGTTGTCCCTTAGCCAAGACAGCTAAAAGGAGAACCATACATGTAAGAACACTAAGATTTTTCGTGACTAAACTAGCCATGACTTAAAACACTCTCTTTAGCTTTGCACTACTCCAAGAAAAAAATATTTGTGACTTATCTGATTATAATTAGTAATTAGGTAATATGCCACTATATATAGGTCCTAAAAGTGAAGGGCAACAAATTGCATTGTAAGTTCTTTGACCTTAAATTTAGCATGGCTCCAATGTGCAATTCTTGCTTAAGGGTTTTTTTGAGTGTTCCTCACTTCATGCTGTTTAATGTTTCGATAAGGGTTTTCCTTGAAGAATGATCAATAGATACCAAAATGTCAACTTATAAACAAAGAAGTATGTTATCTTTATTTGCGATCATTAATTCACGTTGCCAGTCAATTCTTAACCTAATCCAAAATATATATGGTTAAAAATGGAATTTGGCATAACTCAATCCTTCAAAAGGTATCTCGGTTAACAAATATAGCGAAAATAAAATAAGCAAAAAATAAAATATTTCTTAAATAAAATATCAATATTACTCTTTTAAATATAATTAATGATATACAAATCTTATTTAAAATAGTAATATTGATATTCTGACTAATAAAATACCTTACCTTTTGTTTCATTAATTAAAACGACTTATATTATGCAATGAATGAAGTATTTCAGAACTTTACGCACAACAATATTTCTTCTTTCAAAGGAAAAAAGAGAAAATGAAAAAAAAAAAACACGGCAATTTTCAGGTTGTTTCTTGACCTTATATTGATTTTATAATGAATTATTTCAAACGTATAGAGGAGTTCTATTAGCTGGGTGACCCTCTCTTAAGGCCTTTTGACCAAGAATCTTTCTTTTCGAAGAAAACTTGTCCCAGTTCTTCCTCTCCTAGTACCGTCCAGAAAATGAGCATTTAAAAAAAAATATATATATATATATATATATATATATATATATATATATATATATATATATATATCTCTTAAGGCCTTTTGACCAAGAATCTTTCTTTTCGAAGAAAACTTGTCCCAGTTCTTCCTCTCCTAGTACCGTCCAGAAAATGAGCATTTAAAAAAAAATATATATATATTTTAAATGCTCATTTTCTGGACGGTACTAGGAGAGGAAGAACTTATGCGGAACAGGCAGGTGTTCTTAGATATAAAAACACAACAAGTGTCTTTAAAAAACACGATAAGTGTTGTAAAATAATGACAAGTGTCCGTTTTAAATTAATTTTGACTGTAAAAGTGTCAATCCGTTAAACAAAGTTAAGTCCCGCACATGCAGACTTAACCCCGTTCCGCACTAAAGTCACAGCGATATATTTTTATTTTCCCTCCCAGAAAAGAAAAGGAAAAAAAAAACTGATCCAATTTTTTTGTTTTCTCTATTGACCACTTTTGTTTATTTTTTTCAAACCACACTTTGGTCTTTCAAGAATAGAATTAATAGTCATTATGTTCCCCGAATGTGTCACCCCGTCTCCGAAATGGTAATATGACAGTGCCTCATTGGTTGATGAGATCAAAACCCACGATACAGAGATTACTAAAGGAATATCCAATATAATATAGCAATCCAATAATGAAATAGCTGCAGAATAATGTATTACAAATGAAATTGTTCAACTATACTAATAATGAAATTGTTCAAGTATAACTGAATAAATGGAATAATCTAAGTTTTTTAATTGAAGCCGGTTATGAGTCACTCTTCATGGTTCTCTTCCCAAGCTCCATCAACATCATCATAGTACTCATCATCACCTGCACAGTAAAGCGGATGGACCGAGTTCCGGTGCTCAGTAGGGACCTAAAAATCTCAAGTATAAAACACATGTAGACACTAAAGCACATTCCCGTTTCCCAAAACATGTGAAATCATTGCATACTATACTTAGCAAAACTTAACTTGAAATACACTTTAAAACTCTTGCAAAAAACTTAAAAGAAACTTATAAAAGACTTGGCTTTAAACGGTACAAAACATAAAATTTGGCTGAAACAGGACCGTAGGACGAACCCTAGGACGAAGCATTCGTCTGCGGCTTCATCCGCGACCCTAGGAAGAATAGTTCGTCCGCGGTAAGGCAGTAGCTAATGTCTTCCTGCTGACAAACCCTAGGACGAATGGATCGTCTGCGACCTGTGAAAAACAGAATTTTAAGTGCAAAACATGTACAAAAGTGTACCATCTTGCACCAATCTTTCCCGACCCAAAATAGAAGTTATATGACTAAAAAACAAGTATCAAAATATGACCAAAATAATTAAGCCAAATAGTCATATCCTTCACATCTAAACGTCTACACAATCGAGTATATCCAAAGCACCACACTTTACCTACACAATACACTCCACCACACACAACGCATAGACACTTAGGACTTAACTATCGCTGTGACACTACATCCCGCCACTCGACCTCAATCATCTATTCACTATTAATCAACAATGACTGTAACGGTCCCAGTTATAGTCCAAACTAGGAAGGCCCAAGAATTTTAACACGTGGGTTCAATATGACTCCCGAACTAAGGTCCAAGGTTTAAGGATCCATTATATATATTGTATCATCATGCCCCACCTAGGACTCTACAAAACCGTTACAATCCCAATGATCTCCTTATCGGGTTAAGGCCTAAGAAGTTCATTGTTCACTTAGACCACAAGGGATCTTCTTCACACTATATAATCGAATGAATCTTGCTAATCAATCGATCATAGACAAGAGCTCAAATAGAAGGCGACGACTCGGTCGACAAAACCAAGAAGGACTGAACGACGACAACCAATTAGGACGACCAAAGCGATAAACAATTATGTAAATTCATCAAATAAAAATTAGCAATACACGATTCACGTATAACACTTAACAATAATGAATCACGTAATTTCAAGTATAATAAAGCATTAAATCAATTTACGAATCAGGTTACAATGCATTTTATTCAAGCCCAAAACAATTTAAGCAATAGCGAAAGCAATTAAACCCAATTCATGCAATCGACACGTAAATTCCACAATTCATGCAATATATAATGCCCAATCACTCCCAAATCAATAACCCAACAATACCCACTGATTATACATGATTAAAGTCGAGAATTAAACGACGTAGGGGGTCCCTCCCTCACGCGAAAGCAGTTGATAACAGAAATCCCGATATCTGCACTACCAGTTTTACTTTCGGAGTTATAACTTTCTGCTCGGGATTCGGAATGATGTGCCGTCTGCGCTCACTCGAATCTCTTTCAATTATCTTCGATTTGGTATGGGGTAGGTCGAAAACGGAAAATTGTAGCCCCTTCAACGGTCATCTCGAAGTTCTGGACAAATTTTCTTTTCTCTTTCTCACTCTCTCTCACTATCGTGTATATTATGTTTCCTTATGTGGGAAGGCTGTCCAAAAATCACATCCCCCTTAGTGTAGGTTAAAGTTTACTTATTTATAAGTTAGGTCCTCCATCTTTTATTTTAATTAGATTATGGTAACTCCCCCAAACCTATTAGGAATCCTAATTTCAATTCCAATACTAAATAATTACTCCTCTAGGTTAATTACTATTAGGTCCCTCAAATACGATACACTAACGAAACGCCCCTCACAAAACGTACCCAACACATAACATGTAACATGTTATAAAAATAGCTAATGACACGAAAATAAATTACGCTACACACTAAATCACACAAAAATAAATTACATGAAAAATAACACGTAAGTAAAAATTGCGGGTATCACATAATGATTTACGGTTATCCATTTCATCCATTTTCATTTTTTTGTTCTCAAAGTATTTACGGGTTGCCAGTTACTTCCTTCGGTTAAACAAAGTCATACTTTATTTCATTTTCCATTAAAATGTGTCACATGACACACACATGATTATTTTAAGGGTAAAATGGACAATTTCAAACATTATTTTATAAAAAAAAACTTTTATTCTTTTCTTGTTTCCCCCTTCTCATCTTCACCTCTACTAAACCCTCTTCCACCTTTCCACTTCCGCCACTGTCGCCAGCCCATACCGCTCCTTAAGACCGCAGATATTAGAGACATAAATTACCTATGTGATAAACAAGTGGGCCGCTTTAAAAGGAGAATTTTGGAGGGCCTATTCTCTAGAAACACTTTCAGAATCAGGTAGATGTTCGTGGCCAAAACAAACATAACCATGAGAACTGAATAAACTTAAAACAAAAATCATGTGTGAAATATGGAAATTTCTGATATGGACCTTGTGGTCAAGAATTAGTCATGTTATCACAAAATGGCCTCTCTCCTCATTCCGTACTAATGTGGTCAGTTCTGAACCATATGGTCCAATGGACCTGGTCCATATCAGAATTATTCGTGAAATATATGCCTAATTTAAACAAAAATCATGACAGTTTAAAGACACCGTGTGTACTGGACAACTAGTAAAGTGTGTATATTCTAGAAAATGAAGATTTAAAGGGTAACATGTACTTATCATATGCAGATTTCAATTGTAGAATAATATTGAGTACAAATCAAAATATTTTTTCAATCATGTGGGGATTGTTGGAGGAATTACAGATATTAGATACATAAATTCATCTGTTTTAATCTTACATTCAATATATCATTGGATATTTAGAGTGAATGGAAAAAATTGATGTGTATTGTAAAAGGAAATAACTTTGAAAGTTACTTACATTTTAAAGCTCACTAAATACATAGAATTTTAAGTGTTGCATTTATTTTATTTTCCTTTCGTCCACCTATAAGAGGTGGTTCCCCTTCTCTTTTGACGCATAAAAAAATCAATTCTCTCCTTATGTTTCAAAGTCACTTTATAGTTTTCATATTTTTGTGTAGTTTATTCAAGTTCGATAGACAAAGAGTTTTGATTCTAACTATTTTTTCGGTATCCATTTTATGCCTCGAGCACAGACATTTAATTCAACCCCGAGCACACCTGCAGAGAAGACGAATCAGTGTTAAGGAGATTGTCTTCAACACAAGGCTTGAATTGTTGTCATATTCTCCTTTTACTTAATACATTCAATATTGTTATTTTATTCATCCAATTTAAAATAATTATTTTTCTCTAAAATTATTAAATATTTAGATAATTTCTTTTATGCCATTTTGAATATATACTTATTAATTTATTTGTAAGACCCTTCCCTTATATTGGGATTATTCCGGAAGTTTAGATCTCCAGTTAAACTTTGATTTGATAGAGTTCCATTGTATTATGACATAGTTTGTTCTACATTATTAAAAAAACAATTAAAAATATTTGCAGAATGTTAAAGTTTGAGAACGTTGTTAATTACTTCTAGCTAAAAAAATAAAAAATACTTATAGCTCATGTTTAATCGACGAGTTTGGATTCAGTTGAAACTTGCATTTATTAACGAGTAAAACAATATATGGGTTCTATCCCTAGCTTTGGACACCTGGTTAGGGCTTCTTAAACCAACGCCATTAACAAGGGTTCTATTATCTTTGATGGGTTTTGACTCTAGTGGAATTTTCAGCGTTGAGAGCGTCATGTAAAAAAAATAGTATTAGTCAGGCTATCCTCCCTTTGAGCGTTAATGCTGCGGGCCAAACCGTAAAACTGAGTTCGTATTAGTCACCCACAATGTCAAGTGGATGCCGAATACCCAAACGGGTAACAAAAAAAAAAATTGATTTATTTGAATTCTCGATGCTATAACTTTTATTCTCTACTGGTGCAGGAAGTATCTGTCTTTGGGCTAATTACTTATTTTTATAGTCCACATTGAGCCCAATGTTCGGTTGAGAATAGCAATGTTAAAGTCCACCTAGCCCAATTGGGTATATGGCTCGGCAGTCCATCTCCAAAATTAAAAACCAAAATTAAAAACAATGATAGTAAAGTCCAAACTCAAACGTTTTGAAGACTTACACATAAATACTTTTTATTTACTATTATTTAAGTCGAATATATATATATATATATATATATAACTGCTACAAGTATTTTAATTTTCAGTAAAAATCTATAGGCTAGGAATCTTCAATCCCCATTCGGTATCCCCTTCCATTTCCCACAAATAAGAAAATAACATGTATTAAATTTTTAATTAAAAAATTATAACCTAAAAGAAACAGTGGAACACACAGAAAAAAATATACACATGACAAATATTTATTCGTGGGGAACACAGAACGGGGACAGACGATTTTTTGCCAAATCTATATTGAAATTTTCCTTCAAATTTGTGTTATACACAAAAGAAACTAGAAGAAAGACATAATTTCAATTAAACAATTTGTATTAATTGTTATCTTTTATATTACAATCTTTTACTTTTTTAATAATTAGTGTTATATACTTTGATTTTTTATTTTAATTATACTATAAAATTAATAGAGATATAGTTTTTTTAGGCATATTGGCAAATTTAGTCCCATACCTTCATTGTTTTGGCGAAAATGGTCCCCAATCTCTTTTTATTTGTAAAACACTCCCCAATCATTTTGCGTTTGGCGGAAGTAGTCCTTCCGTCCACTTCAGTTACGGAAAAATTGAATTTTGATTTATTTTTTAAAAGTTGTTGCGAAATGAATATTTTACCCCTTTCATCCTTCCCCACCCTCCGTCATCCCTCTCCGCCGCAGCAGCCATGGAGTGTTTTTTTTAAACCCACCTCCACCACTATCTGAAAATTCAATCAAATTCACTCAAGAGAATCTCCAAAACCCTCATTTTTTGAGAAACCCTATAAATTGACATTAAATTTCGGGAATTCTGGGGTTCTTTTTTTGAATCTTGATTTATTTTTAATTTTTGTTCTTGGGTTAGTCATTTCTTGAAGGTTTTTTTTGAAGATTGAATGATGTTTGAGTGCTAATTAATTGTGGGATTTTGTATTTGATGAATTGGAATAATATATATGTACCTTGAATGGAGAAGAGGGGCTATGAAGGGCATGTGAAATTCTTGCAATGGTTGGAGAAGAAAGGGAAAGGACTGCAACAGCCACCACCACATCCCCGCCGGAAGTCCTCCATGGACCACTACAAAAAATTAAACCAGGGACCAAAACAACCAATCGCAAATTGTTAAGGGATGAAATTCACCAATTTGCCCAAAAAATTACCCCAAACCTCCTTCTTCCCAACCAACTCTCTCCCTCTTCTTTACACCCTTACCGGCCACCGCCGAAATCTTCAAGCTCACCGGAATCTTCAGTAGGGATTTTGTGCTTATTTTTGTAAAAAAAAGTTTTTTTTAAACAATAATAATCTTGAAATTTGAAAGGAGGAGATCAAATTTTCATTATTTTTGTGGTGTTTTTTTTTTTTAGTGTAATGAAATTTGATTTGTGACGCCCCGTCCCACTCGGGTCGGGTACGCCGCGTGCCTCTCGGCACTGGGTTCTATCTTTTACAATATAAATTACACGTGGATAAAATTTTTCTAAACTATTCTATGGCTTCTACGTTGACTTCGATCTTTGGCTGAATTCAATGTACTGATTTCTAATCCCAAGCTTTCATTAGCGCACTCGATACCAAAATCTTCAAATCCCGGATATGTGCCTAGCGTTGACTCAATTCTTTGCCTTGGTTCAACTCTACACCTCGAGAATGTTCTTGTTCTATCCCCTTCAATCCTGCAAGAACTAAAAGCAGAAAGCAGAGAAAGGGTGAGCTATAAATAGCCCGAGTGAGTGCCCAGGTGAAGTGTGTGATAGTGATTTTGAAACTCATTTTATTTCGCAAACATTTTATTTTGAAGACACGGAGAAACTTCCTTTATTTAGAAATACTTTTCATTTTTTCCAAAATAATTCCAAAATCATTTTATTTCGGAAAAACATTCTCTTTATCTTCTTTCAAAACCATTTAGAAATCATTTAGTTTTAGAAAAACATTTGCTTTAACTGGAATGCTCTTTCTTTTCAATTTCAGAAATATCCACCGGAATAAAAAGACCATTCCGGGTATCAGATTCAGAAATAAAAGAGTGCAGATTCAGAAAAAAAGTACCCCAAAAGAAAAAGTATTTTCAAGGAATATACATTTTTCAAATATTCTCACAAGCTAACCAATTGAGTGTGATCTTTAGCACATTGAATGGGAAAAATGAATTTGTGTAATGAGTGTTTAAGAAATGAATGAAATTAATGACACGTTATTTCTTATAATATGACCAAAGGGTAGTATTGTCACTGCAGTCAAATTTTCTATGGCAGAAAGTAAAGTGTTCTAATAATATCACCCGCTAATACTAAATTTAATCTTGTGAATATGCTTAAATCAGTTGATAATTGGATTAAATGGATTGTTACTAAGAAATGTAAGAATATCTCGATGATAAATTTCAATGAGTAACATCTCCACTCAAAAAATTAAAAAATATGACAAAATTAATTTTTGGATCCGTAAATATTATATATTCTTTTTTCATGCTGAAGTCAAGCAATAAACAAAACATAATGGATGAATCGGAACATAATATCAGGATTTTCTTTTTTTTCCATTGGGTGTTTTGGCCTAATCACAGACAATTTTGTAATAATGTGGCTAATTCTGTACCATAAGATACATATGAATATGTTCCATATATGAAAATCCTTTTTACAATGATATTGTGCGTTTTGACCCGGACTAGGGGCGAAGCAAGTAGTGAAGGAGTTGGCTGTCCGTCCTCAAATATATTTTAATATGTCAGATTTTTTTTGCAAAAAAATTAAAAAATCAGAACTTAACAATTGTTGGGGCAGCGGAAGCAAACATGCGGATAATATGGAGAGAAAAAGAAGAATAAATAAATTAACTCGAAAGAACACCGATATTTTTAACGTGGTTCGGTCTCAACGCAGACCTACATCCACGACCCTTCACTATGTAATTTTTGGAAGGAACAAAATTACAAACCCTCTCAGGAACTAAAACTCAGGAAACTCACCATCTGAGTTGGTAGCGCCCAACGCGGCACGCACACAAAATACTAAACTAGGAGATCCCTATTTATAAAGTTTTCCTCCCTCCTAATTTACTAACACAACCGATGTGTGATATTGAGAGAATCCCAACAACAATATCACATTTCATTCTTCAAGAATTTTTAGAATTTATTACACTATATGTATTTTTATAGTTCTATTTGGATCTTTACCCGGGACTTGATACTTCGATTGGACACCGGGATACAACCCTATTAAACTCCAGTGCGGAACGAGAATAAGTTCCGCACGTGCATGACTTACTTTCATTCGTCAAATTAATATTTTAACGGTTAAAATTGATTTAAAACAGACACACGTCATAATTTTACGACACCTGTTGTATTCTTTGAGGACACGTGTTATGTTTTTATGTCTCAAGATACTTGTCCTGAGTTGCGAATTTTTTAATGATCCGATCCGGACTGATTAAACTCTTCCATATGGAAAAGAAATGGTATTACTACTTTTCTATTGTGACTTGTTTAAATATTTTAAGATTTTCTATAATATTTTTTTGTAAAACTCTAATTATAGAAATTTATATTTAGATATCCTAAATTAAATAGTTTAAATTTAAAATTGTAAAAGAAAACATTTAATAATAATACTATAATTAGATATTTAGATAAATTATTACAAAAAATATATATTTCAAAACATCGTTCGAATTTAAGTATACTCAAATTCAGTATCCTGTCAACCAAGTGTGCTGACTTCGCAGGACGGAGCGTTAACCTTGCTGGTTGAGTATATGGCAACCATGCATGTAGAATAGACTATAACATTGGAGAAGAATCTATTAATTATCTTGAGATAGGGATTGGTTGGACCCTCGGTTCCACTTGGAGACAGCACCCATATTTGACATCACAGCTTATGTATATTTAAATTGGGCATGACTATTCAATTTTTTTTGATGAATAAAGGATTAATTATTAATACTAAAATGGCCGGGGCATTACAAACTAAAATGTTCCCAAACTCTTTCTCTAATACAATAAAAGAGATGAGTTGAGAAAGGAAGAAAATCAAGTAAGATAGAAAATAAAAGTTACACAAGGTAACAGATAATAACTTACACCCCAAATAACCTAGGAGAAGCAACTAAAACTACTACTAATAATTTAACAAACAAACAAAAGATAGTATTCTCTGCAACATCTTCATCGCCATTTTCGAACTGCATGGGCAAGCACTTGGTTTCAACCTCTTTCGTAGACAGCGATTCAGAAGAACATGGGTGTATCAACGATCTAAAGAATCCCTAGAAAAAAATGTGAAAACTCAAGAAAGGGCCCAGATCAAAACTGGGTATCCATACCTTACCACCAACTAACCGATCTAAGAAGATTGACAAAATATCTCGCCCCAAAGTCTTGAATCTTGATGAAAAACGCATTAGAGAAAGTCCATCGATGTTTATGACCAAAAGGAGAGGTGAGGGTACACCAAAAAAAGGTGGAGAATGGCTAGATCCAACCAAAATCCGACCGGAGGCCGGAGTTCTTGGTCGGATCTAGCCATTAGAGAATAGAAGAGGAAAAAAAAATAAGGAGAGAGAGATTTTTGAGAAAAGGGATACTTGACTATTCAATTACACAACCATGTAATATTGTACTAACCCAGTAAGTCCAAGGGATTTGGCCTAGTGGGGCAAAGATCTTTGCCTAGCGAATTATTCTGAGTTCGATCAAAAAAATCCCATACCTCCTAAAAAAAGAAATAAAAACCAGCAAAAAACAATTGTAATATTGTACGAGAAACACTCATAAATTATTAAAGTCCAAATTATTATATTGCATGTCAAAATAACTATGCTTTCAAAAATACATAGAAGAATATTCTGTAAAAAAAAATACATAGAAGAATAATACACACTCAAGCAGTTATATGGAAAACAATTGTAATATTGTTACAAGTTACTATTCTTTTTCCCCTTTTAAACGTAAAACTGACTTTTTATTTATTTATTTATTTTTTTTTTGTAATATGCAATCGTTATTTAAAGTGCGAACATAATTATATGTTACATAAGATTATTGAATTTTGGTAGACGAGACATAAATACATTTATCTTACCAATAGGTAAGAAATTCGCTATCATACTTGTTACAAGTTACTATTTTTTTTTCCTTTTTTAACGTAAAAGTGACTTTTTATATATTTTTAATATGCAATCGTTATTTATAGACGCGCACATAATTCTATGTTATATAAGATTATTGAATCCTAGTAGACGGGACATGAGTACATTTATCTTATCAATAGATAAGTTATTCGCTATCATACTTGAAAAAAAAATATGAACTTTAAATTTTTTTCCCTTCATTCTAACGAAGAAGAGATACAATGTTAAAATCAAAGTTTATTTTAGGTAATAACCTACTCTTTAATTATCACAAGCAGATGATCATTAACACTATCATAACCTATATTAGAGACCCATTTATGGTGCTAAGGGCCCCTTAATATCGTATGAGTAAATCATGAAAGTTGATGGTTAATTTAAAGAAAGACATTATTTTTATTTTAAAATTCCTATGTTTATTGAAAATATTTATTTTTTTAATCTCAATCAACAAATTATTTAATTCAATAACTAAAAAATTTATTTGCAAAATACTAACCCATTGTTATTCATCAAAAAAAAAAAAAACTAACCCATTGTCACTGTCACTGTCACTTTAACTTTCTCGTAATAGTATTATTATGGTGCCTTTTCTTTGAGAAGACATCGATGCTTTCTGGTGTATTTGAATTTAAGTTTTTATTTAATTTTTTTTTTCTTTTATTTTAGGAAAAAACAAATGTACCTTTATATTTAAGGTATATTTTTTTTTTTGTTTAACTTGTCAACGTCAATCTTTTCCCTACCAAAAGAAAAAACTTTAAAGGTACACGTGGCAAGAAGATAGAGTGCCGACAGTCGCTATCAGTACCCGTAGGGTTAAGAAAATATTGCTAGGTAGGGTTAAGAAAATCGAGACCCTAACTTTTAGTAATTTTTTTTTGTTTTTTTTGATGAATTCTAACTTTTAGTAATCAGTTTCGTTTAAAGGTTGCCACTTAAGATTATTATTACTTCATTCTTCTAAAAACTCGTATCTTTTGGAGAGAGACATTTTGAAAGCGAAATATTACATATTAATGCTTATTTACAGCGCGTTTAGTACGCCATAATTGAACAGAATGAAATTAAATCTCTTTCCACCAGAATGACTTTTCATTATGAATTTCTTTTTCAATGGATTATATATATTATTTATTGAAAATAATCTATTAGAACATCTTGAATATAAAATTTTAATAAGTAATTTTGCAGTTAAAAATCAAGAAAAAAACTCTTTAAACTTTTCAAAAAAAATTCCAATATAAGTCTTCGATTTTTTTGTCTCAAGCTCCATATTCCATTCACACGGCCCCGCTTACTCAATAATATTTTAGGTCAGAAAATAAAATATAGATTACTAAAATATTCCTTCAACTGTTCCTTTTTTCTTTTCTTGAAGAAATGAGGATATGATATTCAAACATTTATCCAAGTAGAGACAAAGATTGCCTGTCTTATAACCTATTACCTAAAATATTCTTCTGATAGTGTTTAAGTATTTAAAGATAGTTTTATACAAAAAAAGAAAGAAAACAGTTCAAAGGAAAGAATTCTTTTGAAAAATGAAAGGTAAGAAAGAAATTATTTGTAAATAATGGACTTCTTTTAATATAGTAGAAAGGGTAGGTTTGCCCATACATACAAAAAAAGAATTATTTATACATAAGGATAAAATCATTATATACATAAGAATAATATATTATTAGCTAGGTTTGACGCTCAGGTAATGTTTTTGGAAAAAAATCGCTAAGGGACGGTTCTTCTGAATACCTGTGAGACATGAAGGCCTGCGGAATCTACCTTACAAATAGG
This sequence comes from Vinca minor, assembly GCA_026122235.1. Classification (NCBI taxonomy): domain Eukaryota; kingdom Viridiplantae; phylum Streptophyta; class Magnoliopsida; order Gentianales; family Apocynaceae; genus Vinca; species Vinca minor. Next base: position 5,701,835 of record JAOCZM010000161.1, on the reverse strand, counting down.
TCCTGTCTAAAATTATGTGAGAGGATTGTGGGGTCGGATCCATTGAGTCCGCCCCATGCCAGACTTTCCCATGTTCGACCCCATGCCAGACTTTCCCATGTTTTTGCCCATTATCTTGCTTAACATGCACTTGAGAAAGTACGTTTTCAGTGTATACATTCCTCTTGAAATTTCTTTGTTATTTATACAACAATCAATCAATTTAATTTTTTTCTAAAAAAATTATATATGTTTCTGAAAAAGAATAAAGAAATTGAATAGACATAGTTTGGAAATGTGTCATGTGCACTTCACATGTCCAATTTATGTTGATGTTAATAAAAATACTTGTAGTGGTTCTAGGAATTCAAGAGCTCTCATATTCTTATACAGCTAATAATGGGGTCAGGCTGTGATTTGATTTCTCCTACGAATAAATGTCATCTCGCAAGTGAAAAATTTTCTTCATTTTTTGGATTAAAATTTTGACGATTAATATTTATTTAAAAGCAGTACACGTATTTCGGGACGCCGGAATATCTGTCGTGTTTTTGAGCGATCGAAACACTTGCATCTTAAGACTGAAACACCTCGCCCCTGAGGCGTTCCGTTTATGCTGAATAAAAATGGTTCCACATAGGATCCGGACTGCAGTGAGATATAGAGATACCGTGTCCAATAAAGAGGGATGCGATGTCTTCTTTGTGTTCAAGATTTTGCTGTCTTATATGCAATGGCGGAGCATAAGAGGGGAGAATTTTCAATTTTTTTATATACTACTTATATATATTCAACGGTTAAAAAAAAATAAAAATTTATGCTACGATTCCCCCAATTTTTTTTTAATTTTTTTCTACTACGATCCCCCTAAACTTCAATATTGCCTCCGCCAGTGCTTATATGGTTGGAGATAAATACATATATTGCATACAGTGAGAGATTTACCGAAAACGTGTTGCAACTTTACAAAAATTCTTTTTGAATGCGCTAATGTAACATTTAGTCGGACCAATAATAATCTTATATATAATATAAGATGTCATTAAAAAGTTGAATTATGTGATTTGAGATTCACTATATTACAAAAGGAGTGGTGGGCTTTCATATTGGGAACATTATAGTTATGTCCAAATTTTCATATCATAGTTGTACTGGTACATCAAAGGTTCATAAGCTGTGAGAATTGGACAACCAATTATATGTTTGATGATTCCTATTTGGGAGATTATTTCGTCCTAAAAGTCTCAACCAAGGTAATTTTTTGTCAAAGGTTCCTACCCTTATAATTAGGGCTTATCTTTTTTTCTTTTTTTCCTGAGGAAACATAATTAGAGCTTATCTAAAGACTTAGAAGTTGGGGGCAAGTTACATAGTACTCTCTCCATTCCCTATTAGTTGTCGTTTAGGAGATATCTAGGTATCCAAATTAATTGTCGTTTAAGGTTATTTTATTAGTTGTCAACAATTTATTCCAATTATACTCTCAACATTTTCCTTTCTTTATGATGTACAAGTGAGAGAGAGGGAGGGTGGGGGGGTAATATTAGAAGTTTAGGTGGAGATGACAACTTCCTTAATTTTCTCAAATTGTCTAAAGAGTCTTATATTTAGGAATGGAGGGAGTATATTTTTTCAAAAAAAAAAAAAAAAACATTAGAAAGACAAAATGCAATATCTAGGAGAAATTTTCACAACAATTTTTTTTTTTTTTTTGTTTTTTTTGTTTTGTTATTGGCACTTAAAGAAATGGAGTTGGTCGTCACCCCTACCACCAATTTTTGTTTTGTAAGACTGGTTTTGTTTGTATAATTATTTATTTTTCTGAGTTTCAGACCTTTAAATGAGTCAAGGAAATTACTCAGTTAATTTATTAATCATACTGAGTTAATTTATTACCATAACATTCCATGACGTATCAAAGTGATATTTTTTTTAATGTATTCAAATCAATTCAAACAGTCTTTGCACATGAGCCAATTAACCATAGTACGGACTACAGAAGATATTATTTGCCATTTTTGTGTGGTATAGGAGACTTTAAATAATTCTGAAAGCGAAACCAATACAACATCAACATGTGTCCAAGAAGTCCTTGCAAAGAAAAATGTTGCATCTTGTCTCTGGCATTTGAAAGCAATTGCTACGGCCACAAAAAAAAATGATGTCGTCGCAATTTTATTACAAATATGGCATTTTAACAATTCCTTATTTTTGGAAACTGGATTTTTTTATCCATATATATGCAGCTCAGATATGTGCAAATTCTTTTCAGTTTACACAAATGGAGAGAATCAAGAATGGATCTAAAGAAAGCGGCCATATGGTGTGAAACGATCAAAATTCAGTATATATTGAATAATTTTGGTCGTTTTGGGACCGTTGGATAAAAAAATTAACGATCTAAGATTTTATTGCGAGCAACCGTTGTGATTTTCGGACAGGTATTACATGTCTAAGGACACATGTTAATCAGGATAAAATATCTATTGCACTCGTATGACATGTGTTCATAAGGAAAAAAAACACTTGTTGCATGAGATTTAACACTTACCTAAAAGTATACAACTTCCCTGGGAAAACGCTCTCTAGTAGAGCCCTAATACACGTCTACCTCTTCCTCCTAGCGGCTTCCATGGCTGCCGGCCAGCCAGCCGCTCTGACCCCCCTGATTCGGCCACCATATGGCCCAAGAAGAGTTTCGCTAACCTACTCAGCCGCCGGCTGCCGCAAATCTCCCCATCACGCCATTGGATTCATACAAGGGAGAACCCAATCTCCCCATCACGCCATTTTGACGGTTAAGATTGATTTAAAACGAGCATCTGTTCTGTTTTTACCGCGCATAACAACTGTTCTTGTACACAATCTACCACTCTCGAACCAACGGGGCTACCCTTGCGGATGCATAACAAGACAGTTAAACTCGAGTTTCTACGTAGGATCGGAAGGGTGTTAAAGGATCGTAAGATCGTAGAATCGTAACTCGGATCGTAGATCCTAATTAATTTAAAAAATATTAATTAATTCAATAATCCCCTAATCCTTCTAGATGAAATCTGAAATTTTTTAGAATTTTATGATATTTTCTAGTATTAAACATATATTCATCACATGAAAGAGTCATAGAAAAATAATATTATGTTCCATGTCTCAGAAATATGAAACTTAATTTCTACTATTAAAATTTTTACCGAAAAAATTAGAAAAAAAATATACTCGGACCTCGACCAATTGGAGCAATCTAAATTCAATAATATTTATGCTAACATTGATTATTTGAATAAATAACTTAATTTATCTAATTAGAGTTTAGGGTTTCGAATTAACTTTTCGTTGTTCTAGGCGATGGAGGAAAAGAAGAAATTGGTCGGCAGTTGAAGATTGGAGAGGCTTGAGAAGATTGAATAAGCCACGGAGTTGAACAAATAATTTTTTTATTATCTAAAATGAATTTTTTTTTAAAAAACATTCGGGTCGGGTAGAAAAAATAAATAACTCGGGGTTGACTTGTAGGATCGTACGATCCTACGTTTCTGAGTTTGATCCCACGAGTTTACCCCGATCCTACTTGATTACCGATCATACGTATGATATAACACGTAAGGTCCATTAAAACTCGTAGAATCGTACGATTTTACGAATGAACTCACGAGTTTGACTACCATGCTCCTAACGACTAATGTGGGGCTAAACCTAAAAGGGAGAAAATAAATCTAAGAGGATAGTACTGTTTGTTACTATAAGTGGAAATTTGGTCACTTTCTTTCATTTTCAAATTCAAAACCTGAGAGAAAACTAGGGTTTTGAGTTCTTGACAGTCAAGAACAAAAAGGGAAAAACAACAGTAATTAGGGGAAAACTTGAATAGTGGATGAGAGAAAACCCCTTTTCTTTTTCTTTTCTTTTTTTTTTTTTTTTTTTTTAAATTTTGGGTGGGTTTGGCTCCGGTCACCACCACGGGTCAGGGAAGGTCCCAGGGACTATAAGTCGCTTACAAGAGTACTTACAAATCACCCACCAACACAGCTCTCAAGTCGGCAGCGAGAATTGAACACTTGAACTTTTAAGAATATGTCAAATCTTTACCAATTGAGTCAATTTGTGTTGGTAAGAGAAAACCCCTTTTCATTTCTTGATTAAGAGCTGATTTCTGTTAAAATATAAAAAAAGACTTGTTATTTTTAGTATAGAAAATGTTAATACTACTCTTTTAGAGGTATATATGTCGGGCTAAAGGTAATCCATCATGTGGCTAAAATAAATATATGGCAATTTATTAGTAATGAGACAAAAAAACGATGATATATATATATACTGTTTTATATATAAGCAAAATAGGATACAAAATAGGAAACAAGGCCGAAAGACCTAAGACAAAGCATGCCAAACGGCTATAAGAGATTAAGACCTTTTAAAGGCCTTATATCTAGTAGACATGTGATGCTCTATACGTGTCCTTTTAGCATTTTTCTTACTTTTTTTCGAGCGGACAAGAATAAAATCATCTTCTTCGACTAGATCTTCAGTATATTCATACTCCGAAAAGTCGTCGCTCAAAGCGTCCGGAACAAGCTTATTGGTGGTGGGTACCTTTGGACTTGAGAGTGATGTGATCTTAGCCGCATCCTTCGGTGGCTCTATCTCTGGAATGTCTTCATTAAACATATCGTAGGATGATAAATCAATTTCTAAGGCCGCCACTTCTTTTCGCGCAATAATTTTATCCTCATCTGCTTGATCCTTAGCCCGTGTGGCGATTTCAAATTCATCCATGTCTATGTCTATGTCATGAGACCTTGCGAACTCGTTCAAGGCCATACACTTGCTCAAATCATAAATAGTAGCAGAATGGAGGCTTATATCATCTTTACTGGACCCAAAATTCATCAAACTCCTATCCTGCATGCGAGACGGTCGAACTGAGATATCATCCATAATCTGCAATGTTGAAGGAGAAGTTGCTATATCGTCTGAGGCGTCCGAGACATCTAATACCTCCAGTCGGCGTTCCGTCTCTGGGGTAATAGGTGCATCATTGGAGGAAGGAGTCGGAGACTAAAGTGCGAGAATGTGAGCATCAATGATTGACTCGGTCCGATGACGATGGGCTGAGGAGTTTGGCGTACTAATGATGGATTGATCCTCCTGTTGCTCGTCTTCAGTATCAGGAACAATGCCTACTGTCAAATAAGCTCCAGTAGCCGAAATAGTTGCTGGTGTTGGCTCACCAACTGTAGAAGAATTACCTGGTATAGGGGATAGAGATGAATGTACCTTGTCCCCTTCAATACTAGCTACTGGAGGAATATTCGTACTTAGATGAGTATCAGTCCCAATATGAATTGAGCCAGTAGTAGTAGCATTCTGTTTTACCCAAACCTACCTAGTTTTAGCGAACGAAACTACACGGCCAGAAGATAAAATCTTCTGTGCAGCAGGCGAGTTTCCCCATTTCTCAATTCTCGGAGCAAGTCCTTGATTAGTGGGTGGATGAGGCTGATTGGCGATTGGATCTATAGAAATCACATTGGACTTCAACAAATTCCCCTTTTGTGACGATGTGTGCAAGGCTTGTAGAGCACCAAAAAACAGTCTTGCAATCATGAGTACCATGTCCGATTTTGTAGCAACATGTACAATATGCAGGTAGGTTGTCATATGTTATATACTGATAGAATCCCTTACTAGTGCGCTTGTGCAGGATCCATACACGCGAGAGAAGCTCCTTCAATAAGTCCGCCTCGACATAGACCTTTGCCACACTAGGCCTTGTCAAATTTGTCGTGGGTAAATCCACCGCCAATGGTTTACCAACAGCCGATGCTAATGAGAAGAGCTTCGACTTATTAAAAAGATGTACCGCTAGTTCCTCAAAGCCTATCCAAATAGGAATAATAGAGGGTTCCACCTTAACAGAGAAGTCGTGCGACCATTTAAATACCCTCATCTGCAAATTACAGAACGTCCAAGTATTCTGTCGCCAAAGACGACAGTAGTCCTCCTCAAGATCAAATCGGATCAAGACGTGACGAGGATCCAACCATCCGATCCAAAAGGAACTCTTGAAACCCACCTTGTGGAAAGCTTTTCGCAATGCGTCCATAAATGGAGCATGACAAGAAAACTTGCCCACAAGGGTGAACTTCCATGGTTCCTCAAGTATATCATGTTCGAATTCTTCAATAGTAAGACAAGGTTCCCCTGTGAAGATCGCCAAAGGGCTAATTGGAAGAGAGGGAACCACCATTTTTGGAACTGCAAGTAGATCGACAAAGGACTTTTTAGTCCACACATTGCCACCACCAGGGGGCGGCTCTTGGGTGGCGTTGGCCATAGGCCCCTAGAGAAGCCTTATCGGCTGGAGCAGAAGCAGCAGTAGAGTTGCAGGCCATTGAGGAACAGTTGGCGGGCAAAAACTGAGAATTAAAGAAATAACCAACGAAGAACAATACCCATGCCTAAAGGATAATATGAAAGGTAAAATCCCCAAGATAGATGTAACACAAGCAGAGTAAAGCAGATTAGAGGTTCAACTGAGTGCAAGCAATAAAATTTGGGGGAAAAGAAAAAAACCCAATCGACAAATATAAATCAAAATCAGAGAATGATTTAGAAGATATCTGTGAATGGAGACACTATGAGAGAGCCGATGGCGGTGCCGGCGAACAACAATGACCGTGAGAGAGGGTAGAACGGCCGTTCATTGTCATCTCACTGGAGTGCGACACTGTTCACGTTCGCAGCACTGTTCACAGAGCTATGGAATGTTAAAAAAAAATGATGATATATTCATATTCTATTGATATAAATTGTTTAGGATATATATTAAGAAAGAAGAAATAAATTACTTTGTTATTCAAAATATTAATATTATTCTCTTAAATAGGATTTGTATACCACTAATTCTATTTAAGAGGGTACTATTTGTATATTAATTAAAAAAAAATTTATTTCTTTTTAAATTTTTATTACATATCCTAAATAACTTATATTATTAAATGAATGGAACTGAATAATACAAGCATTGGGGGCTTCAGTCCACAAACGGTTTGGATCTTGATCCTAATATGTATCTTTTTCTTTTTCCTATTAATAACAAGTTATCATGTTTTGTTTTTTTGTTTGTTTTAAACAAAATTATTACTTAAAATAAATAGGAGAACACTAAGAAATAGTAAAACACATAAAGTCATCTACAAATGAATTAAAAATAAATTCTATAGAATATCCTAAACTCTCTGCAAATAATTTATGATGAGGACTTGGACAGTTTTGTGACAATTTAGTATAATGGTCATAACTATCGATTTAGAAATTCAATGGAGCCGATTCAAGTTGCATTTAAAAGTTAAGAGATAGATCTACAACTTTCATAAGACCACAAGATCAGATTCTGTCGTCTTAGTGTCCGAAATTGTCGTGCAAGTTGATACAACAAGCTGTCCAGATTTTGTACGAATTTATGTTGCTTTCCAAGTTTAGTTATTATTTAATTTCATCTTTATATTTATTATTAATCAGTATTTTAGGCCGCATAAAGTTAGTGGTGCTAGAATAAAGGACATGTTGTCCATGTGTTTAGTTAGTGTTTCTTTGAGCCGAAATTTCTACTCTATTTAATAGGGAATTCGGCCCACTTATTAATTAGATGGGTTGTTTTTATACAATATATTTTTAGAATATGATGTGAGATTTTTACCTTTTTATTCATTATTAAGTTACTGTATCAATAAATTTAGTTTACGCTTATTGTGGTGTTTCAGCCCCCATTGATAATCAATCTTCTTGGAGTTGTGTTGATTATATTCCCTGTAAACTACTCTCAATTTATATGTATATCGCGAATCAAATTAGTAGTAGACGATAAAACAGATACATAAAAACCAACCATTGAAAGGAACTTAAGACATTTAATTCGCATTTCGCTTTTAACGCTGTACAGCAGATTCATTGAAGATGTTACCAACAAAATACAGACAGCAGAATGTGATTTTAGAGAGGGAGGAAGAGAAAAAAGAGAGAGAGTTTGAGCCCTTCGTAGGAAAAAATAGAAGGGTAAAATCGTCAAATTGCAGAATCACTAAAAGCAACAAAAAAACATACAAATTTCACGGAAAAAAAATTGTCTATACCCGATTAGTGTCCCCAATTCTGTTTCAACCACTCATAATTTGTTACGTGTATATGTCTTAATAATTCACAATTCGATACGTATATCCTCAAATTTCACAGACAAGTGACAAATTGTGAGTAGTTAAGACAAATATGGAAACACCTGTCGGATGGATTTTTTTTTTACCCTAATTCACCATGATGACTAGTAATTCCATAACAAAGACTCAAAACTGCTGGAGAATCCAACATCATGATCATCATAATCACCACCGTTCATCCACGGCGACGGCGACGGCGGAGGATGAAACAGCCACCCATGATCAACCGAGTCAAAATACGCAAAATCCTTATTATTATTAAATTGAAACGGGTCATCATCAAAACTCGTTCCAAGACTCGGTAAGTCAACGATTTCACACAATTCCTCCTCTGAAGTAACCACTGATGACGATGATGGAGATGAAGATGAAGACGCATTAGAAGATGTTGATATAGAAGACGTATTATCAAGATTCTCCATTGCAGCCGCCTTAGCCGCCGCCGCTTGTACGTCACGTGGGCTACAAGAAGCCGGCCGAGGGAGTGATCTGGCAAGTTCGGGAAAGTTAAGAATAGCTGAGTTTCCTTTAATGCTTAAGGCTGCCACGTCATGAGCTCGAGCCGCCATTTCCGGAGTAGGGAAAGTTCCAAGCCATATTCGAGATTTCTTACGTGGCTCACGGATTTCGGATACCCATTTGCCCCAGTTTCTCATTCGGACTCCCCGATAAACCGGGTGTTTGTTGCTGTCTCGGATTCTCTTTATTTTCTTGATATCAGTAGTTTCTTGTACTTTTGTTGTTTGATCAGGTGATGAGGAGTTTAAGGTTGTCATTTGAGGGTCTGATTTCCTAATTTCACTTCTCATTTTGAGAAACTGCGGCTAAGAAAGAGAATGAGACAGGAGATCCAAATTTATATACAAGATTAAAAAAGTCTTTATCGGATAACAAGAAATGGAATTAGAAAAAAAGTGAGACAGAAGATTCAGAACGGATAATTGATAAGTGGAGGAGGATGAGAAAGAACTTTTTTTAGCAGAAAAAAGGAAAGGAATATAGAGGGGAAACACTGAGCTATACACACATATTAGACCTTTCATTTTCCATCATTTCCCAATGACTCTTATAAGGGGAGGGAGAGAGAGGAGAAGACAAGTGTGGGTGGGGTGGGGTGGGGTGGGGGTGGGGGGTGGGAGTTGGTCATTTTGGGGATCTAAAGTAGAAATAGAGTCTCTCAATCCTAATATCGTACTTATGTGACTGATCTCACGATTTTTTTACATTAATTGAGTAGAGTCCACATACGCAGATAGGTCTCGCTCAATTTATGTGAAGGAGTTGTGAGACAGTCCTATAAGGACGATAATAGGATTGAATTTTTCGTATAAATGGCTCCCGGCTCTAGTGCTGAACACCCAAGTGTTCAGTACATGCGGGACACCATCCCAGACGTCGGATGAGATTTTTTAACGGCCCAGATCTGGAGAGAGAAAAGTTGACTTAAAAAAAATAATCTTTTCTCTCTCCAGATCTGGACCGTTCAAACTATCATCCGACGATTGAGATTATTCGCACGTGCGGATTTTCCCCTGTTCCGCATAGGCGCCGGACTGGTATAAATGGGTTACCCTTGATAGTAGTCACTCTAGTGAGAATGGGGTCACCTTCTCTTATGATTCATCTTTTTGTATGTTAATTTTCATGGTTTCGACAAGATTGATACTGTGCATTTATCCCCCTTACATGATCAGTACTCACTGTCATGTGCATATGTGTATGTTGGGGAAAGTCTGGTATGGGGTGGTCTTTATGCGTACGGCCCCACACTCCTCTCGCATAAATTTAGGCATGTGACTCACCCTGCAGGGGTAGGGTCTCATGCAGCCTCCATGTCTCATGCAGTGCACTCATGCGTCCGTCCCCATGAAATTTTTTTTTCCTGTATGTTGGTGTCTTTATTGCCACTAAAGTGTAGAATACGATAAATAATATAAGGCGAGAGTATATTAAAGTTGGTATATTTTACAGTGTTGACTGATGTTGCTATTTTATATATCTTAGTATATGCATATATGTATGTTGGTGTCTTTATTGCCACTAAAATACAGAATACGATAAATAATATATATGACGACAGTATAATAGAGTTGGTATATTTTACAGTGTTGACCGATCTCGCTAACTATATATCTTAGTATATGCATATGTGTATGTTGGTGTCTTTATTGCCACTATTGTGATAGGATGGTATACTATTCCACATATCATAATAAAGTATAGAATACAATAAATAATATATAATGTGAGCACTAGTAAGTGTATATTAGAGTTGATATACTTTACAGTGTATATTGATGTCGCTAGCCACATATATGGAATTAGTATATGGACGAAAACGTGTTCACATACAGATCGTGGTAGAATATACTATTCAGTATTCAATGTTTGCTACAAAGTGCACTGATGTCAAAAATGCATTTGAATTACGTTCGTCTCTCTTTAACCTAAAAATTTTATTGGTATTACTCACGCCTACTCTTATAAATAATTCAATATTTAAGCAACTTGTGAAGTTGGGCTCTAAATGAGACCCAATCTACTGATAGTGTAACAACCGTGTTGCAGTGAATTTATATCTTCTGGCATCATCATCTGCACATCTTTTTGTTGGGCATTTGAGTTTGGTGGGGGGGTGGGGGGATGTTAGAGAAGTGTTGAACAATGGAAGTGATCACCACTTGACATATTTAGCTGTCTTCACAGCAAAGATTTCATAGGTTAGACAATAGAAGTAAAATGGCTACTGCATTATAATATTGGAGCTAAACAAATATCATTGTTGGTGAGAAGAAGTTTTTAATCATATTGACCACAAATTAGTAGGAAGCTGCACATATAATTTTGAATTATTTTGGGACAATGTTTTTGGCCAAATCAGATTTCCTGAATCCGACTTCAAAGCAAAGACAGATTAAAAAAAAAAATCCGTCTCTAGTTGACGTGGACAAATTTGTATTTACGAAGACGGATTCCAGTATTATAATGTAGTGGTGCTACAAAATTGCCCATGACAGCTGAAGACGAATTCCAAAAATCCGTCTTTAACTTAAAGTCGGATTTCTGGAATCTGATTTGTCTAAAAAAAATTCCCAAAAAAAATTCAGAGTTATGTGTAAAACTTTCTATCAATTTGTGTTCAATCTAATAAAAAAACTCGTGAGAAGAAGAGGATAGATGAAGAAAGTTACCCTCGAATTTAAACAATGTGAATAATTTCCATAACTTGTGAACTATATTGAGTTGATCCCATATGTATTAAGAAGCAAAAGAACAACTTGAAGATTTTCAGCAAGGGGGCCATCCAATAGATAATAATAAAAAAAAAATACACATAATGTCCAGTTACTTTATTTAATATTCACTAGTAGATGAATAAATACAAATGTGTGACAAGATATCTTGTCCTATTGAAACCATCAAGATGTAAAAAAGAGTAGTTTTTTTTTTCTTTCCAGAAATGGACATCTTTCTGACCGATATGTCCGTTACATTTTGCTAATCTTGGACATGTATAGGTATAATTTCTCCAAAAAATAATGCGCACAATAATTTTTTACAATAAACGCGAAAATAATAAATCAAACGCGTAAAGTTAATAAGGAAAAAAATCCTCTGTCCCGTTCATGTCCCTATCCCTGTCCCTAACCAATTACAATTCACCTTGTGTATATATAATTGAAAAAAATATTTATATAGTAAATTCTGATTGGTTGGGGATAGAGATGGAGACAGGAAGGAGGACAGAAAGGAGGGATAGAGGATTTTCACCCAGTTAATAAGGGTAATATGATATCGTGATCCTACTATGGTGAATGTCCTCTTCTCCCCTTAGTCTCGACGCGGGAAATAGGTGTATCCCTAAATGTCAAAAAGAAGAACTGAAATGATTCAACTAAAAATAATTGCAAGATTCAATTCCAATTATTAAGGACAAACTCACCCTAACAACTGTTTATTCTGGGAAATATAAATGATCATGGAATCCTTAGTCTTTACTAAACAACGGTGACTCCAGTGCGGAACAGAGTAATTTCGCACATGCATAACTTCCCTAGTTTGTTGAATTAAAATTTTGACAGTTAAAATTAATTTAAAACGGACACTTGTTCTGAGTCTCAGAACACGTGTTTTTTAGGCTCAGAACACCTGACCTGCGCCTCAGGATACTTATTATGAGCCTTAGAACATCTGTCCTGAGCCTCAGAACACTTGTTCTGAGACGTTCTGTATGTACTAAAAAAAGTTGTTCCACATATAGGATCCGAACTGTTACTAAACATATTCCTCATAGCGAAGCTAGAAACTTCACGTAAACCTGGTAAAAAGTAAATTTTACATAATTCTTAAAAAGAAAAGAATAGTTTTATTAATATTATTTCTAAATTTTCGAAATTTTGTAACGGAGGTTGATAAAATCATGGAAAAACTTCTTATGGATGGAATATCAAAATAAAAAACATGTTATAAATGATTGGGTCCAATTTCAGAATAGGGAAAAAAACTAGAGTCAGAGAAATTATTGATCAAGAAAGTTAAAATTCTTCAAAAGACACGAAGAAATTGGGACCCTTTTTTATACTAGTTAGTGACTATTCATGGTGATCTGGTAGTAGTTGCATTAACATTTAGCTCTCCCTCAAAAGCATTGGTCACATCCCTAGTGTCCCTTGATCATCTAATGAACTTTGTTCATATACTATATATCTTTGTGGCTAAACCAAGCCCACATACAATATTTCTTTCCCAAAAAATCATACTGAAATCAAATTTAGTTTCAACACATGAATTTGTAAACATCTCTTTCTGGTTCAACATTGCTTTCAGGTTCCCACTTCTGCAATTTTAGGACCATTTTTTTTTTTAGTGCAAGAACGAAGCCATTTTTTAAGATAAATTTTCATTATATATATATATATATATATAAGGGCATATAAATTCTCTGACTGCTGAATAAAAAAAGTATGGTAATGTGCATATGAATCAAAATGATTCATGTGTCTGCCTTCTCTGATGCCTTTTGGCATCCCCGTAACAAACATGACGATATAAGTGAACTACTGTCTCAGTGGTATTATGTGAGTAACCACCTTGCACATTCATTGTCAAAAGTTGTTTAAGTCTCCGATTTATTTTGTTTCAATGATATTCTGGGAATATCCAATTTGTCCATTTATTATCAAATGTTAATTATGTCTTTTATCCCGTCTATATTCCAATTATTGAAGTTATTATTAACAAAAGTTCGGGTGGGTTCGACTCCAGACACCACCACGGGTCAGGGCAGGCCCTATGGACCAAAGGTCGCTTAAAAGGGTACTTATAGATCACCCACCAACACAGCCCTCACGTTGACAGCGGGAATCGAACACTTGACCTTTGTAAGGACGTGCTGAATCCTTACCAACTGAGCCAACTTGTGTTGGTATTGAAGTTATTATTGTTGTTGTATATCCATATATACACTAAGAAAATTCTCTCCAAGTGAAAGCATATTTTGTTCCTTAAGTAGACTAAGATGTCAGGTTTGACCATAAGACAAATCTTTTACCACTCTTCTGTAGGGCAGATTTGATTAATCAATAATGGTAAAACTGACGCAGATACTGATTTACTGACTTGACAAAAATATGTATATATGCATATGCGTCGTGATCAGAAAAAGGCGGACTCACATAAAATTGACTCAAAGAAAATTATAAGTTTGTCCTCTAATTCATAGTACATGAAATTATTTGCCTCGAAATATTCAAGTCTGCAACTATTCCTATAATCAGAGGAAGATAAAAATCATTTCGATCGATTTTTATTTTGGATTTAGATGGAGATTCACGATGTAGGAATGGTGAAGCCATGAAGGTTGTTCTATATTAACATGTTCAAAGTTGTACCTTTGTTCTAATGTTCTTCACAAAGAAGGGACATAATTAATTATTTTTTGTCGTCCCTCACCAATATCAAGAACAATGTGATTTTTCCAGTGTTTACTTCACAAGAAGTTAAATTATACCTTCGATGGTGAAAAGTACACATCGGATAATGTTAAAGGGTAATTCAAGTCCATAAATTGTTAAAATTCAATGACAATATTCCTTGATCAATATGTTGGAAACCAATACTTACATTTCTTCATCCTTTTTGTTAATTAATTTGCATGCGATCACATATTTTTTTTAAATATATAAATAAAATTAAATCAAAGAATTAACAAATAGTTACGTTTTATGTTGATAACGACTATACAGATTGGAATGAATGTAATTGTCCTATGTAAGGAAATATTATAACACACCGCTCATTTATTAACCCTTCAACTCACTTACTAACCTTTTTAAGGGGTAACTTTCTTCTAAGGCGATACCAATAGTACCCTCTCTTACAAAATCACCACAAGTCCCATGCAGGGTCACATATAAATGTAGGAGGCCCCGTAATTTTGTGCCATTGACACTGCCCTAAAAATGAATTTTCTAACGTATGATTTGATGGAACCAGTATCCACATCATGTAACTGTAACTTTGGCTGGTAAGTCTCTAGTTGAATAATGCTTTGGCTGATGAATATCTAGTTGAATAAAATCATCATTCTCCTCTTGCAAGAAAGAGGATAAATGTAAAATTTATTTGAAGTGGCTACTTTAACAATTAATAATTAATAACTTTGATTTTTTACCCGCTATTATTTTCTTCCAACAATTTCACAATTACCTCTAACAAGAAAATGACAAGTATAGTTGAAAACTTGGAAACATTCCACAACTACTTGGTGGAAAATTAAGTTAAAAAAAAAAAAATGGCTGCATTGACCATTCTGTTGGGCAACGGAACACTCCAAACAACAAATTATAATGGAAACGAAAAGAAAGCAGAAAAACAACACAAGAATTTTAACGTGGTTCGATCTCAACGCAGACCTACATCTACGACCCCGAAGGGTACAAACTTTCACTATGTAATTTTTGAATGAAATAAAAATTACAAACCCTCTTCTAAAAGTCCAAGTCTAAACACTCACAAGACTCAAGGAGTTGGTACAAATAAACTCAACACTAGGTGGGTCTATTTATAAGGCCTTTTGTCTTGACCTTTTTCTTATCTAACCAATGTGGGATTAGAGAAACATTACCTAACATATCCTCCCTTTTCTCAAAGTCCCAAGTTACAACAGAATCAGAAAACCTAACTTTCTTCTTAGTCTTCGCGGTTTCCTTCTCTGTTCTTTCTCCAGCTTTACTTCCTTGCTTCTTCAAGGAATGACCATCAAGATGGTATAAATTCTTCCCTGTCTTCCTGCCTCGCATAACCAGACGGTTGCCTCTATACACTTTGCAGAAATTCCCAATTCCAACATACTTTTAACCCTTTGATGCCAATTCACCCAACGAAATTATGTTGGCACTCGAATCAGGTACAAATCTAACATCAGGAAGTACTTTGACCTCATCATTGTGGAATTTCCGGCGGACTCGTCCAACGCCCTCAACCTTCACCTTCGAGTTGTTGCCCACTTTGATGTAGCCAAAGTCTCCCATCTGCAAAGTATCAAACACGTCTCGGTCCTTGCAGATATGCACGTCAGCAGCATTATCCATAATTCAGTTTGAATGATTCTCAACAATATCATCCAAACATCTCGTCAAATATAAATCATCATAATCGTTGACCACATTTGTAAAGGAATCGCATACCTTTGCTTTGCCTTTCATCTGTTCACGGAGATTTTTCAAATCATACTTCATCTTTGGACAACAGCTTTGAAAATAACCAAGTTCCCCACAATAGAAGCACTCAACCTCGCTACAATCACCTCTCTGCCGAGATTTTCCTCTTCCTTGGTCACCTCTACTCTTGCTTCGATTCCTCCCTCTTCGAGAACTCTCTACAACTAGTATTCGATCCTCCTCAGGGTAATCCTCATTCATCATTTGTTGGTTCTCCTTCAAGGCTTTTGAAACCTCATTCAATTGCAGTGTGTTCTCTCCTACCAACAGTGACTGCACCAACGATTTATAGGATTTCGGTAATGAAGTCAATAACAGCAATGCCTGTTCTTCATCCTTACTCTCTTCCCCTGCATTCTCAAGTCGAGATACTAATTCATTAAATTTATTAGTGTGATCAATAAGATTACCTCTCTCCTCCATTTTGAGTGAATGCAGATCCATCTTCATCTTCAAACGGTTAGTCAAAGTCTTCGAGGAATAATTATTCTCCAGAGTCTCCCACAACTTCTTTGGTGACATCTCTCTCAACACCGTCATCTTGATTTGTGGAGCCAAATCCAATCGAATTGTACTAACCACCCTCTTCTTAAATGTAGCCCACTCAGAATATTTCATACCTTCTGGCTTTTCATTATCCAGAGCAGAATCAAGACCTTGTTGCACTAAATAGTCTTGAATCGTGCATTGCCATAAGGTAAAATCAATCTTTCCATCAAAGAGTGGAGATGGAACATCGCTCTTCATCGGCACAACGGTGTTTAAAGACTCCATAATTTAAGCACTCTAACTTTAATTAAAATAACACCAAAATCTTAATTAAAGCAGCACCGGAAACTTACCCGCAAACTAAATCTGCTACTTCTTTCGTCTCCTCCCAAGCCTGAACCTCGTGCTCTGATACCAGTTGTTGGGCAGGGGAACACTCCAAACAACAAATTATAATGGAAACGAAAAGAAAGCAGAAAAACAACACAAGAATTTTAACGTGGTTCGGTCTCAACGAAGACCTACATCTACGACCCCGAAGGGTACAAACTTTCACTATGTAATTTTTGAACGGAATAAAAATTACAAACTTTCTTCTAAAGCTCCAAGTCTAAACACTCACAAGATTCAAGGAGTTTGTACAAATAAATTCAACACTAAGTGGATCTATTTATAAGGCCTTTTGTCTTTACCTTTTTATTTTCTAACCAATGTGGATTAGAGAAACATTATCTAACACATTCGAGTTTGTGTTCTAATAAATAAGAGATAAAAGTTGGTGTTACATCTTGAATGTCCTAATAAATGATGAAAGAAAAAAAAAATTAAAAAAAAAATCTCTAAAAAGTGTTCTCCATCTTCTTACAGTATATAATGTACTTCATGTTAGAACCGTACAACAGCAAAATGAGCTGTTGATGGACATTATTTTGGACTCATAAGCAAAACATCAATCAAATCAAAGGAGAAAATAACGTCAATGACTTGTTTAGAAGCAGCCATTGGCTACATCTAGTTGGCAATATATGTGGATTATGGCGTTCCCACAATCACAGGGAATATATAGATATCTAACTTTTAAAAAAAAAAAATTGTACAATTATTGCGAGAAAAAATAACAGACAAATATAGACAAGCTTCAATAACATTAGGTGAAAAATAAACCTCCAAATCATATGAACACTACTTAAAAAAAATAATAAGTGAGATTTTTTTTTTTGGGTCAGAAAGAGGACATATATATATATATATAATAATAATAATAATAATAATAATAATAATAATAATAAAGACGGAGTCAATCAGCTCTCATAGTATCATTATAGACTAATCTCGCAAAATAAGCTCTATGGACATCCCTTGCCACTAATTGACTTACAAAAGAGGGACGAAATTGAAACGTAATGAAAAGAAGATCCAAAAAAGCCGCTCCTGTTTTTGCCAGCTTGTCAGTACAAGCATTCGCTTCCCTGTAAACATGAGATAACCTATGGTCCGGTATCTTCCCCAATAATACCATGCAATCATGAATATGAGCAAACAAGGGATGAGTAGAAATATTTGCATGTAGAATAAGTTCAATAAA
This sequence comes from Vinca minor, assembly GCA_026122235.1. Classification (NCBI taxonomy): domain Eukaryota; kingdom Viridiplantae; phylum Streptophyta; class Magnoliopsida; order Gentianales; family Apocynaceae; genus Vinca; species Vinca minor. Next base: position 5,683,848 of record JAOCZM010000161.1, on the reverse strand, counting down.
ACTTTAGCATCCATCTCCACATCAAGTTTTGTAATTCCCAAATCGATCGCCATATTAAGACCATATTTAAGTCGCCACAGTTCCGCCACATTATTCGAGCAATGACCCAATTTCCTACAGAATCCCTCAATCCAAGTACCATTATGGTCTCTAATAAGGCCAATGTTTCCCCAGGACCCGGATTTCTCATTGACGAACCATCCACATTTAATTTAAAATATTCCCTATTCGGCTTGGTCCATCTCACGATAATTTGTTTCTGATTGTTTCTACGAGATCGACCTCTACCAATAGTGTAATATTCAGTGGCTTTCTGTAGAGTATGCTCAAAAGGATCAATCAGACGTTGCCTAGGATTAAAAACATAATTGTTATGAAAATTCCACAAAGCCCAACATCCATAGGAGAATACACAACCCCAAGGAATCTCATTCTAAGTAGAACTTTTGGTCCCAGTAGCACCTTTTTTCATCCAACTAAGAAAGCTCAATTGATCCGTACCAGGCATGTAGTGATCAATATTAAGCTTAGCCCAAAAGGCCTTTACTTTGAAGCAATCCCTTAGTAAGTGTTCTGTTGATTCATCTTCAATACCACAAACTGGGCAAAGTGCGAGTTAGTAATCTTTCTCTTGGACAACAATTGTTTTGTTGGAAGCCTTTCATGGTTACAAGTCCAAAGAAAAATCTTAACTCTTTGGTTGCAATCTAGTTTCCAAATCCACTCTCAATCCTTACCATCCACTTCATTATCAATAACACCACTATTGTGACGACCGATAGTTTTGGTACCAATTTAAAGGTTAGTATTTTTATTATTCTTCACTTGATAAGGTTAAAAATGTCCTTTTAATTAACTATCAAGGGTAAAATAGTCCAAACAACAAATTGGTAATTTTATTGAAAGACAAGAACATTCTGAGGTGTAGAGTTGAACCAAGACAAAGAATTGAGTCAACGCTAAACACATATCCAGATTAGAAGATTTTGGTATTAGAGTGCACAGCGAAAGTTTGGGATTAGAAATCTGTACATTGGGATTCAGTCAAAGACCGGAGTCAACTTAGAAGCCATAGAATAGAATATAGAATAATTTAGAAAAAAAAAATTCCACATGTAATTTATATTGTAAAAGATAGAACCCAGTGCCGAGAGACACGCGGCACACCCGACCCGAGAGGGCTGGGGTGTCACAGTTGGTATCAGAGCATAAGATTCTGGAGTGGGTAGTGTGTCCACTAGGCTTAAAGCAGGCATGAACGTGTTTGATATATTTAAGGTCACAATTAGAGCCTAAGTTTCGACAAGATCTTAAGAATTCCCTTAGGAAATACCCTAGGTTTCGACACCACCTTAAGGATCCCTTAAGAAATTTTCTAAGCCTAGGAAATTAAATTTAAGACTTCTTTCATTATTGACTAAGATAAGGTAGTTATTCCGTAGAAAGTACATTTTCTTTTATAAACGGTCTAGGATATTTTTGACTTTCTTAGGACCTCACTTGTCAGAAAAACGTCTTTAAGAAGTTTAAGGTTAAATGACCTATTTTTATGGTGGTAACCAAACGTTGTCGCATAGATTAACTTGAAAGAAAAGAACATATCCGGTCATTACGAATAACAAAGATTTATATAGTGATGATATAAAAAGAATGGAGAATAATAACTTAGAAATACTTTTATGGTAGTGTTTTCTCACGTAATTTTTGGAATCAAGCTTTCTTATTTATAATCCTCTTAACATTTTTTTTTATCTCACCATAGAAGTTCTTGTCAATTTGAATTAGATTGTCAAAGTAGGTCCGAAACACCCGACTCCATCCGCACCCCAAATGGAAACTGTACCGGAAGTAACTTTGTCTTAAGCTCTCTGCCGAATTAGCGATTTGTTAGAGGGAAATATTGGAAGACAGGATGAAAATAATTCCAACCATCATGATAAAGCTCTAGAGAAGATCCTGAAATTCTGATCTCCTGAATATTTTGGGGCACCTGAACAAGAAGAAAATGTTGAACTGTTTTTAGAACAGTTAAATGACATATATGACACTCTACTTTACTCTGATGAACGAAAAGGTTTCTTTTGCTGCCTTCCGTTTACGTGGACCAACTAAGGATTGGTGGAAACACATTTCCGAATCTCATTTAGCCAAACAAAAAGAATGGACTTGGGAAGATTTTCAAGAGGAATTCAGAAATGAATATATACCTCTCTGGATAAGAGAACAAAGAGATGATGAGTTTCAATCTCTACAACAAGGAACTATGACTGTAGCCTAGTACGTAGCAAAAAATTCAACAGGCTTTCTAAATATTGTCATCGATTGATTGATACTGAGGCAAACAAGACCAGACAATTTGTTAAGGGTTTGCGTCTAGAACTCAAGAAAGCCTTAGCACCATTTACTGCTTTGACCTTTGCCAAAACAGTGGAAGCAGCTTCCCGAGTTGAGAACCATGACCGTCAGATCCGAGCAGCTAATAGATCAAAAGACAAAACCTTAAAAAGACATGGAGATGAATCTAGGAGCTCTGGGGACTCAAGGAGACCCCGTCCAAACCCAACAAATGCAAACTATTTGGTGTGTGATTATTGTGGTCGTCCGGGGCACCATATTGACAAATGTAGAAAAAGATTGGGACAGTGCTATTATTGCGGACAAAAAGACCAACTACGTACTCACTGTCCCAAGGTGTACCCAAGTAATCAAAATGTGAACGCGGAAGTCAATCGGTCAAACAATTTTCAACCCATCAAGAATTCGAATGAAAAGCCACAAGTGAAATCTCGGGTATATGCGTTAGGTGAGAAAGAGGCAGAAGAATAATATTTAGATATTGCCTATATTAAAAAAAAAATGGAGCGAGGAAGAAAATAAATAAGTACAGGTTCAGTAGTATGTTCATTTTCAAATAATGTATTGTATTTGAAGAATAAATGAAATATTTCCCAGTTATGGATAAAGTGGAAAGCTCAGTGCTGAGATGATCACATAAAAAGACAAAAGTAATTCTGAGCCAAAAAGAATCAGATATGCTTCCGGTACAATAATAATTTTCGAGGACGAAATTATTTTAAGGGGGTGAGGATGTGACGACCGGTAATTTCTGTACCAATTTAAAGGTTAGTATTTTTATTATTCTTCACTTGATAAGGTTAAAAATGTCCTTTTAATTAACTATCAAGGTAAAATAGTCCAAACAACAAATTGGTAATTTTATTGAAAGACAAGAACATTCTAAGGTGTAGAGTTGAACCAAGACAAAGAATTGAGTCAGCGCTAGACACATATCCAGATTAGAAGATTTTGGTATCAGAGTGCGCAGCGAAAGCTTGGGATTAGAAATATGTACATTGGGATTCAGTCAAAAACCGGAGTCAACTTAGAAGCCATAGAATAGAATATAGAATATAGAATAATTTAGAAAAAAAAATTCCACATGTAATTTATATTGTAAAAGATAGAACCCAGTGCCGAGAGGCACGCGGCACACCCGACCCGAGAGGGTTGGGGTGTCACAACTATGAATAACATTATGCGTCTCTCTTTAGAACTAAAATCCCCATTAGATGAACCATTCCATCTTCTCTTGCCCGGTATATTGCCATTCTCTAATCTTGGATTAGCTTGAATGCCAGTAAGCAAGTGGGAACTAAGTAGGAATGAGAGAATATCAGTTTCCCAAGAACCACTGGGACAAAATATATGGTGAAGTTTCAAAGACTCTTCATCCTTATTAAAAGGGCCTTCTATATGGTTTATGAGTGGTCCAATACCCGTCCAGTCATCAACCCAAATCCTAATCGTTTCACCCGAACCCGGTATCCAAATCGAAGCTCGATAGAAAAGTTCCAAACCACACTTGAGCGCACGAGCATTGATCGAACCCGAACCTCCTTTGATAGACAAATCAGCTTTATCCCCTTGTTTGATATACTTTTTCTTCATAATGGTGGCCCATAAGCCAGTCTTAGCTCTATGAACACTCCAAACCAGCTTGGCTAAACCTACCCTAATAGCATTTAAAGTTTTATGGATACCAAGGCCCTCATTCTTTTTAGGTCTCGCCACTCTGTCCCATTTGATAAGATGGAGTTTCTTTTTTTCCTTTGTACCTCCCAAAGAAAGGTTATATGCTCTCTATCAATCTTATAACAAATGGAAATAGGTAGAGGAAAACGTTGGTAATAGTAGGATATAATTTGTGGGAATGAGGATTGAATAACCGCCATATAACTCGCTATAGAAAGGAGATTCGCTTTCCAACCATTAAATTTCCCCCGAATTTTATCAAGAATAAATTGAAAATCAGAATTCTTCGGTCTTTTTGGAAGATAGAGAAACCCAGATACCTACCTAGATTTTTTGAGGCCCTAATTTGAAGATGGTTCTCAATATCCGCAATTCTTTGGACCGAAAGGTTATTAGAGGCACAAAATTTGGATTTCGCAAGATTGATTCTTTTGCCAGATCTTCTGCTAAAATCATCTAGAACTCTCGTTATCTCCAAAATAGAGATGTCATCGGCCATACTAAAAATGATGATATCATCAGCAAACAGGGAGTGCGAGATGAAAGGCCATTGTTTACCAACTCTGACCGGTTTCCACTTTTTGTTTCTGACATATTTTTCGATGCTGATCGATAAGTATTCCATGCAGATCACAAACAAATACGGAGATAAAGTGTCTCCTTGTCTAACGGTTTGAACCAATCTAGAACTTCCCCATTGAAAATAACCTCCATTTTGGTAAATGCCACAGCTCATGATAATTTTATTAAGATTTTAAAGATTAAAATCCCTAATAAAATCCTATTCCAATCTATTATAGGGTTTTTCAAGATCGGTTTTAATTTCTATGGCACCTTTTAACCCACATTTTTTGAAATAGTGTAAATCGTTTCTTGAACAATAATAACATTATCCGCACACCTCCGAACCGGAATGAAACTACCTTGATTCGGGGAAATGATCGAGGACAGAAAATGTCTAATCATATTAACCAAATTCTTGGAAATGAGTTTGTAAAGCGTATTACACAACTCAATTGGTCGAAGTTGGCCCATCGATTCGGGATTAGCAACTTTAGGAATAAGACACAAATAAGTTGCATTTGATACTCTGGCATAGGTTCCAGATTAAAGATCTTTTCAGTGAAGGTAGAATTAATGGATGGTTGAAGAATATCCCAAAACTTTTGGAAAAAAATACGGATGTAATCTGTCAGGCCCCGGGCTCTTGAACGGCTTGAAATCCCAGAGTGCTACTTTGATCTCTATAGTCGTAGGCTGAATATGCAGTCTATTAAAATTATTTGTACCCATAGGAGCCTATTTGAAAGGAAAATGATCAGGAAGCACTTTAGCATAAGGCTTGGCAGTGGAGTAAAGTTCAAGAAAATGTTCACTGACCAAACCTTTTACAGAATAGAGGCTCAAATTGGAAAGCCAAACAGGTTCGAACCTAAAAGGCTTCCTTCTGGGAACATGATCTCGCGGCTCCAAAGCTAACAAAATGGGAGAATGATCGGAACGAATTATCATCAAGTTGTAAAGAATAGCCTTAGGGTAAATATTTCTCCAACTCGTGTTAGCTAAAGCTCTATCCGAGGGTTGGTAAATTAACGCTCCATCATCTTTTTTATTGGTCCAAGTAAATTTAGAGCTCTCATGCCCCAAATCCATAAGACCACAATCAATAATCATAGATTTAAATTCGGTAATGCAAGTGTGATTAACCGGAAGCCCCCCAAATTTCTAAGCTTGAAATAAAACTTCGTTAAAATCACACATTAACACCCATGGGATATCATGGCAATTAGATAAAAGCATAAGGTGATTCCAACAATCTAATCTAACATGTTGATCGGGGTTAGCATAAACCGCGCTAAAAAGCATAAAGTTAGGAGAGTTAGGTACCTTGATCACGACATGGACATTCTGGAGATTTTTTGCAACCAAGTTCACTTCCAATTCTGCTTCATTCCACAACAACCATACTCTTCCCCTGAAACCCTCGGGGTCCGCCCTCTCAGAGTGTGTAAATGGTAAAGTAGCACAAATTTCCTCTACTCTAACACCGCTAACTTTCGTTTCTAACAAAGAAACAAGTTGAGGTCGATTAGTCCGAATTAGTTCCATCATATTGAAGTGAAATTGAGGATGAGGAGCTCCCCTTACATTCCATACTAGAAAACTAATCATTTCTAATACCAGGTTATTGGGTTGGCACAAAATGTCCCTCGGCACCCACCCCAATGGTAGGCTTGCAAAGAGGTATTTCGTGATTCCCGGTATCAGATGAATCGAGTAGCTGAAGTTGTTCCGAATCTCCGTTCGGTCTACATACAATCTGAATTTCTTCACTCATTCTGCTAACTTGATGAGAATTGATGAGTTTCTTTGGTTTCCCAATCCCACTTTTAAAGGCCGAACGCCTAGTGTGTAAGAGCTCATTACCAACACTTTTTCGTTTATCCTTTTAGGCGACAGTTCGCCTACCATTATCGGAGCAGTCGGAGGTGGTGTTGTTCGCCTTTGCTCCTCCCTCGTGCTCCTCAATCTCTATTTCATCGTCATCCAATATTAACTCCCCATCTGGTAGTGTTGATAGTTCCGAACAAAATTCCTCGGAGCTGATATCTGGAAGATAGAGTTCCAATTTTCTCCCACCCAATTTAGTAGATGCGCCGTTTAAAAGTCGATTGTGAATGCCATTGTGTCCTGGTCTGCCCAGAGATTGACTTGGCCTATGGGGCACTCCCCCATATTGTTGAAGATTGACATGTTTTGAGTTAATGGGCTAGAATTGGTAGAGAGCCCAACATTCTCCAACCCAATAGGCCCACCGGGTTCGTGGGTCTGGTACGAGATATTGGAGTTCATACCCTTGGGGTTGGGTTTTAGGCATATGGGTAGGCCCGCCTTGTTCCTGTGGGTCGTTAGGTCGCCTGATGCCTTTGCCCCCTTCTTCCCCAACTTCTGAGATTTTCATTCTCTAATTCTTTCTTTTTCTTGTGAGATGGATCAGTAATTTTTCTCTCTTCCAAAGGAGAATCAGACACTGTGATATTAGCAATATTTCCTCCCTTCTTCGATGATGGGAGATTGTCCTTTTTAGTAAGGTTAATGATGACTCTACTCTTCGACGATTCTTAAACCTGCCCAACTTTCGCCGCTGAGCCATCAACGATTGACGTCCCATCTTGGGCACCATTCCCAATAGGTACAGTCGAGATGTAAGTTTTCTTTTCTTCAAGTGGAGGCGTTAATTTACCTCGGGCCGCATTAATTTTGGGTAAAAAATAATTATTATTTGAGAATTCTCTAACCAACAAATTTTTTCCTGTAGCTCTATCCCTTTAAAGTTGTCTTGTCTTTGTTGATTTCTCTTAATTTTCCAGACTTGTTGAGTGGTAGGTAGTAGACCCGTTTGCCTAGATTTTATTTGGTTAATGGGTACCGACATATTATGAATAACCCGACCCATATTGACCTTCTTCCTCGGTCTTCTTTTTGTTGTTACCTTGTTCCAAGGACCAAGATCTCTTCGGTACCTGAATCTTCTTCCATGATGTCCTTATTTTCCACCAAGTGGTTAATATCATTTGCAATTGGTAAACCTCTTTAGAGGAAATTGTCGATTTAGCCTTAACATGGCATTCAATCAGAGCATGTCCTTCCAAACCACATCCATAAAAGAAATCCACCCTCTCATATTGAACTTGCTGAATATGATTATTTCCAATCCTAACATATGATGTAAGAGGTTTATCTAGATCTACTTGAATACATAGTCTAGCAAACCTCCCCCTTTCAGAATTTGAAGTTTTTGCATCTAGTTTAAGTAAACTTCCTAGTTGTTCCTGTAAGCCCTAAGGGCGAACGAACTCTGTTTTTGATATTGGACAAACATTTGATGTTGTGTCTAATGATCTTAATCTTTGTGATAGAATATTGGAAATCTTGTAGGAAGCACTAAGTACTTCAATCAAGCTATGTTCAAGATTCAAAGTCATACTATTCAAGGTTCATCTATGAAGATTGAAGATTGAAGACTTAGTTTGGTTAGTTTAGCTTTGTCGTCATTAGTCGTAATCTTTAAAGCTCTAACCAAAGCTCTTATGAACATAAGCTTCTCACTCTAGTCTTGCATACATGATTTCATAAACACGTTTTCAAAAGGCAAAAGTTTCAAATGTGTTCTTATCCAAAAAGCCTTTGATTTCATAGATAAGTCTTTTAGAAAAGTTTTCCAATGTTGTGTTATTTGTTACCTTTTAGGAAAACCTTTTTAGACTTTAAAAGACTTCAAAAGATTTCAAAACGTGTGAAAAATCACTTTGGAAGTTCGGTCAACCGAGCTCAAGTTCGGTTGAACCGTCGAGATACTGAGAGCAGAACAAACATGGATCGGTCGACCATAGGGTAGTTCGGTCGACCTATATGAGGCTGTTCGGTCGACCGACCTAGGCCAAGTGGATCCGAGTTGGTTCGGTCATCCGAGTGAAATGTTCGGTCAACCGAACTCGCTTTTCTACTAGCCGTTTTCTGACCGTTGGAGTCTCGTTTTTCAGCCTATTTCGAAATGTATAAATACTCCAAAGCTAGAGAAACATTCTAAGGCTTGTATATCAAATATTCATTGATCTCTCATCAAGCCAAAACACTTTCAAAGCAAAATACTCTTCATCCTTATGATCTAAAGCATTCAAGAGTATTCTTTCAAAAGCAAGACAAAGAGTGGACTTCATATGTTCAAGAGCTAAATTGTTTGTGCTTCTAAGGTACTATATCTTTCACTTAGAAGAGTGAACAACCTTGTACTTAACCTTTCTTAATTCCCTTTCTTAGTGATAGGGTTATTATTGTAAGTCCTACTTTGTGTGGGCATCCTTTGGTTGTAAAGTCCTACTTTGTGTGGGCAATTGTAAAAGTCCTACTTTGTGTGGGCATCTTCTTAGTGAAGTTTGTTGAAATCCTTGGGTGCGGCTCAAGGTAGTGGATGTAGATTCTAAGTGAATCGAACCACTCTAAATCCTTTGTCTTGTTGATTGGGTTTTTGCTTTAGCTTTCATTCATCTTGCTCAAGTTCTCACTTGCATTGATTAGTATTTTAAAAAAGTTAGCAAGAATTGTTAAAACCCAATTCACCCCCCTCTTGTGTTTTACAATTGGTATCAGAGCCTCGTCTTCAATTTTAGTCTAACCACTAGAAGTAAAGATCATGGCCGGTATTTCCGCTTTAGCCTACCAAGAGGGTTCTTCTACAAATAGACCACCACTCTTTGATGGAAACAACTATAATGCTTGGAAAAACCGATTCAAGATATATGTGTGCTCTATTGATTATTCTCTATGGCATATATTTGAAGAAGGTCCTTTTATTCCATTGAAGATTGTTGATGGTACTTTAATGTCAAAACCGGATAATGAGCTAAATGAAGTTGAGTCCAAGAAAATGACTCGAAATTATATGGCAATGAACATTCTAAGTTGTGCCTTGAATCCGGATGAGTACAACCGTGTTCGTGGAAGCAAATCGGCTCATGCTATGTGGAAAATGCTTGAAGTTACTCATGAAGGCACAAATCAAGTGAAAGAGTCAAAGTTGAATTTGCTAGTTAGAGAGTTTGAGCTATTCACCATGGAGCCAAATGAATCAATCAATGAGATGAATACAAGATTCACCAATGTGGTAAATGGTTTGAAGTCATATGGTAAAGATTACACTTTGGGTGAAATAAATAGGAAAATTCTCAACTCTCTTCCCAAAAGTTGGGAAGGAAAAGCTCTAGTCATTGAAGAAGCCAAGGACTTGAAAACATATCCTACGGAGGAGCTTATTGGTTCTCTTCTCACATATGAGCTAACTCACAAAAAGGAAGAGCGTATTGACAAGTCCAAGATGAATATTGCTCTAAAATCTTTTCTTGATCTAGAGGAATCAAATTGCTCAAGTGATGAGGAAGACATCAACCTAGATGATGAGACTATGGATTTAATGGTAAAACGAATGAAAAAGATGTTTTCCCAGGAAAGGAAGAAAATTCCATCAAAATAGAAGAGAACTAAATCCTAATGGGATGGAATGCTATGAGTGTGGAAGCAATCAACATCTCTTAGGAAATTGCCCAACCGCAAAGCAAAGGGCCTCGAGGAAGACAAAAAGAAAAAAATTCTTCAAATCAAAGAATGCAAAGGGCATGCTATGCACATGGGATCAAGATGAGAGAGAAAATGAAGAAGGAGAGGAAAACTCAAATGTTTGCTTCATGGCTTTTGGTAATGAGGTACATCTTTCTCCCTCCCCTTCATATTCTAATGATGATGATGATGAGGAAGATCCTAATGAGCTTTTATATGATATGTATGAGCAAATGAAAAAATGTGCAAAGCAAAACAAAGAGATGAAACTTAAAATTGAATCCTTGCTTGATGAAAGATCAAAGTTGATTAATGAAAATGAAAAATTGTGTGATGATGTTAAATGCTTGAAATGTGAAAATGAAAATCTCATTACTACTTGCAAAAACATCTTCATTACAATACAAAGAAGCATGTGATAAAATGTCATCTCTTGAATGTCAACTTGTTGAATTTGATAGTTTGAAAATCAAAGTTGTTGAGCTTACTTCACTAGTTGACAAGTTCTCCAAAGGAACACAAAAGCTTGATCATATTCTTGTTATGCAACGTGCTTCACATGATAGACATGGTCTTGGTTATAATGCTAATCACTTTGATCATGCTAGCTTTTCTAAGTTGCCTAAGAATAACTTTGTGCATGCTAGTTCCTCACATAGGCAAAATAGATATTATGAGCATGTTCACAAATCTTCTAAGCCACACATTTGTTGCACATATTGTGGTAAACATGGTCATACCAATGCTAGATGCCATGTTAAGAAGAAGATTGAAAAGGGGGTAAAAACTATTTGGAAAGTTAAACGTATTTCAACTAACCCCCATGGACCCAAACAAAAGTGGGTACCAAAAGCTACTCCTCCCTTGATCTTATAGGTTCTAATAAGTTAGATGAATGCCACAAAGCTTCAATGGACTTGATTCAAAAAGAAGTGGCATTAGGGAGAAGTTAAAGGAGATGTGCCAAAAGGAAGAAATTCAAAAGCACTCCTTAACACTTGGATTCTCAAAGCTCAAATGTTAATCAATTGGAGAACCAAGTTGCTTAGATACATAGAGCAAAGCATCAAGTGATGACAAGAGCCAAAGTGTCAATCCAATGTCTTCATCAATTGGTAAGAAAGCAAAGGTATCAAAATCACCTTCTCATAACACTTTGATTAATGAGTTAAGTGTTTTTGATATATATACATGCTTGCTCTTATATAAATGTTGCATCTCACATGCTTGAATTCATTAATTATATAGATGACCTTTAGCATGCTCTTGTTTATTCATGTCTATTGAGCTAAGGTATCTATGAGATGTAGCATATGCAACTTGATTGATTCTTGTTTTGTTATGTCATATTCATTTAAGAATCTATCTAGTTGTTTTGGTTTTTGATAACCATGATCCTTAAGCATATATGTGTTACTTGATGATATTGAGCTAATCATGAAGGACTTTTAAAAAGGTACCAAATTTGTTATCAAGAATTCCTTGTAGGTAACAAAGAGTTCTATCCTTCAAGAAGAAGATATGAACTACAAGGAATGGCACAAGTGAGCTAAGACTCCAAGAAAAGAGTCAAATGCTAAGGATTACAAAATTGTGATGATCAATGAAAGTGATCACACAAAAAGGCCTCAATGGACTTGTTGATAAATAAGATCTACCAAAATGGTAAGAAGTCCAAGCTCAAAGAGCGTTGAGGTACAAGGCTTAACTCATCCTTTGATTAGTGGTCATTATGTTGTTTTTTGATCCTTATGAGCTATAACATTCCTTTATGATGAGTTTAGTTAAATGGCTAAGAAGTATTTGCTCATTCAATTTTCAACTTGCATGATCACTTTGTGGATTGTTAGTGCAAGTAGTTTAGGATATACTTCTAGTCTTTGTAAGACAAAGAGAGTTTGTGCATTTTTGCTAATGGTTTATGTACATCATATTTTGCTTGTCAAAATGCTTATTGTTCATTCCAAACTTGACAAGAATGATGATTTAAAAGCATAAACTTGATTATTGAAACTCTCTGTTTTTATGTGCATGGGTTCTTTTATCTTGATAATGTGTCTTGTGTTCTACTTATAAGATCTTAATTGCTTAAAGTACAAACACAATCACAATTGGTATCAATATCTTCAAGAATGCACATACCATATCTCTTTGGTGCTTGATCCTCATTTACATATGTTTAACATGATGTGCTTGATCTTTATCATCCTTGATCATCATGTTAAAATGTTGCATCATTTAGAGTTATTAACACTTGTTGGCTTGGTTTTTCATATTTCATATCATTTAGCCAATATGTGTGAGTTATTTTAGGGAGTCACACATGTAATACAAGTTCATATTCTAACATGTGTTCTCCTTAAATAAACATGAGATCATATTCTTTACAATTGGTATTCATATCCTTTGTGATCTCATTAGAGTTTTTGGTTAGTCTAGCTTCTAGAGTTGTAATACTCATTTAGCTAACCATTAACTTATTAGAGGGATGTACTTGAAGTGTCATCTTATACTTCCTCTAAATTTTTTTGGTTGCAATACATATGCTTTACTTATGTATTTATGGTATTGCTTCCAACTCTTGTTAGCTATATTTTTCATATGTATTTCAATTGGTATCAATGTGTTTATGACTATTACAATTGGTATTCAACTTGTTTCCATCTCAAATAGCTAACATGGTATGTTTGATAAAAGGGGAGATTGTCTTTTAAGTTTTATTCCTTATCTCCTTTTGTCTTAGCTTCACAACAAGCATGTGTATCCCTTTTCCACCACCAAAGCGGACTTAATAGCCGCGGTAGTTGATGTGCTAGAAGTTTATGGATATTACATACTCTTGTTGTTGGATGAATTCAAGTTGTGTTTACTAGCATGTTCCCATGTTCTTAAGCTGTCATATTTTCTTTGGTGTTTGAAATCTTTTTGATTATGCCAAAGGGGGAGAAATTTAGGGAGTTATCTTTACATGCTTCTAGCTTGAATGTAGAAAAAGGGAAGAGATATGTAGGAAGTTTTCTTAACATGTTTCTATCTATATTGTATCTTTTCACCCGGCATGTTTTGAGGGGGAGCTTTTATATGTTTGTATATATCTTATGTCTCAAAACTTGCCTTTTGATGGAAGGAAGGAGGCAAGGAGGATGGTTGGGAAATAGGGCTCTTCTATGAGTCCCTAGTTTATATGGCAAAAGAACTTATAATGCTAGTGCTTATGTCTTTGCATATATTTGTCTTTACAATTGGTATCGTATACAATTGGTATCTTCTAAGCATTAGTCTTTGTACTTATTTGTTCTTAGATAGGAAGTTTTCTTAACATGTTTCTATCTATATTGTATCTTTTCACCCGGCATGTTTTGAGGGGGAGCTTTTATATGTTTGTATATATCTTATGTCTCAAAACTTGCCTTTTGATGGAAGGAAGGAGGCAAGGAGGATGGTTGGGAAATAGGGCTCTTCTATGAGTCCACTAGTTTATATGGCAAAAGAACTTATAATGCTAGTGCTTATGTCTTTGCATATATTTGTCTTTACAATTGGTATCGTATACAATTGGTATCTTCTAAGCATTAGTCTTTGTACTTATTTGTTCTTAGATCCTTTTGCCATGCTTCCATGTACTTAAATTGTCCATATTCTATCTTATTACATCAAAGTTTGTCATAATCAAAAAGGGGGGAGATTGTAAGCCCTAAGGGCGAACGAACTCGTTTTTGATATTGGACAAACATTTGATGTTGTGTCTAATGATCTTAATCTTTGTGATAGAATATTGGAAATCTTGTAGGAAGCACTAAGTACTTCAATCAAGCTATGTTCAAGATTCGAAAGTCATACTATTCAAGGTTCATCTATGAAGATTGAAGATTGAAGACTTAGTTTGGTTAGTTTAGCTTTGTCGTCATTAGTCGTAATCTTTAAAGCTCTAACCAAAGCTCTTATGAACATAAGCTTCTCACTCTAGTCTTGCATACATGATTTCATAAACACGTTTTCAAAAGGCAAAAGTTTCAAATGTGTTCTTATCCAAAAAGCCTTTGATTTCATAGATAAGTCTTTTAGAAAAGTTTTCCAATGTTGTGTTATTTGTTACCTTTTAGGAAAACCTTTTTAGACTTTAAAAGACTTCAAAAGATTTCAAAACGTGTGAAAAATCACTTTGGAAGTTCGGTCAACCGAGCTCAAGTTCGGTTGAACCGTCGAGATACTGAGAGCAGAACAAACATGGATCGGTCGACCATAGGGTAGTTCGGTCGACCTATATGAGGCTGTTCGGTCGACCGACCTAGGCCAAGTGGATCCGAAGTTGGTTCGGTCATCCGAAGTGAAATGTTCGGTCAACCGAACTCTGTTTCTACTAGCCGTTTTCTGACCGTTGGAGTCTCGTTTTTCAGCCTATTTCGAAATGTATAAATACTCCAAAGCTAGAGAAACATTCTAAGGCTTGTATATCAAATATTCATTGATCTCTCATCAAGCCAAAACACTTTCAAAGCAAAATACTCTTCATCCTTATGATCTAAAGCATTCAAGAGTATTCTTTCAAAAGCAAGACAAAGAGTGGACTTCATATGTTCAAGAGCTAAATTGTTTGTGCTTCTAAGGTACTATATCTTTCACTTAGAAGAGTGAACAACCTTGTACTTAACCTTTCTTAATTCCCTTTCTTAGTGATAGGGTTATTATTGTAAGTCCTACTTTGTGTGGGCATCCTTTGGTTGTAAAGTCCTACTTTGTGTGGGCAATTGTAAAAGTCCTACTTTGTGTGGGCATCTTCTTAGTGAAGTTTGTTGAAATCCTTGGGTGCGGCTCAAGGTAGTGGATGTAGATTCTAAGTGAATCGAACCACTCTAAATCCTTTGTCTTGTTGATTGGGTTTTTGCTTTAGCTTTCATTCATCTTGCTCAAGTTCTCACTTGCATTGATTAGTATTTTAAAAAAGTTAGCAAGAATTGTTAAAACCCAATTCACCCCCCCCCCCTCTTGTGTTTTACAGTTCCCCCACTTTAGACAATATTGCTCTATCATAGAAATCAACAGGTAAGGCCGGGAGTCTTGCCCAAATCGCTGTCATTGATAGACTATCCCTATACGGATCAAATTCCGGTTGCCATAATCTATTGGTTAAGTATTGACCAATAAGGAACCAAGGACCCTCAGCTATGACCCTTGTGAAATCAAACTCTACAGTTAACTTGGCAATAAAGAAATTATTTCCCAAGTCAATTAATCAAAGTTCCCCCATTGGTTTCCAAAGCTGACAAACCGTAAATTCAATGAAATTGTAATTAAGAGGCTTATCATAGGGCTTGATAATCACAGAATGTATCCATGGTATCCTACATCTGAGCTTGTCTGCTTTGGTTAGTCTAATGGATGGAATATTATCCAGTTCATTGTCGAAATCAGAGTCTTCCTCCTAGTGTTTAACAAGAACTCTATCGTCACATCCTTCAAAGATTTACTAAGAGCTTGTGTGAGTTTTTCTTTATAAGACACAATATTTTTCTTGTAATTATAATCATCTTGTTCTTCTGTTACTTTGAGTTTCTTAATGCTTCGTTGCAGATGATCTGCTTCTTCAATGGATTTCCCAGCTTGTTCTTCTTCAGAAAAGACATCAAGGGCAGAGAGCATTTCCACCTCCATAATTTCAACCCTAACTTAGAATTGATCTGAAGAAGATGAAAAAGATGAACAAAATAGTTAGCTGAAAGGGAAAGCAACTATATTTTAATTAGTGAAATATGGACTAGAACATCCCACGAGCATTTAACACATGATAATTATATGATTAAATTCAAGATAATAGTTTGGGCTATATCCAAGAAAGAAGTACCTAACTTATAAGGTTAATGAAAATGTCATATTGTCTATGGGCTCGGATAAATGTCAGATTTTGGGCTGAGTTCTTCTCAAGGCCCTGATCGTACAAGAATACTTGGACGGTTGGATCAAGCGTTTAAGAAACTCGTCTGTATCGAGCTCAATGAACAGTCCACAAAAACACGGTGACAAATTCATAATAAAAGATAGGGTTGACGCATCTCGGACCATACATGGTATTAAAATATTTTTTGGAAAATGTCATCTATAAATAGTAGTCTTCCCACTTCATTTATCCCATGTTCTACTAACTCTCGAAAGTTATAAGATGTCACCCTAAGCGACTCGGCTACGGTGCTGAATATAGTAAAGTTCAGCACATCTGGAATACATTTGGCTCGTTTGATGAAATCTGACGGCAAGATGATGCTTAGACAACACAAAACAACGAATTCCACTGTCTCTCTAATTTCGGCAAAAAAACTCTTAAATGCCTCCATTAAATTTCTCTCATATCTCCATAAATTTTTCCCCTATCTTTGAATATATTTTCCCAAAATTTCTCCCTATCTCCAAATATTTTGGCAATCCCTATAATGTCTCCATTAAATTTCTCTCATATCTCCATAAATTTATCCCCTATCTATATAAATTTGCGATACTTGGAACTTTTCGTGCTTACGTGTCTAGACTTTTCTTATTTACGTGTCCAGCATGATCGTATTTGATTTGTGTATTAATTGATTTCACATGCTATATGTTATGTACATTTTGTGTTGATGGGCGTTGTGGTGCGTTTGGTTAGTTGGGGGACTTGATTATGATATTAAGAAGTTAAGGGAGTGTTTTGTGAGGAGTTGAGGGGTAGTTTTAAGTGGTTTTTGCTAGATTTTGCGTGGGTAGTTGGAATTAGAAAGGTATGAGAGAAGAGAGAAAAGAAAGAGAGGAAAAAAAAGAGAGAATAAATTCTGGCAGATTGGTTAGGCTGTGAGAGAATACAGTTTTGAGATATCAGACAATATCCGTTTTCAGCGTTTCTTATTGTGTTTCGAAGAGGACTGATAGGGCTACACTTGGGTTTTGACGGAATAGAATTTCGAGTTCTGTACAGAGAGTTATAGCTTTGGGAAGCCAGTATTATGAATCTGGAATTTTGCTTTTGGTGCATTCTTTGAGGTTTTAATCTAAGTTGATAAATTAATTACCCTTTACCCTTGTTTTTCAGTTCAAAGACTTGAAAGATTTATTTTCATAAATGATGTCATGATTTCCTTTCTTTGATTTTATTGTATAAAATGGATGGAGTATTGTATAAAGTGCTTGTGTGATATCTATGTTGTTAGAAGTTCTATGTTCTTATGTGATTATTTAATTCTGTGTATATGTATATGTTAATCAGTTCTGTTTAGCTAGAGGATTCAGAAGTTAGTAGAGTAGTATGTATTTATGTGTACCCGCCACAATCATGAGGTAGAACCTAGCGGGAACCGCTGATGCAGAGGCCATGAGAGATGGACTATTAGACTCTGATTTTCTAATGAGAACGAGGCCTCGTGGGATTAGAATCTACCGACACCGATCAACTAGTGAGGGATATAGCATGTAAGTTAGTGGACAATTTAGCATACTCATAAGTCTACGACTCTATGAGAAGATAGAAGAAGTTATTAGGCTTGGCCGAGGCAAGCATAGAAAGTGGCAAGTAGTTGAAGATTTGTATGTGTTTATGTGTTTATATGATATGTGAAGTCAGTATTTTTGGGTTGGAACCATGTGGGGATTTCAGAAACATGTTTTTCATAGTCAAAATGTACTGTTTTCGCCTTGTTCTGAACCCAGATGACCAGTTCGGTCGACCGAAAGACCAAACAGGTCGTTCGGAGTAAACTATTGGGTTATTGCGGATGATGGGAGGTCGATTTCGGTCGACCGGTGTGGTTTGCTACTTTCCCGAAGTATTTCGGATGACCTTCGATCGACCGAAGTGCTTTCCTTGTCCGGACTTTTTGTCAAACATTCTGTCTTGATTTCGGTCGACCAGTCCTTCAGACGACCAGAGGGTATATTTTGAGAAGTTTGATTTCTATTTCAGTTCTATAGTAAATTACTGTTTATGTTAGAAATTTTACAAGTTATTTCAAGTGTTTTTAAGTATATTTCAAGTCAAGTATATTATACATTGTTTTCACATGATTTGGGTGATGGGAATACGATTTTCGAGTCTAACGGTGCTTCATCCCAATGGTGTCGGGGCTTATTGAGCTAGTGTAGTGGCTCATCCCTTATTTAATATTGTTGTTGGTGATTTAGTGGATGTTCCTGTGTGGGAGATTCAGTACGAGGACCTGATGAAGGAACTTGAGGATTGAGCTATTTTATGATGTAATAGATAGTATGCTTTATCTTTGGACTTTGTTATTTCTTTTGGGTTGTAAGAATATTTTATTATGTGAAACCCTAGGTTTCCTTTGAAGTTTATGTAAGACTTGAGATCATTTAAGTTTTGTATGATGTTTTATTTCGGATGTAATCCTTATTGTTTGAGGGTTCGGTGTCTCATTGGTAGATGAGCCACTACCCGGTCATCCCCAGGTTTCAGGTTGTGACAAAATTTCTCCCCTGTCTTTGAAGATATTTTCCCAAAAATTCTCCATATCTCAAAAAAAATTCGTAATCCTCTCTCTCCATTATTAGATATTTTCTAACCGCTGTAAGTTATGTTTCTTACAGCTGTTAGTTATGTTTCTCATAGCTGTAAAGGAAAACATCTAACAGTTGTAAGAAAAACATCTCCTCTAACAGCTGTAAGACACATAACTAATAGCTTTAAGAAACATAACTAACAGCTGTAAGGAACATAACTAATATAAAGATAAATAAGATCTTAAAATAACCTTATAAAATAAATATGGATTTAGAGCAGAATCAATGTAAAATATACGACTCAAAGTAACTATTATTAAATATACTTACTGTAACTCAAATGAAGATATCCAAAAAGAAAATATTTAAATCCCTCAACTTTTTTTTCCTCCACTATTTATTTGAATGATGAACACTTTCACAAAGAACATATATAAATTCATTATGCTCCCAAAATCAATAACCCATAATTATCTACAATAAAAAAATAGTAGAAAAGTCATGTTCATCAACATGCCGTTTCCAAAATTCGATATTTTTTCACCAAAATCCAAGTTAAAAAGCTTGGATTATTTGACTTAAACCCAAAACCCAGATGTAGAAAGACAGTTGAATCAATAAGAACTCTAAATTTGCAATATTTTGGAGATCCTTCGAATATAGGGCTTGAAAATAGGGATAAAGAAATTGGAAGATTATCATGATGCCAAAATTGGTGAAATCAATCGAGATTTTTGGGGGGAAATCTTCTAAAAGTAAGATTAAAATGATTTAGAGGCGGGGAAGTAGGATTAATATGGATTGAATTGGGTGTGGTGGACTTTTTAAATAGTATAATGGAACATAGCCATCAGATCAAACATTGTAAGAATGAACGGGTAGGATGTTGTTCAACAGGTGCTGAAAAACAACCTGTTCAGCACCCTAGCCCAGCCCACCCTAAGTGGTTCTTGTTCCCAAAAGCATATCCCTTGTAATGCAGATGTATTATCATCATTTAGCAAGCAAATCCATAATGGGATTTCATTTAAGATTTAAAAAAAAAAACTCTCGAAAATTACTTTAAGTTCATTTATCACGCTAAAATTTGAAATAACTTTAACATCGGAGTGGGATTGAGACTTTCTCTCACATTCTCTAACTTTACTTCTCTTAGAAAGTAATTAACTCTCTATTTCGGATTCAAAACTCGGCCCCTTACCCTAGCTCTGTCCTAGTCTTACAACTCGACCATAACTCTCTATCATTCAGGTAGCTCGATCATATCACTTGGTTCATTCCCAAGTTCCCTTCTTCAACTAAATACTAGAGAGAATTTAGTTAGAAACGCATAGGTGAAAATTCTCTGTCCCCATTCCTGTTCCCATTCCTGTCTCCATCCCTATCTCTAACTAATTATAATTTACTATATAAATATTTTTTTCAATTATATATACACAGAGTAAATTGTGATTGGATGGGGACAGGGATGAGGACAGGAACGGGGACAGAGGATTTTTTGCCAAAACGCATAAGCCAAATTAAATGGAAAAAAATAAAAAAACAAAGCAAAAGACCATAGTAGGTAATAAACTAAAAGACTAACGGGGATAGATCATTTGTTGAACCTTCACAACTAATTCTGCACCAAGTCCCCTAGTTTGTAAACTAATTTTGACTCGAAAACAGAACTCCCGTCACTTCTTTCCCTTCAAATAATATTTTTTTCTTGAAAAAAGAAAAAAAAAAATTACTTAGCTCGAATTAAGTCTAATTGCAAAATTACTATGTCATCGGATATTAGACTATTAGCATCTTTTCAGTAAGGGAATGAATAATCGGTACCAAAAAATAGTAATAACAAAATAAAAGATAGAGACATTAATGTCATTTTACATTCAAAATAGATGTCATCCGTTTTTTTATAGTTTACTGACGGTCAATTGACCTATGGTGCATTAATAGAGACAACAAGGATTAAAGTCCTACACCCCTAACTTAAAGTACCTAATTATGTTACATAATCCGTAATTAGAGTGATATTTTTTTTTTGCTTTTATTCTAATTTGCAGCCCTACTCGAAGGTGTGCACAAAACTTGTATGTTTTGGAAGAGATTTCAACCCTAATCATAAATAAAAAAATTATACTCATCCTACTAACTTTGTCAACTCTTATTAACCTTTTTTTTTATTACAATTATTTATTAGACCTCACCAGAGGAGGAGTAGTAGAAGCCCGGCTGAGCGGGTGCCCCGTGAGGGGAGTAGTAGAAGCCCGTTGAGCGGGTGTCGTAGAAGCCCGTTGAGCGGGTGCCCCCAGTGAGGAGAGTATAAGACCCACAGAAGGGAACCCAAAGAAATGACAATTAAATCATTCCCCTTGTGTGAGGTGGGTATCGAACCCACAACCTCAAGGTTGTGGGCAGGCCCCGATTCTCTCTCTCTCTCTCTCTCTCTCTTCTTCCTCCTCTTGAAGCTTCTTCATTTTTTGGCTTTCATGGCTTGGTTGGATCTAGCTATCTTTCTTCCACTTTTGGTGTGTTCACTCCCTTCTTTTACCGTAAATCTTGATGCAATTTTTTCAAAGCAGTATTATTCAAGATTCAAGACTCAGATGCAAAATCTACTTCAGATCCTTTCAGATATGGAGTTTATCTCTAAATCCGGAGTTGTTTTAGGCCCTTTCTCAGTTTTCTTCATCTTTCTGAGACAATCTATGGGACGGTTGATACGCCCATGGTCTCGTAGATTGTTGATTTCTAAGAAAGGTGATGAAACTGAACTTGCTACTGCTGTTCCAGGATCTCGGAGAAGTTGCTGCGAAATTTTTTATCATTTATTTTTTTTTTTTACTGTTTTTGTGTTGTTTACCTGGTCCGGGATGTGGACTTTTATCTGTTATCATGGTGTTTACACCATTGTATAACTTTTATTTTTCTTGTATTTGCGTTTTATCTTTTGATTTTAATGACCTTGGCTATTTTATGATTAATTGGTAAATCTTTATTTAGCAAAAACTAAGGCGATTCTTTGGAAGCTTGCATGGTAAAAAATTGTATAATTATGAATTGCAAATTAAAAATAGCATGTATAAGTTAGACACTCTATATAACATAAATAGAGAAAATGTCTCTATATATGCATAAACAATTTTTATTTTTTTATTTTTTTCAGTAAACTTTTATTTTAACTCTTTTTATACATAAATTATTTTCGAACTACTGATTTTGTCAAATTAATGTAAAAACTGGTGGTTTACTGTCACTTTTAATCACTTCTTATGCGCATATTACTAGTGATAAGGATTTAAGTTGACAAAAATACCCTTAAGACTGGTAAGCGTGTACAAAATACGTGTTCAAAAGTGGTTGAAAACTATCAGTTTTACACTAATTTGACAAAAGTAGTAGTTCAAAAACAGTTTACATATAGAAAGAACCAAAATAAAAATTTACTGACAAAAGGAGAAAAATAAAAATGATTTATGTATATATAGGGAGGTTTTTTTCAAAATAAATAAGACAAAACATTACTATTTCCCAACGCCCTAAAATGAATAAATTTAATGTCTGCATATTTTTTGTATGTATGTACCAATCAAGAGCAGGAATTCAGAGAGCCCCAGTGAATTAATAAGATGATGCAGAAAGGTACCAACTCAAACCCAGATATTTATGGTGTCGAATGATGGTGTACGAACAGGGACGATTAAATTTTTAAAAATACTACTATTTTTAAAATTTTATATGTATTTTGGAAAATTTTATCAATTTCGCCCCCCCAAGAATTTTTTTTTGCCTTTTTTATGGGCCCCCAAGAATTTTGGAATTTTTTTACTAGTTTCGCCCCCCCAACATCAAATTCCTGGCTTCGTCCCTGTGTACGAACAGATATTCTAATGCTCATTATAGTCTATAAGCCACTCAAATTCTTGATCCATATATATGTGTGTTTTTCTTATTATTATTATTATTATTATTATTATTGTTATAAAATGGATGAAATTTTAGAATGAATTTCACCACAAAACTAAAACATAATATAAAGATGAAGTAGACAAGACACAAGAGATGGGAGAAGTATTTCTATATTATTTCATCTCACTTCTTTACATCAACAAAATCTCTCTATTTATAGGGTTAGAAAATGTAAGTTATGAAACCTTTCATAAAGGGTAGATAATGGAGCTTGAATGTGTAGGTTATGGATTTCTTATAACTCTTCTTTCAATGGAGAGTTAAAGTATCCATAATGTTGAAGGGGTTATGGAATAAGGACTCCAACCTTAATATATTTTCATAACACTCCCCCTTTGGAGTCCTTAATATAAAGAATATGCCTCGTTAAAACCTTACTAAAGTAAAAACCCAGTGGAAAAAAAAAACTTCTCTAGTGAAGGAAAAAGAGTACATCCTTCTTTATATTTTACTCCCCCGTTGACTAGATCTTTTAAGAATTAAGATTATTATACCGACACATGCCAATCTTATAAATCAACTTTTTAAAAGTTGAAGTCGGTAATGTCTTAGTGAATAAATCTTCTGGATTATCACATTATAGCAAATCGATTTCACCTCCTTATAAATGAAAACTTAGTGAAATTCGATCTTGTCATATATCCTCTTTTCAATTAAGTTATACAAGCTGCATTCTTCTCATACAATATCATAGAGATTTCTCCCTCTGATGAATCATCGAATCTCAACTATAAGCGTCATCCACTTGCTTCATAGAAAACTGTTTTGCTTTGGAGATATTGAATGATCCTTTTAATGTCCAAATATGTCGTCGAGTAGAATAAGAACATTATCTTGCAAAGAATTTCATTACAAATGAAATATCATGACAAATAGTATTTTTCAAGATACATTAGTGCTCCAATAGCACTAAATATGGCACTTCAGGACCAAGCAGCTCTTCATTCTTCCTTTCGCAATAGCGAGTGATGTTTAGTAATATCTAACGATTAGACAAATACTAGGATACTTGAAGGATGTTCTTTGTCCATATATATCATCTTTTGGATGTCTAATTGTAAAATCAAGAAAAATCATGAATTTCTAAAACCCGAGATCATAATTTTTCTTTCAGCAATCACTTGCTACTATAACATATTTAGGAGGAACATCTTGATAAATCTATAGTCATTTCTTTCAAGGATCTTATATGCTGAGACTTAAGATATCAATTACGCTTCAGGCATGCTTCTTAGCTACATAACTCATATGTTATCCTACTGGAACAGATTCCACATATGGAGACATCTACTTATAGAGTCTATAAATGCATTAGGCTATGTATTTGCAATCCTTTGCAAATGAATAAGTTATGAACTTCTGGTTCATTAATGCCTAATGCGTAGATTAAGATAATGATGTTCTTAAATAAAGTCCTTTACATTGCCGATTTTCTCCCCCTCATATGAAGATCACTAACTAATAATGTTCATTAGCAAATTAGACATTTAGGCATCTTTCGCCAATAGACAAAGAATTGTATGTGGCAAATAACTAAATCCGATCCAAATTTGTTTATACATGGACGTTGACACTATCATATAATTTTTGATAGATTTTCACTAAGGAAATAATGTTACCTTCTTCTGGAACAATTTATTGATATGCTTCATGTTAGTAGTGCCCTAGGACCATTAGCACATATTGTGCGTTTTATTATCTTTTGAGCATGTAATTGAATAGTTAATTTTGCTTTTGATTATCAAATGTGTGATTTGATAGTAAAACTCATTAGCTTATGTAATTACTATTCTAGAAGTCCCTAGTTTTATGTAATGCTTAATTACTATGAAATAAAACTAGTATGATTGTTGATTGATGATCTTGTTTTACTGATCATGTGTAATGGATACAAATCACATCATAGATGCAATATATAGGGATACATTGTATTGGGACGTGATCAGTCGAGAAGTAATACTTCATGGTCTTAAGTCATAAGTATTACTTCCCTCAATACTATTTTAGAATCCTTAGACCTTATGTCTTCATTGATTCTAGTATGAATGGAGCCACATTTTGACTCGATCGGACGTTGCTTGTAGCAGAGTAATCAATACGATCGATGATCGGACGTAGTGTCCTATCATAGCTTGAATGTGAGAGACATTGTAAGGAATTTGTCCCTCTCTATTATTGAGAGAGATATCCATGGGCCCCTCGATAGGGAAAGATCTGTTTAAATGCATGGCCGTGCTCAAATGTATTTGATAAAGTGGTTATCAAATGCTATTTGTCGAAGCAGATCTACCCGGAGATCGAGCATAAATACAATTAAGCTTAATAAGGGTGACGACCACCATGCCTTATGCTTAATTAGGATATCGCGAGACAAAGGGATTAAATAGTAGATTGATATTAGGTTACGTTGTAAATTCATTCACTTTGGGTAGTCACGATGTCCCTGCTAGGGGCGGCTTGTGATTTATGAACTCACACTACTACTAAATGTGTTTTCATTGCCACTGTGAGATGAACCTACAGGGTCACACGCATAGACGAGCTAACGAGCTTCATGTCCAGATTCAATGAATCTAGAATGTGTCTAGGTTCATTGTATCTGACATTCACCTTTCTGAGAATGATAAAGCGTTATCATTCGAATTAGAGATAAGGGGCATTTTCGGTATAGCTGGGATTACGTGGGAGTCATAATCCGATAAAGACTCCCACTACCAGCAGAATTCTAGGGAACGTGGGAGTTAGAGACTCCCACTGCCGAGAGGAGTTGGGGATGTGAGAGTTGGTTTTGGGAACAAACTCTCACACCCTATATAATTATCTCTTGGCCGAAACCCTAGGGTAAGGATTTTTCAGCCGCAACCTTTGCCATTCTCCGAAATCGATTTCGCTTTTGGTCTCCCTTTTTCTCTCTAATTTCCAAAAACGAGAAAGACGAAGAGCTAGCACTCGCCGCCCGTTTAAAGTCAGCGTGGATACTGGGTAGAGGGATATTCCGCAAAGGGAATTCCGTTTGGTGGCAGCAACACATCCAAGAAACATCATCCTCCATTCAAGAAGTAGCTTCTTGAATCCAAGAAACGTAAGTTTTTCTGCTGTTTTTTGATTCGTTTACGTATGAGCGGATCCTTCAGGGGAGGACTCATGGGTGTTTGGAACGAGTTTCCACCCATGAATCCCTTCACTTCAGGCATATCAAATCATTCAAATACTTCATATATGTGCTAAGTATTCTTTATGATATTAAAACACAAACATACTTGCATCCACCACCTGGAAATTTCTTTCTTTCTAACCATTGCCAGACTTTTAAGAAGAACATTTTTGCCACTAGTAGTGACATTTACATTTTTATAGTTCGCATTGTTGTCCCGCTATCCATACACTTCAAGTGTATCATCCATACTGAGAATATCATACACTTATGGTGTACTTGTTAATTGTACGGACTTTTCATATTTCTCATGCGAACTCATATGTAATATATTTTGGCTAATTTTCTCGAATCTCAAAATTTTGTTTTTGCAGACTTTGAATCTAGATCCTCATTTTAGATTCACATTTTATGCGCATTAATACTTATCATATCTTACACTTTCGCAGTTCCATAGCTTCCAATCATGAGATCTCATTATCTCAACTTTCAGGTACCTGAATCTCTTATGGAGATATTACATTGGTCATGTCTAGGGAATCCTCGACTTTAACATATATATGTCTACCATATACGACCATCTAAATCTTTACTCCTTTTTATATGCGAGGATTTTTTTATTTTTTTTTAATATTTGGAACCGTCTAGTCTACCACACTTCAATTGTGTCTCATACTTATCAGTAGTGGTAGATCGCCTATCAGTAGTGGTCAGTAAATATGTCTGGCTTATCCTTTGAACTTCTGGTTCAAAGTATGTAGGATCAAGATGAGACACAAACTCATATTTTTATCCGGTTATACATTAAATCTCTCCTCTTGAGATTTCATACCCAAGATATATTCTTAACATCTTTAAGGTCCCATATTACTACTTTACTGGTGGTGACTACTACTTTGTAGCGCACATTTAACTCTTAAATGGGAGAGGAAAAAATTTAGTTCCTGACCAGAAACTAATTTAATAGAGAAGAATTCACAGTATTCTTGTTGGAAAAACACGAGCTAATGCTACAAAATAATTCGTATCAACAAGTTCAAGGCACTTATGGTTCTACCAGACCATTTGGTGTATAAAAATATTCTACCAAATTTTCATATGATGACACCAGTATAGTCGAGACAAATTATGTCATTTGTTGAATATAAAATTTGAGCTCATTATCAATATATCACAAACTTCAGGTTGCGAGTCGATCGACTATTTATTCAATTCTATGAACATATTCAACCCCCGAGTTGTACTGTGTTATATCCTTATATCAATTTTCCTTGAATTTTTAATTATATTTCGTATTTTTGTGACCCGTGATAGTCTAACCGGTCATGCCAACAACTGAATCGGTAAACTTCAGGTTTACTTAATAAAATATCTTAACTAAATAAATTTTGTGGGAATATAAGCCAATAAAGAGAAATGATAATTTCTCTAACTTATTTATTTTCTTAAACAATATCAGTAATGCACAAAGATTTAAATATTTTACTCAATCCAATGTCTCACTTTAATCTTCCCTATGAAGGATCACACAATTTTCTGAGAGACTTTGTGCATAGTCATGCATTACATATTGATATGCAACCATATAGGTCTACTAGCTCTTCTAGAGCCTTTAATCAGATAACTCTTCCGATTTTGTTTGATTAAGTAGTTCTTCTGGAACTTGGTATTTGACACTTATCCTGAATGTGTCCAATCAACAACTATAATATTATCGTATATCTATTATTTTTTAATGTAAACAAACTAAAATAACATGATAATATATGCAATTGACAAGTTCTAATACAAAAATAAAATATCGAGTTATTCTCTTTGACTATATTGACACATAGTAGAATCATTATTTTAGAGAAGTAAAATAACATCTTTTTTCGTTCTCAAATTGATGCTTAGTAGAGGAATTCAAAAGATGTCCAACATACAACAGGTATGTGACAAAAAATTGTATATCGCTTAAATAATCTTTTTCTCATAAAATTTTGGAATCATACATTCTATTTCCTCCTTATTATTTTCTCACTTAGGGTGAGAATATTTTCTTTGAGAATTCGATGACATATAAATAATTGGTCATATTTTACAATATTTCATTAATGACTCATTTTTTAACTAAACTCTCAACATGGTTTACTACAACCACATTCACGACCAATACTATTTTACAAATTAAATAAATTATATATTATATATGCATTCACTTTAGAGAATGACATATAAATAATTGCTCATATTTTACAATATTTCATTAATGACTCATTTTTTAACTAAACTCTCAAGAATATATATTCATAACACGTATAAAACTTCTGAAAATAATTACTCTTGATATTGCTACTGCTGGAGTATATTCGAGGTAAGATAAGAGAATATTTCGATATTGCAACTCCTGGAGCATATTGGATGTATATTTCCTCTACAAATTTGATACAACCATCTTCTAGCGGTCATATAATGGTTTGTAGAATTCAATTAAAATCTTTAACCAATTACAAAATTATTTGATGTGACAACCATCTTCTTAATTTATTTATAATAACGATATTCTTCAGGAATAAATAATTAATTTATAGTAATAATATTCATCAGGAATATTAGATTATGTTCTTTAAGAATATGTAATATTATTAATTTATACTATTACTATTACATGAGTAATTATTCAATATTCTTCAAGAATATTGATATTTCAAATACTTGATAATAATTATGTAATATTAATATTATATGATATTCTTCAAGAACTATTTACAATCATGACCAAAACAAAATAAAATGATAATTGTGTAATATCCTCTGAATCGAAAATAGTAACAAAAAAAATAATCTTATATGCTGAATCAATCATGACAAAAACAAAACTTTCAACCTGATCAAAGCTTTTAAGTGGATCGATTTTTTTTTCAACCCCCTTCTCTTTTAAAAATCAATCTAAAATGAGGATGAAAACTTACCTAGAATTTGAAGATTGAATCTTCATACCCATATTAAGAATCCGGCCATCAGCCATACCTGTATATGGACATTTCCTTTGGGGATCAATATCAAGACTTTCCGGCCCAAATCTGCACTAGCCACAACCACATTGTGCACTGTTCCTTCATTATTTTTTGTTTTGAATTCTGCATGTGCTTAGTTGTTCTGGCCAAAGGGAACAACAATTTTGCCTATATGCCAAACACCAAGCAGATAAATTGGATTCCCATCGGGCTCTAAAATAACCGTGCAATCTTCGCATTGGTATATCGCATCTCCTCGTATACAAAGGATCATGTCAGATATCGAAAATCGTGACAGATTCAGAGATTGAGAGAATCATGCTGATAACGTGTTATAAAATGGATGAAATTCTAGAATGAATTTCACCACAAAACTAAAACATAATATAAAGATGAAGTATTCAAGACACAAGAGATAGGAGAAGTATTTCTATATTATTTCATCTCACTCATTTACATCAACAAAAGCTCTCTATTTATAGGGTTAGAAAATGTAGGTTATGAAACCTTTCATAAAGGGTAGATAATGGAGCTTGAATGTGTAGGTTATGGATTTCTTATAACTCTTCTTTCAATGGAGAACTAAGGTATCCATAATATTGAAGGGGTTATGGAATAAGGACTCCAACCTTAATATATTTTCATAACAATTATATATATATATATATATATATATATATATATATATATATATATATTAATAGTCTTGATATAGATGATAAGTTACTTTTAACTTCTGATTAATCAGAAACCGAAGCAATCCTTTGTTCCATGAACTTAACTATGTCAATACAGTTTAATTCTTTTGTTTTATTATCATCATTGTGTCCTAAAACCTGGCATAAGAACATCTGTTAAGACAACAAAATATTTTCTTTGGTATAACTAACTTTTGGAGTACTTTTCCAAATCCATGGAATGGAAAATTCAATAAATAAATGTATATTTATCGTACCATTAGGCATATTCAAGGTTTTACCTTTGAAATAAGGAGTAACATCCTTCCATTTAGAGAAATAGCTTTTAAAGCTCTCTGGCAATATTTCTGAATTAGGTCCATAAAATTGCCACCATTGTATAAACCAACTTGAGATTGGATAGTTATAAACTTCCCCACAAATCTTAATAAACAAAGTATGACTTCGCTTATCATTTTCATACAAAAAGACTTTATCAAACGCCTTTATGTAATCCCATTAATTATATTTAATAGGAGAATTTATATTTGGATGTATGACAGTCATTTCTCTAAAGGGAGAAATACCCCATTCTTCAATTAATATAATCTTCTTGATAATAATTTTTGAGAAGTTATAAAATTCCTTTTGATTTCCACTATGGAAGTGATGAAAATCACATCCATTACCTGAAAGAATACTCTCATAATATAACTGCAATTTATAGGTTTCCATAGTATCACTAAGTTTATTTAAATATCTATCCATTAGAATCCAGGGCTGATCTTCCCATTTGATATCATCATTTTTCTAAAAAATTTATTGCATTAGTTGATAGCAGTGCATATTTAAATGTTATTCACGAAGGTTTAATACCTACTAGGTATTTTGAAAAAACTACTCATACCTTATCGCATGCTGGAGGTCAAAAACTTGATATAAGTTACAAGCTTCCTAAAGCTTCTATTTGTGTAGATAAGAAATGTATTCCTTTAAGTTTTTTATTGGTTAAAAAATTTCAAATCAAGTTATACTTGGTACTCCTTTTATTATTAAAATATATCATTTTACTAAAGTAGATAAGGATGGTATTATTGGTACTTATGATGGTAAACAAATTACCTTTAATTTTATAACAAAACCTTTTACAAAGGCATTACATGGTATTTATAAAATTTTAAAAATAAAGAAAATCAATTAAATTTTCTTAAAAGTGAAATCAATGTGTTAACTATTGATGAAAAAGTTCAAAATCTTAAATTACAGGATAAAATTAAAATTATTATAAATCAATTTGGATTGGAAATTTGTAGTGATCATCCTAATGCTTTTTGGGATAGGAAAAAAAATATTGTTGATTTACCATATGAAAATGATTTTCATGAGGATAATATTCCTACTAAGACTAGACCTTGTCAAATGAATTCAGAATACTTAGAATTATGCATAAAAGAAATTTCTTCTTTACTTGAGAAAAAAATTATTAGTCATTCTCAATCTCCGTGGTTTTGTACTGCATTTTATGTTAATAAACATTCTGAACAGGAACGTGGTGTTCCTAGATTAGTTATTAATTATGAACCTTTAAATAAAGTGTTAAAATGGATTAGGCATCCTATTCCGAACAAGAAAGATTTATTAGACATATTATATAATTCTGTAATATTTTCAAATTTTGATTTAAAATCAGACTATTGAAAAATTCAAATTAACAAATCTGATAGATATAAAACTGCTTTTAATGTTCCTTTTGGACATTATGAATGGAATGTTATGTCTTTCGGTTTGAAAAATGCTCCTTCTGAATTTTAGAAAATCATGAATGATATATATATATATATATATATATATATATATATATATATATATATATATATATATATATATATGAAATAGATGAGTTATTTTAAATTTTGTTTAATAGTACTGGGTTTCTTCATAATGAGAAGCCGTGTACAGGCGGCGATTATAGTGTAGAATAAAAAAATTCACTGTCATTTTTTTATAAGTGTTGTAGGTTTTAGACAAGTGTTAAATTCTATATTTTTTCTGATGAACACATATCCTAAAGCATTTAACACATATTTTACGCTACAAGTATTATAAAATTATAATAGGTGTTCGCTTTAAAAAATCTAATAAAAAATATTCAGTATATACTAATTTTTTTAATGAGCAAATAGCTTTTTTTGCCACAAATCATGTTTTTGTATTTTTTCTGCCACAAAATTAGTTACGGGTGCTATACCTTCCACAAATCATTTTTTCGTGCCTTTTCTGCCATGAAACGTTTTATGAGTGCTAAAAATGCCACAAAACGAGGGAGGGTGAAGGGAAAAATATGTAAGAGATAAAATTAATTTCAAATTGACCCTAAAATCACATTTTTATATTTAATTGGGAACACAATGTATTTTCTAAAAAATTGACCCCTTCTTCCCAGGTTTATCGAAAACCCCACCACCTTCTTCTTCTTTCTCCTCCCACATCGAGCTGCCACCACCTCCCATCCCGTCACTCAATCCCTGCCCCCACCCATACCAAAGAGTACCAAATCTACCAAAAAATGACTGCTTGATGATTTGGAGAGACGCGGTGAAGGTGATAGCCTAGCAAAAATGCCTAAGAACAATTAGATATTCCTATGCAAATTGGTCTGCATTTTGCATATTGCTTTGAGAGAGTCTTTTTTGTTCAGGAATTCTGATGGTTTCAGATGCAAAGCATCTCTGTTAGGTTAATTATGTAGTGCAAACTAATCTACATTTTGATTAGTACTTTGACTGGTATGTATTTTGTTTAATTTTTTTTTATGGTTTTAGCAGCAAAGCGCTTGGTTAATCATGTAGTGCAAATTGATTAGCATTTTGCTTATTGCTTTGACTTATATGTATTTTGTAAAGCAGTTTCTAAAGGTTAGAGCAGCAAAGCATTTGTGAAATTTGTTATATGTGTTTGAAATATATAGATTTAGAAGTACTTTCATCATATGGATTGCTATTCTTGGTTAATTTTCTGGGGGTATGGGAGGGTGTGGGGGTTGGGGATTGGGGATTAGGTGCCGGGATGGGAGGTGGTGACGGCGACTCGATGTGGGAGGAGAAGGAAGAAGAATGTGGTGGGGTTTTCGATAAACCTGGGAAGAAGGGGTCAATTATTTAGAAAATACATTGTGTACCCAATTAAATATAAAAATGTGATTTTAGGGTCTATTTGAAATTAATTTTATCTCTTACCTATTTTTCCCTTCACCCTCCCTCGTTTTGTGGCATTTTTAGCACTAATAAAATGTTTCATGGCAGAAAAGGCACGAAAAAACGATTTGTGGCAGATGTAACACTCGTAACTAATTTTGTGGTAGAAAAAACACGAAAATATTATTTGTGGCAAATATATCACTCGTAAGTAATTTTGTGGCAGAAAAAACTATCTCTTTTTTAATTTCAGGCCCGAAGTATACAAATGTGTTGAAAAGTATGGTTACGTATTTGATAACTTGGAGACTCCAGCAATATACAACAACCGTACTAATCACTATCAAGATTTGTACGATAAACTATGTGATATAAAGCTAATGAAGAAGGCAGGAAGGCATAGTGATATTGGTAAAAGAGATATATATATATATATATATATATATATATATATATATATATATATAAAAGCAACTCCCTAGCCCGTAGGGTAGGGGACAAAATTATTACAATTAGACCTATCTATCAATACCTCTTGTCCATTTTCTGCAACTATAAGGCTAACAAAATGATGGGTATGGATAGATATATCAGAAATAGTCATAGAAAAAGAAGCTCCACGGGCATCCCCGCCACTAATTGACTAACAAAAGGAGGTAAATAGTGAAAAATAACAAGATCAGAGGATGCAGAGAGTCCTCCAGCTTTGGCGAGAGCATCAACACAAGTGTTGGCCTTTCTGTAAATGTGTGAAATCCTACTCACTCTTTATCTTTTCTTATTTCCGATTTCAGAGCATTACTCTTGCTTTGTAGTAGAGGCGACATTTTATTAAAAGGAAAGATAATTTATAGGGCAAGTTTAAACTTCTTTTAAAAAAAATTATCTTTTTTTAAGTAATAACTTGTATCATTTTATATTTCATCCCTCAATGTGAACCACCATCCCATATGGGATATATTTGAATAATATATAAGCATTCACTATTATCTCCGGACATTCATTTTGACACGGTTAGTTCAGTTGTCAAATAGGTGATCGTGAATATTGCCAACCCATGAGTTGCATTCCGGGCTCGGGCATGACATCATAGTATAGTGTTGATAACCAGACAGGCCTATAGGAATAAGTGCTACATCGTATGAGGTGAGGCACCTCTATAATCATGCTCATGCTATGACCTTAAGGGGTGAATGTGAGCCACCATCACACATTGAATACCTTTGAAAGGTTTGAATGGTATATAAGAATAGGACCTATGCGTTCACTATCACCTCCATGTATTTATTTTCGTATAACGAATTCAGTTCTCAAATATATAATTGTGAGTGATGTCATACACATAAGTCGCATTTCGGAATCATGGCTTGACAATGTATAAATTATTGATCCTATCATGTCGCTTAGTTACTAATTTGCATTTTGGAGGTAAACTACTGTGTGGTTTGTTAATATACAATTTATTAGGGTTTGACTTTTCTTTAGTTCTTAAAATCCTTCCGCTTTGAATTTCCTGTAACACTGCACGTGCAATTTTAATAACGCTTCTAATTATAGTGTGGTTCAAGGTTACGATTTATTTTATAAGGTTTATGATATAAATATAAGGAGAGATATTTTGTTATGTTCTTGGATTGAATTTAATTATGTTTGATCTGATTTGAAACCAACAAATAAATTCTCTTTGAATTGAGTCTATGTATCAAACTCAAGTACTGAATTATTTAATATCTGATTTTTGTTTGAGACTGAAACTAGAAATATCAAATTAAACCCAATCTAATCACAATCATATATGATGGAAGTTAATGACATTATGGTGGGAGTCCATCACCAATTGATGGATCTCTACCATCGAGTAATATACGTGTAAACCAGAAACACATAATACACTATAAATTACACCATATATATTGCTATTTACACAATGCTATACAACAATAATAACATAACAATTATATCCCCAATAATTGGAGTATGAGATAGATAGGAGACATGCCTAACCTTTGACAATAAAAATACAAAGTGATTGCTCTCAAAATACTAGTGAAACAGATAAATTGGAGACTGGCCAATATTATACCAAAAGAAATTTGTACAAGGTACTAACCCACCACAATAGTTGTTTTAGCCATTGTTAAGGCCATAGTTCAGTACTCAGTAGTACTAGAGATTCTGCAGTCCAAATCTTATGTGAAACAGTTTTTTTCCAATACATACGGAACATTTTAGGACAGGTGCTCTGAGGTTCAAAACAGGTATTTTGAGACTCATGATAAGTGTCATGAGACTCAGCACAGGTGTTCTGAGGCTAAAAAATACGACATGTGTTCTGAGGCTTAGAACATGTGTTTGTTTTAAATTAATCTTAACAGTCGTATAAAGAAAGTTCCCCACGTGTAAAATTACTCCCTTTTCGCACTGGAGACACTGTCGAGATTCTGGTAAAGTTTCTGACGAAGAATAAAGGTCGGCAGCTGCCAATGGAAGAGGCAGTAAACACGTGATTTTTGACCTGTGCCCTATTTTCATTGCAAATTTTCCACATATGGACCATTGAATTTGCAGGTTTTATCCTTAGCAGTTGTACAAATATTTAACTCATTCAATACCATTCACTTCTAGTATTACTTTCGTACAATCAACACGGCCAAAGCTACCCTATGGGCTAGGGCTTTGTTTTAATATATTTATCCTATTATACCACAAAAAAAACACGGCCAAAGAAACTCCACGTTGATCTCAAGGAAAAAACTCACTCCCTCCTTATACAAATTTTATTTATATATATATAAATTATAACTGAGATTTATTATGTGGGGACTTGCACTTCTTCTGTAGGGTTAGTTTAGTCTTTTCACCAATTCCAGTATTGCTGGGAGAGTAGGAAAGGCAGGGACGAAGACAAGGGGCAGATAGGGAAGAAATTTGCAACTTGACATAACCTGAGGTCCCCTGCCCGTCTCAACATAATCATTTTTGCTCATCTAGAAGGAATAGATATCAGATTTGAAAGGGGGGAAGGTTGGGCGAGAGGAAACGAAATGCAATATTTATAAGAAAATTTCAAAAACTGTTAGGGATATTTGCCACCTTCACCCTGCTAGATCCGCTACTAGGGAAAAATAGGAGGTGGTACGGGTCCAATGGAGCCCCGCTACTATAAGTAAAGCCAAAAACGAATAACGTGTGTCGAAAGAATGTGGGACCAGATTCATTGCACCGGTTCCACCCTACTTACCCCACTACTGGGGGGAGGGGGTAAAATAGACTACTATTCCTTTCCTCCACTTATTCTTATGAAATGGGACTAAACCTTGTCTTCTATTCCAGTCATACGAAAATCATGTGGCTAGCAAGAATCTATGAATGTCAGATTTAAGAAAAAGGACAAGTAATGATTTGAATCAAAAGTCAGTTTTTTTGCTATCTACCAATGCTAATAACAGATGAATGGGAAAGTCTGGCATGAGGCGGCCCTTGTGGGTACGGCTCCACACTCCTCTCACGTAATTTGAGACAGGACCCACCTGCAGTGTAGGTCCCGCAGGCCTTCATGTTTCACAGGTACCCACAATGACCGTCCCATAGGGAATTTTTCCCAGATGCATATATTCATGATTCTGTTCAAAGAATTTGGGACACACTCGTGAATGTAGGACTCAATTCTCCTAAATGCAGTAAAGGAAGATAATAAATTCGATCCACACCGTTCAGAAATATGCTCGAATGTCAATTAACGAGTCTTATCATTCATATAAAAAATTAAAGTGGTTACACATATGTGCTAAATATCCACGGTAACAAATAAAATACCCATCCCACATGGGATATGTGTGGGGAGTATATATCGTATAAGAACATTGGCCTCGGGTCTCTTTGAGATATTTATTTTGGCATAATAATGACGGTTCCCAAATAGTTGATATGGTTGTTGTGAGTACTGCCAGGACTATGACTCTTGGGCTTGGACACGGAGGTGACATGAAATATGGACCAGGGCATTCATCATCGATACATTCAACATAAGATCATGAGTTGACACAATAAAGCAGCATACCATATACTACAGCTGTCATGTACTGTGACCGGGTAGCCGTTACAGTCAACTACTTGAAATACAAGCAACGTCAAAATAGATATCCATGATGGAGGTCGAGTAGAAAGTATTAATTAATTTCTCAGGACAAGAATTTAGGCGGGCTAAGATTCCATTAGAAGTAAGGTAACAGGAAGAGAAGGAAACCTCTCCAAGGAAAGCTATTCCAACTTCTACTAGATCAAGCGCTGGACAAGATATTCTTAGGGGCACGACCAGCTAAGGTATGATGGTTGGGCTGGTTCGGATTCAACTGCTTCGTAGCAGAGTCGCATAGTTAGAGATAGGGTGCCCTAGGAGGCCATCCTGCTCGCTAACCGAGTTAGTCCCAGTAAGCAATATCCAAGGATGATAATGAGTGTCTGGGTCCAAACTCTTATAACAATCATCATTCTTGCGCATATCCATGTAAAATAATTTACACCAACTCGGATCCATTGCGGATAGCTCAAAATTCTCCTTACGTACGAAACACAGTCGCACATGTATTACATCACTTTGAACAGGTGTTACATCGCTATGCGACAGGTGCTCTCTCCTGATGAACAATTGTTTTAAGAAATGTAACATCTATTTTAGTGCAACACGTGTTTGTTTAAAAATCTCGACCGTTGAATTTTTTATCCTACTGTCAAATTTTGTTGTGTTTGTATGGAATTCTTGACCTTAACACCATGTAATGTTCCTGAATACTATGTAACTTCCAGAAATGATGGTAACTAAAATGTGGATCAAAATCATTCCTGATTTCTCTTTTGTTTATTATTTTCATAAATATCCATGTATAAAGAATGTCTAAACCCCTCAATCCTCCTTAGAGTTTAGTCACTGAAATGCTATGTTACTCCAACCCTTCGTTTATGTCTACTATACCCGTGTCGACAAGACACGACATGGGTATAACATACTTACCGGATATGGTCAACACCGATTAGACACTTTGTTTTCGATGTTTAAATATCCGACATCCGTACCCAAGTCCGAGTAACATAGCTGAAATGTTCATTTTAATTAAATTAACCTAGTGAAGCACAATGCTATTACAAACAGAAAAAGAGGGCCATTTTTTTCTTACCCTTTCCTCCTCTTGTGACTGAGTACAAAATCTTCGCCATCATCGCTTTCATCTACAATTCGTTTCTTTGCTTTTACGTCACCATTCTTTGACACCTGCGGCGGCTTTTTTGAACTCTCTGGTTGACTTGGTGGTGGTGGTGGAGATTTAATCGGAGTTCCTACCCGTTGTTGTTTTTGCTTTCTCTGCTTTTTCTCGAAAGCCTTCTTTGCTTTTTCCGGAGATAACATACCATGTTCCAGCAACCTGCATGAGGATATGCTTTACTTGTTAGTGCCCAAAGTGCATTCATCTTCCAGGAACCAAGGCTGGGCTTAGTGTATCACTTAATAATCACTAACACTTGGCAACCCCATTGTTAATTAAGATATTCCAAGACCATTCCAGAGAAAGAATTCACTAACTTCTCAATATCATGTTAGTTCGCTCTTTTCACTTAGTGTCGCGTGGTTGGGAAAGTAGGAAAAATGAAGGCGTTCATTCTTGTGCCTCTACGAAGGATTAGATTACTTTATAATGAGAAGTAGCTTTGTTAATGAAGCAGGAAAATAAGACTACAGCATTGGAACGCAAAAACACTACTAGAATTTTTTCACAGAAAATCCAGTAGTGTTCTGTTTTACCAACAAGACACCCGTGCTCAAAAATCAAAACATCTTGAACACAGGTTCACTCAATAAGACTCTTCCCATGGAGCCTAAACTAGAACAAGAAAGCTATTAGCTTGTCAGCGGCCGATTCATCAGTCAGATATTCAGATGTTATTGCATCATCTGGTTGGAATTTCCAATTTTATGCGACTTCGGCACCTGCAAGAATGAAGGATTGGCCTACTCCTTGTCAAAGAAATTTGGTCCAAGTCACTAATTCACAAGTCTTGCTTGATTTGTGTTATTATCGATTTTGGTTGATAAACGGTTAAATGGTTCTAACTCTGTGCATTTATTTTAAAGTCGACAATAAGA
Source organism: Vinca minor (assembly GCA_026122235.1). Taxonomy (NCBI): domain Eukaryota; kingdom Viridiplantae; phylum Streptophyta; class Magnoliopsida; order Gentianales; family Apocynaceae; genus Vinca; species Vinca minor. The sequence goes on along the minus strand of JAOCZM010000161.1, from coordinate 5,645,110 downwards.
TGAGATGAGTTTTTACTTGTGTCATTCTCGTATTATAGGAGCAAGCCACTTTGTGCATTTATTGCCAAAGGTTAAGTCTGTCTCTTATCCATTCTCATCCATACCCCAATTATTGGGGACTTGGTGAAGATAATCAGAAATACAATCAAGAGGCCTAAACAAACTACAATTGAGATCTTTTCCTTGCTATGCATTCTCTAACATAAGGTATCAACGCCCTCTCTGGTTTAATGTACGAATCCATGAGAGATCTGAAAGTCCTACCATGTGAAGATTTAGCTGAATATCTAGTTTCAAAAGTAGTGTAATGAAAGATTGCCTCTTTTAGTTCTGCGTGAAGCAGCATCTCGTACGAAGAAAACAACCTTAGTAGTACTTTGCAAAGAAAACAACCCTTTCGAAGACTCCAGTACCCACTTAGTAACTTGAAGATATAAGTAAGAGTGTAAAAAAATTTGCAGCTACCATCATCCGATCATAGTAAAGATCTTCAACCACAGTGACTTCTAATATGATTGAATGGGATAACAAAATAGACTATGTAACCTCGTGAATTAGTTATTTCTAGTAAGTTTAGGATTTAGCAACTGATTTCCAGGAAGTTAACATCTCAGATCCTATACAATCTCTGCAAACACAAACTCTACGATTCCTTTTTTTCCAGACGTGACATACAAAACTGGAAATGTCCGTTTTTACCATCAAAATAGGACTTATATATCACTAATTCTATTTAAGAGAGTAATATTGATATTTTGATTAAAAAATGTCTTATTTTTTGCTTCCTTAATTTTCGCTACATGTCCTAAACGACTTATATTATGGAATGGAGGGAGTAGCATATACTCAGATGAAAGAGTTCCCTTTTCTGACTGCTAAAATTGAAAAACACCACTGTTTGACCATTAAAGGCAGTGATCCATCATTATCTTTAAATAAAGGTTTTAAAGGGAATGAAGTATTTTACATCCATGAAGTCCTGTTATAGAAGTAAGAGAACCTCAAATTTATTTAAAGTATTATGCAGATCTGTCAAGTGGGAATTAGTCCAAGATAGTGGGAATTAGTCCAAGATAGATAATCGCAGTTTAACAAAAATGGTATCTTTTCGGATTCCTCTGTGTTTCAATTTACGATAACATCAATTCAAAAATCAAATGCTAGAAGATACTAGGAACGAAAACGAAGGAAGACAACTCTGTCCGAAAAGAATCCAACACGCATTGAACACTCCCTAAAAGCTCTTTGTTGTTTCACTGATCGGAATAATCCAATGTCTAATGGAGGAATACAGCACTGAAAATTATCCATTTCAACTCTCGAATAGATCAAAGTTCTATTATAGAATAAGTTGACAATTCATTTTGTCAACAAAACTAACTCTAACTCATTCTTAAGTCCCCTAGCTATTTGATACTTTCGGTTATTAAGTTCTTGCAACTGTTAATCAAGCCCATATGTTTGTGATCCATAATCACAGTCATCCCTACAAATGAGTTATTGTTCTTGCCATTTCCGAGAGAGGTGACTCTAGTTAGTCTCCACTGGCAAAAATATTTACTATTCTCACGTCTAATTAACCCCTACTCTGTAAACGCTCAGTCGCACTAGACAATCTTGCTTACAAGTACAATTGTCATGCTTTAGCTACTCTTTAGATAACTTTGTATTACTAACTATTGGGCAATGTTCGAAATCATCTAGGCAACCATACGTAATTCGTTTCTGTGGTTCGTGTAGTGAATTCCAATTACTTGGGATGAAGGCTTGGTTATTGTTGTGTTGTTGAGCGGTGTTACTATAAGCAGAATATGCCAGACATTTTAACCGAAACTAAAAAGTAACTGAAGATGCCAGATAACTGACAAAAACTCACCAAAATTCTGCCATTTCACTTGAAGGAATCTGTTTTGACAGTGACTTGTAGAATAACCGTAATGGCTCTCTCTGTGGACAAGAAGAAATAACCAATAAATCAAAACTTCAGTCCCTACTTATTGTACAAAAGAAGCAGTGAAATGAGTATAAAAGGCGCATCACCTCTTCGGGAACGTCATACTTCTGGCCTGGCAAGGAGAAAACTTTCTTTGCTCTTGTTTTAGTAACTGTTTTTGTCACCGTCTTTGATGAACTCGATGTTGCTTTTGCTTTTACCTTCACTTGAGCATTACATATTCAAAAAACTAATCAAAAGCCAAAATAAAATAAAATGCCATTGAAAACTACTTCTTTTCTCTATTTCTATGCTATTACTCCGAACGTTTTCGTATGCATCATTAGTAGCAAGGAGACTTTCATATATCCAATTTCAAAACTTAACACACTAGAAAAGCTTTAATAAAAAACATAAATCAATCTCTCTTTTCTTTCAATCGATTTTAAAGCCGAAAATTTTGTTCTCAGTTGTAACAACATAATCAAATTGCCTTTGTTCATCTGAAGGTAATAAATCTATCTAACAATAGCCCAAACTTCCAATAATGGCATTACATGGATATACCTAAATCAATCAAATGAAATTAAAATTTTCTTTAAAAAAAGAAAAAGAAAATGTATTTAAAAGATTTAACAGGGTACATAATTTGATGACGGATACAGAGGGAAAACAAAAGATAACAAATTAGGTCTAAGAAAAATAAATAAACATTATACAACAACATAACACAACTCATTAAGTCTTAATGGGGTATGGGCGGGATTGATGAGAGACAGGCCTAACATTTGGTGATAAATACACAAAGTGTCGCTCCCATAATACATTGAAACAAACTCACCATTTCAGAAATTTTGTTTAAAAAAAAAGTTCAAATCTTTCCATATTTAATTAAGAAAAAAACACAGAAAGATCCATCTCAATTGTTCAAGCAATTCATCATTACAACCTATACCAAGAGAAATGAGACAAAAAAATAATTCATACAACCTAAGACAAGCCCAGATTGAAATAATCAAAATCAAATCTTGATAACAAAACAGAATTTAAGAAAATAAAAAGCTAATTATTTAGAGGAAAAGGGTACCTCAGTTTTGGAGAAAGAAGTTGAGGCAGATTTTTGTTTAGTTGTTGAGCTCTCAAAAACTTTCTTCTTAATAATAGAAGAAGATGGATCAGCCTTATTCTTTGTTAAAACTGATGAGGTCCCATGATCTTTATTTCCACTGCTGGGCTTGGCTTTCACCCCACTAGATTTGATCTCAGTTGCCATTTTTTCCTTCTTCTTCTTCTTCTTCAGCTCTCTATTTTCTTGTTTTTCCAATTCTTGATTTCTTATCTATAATTTCTTTTCTGTCTCAGACCTGATATTGAACATGCATCAGCTAATATATATTTTTGTTGTATGTGATGAAATTGTAAATGGGAATTTGTGCTTTGTAAGGAAATCTGTTGTGTTTTTCATCAAAAAAAAACAAAGGAAATCTGTTGTGTTTTTGTGTATTAGGACACCTGTAATGAGCTTTGCTGTTTCGCATAAGATCTGGACCGTTCCTCCAGATTACACATAATTGACGGTTAAAGATAATGCCAAAACACTTTTGGCACATGTATTTCCGCATTAAATAAGTCCTGATTTTCACAAAATGTAACGGTTTTGGAACATTTCCAATCAAAATTACAGATATGCTGACCTAGACCCTTTTAGGAGTTTATGCAACGACGTCGTTTTAAATTACACTTGCAAGTCCTACAATTTTATTTTATTTTTGTGCAGATATGGTCACATTGGCGGAACTAAGGTGGACGGGGTGGAGCGATCACCCCAATACTTTTAAAAACCTCTTTTTTATAATGTAAAAATATATCATGCCCCATAGAATTAAATTTTTTCTCCCTAAGAATAAATGATGCATTCGCCCATGTATAGTACAGAATAGATTTTCAGTATGCATGTGCAGAACACATGTACATTGTGTATGCGTTGATGTGACGGCTAAGTTTTGTTTGAAAAAAATGAATATTTTTCTTTAATAAGCATCTATTCTTCAAGAATAACTCTTCATTTTTTCAAACAAAATTTAGTAGTCATATCAACTTATCCAACGGTACACAGACATTTTGTACGTGTAGATAGGGGATGTGTCATTTTCCTCGGGGTATATGCTCTCCTCAAGCCTCTCACCTAAATAGTTTAACACTGGGGGAGAAGTCATAAAAATGATTCTAAGTGAAAGTAAATGACGGTATTTATATTGTGAATCCCAAAAAAATGTAAAAGCACTTACATTGTTGCGCCTAGGGCATCTCCCCTAGTTGTGATAAGTCGTTTGGCCTTCTACGTGTGGGCCCCAAGTTCATTAATCGAATAGGATAACAAACTCTTCGAAGTATTTAAGACTTTTTATTCTTGAAAATGAAATGTCACAACTCTAGGGCATTTGAATCTTCATAGGTTGAATCTCTTCTTGGAAACTATAATGTATGTTTGCTTCCTCTCATGTCCATCTATATAAAGGGAGAGCCCTTCTGCCCGAGCGGGAGTTGTCTTTCTTTCTATTTCGTGATTAACCATAAAACTCTAATTTGTCATACAGTTTTAGCATATGAGAGAAATTGAGTGAAACATCTTACATTTCACTCTTAATCGCAACCCCATTCTCTGATATCCCTTTGATTTTTGTTCTATTTCTCCTGGAGATGGCTGGTTCAAGAGGTGGTACAGGCATGGTAGATGATCTTCTTCTTCTTTTCGGGATGACTAAGGTGAATCATTTAATATCAAAGGTCTTTCAATTATAAGGAAATTTTTTTTTGATGGGACCACCCAATATCACAAGGTGAATGTGTGACTACGTTGCCTACTTATATCCCAAATTGTGATTTTGTGATATCCTCTTATATAAGCCATCATGAAGCCCCAACTGAATATGAGCCCTTATCTGTTGAAAACTATTTTACCCTTACGCTATTGAGCGCCAATGGATATTTTACTACCCTGACTCGAGAAAATTTGGATCGCATCCATGCTAGCTATACCTTAATTCATTTAAAAGAAAATGAAATGGTGTGCAAATCTCCTCACAATTATGTTACCATGTATTTAGAAAATCTAAGAGGGGATTACTTGTTAATGCTCATCCCCTAATTCTAGGCCTCCATACTTTCTTGCAACTAATCTTGATCCAGTTATCTCTCAATTTGGTTAGGGTGTGGTGTGATTTTTCGTAATTTGTAAAGCCCTTGAGGTTAAACCTAGCTTGGAACATGTTTAGGATGTGTTGTGGTATAAAAGCCTTTAACTATAGGTGGTTCCATCACTTTATGGGCAGATTCTGTCGTGGACCTGGGCCACAAGGTGGCCATGGACCACTTGGTCCACATTCAGCCACATCACAGTTTTGATTAAAATAATAAAAATAGGTGGGGCCTTATAAGAATTTTTTATTTTTTTTAATCAAAATAGGTGATGTGTTTAATTCTGGACCAAGTGGTCCACAACCCCACATATAGCCCAGGTCTATATCAGAATTTTCCCACTTTATGACTCTATTGGGAAAATTGTTTATGACGAAGACGTCATATGCCTTTCATGGTAGAAGTCTAGCTTTTCTTCATTGCTCTCATCCCTGAAAGTTTTTGTATACATCAGAACCGTAGGAAGGCAGTATCGAATCCTTCTGTAGATCATGTTATGTAGAGCACAATGATTTACAAATGTTGAAGTTAAGGGCCTATCAATTCTCTATTAGGGAATCTTAGATCCCTGATCTTCTAGACGTTGTGGGGACTCTTTAGGGGAAATAACAGTTGGAAATATTAAGTTAGTTCTTGATGTCCTTTTTCCTTATTTTATTTTTCCTCATTGCATGTCTGTGTTGTTATTTTTCCTAGCCTGTTTCATTTTTGTGTGCGAATATTTTTGCTTTGTTTTGATGCCCCGCCGATCTTTATTTTTTTATGATTCTGCCCTTTGCGGGAAGAGGTGTTGTTGTCCTATTTTCGAAGTTATATGGCTACTTAAAGAGCCGAAAATGTCAAGAAGACCAAGGAGGCAATAGTAGGGCAAGAGGTCAGGTAAAAGTCCAAACAGCAGAAAAAAACACAAGCTTTTGTCAGGTCAGCACCAAGTAATGCTAACCTTGTTGAAGTGTACATGGTGATTGATTCTTCTAATGTTTCCGAGGAACGGTCCATGGGGGCTTTGGATGGTGTGCTCATTCTACCATTGGGATTATCCCCTATTTAAATCAGTACTATTTTGAACGATTTTGCGGGGCATGTAGAGGGTTAGCCATGGTAAAGAATTTTGCCTATTGATTAAGCATTATAAGTCTTTTAACTCAAAGATTTTTGTGGTGAGGGATACATGCTTTGAGGAAGATGATGATAGTTGAATTGAAGAGGTGCCACTGAGTAGAGTTGTCCGTGGGAAAATGGTTGCTTCCAATGCAACCGGACTTGCAACTATGGAGGCCAGCAAAACTGTTCTTTTTATTCAAGTGAGTATATTTGATGTTGGTAAACAAGTGAAGTCTTCCCAGGCTTTGGTTGTTCAAGAACCAGACAAATATACCTCATATGTGGATAAACATGGCGTACTATAGCTAAGTGATACTTCAGTTGATTATGTATTTGTTCCTCGGTCTATTCTGACAAAAAACATGAGATGGACGCAACGCATATAAGCTTTACCATTATTATGCCTCGAGAACGAGAGTTTATCTAAACTTTTAGATGAAGAGTTAAATGAATCTTCATGTTGTGCTGGGATACAGGTTTGTCCATTTATTTTCTTCATTTAGTATATCTATGGTGTGTGTTTTTTGTAGGTATCTTCTATTTACTTGTGGTTTTTTGTTTTCTCTATTCTAGTAGTATAATTTGTATATGGATGGTTTGAGAGCAATGGTAGCGGCTTAGGCGGAAATGTTAAGATAGCTAAGTAAGGTTCATGATCATTTAGCGACTCAGGCAGAGATGTTTGTTCAGGTCAAGGAGTTGGCTAAGGCTATAGAGGAGGCTAGTATTTTTTCTGGGTCTTAAAAGCATTGGAAAATAAAGGTCAGGAGCTTGAAACTAGGAATTATTGCTAGAGAACAAAATTCCGCGGCGCTTTTAAACAAAGCAGTACCTTGGAGGAGATGTATTTGTTGTTGTTGTTGTTGTAAGTGATGGTTAGTAAAATCCTTGTTGGGTGATCCAATTTTGTGACTGTGCTGTGTGGTGGTTAAAAGTCAAAAGTATTGTACCTTGGGTGATCCAACTTGCGTTGTTCAGTTTTCCCACTGTCAATGAGTTGAGAAGGGATGAGTAGTGAAGTGTTGTGAAATCCTTTAGGTAAGGCTTAAGGTAGTGAATGAAGATCCGAGGATCGAACTACTATAAATTTTGGTGTGTTTTATGTTTCAACTTATGATTGAGTTTGTATTTTGTTTATTGATTCTTATGAACTTCAATCATTCAGAGTTTTAAGATTTATGTTGTTTTTGGGATGAAGAAATTTTATTTTGTTTTAGCTTGAGAAAAACAATGGTAAAAGAAGCTATCTTTTGTTTCAGTTTTAGAAGAGGTGAAACATATCAAATACCCAATTCACCCCTTCTTGTGCGTTTCAATTGATATCAGGGCGAGGTTCTTCATTGTAAGCCTAACAACTTGAAGTAAAGATCACGAGGGGCATTAAATTTGAAAACACTTGTATGATGACTCTCTATAAAAAGCTCCTAACAACAAAAGAGATCTGACAGACAAGTGGTATCTGGATAGTGGATGCTCGAGGTACATGACTGAAAATTTAACTCTTGTGAATGATGTTGAGCCCATCCACGAAGGATTTGTCACATTTGTGATAAAAAAGAAAAAGAAAAAAGAAAAAAGAAAGGGTTCTTGACAAAGAAAATATCGGTAACAACATTTTTACCCTTATTAATTATGTGGTAATTGTAGTTGAATTAAAGTATAATCTTCTAGTAGGCACTTTTACACATGAACAAAAACTATCTAGCAATCACTTATGTCTAAAATTAGAGGTACAATTTTAATAAAGTTATTTTTAAAGCATTTTTAGTTTTAACCCCCTCTAAAAAGGGAAAAAAAGAAAGAAAGAAAGAAGAAAAGACATGAAAAAGTTACCTAATGAAAAGAAGATATGAAAAAATTGATTATATTAATAAACTATTTTTTGCTTTTTCTTTTTTATCAGTACAATTTTATTTTGAACTGTTTTTGTTATGGAACTAGTGCCAGAATGGTATCCAATTTTATTTTGCACTAGTTCCTCCTTTTGATTAATATATTTCTCTATCTATTTCACCAAAATTTTTTTTTGCTACTTTAAGCCCTTCTTCAACAACTCTCTTTATCCCAATCCTTACCTCTGAAAATCCCAAATTGAAATAGCTTTTGCTATGGAGATTGATAGAGAAGATGGGCGAACAGCGAACCAATTAAGACCATTGTCTTGTTCTCGCAGCATTCTCAATCGTGCCCATGGCTCTGCTAGTTGGTCTCAAGGTGTTACTGCATTCCCACTTGAATTTTGAACTTATTCATTAGTAATTCTTATCAAGATTGAATTTTTAAACCCTTTCTTAGTTTTCTTGAATTATGGGCTCAATTCTTCTTTACTAGTTAATTTTCTTTGAATTTGATAAATTTGCAATGATTTTTTTTTGTTTTACTTAATAATGTGGGATTGTGGCCATCAATATGGTCCTGGTTGTGAGCGCCTTGTAAGAGCTTCAAGGGCTGGGCCCTACCTGACTAGGTGGGCGCACCGCAGACAGAGTCTGAATTAGTCTCCACAGGGGTAACAGATTGCACTTTTACTTAACCTAGTTAAAATTGTCTTCATTTTTTTTTTGACAATTTGGACTTGGCATTTTAATTGTAGTGCCAATTTCTGGTAAAGATTCAATCTTGGAGTTTCAGTTAGGTCGAATTGGATTTAAGAATTTTAAAGGGTTTAAAGCATATAGTAATACTAGTGTGTATTTGTGGGAGGCTGAAGGGTTTTGGATTGAGTGGAATCGTAGTACATATCTTTTTGGAGGTTCTGTATTTTTCTTTTTTTGGTGTAATGTTACGTAGAAGTTGTCTAGTCCTGGTTTGCGATTTAACCTTTTCTTCCCCTCTATACTTTTTTTTTGGGTGGTGTGTTCATTGTGTGATTTATTTCCATTGGTTTGGCATTAGGGGAAACAAAAGTTGTTGCTGCTGTTTATGGGCCTAAGGCTGGGACGAAGAAGAATGAAAATCCCGAAAAGGGTTGTATTGAGGTCATTTGGAAGCCTAAAACAGGGCAGGCTGGTAAGATATCTACACAGTTTTTCCAAGAAGCTTAAATTTTGTTACCAATAATCCACATGGCTGCCAGCTAAAGGACTTGGACCTACTCATATAAGATTGATGAAATTGTGATTATCAGCCATTTCCAGAGGATGTTTGAGTTGTGGAAAATTATCATCTAAGTAATCTAATACTGCAACACGTAAAAGTGGTGACCAACTATGCATCATAGAGTTATAGTTAATTTAAATTTGCAAGACAATGAATAATATGCCGTTTGTTGCCTATTTGATATCCACCGCTGATCCCTTTCATGTTAGGATTCTTTATTTTTTAAGGTGCTATAAGTTTTAACCAGTTGTTAAAGTCTCCCCTGAGATGCTCCTTTGGCATACTTTACCTTTTTGAATTTCGAGAGAGGATAAGTCTTGGACCTCCGCTTTTTATCGGAATATTTATACGCATTCAGTAGTGTGTATTGTGTAATCCAATTGCATAGATAAGAACAGTGTTATCAATCCCAGAAAGCGGCCGACCCCGAAAACGCTATAGCGGGATAGCGGGAGCGGTGCTATTTGGAATTCTATGCAAGTAATTAAATATATATTTGAGAATACATGAGAAGAAGAGAAGCATAAGTTTTTTTTTTTGTTGCTGCGTTGAATAGATGAGAAGAAAAAGGAGCAGAAGGTTTTTTATTTGCTTTAAGCTACTGTAGTTTAGGTTTAGGGGGTTTTAAGGTTGTTATTATCATTTTTCCCCTATTTTATTTTATTTTAATGGGAAAAAAAGACTTTTCAATGATGATCCAAATAGCGCCGCTATCCCGCCGCTATTTCCGCTATTTGAGCCGCAATAGCGGCCGCAATGGTCCGCACCCAAAATCCGCAACGCTATTCAAGATTCATAGCGGCCAAAGGCCGCTCCGCTCCGCTATCCCGCTATGGACCGCTATCCCGCCGCAATTGACAACACTGGATAAGAATATTACACATTTTAGTCTGTGTAGAGACGGGTTGCATACATATCCATATCTGTATATGTAAATATGCAAGCAAGTACTAATATTTGACAGACATGTAAATATGTATCTCTAAACATATATTTCCAATTTAAATTTTATATACTTTGTTCAATGCTTAGGGAAAATAGAAAAAGAGTTTGAGATGATATTGAAGAGGACTCTGCAAAGCATTTGTCTTTTGAATGTCCATCCAAATACCACTACATCAATTATAATTCAGGTGAGAAACAAAGTGCTAGGCTTCAAAAGGTATTCCTTGATGGTTTTACAAACCTCTCCTGAAAAGTGCCATGATCAATTGTAGAAATGGATTTTTCCTCTTGATTCTTACTGTACATAAAATCAGATAGATGGGTTTTCACCCTTCTTGCATTTCTTGTAGAAGTAATAATACAATCTTCTGCTATGAACTTCTATATATTATTTATGGTATACAGTCAATAATGAGTATGAACATGAGTGGCACTTCCTGGGGTGCAAGTGTCAAAATTATATATTAACACTGAAATAAGTGCCTGTGTTTGTGGTTGGATATGCACGATCCTTAACTTTGAGTCAGGTTTATATCGAGGCCAATAACACAAATCATCATTAGTAAGAAAGCTTAATTTAGGAAATGAGACATTGTTTTGGAGTAGCTCAATATGAGGATTCGTTTTGGAGCTGTGGTGATGAAGTTTATTCTAACGGTTATGTAATTGGAAAACATGATGTTTGTGCTTTTGCTTGTAAAGGAACTTAAATACTTGCGTAATGTACTTAATACATTTTCACAAATATACTGACTGAACCTTGATGAACCTACTAATCTGCTAAAAGTTTGAGGTTATATGAACATCTTTTGTTATAAAAATCTAAGGTTTTTTCTCGCTAGGTTTTAAACATTATTAGTTAGTATATTTCATATCTAAGATGAGTAAGTTTCATATCTCTACTTCTAATTCTGTGACTTCATTTATTTTTTATTAGCCTTCACATTGTTACTATTTTTATAATTGGGGAGGAATTGTGGGCCGTAAAAATGTAGTAGCTGCATTTTCTATTCAACCAAGCTGCTGAGCTAGTGATACATTACTTTTCTCCATTTTTTATTAATAGTGGGGTAGTGGGTGTCGAACCCGTGACCTATCGTCACAATTCAGAAGCGCTGCTCTTCTCCATTTGCTTGGTTGAATCTAGCCCAATTTTAAGTTTACTTCTGTCCATCAGTGCCTGGCTTTGCATACCTGACATTCGTGTATGCTACACCATTGTATTGTAGTACATACTAAATAATTAATCTTTGGTGGCTGTTTAACTGATTTCTTTTGTAGGTTGTCAATGACGATGGTGCTGTATCCTTCGTGTGATCAATTTTCGGTTCTAGCATCAAGCTTAAATGCCTTGTGTCAATATGATTTAGAGTCTATTGATTTTTTCTTCGAGGTTGATTTGTTAGTATAGATCTATGCCTTTAGGGTCTCGTGGTTTCTTTTCCGTAGGGTTTCACATGATAACAGTGCTAAGAAAGTTTGTAAGCTGCAATCACATTTTTTTAGACATACAACCACCTGTACAACTTCGCTACTACTCTAATTTGGAAAAAATTGCAAGTCTTTCAAATGTTTCCTTAATGGAATTTTTAAGCTTCTCTCATGTGCCGTTAATGCAGCTTGTGCTGCCCTTGTAGATGCTGGCATTCCTTTGAAGCATCTTGCTAGTAAGATCTCGTCTTTTGTAGCATCCAATTTCCTTAATATAAGTGCTCACTGAATTTCTCTCACTTTTGTAGTTGCAATATGTTGTTCTCTAGCAAAAAGTGGATATGTTCTCTTGGATCCCAACAAGTTAGAAGAACAGGTGGTTTAAGTGGATCTGCAGTTGTCCACGAGTCTCATGTTTTGTTCTTACCAGTTTCTAATTTCATCTTATGCATCTAATTTGGTATTTCACCCTCGGTTACCTGCAACCTGATGTCTAGTATTCTATTGTGATAGAAAATGAAGTCATTTGTAGATTTGGTCTTCCCCAACTCAATTCAATCTGTAATTCCAAAAGAATCATCAAAAGTGGGAGGTGAACCCACACAAGACGGTATTATTACATCTACTACCCATGGTGTGATGTCAGGTGCGTTACCATGCTCCATTCTTAAAGCTTAAAGTCCATTTAATGCCTTTTATTGTATTTGTTTGTTGGCGTAAATGTTCATTGAATGGTTCAAGGACCAAACCAAGAAAAACCAAACAAGTAGCGGGTCCTGTTGTACAGATTCCATATTTGACTTTCATTCTTGCTTCACATAACAGGAAGGCCCGAAATGTTTATTCAATTTCGAATCTAACTGTTGAATTTGTTGCATGTATTGTACGCAGTGGACGACTACCTTCTATGCGTGGAAAGAGGACAGGCGGCATGTGAGAAGTTATCTGACTTTCTCAGGCGAAGCTTGCATTCTCGAGCTTCCCATTGACATGCTGCGGGGTGCTGGTTGAAGAGAAGAATCTGTGGAAAAGATGGATAATGATTTGATTCCTAAATATGGGCTCTTTAACTGCTAATAGGAATAGTTTCTGCTAGTTAAACTTGGTTTAACTTGATGAAGATGTAAATTTTGTATTGCAAGGCACAGAATGATGTTGTATACCTTATTTAATTCAGGAATATTGTGGGACAGACAAATATTTAAATTGCACTAGGTCGAGCTCCATTGAGATGACAACGAAGCGCAGCTCAAGCGTTAAAACACTTTACTTCCGACCTAGGTAGGGTTAAGAGTTTGAGTCACACTGGAATGGAAGAGAGGAACTACTATTGATCCTCCAGTGATGAGATTTTTTAAGGAAAAGAAAAGAAAAAAAAACTCCATTGAGATAGAAGCTGCTTTTGCTTATTTGTGTTTCTTTTCAAAAATATTTTTTGGATAAATTTTTTGGTGGTTCAATTAGCTGGTTCTGGTATTGATCAGTTGTTCAGTTCGTCCACACATGCAAAATCGGTTGTGCGTCATTGGATGAGTTGATTTGACGGTTGACCCTCGAGTCAATAACGCACAACAGTTTCACATGTACGGAATGAACAACTCTTCCACATTTTTAACTCAAAAACCTTCAATTAGAAAGTCTTGTATATATGTGATTAGTGAGAGTTTAAACAAAAGATGCTAAAACATAAAACCAAATGCCTTTTTGTTTGATCCTTTCTTCATTTCCCCCTGGTCCAAAAGAATCAATTCAAACTCCTAAATCCATCTTGTATCTTTTTCTTGGATGCCCTTTTCCTTCCTCCATTGGATAAAAAAGCATCTGATATTTGACAACTACAAAAATAAAAAAAAATAAAAAAAAATGGTTTGGTTCTCTTGATATCAATAGAAAACTACTTTTATTGGAAGTACCCAGTGAAGTCACATGAGAAGGAATATTCCAAAAACTCAGATCTTACCTTAAATCTTAACGAATACAGCCAAATCTTTTCCTCTCTGGGAATAATCGTCACTTCTATTGCGTCTGCATTTAGGGACGAAGACCACCCGCCCTCGAGATTTTTAAAAATCTTACTAAATATAGTAAATTTTATATGTAGTTCGAAATATTTGATCAAATTCGTCCCTCCCCCAAACATTTTTTTTTTCCAGTTAGGGGTGGAAGTTATTGATTCATATCGAGATTCTTTGCCCGAAAGCAGTTCAAGCATTAAGTTGTGAAGGAGATTGACTCGAGTCACTTATAACATTAAGAGAAACTGAAAGTGTATTACTACTTATCTTTTATTACTGATGATAATTAATTATTAGTCTACAAAATACTATTTTGATGACAATACTATATTTTTATCTTTTCAGATGGAAAAACATGTCACAAAATCAAATTGCTTATATAAGAAGACTTTTGAGACTTTTGCCATTTAATAATAAGGATTAGAATATTTGGAAGCTATACTTTTATTGGTTTGCATTGGTTTAATTTTATATTTTGCTAAGATTTTTTTCTTTTTTTTACCGGAGTCTTTACATATTATAATTAGTTTAGAGATATAAAACTTATATTATATGTCATTGTGCTAATAAAATCTATTGTTTTATTTTGTATAAGTTGGATATTAAACTCATATTATAAGTCACCGTATTTTTTCTAAAATATTTGTAGATAAATGAAAGTGAAATTTGTGCTATCGTGAAAGTCTCTTGATGAGGTGAGCTTGAGCTAGGGAAAATTAGCTTACATCAAATATGAGCTGAGCAATGAGTTGGGCAAAATTAGTGTGAACTGAGCCTGAGCTAGCCTTGGCTCAGCTCATTTCCACCCCTATTTGCAGTTTTTATATGTAGTTTGACATGCTGTTACAGTTTTTACATTTAAGGTTTATTGCAGTTTACTACCTTAAGTTGGGGACAGTTGTACTTTAGTTGTATATGTCTAAAAAATACGTTTAAAAGTTCTATTAGACATGAAAATAATTAGTATACCCATCTATGATAATTAACAATAACATTATCATTTACGTCGTTATAATTATTTAATCAATTTTAGCATCCCTTCTAGTGAACGATCATAAGTTCTATAGTAAATATGCTTATGCATTGGAGGAAAGGGTTCAAATCGATCGTAAACTCTTTTTATTTTTTTATTAGAAATTGTAGGAACATAAGAAGTGGAAAGTGTGTTTGAAATCAAGACATCTACATCTAGGGGTGTAATTTGATCTATGTGAGTCGAGCTTGGCTTAGCTCACGCTCACGCTCACATCAAAATTGGAAAGCTCAGCTCACGCTCAGTTCGGAAAAGCTCACGAGCTAAATTTATATTAGCAAAAAAACAAAAACCATGTATCAAGAATAGTATAATACAATGAGCATTGAAACTAAATTCTGACAAGAATACAAATATACATAATGATACTTAATTCTTGAAGTAAAATAAACTAATAAAAATATAACAAAAGATAAATATATAGTAAGGTCAAAGGTTAAAGGTTAAAGAATCTACATACAACGTAGAAAAAAATCCTATATAGACTAAAACAAAAGAAACAGAAGTCTCATAATTGTAAAAGCCTTATATAGAGAAAAACAAGAGAATCAGAAGTTGCATAATTGTTTGTTATGCTAATAAAAGGAGTCTTATATAAAAAAAAACAAGAGAACCCGTGCACTTAAAATTCTAACAAATGATGAAATTGGAAATTGCAAAAGAGTGATTTAATTTCATTGTTGATGCCAAATCTAATTTCGGCAATCCCATTGAATCCTTCTACAAAATTTACTTTTTATTGTGATTCAAATCTACAAAAGAAAAAGAAACTATAAGTATATAAAGTAAGAAGCAATGATCAAGAGAAAATAGTTTAGACAGGTAAAATAGAAAAACTAAGTAAAGAATAACCTACAAAAGCATAATCAAATTTTCCTCATAATCACTCCCTTTTGGTGAGCTCCTAATCCAATCTTAACCACAAATTAATCATTCAACTGTCTAGGGAAGTACTGAGCTGCGAAATTGATTCATGACACGACCCCCGGTGCTAAAAGCACTCTCAGAAGCTACCGAACTTACAAGAATTGCTAATACATCTCTTGTCATCATAGATAAATTATGGAATTTAAGAACATTTGCTTTCCAATAATCCAAGATAATAAAGACTTTATCAACACTACCACTATTTGTTGGGTAAAATTTTTCAATAAATATCTAATTCACTCTTACAAAGCATCACTTATTCCTCTTCACTAAATTTAAGGAATTCTTCAATGAATGCCAATTCATAGGTCTTTTTTTAATAAGTATTATTATATTGATATATAATATTTTAATTATATTATTCTTATTTGGGTTTGAGTTTTTTTCGGGTTGAGCGGGGTCAAGATTAGCTCACATAAAATTCGAGCTTGAATATTGAGTTCACGCTCACATTTTTTCGAGCTATGTGAGCCGACCCGAACCCGTTGACACTCCTATCTACATCTTGAGGCTAATTGATTATAAACTTATACCAGCATGGATAATAATGGCATTGCTATGCAAGGAGCCTACTAGTCATTATATGCATATTTAATGAAAGTTTACTACTTAAACCGTTGATTAACGATATTGAGACTCTTAAACAAGGTTGTCAAAATCGTGAGTCAGATCATAAAATCAGACGATTCTACAACCCCGGAAGACATAAATTGAGTTAAATTTGATAAAATCGCTAAAGGAGAGGATCATGTAGGATAGACGATCTGAACCGTAGAATCGTTGAATCGGACGATCCGATGCGCTAGTTTTGTCTCTGTTCAACCTAGTCGACGGTCGGGTAGGGTCGGGTCGAGTTAGTGGGAACCAAATTAAAAAAAAAGATCTGGTTGAATGTAAAAACCTAATTTTAAGTTCAGTTTCATCCCCAGTCATCCTCTATTCTCACTACTGGTGACTATTTTAACATTGATTTGATCTGAAAATAAATCTTAATCGATTTTGGCAGTAAAAGGTAGCCGATTTTTTTTTAAATTTTTTTTTATCAATTTTGTCAGTAGAGAAAATATTATTTGCATAAATTTATCTTGAAATACTATTTAAATAATTTTCATACAAAAGAGTTATTGTAGCACCTCTAACTTTTTTTTTCTCTCCTCTCGGGCCCAAACCTTACTCTTTATACCACTTGTTGGGGCAGCGGAATAAACTAGCATATATGGAGAGAAAATGAAATAAAAACAACAAGAACACTAAAATTTAACGTTTTCTCAAAAGATCTATGTCTATAGTCACAAAAGGGAAAAACTCCACTACGTAACTTTTGTACAAATAAAATTATGAACCCTCGCAAGACACAACTTACAACCTAAAACCCTTAATTGTAATAAAAAAATCTATTTGTAAAGCTTTTCAACCTTACCCTTATCTATTCTACTCGCCGTGGGATTCGAGAAATTTCTTAACACGACAACATTTATAATCAAGAGGTTAAACAAAAGATGCTAAAACCAAATGCCCTTTTGTTTTATCCTCTCTTCATTTTCACCTGGTCCAAAAGAATCAATTCAAACTCCTAAATCCATCTTGTATCTTTTCCTTGGATAAAAAAAAGCAGCTGATATTTGACAATCACAAAAAAATAAAATAAAAGGTTAGTTTCTCTTGATATGAATTGAAAACTACTTTTATTGGAAGTACCCAGTGAAGTCACAGAAGGAATATCCCAAAAGCTCAGATCTTACCTTAATCCTAACGAATACAGCCAAATCTTTTCCTCTCTGGGAATAATCGTCATCTTTTATTGCTTCTGCATTGTATTTAGGGGTTATTGCAGTTTACTACCTTAAGTTGGGGACAGTTGTACTTTAGTTGCATATGTCTAAAAAATACGTCTAGAAGTTCTATTAGACATGAAAATAATTAGTATACCCATCTATGGGGCTTTGCATTAAACTAACACTGATTGGGCACAATGGTCATAACATGACATCAAATTTTTTTGATACAACATTCTTGTCCAGAACGGAAGGGCCAAGGCAGAAGTCCCACTTCCGTCTTGGGCTCATGTGGCGTTCCCAGACGCGCCTTGCCACGTCAGCCCAAGACGGAAGTCCCACTTCCGTTCTCAACTGGCAGAGAATTTTTGCCTAAAACACTTAGTTTTTTTTTGGGCTACCATTTTTTGAGTTGGTATTTTTATAACATAAAAAATCACTAAAACAGAATATTTACCAAAATTTGTGTACTAAAATTACTATGGCAAACCCGACGAAAAAACGAACAACGAAGAAATTGTATATAAAACAAATCGTATGTAATAATAATTTAACAACTAAAAGCAAAATAAAATAAAATCCTGTCTATTGCCCCGACGATGTGTATCTAACTGTTGGATTCGGGTTGTTTCGTAGATAGTATGTGTGCCCGTCCCTGGTTCGCATGGCACTACCCTGCACCGTCTCGATGATTTCAGAGTCTTCGGAGTCGATACGTATCGGCTCCTCAGGTGAATACGGCTGGTCCAGGTCAAGGCTGAACGAGGGCGTCCCACCAACATAGACACCCGAATGTCCCGATGAAGAGGACCCCGCTCCAGGATGCCCCCGTCTGAATACCCGGGGAATAAGTGCCGATGCTCGCAAATTGGTAATGATACCCGGTGGGTACATCAGCCTAAGACGAGAACTGAGTCTGAGGCTGAGTAGTATCTTCCTGCGGTTGAGACGGTACCGGCGCATCGCCATAGTACCGAAGGCGCCGCGTGGCAAGGTGTTCCTGAGTGGCCTGCAGATTCCGGCGAGTACCCTGCCTCCCAATCGCAGCCCTACCTGCAACATGCTCCCTCGGTTGTGTGACCGGTTGCAGAACTGCAACATCTACTACATCAACAGCGCACGATCTGCATGCAACTGCCTTCCCAGCCGTTACGAATGCATCTTTGATGGTTTTGGCAGCCCAGGTGTGCGATCCTTGTACTGGCGGTTAGTTCGAGTGACAGGCTTCTCGAATTCTTCCAGCATAACCCTGTTAGACTCTTCCAGTAACATAAATATTAGAATTAGTATATTTAAAATAAAAAGATTAATGTTGACAACGAAACGAATAAAACTTACAAAAATTGTCTCAGAGGTAACGATGGGTTGAATGCCCATCGGTAGTGGCCCGAGATCCCTATTTTATGGGTTCGTCATAAGGTGAACGATAATGAGATTGTACCAATCCATGTACTCGCGGGTTGGTGCAATCACATTACCGGGAGCGGAAGCAGCGTTCGCCAGATGTATCGACGCGGTTGTCCCACAAATCTATGTATATGCGGTGGGTGGCTTCCCAATTTTTTCTCGGACCCGCCTTGCATGTGTGGAGGTCAACACCCTCAGTAGTTCCCTCCGTTCCCGCCTGGAATGGTACCACCTGCTAGAAGCCAAATTGCCTCGCAACCCTGTCAGGCAAGGTGGTACTCAACCATCTCGAAGCGTATGAGTGGCGTCCGGGCTCGACAGGTCATCAGGAAGTCGTCATCCCGAGCTACTCTCTCATCAGTTACCTAATCAGGGTACGGTCTCCACGTAAACTGCAAAAATAAATTCAACTTAATGTAAAACAATTAATTTAATTTAAATAAAAAAATACGAGATTATCGAAATTAACTTACCCCTTGTGCGTCCGTCAGCATATCTAGTTGATCACGAAACACCACCAGTTGCGATTTTGGTGCGTTGTGGAAACTCATACCCGTATTCCACCGTGCCCCGTAAGCTTTACCGTCAGCGGGAATATCATCTAGCCTTCGGCCTCGGTTCGCCGGTTGGAGACATGAAATTCGCTTCCACGCCCACATCTGATAAAAACAAACAGCATCGATTATTAAATATTCGAATTACATATTAAACATAAAACTTTATATAATTTAGACAAACTTGAATCAGCAAACAACAGCCGGCCATGTCCTTGGAATCAGTTATGCATGAGATGCACATCTGCCAGTACAAATGTGCAAGGTCACCGCTAGACCAAGAAGTGTCGTCATGCTCGAGGATACCACTGATGGTTAGGAGATAATGCATGTTCCCCCTTGACCTCGACTTATTGGGAAAAAGAAAAGTAGACATCAAGAGGAAAATCAAAGTCCTAACCCTCTGCTCGATCTATCACCAAGTTAGTAACATCATCGCCTAGGGGCACACTAATGTGGGCATAAACCTCTAACAGCGAGATGGTGTTTCCCATAATTGAAGACAGTGGGGGTCGGAATCCTAACAGGTCGAACACGCGCTTAATCCACTGAGTGGGAGTTTTATTGTAGTCCTCATTCCCCGACACTACGTGACCCCTAGTAGGTAGTCCTAGATGACATCCTACGTCCTCAAGTGTAATGGTCGCCTCGCCACAACGTAGGTGAAAAGTATGGGTCTCAGGGCGCCATCTCTCTACTAATGCAGTCACTAGAGCGTGATCTACCTTCATGTGTCCCATTCTACAACATCCCCCAAAACCTATTTGGTCTATCAGATGAATCACTCGAGCGTTGGTTTCTCTTTCATACACGTCATAAAACTGACCGTCGTTTCTAATAATCTTTAGTGGATTGTTTAGTGATTCATCACACCCCATATTCTTAAAGATCTATTAGATGTATGTTTGTTTAAAACACTAGCATCATAAGGACCAGGCTGAAGATGATCAAGAATAGACATCTATACAAAAAAACAATAAACATATAATTTATTAGAAAAACACATGTTATATTACCGAAATCACAAATGTCATAAGTATAAATTCCCAAATTAACAATTCACAAACCCTAAATTAATAAATGCCTAAAATTCACAAATACAAAAAGTTCACAAAATCAACAAATTACTCTAAATTACTCTAATTAGTAGATTTAAAGTTCAATTCAAAACATAAAGTTAAATTTCCCAAAAAAAAAGTTTATACCTTTGGAAAATTGAGAGATTGAGAGATGAGAGAGAGCAAGGTGGTGGAAGCAGCGGCGACGGTCAGGGGAGGGAGGGAGAGAGACGACTCGGGGGAGGGGGTTGCCTTAGGTATTTTTTTGCTTTGTTGGTCGCGTGAAAGGAAGAAGAAAAGACTGATGGGTATTGTTAAACTGGGAGTTGAGAACGGAAGTGGGACTTTCGTCTTGGCCCCAGAACTTCCGTTCTGGACAAAATTGTTTTGCCCAATTTTTTGACTGCCATGGTTTCCGCTAAACCATGCTTAGACTAATGCAAAGCCCCCCATCTATTATAATTGACAATAACATTATTATTTACGTCGTTATAATTATTTAATCAATTTTAACATCCCTTCTAGTGAACGATCATAAGTTATATAATACATACGCTTATGCATTGGAGGAAAGGGTTCAAATCGATATCGTAAACTCTTTTTAATTTTTTTTTGTTAGAAATTGTAGGAACATAAGAAGTGGAAAGTGTGCTTGAAATCAAGACATCTACATCTTGAGGCTAATTGATTATAAACTTACACCAACGTGGATACTAATGTCATTTATATGCAAGAAGCCTACTAGTCATTCTATGTTTATTTAATGAAAGTTTACTACTTAAACCGTTGATTAACAATATTGGGACTCCTAAACAAATTGTCAAAATCGTGAGTTGGATTGTAAAATTAGACGATTCTACGTCCCGTAAGATATAAATCGAGTTGATAAAATCGCTAGAGGAGAGGATCAGGTATGATATACGATCTGAACTGTAGAATCGTTGAATCGGACGATCCGAAGCGCTAGTTTTGTCTCTGTTCAGCCTAGTCGACGGTCGGGTCAGATCGAGTTAGTGGGAACCATATTAAAAAAAAAAAAAAAGACCTGGTGGAATGGAAAAACCTAATTTTAAGTTCAGTTTCATCCCCAGTCCCCAGTCATCCTCTATTCTCACTACTGGTGACTATTTTAACATTGATTTTGTTTGAAAATAAACCTTAATCGGTTTTGGCAGTAAAAGGTAGCCGATTTTTTTTATAATCAATTTTGTCAATAGACAAATATTATTTGCATAAATTTATCATGAAATACTATTTAAATAATTTTGTAGGATCTTTGATATGTACTACGATCTTCGTGTTATGAGTTTTTGGACACATTCCTTTCCGAGTCAAAATTCCGATCTTAAGAACCTTGCTCCTAAAGGTCTTTATTAGACATATGGAACTAAAGAGCAATTACTCTCAAAGATAGGGTAGTAAACTGTAATAAAACCTTATATATAGATATATAAAACCCATTACAATAACTGCCATAACTACCATTATCTTTTTTTGTTTCCTTTCATTTCTGTTTAGTTCTTAGAACCTTTAGCTTGAAAAGGAAAAAAACAAAAGATGTATGCATATAATTCTATAGTTCTTCCTGTGATTAGTTGCTCAAGTAGTCCCATTCATAAGCCTTCTTCTGTCTCCCGAAAATATGGGCATTTTCCACTTTCTTTTCCTATCATTAAGGTAAAAATCTTTTTCTTTATTTCTTCCTGTTACTGATCAAATTCCTGATAATTTGGATCATGATAATTTGTTAAGAATCTTGGATTGTTTTTTTCATTTGGGTTTCTGCAGCCATTGGTGAAAAAATTGCAGGAAATTTTAATGGATGTTCCAAAAACAATCAAGATGAACTCAGTGAAACTTCTTGATGCATTTGTTGATTCTACTTTTCAATTTGTTGATCAGCCATTGCTTCCATCTCAGGTACTGTTTCATTTGATTTTCTGGTGCTTCAAGTTGATTATTATAAGCATGGTTTTGAAATCCAGCCTGGTTGAACCGGTGGGAGGACTGTAATCGACCTGCAGACATCATAAATAATATTTAAAATGAAGTACAAATTCAAAGGCAAAAACATCCTTAATATAAACATAAATTAACAAAATGTTGTGTAAATTCATATACACAAATTATTCTACAAAATTTTAATATATTTACTAATCAAGAAAAAAGAGAGAATCTTTCATGGAACTACAAAAAAGGTCAATCCCACTCCAACCTCCACAGTCCAAGCAAGAACAATAATTGTTAAAAAAATCAAAATACTTCGCAAGTCTTATGAATTTGGATTTAGTAGTTTGAATTTGATGAATTTAATTAGTTTGAGAGTTGAGACTGAGAGAGATTTGTGTTCTTGACTTAAACGACGATACTCAATAGAATTGAGAGTGAGATGAACCTATCAGTGTTTCTCCGTTTTTTTGTTTAAATGCAATTTATTCTTTTTTTTTTTTTTAAACGGAGCATATGAGACCCGACCGATTTAGTAAACCCGTTCCGCTTTCCAGGTTTGACGGTTCCACCGCCGTATTTTACTGGGTTGAATATAAGAAGTTAGTTTTTTAGGCCTACTGATTTTGGAGACCAACCCAAACTGCAAAAGAGGTCGGGTGGTGGTCCGACCGGCAGATCTGGGCCGGATTTTAAAACCATACTTCCTCCATCCCAAACCAAATGTCCGCAATTGGCTTGTATAAAAATTAAAAAAAGTAATTTGAATATGCTTAATATAGGAGGGATAAATGTTATTGGAGCTTGCATCCATTTAATATCAGAAGATTTTGCATTTTTTAGTTTAGAGTAAAAAAAGAAAAATCAAAAATGGTTTAGGGGGTGTGGAAACCTTCTATCCTATATATTTTTTTGGTAAAATTTCTATCCTAAATAAAATTTAAGAAAGTTTACATTAATTTTGGACATTCAATTTGTGATAGACGAAAGACTAATATTTGAACAATATTGATACTTTGTGCCTGTAGAGTAACTTTGCACCAGTAGAAGAACAGGGTAAGGCCATTCATGTAACCCATATTGAAGGAAGCATTCCAGATGATTTCCCAGACGGTGTTTACATTAGAAACGGTATGTAATTCACATCAATCATAATGTGATTTTTTATTTTTTTTTTATATTTTTTTTTCTATTACAATTATTTATTGTACCTCACCAGAGTAGGTCGATCTCACCAGAGGAGGAGTAGTAGAAGCCCGGCTGAACGGATGCCCCGTGAGGAGAGTAGTAGAAGCCCATTGAGTGGGTGTCGTAGAAGCCCGTTGAGCGGGTGCCCCGTGAGAGGAGTAGTAGAAGTCCCGTTGAGCGGGTGTCGTAGAAGTCCCGTTGAGCGGGTGCTCATGAGGGGAGTATAAGACCCACAGAAGGGAACCCAAAGAAATGACAATTAAATCATTCCCCTTGTGTGAGGTGGGTATCGAACCCACAACCTCAAGGTTATGGCAGGCCCTTGCCCCACTGGGCTAAGGAACCTTAGATAATCATAATGTGATTAGTTTCCGTCTGGATAGAATTTCGGTCTGAATGGTATGTAAGCACAGGAGACGAAGATAGGGGCGGGGTGACAGTCACCCCCGAGATTTCTAAAAATACTATTAGATATAGTAAATTTTATATGTAGTTCGGAATATTATATCAAATTTGCCCCCCTCCCCCAACATTTTGTTCTGAGGGGGGCATGCTGCAATTGTATGTCGAAGTACATATAAAAACGGCAAAAACAAAATCTTGGGGGCGAAACTGATAAAATATTCCGAACTACATATAAAATTTACTATACCTAATAGTATTTTTTAAAATCTCGAGGGCGACTGCCCCCCACCCCCGTCTTCGTCCCTGCTAAGTTGGGAATGTGTTGCTATATATGACGACGAACTTTGCTTTTTCATCCACTACATCCAAAATCTTTAAGGTTCAAATGTAATTTGAAACTGTAAAAGGTCACTATTTTGTTAATTTGTCTGCTAAAGAAAAACAGTTGAAATTTCAGGTCCAAATGCTCTCTTTGGAGGGTACAAATCAACAAGTTCCATATTTGGAAAATCAAGTCATACATGGATAGAAGGAGAAGGAATGCTTCATTCTTTGTATTTCAGGAAAAAAGACGGTCACAGAAGGAAGGTTTCCTACAACAACAGATACGTTCAGTCTGAGACGTTTAATTTAGAAAACGAAAGAAGTAAACCGGCATTCCTTCCATCAGTCGAAGGGGACTCACTCGCCATACTTTCTGCTTTTCTCCTAAATTTGGTAAGAAAACTCATTGTCCCTTTACAGCACGTTTGATACGCTGAAATGGAATGGAACGAAATACTTTTCCTGACAGAATCTCTTTCCACCCTGAATAACTTCGGAATTCTCTTTCCATTCCAGTCTTTAAAAGGCAAAACCAGAATGAAATATCGATTACTTTTTTGTGTTTGGTAAAATTATATTTTAATGTCATAATAGAATGAAATTAAACACAATATGACCTAAATGCCTTTTTAGCATATACTAACGATAAAACATAATTAAACATTCCTTATAAAATCTTATTTGAATAGCATTGGCATTATATATATATATATATTATTGAAACATATTTTTTATTAAAATGTCAACATAGTAATAAAATATCTTTTACTTTAAAAATAGATTAAAAATTACTAGTAAGAAAAAGAAATATTTATAATAATACCATCTATGAAATTATAATAAGTAAAATATAATATTTATTACAAAATATGAATACGTTACTATGTAAAATGAACGTAATAATTAATTAAAAGAAGGGCATAAAAGTCAGTTATTATTTATTGATTATTCAATTTTCTCCTGAAAAAGGATGTTCAATTGGTTTTGGTATGGAATGACCTTTCTCATTTTATCTTGGAATTGTCATTCCCGTAGAATGGCATTTCAAACTTAAATTTGTGAAACCAAACACTGGAATGGAAAAAGAAATTGGAATCGTCATTCAATTTCATTCCATTCCAATGTACTGAACTTTCTCTTAGTATGTAGAAACATAGGATTCTGGCATACAAATTCACATAAATCGCTTCGTTTTCTCTAGTTGAGATTTGGCACAGTGAACAAATATCTTAGTAATACGAATATCTTCGAGCATTCGGGAAGGTATTATGCAACAGCAGAGAATCATGGCCCTCAAGAAATCGATATCTTCTCACTTAAAACATTAGGGAAATGGAACCTCGATTCAGTATGGAATAGACCGTTCACCAGCCACCCCAAGGTAATTCGCGTTATATAGGCTATTCCTTTCGATAATCATTGAGAATTTTAATATTTCCCAATCAAATCTTTTTTTGATTTTTTCGAATGATATAGAAAATTCCGACCACTGGTGAGCTCGTAATATTTGGAATCTCCGCGCAAGAACCTTATTTTGAAATGGGAATTATCTCAGGCAAGTGTTTAAAGTACTTGTATCGTCGTTACTGTTACTGTGATTATTATTTTTATTGACTCATTGATTTACTCTCTGATGAGTATCAATAACTGTTAACATCTACACATTATATGTAATATGCAACATTTCTCATTTCAGCCAATGGGGAGAAAATACTTCATAGAGTGGATCTCAAATTGAAAAGATGTACACTTTGCCATGATATAGGAATCACAGTGAGGTAACAGAACGACACGAAAGTTTATTCTCGGCCTTGTGGGGACTGGCACCACAGTTGTCTCGCATGAGTTGTGGCGGACCCTACTTTGCAGGAGCCTGCAGGTAGGCTTCTACTCCAACTCATGTGAAAGGGCCGTGGGACCCGGATTCATACCAAAGTGACCACTAAAATAGGCATGTAAAGAGTAGCTCATAGTTGAGATTATATCTTTGATTATGCAGGTACAATGTGATAATGGATTTTCCGCTAACTATAGATACAAATCGGCTAATAAATGGTGGCCCGTGAGTACATTCTTTTTAGAATATTTTATTTTTTTTTTTTAATTAGAAAAAGTGCAGCAATTTGTCTTTTATTGTTTTGTGATGTTATCTTTTTATATATAGAATAATACGGTATGAAAGTAAGCAGTACGCGAGGATTGGAATAATGCCCCGTTATGGAGACGCTGATTCCATCAGATGGTTTGAGGTGGAACCATGTGTAGCGTTTCACATTGTCAACTCTTTTGAAGATGGTGACGATGTATGTATGCAACTACTACCTTGATCAACTTCTATCTTCCGTTCCAAATTTTGTGTCCATATTGAAGCGCATCGTATTTATTGCCATTAACACTATAAGAAAACAGTTAAATAACTATGGATTTTTCCTTCGCTATTCGGTCTCTAGACTGAAATAAACCTACGTCGTTTTGAAGGTAACGACCAAATAGCGACTAAAACTGAAAACGACTTCGTTTTTTTCTAGTCCTTTTGAACCACTTGACCAATCTATAAAACGACATCGTTTTAAGTCCCTTTGAACCACTTGATCAGTCTATAAAACGACGTCGTTTTCATTTACAGTTGCTATTCCGTCGTTTTATTTCGTCGCTATTCGATTGGTGTATGCAAAACGATGTCGTTTTAAGTCCATTTGAACCACTTGATCAGTCTATAAAACAACGCCGTTTAGGTAGAAATAAAACAACGTCGTCTTAATTTACAGTCGCTATTCCGTCGTTTTATTTAGTCACTATTCGGTTGGTGCATGCAAAACGATGTCGTTTTGATAAAAGTCGTTGTTTCTATCGGTATTTGGTCACTACTTGGTGGACCGAATATGTATTGGTTTGAGATGGTCAACGGCACTAACATGGGCGACCATTAAGCGACGGAATGATTTTCAGTTTCCATATGGTCGGTATTCGAAATCGCTAAGTCTGTGACTGAAAAATTCGGTCGTTAAATAACTGTTTTCTTGTAGTGTAACATTTTGAAACATCGACTGATAACAGGTTGTACTGAGGGCGTGCAAAGCTCGTGGATCAATTATACCAGGACCTGATTTTGGTATGAACAAATTCGAGTTTTTTTCTAGAGGTTTTAAGCATATAAGATCGGAGGAAAGTGATAAAGATTCACAAGACGGATTATTTTTCTCTCGAGCTTACGAATGGAGATTGAATATGCAAACTGGAGAGGTGAAGGAAAGAAATCTCACTGGGACTGATTTTTCGATGGACTTTCCATTTATAAACGAAAGCTTTACTAGTGTCGGAAACAAATATGGTTACACACAAACCATTGATTCTAATGCAAGCTCTATCTCAGGTAAATAAAACAAGCTAATCCGAGTCTAAACATGAAATTCGATTCCAAGAAAGTATGTTCGAGATGAAGTTTCTAGTTTCGTTCTCAGGGATGGCGAAATACGGAGGGCTAGCCAAGCTTCATTTTGAGGATAAACTGTCCGCGGATATGATAAAACTCGAATATCATAAGTTTGAAGAAAACACATTTTGTTCGGGAGCTAGCTTTGTCCCTAAACCTGGAGGCCTCGAAGAGGATGATGGTTGGATTATTACATTTGTGCACAATGAAAAGTCGAATATATCCCAAGTAAGTTTTTTTTTAACTCACTGTAAGAGGTCGACCTCACCAGAGTAGGGCGGAAATTATATATATATATATATATATATATATATATATATATATATATATATATATATATATATAAGTGCCTCACAAAGGAGGTAAATTAGAAGGCACGTGCAGTTGGTTTAGTCCCATGTAGGGGGAATATAAGTGCCTCACACAAGAGAGAACCTAAGAAAAGAAAATTAAATCATGCCCCTTGTGTGAGGAGGGTATCGAACCCACGGTCGTGGGTAGGCCATAGCCCCACTGGGCTTGTGATCCCAAGTAAGTTATTTCTTTGCTTATATAAACAAATTATACAAGTTTTACATTTGCGTTAATTCTTTCCTGCAGGCCTTAATAATCGATGCGAAGAACTTTCCCGGTGAGCCAATTGCCAAAATCACAGTACCTACTAGAGTGCCATATGGTTTTCATGGTGCTTTTATGCAAACTTAGTCAAAACCAGAAAGATCTACTAATTGTGATTAACAAGGAATCATCACGAGTTAATTCATAATTTCTTCATCTACAAGTTACATTAAATTACTTAGTCATAGTAATATGGTTTTTTCATTATTTTTTTTTTTCCTCTTTTTTTTTTTGAGCGCCCGAAGACGATTGCCCCTGAAGGGGAAGAGCGGAGAGTACCCTAGATAGGGAAGATTGAAGCATGCCTCATGCCTGGGGAGGGAAGATAAGCCTCATAAGGAGGAGAGTTATTTGCCTCATTATGGGGAGATATAGGAATCGAACACGGGACCTCCGCCCCGTGTTCGGATAGCCTTACCACTTGGGCTACCCAATTCCCATTTTTTTTCCCTCTCTCTATAAAGAGATCATGGAAATTATTTGTAAAGCAAACAGTGGATCCATAAATTATATGTACAGTGTTCACCATCAGGAAAGAAA
Source organism: Vinca minor (assembly GCA_026122235.1). Taxonomy (NCBI): domain Eukaryota; kingdom Viridiplantae; phylum Streptophyta; class Magnoliopsida; order Gentianales; family Apocynaceae; genus Vinca; species Vinca minor. The sequence goes on along the minus strand of JAOCZM010000161.1, from coordinate 5,616,176 downwards.
AAAGTTGTTCAATGAATGAAATACTAGAGATTATTTGAGCATCAGTTTTTACCTCACCAGAGGAAGAGCCCATGTAAGGCGGATAGAAGTCCGGCTGAGTGGGTGACCCATGAGGGGGAGTAGAAGTGCCTCACAAAGGAGGAGAACTAGAAGCCCGGCTAGCGGGTGCCCCATGAAGGGGAGTAGGAGACTCACACAAGGGAACCCAAGAAATGGCAATTAAATTATTCTCCTTGTGTGAGGGGGTATCGAACCCACAACCTCAAGGATCATAGCTCCACTGGGCTATGGACCTTATGATAGCATCGATTTACTTTAGGGAAAAGAGATCTCATTGAATTTGGTCTGACTTGAGATTTAAACTCAGACACAAAATAACTTTTGATTGAGTCTGAAAATAAAACATGAAAGTATTAAATCATTTAGAATTTTAAATTCGGGTTTGACTTTGAGAGTAAGACCAAAATTTCAAATTCAACCCGAATCTAATAATACCCATAATTTCTTTATGCCAATTCTAGTTTGTATCGACTTTCTTGCTACTATGATAAAAGAACCAAATAAAGATTCTAATGTCAAAGATCATCTAACAAATTACTCCAATTATTTATTTCCCTTATTTTTCTTAAATAAAAAACAAAAGGTCCTTGTTGGCTGCTTGTTTTTCAGTAATGGAATCAAACAACTTAAAGATACTGTAATTAAATAATCTTATCAAGATAGAAACAGACATCCAAATAAGAGTCCATTGAAACAAGCAAAACAAATAGTATTAAAATTTATAGATTAAACTAAGTATATGAAAACAATGCATATAAATGCTCTAGATTCTAAATGAAAAAAGTATGATAATTTGCACATAAATTAAAATGGTTCTTGGGTCTGCTAATGTCTCTTGACTTTGATTTGAGGGCATGATTCCGTAGAAAACGTGACGGCATAGGGGCTACTGTTTCAGTAGTATTCTGTGAGCAATTACTTTGTACATTCGTTGCAAAATGTTAGGTCAATCTCCAGTTCATCTGTTTCAATGGTATTCTAGGAAGCAGTCAGTTTATGCATTTATTATCAAAGGTTAGACCTGTCTCCTATACATCCCTACCCATACCCTAATTATTGGATATTTAATGAGTTATTTTATTGTTGTTGTTGTAAACTAAGTATATGAAAGCTCACACAACTAAAGAAATCTATATGAACCACTTAAACATCAAATTTTCTGTAAAATGTAACAGAGGGCAACTACTTATAAAGATCATGAATGAAGATCATGAAGACACGTTGATACAATTGCACAAAGCGAGAGAGATACTCCCGCATCTGCAAATACTGAAGTACTTGACACGCCTCTCGAAACTTTGTCACATCCTCAGCTGGATGAAGATTATGAAAACTTTACTCATGTTCGCACCCGCAAAGGTAAAAAGGGAAACAAAGCCCTTAACATCATATGGAGACTCGGTACAAATCTTTTAAAATGCGTTAAATTTTTTATAGCCTACTAGTAGTGGATTTGTTTCCACCTTTTATTTGAGGGCAGACATTACCCTCTCTATGTCATTTTTTGTCCTACTTCAATAAAAAAAACACTTATTATTAAAAAAATAATAATAAAAAAAAAGATCATGAATCTTTTTCGTCATCGAAAGATATCTTGTTATTTTTCTTTCTTAATTTTCCATGTCCAAGCACAAGATAACCAAGGGAAAAATGTTATTAGACCTCTCCACCTTAGTCTTGCTGTTACTATTTCCATTCTCTCAATAATGTTCTCCTAACATTTTTTAAATTACTTGCATATGCCAAGTACTGTAGTAACCATCACAAGGTTCATAGTCCAGTGGGGTTATGCCCTGTCCACAACCATGATGAGGTTGTGGGTTCGATACCCTCCTCACACAAAGGGGTATTATTTAATTTCCAAATCTTTGGTTCTCTTTGTGTGAGGCACTTATATTCCCCTCTTGGGGCAACCGGTCTACCGGTCTTCTAATTTACCTCCTCTGTGAGGCACTTATATTCCCCTCTTGGGGCAACCAGCTTGCCGGTCTTTTATCCGCCCTACTTGGGCTCTGGTGAGGGCGACCTCCTCTGGTGAGGTAAAAAAAAAAAAAAAAAAAAACTGTAGTAACCAGTGGCGGATACAGTGTCTTGCCACCAAGGTCAATCCATGAAAATAGTCCTAGAACCAAGGTTGTTAAAAACGCGTTTCTACGTAGACTCAGAGGAGGGGTGAAAAATCGTAAACTCGTGAATCGTAAAATAAATCGTAAAATCGTATCGAGAAATAAATAAATAAATAAATAAATAAATAAATAAATAAATATATATATATATATATATATATAAAACAATAATTAACATATAAATCATATCATATGATCCAAAAATATGGAAAAAAAATTCATTAAACATAGTTTCACAAATTTTTTCAAAAGACAATAACGCAACAAAGTTCACAATAAAGAACTTACAAGTCTTTCAAAATATAAAAGTGCGATTACACATAATTCTTAACTTACAAGTCTTTCAAATTAAAAATATCATCATTTTATTTATAAAATTAAAAAAAAGCATTAAAAATTGTAACTCATAATAAACAAAAAACTAGAGGGGGACATACTAAATTTGAGCTCCAAAAATAAAAATTGAATTTCTAGTGCAAAAAAGGAAAGGAAAAAAGAGAATCTAATACCTGAATTTAAAAAGCCCTAGAGCTTCTTCGATGCAACGAGCAATAACCACAGGAGTGACCAAATGCCGACAAAGAAGAAGAAAATTGTCTAATTAGGAATGGTCTTGATACCAAGGTAGAGAAATCAAGAAAACAGATGAAGGAAAGGAAGAACTTAGCCAAGAAGATCCGTGGTGTAAAGAAGACCAAGGCTGGTGATGCTGCTAAAGCTGGGAAGAAGAAGTAAATTATATAATTGTGAACTAATAAGCATATTTGTTAGTGTCGCATTTATGTTAAAATCCCCCAGTTTGACTCAGGGAATTACCAAATATGCTTATTAGTTCACAATTATATAATTTTGCTTCTGATTCAAACAAAAAGAAGAAGAAAATTGCATGTGGAGAGAATAAACTAGCGATTTTTGGTCTTTTTTGTAGAATCGGTAGAAACGTTCGTTTCTACGTTTTTACGATTCGAGTCAACGTTTCTACTCTATTTCTACCAGATTGCGATTCTACTCACGATTCAACACATTTTGCCTCCGTAGAATCGTAAAATCGTACGTTTCTACGTGTTGACTCGCGTTTTTAACAACAATGCCTAGAACTGAATTTTCCCTTTTGAAAGGCCTCAATCTACTGAAAGTATATGCCGACACGCTCATCAAAAGAGGAAATTCAGAATGTCTTCTTTCTTGGCTTAATTTGGAAAGAAAATTAAAGCATCCAAGTGTTTACAGATAAAATCTACCAAGAAAAAAAAATCATTCTGCAGCAGTCAGTATTATAGTCATAATTATCAGAATTTAACTGGACCAAACTTTCATATCCACCAAAATAAATAAAAAATAATAATTCTATTCACAACATTCCATAATATTAGTCGTTTAGGTCATGTAGCGAAAATTAAGGAAGAAAAAATAAATGTACTTTGTTCTCTCTTAAATAAGATTTCTATGCCACTAATATATTTAAGAGAGTAATATTGATATTTTGACTAACAAAGTACTCCCTCCATTCCCTATTAATTGTCGTTTAGGAGAGATATCTAGGTATCCAAATTAATTGTCGTTTAAGGTTGTTTTATTAGTTGTCAACAATTTATTCCAATTATACCCTCAACATTTTCCTTTCTTTATGACAAAGAAGTGAGAGAGAGGGAGGGTGGGGGATAATATTGGAAGTTTAGGTGAAAATGACAACTTCCTTAATTTTCTCAAATTGTCTAAAGAGTCTTATATTTAGGAATGGAGGGAGTACCTTGTTTTTTTTCTTCTTTAATTTTTTTACACGTTATAAATAACTTATATTATGGAAAGAATGTTGTACAATATTTGTGGTTTATGTAAGAAGGAAATTGTCAACAGACAAGGTTTAAATGCTGGAAAAAAGACATAATTGTAAGCTGGTCAAGTTTTAAATTCACACTAAATTGTCTAGCTGAAGAACAACTACTACATTAAAAGTACTACATATATATCACTTGAGAAATAAATACTAGTGTGCTCAAAAGAATTGATTTGTTGCCATTGAAGACAGGGGGGCCCGAGATTTTTAAAAATATTACTATTTATCGAAATTTTATATGTATTTTGGAAAAATTTATTACTTTCGCCCCCCAAGATTTTTTTTTTGCCGTTTTTATCGAAATTTTATATGTATTTTGGAAAATTTTTATCAATTTCGCCCCTCCCCCAAGAGTTTTTTTTTTGCCGTTTTTATTGCTCCCAAATAATTTTTTGTTCTGTTTTTATCACTCGAGCTCTGTAGTTCTACATATTGTTGCAGTTTTTCCCCCCAACACCAAATTCCTAACTTCGTCCTGATTGAAGAAAAGCCAAGAAAAATGGGTTACACAAAGAAATTAAAAATATCCAGATTAATTTTACCAATTTGTTCTGCTTATCGTTTGTGGAATATTACAAATTACAAAATCCTCTCGATCTAAAAGAAGAAGAAGAAAATAACTACAAGTGAATCTACACATAAATGGACCAAGTATCCGTGGTAACAGAGAAAATACAACATTTTTTAAACCTTCGGTGGAGGAAACAATATGAAACCAACTTCATTGGTCATGTCTTCACAATCTTCTCAGAAAAAAAAAGTAATTTATTCAATAACTCTACTTATATAAATAATGTATGCGAGTTTATGTTCTCATCGTTAAAAAAAAAAATTGAACCTCAACTTTAAAGGCTCTCATCGCTTTGACGGTAAGGTCATGTGTAGGAGTTATAGATAGGGCGATTCGGGTGAGATCCAATGCAGAACTTTTGTTTCACTCATGTTTCAAGTGGGAATCCGCTATTAACGAGTCGTGTGTTAGTTTTTATTTTCTTATAACGTAAAGAAAATGGTTTATGGCGTATTATGGAAATTGTATCACCTATGTATTTTATTTAAGAGAGCTTCTAATCGTGTCTTTTCCGTACATAGTGCTCGAAAATATAGCACTTACTTTTCAGAATTTATAGCAATGGTTAGGAGAAAATGGATTGTTTTTTATGAATTTCATTAATTAGGAGTAATTAGTCACCATTCCCCTTTGTCATATATCAGTTGTACCCACTTCTAAATGCCCAACCAACCCCTAATGCTTCTTCAATGTATACATATACACATATGTGGTATATTTGTCCGTATATAATTATTTTTTTTACAAAACCGACATCAAAATTTGTATTCATTCAACGGTTCACGATTCATTCGGTTTATTTTATTATAAAACTTCTTACTTAATAGAGCTTCTAATCTTGACTTCTCTATACATATAGCTCGAACCTGAATCCATGTGCGGACTTAGGTAGAAAGTAGGAGTTATGCCACCCCATCCCCCAACCCTTTTTTAAAAAAAACCAAAAGGTTTTTAGGACTCCTTTCTTGTATTGTAAATATATATTCACTTTGACTCCCCTTAAAGTTCTAGCAAAAAAAAATTATAATAGCATATATTGTAGTTTGATCTCCAAATTTTTAATCTTGCATTTGTCCCTGCCTGATTTTTTGTTTAAGGCCACCAGATTCGGGTTACTCAATCCTAGGATCGTCCTTGTGGAATTGTCCCAACATTTCTCTCACATTAATTTAGTGGAGCCCACATCTGTAGATATAAACCCCGTACAATTCATGTGAAATGACTGTGGGGACAGTCACACAAGAAGTCACACAAGAAGGACAGTTCTAGGATTGAATTTTTGCACCATACGCTAACCAACTCCATTTGGTTTGTCCATATACAGCTAATGAAACATAGATATACTATACTTCTCTATATAAGTCCTCCAAACTAACCCCACCCCACCCAACCCCCTGCCCCTACCACCCTTACTAGAACTTCTCTATTGAGTAAGGAGCATGGAGTATTATAGAAGAAAATCTCTTTACAACTTCATGGATGAAGAGAAAAAAACCACACAAATTCAATCCAATACTTCTGAGCATGATCTCAACTTTAGCCCTTCAAGTCCAGACTCGCCATGGACACTCTCACCCCTTCAAAAAACACCTTCACCTTCTGTCTTCTATCATTGCATCGCTTCTCTTCACCGCCAAGAAGGGACCGTCCACTCTATCGCGCTCTCCTGGGGAATAGTCTATACCGGCTCAGAGAGTAGACGGATTCGCGCGTGGGGACAGCCCGAATGCATCGAAAGAGGTTATATAAAGGCAAGTTGTGGAGAAGTTAGGGCTATTTTAGCTTATGGGAACATGATTTTTACTTCACATAATGACCACAAAGTTCGTGTGTGGAATGTTACGACTTCATCAGACAATTTCAAAGCTAAAAAGGTCATAACTCTCCCTAGAAAAAGTAATTCAGTTTTCTTGTTCAACAAGGCAAGTAGTAGAAATAAACACAAGGGTTTTGTTTCTTGCATGGGTTATTACCATGCAGAAGGGCTTTTATATACTGGATCATGGGATAGAACAATTAAGGCTTGGAGGGTTTCAGATGGTCTTTGTGTAGATTCATTTCTTGCTCATGAAGATAATGTAAATTCAATTGTGATAAATCAAGAAGATGGGTGTGTTTTTACTTGTTCTTCTGATGGTTCAGTGAAAATTTGGAGAAGGGTTTATGAACAAGGCTCTCATACTTTGACTATGACCCTTAAATTTCAACCTTCTCCAGTTAATGCCTTGGCTTTGAGTTCTTCACAAAGCTCTTGCTTCCTCTACTCTGGTTCCTCTGATGGATTTATCAATTTTTGGGAGAAGGAGACAATGTCTAGCAGATACAACCATGGAGGGTTCCTACAGGTAAGGGTCCCCCAAATTTTTTTAAACTCTTATCTTATTTCTTAAGGAAAAATAGTTTAGGATTGTCTGTACTTTTCCCATTTCATCCTCTGTCTCATCTGTAGATAACTATTGTCAAAAGTTTCATTTTATACGTTAAGGTTCCACAATTTCCTTTAAAAAGAACAACTAACACACATGGCAGACTACATATAATGATATAGGAGATGAGACACAATTTGAAACATAAAATCCGAATCGGGAAAACTAACTCTTGCGGCCCATAAAGTTAGGGATAAGTAACGATTTGGTTTTAAAGGTGAAAATCCTCTGTCCCCATCCATATCGCAAACCAATCAGAATTTACTATACGAATATTTTTTTCAATTATATATATAGAGGGTAAATTGTGATTAGCTGAAGATAGGAATAGGGACAGAAATGGGGACAAATGATTTTTTGCCGTTTTAAAGTAGTTTCTTTTTTCCTTAAATCAATATTGTCCCTGAACATTTTGCTACACTCTATGTAGTTCCGTCATCACTCTCCAGCCTCCAGCCAAATACCACCCCACCTAATTAAACAGTGGAGGCTGCATTGGAAAGTGATGGTAGATCCAGATAGTACCCTCGTAAAATATTTAAGTATCATATTGACAGAAGACAAAATCTTTTAAAACCTAATAAAGTGTGACAAATCCCAACTTTAAGGACCACATGGGTCACTTTCCCTTTTTCGTTCGAAAACTAAAATTTTAAAAAAGATAATTTAAAATTCCATCTTTGCCCCCCTAGAATTATGGCAAAAGTTATATTACATTTTCTACTTTTATATATATATAGAGAGAGAGAGATTTCTCCCCGCAACATGAAATTTTTGGCTCCGTTTATGCATACAGGGGCATCGTTTTGCGATTCTTTGCCTTGTAGCGATTGAGAAGTTGATATTCAGTGGATCAGAGGACACAACCATAAGGGTATGGAGGAGAGAAGAAGGAAGTTACTACCATGAATGTCTTGCAGTAGTAGAAGCCCATAGAGGACCAGTGAAGTGCTTAGCTGTTTCACTAGAAATGGAAACACTGATGGTGATGGGATTTTTAGTGTATAGTGCTGGATTGGACCACAGCTTTAAAGTTTGGAGAGTTAGGGTAATGCCTGAGGACAAAAATGTCATTTCCTTGGAGGGTATAGATGGAAAGAAATTAAAGGATATGGGAGTTGCTGAATATGAAATGAGCCCTGTGTTGTCTCCTTCATGGGTAGAAAGAAAACGGCAAGGTAATCAAAATTAGAATTATTAATTATAGAGGATATAGAAAAGGACCAATCACGTTGAATTCTAATTCCTCCAAATCGCTTTCTGTACTATATTGTTGCAGTGAAGACAAAATGTAAAAATATAATTTCAGGAATTCTTAGTCTTAGAGTATTAATTACCTGCTGCAAATAAATGTTATCAGTGTTAAATGAAAGAAGTATGATAATCAAAATGGATCATGGGCCTGTCTTCTTTGATATATTTTGGCTTTGATTTGATGGTATGATTCCGTAGCAAACGTGATGGTATAGGTGACTACTGTTGCTGTGATATTATGTGAGCAACCACTTTGCACATTTGTTGCCAAAGTTAGTTTAGTCTCCAGTCCTTCTGTTGCAGTGGTATTCTGAGAGCAGTCAATTTGTGCATTTATGGTCAAATGTTATATTTATTTCTTATTCCTCCCTAATTCATATCTCAATTATTAAAAATTTAATGGGTTATGATATTATTGTTGTTAATCATTTGTTCTCAAATTCCTTATGTATTCAATTTTTGTCTCATCATGCATGTGAAATGATCTCTAATAAAATTTAGTCAAACATAAAAAAGCAAAAAAAATGACCTCTAATAAAACGATATTCAGTTCCGACCAGTGTTGTTAAGGCTCACGCCTCAGGCGCGCCTTTGCGCCTCAGGCTCCAGGCTCGAGAGATATCGCCTCAAAATCTCAGGCGCGCTTCAAATTAGTGAGGCGCACGCCTTGAAGAAAAGGCTCCAGGCTCCAGGCTCGCCTCGGGCACGCCTTGTAATTAATCTGATTCTAATGAATGGGCGCGCCTTGTAATTAATCCGATTCTAATGAATGGTTTCTTAGAGAGTTAAAAAATGATGAGCGAGTATTTGAAGATTCTAATTTAACAAACCTTTACACCTTTCATCAACACTTCCTCGCTACATCAATCTACCTTGATCAGAAAATACTAAACGACATGATCTTTTTTAAGTACAATAGAGATTTACTTCGTTGGCACGCATTGAACGATTAGATAACCCCTATGATGATTCGATTTTCTTTGGTTTGAGGTTTCTAAAGCGAAATGGAGTAAATGAACCACGCTACCCATCTAGGTCAAGAGGAGCTAGTATTTCTCATTCTCAACATTCACCTCCTAATTTAAGACCATCATCTTCTTCATGTGTCTCTAGCTTTGATGAGAATAATGAAGATGAGTAAGAAGATTCTCCCTTGGATAAAGAGAATCAAGATGAAAACAATGATCTTGAAGATGATTCTGATGATTAGGGGTATTAACTTTTTATTTGTTTTGCTTTATCTAATAATCTTTTTTTGTTTTTTGTTTTGGAGGGAACTACATTATGGTTATTTATTATTATGTTTTGCCTATATTTGCATGCTATTAATATATCTATAATAATATTTATTCAAGATGCGCCTTTTTTCGAAAGGCGTTCACCTTTTTCGCGCCTTGCGCCTCAAGGCTCCAAGCCCCCTTTGCGCCTTGGCGCGCCTTAACGCCTTAACAACACTGGTTCCGACCACTATTCAAGTACATCCCTAATTCTAACTTTTATAAGATACATGCATTTATAAAACAACTTCCAACCCTTTGACAATTGCAATCTCTACACGTGTATTTTGTCTTCCCTTTTGTATATGCTATAGAAATAACCTCTGCTCATCAGTCCAACAAAAATACTTGCCACTAATACAAGGTTTTCAATTTTTTTTTTTTTTTATTTTTTTTTTTGATGAATAATTTATTTTTTCAATCAATCAATTTTTTTTTTTATTGTTTAATTCACAACTACTACTCAAAAGTACACATAGAACGTATATATGTTAGAATAAGCCAACTATGGTTGACTAATAGTACACATAGTAGATGGATTACAGTTACACACATAAGCCAACTCTGGTTGACAAATCTTTAGTTTTCAGTTGAGAGCATAAACTCTTAGGGTTTGTGCCTTACTATCCTATTATTCTTACTCTTGTATACAATGGATTTGCTGTGAACCTCAGATAAGTTTGAAAATTTTATTGATATATATAAGCATTCACTATTGTATCGGGATATTCAATTTGACATAATGAGTTCAGTTGCCAAGTAGGTGCTTGTGATGATGTCAGGCCCATGTGCTACGCCCTCGGGCACGCAGGCACGGTGCGTGATGTTTGTGCTATCACCCACTTTGGATAAGAACGCGCCACTAGTCCTTAGTACATGAACTAAGTTCTACACCGTGCATGGTGTAAGCCACGTCTAGAATCCCATGTACCTAGTGGTCCTGATTATCTGTTTTGGGACGCCTAGCGAGTACGCTAGACCTTAAGGGGTTAATGTGAACCCCATTCAACATAGGACAACTCTGAAATTCTGACTGATGTATAAGAATGGGTTTAAGCATTCATTATCTACTTGGGTATCCATTTTGTTGAGTAATGTTTCTCAAATCCCATATTGGTTAGAAAAGAAAAGGGTCAAGGCAAGAGGGCCTATAAATAGACCCACATAGTATGAATTTATTTGTACCGACTCCTTGAGTCTTATGAGTGTGTAGACTTGGAGTTTTAGAAGACGGTTTGTAATTTTTATTCCGTTCAAAAATTACATAGTGAAAGTTTGTACCCTCCGGGGTCGTGGATGTATGTCAGCGTTGAGAGAGAACCAAGTTAAAATTCTTGTGTTGTTTTCTGCTTGCTTTTCTTTTCTGTTACAATTTGTTGTTTGGAGTGTTCCACTACCCAAGAAGTTTTGGGAGGAGACAAAAGAAGTTGCAGATTTAGTTTGCGGGTAAGTTTTCGGTGCTGCTTTAATTAAGATTTAGTGTTATTTTAATTAAAGTTAGAGTGTTTAAATTATGGATTCTTTAAAAACTGTTGTGCCGATGAAGAGCGATGTTCCATCTCCCTCTTTGATGGAAAGATTGATTTTACCTTGTGGCAATGCATGATTCAAGACTATTTAGTGCAGAAAGGTCTTGATTCTGCTCTGGATGATGAAAAGTCAGAAGGTATGAAAGATTCTGTGTGGACTACAATTAAGTAGATGACGGTTACTACAATTCGATTAGCTTTGGCTCCACAAATCAATATGAAGGTGTTGAGAGAGACGTCACCAAAGAAGTTGTGGGAGACTCTGGAGAATAATTATTCATCAAAACTTTGACTAACCAATTGAAGATGAAGATGGATTATTATTCACTCACAATGGAGGAAAGATGTAATCTTATTGATCACACTAATAAATTTAATGAGTTAGTATCTCGACTTGAGAATGCAGGGGAAGAAATTAAGGATGAAGAACAGGCGTTGTTGTTATTGGCTTAATTACCGAAATTCTATAAATCGTTAGTGCAATCACTATTGGCAGGAAAACACAGACTACAATTGAATGAGGTTTCAAAGGCCTTGAAGGAGAACCAACAGATGATGAATAAGGATTACCCTGAGGAGGATCAAATACTAGCTACAGAGAGTTCAAGAAGAGGGACGAATCGAAGCAGGAATAGAGGTGACCAGGGAAGAGGGAAATCTCGGCAGAGAGGTGATTGTAGCGAGGTCGAGTGCTTCTATTGTGGGGAACTTGGTCATTTTCAAATCCGTTGTCCAAAGATGAGGGAGGATTTGAAAAATCTCCGTGAACAGATGAAAGGAAAGGCAAAGGTATGTGATTCATCTACAAATGTGGTCAGCGATTATGATAATTTATATTCGACGAGATGCTTGGATGACACTACTGGGAATCATTCAAACTGGATTATGGACAATGCTGCTGACGTGCATTTCTGCAAGGATCGAGACGCATTTGATACTTTGCAGATGGGAGACTTTGGCTACATTAAAGTGGGCAACAACTCTGCGGTGAAGGTTGAGGACGTTGGACGACTCCGCCTGAAACTCCACAATGATGAGGTGAACATAATTCCCGATGTTAGATTTGTACCTGATTCGAGTGCCAACATAATTTCGTTGGGTGAATTGGCATCAAAGGGTTACAAGTATGTTGGAATTGGGAATTTCTGCAAAGTGTATGGGGCAACCGTCTGGTTGTGCGAGGAAGGAAGAAAGGAAAGAATTTATACCACCTTGCATGATCATTCCTTGAAGAAACAAGGAAGTAAAATTGAAGGAAAAACAGAGCATGAGAGTGCGAAGACTAAAAAGAAAGTTAGGTTTACTGGTTCTGTTGTAACTTGGGAATTTGAGAAAATTGAGGATATGTTGGGTAATGTTTCTCAAATCCCACATATAAATAGAAAAGAAAAGGGTCAAGGCAAGAGGACATATAAATAGACCCACATATTATTAGTTTATTTGTACCAACTCCTTGAGTCTTATGAGTGTGTAGACAGACTTGGAGTTTTAGAAGAGGGTTTGTAATTTTTATTCTGTTAAAAAATTACATAGTGAAAGTTTGTACCCTCCGGGTTCGTGAATGTAGGTCTGCATTGAGAGTGAACCACGTTAAAATTCTTGTGTTGTTTTTCTGCTTTCTTTTCGTTTCGTTATAATTTGTTGTTTGCAGTGTTGCGCTGTCCAACACATTTTGGTATAGCAAATTTGATTATCAAATTTGTTAGTGTTGTCAGTTTTATGGGTTACGCTCTCAGTCACGCGAGCTGTGGACATGACATTTGTTCTCCCTCTCTTTGGACCTATCTTTTTATTCAATAAAACTGTAGAGCTTCATGTGGGATATTCTTTTGTATTTAGTAAATGTAAATCTGTAAAGTTACGAGCTCCCACCATTAAATTACTTTGTTTTTACCATTCTTAATTCCTAAAACGGTACAACGTAATAAATGAAACAACACAATTTAATAAATAGGCGAGAGGTTCTCCCCCTTTGTGAAGAAAGTGGAATCTTACGAGAAGTTTTATCTTGGAAGGTGAATAAGTTTAAAATTTACATTTAAACTAATTAATACAATACATGTAGGCCAAAAATACAAATTCATAGGAAAAAGAATTAACTTTTTGGTCTACGTGTATTGTATTCATTAACTTGGTTATAAGTTTTAAACTTATTCATATACCAAAATAAAATTACTCGAATCTTCCCCCTCATCTTCTAGCTATTGATCGCTTTCATGTACAGTGAATTAAAATTGGAATGAGAACAATAAATACACTACTTTTTATCTAAATGAAGCTATTTCAAACCAGAACTTTTGGCAACTAATTCGAGAATACTGAGTATTTTATAGAAAGGTTACAATCCTGAAATACTACTCTAGAGGAGTAAGCAAGCACTCTCAAATGGACTTCAAATTCACAGATCGAATCTGATTAGTTCTCTATGAATTGGACTTGCATTTCATATTTCAAATCCATTTAGAAGCGAGTTTTTTGGATTCGGATCTTTTTGGATACGGACTTTGCCGACTGGACTGGTCTACAAAAAAATTTATATATATATATATATATATATATATATATATATATATATATATATATATATATTCAATCATAATTCTAAAACTAATGAGTTTCATGATTTTGTTTTTTTTATTCTGTTATAGGTTATATAAATTCATGTATAATTATATAATATATGTAGTATTTTTCTTGAAACTTATTTTGCTGCAATCACAATGTTATATTTCTATACTTGTAAATTCATATTGATTTCACTATTTGTTTTAAAAATTAGAGTATTACTTGTTTATAAATCTTCTATATTTAATTTGAATGAATGGATAGTTTTTTTTCCAATTCTTTTTTTATAAAATTCAAAGACCCGCGGATCAGTCCGTAATCCGCAGATTTTAAACAGATTGGGTATGGACCTTTCATTTGATAATCTATAAAAAAAAATGAATAAATTCAGTCCGCTTCGTTTTAAGTAATACTTGGATCCCGACCTTTATGAAAGTACCTTCAATAGATGCTTGAGCCAGATTGAAAGAGATGGCACTCGGCTAAGCGCCCCGGACCGGTTAGATCCGTCTGACAGTCATCAATAATGTAGAGGCTTGAGATTTATGGACCTTTTTTATGTGCAGCCAATTCTGCTGAACCAATAATTAGAGGAATTAATTTAAATGTCAAATAATAATAAATGTATTATCCTTTCTATCTACTTTCTTTAATGAACATTTATAAAACAATTAAAATAACAACTAACTATATGGAAAAAAATACTTATATCGAAGGTTTTTCTCTCTCTCTCTCTGGTTCAATTCGACTTTGTTATATTATTTTCCGACATCTAATCAATTGGATATATCTAGAAATACAAAAGGAAATTGTGTATGTGTACTAGTTTCTGAGGTCAGTTATTTTCTTATTCATAAAAAACAAGCTCAATTATTTTTTTTGTTGAGTGTCGGAATAGGGATAGTCTTTTTTCTAGGGCAGAACTGTCTTGAGAGGTTATGAAGATCGGTAAGAATAACTATTAAGACCCTTTAGGAGGAAAATTAAGTTCTAGTAACTAGGCTTGTCAATCGGACTTAAGAGTTCAGATTCAGGGGATTGTATTAGACTGACATTAGTTGGACAGAATGGTCATACTGAGGCATGATTTTTTTTGGGACAACATTTTTAGCAATGACGGATCCGTCCTGAAGCCAAATCCGTCCTCAGCTAAAGTGTAAAAAAATGTAAGTGTCTTGACACATCAGCAGATGACGGATTTGGCAAATCCGTCCTCCGATTGCCCTAATTTTACTCGCAGCTCTCATCCTTCCCCTTCCCCTTAGCAGTTTCAGTAAACAGAAAATATAAGCCGAAAATGGCGAAAAAATAAATAAATTAATCTTCTCCACCCCACCCACGCTCACCTCCACCCACAATCAACTCCATCTACGTTAGAAACCCCCACAATCAACTCCATCTCCATCCATTTCGGACAAGCGAAGGTATAATCCCATTCAATTTTATTTTTTTTCGGATTTATTATTAAAATTGGGTTTTATTTTAATTTTTGAATATTGTGAATTATGTAATTTGAATTTTGTAATATTGGATTGATGTAAACTTTCGAACATTGTGAATTCTTTCAATATTGGAATATTAGACAATTGTGAAAGCATTTTGAATTTTGTTAATTTAGTGAATTTTGCATTATTGTGAATATTGTCAAATTAGTTAATTTTGTATTATTGTGAATATTTTCAATTTAATTAATTTAGTTTCCGAAAATGTCAATAAATTCCTGATAATGTCATTGGTTTGTTTTTTTATGTTTAGATGTCTGATGTACCGCTACACCGGCTTCCCTCCATCCTGGACCTTTAGATTATAGTGTTTTATACAAACAACGGGATCACCGATCTTTAAGTATATGGCGAGGAAATGATAAGGATAAATTGGATATCCCACTAACTTTTATTCAAAGTGATAGTCATTTTTGGACTGCCTACGAGTGAGAAACAAATAAGGATTTAATTAACCTTATTGATAGAGTAGGTTTGGGGGGTTGTGTCGCATATGTTATATTAAAGTAGATCATGCCTTAGTCACCGCTCTAGTTGAGAGATGGCGACCCGAGACCCACACATTTCACTTGCCTGGCGGGGAGGCAACCATCACTTTAGAAGATGTTGGAGTCCTTTTGGACTCCGGGTCAACAGAAATGAGGCGTCTAGTCAGGTCTCAGGTGCCTTGCAACAGAAAGCAATCAGCATTACTTACCCAGATACAAAAAATTTCCTAAATTGGGCATCTGAGCAATTGACGAGTGCTTTACAGGCTGTTGGGAGAGCTATGAGTTGCAGACCGCGGTCATCCGACATATCAGAGGCGGTGATAGAACTTCCATTGACTATCCCGAGAACCCATGAGGAAGGCCGAAGTAAAGTTGGTGCTAGACAGGGTGGTCGTCAGTCTCGCCAGGAGACATATGTGTATTATCAATCCATTCAGCGGACACAACACTACAAGAAAACAGTTAAATAGCGACCGAAATTTTCGGTCACAAATTTAACGACGGAATACCGACCTCATAGAAATCGAAAACTAATCGGTCGTTGTTCTGTCGCCCATCTTTCGGCCAGATCGGTCCCGTTGACTAAATTGACACGCCGTCATTTTTTTCACCCTTAACGACCGAATACCGACGGATATTAACGACCGTTTACCGACGGAATATATAACGACCGAATACATAACAGTGTTTATTTGTATAGTAATGAATGAATGACACAAAACGACGTCGTTTTATGAACGTTAAGGACCGAATACCGACGAAAATTAACGACAAATTACCGACGGAAAATAATGACAGATTTCTCGAAAAAAAATATAAAAGGAAGGCAGAAGAATCTTCTTCTTCCACAACGAAAAGAAATCCCTAAAAAGTCTCTTCATCTTCCCGCCAAATTCTTCTGCCACCACTCCACCTCCATCATTCCATCGCGCCACTGCCATCTCTCCACCTCGCCATCGCCTGGTATCTCCGACACTGCTCCACCTTCGATGAAAAAACCATCTCCACTTCCGACATCAATCCTCCGGTTTCATTTCGATTAAGGCTTCAGCCATATCGACAATTCGTACAAGCACAAAGCGAGCCTCTACCCCACCTTGAATTTTGATTTGATTCGCCACCACCACTCTAAAGTCGCCGCGCCACAACCACTCCAAAGTCCCCGCACCTCCACCACCACTCCTTAGTCGCTGCGCCACCAATTTTAGAAATCAAATCTTCAATTAGGTATAACAATCCCTAATTTGTTCATTCAAAGTTTTTGAATTAGGTATTTTATTAGACTTTTGAGATTTAAGATTTAGAAAGTGCAGAATTATTGTAGGTTAATTTGGCTTTACAGGTAGACTAAAATTGAAAGAAAAATATTTGGCTTTAGACTGTTGGTAATTCTACGATTGTTTTGATAATTGAAAGTGTGCACTTTGATTGTGAGTGATGTAATGTAATGAGAAGTGCACACTTTGATTGTGAGTATTGTAATGTAATGAGAAGTGCACATTTTGATTGTGATAGTGTAATTCAAAGTGCACATTTTGATTGTGAGTATTGTAATGTAATGAGAAGTGCACATTTTGATTGTGTTAATTGTAATTCAAAGTATGCACTTTGATTGTGAATATTGTAATGTAATGAGAAGTGCACACTTTGATTGTAAGAGTTGTAATTCAAAGTGTGCACTTTATTGTGAGTATTGTAATGTAATGAGTAGTGCACACTTTGATTATGAGTATTGTAATGTAATTCAAAGTGCACATTTTGATTGTGATAGTTGTAATTCAAAGTGCACATTTTGATTGTGAGTATTGTAATGTAATCAGAAGTGCACATTTTGATTGTGATAGTTGTAATTCAAAGTGTGCACTTTGATTGTGACTATTGTAATGTAATGAGAAGTGCGGAATTTTATTGTGATAGTTGTAATTCAAAGTGTGCACTTTGATTGTGACTATTGTAATGTAATGAGAAGTGCGGAATTTGATTGTGAGTGTTGTATTGTAAATGAGAAGTGTAAACTTGGTTATGTAATGTTATTTTTGAGTTTATTGATTATTTTTGCTATTTGTGATCTTGTTAATACTGTTTCTGGTTTGTATTTCTGTGCAGCTGTTTTTTATAATAGGGATTTAATTAAATTTCAGATTTATTTTTTAAATAAAAAAATCATTTAGCGACGGAATAGTCAAACGATATTTACCATTCGGTCGGTATTCGGTCGTTAATCAGCCAAAGTCAAAAGTCAAAGTCGGTCTTCGGTCGTTAATCAGTCAAAGTCAAACGATATTTACCATTCGGTCGGTATTCAGTCGCTATATAGCGACGGAATATTCGGTCGGTAAATAGAGACGGCATCTTCGGTCGCGACATATTACGTCGGTAGTCTGTCGTTACATAATCAAAGTTCAAAGTCAAAAACAATGTTGACCATGCGGTCGGTATTCGGTTGGCCCTTAGCGACTGTAAACTCAGTCGGTATTCGGTCGTTATATAATCAAAGTCAAAGGTCAAGAATGCTGACCATTCCGTTGGTATTCGGTCAGTAAATAGAGGCGTAATATTCGGTCGCTAAATATTACGTCGGTATTCGGTCGTTACATAGTCAAAGTCCAAAGTCAACAATGTTGACCTTTCGGTCATTATTATGTCGGTAAATAATGACGTAATATTCGATCGCTAGAATTTCCCTCGGTAATTTGCTTTGCGACGAAAAATACACGACCACGTCATTCGGTCGTTAGTCGGTCGCTAAACTGAGTTTAGCGACGGAAATGTCCGTCTCTGTAACACATTTTTCTTGTAGTGCAAGTCGGTGGAAATATTCTCCGGTCTTGGGACGCTTACATACCCCAGTCCCCGCCACATACCGACCCTGCTTGATTCATTGGATCTAGTCACGGAGATACACAACCTTCATCATCCACTATGGGCGATTTCGTAGCTAGTTAGTGGGGAGATTTCCATATTCCCATCAACTTTGATTGGACTGCAGTCGGTATTCCATTTACCAATCAAGCTGCTCATTAGGGTGCGTCTTCATCGGGTTTGCATGCGGGTCACCTGGATGACCTACCATCATACTCCCTAGAACTTGATCAGACTTAGACACAGGAAGAGCCTGAACTTGACCCGCCACTATCACCGGATGATTGGGTTTTTATCGACACTGAAGGGGTTCAATTAGAGAACACCCCTCATGGTACGGTCGTTAGCGATAACAAGGGACAAAGATACTGGCTTAGGTCGAATTGCAAAATAAGAGTATCTTATACGCCTTCATGAGTTTGACATTTGTATTACATTGAACCTTATGGCTATTGAATTTCAATTTAATCAATTGAACCTTTTGTTTATTCACTTTAAGTTTTAGTTATGATGTGTATTATACATATTTTGGTGAATTGAACATATTTCAGGCATAAGTTGAAGTAGAATTATTTGGCATTTTTTTAACAAGCCACTGCCAATTGAGGACAGATTTGCCAAATCCATCCTGAATCCAGGACGGATCAGTCCTCTGCCGCTTAAATTTTTTGACATGTCAGCTGAGCAATTCCGTCCTGGATTCAGGACGGATCTTCCTAAAAATGTTGGGTCCAAAAAAAAGAATGTCATGGTTTGACCATTCTGCCCAACCAATGTCATTATAATGCAATGCCCTCAGATTCAGATCTAGACTCATAAGACTCAATTTGGATATAGATAAAAAAAAATATACTCAGATTTATATTGGGTCTGAACTCATATGGGTATGATCCAAGCCAAGTATGGGACCCCAAGAGTTGTGGGTCTAAATTATACTTGTATAGACTCAAGAGACCCAAGGACCCAAATACCCAATTAAGATTATTTTTTTATTTTGTTTTATAAGAACCCAATGATATAATGTTAATGTTAATGAACGGTGACTATTTTTTTCACAAAATATTTTGCTAATAATCGTTTTTTTTTATTTTAAAAAAAATTACGTCTCGATCGATAAAATTGAGTATCAATAAAATTATAAGTAAAATTAATGAGCAGTCCCAAATTAGATCCAAAACTCAATGTGGTTGAGTCCCGGACTCTAGTTAAAAAGATCTACAATCAATTCAATAGAAATCCAACTTGGGTCTTAATTTAATGGGTTTGAGTCTGAACCCAAT
The DNA here is from genome assembly GCA_026122235.1 of Vinca minor. NCBI lineage: Eukaryota > Viridiplantae > Streptophyta > Magnoliopsida > Gentianales > Apocynaceae > Vinca > Vinca minor. The sequence continues at coordinate 5,596,396 of JAOCZM010000161.1, read as the reverse complement.
ATTTTAGACTCAATAAGCTCAATTGTCTGGCCTACTAGTAACCCATAGTTTAACTTGTATCCTTCTTAGTTTCCTTAGCTTAGGAGAAAATAAACTCTATTATCACGTGATTTCTTACCAATTTTCTTAAGATGAGATGATAACATATTTATCAAAGAGAGCTAGGTAGTCGGCAAGTATTTTCGAACCAGAATATTAAGTTATGAGTTCGATATCACTTGTCATCTGATAACTAGAGAACGAACAATTAAAGATGGACGATGCAGATACCTTTTTTGTCAAATCGATGTTCCGATACAATCCAATTAATCCGGTAAGATATTAGTAGTCTCGAGTTCGTCACTCATGTTTTGTTGGTTAATTGGTGTCTAGCTACAACTCAGCTAATCCAATGCGATATGCTCAGGATAAACATAGTAATTTGACATGCAGTCTCTTCTTTAATAACTCGACTAATGATCTTAATGTGTGAAATTTAATGAGGCAACGAATATAGCATGGAGAGAATATTTTCTTAATGTGTGAGCAAAGGAGTATCAACCTCACACGTGTTCTAAATCAAAAGTGTTACGTCAACTGCATTATCATTCTTTAACTACAACGTTCCATTTACACATATTGCGTTTATAAAACTATTTCAATCTTTTATTCAAAATCTATCAATATTCGATTAGCAAAAAATTAATAAGGAAACATAAAGAGCAAATTATCCATTGCTGATTTAAGGTTACATAAAGATACATTAAGCATAAGGTGCCATAGCAGGCTCCGAGCTTTGAGAGACCATACTTGACTAATCCTCGCTCGAATCGAGTCGGCCCACAAAGACGTAAAGAAGCATAGTACATTCACTTAGCTAAGAAAAATTAATCTAAATAACATCATCCCAAATCTCCCAATGAAACCTTTGATTAGAAAGCTTCATCATCCCTTGGAAGAGGAACATGAGACCTAACAATGAAGAAATTCTCATAGATAAATCCTGCAAGCCCACCTCCAATAAGTGGGCCAACCCAATAAACCCAATGGTCAGTCCAATTTCCACTAACCAAAGCTGGGCCAAATGATCTAGCTGGGTTCATTGAAGCCCCAGAGAAAGCCCCACCAGCCATTATATTAGCCCCAACAACTAGCCCAGTTAGAAGTGGGCCTAGCCCATCAAGATTTCCCTTCTTGGGGTCCACAATTGTAGCATAGACAGTGAAAAGTAGTGAAAATGTTAAAATGATCTCCATTATTATACCTTGTGCATAGTCTACTCCACTTGCTAGTGTATGTGCTGGTGTTGTCTGCATAAAGCAAAGATCACAAAAGATTATTGATACAGCTAACTGTTACAAATTTTTAAACAGGTGTTACATTTTATGTAATAGGTGTTTTCTTTGGATTAACACGTGTACTAAAGATATGTAACATCTGTTTTACGCAACATGTGTTAAAAAGTCACAATAGATATTCGATTTAAAAAATATTTGGACTGTCAAAATTTTATTCGATAATAAAAAAAATTTAGTATGTACTGATTTTTTTGTTTTGTTTTTAGCACACCAAAGAATATTAAGGAACCAAATGAGTTGGTACTTTTGTTTGCATTCTTTGGAGAAGAATCGCAGATTGATTCTTAGAATCTTAAGTTGAGAGTAAGTATTATAAAATCACTTATTCAGCAAAAGTATTATAAAATCACTGTCGATTGGATCTGACGTGATAAATTTTTTTTGAAGTCCGGCTGGGCGGTTACCCTATAAAAGGAAGAGAGAACTGTCTCACAGGAGGGGAGGAGATAGTCATAGAAAGCGAGACTTTTTAAGCTTGCCCCATGTATGGGAACTCTCGGTCACGAGTCGAGACTTCCCCCCATTGAGCTGCGGCCTCTTTGACATCTGACGTAATAATTTAATCTTTCCTTTTTGTTTAACTACCTGTTTTTTAGCACTTGTTACATTAATTAAACAATTATGTATTGGCTATCCATCATGAATTTTATGCTAGTCTATTTCTAGTATCAATGTTATCTTGTGTTGGATCTAGGATTATGGGGTTACATCATCTTTATCAATGCAGTATAACTAGGAGATCCTAGGATGGACAGTGCGTAGAATGATACTCTCTTCATTCCCTATTAATTGTCGTTTAGGAGATATCTAGGTATCCAAATTAATTGTCGTTTAAGGTTCTTTTGTTAGTTGTCAACAATTTATTTCAATTATACCCTCAACATTTTCCTTTCTTTTCTTTATAATGTATTAGTGAGAGAGAGGGAAGGTGGGGTAATATTGGAAGTTTAGATAAAAATAACAACTTCCTTTATTTTTCTCAAATCTTCTAAAGAGTCTTATATTTAGGAATGGAGGGAGTAGTAGATTGTAATTCATATCATATCTAATTTTAAAAATACTAAGTTAATTTAAAAAAATAGTAAATCATCACCTAATTTCTCGAAATGAAATCTGAAAATTTTGAAAATCTTATAATATTTATTAGTATTAAATAAATATGCATCACATTAAAGAGTTAAAAAGTAGTAGGAAAATAGTATTTTAGTTTGTGTTTTAGAATTTTGAAACTCATTTTCTCTTATTAAAATTCTTACCTGAAAAAATAAGAAAATAAAAATCTACTCGGACCTCGACAAACAGGAACAATGTAAATTCAATAACATTTATTATTTGATCCAATAACTTAGTCGATCAAATCAGAATTTAGCGTTTCAATTTTCCTTTTCGTTGTTCCAATCGATGGAGGAGGAGTTTGGAGGAAAAAACAAAGGCAAAAATGGAATTTGGAATCAATCAAGAAAGAGAATAAATTCAACAGTAGTTGAAGATTACAGAAGTTTGAAAAGATTGAAGAAACTGCAGTTGAATATAGAATATTAAATTGCAGAGTTTGAGTTGATATAGAATTTTTTGTTTTTATCTAAAATGAAAAATCAGTTTTTATTATTTTAAAGGAAAATAACTAACTCGGATGGATATCGTACGATCCTACATTCTCAAATATGACCACACGTCCTTACACTCATTCTACTTAATTAATCATTGGTCCTACTTAGAATCTAACATGTAATTTCTCTTAAAACTCTTAGGGTCTATTTGGATTGGGTTTGGGTTTGAGACCCAAACCTAGATCTAGGTTTGGGTTTTGGCGGGAGAGGCTAAAAAGTGGGTGGGATATATTCAAATTCAAATATTTTTTTCAAATAATCGGTCAATTCCAAATTTTTTTCTCAAAAATTTGGAATTTGGAATTTGAACTTCTCCCGCCAATTTTAGAAGCCAAAATATGAATTTTTACGATTATTTGAAGAAAACAATTCGAATTTGAATATTTCCCGCCCACTTTTTAACCTCTCCCGCCAAACAATTGCGACGCCTTAATATTTATCACCGATATTTCCATAAATTTTAAATAATAATAGTAATAAATAATATATGAGATTTATGCCACTCTTAAGACATCAAGTTATAGTGGTCCATTTCATGTATAGAATACTTTTAAACTCACCAGTCCACCAGTTAGGTACTTGAGCAAAGCACAAGCTGCAGCAGAAGCCAATAACTGATCAATAAAGTAGAGAATTGATCGGACAATGGTGATGTGGCCACCAACACAAAGGCCAAGTGTCACCGCCGGGTTGAGATGGCCACCGGAAATTCGGAGTCCGGCAGAGATCATCACAGCCACCACCAATGCATGTGCCATGGCTACAAAAAATAGGCCTACTAGCGGATCCCCACTCATCTTATCTGTCCCAACAAAAAATAAAAATATTAATAGTCGACAAGTAATGTTTAAAGAGATTTTTTTTGGAAAAAAAATATGCATATTTCTTTATAAAATAATATGATATTGTACTTAGCAAAAAAATTAATTTATATTGTGAAAATAGATCTCCTGCTAGAATTTTTGTCCATTCATCTGTCAAATTTGTAGATAATCATTAAATGTTACACTTTTTTTTAAAGATTTCACCATTATTTTTAAGTTTTATATTATTTGCTAAATGAAAATGACACTTGACAATTTTTTATTAGCGAGATTAGATATGGGAGAAAAGAGTTGTGTATATATATACACACAAACTAGTTCCATTTTTCTCTTTCTATCAGTACATTTTTTTGTCTCTAAACTATTTTTGAACTAATATTTTTGTAAAATTAGTGTAAAATTGGTGATTTTCTACCGCTTTTGATCACGTGTTCTGTACATGTCTTCAGTATTAAGACCATAAATTTGCAGAAATTTCATTAAGATTGACAACAAGTGCAGAGCATGTGATGCAAAGTATCAGAAAAATATTAATTTTACACTAAATTGACAAAAGTAGTAGTTCAAAAATAGCGTAGAGACAAAATAAACTATAATAAAAATTTACTAATAGAAAGAGAAAAACGGAAATAGTGTATGTATGTTAATGAGACAGAACATTTTGTCCGGGCACTGCTTACCTGTGGCCATGGCAGCACCGACACCGGTAAACACAAAAAGGAAGGTGCAGATGAACTCTACAATAAGAGCTTGGAGGCAGTCAGGCTGAACGGCCTCCCGGCCGTTTCCTAAAGCAATCTTGGCCATTGATTAGGTCGGAAAACAGGCGATGATTAGTCGGAAAAGGAGAGACTAGGTTAGTAGTGAGAGCCTAGACTAGAATGGATTGGTTTGTGAGATGTTTATAAGACCTTGATTTATATAGGAGAAGAAATATTCTAACATATCATATCACTTAATAGTTTTGCATGTTACTTCATTATGTCATGATAATTATTGTAGGACATTATTGCAATTTTCATACAAGAATAAAAAATAACTTAGACATTTTCATATAAATAAATAAAAATTAAATAGACTATGAATCTTCCAATACATCTTCTACTACATTATAATAATTATAATGTGATTAATTAGTCTAATAATATTGCTACAAGAGGAGAAATTTTATTGGTGTTCTAAAATAATGTACTAAAGATCTGAAATGATATAAACTTGATATGTTAAGTTTACTAGATTAAAAAGAAAGTTGAACAATTTTATTGGTGTACAAAATAATGTATTAAAAGATTTAAAGTGATATAAATAGGATATGTTTAATTTACTAGACAGAGCCTTTAAAAATAAAGTTGAACAATTTTATTGGTGTACAAAATAATGTATTAAAATATTCAAAGTGATATAAATAGGATCTCTTTAGTTTACTGGACATGACCTTTAAAAAGAAAGTTGAGAAATTTTATTGGTGTATTAAATAATGTATTAAAATATTCGAAGTGATATAAACATGATATGTTTAGTTTACTGGACTAGACCTTTAAAAAATTATGATTGCGATAAGGAGTTATCGAACCGAAGACCTTTCATTTCGAGTCAAAAGGTAATAAATCAACTAAGTATTCCTTCCCTACTGGACAGGACCTTAAGGTTTTGGAAAGCATAGTTGGACTAATCATACATATATTAAAAGGGGTGAAAATCGTATGTATTCGTGTATGTTCTTATTATTTTTCCCAACCATTCAAAATTTGTCATGTGAACATTTCTCCTAATTATATATACATATAATGAATTGTGAGTGGTTAAGCATATAAATGAAAACATACACAGATACAGACGATTATTTACCTATTAAAAGTGTCAATGTATTTTGGTGTTTTGATGTTTTTGTGTTTTAAGTTTTTTCTTTCCAATAATAACCTTAAATATTTAAAGGTGTCAATGTTTCAAATCTAATTATAAAAGGTCAAAAGAGGTAATCAAAGTTGAATTACATTAGGCATGTTATAAAATGAATATGATTGTATTAGAACATACATACAGTACTAAAAAAATTCTGTCATATAATAAATCATCTTATAATAGGAAAATAATTTTTTTTAACAACTTGAACTAAATAAAGTATATCATAAAAAGAATTGAATTGTGTTTCAACACTATACGTCATATATATATATATATATATATATATATATATATATATATATATATATATATGTATTATAAAAAGAATATGATTTATTAATAAGTCTTATTATAAAAGAAAAAATGATTCATTAAACAAAAGCCCAAAAATGAAATTACTACAACAAGAAAGGCTTTTTGCATATTGGATTAAATAATATTAAGTTATACAAATAAAGTTGTTATCTAATATAAGTAAAGAATCAATAAATATAAGTGAAAAATAATTTATTTGTTTTCATATTAGTAATAAATTAATCTAATGTTCTCTCATGCCTAACGTTATAAAATATCCGCCAACGTACAACATACGTTCTCTCTAACTAGTCGTTATAAAAGCGTCAACCTAATGGTTATTATTATTTACTTCAAAACTTTTTTCTAAGGAAACAAAATCATATTGACAGAAAAGGGGATTTAATTACATACAAGCATCCAATAAGTACAATTTCAAAAAACATATTAATTTGTAAAAAGAATTCTAGCTAAAAAATTTAGAGGGCTAAAGAGAAAACATTTTCAAAATATAGGAGAAAATGCCAATAAAATCCTTGTTTAAAAAAAGGTAGAGCCCCTCTAGCTAACCCGAAATCTCTCGATCTAATGAGAAATGCTTTACTATTTTTTTGTTGTTGGACCTTAATTAGTGTTAATGAATTGATTTAAATTTAAAAAAATTCAATTATTAGGTTCGATTTAATTTGGTAGATTTAAAATCGAACTTTTATTTGGAAACTGCAGACCAAACGGAGTCGAACCAAATCAAATTCTTCAAAATCGATCCAAACGGAAATTAATTTCTACTTAATTTGATTATTCAGTTTTTTATCAGAATCATAATCTCATCCTCATTGACCAAATAAAAAATAAAAATAAATTGATGATGCATGCATCAGTTGATTCTGAATCAAATATCAACTAAACAATTTTGTGCAATGATAAAAAAAAAAACTGCATATTCTTTCTATTCTTTTGCATCCACCAATATGTTTGGTTTCAACACGGTTACAGTGCGAAGCGCTTTAAATTCAATACATATTAAATATTTTTTAGATAAATGTTGCATTTTTTTAGACAAGTGTTAAATCTCATGCAACGTGTGTTCTCTCCTTATTAACACTTATCATAAGGCCGCAACATGTATTTTATCCTGATGGTACATATCCTTAGACAGGTAATAATTGTTTTATGTAATAAGTGTATGAAAATTACAACAAGTGTCCACTTAAAAATCTTTGACCGTTAAATTTTTTTATTCAATATCTAAAAACGTTTAATATATAATGAATTTTTGTGTTACTGCACCATAGTCAAGTTTCGTCATCTTCATTTCTTTTTCTTTCAGTCACTTTTTAATACGTTGATGCCAGGCTTGTTTTCCATTACTTTGACATTTAAATAGTGACCATTTAATTATTATTTGAAAGCATTATTGCATATGATTCCATTGACTTATTTTTATGGCTTAAATATAACCTCTTTATTTGTTGTATACACATTCAAAGAACATGTCATTATACTCTTAATATATATTTGGAGTACTATATAAAGCCTTTTAATTTTCTATCTTTGTTTGATCATGGAGTTGAAAATTGGCTGAATATTGAAAAGGGATAGTAATAACTACGTTTTTAAAAGTCTCGTTGTCTCATACTTTCATTTTCTTATTTGTAAAAGAATATATGAGATATAACGGTGATTATATATATATATATATATATATATTGGATGCATAAATTTGAATAATTATATAATTGTTTGTTGCATAATCAGTAGCGGAACTAAGATCTATTTGTTGATATAGGAAGTCATATATCCTTATAATATATTTAATAAAACTTAGATAATGAAATTTAACATTTTAAAAAGATTTGAAATTCTTTTTATAACAAAACCTGGCATTAAAAAAATAATTGAAAGTGACGATATTTTTTTGGCAGTGTGTTACCTTACCTACAACCCACCCAATACCTCTAGGTGCACATGTATAGTTATTAATAGGAGTGGCTATATACAACAAAGCACAAGGAGCAATATGATTGAAGCTAAATGAGTATAGGGCTTCTTTTGTGAAAATTATTGTCAAAATGCCAGCTGCATTCTGTCTTCTTGTCCATGATTTCTCCATTCTTTGTATTTATTTATTTGTGGGATGGTCGTGTTTGGATGGTGAAGTGTTTACTTATTGTTCGTTAAGTTTATGATTTCAAACCTCAAAAATAGTTTTTTTTATATAAAAAAAATAAGAGTAAAACTATGTATATCAAGAATTTTTCGAACCCTATTAATAAGGGAGCTTATACACGTGTACCATCTTTTATTTATTTAGTTGGTGGGAATGATATCCTTCTCTTTGTAAAGTTCACCATATTCTCTTCCTTGTGGTAAAGAAAAAAATTGTTCCACAAATGAAGTCAACGGCCAAACCCAGCTATAGGCACTTATCTTTGCCCATAGAATTAGCCAACATTAGCACATTAGGTGAAAATTGTTTGTCTTCGTGTGTCCTTATTCATATACCCAATCAATTAAAATTTGTTATATTGATATTTTCTTCCAATTATATATACACATGACGAATTGTTAGTGGTTGGGTACATTAACGAGGACATATATATGTACAGATGATTTTTTGCCATCACATTATGAGGAGAGAGAAAACTAAATGATAATATAACTGATTATGAACCATAAAGTCCACATAAATATGGTCTATATCAGGAAAAAAAAATCTAATAGTAGCTGCATTGAATTAAGACAAAAATATATTGTACTAATACCAAGTAATAGCTCTAACTTTATAAACTTTTAAGAGAAATAACTAAAATTAAGAAAGCAAAAATTCAGATTTAACTTGTAACGCAAATCATTTTGTTTTGAGAACATTCAGTTAGCTACATACATAATATTAATTGACAACATAATACTCAAAAACATAAAGAAGTTGCAAGTGGTATTGTATTTTTGAAAGAGTTGATGAAAAGAATTGAATCACTTTGAGAGGATTAAAATTCAGGGCCAGTTGTTTGTTTGGCATCTGACTAAATGCCAGCACAAATTTTCCCTCAATATTCCTGGAAGCCCCTGACCGCGGCTATAGTGGTGAACACAAAAAATATAGTATATACTGAACATTTTTTACATGTACTACATTTAATGTATTAGATGTTCTTTTCTGATTAACACTTGTTATAAGACATGTAACACTTTTTTTACGCAACAGGTGTTAGAATATCACAACACATGTTCGCTCAAAAATAATCTGGACTGTTGAATTTTTTATGCGACGACAAAAAACGCTCAATATGTACTGAATGATTGGTGTTCAACACCGTAATTGAACAGAAAAACCCTTTTGTAGCAGCTCCTTTTCATCCCTAGCTCCATCTAAATTGAATTTTTATCCAGCCTCGAGAACTAATTCTAGCTGTTAAAAAAGCATAACATTGCACATGCACATTTGCAATGTTACATGGATATTCGAACGATGGGATTTAGCTTCTATCTTATACTATGAATCTAATAATTAAAATTACATAAATTACAAAAAGAAATATAAGAAAGGAATGAATATGAGCCGAATGAGTATCAAATCGAAGAACTCAAAGGGCATAATTGGGATAAAATTTTATTACCATGAATAGATGTGAGGTACTCAAAGGGCATATAGAAACATTGCTTAGTATCCACTTACGTCCTATTACATGTACAAACTGGAAACTGGGAAGAGGTAAATACTGGTCACTCTATCTTATGACCGTTCTTCTGGGACTGATCTCACATCTCCCTCACATAAATTGAGTGAAGTCCACATATGCAGGCAAGCTCCACTCAATTAATGTGAGGAGACTGTGGGTCAATCCCACAAGGAGGATCAGATCGAATTTTCCGGTAAATGTTGAAGCTTTTTTCAGAATGAAACTGTTTCTTTTTGTTTTCTTGGATAATTTCAATGCTCAAACCAAGTTTGTTATACAAAAAATAAACAATTATGAAATGACAAAGAGCAGATTTAGTATAGTAAACTAGTTAATTGTAATTTATATCCACATCTAACTACCTATATACTATATATTTAGATTCAGATCTTCTGTCCTAATTTTTGTCTCACTTTCGACAAGTTAGCAAGTGTCGATTTTTTTTTCTTTTTTCTTTTTTTCTTTTGAAAAAAAAACTATAACATGAAAGAAATGTGAAACTATATAGGAGGAAAGTAGGAATTTAACAACCATCTATAGATGGGAGGTAGGATGAGACAGGATATGAGGTGAGAATATCTCAAATTATCTTATATTCAACAAAATTTTATTAAAGAATATAAATTTATTTATTTTGCTTTAAAAATAGTAAAGAATCCGAAAAGAGTTTATATAAGAGACCATTCTTTTTTTTTAAAAACTAAAACAATCACATTTTTGTAACAAAAATAACTTTAAAGCCCAAATAGTAATGTAATTCACAAAATTTTCAAAACATAATAGAAAGTCTAAATAATAATACAACACATCATTATTGTAACATGTGTAGAATATTTTATTAATTCCTAAAAACTTACAAAACAAAATTAGAAAAAGATATCAAAATACCAAAAAGTTTTACATTGTGAAAGAGATGGAATATATGTCAACCGAATAAAAATAAAGCGTTACTTTTTATCCGTTTATAAGGACAGATACAGTTTGTAGATTTCACTTGTCAAAAACCTCATTTTAATATTGCTAATGTGGGCAAGGAGGACAAGAGTTGTGGTGTGCACTTAGCTCATTGAATGACCTAAATATATATAATTGAATGTAAATCAATTTAATCATATGTCATAAGACATAAAATAAGTCTTTCTATATTTCTTTCCCTTTAATAGAAAAATTATGGAAGACATAGGGAGGAACCGTGAGACTACGATGAGGATATAAAAAAGAATCAGAATCTTTCAAGAAAATGATAAAGAAAATAAAATTGTGAATGATATCAAGAAAAAGATTTGTTAGAAAATTAAGAACAAACAAATTCTCAAAATAATGGAAGAAAATTAAATTGCACAAACTATTAGAAAAAATATCAGACGACTCATGCAAATCTAGAACCTACAACCTTCGCGTTATTAGCACAACGTTCTAATCAACTGAACTAATAGACCCTTAGTTACATTTTTTTGGGAATTGAATACCAAGATTTGTTAGCACATAGCTTGATAGGATGCATGTCTCAAACTTATGCCATTGGCGTTATTAGCACAACGATCTAACCAATTAAGCTAATATGTCATTGGTTAAACTTAGTTTTATTGATATTCTAAATATATACAAATTGTTCGCATTATTAGAACGACGCTCTAATCAAATGAGCTAATAGGTTATTCGTTAAGCTTAGGTTAATTGATGCTCTAAATATATATATAAGTTGGATGTAAAACTTAGGTTAATTTGATGCTCCAAAATATATATAAGTTGAATGCAAATCGAGGCTATAGAAATGAATCATCGAATATTAGAATACAAAAAATGGTCAATGCAAATCTCATACTTGCGATCTTTGTGTTATTAGCACAATGTTTAACAAACTGCGCTAGTTAGGCTTTTAAGTTTTATACCTACTTTGTTCTTCACAAAGCACTACACTTTCCCTGATATCTTTCCGACTATAACTAGGATGAAAAATGATCTGTCTTAATTGGAGATCCACCCATCCGCAGCCCTAGCTAGGTCGGGGAACCCTGATTTATGCGGGAAACATGGGTAGGACTTGGGGAGAATTCTTCCTTGGCCCCGCCTTGTTTCTCTCGCTATGGCCTTCCCAACGTCGTCATTTAAGCCCGCATTTTTTTTATATGTTCTATTTTATATACTAATTCTCAATAATAATAATAATAATTGTTGGACCTGAAGGATTCGGCCCTCTAGAGAAGAGTTGGGAACATGTTTATAATGGGTCAAAATGAATAGGGCCCACCATAGAGCTCGCTGAGTTATGTTGAAATATGGGTGGCCCGATGAGTGTTGAAGCTACAAAGCATAGAAGAGAATGACTCTTCTACGCAAGGATTCTTCACCAAGAAGAAGGCCTAGAAAATAAGCTACCAAGAGACATGATTAATAGGAAAACTCTTTAAGAGTTATCATTTCTAGGTTAGAAAGTCGGTCATATTCATCTATAAAATGGGGACTAGCGACGGAGAAACCACAACTCACATACACAAAAATTAAACTTGCTTTTAAGCAACTTCCTCAGGGTCGAATGGCACCGTCTTAGTATTTTAGGATCCTAGACTACGCTTTAGCTAGCTCTTTAGTTAATTCATTATTTCAATTCATGATATCATCATTCCCGATAGTATTAGATTGTTTAGTCACTACAAAAAAACGTCATTTAGCAACGGTCGATTTTGTAGTTAAACCGTAGCTAATACTCAAATAACAACGGAACCAAACCGTAGCTAAAAGTTTACCTCGAATTTTTCAACTAGTAAAATTTACGTGGTCGTGGCAATTCCGTAGCGAAACGATGTTAAATTTAACCCACAAAAAAAACCTGCCAACTTTGTTACGGAATAGTTACGGAATGACTATTGATAATTATTCGTAGCTATTCTATAGTTAATTTAGAAACGTTAACTACGGAAATTATTCCGTAGCTACTTTCCGTAGCAATTAGGCGTTTTTCTTGTAGTGAATTTTCAGTACTAGGCACATTTCCTCAACTCTTTCCTATATCAATATATTTTTGATTCCTTGCCATCTTTCTTTTAAATTCTTTGAGGTTCATTAAAGTGGATTAAAGAACTTGCAATCTTCTAACGATCTTATAAACCTCTTAAGGTTGCCAATTTTCGCCGCAAAACATGTAGATGATTTACCTCGTACACTTTTAACTTTCAATTAGAATTCACTGGATGTCTTATGAAGCAGTGATAGAGCACATATAACAAAAATTGTAAAACATCAAAGTATGTTTTTAGTGAGATTCATTTTCGTTGATATTTTATCTAACTTCAAGTTGCCTTTTGCAAAATGCCAGTGTCTTGTTTATTCCCCTTAAGATGAAAATTGGATGGGGCAGACAAGCAGCAGATAAAAACTGCGGTCGTTTGCCGAAACAAATACTCCCTTCATTCCTAAATATAAGACTCTTTAAACAATTTTAAAAAATTAAGAAACTTATTATTTATAAAGCTGTAATTTCTCCTTTTTTTTGTCAAAATAAAAGGGTAATCAGAGCGCCAATAATAAAAATATTTTCTCCTGTTTTGTTGAAAATTGAGATTCAAAGGATAAAAAAAATAAAAAACTTTTAAGGTGGGATTAAATTTAAATCATAGGAAGCTTGATGTCAAATAGATAAATAAAAGACGCAAATCAAAGTATCATACCTAAAAATAAAAAATATTTAAAAAAGGATAAATATTGAATGAGCTTTGGTTGATTTCAAAATAATGGGAGTTCATAGTGATACGTAAAGTAAAAGATGGTCATAAAGTAATAGAAAACGTGTGGACATTGAATTCTTTATTCTGGGCAAGTTTTAAGGCTTTTAGTGCATGTCTACAAAGAATTCTAAGAACCTCAAGAGACGACCCGTGACAGAACCCTTTCAAAGGTTAGAGTACACACTTTTCAAAAATATATTAAAAGGAAAATTCTGATATGAACTAACTTCATATGGATCTTCTAATTTAGAACTGATTATATCATCACAAACTAAAATGCAATATAAAACATGTGGACATTGAATTCTTTATTTTGGGTCAATTTTAAGACTTTTAGTGCACCACGGTTCCAGTGCGGAACAGATTCTCATCCGTTAGATTAAAATTTTGACGGCTTCGATTGATTTAAAAAAACACCTGATTTGATTTCAGAACATATGTTCGCGTGAACAGTTATTTTTAAGATAAGAACACATGTTCTCAAGGTAAAAAAAATATTCCGCACATACTGAAAAATACATGTTCCACATAGAAGCCGGACTGCTTTTAGTGCATGTGTACAAGGAACCCTTTCAAAGGTTAGAGTACACACTTTTCTTAAATATTAAAAGAAAAATTCTGACATGAACTAAGTTCATATGGATTTTCTAGTTTAGAACTGATTATATCATCACAAATTAAAAAGCAATATAAAACGTGTGGACATTGAATTCTTTATTTTGGGTCAATTTTAAGACTTTTGGTGCACCACGGTTCCAGTGCGGAACAGATTCTCATCCGTTGGATTAAAATTTTGACGGCTGAGATTGATTTAAAAAAAAAACACCTGATTTGATTTCAGAACATCTGTTCGCATGAACAGTTGTTTTTAAGATAAGAACACATATTCTCAAGATAAAAAAAAATATTCCGCACATACTAAAAAATACATATTCTGAATAGGAGCCAGACTGCTTTTAGTGCATGTGTACAAGGAACCCTTTCAAAGGTTAGAGTACAGGCTTTTCTTAAATATTAAAAGGGCCACATGCATATTTTTGTTTCTCAAGCCCATAAATTGTATAACAACTCTACTAACTAATTGTTTTCCAAGAGTTCCCCCAAACACACAACATGCGTCGGTTAATATACTACTCCATCTCAAATTTAATTAACGTTTGATTGGTAAAAGAATTAAAAATAATAATTTGTAGTTCCTATAATATCTTTAAATATATGGAGATTCAATGTTAGGGGCGGTTATAAGGGAGTGCAGCATGCTCGACGGAACAGGGTATTTAAAATGCAGATGTATGAAAACTTTATATAATCTTTTTATATTTGGGTCTCCCGATTCAATAGTAAATATGATTATTTATAATACTTTTTTTAAATGTATCAGAAATAATTTTTTTTTATTTACATGAAAACAATTTGAGAAAATTAAGGAAGTTGTCATTTTCACCTAAACTTCCAATATTACCCCACCTTCCCTCTCTCTCACTAATACATCATAAAGAAAAGAAAGGAAAATGTTGAGGGTATAATTGAAATAAATTGTTGACAACTAATAAAAGAACCTTAAACGACAATTAATTTGGATATTTAGATATCTCCTAAACGACAATTAATAGGGAATGGAGGGAGTATTATATAGGATTTTATTTTAATATTTAGCACATGACTCGAAAATGATTGAGGCAGCTCCGTTCAATGTAAAAAAAATAAAAAAAAATTGTGAATGTTGCTTTGTGGAGAAGAATAATCAGGACTTCTTGCGAGTCGTGTAAGGAACAGTTGAGTAACATCTAATTGACAAAAGGAAAATTTAATTTAATAATATTTTAAGATTAGTGAATCGGATTTTTATCATTTTTTAAAATTATTGAATCTAAGAATTTAGAATAATTTATGATTGGTTACTCTAAATCTTTCCATTCAAAAATTTGATAATCAATAGTTAGTTAATACTTTTTAATATAAAAATAATAAGAATGTTTTTGGTACATCACTATCTCATCCCACCACCGAACTCCCAACACATACTCTCCCATCACCCCCCGCCAAGCGCCGCACCCCTCTTCTCTCCTCTCTTTTTTTTTCTTTTTAATTCTATCATCAATTGACTCAACTTTAAATACCGAAAATATAGTGGGGTGGCGCGTGCAGGGCTTTGCATTAGACTGTCATTGTTTTGGCATAATGGCCATAACATGACATAAATTTTTTTTTAACAAAATTTTTGTCCAGAACGAAAGTCAGGACGTCCTGGGACCAAAACGGAAGTCCCACTTCCGTCTTGGTCTAACGTGGCGTTCCTGACGCGCTCGCCACGCGTCGGATCAAGACGGAAGCTGGGACTTCGCTTTTGGTCCCTGGGACTGAAGTCCCACTTCCGTCTTCAAACAAAACCCTTAAAATCCTAAAAAATTCGTGACTTTGAGGACGGAATTGCCACTTCCGTCCTCATATTGCAGTCTTTTTGCAGTGTCTAGTCTTTTCTCACTTTTGCTTTTTTGACTATGAATAATTGAACAGATGAATTCATAACGGATTTGGCATTTCCATTCTCATTTCTGACCAATTTTTAGAGACTTGTCAATTCAAAAATTCAAATTTTGAATTCTTAAAACACCAATTTTATCTATAAATAACCTCACCACAATCTACAACATTCACAACTCTCAAACATAAAATTTCCTTACACTCTTCAAAAATCTTTGTTTCTAAATTTGTAACACCACAACCTTTGAGTACTATCTATTGGAACTCTAAATAGTTTAACGTATGAGAATTAAACGTAAAATAGTATTGCTCGTACTTTGGTTACACCCCTAATAAGATAGGTAGCAATTATATTACTTTGGTATATACTTTGGTATATATTATATGCGAGCTAAGAAAACTAAGTTTAGCACCTAAAAGAATTAATATGATGGTGGAGTGGCTAATTTTATTTATGTTTGGACAAATTTGCAATTTTAAGAACTTGATGGGCTCACTTAAAATTCTAAGAAACCTTAAGGACTAATAAAGCAATTAAGTTCCTAAAAATGTCTATAAATAAGACCCATGTGGTTAGAAATCAGCCAATTTCCTCTTCTTTCTTCTTGTTCTCCACGGCTGAAAGCACACACTACACCATGGATCACACACTAACTTCACTCTTCCATTTTCTCTCTACAAAAGTTTGATCAAGACATTCTTCACTTATTTTCCTTCAACAATTGCAACATCTTTCACTCTCCAGGTAATAAGATAATCTTTAGAGATGTTTTTATTGTCAAATTTTGAAAAGTGATGATGATTGTTTTCTTGATTGAGGTTCCGACAACGATCAATTTTGAAGATTGAATTCTAGAGTTATGTTAGATATTTGGTTGCAGGGGATGTGATTTGAGTAGTATGAATTTGTGCAGGAGTTTGGTTTACTTTTAAATTAAAATAATTTCCAAGAATATTTACAAGATACTCTACTTTTCTAAATGGGTTTTGTTAGATTGGTTTTTGATGAATTGCTTTCACTATCATTTATTGTGGGGAAAATATTTAAAAGAAAATAAAATTATATGGATCTCTACTTCCATTGAAATTGATAGCACTATATATATATATATATATATATATATATATATATATATATATATATATATATATCTAACTCCCCTGCCCGCCCCCTGTCCGTACGGAGACGAGCCGAGCCGCCCGCCGCCCTACCTCTCGGTAGAGGAAGGCTCTAAACAAACATTCTATTAACCCCCAAAATCACACGGTAAAAATATCCACAAGTTTATCACAAACAATCTAATATGATACAAGACTAGAATCCATAAATACAAATTGCTTATCCAAAGCTCCCGCTGCGCACTCTGATACCCAAAATGTCGCACTACCTTCAACTGCCTGTGGAGGGGGGAAAACATTTGGAAAACGTGAGCCGAAACTCAGTGAGGGCCGTGCAAGTGGTGACAGTGTCTTTAAAACCATTTTCCTTTCAAAGTATTTTATATCCGGAAAATAGGTCGCATAATGAGAAAATCATATTTGTACTCGTATAATAAGGGACCTGATTCGAAAACAATTGTACGAGACGGTCGAGGTAAAATTGACAAGGCATCACAATAACAACATATCACATTTCATACGGGCCCAAATGCACACATCAAAGTTAGGAATCTAGAGGTGGCTCACACCTTTTGGTGTAGCACTTAGGTCCTTCAAATCAACCCATTGGGCCCGACTCAATAGACTCATAGTTTTATCATGCCGTGTCAATATTCACAGGTCAAGTCCGTATAAAATTTAGTCAAACTTATCATTTTCAATGAATAAAATATATATCAAAACAATGCCCCAAATTCAGAAAGATATTTTATGGTGTCACAGTGCATGTCATGAGTGGATCCATGTCATGAGTGCAATGAATAAATGAACACACAATACAAATATATAATTTTACAAAAGGGTTAGGTCCACTTACCTGATAAACAGTCTCAGTCATGAGATCTCAAGCAAACAAAAATCCTAATACCAAATAATTATCCACAAAATTAATTAATCAAATCATCCAATAATTCAAGAGATTTATCGACAAAACTGTAAATTAATCTGAAACAAGATATTCACCTTGTAACTCCAAGAATTAAGAAAGGCTCAAGAGGAGATGATATCCAAAGAAGTTGATGAGGCTTACAAGTTATTGACCAAGAGAGTAGCTAGCCGACAAAGGATAAGTGAAAAGGAAATGTAAAGAGAAGACAAAATTATATGTTGTGAGGAAATGATCAATACAATTATTGATCCAAAAGTGGGAGCTCTCGGCTTCAGGCCAAGAAAAAGAAAATAGAAGCAAGAATGAAGACTTTTGTCTACTAAGGCCTTCTATATATAGAGAAGAATTGATGGCATTCTTGTAATTAGGCTCCAATCTTGGTGATCACTCAAACTTGGAAGCTACTCAATTGTTTTTTTTTTTTTAATTTAAGAATATCAAATGACTATTATACCCTTCTTGCTTATAAATTTTACTAGCTCAAAATTGGTATATGTGAAAATGTTTACAGAGCGGGGTGTTACATTCTCACCCCCTTAAAAAGAATTGCGTCCTCGCAATTCAAAATTCTATTCAAACCTATGGTACATTGTAATAGGCAACCAGTCACCAAAAATGTTTAAGGCCTACAAACAGAATGTTTGAAAAGAAAAGGGGAAATTTTCTCTACTACTTTGTATATTATGTCAACTGTACTCGTATTATTAATTTCTCTTTAAGGAATTCTTGAAGAAAGATGCTGAATATGTATTTTTCTATGAGTGTCTTGATGGTAATGCCCCTCAAACGAATTTGGCAGTAGAGGGAGGTTCTATTAGCTCAAATTTGTGTCTTTGACTTTTGTTTATTGATCTTTAAGGAGATTTTGTAAACCATGAGAATATGATGCCATTGTTTATTCTTATTAAAACAAGGAAATGTATATCATAGGATTGTTGGCACGGCTTGTTAGAGTTTATGTTAAAATACTTGAGATTCACAATAGCTCTTTTGGAGCGTTATCAGTTTTGGGGATACAATTTGAGGTCATAAGTTGAGTTTTGGTTGAGAAGTGTTGATTGGAATGATTTTCATTGTTCATCATAGGTCATTTTACCTTATTTGATTCCTTGGGATACTTGAGATATCTTTACCTCGCGACTTCCAGGTGAGTCCCCAATTTTTTTACAAATGAAATATTTTGTGATAAGAGTTATATAAATTGTCGTATTACACTTTGGATACAAATTATAAAGCTTGTTTCATAAACTTTGGCCATTTGTGAATCACGTTTTAATTCTTCGATATTGAAGAAACTTGAGTCGTTGCATGGAAATGATTCTTTTGGATTATATCAAATGTTGTGTTACTCTTGACTCACCATTTGAACACTTCTTCATTCTGCTTTACCTATATATTGCTTATTCTCTCGACCAGACTATATCACTTGCTATATCATTTGCTTATCCCATCAATTTCATCCAAATTAATACCTGTTTATGTTTTTATTCCACTTGAGCCAAGGGCATAGGTTTCTTATAGCCCTTTCATTCCTTCATATTTCTTGTATAAAATGACTCATTCTACCATTTCATTTTGTTGAGTTGTTATATGTAAATGATTATTTTCCGATAAATTTTGGGAATGTATATCAATCAGCATTGAGATCTTGAAATTCTCATAGTCTGGAAGTTTACTGTTCTTGAAAACTCCTAAAAATAAGATGTACTATTTCAGGAAACTTTTGTCGTAACAAAGTTTCCTTTCGACGAAAGCTTTGATTTGAGCAAAACGTTCGTTCTTCTAATCGTTTTCCTTAGTAACCCTTCAAAGGAGAAAAACTTACTATTTTGATAAGTTCGCGTTACGAAAAGCTTTCTATTTATAGAAAGGTATTTGAACTTCAATTAGTCATTTGAAAATAATGGTCTGTTTTGGATACATGTGTTTTTCACACAAAATCTGATATGAAAAAGATTTGTTGGGAAGAACTGGTTCTTTTGAGCATGAACAAAATTGTACTCCATCATTTCATTCAAACTCTCGCTATTCAAGTCACGAAAATCCCGTTCGACCCCTGAGTGTCCCTCGGGATGCCATCCTCTCTTCGAGATTCGCATGGGTACGAGGCTAGTCACCCGTACTTAGACTTCTTTCTCGAATGAGTTAGGACTTAAGCTTTGACGGATTCGAATCCGGGTCTGTGTGGTAACTACGGGACAGGGAAAGCTTTGGACTGACCGGGATTTGGCCGCAAGTGTCCACAGTGCTCTTCTTCTGATATATGATGATTAGCCTGGGTTGGGAGTCAACTTATGGCGATCGTTCTGGGACCCTAGTTTGGGCGGATACACCCCAGTACTTAGATGTCTCCTTTGAACTTGGTGAACTAATCAAAAGAAAATTCTCACACGATCGAACACACGGGGGTAACTCACTGAGCTCTTTTGAGCTCACACCTTTTTGTTTTCAATATTTTCCAGGTTGGATAAAGTCAAGAGATTCAGTTGATGGTTGCCTTTGTACGGATGGCTAGTTCTACTACTTTTTCTTAAGTAGACTATGATACTTGATGTAACCGTTCGTTCGAAAAAGGATTTAATTCCACTGCAATGAATTCAAGATTACATTGATGTTTAAGATTACAGACCCTATGATTTGCTAGGTTAGACTGCCGAGAGGCACGCAACACCTTTCTCGGCTGCAGTGGCACCTAGCTGAAGTGTGGAGTGTCACAAAATTACCTTCCTCCATTCAAAAAATCATTTTTTAAAATGACAAACTTTCCACAATTTATTCAAAAATAAATGCTTAACAAATTCAGGGATGTTGATTTTACCAAAGAATGGCCTTCAGAATACGAACAGGCGTTAATAGAAATTTGTTTTGATTTTGATACACTGGGTTACAATGATGAAAAAAGTTGGTCCGATTTGTAAAATGAAATTGTCTACGGCATGAACTCCGTCACCGGCGGATTTTTCACAACAGAAATTATCGATGCAGGCTTAGCAAAACTGCGCAGGCGGTTTTGGGATTTTGAGGCACTTTTGCAACGACCATGGTTCAAGTATGACGGTCGGACCAACACTGTTGATTTAAATGGTGTTGAAGCCCAATGGGTGGAATATGTTGCGGTAAGTTACATGTAATTATGACAAACTATTATAATATAATGTTTTCATAACTTACATTTTTTGTTATTTTTACTCTGCATTAGGCTAAGCTGTTTAGAAAGAAAGGTGAATTCTGGTTTAACCTTCTATGCCATATTTTTGGGTCAGAAGGAAGAGCATGTGTGGACGAAGTCAGTCAATGTTCAAAATGACCGGAAGAGATAACTATTGAGGCTCCCCCGACAACCCGATGTCAGAACAATCATCCAACAACCCTTCTGTGTAGGAACGGATTGCACATAAATTTTGAAAGAATTAGGGTTTGAACGATCGAGTGTAATTTTTTGTATTTCCCACGTAATTTTATTTACAACAATTGAATTTAATTGAGAGATTATTATTTTGTGTCAAATTCTTACTTTTATGATATTTAAAAAATACTGAAATGCACAATATTAAAAAAACACTTGCCAACACACTACAGTTAAAAATATGGTGGACTCAATGGGTAGATTTTTTTCCCTGAGGAAGAGCTTTCTGGCCAGATTTTTTGGGATAGAAAATCTTATCCCTTCACCACCAAAATCTCTATAAACTGCAGCAACCTTCACTCCATTTTCTCACATCAACAAACCATTCAACTCATTTAAATCCTTCAACTTATTTCTTACAAAAAAAAACCCTATCTTCCCTCATATTTTTTTTGTCTAGAAAAATGTCACTTGAATGTCCGATGAAATTGTATTTACATTTCGACCACAATTAAGTGTACAAAGCCGGTGGTTTTCCTCTTTTCGCATAGCCAAGTGAAAAAAGTATGGAATTAATACAAAAAAATTCATTACGACAACTATACCACCGAATATGTCGGTTCAAAGGAGTCGATCTTTCTAGTGTGAATGTTCGTCTAATAATGATTCATCCATTTTTCATGCCGACATACGGCATGGTGATGCATGATGTCGTAAATCTCAACGACGAAGAAGATCTTGAGAATTTGTGGGGAATCCAAACCGATTTCAAACTTCAAGGGATTCATGTTGGTTCTTTGTTAGAACTTGTGTAGAGACAAGTAGATAGTTTTGTAATCCCGACAACAGATTTTTCTGAGCAATCACAATTTGTTCCGAAAAATTATTTTCGGTGTCAAATCCAATATCAAGTATGCCCCCACCGTCCAGTTACGAGCCTTCATTTTGTGAACCGACCTTACCGAATCGTTCTCATGTAACTAATGTTACAAAATTTCCATTTTCTGATCCACCAAGATGACACAATGATAATTCGATAATGAATTCGTTGGGTCCAACATCTGACATTGACGGTGTTTTGGAAACGGAAGAAGATGGGGGTGATGATAGTGCTGGAGACCACGAGGATGACGGGGTCGAGGAAGAGCTTGATAACGAAGAAAATGATGTCCCCGAAATTCTCTAAGAAATCCACCAAGACATTCCTGGACCAAGTAATGATGAGATAGCCCAAGAGACAGAACTTGCACCTACTACCTCCGTTAGACAGGAATGGAATATGTCATCATATGGTAATTATGCTAATTTTTCATGTTGGAACGATATGGGTAACATGCAACCTGTTCCTGAGCTGACTTACAGGAAAATACCCATTAAAAAATGGAATCGCGATTGTCCTCAAATATGTTTGGGGATGCAGTTTAAGGATAAGCAGGAGGCAATGTTAGCAATTAACATATGGAATGACCAGGTTGCTTTGAGGGAGTGGAAACGAGACCGGAGTAACAAACAATGGTTCAACGAGGTGTGCAGAAACTCTACACAATCCAGCAGATGCAGCTGGTATATTCACGTTAACCATAGCAGAGTGGATGGAATGTGGAAGATTACCAAACTCCAACATAGCCACTACTGTTTGATGGATCAAAACAAAAAATGCAATTTGTCATCCAGCTACATCGGGGTAAAAATTATGCACCTTGTTCAGGCTGACCCCGAAATATCTGTTAAATTGATTATGGCTGCATGTTTGGATAAATTTTCTTTAACCTGTACATATAGAAAAGGTTGGTATGCCCGCCGACACGCTATTGAAACACTGTTTGGTACTTGTAAGTCAACTTTTCAAATACTACCACATTATATGCGGGCACTCTAAGATTCTAATCGGGGTAAAAAAGTCAAATTTATTTACCATCTACAACTCACTGTTGATAGCCCTAAGGTGTTCAAGTCAATGTTTTGGACATTTAAATCGTTAGTCGATGGTTTCAAGTGGTGCCGACCTATAATTTATATAGACGACACACATCTTAGGGGGAACTATAAAGGGGTACTTATGGTTGCAAGCACTATGGATGCTAACAATCAAATTTTACCCCTTGCTTTTGCTATTATTGAATCTGAGGCACTTTCGACTTGGTCTTGGTTCCTTAAAAACTTAAGGGATCATGTTGTTCAAGACATATAAGTTTGCCGGCATTCTAAGTGTTGTGGCTAGTGTCCCCGGATGGCAACGACCAATGGCAGTACATCGATATTGCCTAAGGCATTACATGTCAAATTTTTATACACATTGCAAAAATAAAGAATTGAAAGATCTTTTGTGGATTGCTGCTTCTCAAAAGAAGAAAGTTAAGTGTGATCAAATTCTTGACCTTATAAAACACAAAGATCAAGATGCATTTAACTGGGTAATGCAGCATTTGAAAGAGTTGTGGACTTTGGCCTACGATGGTGCATGGCGACTAACATGTCTGAATCGCTTAATGGTGTTTTGAAACATTCCAGGGCGCTGCCTTTGAAAGATCTTGTGGATATGGTATTTTACTAGCTTGTTCACTATTTCGACTCGCACAGGCTAGGCGCTAATACTTGTAAAACGTCATTCCCTAAGAGAATATGTGATCAGTACTTCACTTACGAACTTAAAGCTCAAAGTTTGACTGTGCAAAGACACCACAAAGAACAAGGAATCTATAGGGTCAAGTCCCGACATAGAGGACCTGGTGAAGGTGGTAAAATATACTCAGTCAACTTATACAACTCCATGCACGCATGTAATTGCAGTGTCCAAATCGGTCATGGATAATGCTTCAAAATATATACACCGTGTGTATTCTCTGGAATACTACAAGAATACATACAAGTCCATTTTATATCTTGTACTTGATCCCATGCATTGGAGGCAAGCTCTTTTGATATGACACATCACCCTCCTAACATGAAAGGTTCACAAGTGGGTCGACCTCAAAGGCAGAGATTTGAAATATCGATTGATAGAGAGAACCGGAGAACTCCAAGACCGAAGAAGTGCGGCAACTGTAAAGAGATCGGGCACAACTGTAAGACTTGCCCCAACCAAGAAAATCTTAACCAACCACCTCCTAATTAATTGTATTTAAATTCTGTAACTTGTAATATTTTAGAATGTAACTTGTAATATTTTAGAATGTATCAGTTATCACTTATTTTAATTTTCTGCAATCTTATCAACTTATTTTAATTTTATTTCAATCAATAAGAAAATATTGCAAATATTACAATGACGTATTATTAAAGTTGTTCCATTAAATTGGCAAAATCATCATTCCCAGCCCTATAATCAAGGATATCGTAAGGGGCTGGATGGATTTGTACATGGTCACCGGGGTGAAATCTCGAAAACACAACAAACTCATACCACCCAAAAAATAGTAATCGTCTCCGCCTTCGTTTCTAGTCACTTGGAGTGTCAGTTTGTTCCCGCGACTATTACGCATGTGTAGTATTTCAGAGATTCCAAGCTGCATTCTAACGCGCCATTTCATGTAGTTTCTACATATCCACTGTACACAGGAAAACAAATTATAATAAATAACTTGAAGAGGAACGAATATTTTTCCAAGAATTTAATATTAAAAAACGTACCGGTTTTGAATGTCCCGAGTAGGTTTTGACTATATCTATTCGAAAACTCTGTCGAAAAAAAGCCGCTCGGAGGGATACGATAATTCTCCCTTCAAATAACCGATCACAGGCCTTATCAATAACCCTCCCTTAAAATAAATATCTAGTAGGTTCATCGGAGAAGGGATAAAATGAACTGTATCTGTCAGCCGAAGATTGTTGTCACGCAAAAATTCTTGTAAACCACCGTCTAGGTATTACTTGTCATTGATTTTGGTTACATCAGAGCACCATTGATTCCCAATGACGTCCTTCAGATAGACACAACTTGCTAAGCTGAGACCAGTCCGCTCCAACCAATTTGTGTACATTGATGGAAGACGCTACAAAAAATCATATTACTTAGATAGCTCAACACATTTGATAAAATAAAAAATTACACATAACAAAATAAGATATTACCATTTTTCTATTGGTCTGATTTCCGACAACAATTTTGAACTGGTGTTTGAAATACTCTACTCTTCCAAGGCGGGAACCATTTCGCTATTCATTTTCAAAATGTTAAGTTTCAGAGTAATTACCTAAACTTTGGAATGAAATTTGGATAGAAATATGAAAATTGATATGATTTTGGAAGGATAAGTATGGATGTATGTATATATAAATAAAGGTTCAGAGGATTTAAAGACTGCAACATGGGGATGGAAGTGGCAATTCCGTCCTCAAAGTCACGATTTTTTTAGGGTTTTAAAGGTTTTGTTTGAATACGGAAGTGGGACTTCCGTCCTGGGACCAAAACGGAAGTCCCACTTCCGTCTTGGTCTGACGCGGTAAGGCGCGTCTGGGAAACGCCCAGACTTCCGTTCTGGACAAAAAATTGTTCAAAAAAAAAATTCATGCCATGTTATGACCATTATGCCAAAACAGTGACAGTCTAATGCAAAGCCCCGCGCATGCAACAGTGGTCGGTGTGGGTAGAGATGTTGATGTGCGGAGTAAGACTTATATAAAGAGAGAGGAGGGGTGAGTTGGAGTGGTGAAATGAGATAGTGATGTACCGAAAATAAGCCTACTAGTATTATTCAAAATTGTTGACTAACCATTCACTATCAAATTTTTTAGCGGAACGACAGGAGTCACCAATCGTAAATTATTTTTTAATCCAGTAATTAAAAAATAATAAAAGACTCGATCAACTCATTGTAAAATGTTATTGACTAAATCTATAATTTTTCGGCAAAAACGCCTATTTGGTCCTAAATGATGTTTCTAAGAATCCTTTGAGTCCCAAATGATTTTTTTTTCTTTTTATATCCTGTATGTATTTACGTGCTGCTTATAAGGTCCTTCCGTCCAATTTTCTGTCTAGATACCGTCAAGACAGTCATGTGCCTCACATGTGAGTCATTTTTAAAGGGTATTTCACACATTTCAACATATTTATCTAAACAAACAATTGGGTACTCAATTGTTAAACAAAATAACTATGAGTACTATATTTAAATAAATTTAAATATAAAAATATATAAACCCATTCCCTCCCCCTCCATCTTCATCTTCCTCCGCCCCCTTACACCACCACCATCCACCACCCCCTGCAACCATGGATATGAAGCTCATGAGCTTTTGAGTAGAAGTTAACGGAGATGGCGGCGGAGATCCGTCGTGAGTATAAAAAAACTTCGTTTTCCGGTTAGAATCAATGCCGGTTCAACATCTTTGAAATTTCCATCCTTGTACAATTTTTTTACTATACTAATAAATATGTTCTTCCTGCAAAAAAAATCAATCTGACGCCTCAAGAACAAATTAAAGAACAAACAGTGGAAACCACTCATCAACTACTTATAAAAGTAATCACTAGTTCAAACAAAAAAACAAGAAAATCACTGATAATCCATAAAATCAGTCTGAATTTGGAGGAAAGCAGAAGAGAAGATAATGGCATCCACACTCAGCTTTCTTCAAGTGGGTCCGCTTCCTCCGCCGGCCAAACACCAACAACACCAATTTTCTTCCACCAAAAAGCTTACCATTCTTAAAAACCACACAACTAGACCACTCTTCTCCGATGATGACTCTCACAAACTGCTCCATGAAACCATCCACCTCCTCAAATCAGCTTCTCTTCCTCTCGCTGCATTCACTTTGAGTGGCGTTGATCTAGTTTTGATGAAAAGAGGGGAACATTTATAACCATACAAAATTCAAGCTTTTTGAATTTAATGAGTGGAAATGGAGGTTAGCCTTCTGGGTTTTTAGAAAATATTTCAGATTAATTTGTGGGACTATAGCTTGAGTTTCTCCTACCCGTCAAAGAAGCCTCCCTTTGATTTAGTCGAACTTCCGGAACAGATCGGGATAGAGGTTTGCATATTTCTTCAATTGGTAGCTTGTCGAACAGGTTTTTATTCATAATTTTATGATCTACCATGGTTAGATTTTTGGGTTCATAAGGTGTTCATCAGCTATACTTCAAGGGGAAGATGAATATTTGACTTTTGATCCATTCTGATTTGGCTGCTTGCGTGAGTTGTGTTTCGCGGGTCTACGAAAATCTTTAATTTCTGATGAAATTGCAAAAGAATGCAGAAAAATGTCAAAAAAAAAAAAAAATGTCAAATGAGCTTCATATCCATGGTTGCGGGGTGGTGGTGGGGGAGGGGGGCGGAGGAAGATGAAGATGGAGGGGGGAGGAAATGGGTTTAGATATTTTTATTTTTTAATTTATTTAAATTTAGAACTCATAGTTATTTTGTTTAACAATTGAGTACCCCAATTGTTTGTTTAGATAAATATGTTGAAATGTCCGAAATACCCTTTAAAAATGACTCACATGTGAGGCACATGACTGTCTTGACGGTATCGAGACAGAAAATTGGACGGAAGAACCTTATAAGCAGCACGTAAATACATATAGGATATAAAAAGAAAAAAAAAATCATTTGGGACTCAAAAGATTCTTAGAAACATCATTTATGACCAAATAGGCGTTTTTTCCATATTTTTCCTTAACAAAATACATCAAAACTACAATTTGGCCAATTTCATTGAATCATTTACAATTATAGAATCTCATCTAGAAAATTGATCTTAGAATTTAAATCGATTAGAATCTTATGTAACACTGCTACAATACTTCTTGAAATATAGAGTAATAGTTGAATTTTTTTTATGGGTTTAAATTTAAGATTTTGGTCTCATTCTTAAAATTAAATTAAATTTTAGATAATTTAATTTTTTTAAATTTATTTTCAGATTGAATCTAAAACGGAATTGAGTCTGAATTAAAATTTCAAACCAGTCTAAACTTGAGTTATACTCAATACCATCCGACACTTAATTTTTGTCTATTGGAAAAAGATTCATAATGATAATTGGAATATTCACAAATCTCCAAATGATAGAAATCAGATCGGTCTCAAAGAGTAGTAAAGAGTAGTGGAGGAACTCGCCGATACGGGGAAGAAACTGCATTACGAGAAATTTCTTAGTTAACCCAATCTGATGTGGCGTCGGATCTTAGTTGTCAAAGAGAGATTGGCCTGCTGCACCATATCAGCGTAATGACGTGGTCCAGCGGTTGCACTAGAGATTTTCTCCAGAATCAGAGTTACATTAGCCATTAGGAATATGCAAATGATTGACATTTAATTTAAGTAAACATACGGATTATTGGACTTTGTTGATACAATTAAAAAAGTTATTGAATTCTTTTCCCTTGGCCCGAACAGGAGCAAATACAAGAATATGAAATCCACCATGGTATCGTGGACGTTGATGGATCATCCTTTAATAACTCGGGTAGTGATGGAAGTGGTTTTCTTATTCGAGACCATACAGGGAGAGTGAATACAAGGTTTTTGCAGAAATTTTGGCGTTTGTACCAATAATGTAGCGGAACTTTGGGCACTTAGAGATGAACTTAAAATGACTATTGATCTGAATATTTCTCTTCTTGAAGTGGAACTTGATGCCAAAGTAATTAGTCATCTTATATTACATGCGGATATTATTACTCATCATTTATCTTCTCTTATTCATGACTAGAAGGATTTACTAGAGAGGATACAGGAGACTACACTGTTGCACATTTATCAAGAGGCAAACGCTTGTGTGGATTGTCTCGCCAAATGGGGCTCTTCTCTTATATTTTCTATTTTTACTACTTTCCAGACTACCCCTCCTTTTGTAAGGCAACTAGTGGCAGGGGATGCCCGTAAGACTTATTTTGCTAGATCTATTTGTAATGAATATAACTCTATTTTGGGGCCATTTGGCTAATATATAGTAGTACTGTTTCATACCCCGAAAAAAAACCGCTGAAGCGACGCGGTTATAGTGTTGATCATTAAAGGTGACAGTATATACTGAACACAGTATGATATATGTTATATATTTTGTAATATGTGTTAAATTTTATGTAATAAGTGTTTTTTAATGATGAACATCTTTCTAAGGTATGTAATATATGTCTTACACAATAAATATTTTAAATACCATAACAAATATTTACTGCAAAAAAATTTGAATGATAAAAATATTAAATATATACTAAATTTTTTACGTTTTACACCGTTACTGCATTGAAACAACAAAGCCACTATTTTATTTTTTAGTATAATCCAAAGTTGTCGTCCTATGATTGAGACCGCCGGTCCAGTACATGTTCACACTTTTCCTTTGTTTTATTTTTTATTTTACACAATATATGTTCACACCTTAACTAAAGTATTTGGAAGTTTTTTTTTTTTTAAAAAAAATGTTTTTTATTTATTGGAGGAGGAGAATTATTTATTATAAGAAATATGGAGATTTAAGAAAAGAGAGAGAACCTCTACATTATATGATATTAGTCTTAACGACTAAATCAATGACTCATTGACAAGTATTTGAAAGTTGGATATCTCATATGTCCATCACATGTTTTTGGAGGTGGCATGATCATGGAAAATTTGCATCCCACATGCTAAGTTGATTCATGCATGGGTGGTTGGGGGAAGTGACGCATTTGCTATTCCAACTATTCCATCATTTTTTTTAGACTGAAGGTGTCCACCGCCGATAGCAATGACTAATCTCTTCGCCACAGGGCTCTCCGAAGAGCTAAATGGTTGGTCATGAAATGCGCTTCATTCCCATGGGTAGAAATCGAACTCCTGGCCTCATGGTTAAGGGACGAGGCGAGCTACCATCACGCCACAACTCATGGTTAACTATTCCATCGTTCACTACAAGAAAAATGATATTTAGTGACGACGAAAGTCGTCCCTCTAAGGTCGATTTTAGGTCATTATTATCGCTTGTGACCATTTTTTGAAGTCGTCACTTGCCGTCACAAATACCTCTGTCACTCATGAAATTGTGACGACATTTTGTGATTGGTCACAATTAATCAATGCTTTTGTGACTTAATTCTCGGCACAAAAACTTTACAATAATTGACAAAAAAAAGTGGTCACAACAAATATAAATATGTGTGATAATAGTTTTGACACAAAAAAGAAGTCAAGTGTTACAAATTAAGTCGTCGCATATTTATATTTATAGTGACGACATCGTTGACACAAAAATACTTGTTAATAATGGTCAAATGTTTGTCACACATACTATTCATATCAGTGATAACTACTTTGTAACTAATTATTTTAAAATAGTGTCGACCGAGTTTAGCCACAAAAAAATGTAATTATTGTTACAAATATTTTGTCACTTGTATATTTATTACGACCGAGCCAACCCACTCTCCCCGTGGAGCCAAGCCTAGCCAATTCGCCGTAGAGCTAGAACCGAGCCGCCAAGTCATCACTTCGAATAATGTAGAATGAAGTCCCTCTCTTAACCACCAAGTCAAACCACCTTTGGATAATTTGAATAAAGTATCCCCATTCTCAAAGGATAAGAATTGAACCCCGCGACCTCTTGAATGTATGTCGTGCGTTGGGCCGCTGGACTAACTGATCATTTGTTAATTGTTGTTTCTCCTATTATATTTATCATAATAGAGTTTTTGATTTTGAACCTTTACTTATTTAAATTTCTCTTTATTTTTATTTTTATTTTTTTTCTTTTTCTTCATTAATCAAAATTAATACACTCTCATTAAATTTTAAATAATTAAATGTATTTAATTTTTCTTTCAAAATATATTTCAGAAACATAATCTATGTATTTGTGTATGAAATTGTTATCAAAATATGAATAAATTTATTCTATATGGATACTAATTTTTAGTAATAAATTTAATGTATTACTAAAAAAAATATAAAAACTAAAATTATATTATAAATTATAGCATATATACATGTATGTTTCTGCTCATTCTTTTTTATTTTTTACAAAGACAAAAATTATTTATACTGTGACTAAGTTTCCGTTGCAATGTCACTTTCCTTTTTTCGTTTTAAAATAAATATACATTCAAAGTGAGAGGAGAATAACGCTATAACTACATCATATACAAACTATATATTATAAAGGAAAAAATACATTTTAGGACGAAACTTTTCATGACAAAGACATTTTCCTAACCAAAAGCCACATTTATCGTGATGAAAATTTGCCTTCGTCACAATTGGTCGACATTTCGTAATGATGAAACTACTTATAAAATATTTTGTTGTCACTAGTATAGGTACTAATTAACACTACAACAGTGACAAACATGTAAGTTGTCACAATTAATACCTATACTAGTGACAACAAATTTTTTTATCACAATAAATCTTTAATTTGCGACAAAATGGTATATGGTTACAAAACACTTGTCACTGAATGTCTTCACTCTTGTAGTGATTGTTTAGTAAAAAAGATACAAAAGAGTTACGGTGTGATAAATATATATTTCTATCGACACTTTATTGATAAAATTGAATCAGATAATTTAAATTATGATTATTCATCGTTTTAGAATAATTATAAACAGAATTGTCTAATTAAGTAATTCAGAGACTTAAATTTATTTGTATGATACTAATAGAAATGTCTATCGATATCGTACCTGAATTAGTAAAGTAAAGTGAAAGCTGAGATTTAAACTATTCATTTTAAAATCTGTTATAAACTCTTTCCAACAATAATGGTTAATGTAAAAACAAATACGAGGATTAACATTTTGGAAAAATTTGTACACAAATATGTCAATATGACCAAAATTGCCTCATTAATTAAGAATTAAGATAATATTGTACAGAAAAATATGATTTCTCATGAAACGGATGCAATTTTGACCAAATTTGAAATTTGTGTTATTTGGTTTGTTTATTAGTCTTAAAAATGTGAGAAAAATTATAACGTGATATTAGAAGTTATGTCTTATTTGTTTTAATTTTCAGTATATTGATTATTATTAGTATAGGTAAAATTGGAAAAAATAACAAATACATTATCAATTATCCAGATTGGCAATTATTTTAAAATATTAAAAGTAAAAACTTTTGACAATAATTAATTGAAAGTATTTTACTTAACAAGTTCTCTTATTCAGGTAATTAGTAATTAGTCATTCTAATAAGATTGATCCTCACCTCCAAAACACAAATAAAGATGCGAAGTCCAAGTATGCAAACAAGGCTGGGGAAGATTATTTATTTTTTGAAGGTGGGATCAGTTCTACTAAAATGGTTTCACCGCTCAATATTTTTCCTGATTAGAATTATGATAACTATTTTAAAACAAATTTAAAAGTAAATTAATACATCTAATTTAAAACGGAAGGAGTAATGTGATTTTGATTAGAATCCTAAACCTTTTTTTTTTTTTGGAAATATTTGATATGAATGAGGCGCTAGTCACTAACAGTTGATTCTTTGTCCACGTCGCCCATATAAAACTACCAGATTGACATTTTTTACAAGAATCAAGGTAAAGATTTTATCTTTAGTATATACAATCATTGTTGTTAAAAACACGAGTCAACACATAGAAACGTACGATTCTACGGAGGCAAAACGTGTTGAATCGAGAGTATAATCGCAATCTGGTAGAAACGTTGACTCGAATCATAAAAACGTAGTTTTATATGGGCGACGTGGACAGCTACCAGCCAAGTGAACCAGGACCCTACCCGTGACCGTGGCCCTGATCCATATCAGATATTTCCTTCTTTTTTTTGTGTGTGAAAAGTTGACCCCGCTGGACAACGAAAATCAAATTGAATCATTTTCCCCGCCTAAAACCGCGCTTGGCTTGTCACCCCCGCCGAATTCACTCCCTTAATCCCTACTTCTTTGCTTTCATACTAAGTTGATAACTATTTGTTAATTGTTTTTTCAATAAAATTATATTCTTAGACAAAAGAAAAGTATTATCGCCGTGTATAATATATTTTTTCCTTTCTACGGTCTATCTTTTTAAATTTATGATAAATAAAAAAAGTAATCTAAAATTAGAATAATACAAAGAGTGAAACATAATATTTGAAATACATATATAGTCCACATGTTAATTTTGAATGGCTATACAAAAAGTTAGTTACAGGTTAGTTTTAATTCCATTAAAGTAATGTCAGGACTTAAACTTTCATTCTCAGTCTCGTCGGTTACAATTTTTTCTATTGTTATTTATGTTAAATGCGTCAATTACAATAAATACTCATCCTTAATAATTAATTGTAATATTGTCTTAAAAAGGTTAAATTGTCTGCAAAATGACACGTTGACTTGTAAATTTTGAACAATTACCTTAAATTTTGATAATTTGTGACCTCAAAATCTCGCATTCATTATCGCATATATAATCGCAGAAGAGAGATATCATCCAAGTTTAACCTATTTTTCCTCTTTAGGAAAGAAATAGAGATATATCGAGACTACAATCATCATCTTCTTGGGGGCATTATATAGTTCTGGTAGTAGTAGAAATTGCCCAGAAGATTCATTGTGGTTAGCAGATATATACATAAATTAGGTAAATAATTAGGGTGAAATTATCAAACGCGTGGACCCCACCTACACACGTTTTTTTTTAATATTTCTTTCATAGATCAGTTTTTCTCCTCCTATAAGAGCTTTAGCTTTGGAGTCTGTTTTTTTGTCCAGAAATTTTCAATAAATTGCAAACAAGTCCAACTGTTTTTTTTATTATAATATATATTTTTTTAAATATTATTCATTCAATCTTTAATTAATCATGACTGTGCCTGTGAGTTCTGAAGAAGAGAAAAAGGGTGGTGAAGATCACAGCAGAAGAAGCATGGAGGAGGGTTCTTCTGTAGATACAGAAGATGGTATGAGAGATCATTTGCTTGATGAAGATGAAGGAAAGGGTGGAATCAGAGCCATTCCCACCATTTTTGGTACCTTTTTCTGCCTAAAGATTCTTGCTTTTTCTGGCTTTTTTTTAGGACACTTTTTATTAATCCAAATCTTCATTCTTTAGAAGGAAAAGAAATGGTTGAAAGTATATTTGCAGATATAATGTTTTATTTTTTTCTCTCCTTTGTTTTAAAAAAAATAAATAGAATTGAGCCTAACTCAACCTTAGTAGTGGAGGATTGCCCAAGCCTTATTCTCACAAACTAGTCGATGTGAGATCTTTAACACACTTTTCACGTATAAGATTATATATCTGTATCGTAAACAATAATAGATGTCCAACATTGAATTAGGTGACTCTTATACCATGTTAAAAATGAACTTTTAAGTCTAAGTCAATCCCTCAAAAGTTATCTCTAGAGGCGGAGGATTGCCGAAACCTTATATATTATAAATATGCTTACAAACTAATCGATGCGTTATTTTTAACAGTTTCCCTCACGTATGTGGATGCATGAGGTAGTAGGGAGGCTGAGATTGTTGATTAATATGGCCGACCCCAATTGTTGGGACTAAGGCTTTGTTGTTGATTAGCAATTGAGGCTTTTGAAAAAATCACAAGTTATGGGCTGCCATTTCTTGTATTGAATTTGCAGAAATCATGTTTGGTTGGTTGAATATAAAACTTTTTTTATTTTTATTTTTTATTTTTTGTTGAATTGTTTAGGAATTGAGACAGCTGAAGAAATAACAAGTTATGGGCTACCACCAAACATGATATTGTATTTGACAAAAGACTACCATATGAAAGTGATTAATGGGAACACCATAATCTATATATGGAAGGCAGCCAGCAGTTTCTGCCCAGTGGTTGGTGCTTTTATTGCTGATTCTTATCTGGGCAGGTTTACAACCATTGCTATTGGAGCCATTTTTAGCTTGCTGGTATTTTCCATTCTTTCTGATATTATTATTATTAATGTTTTTATTCTGATATAACAACCACCAAGATTTCAATCAATTTAACTTGGGTGCGATAAATTCCTCATTTTAGGGTCTGATTACTCTATTGTTGACAAGTATAGTCCCTGGATTACAACCCCCTCAGTGCAGTACACAAGATCAATCGTGTACCTCTGCAACGAGTTTCCAAGTGTTTATCTTATGTGCTGCTTTTTTCCTTTTGGCCATTGGAACCGGAGGCATCAGATCTTCATCCTTAGCCTTTGGTGCTGATCAGTTGAGAAAAAGAGCAGGACAGAGAAATTCCAAGGCCTTGGAAGTTTATTTCGGCATTTACTATGGTTTGGTCGCAATATCAGTTTTCATTGCTACAACTGTCATAGTTACTCTTCAAGAGAAGAAGGGATGGACTGTCGGTTTCGGTGTTCCTATAGTTCTGATGTTCGTTGCAGCTGTTGCATTCTTCCTGGCTTCTTCTTTATACCTTAAGTTAAAAGTGAAAACAAACTTACTCATGGGACTTGTTCAAGTCGGCCCAGTCGCTTTTAAAAGAAAACATCTAGAATTGCCTTCAGAGAGCACAGACACAATGTTCCTTCACCGTGAGGATTCTCTCCTGACGAAGCCAACTGAAAACCTAAGGTGTGTTGATTTCATTTTCATAGGTTGCAAGTTTCACGTAATTTCTTTTCTTATATTTGTTTTTCTGTTGCTAAAGCTTCTAAATTGTTGTCCTTAGGTGTCTAAATAAAGCTTGTTTAATCATAAATCCCGAGCAAGAACTGAACGCTGATGGGACAGCCAAAGATCCCTGGAACCTTTGTACCGTAGATCAAGTGGAGGAACTGAAAGCACTGATTAGGGTGATCCCATTATGGTCAACTGGGGTGCTGATGTTTACGTGCATTGACCAGACCGTTATTACAGTACTTCAAGCTAAAACCATGAATCGGAAATTCGGTTCTTATAATATCG
Source organism: Vinca minor (assembly GCA_026122235.1). NCBI lineage: Eukaryota > Viridiplantae > Streptophyta > Magnoliopsida > Gentianales > Apocynaceae > Vinca > Vinca minor. Next base: position 5,560,337 of record JAOCZM010000161.1, on the reverse strand, counting down.
CGCCTGGCTCTTTTGGCACATTCCAGATGATTGGTGTAGTAATGTGCATCGTTTTATATCAACGAGTATTTCTGCGTGTAGCATCAAAAGTCAAGGGAAAGCCTGTTAAAGTATCTGCAAAGCGTAGAATGGGAGTCGGAGTCTTTGCATCTTTTTTAGCCATGGTAGCAGCAGCAATTGTGGAAGGTAAGCGTCGGAGTCGTGCAATCAGTGAAGGAGATGCAGATAAACCAAATGCACAGACTGAAATGTCTGCTATCTGGTTAGTTCCACAACTCGCACTGGTTGGTATGGCCGAAGCTTTTAACGCAGTTGCCCAAAATCAGTTTTACTATTCCGAGTTCCCCAGAAGCATGTCAAGTATAGCTGCTTCGCTCCTATTACTCGGGATGGCCGTTGCAGATTTGCTGGCAAGTCTTATCCAGAACATCATTGATGATGTCACCAAGAAACAAGGGCAGAGCTGGATTTCGGACAATATCAATCAGGGGCACTATGATTACTACTATTGGGTTCTTGCAGCTATAGCTACGGTTAATGTGGTCCATTTCCTGATTTCTAGTAAGCTTTATGGTCCGATGAAGGAACAAATGAAAGAGATTCCCGAGGATCAGGGTGATGATTATCCTCGTTTTGGTTGATCTAAAGACTCGAGCACAGACCCTGGACCGCAAAATGAAAGATGTCTGGTGATGTTATTATATCTTTTATCGCAGGTGATACGGGTAAGTGCCATATGTAGAGGAGCAAGAATTATAAGCATACATAACTAGTAATTTTTTGACTTACAAATCACACCATTTTTTCATGTTTTGACTGGTGTTTTCGCCTATTAGGGTAAAATAAAATAAAATATAACAGATGTATTAAGGCGGTTGGATATATTTGGAACAGCTCCAAGATGGGGTTTCTGATCCTATTTGTTGTTTGCAATGTAACTAGTTTCTGTTTTGATTGTTTTTCTTGTAAATTATGAGGCTAATGCCAAGTATTTTGCCTTCTATTCCTCACTTGTTTGATACTCTTTTCATTGTTTTTGAGGTCAGGAAAAGAAAAGTAGATTTGTTTGTTCATTTGTTAAGTAGTGAAGACTATTTGTTTGGATTTTTTGTGCTACTTATGAGCCTCCTTTTATATTTTAGAGCAAATCACTCTTTTTGTACTTCAACAATTTATGCATGGATTTCAACAATTTACGATTAGCTCTTTATAGATTTTTTTTTTTAAAAATCCGACAAAAAAGTCACCTGAAACCAAAACGGGGACGTTTTGCACAAGGGCAAAATTGTCCTTGCACATTGGACCACCAGCTCCTCCTCCGCCATCACCACCACCTCCCTCTCCCTCTCCCTCTCCCTCTCCACCATCTCCTCCATCTCCTCCGCCACCACATTCACCACCTCCACCCCCTGCAAACAATTCCTTTATCAATTATCAAAACCCATTTCAAACTACACAATTATCAAATCCCATTTCAAACTTTATAGAATTTTCCAAAGAATCAAACAATTCAATTATCAATTATCAAAACCCATTTCAAACTACACAATTATCAAACCCATTTCAAACTTTCTAATTAATGGTTTGTAGAGATGGGATTTTTTTATTGTAAAAACACCACCGTGAGTGGAGAAACACAGAGTAGCAGCCGATTAGCTTCTCATCATTTTCCAGAAAAAGGCTATGAATGAAATTGGAGGTTCCTTCGAAGCTATTAAAGCTCTGCATCGGATGGAGCAGAAAGCTCTACGTGACTACTGCCGCCACCTCCGTCTTCCAGGTCACTATTGGCTATAAGTCACAGTATATTGCCAAATCCATAAACAATTCTAGAGAATAAAAAAAAGAAGAGAAATTCACCCTCATTTCTTCAACAATTTTTTGTTGGCAAGCATGACTGAATCCCAAAAAGATAAGAATTTTTTCTTTTTTTACCACGGATATTTCTTGAAAAAAACATTAAATTCGAAAATAAAAAGAGAAAAAGAAAATCAACCCTTTTATTCTTAATCCCCTGCAACACGGGTGAAAATCCTCTGTCCCTATCCGTGTATGTCCCCGTGTCCCTAACCAATCAGAATTTACTATATAAATATTTGTTTCAATTATATATACACATGGTGAATTGTGATTGGTTGGGGGATCTGAGGTGCATCTGCGAATGAGGGACGAGAGGATTCTACTGCTAACACCCTCCGCCGCGAGCACCGGTAAATGGGGTATTAAATTCTTGTTTGGAGGTGGTGGTGAATTGTAGATAATTGGAGGGGTGGTGGCGATGGAGATGGTGGTGGGAGCTCAATACATTGTGGTGGATGTGGTGGAGGGGGTTCTATACATGGTGGAGGATGAGGAGTTCTATACAAGGTGGTGGTGGAGGGGTGAATAAGTTGGGGGAGGTGGTGGAGATGGTGATGATAGAGAAGGATGTGGAGGTGGAGGATATGGTGATGGTGGAAAGGGAGGTGGTGGTGATGGCGGATGAGGGGGAAAGAGGAGGAGGTGGTGGTCCAATGTGCAAGGACAATTTTGACCTTGTGTAAAATGTCCCCGTTTTGGTTTCAGGTGACATTTTTGTCGGAGTTTTAAAAAAAATTCTATAAAGGGATTTTTTTTAAATATCTATAAAGAGCTAATCGTAAATTGTTGAAATCCATGTCTGGATAAAATAAAACTTTAAGTCTAAAAATCGAAAATTATAAATTGTTGAGGTCCAAAATAGGCGATTTACTCTATATTTTAACGTACTCATCCCGTCTCAAATTGAATGTACAATTTCTTATTTAAAGTACTAAATTTAAGCTACAATTGCAATTGCTATGTTACCTTGTAGTGTGAGTGCTAAAAGGTGTTTTTTTCCTCTCTCTTTTTTTTTTTATGAAAAATAATGAATGTGGATAGCGTTCGGAAGAAGAATTTACCAATTTATTGATTAGTTATGTCATGTATCTGGTCTAATGGACATTGTAGTCCAGATGAATCCACATAATCACAGGATGAGCTGAGAGACAATCATGTGATGATGTTGACGGTTTTAAGACCACAAGGTCCATCATGGATTATGTCCATACAAATTGTTTTCCAATTTATTAGGGCCAGTTTGACGCAACAGTGGTCAAACATGCTTTTAGCATTTGTGATTGTATTAATCGTGATTTGATAATCATGATTGTTGTAATCGTAATTATAGAAAGTCAGAATTAAAAATGTGATTATATATGTGGTTGACAAATTTTATTGTAGATGTCATTTTAAATTATAAATGTCTAAAATTTCATCTCTTTATTTTATGTACTCTATTACCTCCAATTGATTATATTGATAAGATATCTATATAATTGTTTGTTCCCTAATCTAACCCGTTAAATGCTTTCTAGGTCATTTATCCTTGAATTTAAATTGAAAGATAAAAGTATCCGAACGTCCCACACTGTTTTGTGGAGAAAGAGGGAAACCATTTAATATAAACTAACCATGTCATTATTTGTGGTGAAAGAGGGAACCGTAAGAGATTTAGAAAATGGATGGAGGATTACAGTTTCTTTGATCCTTCTTGATGATTCTCAATGACTTTAAAAGAAACGACGCAAAGAATCGAAATATATTGAGATTCAAAAGGTAAGGGAATGTACCTCGTACTGGAAAAGTAAATAATCTAATTCTAACGGGGATGAGTCATAGGAATTGAAATAACAAACTAACTAAAATGCTAGTTGACACGCAATCCATAACTATAACCCGAAACTAATAGGACGGTGCCTTTCGGCTTAGAAGAAGTTGCTGAAGAGTAATTGATTTGTTGAGTTACTTGTGTATGTGAGTTGTGTTTTTCTTTGTCTACTGCTCCTCTTTAGATGTAAATGGTTGAATTCCTTAACCTATAAGTGATAACTCTGTGAGAGTCCCTTGTTTTCTCATTGTGCGAGATAATTTCCTGATAAAGGTATTTTCCAATGAAAATGTATTACACACATTGGCACACCACTACACGACCCTCACTGAGCTTCGACTCACGTTTTCCAAAATGTTTTCCCACCACGTGTATCTGAAGTTGGTGCGAGATTTTGGTATCAGAGTGACACATTAGAAGTTTGAGATTAGCAATATGTAAATATGGATTCTAGTCTAGTCTTGTCTTGTATTGGGTTAAATTGTAACAACATTTTGGATATTATATTGTAATGTTTTGGCCAATATAAATGTTCAGAACCTTGTTCTACCGAGAGATTAAGCGGAGGGTAGCTCGACTCGTTCCCGTTCAGCCAGGGGGACGGGTCGGGGCATCACACTCTTTCCTCGATGCTCTATCACAAAATTGTCTCTCTTGGGGACTCCATCACTACCCTTGGCTCGACACTGATAATACCACACTTTTGGGGGTTTTGATCTTCCACCTTTTACTAGTTGGCAAGAGCATCTATTTTCTCGAAGAGAATTGCCGCTTACCCGAAGCGACAACCATCACAAAGTGTCTACCCTCATTTTTTGCCTTGGAAATAATACCCATCCGATGATAATGCTTTCACGACATTGGGTAACTCATATAAGTCCCTGTTTTTCTCATGTCTGGGGAAATATAAGGATCATCCATGCTATTGATATTTGTTGTTCACCAATCATCTTAGATTACAATCTTTTGGCTGTGGCCACTTGTTTTTGGTCATCATCTCTTGAACGTCTTTCTCTTTGCTCACGGTCTAATGTCCATCTCTGTGTTAGACATGAGCATTAACGGGATTGCCTACACAAGGGGAACCAAACCATTTTGATCTAGTAGTTGAAGTACCTCACTTTAGAAGGTATCGGTCCTGTCGAATAACACAGGTTACCCTTATTTAATCAATGCATACAAGAAATATCAAACTGAACCGACTACAAGAATGTCTAAATTGCTTGATATTTTGGTTGAGTCAGTATATCTTTGGCTCATATCTCTTCCAAATCCTAAAATATTCCCTCTTTGTGGCTGCCGTCCTTGATGTTGGGAAATCACTGGTCTTGGTCCCTGCCGTTTTAGCCCACATTTATAGAGGCTTGTTTTAGTACACTCACGTCAGGGTAAAATCTTAAAGTTGTAGAGCCTCATAATGGTTTCTTCAACTCTGGTTCAAATATTGCTTTCCCCTTCTTTAATCCCCTGATGTTGATTGGGACAATCGTGCGCTATACATAATGAACTACAAGTCGGTCATCCTCCCCCTCTCGTATCGTTCAAGGAATATTTGGAGATATTTATTTCTTCGAGACACCTACGCCAATATGACTTTGGAGTCGTCGTTTTGTAATGCTTTGACCTATTATCCATATGGTTGCGTTGCATTTTTATTTTCGATACCTCAGTTCAGTTTATTCAATTTTTGTAGTGGCGATCAATATTAGCATGCTGCCATTTATCCTTTAGTCTTCATATTTTTTCTCTCAATTTTCAGCCAAAGCCTTTTCATAAGAACGGTGTAAAGTATTATACCCCCAACTGTTTTTCCCGTTAGTGGGTTGGTCCAATATCTAATGTATGTCAGCGGAGCATTATTCAACCTAACAAATCGGTCTCAAGACCGAGCGTCATTTCTAGATTATGGAAATTTCTCTAACTTTAAAGTTTTGAATATGGACCTCAAAAAGGATTTCTTTGGTTTTGCATTCATGCCTTGCTTTGGATTTCTTCTTGGCCGATGCATATCTGTCAGCGCTAATGATCTCATCGTCGAAATTCCCAGCTAAGAAAGGTTGATTTGTTATCTCCCCTTTAGTTGCCAATTTCTGAAGGCTTTAATGACGATATTACTGATTTTCTTTCCGATACTAAGCGTACGTCTGACCAACGATTTGGGTCCTTCCATATCCAAATGGGTCTCTTGGTCATCAAGAAGACTTTGATACTCTTCTGTTCCAATTACTATCGAGGTATTTCTTACATATAAGATTACCGTTGTTTTCATACTCTCATTTATTCAATTCTCTCTTCAGGATTAAGATGAATCCAATGTTGGTTCGAACCCCCAAGAGATGAACACTTTCGTGTCAGCTATCAGTCATCGGGTTTCACCAACGAACAATAAGACATTTTTCCCTAATCTTCCACTTCGATTGACACAAGCCATATCATTTCTCATTAATTTTTAGGTGTCGATGGTGTCGTGTTCTCCGATGAAAAAATGTTTCCTCCTAAAACAGCTAGTGAAAAGCATTCTCTCATGTTTGGAAATATGCTCATCAGACAAAGTCTCTAGAGACCTAGATGAGGGAGATGCATTCTCTGTTGGGTCTAGCTCCCCTTCAATTATTTATTCTTCTTAGGGGAATTGAATAATGCGATTTATGAATCTGCGAAAGTTCGAGAGTGTGCTCTCGCATCAGAACTATCCTCTCGAACTAGTTTTCGTCCCTCAAAGTCGTAATCCAGTTAAAGCATTAAATTCCTTATTAAAAGTTATGCCAAACGCACCTCCAGGTGCTGTGAAAACCATTAAGTAATTTTTCCAGGATCTCATTTAGCTTTTACTCTAGCCAAATCTTGTTCGGGTATGATTGAAGCCTTGGACCGTGAGAAACTCGAGTTTTAATCATCTGGCCTTAAACTTTTGCAGGAAGCCTCTGGTATCAATTCTTGCGCTCAAGTGTTGAAAATTCAACAAATTCAACTGGAAATGATTGAAGTCTTGGACCGTGAGAAACTCAAGTTTTAATCATCTGGCCTTAAACTTTTGCAGGAAGCCTCTAGTATCAATTCTTGCGCTCAAGTGTTGAAAATTCAACAAATTCAACTGGAAAATGAAATAAAATACATGAAGGCTCAAATTGGTTCCATCGAAAAGTCTTTTGGGAATATCTAATCTTCCCTTTTTTTCTCGGAGGTCGAGATTACAAGAGGTCCAAGGATCTTTAAGCAAAGAAGAAGGAAAAAGAACCGACGCCCTTAAAGTAATCACCTCAGGAAAAAAAGAAGTACACATATATCTCCTACATAACTTATCATCTTAGTTTAGCGGAAGTTCGAAGTAGAACCACCTAATAGATTAACTAGTTGCTCCCATTTTTTTCTCTGTTGGCCTCAAGGTCTGACTTGGTGTAGTTGGCATATTCGGCCAATTACTTTGGTTGTACTTTGTATATTTTCCTAATGACTAACGATCTTCTGCACCGCGTCTTTGAGACCATTGAGTTCAGTTTTTTCTGCCATAGGTGTAAACCAAGTCTGCTTGGCTTTCCCCTTGATAGCTTGCAATATGTGTTGATGATGAATGTCTTGGTGACAATACACCACCTGAGTGTATTGTGCCCATGCCATATAAAGCTTTGCATCAACCTTGATGATTTCAGCCTCATTAACATTCAAATAATTGATGCAATGTTGATGAGATCCACCAAGCTCTGTGGATCCATCATTTTTCCCAGTAATGCATTATCGAGTTTGTTCCCCAGTTCAATATCGACAACAAAGAAAATAGTTGTAAAAGTTGTCTTACCGACAGAAGTCTCTAAAGATGTGATTCCTCTAGGTTTATGAGGATCTCCGGTGAAACTGCTTGCCCCAAAATCGATCGACAATAGTTCATCATTTTCCCTTCTCAGTTTCTTCATCATGTAAGACGGACGGATGTTGATATCAGCGCCGTTGTCTACCAAGATTGATACGGGATCATATATGAAGTTTAAAGAGTTCATTTGGATAAATGACCTCATCAACATTCCAAATACGAGCTTCCGAATAAAGCCTTTCTTCCGGGTATTTAAAGTCATTACTATAAAGGCTCAAGAGACAAAGAAGCCTTCCAAGAATGCAAGGCACAAGGATCAAACACACCTAATAGCATTTGAAGGCAAAATACATAATTGGAAGGAAAACGGTTGAAAGGGTATTTTAGTCATTTGATAATTAAAGTCTATTATTTCAGATTTATTATATTGTTTAATTAGCCATGTTGGCCGAAATAAGCTAGCTAAATAATAGGACATGTTGTCCTTGATGTTAGGTAGAGTTTTTAGTTATCTAGGAGTTGTAGAGTCCTAATCCTTAAAGGACTCTTATTTGTGGGTTATTTTTGGACGAAATTCCACTCTATTTAAGAGGGATTTCAGCCATGATATTAATTAGACTTGATATATTGATATTTTGATTTAAGGTCATTCCTTAGTTACTTTGTGTTTGATTCTCTGGGTAGAATTCATTCATGTTTGAGTTACTGTATCAATAAGTTTGGTTTATACTTATTGTGGTGTTTCAGCCCCCATTGATATTCAACCTTGCGGGAGAAATGTTGTTTATATTCCCCCATAAACTGTTCGAGATAGAGAAAGATCGGGCATTCAAGCCGAACCTTCGTATTCGTACAACGGTTTCGCATCAGGTGGTATCAGAGCAAAAGGTTGATCTCTATCTTGGTGTATCTTTATTGCTTTCTTTAAATTTTTTTGGGCAGAAAATTACAAAAAAAAATTACTGTTTGCGGATTACTGTTCACGGCACTGTTTGCGGATTACTGTTCATCGTTACTGTTCACGACACTGTTCATCCGAGAGCCAAATCAGATTTTTCGGGTACTGTTCACGCTACTGTTCATCCGAACCAAAAATCAAGAATCAAGAAAATCAAGAAACGTCAATATTGATTCGAATTTCTAGGGGCAGTCGTGAGTTCAAGAAGATCAAGAAGATCAACTTTCAAGTAAATCAAGAAGCTTAAAGGCTCCATCTTTTTAAAGATTTCAACAAATTCATGCAAAGATGTGGCAACAATTTGATCATGAAGATGACAACTTTGATTATGATGATAAAAGGTATGGCTTCCCACATATAACAAAATCAAGATATGATGATTCTTATTTTTATCCATATGAGCCGCAAAGGGATCCAAAATTTCAGCAAATTGGCAACCCTATTGGTGTAATCAAGATTCCATCTTTTGAAGGTACGAATGAGCCGGAATTATTATTTGAATGGATACATAAACTTAAAGGTATAAAGGTAAAGATGGCAGCCAAGGGATTTTTTGGTAATGCATCAAATTGGTGGCAAGATGACAGTATAATTAGGAGAAGAGTGGGACAACTACCTATTGATAGTTGGAATGAATTGAAAGCTGAGATGAAACGGAGATTTGTTTCCCCATATTACTTAGAGGAACAAACCAAACGTTTAAAAATGCTTACACAAGGTTCTAAATCGGTAGATAAATATTATGAAGCGATGAGGTTAGCCATGAATCGACTTGACATTCAAGAAAATAGGAAAACTGCATTGAATCGGTTCTTATCAGGTTTGAATGATGACATTAGGCCAATAGTGGAAATAGCTTGTCATGTTGATGTTATGGAGATGGTTGATCATGCGGAGCAAATTGAGATGCAAATCAAAGCGAAGGAATCTATGAAAGAACTATAGAAATGCATGGAACGACTAGATGAATGCATCAAAAATGGGGAAATTCAAGAAGAAGCCAATACCATAGTAGAAAGCTTGCCAAATAATGATATAATACAAGATGATACAAATTTGGAAAGTGAAGAAGACAAGGATGAAGCCGAGCCAAAATTAGAAAGTTTGCCAAATGAAGAGTTGAAAGAAAAGAGTAACGATTCAGAAGAAAAGATTGATATTGTAATTACATCCCACGATCTAGAAGATTCGAGGACGAATCCATTAAAAGAGGGAGGGGATATGAAAGATTTTCAAGAAGGAGAGAATGATACGGGATCATATATGAAGCTTAAATAGTTCATTTGGATAAATGACCTCATCAACATTCCAAATACGAGCTTCCGAATAAAGCCTTTCTTCCGGGTATTTAAAGTCATTACTATAAAGGCTCAAGAGACAAAGAAGCCTTCCAAGAATGCAAGGCACAAGGATCAAACACACCTAATAGCATTTGAAGGCAAAATACATAATTGGAAGGAAAACGGTTGAAAGGGTATTTTAGTCATTTGATAATTAAAGTCTATTCTAGACTTTAATTATATTTCAGATTTATTATATTGTTTAATTAGTCATGTTGGCCGAAATAAGCTAGCTAAATAATAGGACATGTTGTCCTTGATGTTAGGTAGTATTTTTTAGTTATCTAGGAGTTGTAGAGTCCTAATCCTTAAAGGACTCTTATTTGTGGGTTATTTTTGGACGAAATTCCACTCTATTTAAGAGGGATTTCAGCCATGATATTAATTAGACTTGATATATTGATATTTTGATTTAAGGTTATTCCTTAGTTACTTTGTGTTTGATTCTCTGGGTAGAATTCATTCATGTTTGAGTTATTGTATCAATAAGTTTGGTTTATACTTATTGTGGTGTTTCAGCCCCCATTGATATTCAACCTTGCGGGAGAAAGGTTGTTTATATTCCCCCATAAACTGTTCGAGATAGAGAAAGATCGGGCATTCAAGCCGAACCTTCGTATTCGTACAACGGTTTCGCATCAAAGATTCTTGGTGCTGGAGTTCCCTCAATACTTAAATGCATTAAACTCGATGATGGGGATTATGTTCTAAGGGAAGTGTATTAAGACATATGTAGAGCACACATAGGAATCATCAACTTACTAGGAAAGATAATGATATGTGAATACTATTAGCCTACCTTGAAGGAGAATGCAACTGAGCTAGTCAAGAAATGTACAAAATACCTGATTCAAGCCGGTGTCCACCATATGTCAAGGTCAGAGTATCATATTTTCGGTGAGTCCATCACGTTTACAAGGTGGGGTGGATCTTTTAGGCCTTTTCCCAAAATCAATTGGTGAAAAGAACCACTTGGTAGTGGCAATTAATTATTGGACCTTGCTAGGCTACTAGAATTATTGGATAGAAATTGGCTAAAACCCAAATTGGGGGGTGAATCCCTTATACCAATAGGGGGTGAATAGTGTTAATTTGGGTTTTATCCAATTCCTATCCAAGAATTCTAGTAGCAAATCATTTTCCTTAATTATTTTACTAAATGGGTGGAGGTAAAAGCTCTGAACAATATCTCTTTGAGGAAAATCAAATAATTTTTAATGGATGAGGTAATATGCAGGTCTCGGAATCCCTTTGATATTGATAACAAACAATGGAAAATAATTCGACTGTAAGGAATTCAGGTTATTCTGTGATAAGCTTAAAATAGAGCAAATGTTCATTTTAGTCGCCTACCGAGGGTGAAACGGGCTGGTCGAGGTAACCAACTGAACAATACTCCAAGGACTTAAGAGGTGACTAGATGGTGCTAAAGGATATTGTGTGGAAAAACTACCTAAAGTGTTATGGTCGTATATGACAACACCCTGGCGAGTAACCGAGGAGAGCCCATTTAGCTTGTGCTTTAGGACAAAAGCTCAAGTTCATGATGAAGTGCTAGAGTCATCCTTTAGAAAAAATTATGTTTGAGCATGAGAAAGAGAGAAATTGATGCAAGAGAATTAGGTTCTAATGGAGACACACGAGAGAAAAAGAGGATAGGAAAGAGCAAGAGTACAAACGAACCATAGTCAGGGTATCACAACACTAAGGTGAAGCACTCAACCTTGAAGGAATGAGATTTGGTCATCAGGAACAATGAAGTCAGCAGGGCAGGTCCAAATCGAAAGCTCGACACAACATAGAAAATGGCCTTACTTGATTGTTAAGCTATGGGAAATGGAAGCTTTTAAGCTTCAGGATGCCGACAAGAACATTGTTGCTCGGACTTGAAATGAAAATAATTTGAATAAATTTCATTCCTAAGAAAGTCTCCCATGGAAGCATTTGTTCACAAAGGTTATTTTCTTCGTTTTGCCTTAAAGCTCATTGAAGTCTTGTAGCAAAATGAGTTAGTCAAAATGTTAATAAGAATTTTTTTTCGTAAGTTAATGAAAGAAATGTTACTTCCAAAAGTTATGTGCTAAATTTTCGAATTTTTTCTTTTTGCATATTCTTCGAATGAAACGAGCAAGGCTAGTAATTAAATAGCAGCTCAAAGGTAATACCATCTCGAGCCAGTCCTCGAACCCCAAAAATAGGAATGACTGGAGGTTGAGATCGCGCTCAAGACCCAACCTATAAGCAAGGTCCGAGCAAAGATCCGACCTATAAGCAAGAACCAGCAAACACCCCACCTATAAGCAAGGTTTGAGCAGACAATTTTCTTAGCTATTTCTAGGGGAAACAAAACCCTAACTACGACCATATGGATGGCAATGAGGCAGATTTGGGTGGGTATCTCAATCGTGAGTCTCGCCCTGCGCAGTTAGCCCATCGCCCCACCCTGCCCCGTGACCCCCCGCGGATCAAGAAAGTATGCTCCGTGGTCAGCCCAGTGTGGGGAGAATCTGACCCGCCCCATCGCCCATTTTTTAATTTTTTTTTAAATCTAATATTTGTGGAAAAATCAATGAGAAATAACATCTTCATTTACAAAGATTTTGATAGCTCATCTAATATGACTATTAGTTCTTGTGTACTATCACCAAATTGATCCAAGTTTCCATTCCAAAATGAGGGAGAAACGATCAATGCTGCAATTAAAAAAAATCCCATAATACTCAAATTCCATATTCCTATCTCATTCAAAACAAGTCAACTTTCAGCCATAACTTCCACTTAAAAATCACCATGCATCTAAAATAAAATAAAGAAATAGTAATGAAAAGAGATGGGTAAAAATAATAAACAATTGAGGAAGAGAGAAGAAGAAAAAGAGACGGGAAGAATGTAAAGAAGACCAGTGATGAAGAGTGAGCGGTGGACATTTGATTAGGATTAGGTCTCAAAATATTATAATAATATAATATGGATGAGGCAGTGCGGGGCTCACACTAAATTCAGCCTTGATCTTCCCCGATCGCGGGGCGGGTCTGATCTGCCACATTCTCTTTACGGGACGGGTCTGGTCTGCCTCAAAAGGCGCTGGGACAGGGCAACTCAACGGGTCACAGGTCAAATTGTCATCCCTATACGACCCATTAACAAATATTTGATCAAATATATCGAACTACATATAAAATTTACTATATCTAGTAGGCTTTTTAAAAATCTCGGGCTCCCCGTAATCGTTCATGAGTTTAAGAATTAAGATCAAGAATGTATGTTTCATTGTTTTGTTTTTTATTGTGTTTAACTTGTAAAAACAATAGACATATTTCTTTATATTTTTAGCAATTATATAAAGATTTTTTTTTGTTTTATTTTTACTTTATAATTAATGTATTTTGTATCTCACAAAAACCGAGCAACCAAACCAAATCTGTTAGAAACCGAATGCATCGGTTTGAAATTTTGAATGGTTTAAAAAATGTCAAACCGAATATTTCGGTTTGGTTTGAAAAATATGTAAAATCGAACCAAACTGAACCATGAACACCTCTACTCAAGATTAATGCATATGAGATCTCTTGTACGATTGCAACCTCTAATTTATCATCCTTTGACGGTGTCGTGCACTTGTTCGTGTAGTGACCATACTACCCACAATTGTAACATTAACCGAACTTTTGTCTTTCTTAGGCTATTATCATATTGAACTCATTAAAATGATTGAAACCCGCATTACTTTCTCCCATCTTTAGATTAAACATACGTCGCTTTAGAAAAACTCTTGTTTGTTGTCGATGTCTTCTCGTACATCTCCGATAATGTCTCCAACATCTCCTTGGTAGTTTTCGCTCTGACCGTATTTAACGCCACGTTTATGGACAGAGACAAATGTACGACGATCACCGTCTTCCTTTCCAACAACTTCCAATCATCGTTTTTCATGTCATCTGATTTCTCACCTAGATGTTGATACAGATCTTTACCATATATGTAATCCTCAATCTGCATCTTCTAGAACCCGAAATCTGCTCCGTCAAATTTTTCGATCGGCAAATATCCTTCACCCATCATAATTGCTTATGCTGGTCTCTGAACCTAGCGCCCTGATACCAATTGTTAGTAAACAAACAACAATATTGGGAAAGAAAAAGATATCAAAAACAATAAAGAAAGACACAATAAATTGTTTACCTAGTTCGTCATGGAATTGACTAAGTCTAGGGAAGCTACCAAGCCAGAATATTTACTATGCTATTAGATACAATATTTGAGTTACATAGAAACCCTAATTATTACCCATTAACAGAAAAATCCCAAAAAAAATGGATCATCGAAAACATGTGTCGTTTGCTTAGTACCTCATGCTCCATAAACTAACACTAAAACCGTCAACATCATCACATGATTGTCTCTCACCTCATCCTGTGATTATGTGGATTTATCTGGACTACAATGTCCATTAGACTAGATACATGACAAAACTAATCAATAAATTGGCAAATTCTTCTTCCGAATGCTATCCACATTCATTATTTTTCATAAAAAAAACACCTTTCAGCACTCACACTACAAGGTAACGTAGCCACTGCAATTGTAGCTTAAATTTAGTATTTTAAATAAGAAATTATACATTCAATTTGAGACGGGGTGAGTACGAATTTTCTCCTTCATAAAATATAAAAGGAGGCTCATGAGTAGCACAAAAAATCCAAGCAAATAGTCCTCACTACTTAACAAATGAACAAACAAATCTACTTTTCTTTTCCTGACCTCAAAAACAATGAAAAGAGTATCAAACAAGTGAGGAATAGAAGGCAAAATACTTGGCATTAGCCTGATAATTTACAAGAAAAACAATCAAAACAGAAACTAGTTACATTGCAAACAACAAATAGGATCAGAAACCCCATCTTGGAGCTGTTCCAAATATATCCAACCGCCTTAATACATCTGTTATATTTTATTTTATTTACCCTAATAGGCGAAAACACCAGTCAAAACATGAAAAAATGGTGTGATTTGTAAGTCAAAAAATTACTAGTTATGTATGCTTATAATTCTTGCTCCTCTACGTATGGCACTTACCCGTATCACCTGCGATAAAAGATATAATAACATCACCAGACATCTTTCATTTTGCGGTCCAGGGTCTGTGCTCGAGTCTTTAGATCAACCAAAACGAGGATAATCATCACCCTGATCCTCGGGAATCTCTTTCATTTGTTCCTTCATCGGACCATAAAGCTTACTAGAAATCAGGAAATGGACCACATTAACCGTAGCTATAGCTGCAAGAACCCAATAGTAGTAATCATAGTGCCCCTGATTGATATTGTCCGAAATCCAGCTCTGCCCTTGTTTCTTGGTGACATCATCAATGATGTTCTGGATAAGACTTGCCAGCAAATCTGCAACGGCCATCCCGAGTAATAGGAGCGAAGCAGCTATACTTGACATGCTTCTGGGGAACTCGGAATAGTAAAACTGATTTTGGGCAACTGCGTTAAAAGCTTCGGCCATACCAACCAGTGCGAGTTGTGGAACTAACCAGATAGCAGACATTTCAGTCTGTGCATTTGGTTTATCTGCATCTCCTTCACTGATTGCACGACTCCGACGCTTACCTTCCACAATTGCTGCTGCTACCATGGCTAAAAAAGATGCAAAGACTCCGACTCCCATTCTACGCTTTGCAGATACTTTAACAGGCTTTCCCTTGACTTTTGATGCTACACGCAGAAATACTCGTTGATATAAAACGATGCACATTACTACACCAATCATCTGGAATGTGCCAAAAGAGCCAGGCGCGATATTATAAGAACCGAATTTCCGATTCATGGTTTTAGCTTGAAGTACTGTAATAACGGTCTGGTCAATGCACGTAAACATCAGCACCCCAGTTGACCATAATGGGATCACCCTAATCAGTGCTTTCAGTTCCTCCACTTGATCTACGGTACAAAGGTTCCAGGGATCTTTGGCTGTCCCATCAGCGTTCAGTTCTTGCTCGGGATTTATGATTAAACAAGCTTTATTTAGACACCTAAGGACAACAATTTAGAAGCTTTAGCAACAGAAAAACAAATATAAGAAAAGAAATTACGTGAAACTTGCAACCTATGAAAATGAAATCAACACACCTTAGGTTTTCAGTTGGCTTCGTCAGGAGAGAATCCTCACGGTGAAGGAACATTGTGTCTGTGCTCTCTGAAGGCAATTCTAGATGTTTTCTTTTAAAAGCGACTGGGCCGACTTGAACAAGTCCCATGAGTAAGTTTGTTTTCACTTTTAACTTAAGGTATAAAGAAGAAGCCAGGAAGAATGCAACAGCTGCAACGAACATCAGAACTATAGGAACACCGAAACCGACAGTCCATCCCTTCTTCTCTTGAAGAGTAACTATGACAGTTGTAGCAATGAAAACTGATATTGCGACCAAACCATAGTAAATGCCGAAATAAACTTCCAAGGCCTTGGAATTTCTCTGTCCTGCTCTTTTTCTCAACTGATCAGCACCAAAGGCTAAGGATGAAGATCTGATGCCTCCGGTTCCAATGGCCAAAAGGAAAAAAGCAGCACATAAGATAAACACTTGGAAACTCGTTGCAGAGGTACACGATTGATCTTGTGTACTGCACTGAGGGGGTTGTAATCCAGGGACTATACTTGTCAACAATAGAGTAATCAGACCCTAAAATGAGGAATTTATCGCACCCAAGTTAAATTGATTGAAATCTTGGTGGTTGTTATATCAGAATAAAAACATTAATAATAATAATATCAGAAAGAATGGAAAATACCAGCAAGCTAAAAATGGCTCCAATAGCAATGGTTGTAAACCTGCCCAGATAAGAATCAGCAATAAAAGCACCAACCACTGGGCAGAAACTGCTGGCTGCCTTCCATATATAGATTATGGTGTTCCCATTAATCACTTTCATATGGTAGTCTTTTGTCAAATACAATATCATGTTTGGTGGTAGCCCATAACTTGTTATTTCTTCAGCTGTCTCAATTCCTAAACAATTCAACAAAAAATAAAAATAAAAAAAAAAAAAGTTTTATATTCAACCAACCAAACATGATTTCTGCAAATTCAATACAAGAAATGGCAGCCCATAACTTGTGATTTTTTCAAAAGCCTCAATTGCTAATCAACAACAAAGCCTTAGTCCCAACAATTGGGGTCGGCCATATTAATCAACAAAAAAAAATCTCAGCCTCCCTACTACCTCATGCATCCACATACGTGAGGGAAACGGTTAAAGATACCACATCGATTAGTTTGTGAGCATATTTGGAATATATAAGGTTTCGGCAATCCTCTGCCTCTTGAGGTAACTTTTGAGGGAATGACTTAGACTTAAAAGTTCATTTTTAACATGATATAAGAGTCACCTAATTCAATGTTGGACATCTATTATTGTTTACGATACAGATATATAATCTTATACGTGAAAAGTGTGTTAAAGATCTCACATCGACTAGTTTGTGAGAATAAGGCTTGGGCAATCCTCCACTACTAAGGTTGAGTTAGGCTCAATTCTATTTATTTTTTTAAAACAAAGGAGAAAAAAATAAAACATTATATCTGCAAATATACTTTCAACCATTTCTTTTCCTTCTAAAGAATGAAGATTTGGATTAATAAAAAGTGTCCTAAAAAAAAGCCAGAAAAAGCAAGAATCTTTAGGCAGAAAAAGGTACCAAAAATGGTGGGAATGGCTCTGATTCCACCCTTTCCTTCATCTTCATCAAGCAAATGATCTCTCATACCATCTTCTGTATCTACAGAAGAACCCTCCTCCATGCTTCTTCTGCTGTGATCTTCACCACCCTTTTTCTCTTCTTCAGAACTCACAGGCACAGTCATGATTAATTAAAGATTGAATGAATAATATTTAAAAAAATATATATTATAATAAAAAAAAACAGTTGGACTTGTTTGCAATTTATTGAAAATTTCTGGACAAAAAAACAGAGTCCAAAGCTAAAGCTCTTATAGGAGGAGAAAAACTGATCTATGAAAGAAATATTAAAAACAACGTGTGTAGGTGGGGTCCACGCGTTTGATAATATCACCCTAATTTATGTATATATCTGTTAACCACAATGAATCTTCTGGGCAATTTCTACTACTACTAGAACTATATAATGCCCCCCAAGAAGATGATGATTGTAGCCTCGATATATCTCTATTTCTTTCCTAAAGAGGAAAAATAGGTTAAACTTGGATTATATCTCTTCTGCGATTATATATGCGATAATGAATGTGAGATTATGAGGTCACAAATTATCGAAAGATATATTATACACGGCGATAATACTTTTCTTTTGTCTAAGAATATAATTTTATTGAAAAAACAATTAACAAATAGTTTTTAACTTAGTATGAAAGCAAAGAAGTAGGGACTAAGGGAGTGAATTCGGCGGGGGTGGCAAGCCAAGCGCGGTTTTAGGCGGGGAAAATGATTCATCAATTTGATTTTGTTGTCTTTTTTATAACTTCGATGGGCTTTCCCGTTTGTCTTGTCCAGTGGGGGAAAGTCTGGTATGGGGCGGTCCTTGCCTCACACTCTTTTCATATAATTTGAGACATGACTCATTTACAGAGTAGGTTCCACAGGTTTTCATGTCTCACATGTATCCATAAGTACTGTCCCACGGGGAATTTTTCCGTCCAGTGGGGTCAACTTTTCACACACAAAAAGTTTAGGATTCTAATCAAAATCACATTACTCCTTCCGTTTTAAATTAGATGTAATAGTTTAATAATTAATTTTTTCCAAAATAGTTATTATAATTCTAATCAGGAAAACAATTGAGCGGTGAAACCATTTTAATAGGACTGATCCCACCTTCAAAAAATAAATAATCTTCCCCAGCCTTTTTTGCATACTCAGACTTCGCATATTTATTTGTGTTTTGAAGGTGAGGAGGATCAATCTCATTGGAATGATACTACTTTCTAATTACTAATTACCTGAATAAGAAAACTTGTTAACTTAGTATGAAAGCAAAGAAGTAGGGATTAAGGGAGTGAATTCGGCGGGGGTGGCGGTTTTAGGCGGGGAAATTGATTCGATTTGATTTTGTTGTCTTTTTTATAACTTCGAAGGGCTTTCCCGTTTGTCTTGTCCAGTGGGGTCAACTTTTCACACAAAAAAAAAGTTTTGGATTCTAATCAAAATCACATTACTCCTTCCATTTTAAATTAAATATTATAGTTTAATATTTAATTTTTTTCAAAATAGTTATTATAATTCTAAATTTGAAATTCATTTATAATTTGTTCTCCAACTCTAGCCCTACTTGAAATTATTTGAAACAAACTATTTTAAATTAAATACTGAAACAAACTAGTTATAAATAATATAAACATTTTACGGACTAGTATATCTGTCAAATTAGTAAATTCGGCAATGTTTCAGGCTGACTTGCACATGTAGTTGGAGTCAACCTTCTGCTTTTTAAATTAGAGAAAAATGTTATATTAGTAAACCAACAATTTTTACTTTTATATTTTTTCATAAATTTTTTAAAACTCTCAACAACATGAACATTTTACAGGTAGTTTAATGTGTCAAATTAGTGAAATCGGCAACGATTTCGATCATTTATTATCACGTATGTGGCTCAGTTTACGAGTTACTCAATATGTCAAATAATTCTTAAACGGAATAATTTATAACGTATTTGTTATTTCTTCTCATTTTACCCATACTAATAATAATCAATATACTTAAATTTAAAACGAATAGGATATAACTTCTAATATTGCGTCATAAATATTTTCAAATTTGTAAGACTAATAAACAAACCAAATAACACAAATTTCAAATTTTGGTCAAATTTACTTCTATTTTATGAGAAATCATGTTTTCTGTACAATATTGTCTCACTTATTAATTTAGTGAGACAATTTTGGTCATATTGACCTATATTTGTACAAAAGTTCCCAAAATTCTGTTACTGATGGAAATAGTTTATTCCGGATTCTAAAATGAACAGATTAAATCTCAACTTCCCCTCCGTTTTAATAATGCAATTACGATATTTATAGTCACTTTGTCACTATTATTTTGTAGCGATTGTTTTTTCAACTCTTCAAGAATAGTCATTTCGAATCAACTGTAATTTGAATTGTCTAATTAAATTATCTAAATATTCAAATCTATCTATTTGATATAAATTTATATTTATCACACTGTAATTCTTTTGTATCTTTTTAGTGGATCAGTGCTGAATTGGGGTAATTTCGCACGTACATAAATTTTCTCGTCTAATAAATTAAAATGTTGATAATTGATATTGATTTAAAACGAATACCTATTTTGAGACTTAGAACATCTATAATGTTTTTCGTCTCAACATATTTATTTTGAACCTCAAAATACATTTTAAAAAATATTTTATGTATACTGAAAAAAAAAAACTATTCAACATAATACCCAAACTGCTTTTTACTATAAACAATGTAGGAATAGTTGAATAGATAACATTTTACTCTCATTGCGTAAGCAAATGCGTCACTTCTCATCCTCCCCATATGGGATACAAAATTTCCATGATCATCATGCCACTTCCGAAAACATGGGATGGACGTGAGAAGTCCAACTTTATTTAGTATTTATTTACGTTTTGTTCAAAAAATACAATTTTCTTTTGTCTTTTTTGTTTATATTAATATTTAGATAATATTCTCTTTGTCCCAAATTAAATATTCATATTTTTTTTTTTTCAAATTAACTGTTTATTTTTTAAATAAAGTATGTGTTAATGATAATTTTTCTAATTTTACTCTTCTTTCAACTCTTCATTGAATACTCTTATTTAATTAAAATTATCATTTTCCAACACATTTAAGAGGTGAGTTGGATGTTATGTGAGATAAAGAGATAAATTTTAAATAAGATTTAATAAAATTAATAAGGAGTATCTTAGATTTTTACTTATATTTTAGCATCAAAATTATCAAATTTTAATATTTGTATATTTGTCAAAGTAAATAAATAATTTGGGACGGAATGAGTAATATCAACACAATAAATCTAGGATTTGAGGTTCACGCACAAAGTCAAATACTTTAGGTAAGGTGTGAACATATATTGTTTAAAAATAA
Source organism: Vinca minor (assembly GCA_026122235.1). Classification (NCBI taxonomy): domain Eukaryota; kingdom Viridiplantae; phylum Streptophyta; class Magnoliopsida; order Gentianales; family Apocynaceae; genus Vinca; species Vinca minor. The sequence goes on along the minus strand of JAOCZM010000161.1, from coordinate 5,539,445 downwards.
AATAAAAAACAAAGAAAGGAAAGGTGTGAACATATGCTGGACCGACTGTCTCAATCATAGGACGACAACTTTGGATTAATACTAAAAAATAAAATAGTTGGTTTGTTTATGCGGAATGCTATTATAAAGAATGTAAAAAATTTGATATATATTGAATTTTTTTATCGTTGAATAAAAAAATTAATGATTAATTTTTTTAGAAACAAACATAATTATTATTTTTATAACATCTGTTGCGTAAGATATATACTACATGTCTTAAGATAGATATTAATAAAAAAAGAACACATATTACATGCAGGGACGAAGATAGTGGAGATTTTTAAAAATACTATTAGGTATGGTAATTTTATATGCAGTTCGAAATTTTTTATTAGTTTCGACCCCACAAGATTATTTTTTTTTTCGTTTTTATATGTAATTCGACATATTGTTGCAATTTGGTCTCCCTTTCTCCAACACCAAATTACTGTCTTCATCCCTAATTACATATAAATGTAATATTTAACTAAAAACATACAACATATATTACATTGTATTCAGTATTTACTGACATTTTTAATATTTAATTCTATAACCGCAACGCTTCAACGGTTTTACCAACTTGTTATGTACAAATCCAGCAAACAAATGAGGATATTCGGTGCGTTTACTTAAATTAAATGCCAATCCTTTTCATATTCCAAATACTATGTAACTCTGATTCACGAGAAAATCTTCAGTGCAACCACTGCACTACATTATGCTAGCCAATTTCCCTTTGCCCACGAACCCTCCCAACCCCACGCACCTCCTCTCTCCAACTCTTACTCTGCCCACCACCATCTACACCCACCCCGATCACTGATCGCCCACCCATATTGAAAATCCCAATCAGTTAGCTTGTGAGTATATTTGTAATATATAAAATTTGGGTCATTTTTCTCTCTTGAGGTATCTTTTAAGAGATTGAGTTATACCCAAGTAAATTTTTAACATGATATCAGAGCCACCTAGTCAGATGTTGGCCTCCTTGATGTTCGTGCTCCAGCTGTCTAGACATGGGCGTGAGGGGGGTTTGTTGAGAATCCCACATCGGCTAGTTTGTGAGGTTATTTGCAATATATAAAACTTGGGAAATCCTCCCCTCTTAAGGTACCTTTTAAAGAATTGAGTTAGACTCAAGTTAATTTTTAACACACCTCACTCCCGCTTCTCTTCACTCTCCCTTTCTCTAACACGCGAGTCGATTAGTCACATAATATTATCAACTACTCTGACAAAGGTGGGCGAGGAGAGAAACTGAATTGTGGAAATCAAACCTAATATCAAATTTTAATTAACATCAATAGGGTATGAAAATGCAGAGCGGGGTTGGACAGGCGATGGGCGGAGTGGGTGGGGATAATGACGTGAGGTGTAAGAGTTAGAGAAAGGGAGATGAGGGGTTAAGCGGTGTTGATGAGATAGTGATGTACCGAAAATACTCTGATTAGTTTATATATATATATAATATTGACTAACTATTGACTATTAATTTTTTGAATAATTAGTCACTAATTATAAGTTATTCCTACACTCAATAATTAAGAAAAATGATAAAAGATATAATTCACTAGTCGCAAAATATTATTGAAATGAATTTGCCTTTTGTTAATTAAATGTTACTCAACTGTTCCTTACACGGTCCCGCAAGAAGTCCTGATTGTGCTTGTCTACGAAGCATTATTCACAACATATTATTATTATTATTTTCTTGCAGTTCATGAGGATATTGTGATTTATCTAAAATAAAACTAAAGGTAGTTTAAGAATGTAAGAAAGATGGTTCAAAAAGGAAAAAGAAAAAAATGCCAAGAAAGAGATGAGAGAAGACAAAAACAAAATACTCACTTCATACTAAAATAAATATTTACTTTCTATTATAATTTATCTTAAAATAAATATTTACTTCCTCAATATGATTATGTTTTTAATTAGTAGTGTTAGGGAGTTAAATACTTTGCTAATTGGTTGGCTACATTTGGGGCAAAATAGTAAAAATACAATGAAATCCTTTATAATAACATGATGAATATTGTTTAATTTGAGTTTTTAACAAATTTTACTTAATTTTTCTTAGCTGAAAAATATTATTCAATATTTTTTGTGAACTCTTATAACTAACTTCTTATATTTATGTGACGCAAGTTTCACTAACATTGATTAGGTTTGTCTCAATAATTTTGGAGTCTTGTGCTAAATATTGACTATATATGAGTGAAAAAGGACTTTCATGTAAATATAAAAAAAAAATTCTGATTTAATTAAAAAAATATTATAAGAAAATGTATTGCTTATTAAGTCGGGACGCTCAAATTCAGAAAGATTACGTAAATTTCTTTATACGCTCTTTCTCTAAAAAATTAGAGGTAATGTTCCGTTGAGCAGGTTGCACTCCCTTAAAGCCACCCCTAGCATGATCAAACTATTTTTAATTCTTTTGCAAATCAAACGTGAACATTCGAAGTAAGTATATTAACCCACGCATGTTGTGTGTATGAGGGAACTTTTGGAAAACAATTAGTTGGTAGGGGTGTTATATATATATTTTGATGAATAAAGTAGGGGTGTTATACAATTTATGGGCTTGAGAAACAAACAAAAAAGCCTACTGTGGCCCCCACCTCCCACCCAAATATGCATGTGTCATTTTTAATATTTAAGAAAAGTGTGTACTCTAACCGTTGAAAGGGTTCCTTGCGCACATGCACTAAAAGCCTTAAAAATAACCCAAAACAAAGAATTCAATGTCCACACGTTTTCTATAGTTTTTTTATAGGGATGACAATGGGTCGAGTCGGATTTCATGTTTTTATCGATCCGTCCCAATTTGTGCTCCGCAAACGGGGTAACATTATCGCTCCATCTCGCCCCGTCCTATTTTTTAAAAATAAAATAATTAGCATATATTTTCTTTTCCCAAGTATAATTATCATATATATAAAAAAATTATATATATAAATATAAAATATATATATATATATATATATATATATATATATATATTGTTGGGGTCTAAATTGGTCAAACGGGTCAAGTCGGGTCGGGTCGGGTCGGGTCGAACATCATATCCAAACCCGACCCATTTACGGGGCAGTCTCGATCCGCCCCGACCTGACCCCGTTCGCGGGACGGGGCGGGTCAACGGGGCACGGACTAAATTTCCATCCCTAGTTTTTTAGGTCGTTTTCTTATTCTTATTTTTGTTTTTCATTTTAGGTTAAATTATTTTTAGATTTTTTAATGTAACTAAGATATTTATATGACTTTTTTTTGTTGTAGTCAATAGTTAATGTTTTTAAACACACAACCTGAATACCAAATCAGAAAAGTTATTGGGTCAAGAATTAATGGTCAAATCAGTTGGCAGAATGTTATTGAACCATTTATCAATCCGCGACGTGGTAATATTTAACGTGGTATTATTTTGTCACGTCAGACAAAGATGGATTTTAAAAATCTGTTTATGCAGAAAAAATAATTTTTTATAATTTGTTGATACCCGCATTTATTTTTTAGTTCCCGAAGATAGATGAATAATATTTTTGTGGGCGGGACTTTAATGAAAAAAAATTAGGGTGGCAGATGGGGTTTTTAGTGTGGTTGTTAGGGTTTTTAAGGTAAGTTAGGGTTTGTTAGAATTTCAAGAAGGAAAATTAAACTCATTCAAGATAAAAAAAAATGAGAAAAAATATGTGAAATGAAAATATTCATCGTATTAATGCGTTTAGAAAAATATATGATACCAAAAAACAAAATTCTCAAACAAAATATATAAGCTGTTGATACCAAAAAAAGCAAAATTCTCAAACAAACAATTTCATATGATACATTTAATATAGATTGAACGTTTTAACCGTTCTGTACATTTAAACGGCCCCACACTTTTTTAGGAATAACTGTTATAATTTTCAAACACTGTAAAATATTTATTATATATATATATATTCACAAATATTTGTTTATCAGGATAAAACGCTTCTATTAAATCTTATGATAAATGTTCATAAGGAAGGAATAAATTTTAAATAAGAGTCATGTATTCAACATAATTGAACTACTGTACAAAAAAATATTTCATAATATTAAATTAAAATTTAAGACATTCAACCTATTGGTATAGATTTAGCAAAAAAAAAAAAAGAAAAAAAACCTATTGGTATAGAACAATTACAGAGGTAGGAAGAAGAGTGGAAGACAGAAATAAAGAAGGGCGGTGAGATCCTTTTTGGTCTCCAGCATCAAAGGCTTTGTTAGGTCCCAGATTCTGCAAAACCTACCTGGGAAAAAACTTTAGTCGTCTGTTAAGAAGAAGAAGAGAAAAAAGGCGCTGAAGATCTTGAACAAACTAATAAATAATCCCATAACCATGGAGGGTTCTTCTGTAGATATGGAAGATGGTATTAGAGAGCCTTTGCTTGATGTTCAGGAAGAACAAGGAAAAGGTGGAATTAAAGCCATTCCCACCGTTTTAGGTATTTTTTCCTGCCTAAAGATTCTTGCTTTTTCAAGGTTTTTTTTTTTTTGGCTTATTTCCGAATCTTCATTCTTGCTTATTTTCTTTTCCTCATGTTTGTGGATGCACTAAGTTGTAAGAGGTAGGGAGAGGCTGAAGAAGGTTTAAGCCGTAGTCATAAATAGAGATATGAGAGATATGGAAGGTTTGGTCCAAAATCATAAAGATATATGAATTTGTTAGATTTGGACGAGAGTATGGTGTTGGATAGAAGGAGATATAGAGAATTTATTAATGTTAACGACCACAGGGAATTCATTAGTTGATTCATGTAGCAGAACCCAATTACTAGTGATTAAGGGATTAATGATTTGTTGTTGTGTTGTGTGTTTGATTAGCAATTGGGGTTTTTTGAAGAAATCACAAGTTTATCATCATAACTTTGTCAAATGATGCTTTTATCAACTATTCTCATGAAAAAACCTTAGGACAACATTTTTTTTATTTGTCGTGTTGTGTTGATTCAAAGTCTCGGCATAGTCGGAATACACAACTGATTGGTCGGATCGAATCTGAACAAGGCCTCCGAGGAGCCCTGTGATACTGCGACTTTGAATCATGATATCTATTGCAAATAAATTCAATTCCAGAAACATCTCTGCTACAATGTTAAAATGTGAACAGTGATGAAATTATATTTTCAGAGATAATGTTTTGTTGAATCTAAAACTTATTTGCTTCGGAGTTTGCTACTGCGTGATTTCCCCCTTTCTTATTTGTGTTTAATCTTTATCAATTTAGGCTGTTCCCATTTCTTGGAACGACGTGAAATGATTGAAATTATATTTGGAGAGATTATGTTTGGTTGAATCTAAGTCTTTTTATTTTTTTCCCTTCTTGTTTGTGTTTAATTTCTAGCAATTGAGGCTGACCCCATTTCTTGGTATGAAAAGAAATGATTGAAATTATATTTGCAGAAATCATGTTTGGTTGAATCTAAAACTTTTTTATTTTTCTTGATTTTTTAGCACTTGAGACTGCTGAAGAAATCACAAGTTATGGGCTACCACCGAACATGATATTGTATTTGACAAGAGACTATCACTTGAAAGTGATTCATGCCAGCACCATACTCTATATATGGAATGCTGCCACCAGTTTCTTCCCAGTGGTTGGGGCTTTTGTTGCAGATTCTTATATGGGCAGGTTTACAACCATTGGTATTGGATCCATTTTTAGCTTGCTGGTAATTTCCATTCTCTTGTTCAGAAATCGCCATTTCTTTTCCGGGGTTCTTTTTAATACTTGTTGTTCTCTGATTTCCTGCTTTTACATTCATGCTTTAGCACATAGCATCATGAAATTAGTCAAATCTTTACGGCCTTTTTTGTTTTCCTTTTAGCATATATATATATTTTGTTTTTTTTTGTGTGTGTGTGTGTGGATGGGGAGCAGGGATTGGGGGTGGGATGATTCTGATGATTTCAGTGCGTGGGGGCGTATTTTAGAAAAAAGGAAGATTGATGGTGAGTTTGAAGTCTGGCCATTATGTTCTTTTGTATCGTGACATATGTGAAAAAGGCATCTTGTTTGTATTTTCCGTGGTTTTCCAAAAGTCATTTGGTGTGAACGGTGGCTGAGAATAGAGATAGCCTGAGTGCATAATCTAATGGAAATTTGTCCTGCACTTATTTTTCGTCAATTTAATGTGGTGGAAGAATTCGGTGAAGGGTAATTTCATCTCAACTAACGTTCTCAATATGTCAGGAATGACATTTGGTGCAAGACAGGACCAAGTTTAGATTTTTGTTTATTATTATTTTGTGTTTGGTTCATCCTAGTACTGCTATGTACTCAAGATTTTGGGTTGGATTTCCTGATGTATTGGCTGTTCGCTGGATTCTAAATCTATTTGCTACTTTCTTAAGCTTATTGCACTGTCCGTTACAGTTGATGCATTTTTATTGTTTCATCTTTTGTATTTTTACTTATCAACTGGCATGCAAAATAAGAGAATTCTGAAGAAGCCCCAAGTTGATAAAAGCTCGTTTACAACAAATATATTAGCTTTACATCAAGCACCCCTTTTGGATTTCTCCATGTGGTTCCTTTTGATCATGCACAAGCATAAGACAATACATCTTATTCTTTGCATACAGCACAGCATGTGAAACTTGTAGAATTGGAAATAAATTAAAGTTAATACTTTTATTCTGATAACAACCAATATTTCAGTTTAACTTTTGGCAATAAAATCTTCATTTTAGGGTCTGAGTACTTTATGGATGACAAGTATGGTTCCTGGATTACGGCCTCCTCAATGCAGTACACATGATACATCGTGTACCTCTGCAACGGGTTTCCAACTGTTTATCTTATGTGCTTCTTTTTTACTTTTGTCCATTGGAACCGGAGGCATAAGATCTTCAGCTTTAGCCTTCGGTGCTGATCAGTTGAAAAAAGGAGCAGGGCAGAGAAATTCAAAGGCCTTGGAGCGCTATTTCAGCATTTACTATGGTTTGGTCGCACTATCAATTTTCATTGCTTTAAGTGGCATAGTTACTCTTCAAGACAAGAAGGGATGGAAGTACGGTTTCGGTGTTCCTGTAGTTCTGATGTTCGTTGCAGCTATTGCCTTCTTCCTGGCTTCTTCTTTATATATTAAAATGAAGGTGAAATCGAACTTACTTATGGGACTGGTTCAAGTAGTTCCAGCAGCTTTTAGAAGGAAACATCTAGAATTGCCATTAGAGAGCACAAACACAACGTTCCTTTTCCGTAAGGATTCTCTCCTGACGAAGCCAAGTGAAAACATAAGGTGTGTTGATTTCATTTTCATAGGATTCATTTGACCTCCGCCTTTTTTTCCTCTAGATTTTCATGGTATTTCTTTTCGTATATTTGTCTTTCCTTTGCTAAAGCTTCTAAATTGTTGTCCTTAGGTGTCTAAATAAAGCTTGTTTAATCATAAATCCTGAGCAAGAACTGAACGCTGATGGAACAGCCAAAGATCCGTGGAACCTTTGTACCGTAGATCAGGTGGAGGAACTGAAAACGCTGATTAGGGTGATCCCACTATGGTCAACTGGAGTGCTGATGTTTACGTGCATAAACCAGGCATCTATCACAGTCCTTCAAGCTAAAACCATGAATCGGGAAATCGGTTCTTTTAATATCGCCGCTGGCTCATTTGGTACATTTCAGATTATTGGTATAGTAATCTGTATTTTGTTTTATCAACGTGTATTTCTGCGTGTAGCGTCAAAAGTCACGGGAAAGCCTTTTACTGTATCTGCAAAACGTAGAATGGGAGTTGGAGTTTTTGCATCGCTATTAGCCATGATAGCAGCAGCGATTGTGGAAGGTATGCGTCGGAGTCGTGCCATCAGCGAAGGAGATGCAGATAAACCAGACGCACAGATTGAAATGTCTGCTCTCTGGTTAGTTCCACAACTCGCGCTGATTGGTATTGCCGAAGCTTTTAGTGCAATTGCACAAAATCAGTTTTACTACTCCGAGTTCCCCAGAAGCATGTCCAGTGTAGCTTCTTCGCTGCTATTACTCGGGATGTCCGTTGCAAGTTTGCTGGCAAGTCTTATCCAGAACATCATTAATGATATCACCGAGAAACAAGGGCATAGTTGGATTTCAACCAATATCAATCAAGGGCACTATGATTACTACTATTGGGTTCTTGCAGCTATAGCTACGGTTAATGTGGTCCATTACCTGATTTCTAGTAAGCTTTATGGTCTGTCAAAGGAAGAAAGGAATGAGATTCTCAAGGATCAGGGAGATGATCATCCTCGTTTTGGTTGATCTAGACTCGAGCGCAGACCCTGGACCGCAAAATGAAAGATATCTGATGATTTTCTTACATTTTTCATCACAGGTGGTACAGGTAAGCGCCGTAGAAGCGCAAGAAATTATAAGCATAAATAACTAGCATTTTGATCTATTAGTATAGACAAATGACACATTTTTACATGTTTTGACTCGTGTTTTCGCCTATTAGGGTTAAAAAAACAGATGTATTAACGCGGTTGGCTATATTTGGAACAGTTCCAAGATGGGGTTTGTGATCCTAAGTGTTGTTTGCAATATAACTAGAGTTTCTTGTTTGGTACTTTTTTCATTGTTCTTGAGGTCAGGAAAGGAAAAAAGGATTTATTTTTGCATATTTGTTTTGTTCATTTATTTGCATATTTATTTCTTTTATATCTTGTGGTTTGTGATGTTTCATGTATAAATGCTTGTACATGTTTCTTTTCATTTTTTTTAAATAATGAAAATGTGGGTCAAGTTCGGAAGGCAAATTAGCCAATGTAGTCCAGGCCATTACTTAGCTACCTAGCATTACCCTGTCGAAATTTGTTTCTGGACTACATTAGCTAATTTGTTTATGACCACAAACTTTCTTCTCTAAGCCTTTTATGTCAAAAATTATTTATGGAGTGCCAAATATGCCCAAAATTAGTGGAATTCAGTCAAACATGGTAGCTATGATGCACCGCATGACCGACTTATGAGGGGTAAAGTAGTCAAGCCAAGTGAAGCTAACGAATACCCTCCAACCCGTATGCAGAACCCACTATTCACCTCTATATGTATTTGTTCTTAATCGTTTGGGAAATTCGTCTATTTAGTCCCCTTGCAAATTTTATTTCGTCTGTTTAGTCTCCATGTTTTAATTTTAGCTTATTTAGTCCCTCCGTAATTATAATTTTTCATGTTTAGTCCCCATATTTTAATTTCGACTTAGATAGTCCCTAATCCATTTACGGGCAGCAGGAAGAGTCTCGGCCAACACTTACGCGTTGGAATTCGGCTGATTTGGACATGTGCAACACACATGCTCAATTAAGTAGGATAAATTAATAATACAGACTTGAAATTATTATTTCAAAAAAAAAAAAAAAAGATAAATCTTATTCCCTAAATCCAACATCATCTTGTCTTCTTCTTCAACATAACTGCCACACACTACCACCCTTCACAGCCACCGCGTTCCACCGCTACATACGTCTTGTGATTGTAACAAAAGTGTCAGGTGAGGCTCAAGGAGAAACAAGATGGAAAAAAAGAAATACGAATTTTATTTTATTATCATTATTGTTTTAGGAAAAATAATTAAATAGACTACTTTACCCTTATTTAGTTGAGCATGCATGGCACACATGCCAAAATAAGTCTAATTCCAACGCGCAAGTGGTGGCGGGCAGTGGCGGACGCAGACTTTAAAAACAGGGGCACAATTAACATTGACAAAACAAATTCTGATGAAATTAGAAGTATGCAAAGGCAGTAATAAGGGAAGAAGGAATGATATGCAAGCTATGAAGAAAAGAGGAAGAAAAGCTTCTGTGTTGTAGCAAGCTGGAATCGAACACAAGCCACACTTGGATCCAGTTGAAGAAACTCGCGGGTTTAAATAAGAATGGGTCAAACCCGCATTATACAATAAGTTATAAAATGTTGTACATCTAATTAAATACTATTCAGTTAGATTAGTTAAAGTTAGTTAGGGTTTGTTAGTCTTAAATGACGACATTTAAGTTGTCTTAGTTGTATATAAATAGAGCTCAAGTTGAGTGGTTAACATAATAAGAAATATTCATAAATTTCCCAACTTCTTTCTCTCATTTTATATTCTCAACATGGTATCAGAGCTTTGCTAAATTCCGCTGTAGATCTTCATTTGTTGGGTTGATCTTTCTGATTTTCTTATCGAAGCTTGTTGATCAAATTTAGCTACTATTAGCTGGTTTTGATTTTGGTTTTGGTTTAAATTTGATTCTGATTGTTCATTTCAGAATTCACGTCAATTTCTTGATTTTTTGGTTCAAGTTTCTTGTCTTGATCTTCATCTTTGTTAGAAGTATTCATTGATTCATCATGACTACTTATGGATATTCAAATTCTTCTACAAATTTGTCTCTAGATTCTTGTCATCCATTTTATGTTCATCCTGATGTGAATCCTTCACTCGTACTTGTTCAAAATCCTTTGTTAGGACCAAATTATCATAGCTGGAGGAGAGCTATGAGAAGGTCACTCATAATCAAGAACAAATTATGCTTTGTTGAAAGTATACCTGGAGTTCAAGTACCTTATCCTGAAGATTCCTTGTATGGAGCTTGGATCCAAGCTGATCAAACAGTGATGAATTGGATTACCAACTCCATTACAGAAGTTATTGCGCAAAGTGTAATGTCATTCAAAAACTCTAAGGCAGTTTGGGAAAACTTAGAGAAAAGGTATACAAAATCCAATGCTTATAGGCTTTCAGATCTTAATGAAGAGTTTCATTCTTTGAAACAAGGAAATATGACTGTCGATGCCTATTATGCACATTTGAAAACTCTTTGGGATGATTTCATCATGCTTAGGCCTGTGCCTGCTTGTGTTTGTGAAAATTGTAGTTGTGGTATGTCTGAGGTAATGCAAGAATATTATGATAATGACTATGTCATTAAGTTTCTGAAAGGACTGAATGACAATTTTAAAAATGCCAAGTCTAAAGTTCTTATGAAGAAGAAGGTGCCTGCAATTGATGATGTTCTCAATTTTGCTTCTCAACATGAAGGTCAAATGTTAGAATCTAAGGTCACTAAAGAAGTGCAAGTATTAGCTTATCAAGGCACTAATATTTCTGGTGGTTCTATATATGGTGCACAAGATAATAATAGTCAAATTAATGTTGTTGGTAGTAACTTCAAAAGATTCAATAAGAAGGAACTTTTCTGTTCTTTTTGTAACTTTCAAGGACACACAATGGATAGATGCTATAAAAAGCATGGATATCCACCAGGTCACAGATTATACAAAGAAGGAAAGCCAGGGTTTAATCAAGGATTTGGAAATAATGCTAATAAGCAATGGAATGGAAATGCAAGCAACCTATCTCACTCATTTGGAGGAAGTTCTGGAAAACAGTATGCTGGAAATACAGGAACTGGAAATTTTAAATCAGTAAATCATATCTCCAGTCAAATCTCAACTGGAAATGATTATACTAATGATCATGAGACATTTATTGATAATAACAATCATTCTTCAGTAAATGCTTCTTCAAGTTTTACACAAGCACAGCAACAGGAGCTTATGCAGATGTTTAGAAATCTGCAGACACAATCGAAAGATATTGCAACTAGTTCTCATCCAGAGGTTCATCACATCAATTCTTTTAATGCTAATATTGCAGAATTCAATGCTCCAACAGGTATTTCTCAATGGATTTTAGATTCAGGAGCTACAGATCATGTTGTGTGTTCCTCTATGTCTCTTACTACTTCTTATCCTGTTTATAATGTCTTTGTCAAACTGCCCAATCACTTAGTTATTACTGTTACACATAAAGGAACTGTCCAATTATCCTCTTCTATTATCCTAAAGGAAGTTCTATGTGTGCCTTCTTTCCATCTTAATATCATATCTGTCTCTCAATTAATAAAACAAAATTTCTCCTTCTTACAACAGCCTTAAAGTGTTTGGATGCCTTAGTTATGCATGTACACTTGAACATGGTAGGGGTAAATTTGATCCAAGAGGCAAAAAGGCAGTCTATTTAGGTCAGTCTAGTACTTCTAAGGGTTACATTTTACTTGATTTTGAGACACATGATGTTTTTATATCAAGGCATGTTATTTTTCTTGAACATGTGTTTCCCTTTTCAGAGTCTTCTTATTCTTCTACTACTCACTCTATTCATTCTCCTTCAGCTTTTACTCATACTTCTAATAGTCATAAATCATCTTATGTGTCACAATTACCTGTTCATTCTTGTGATCTTCCTGAGTCTAATACACAATTGATTTGTTCACCTATATCTGATAATTCTGTTGATAATATTCCTCTTATTAGAAAGTCTACCAGGCCTACTAAAACACCTGCTTATTTGAATGATTATGAGTGTCATTTTCCTTGCAAGAAATCTGTCAATACAGCTGCCAATACATTTCCTCATACTTTGGCAAATGTTATATCTTATACTCATCTCAATGGCATTCACGAGAAACTTATCATGACTTTAGAGCATCTCAAGGAACCTGCTACTTACCTTGAAGCTGTGCAACACCAAGTATGGAGAGATGCTATGAAATTGGAAATTGAAGCTTTAGAAGTCAATAACACTTGGGTGATAATTGATCTTCCAGCTGGAAAGATTACTATAGACTGCAAGTGAGTATACAAAGTTAAATTTCTTTCTAATGGGGAAATAGAAATGTATAAGGCTAGACTTGTGGCTAAAGGCTATACACAGCAGCCAGGGATATACTTTATTGACACATTCTCACATGTTGCCAAAATGACAACAATAAGAGTCTTGCTGGCAGTAGCTGTTGCAAAGGGGTGGTTTATACAACAATTGGATATAAACAATGCCTTTCTTCATGGGGATCTTCATGAAGAAATTTATATTAAGATGCCACCTGGATATGGAGATGGTTCTAAGGTTTGCAAACTGACCAAATCCATCTATGGTTTGAAACAAGCAAGTAGGGAGTGGAATGATAAATTGACTAAGTCATTAATTTTGCTTGGTTTCAAACAATCTTGGCATGATTACAGTTTATTTACTAAATATCATGATGGAAATTTCATTGCATTACTTGTATATGTTGATGACATGATACTGGTAAGTAATTGTATGGATGAGATTGTTACTGTGAAGAAATTCTTACATGATGAATTCAAAATCAAGGACCTTGGTGATCTTAAGTATTTTCTGGGAATAGAAGTGGCAAGGAATAAATCTGGAATGAGTTTATGCCAAAGGAAATACACTTTGAATCTTCTTAAGGAAGAAGGTTTTCTGGAATGCAAACCTATTTCTTCACCTATGGACTATAAGATGAAATATGAGCACAAAGATTCTGATCCTTATGGAGATGTTAGTAGATACAGAAGAGTGATAGGAAAGCTATTATACTTGACTAATACTAGACCTGATATTGCACATAGTGTGCAACAATTAAGTCAGTTTCTTGATCATCCTACTGTTCTACATCAACAAGCTGTTAACAGAATCCTTAGATACTTGAAAGGAAGTCCAGGTCAAGGTTTGTTCTATTCTATACAATGTACATTGGAGTTAAAATGGTATTGTGATAGTGATTGGGCAGGCTGCTCAGAAACACGAAAATCTGTCACAGGTTTTTGTATGTTTCTTGGAAATTCTTTAATCTCTTGGAAATCCAAGAAATAGCAAACTGTATCAAGAAGTTCATGTGAGGCTAAATATAGAGCTATGGCAATGGCTACATGTGAGGTGCAATGGCTGGTGTATTTACTTGGTGATTTTGGAATTAAACAAAGCAAACCAGTGCCTTTGTTTTGTGATAGCTCAAGTGCTATATATATAGCAGAAAATCCTTTATTTCATGAAAGGACAAAGCATATAGAGATAGATTGTCATGTGGTTAGGGAGAAATTGCAACAAGGAGTCTTGAAACCAATGCCAATTTCTACCTATAATCAGCTAGCTGATATTTTCACCAAGTCACTTGGCAGTGACAGATTCAAGGGTTTCATAAGAAGTTTAAGGTTGTTTGACTTGTATCAACCTAGACTTAATGAAGGGTAACTGAAATGAAGGATCCAAGATGCAGCTTGAGGAAGGGTGATGAAATTAGAAGTATGCAAAGACAGTAATAAGGGAAGAATGAATGATATGCAAGCTATGAAGAAAAGAGGAAGAAAAGCTTCTGTGTTGTAGCAAGCTGGAATCGAACACAAGCCACACTTGGATCCAGTTGAAGAAACTTGAGGGTTTAAATAAGAATGGGTCAAATCCGCATTATACAATAAGTTGTAAATGTTGTACATCTAATTAAATACTATTCAATTAGATTAGTTAAAGTTAGTTAGGGTTTGTTAGTCTTAAATGACGACATTTAAGTTGTCTTAGTGGTATATAAATAGAGCTCAAGTTGAGCGGTTAACATAATAAGAAATATTTAGAAATTTCCCAACTTCTTTCTCTCATTTTATATTCTCAACAAATTCATAAAAGCATATAGAATATTTCACATAACGAAATACAACCGACATTTGCTCCTTCATTGATCTGTCACGAGATTCATCAACAAGAATAGAAAACAAGCTATCACCAATATATTTGATAATCATATTTAAAACTGTAGAAGCAATAGCACTATCAATATCATTTTGAGCACGCGAAGATGTTAATTTGAGATTTTCAGGCATATTGTTCAAAGCTACCCTTTTAATTTCAGTATTATGATCACATAACCAGTGCAAAAGCTCAAGAAAATTATCTTGATTACTAGACTCTTCAGATTCATCATGTCCACGGAAGGCCATATCTTGTCGTAAGAGAAAGCGAACACAATCAATAGACGCGTTCAACCGAATTCGATAATCATTTTAATTTTGATTCGATTGCTTAACAAGACAAGATCGGATATTGTGTCCTTGATCCTTGAAAGATTCATACTTGATTCGAGCCTGGTTGTGTACACTACTTGATTTTGCAACGTACTTTCTAATGAGTTCTTTCTTTTTCCAGTTTGAGAACCCATTGTTAACAAATGAACCGAATCCATCACTGAAATAAAAATAAAAATGTACATAAAGATCAGGAATCATACGATTTTCACAAAGAATTTATCCATAATCCAGAAACTAAATGATAAAATTAAGTGAGAAACATTCACAAAACAAAAGTTGGAAGAATTAAAGAAGTTACCTATTTAATTGAAATCTTGAAGGATGATGATTGATGACTAAGTATTCTCCTCTCTTTGGTAGAGTATTAAGGTTTTCTACTCAATGAGAAACCCAGTGCCAGAAGTGGAGAAAAGGTTTTCGACATCGTTGAGGATTAGCCGATTATGTATTTTGCTCTCTTTGGCAGAAATAAGATTGGTAGTACTGGTAGACATAGAGAGTTAGAGATTGTGTTTGGTCACGCTTTTCTAAATATATGCAGGGCCTCCTGTCTAAAAGAATTCGGCTATCTTTAAGTTTTTATTTATTTATTAAATAAATATTATAGTCCCTTGCACACTTAACTTGTTAAAATTTTAATCAAACTTGTTAATATATAAGTGGTGTTATTCCTATAATTCACGAACCACCAAATCTAATTTCAAATCGAAAAGTGACTCAAAATGGGTACACTAAAAAGTGCTCACGGGACGAGGTGTTATAAAAACAAAACAAAAACTATAATTTTTTTTTTTGTTTTTGGGAAAAGACTGGTGGGGAACTTGTCCCACTAGGCCCCACTGTAAGTCCGCCACTGGTGGCGGAGACATTTTATGCTGCCCATAGGTTGATTATGGATTATCTATCTAGGCTGAAATTAAAATGTGAGGACTAAACATGGGAAACGAAATTACAGGGGGACTAAATAAGCCGAAATTATAACGTGGGGACTAAACCAACGAAACAAAATTTGTGAGGTGACTAAATAGGAAAATATCCCTAATCGTTTTTTCAGCTTTAAAGTTCTTAAACAATTTTTGTTCAGCTAATGTGGTGCTGACCATTAATTTTGAGGCAGAATTCGATCTAAAGCTTGCAAGTTCTCTCACATGCTAACATATAAAATACGCTTCTTATGGGTAAAAGAACAAGACGTGTTATATATAATCAGTGACAACTTGTGTATTGGAAGGGCTAATTGGACATTTTGGTTCTCAATATTCCAAAAATTGGATTTTTTTATCCACACTATTTTTTTTTTAAAAAAAACTTTAATGTCCCCAATGATTTATTTCGCGGAGACAAAATAACGTGGGGATAAAAAAAAAAATCTAATATACTACAATAAAGTTCTGTTTGGAAACCATATAAATTTTCACTTCAACACTACTTATTCTCTTAAAAATAATTCACTTTAATAAAATCCGAGTTAAAACTCTCAACCAAAGAATAATCAATTTTGAATTTCATGAAGTGATAAAAGACTGTGGCTCAACTTGGATTGGGTTTTGGTTTTGATTTTAATTTGGGTTTGGGTTTGAATTTTGGTGGGAGAAGCTAAAGAATTGACGGGAGAAACTCATATTCAATTTTTTTTTTTTCAAATAATTGTTCAATTCCAAATTTTGGCCTAAAAAATTTGGAATTTGAATTTCTCTCGCCAATTTTAGAGGCCAAAATTTGAACTTGAAAGATTATTTGAAGAAAAAAATTTGAATTTGAATTTCTCCCGCCAATTTTTTAGCTTCTCCCGCCAAAACTCAAACCCTAAACCAAAACCCAATCCAAGTTAAAAGTGTTACCCTAACTGAGCAAGCCTTTCACGACAATTTCAATGTCATTTGCTCAACTTATCACAATAACAATAACATAATCATTAAGTCTCCAATAATTGAGGTATGAGCGGAGATAGATAAGAGACAGACATAACCTTTGATAATATATATACAAAGTGACTGCTCCCAAAATACCATTGAAACAGATGGATTGAAAGAATGACATAACCTTCGGCAATCAATGCACAAAGTGGCTGCTAACAGAATACTACTAAAACAGTAGTCCCCTATACCGTCACGATTGTTACGAAATCATACCCTTAAATCAAAGCCAAAAGACATCAGAGAAGGCAAAATAACGAATATTTTTTATTTATGTGCACAATATCATACTTCTTTAATTCAGAATCCAGAGCATTAAAGAGAAATACCTTGACATCTTTCTTGCCATGCTAACTAGTTCTCTACAATCAACAATTTGCCCTATTCTAGTAGCACAGCTCATATACATTGTATATGAACTCACCAACTGTACATAAACAATCTCAACCCTAAATAAAAAAAAAGGGGACTAAAATTACCAAAGCAAACCATTTCCTCAAATCTTTAGCTTGCTTTGATATGGAATCAATTTCTGGTTGTACTGAGCATCAATTATATAAAGCATTGGCTCAACCCGGGATCGAAGAATTGCAGCAGATGCTTCAGATATCTCCATTCAAACCTCACTGCCAAAGACAGGGGTAACACATTTATCAGAAAAGAAGCCGCAGGGATAATATCTGGATAAACTATTTGATTAGACCCTGTTACGAGGCAGCTACAAAAACCCGGGATATTCGTTAACACTTAGAATTACCTAGTACTTATCGTCCAAAATATTAATAAAAATATGCTACTAAAATGTTACCAATCAAAACAAGAAAAGCCAAAGTGAAACAGAAAATAGTCAAAAAGACGTGATTTCGAGTTAAATTTAGTAGCTAGAATGAGAGTAAAACTGTAAAAGAAGAGTCTTGTTAAAAGTATAAGATGGTTTCGAGAAATCAACTTACCATTCGCGACAATGAAGACAATAAGAGTTTTCATGGAAATGGACCGACTTGAAATGAAATGTTGTTAGCTGAGGAATAAGATGGTGCCATATCAAGGCGCCAAGCCAAAATTCTTGAACACGCCAATGGAAATCCTTCCATTTCGCATTCATCCTCTACAACTTGTTCAATGAATGAGCTGGCCTGCAATGTAAATTTATGGAGTAAATTCGAAGAATAAAAACTACTTATTATAAGTTATTTCCCTACAATGTTTCATAGTTCTTTTCTTTCATACAACGGAAACTCACACAAGAGAGGATAAAACTCACTTGGAAGTCTTGGTTGACTGTATGAATAAACCTAATAGGCTCGAGTGTAGGGCGGTGCCACCTCTTTGGATCCCAGAGTACAGTACTGTTGAAGGCAAACCCCGACATTTCTGCATGGAATCTCCGAATTCTGTTCGGAACACGATGTGTATGCCATCCTACAATCCGCGAGCCATTACAAATTGGACCGTCCAATATCACATCTGTTTGGCTTTCTACAAGCTTGCCCATTGTCCATGTCCCAAACCGTCTGCATGAGCAACAACTATCATTCATAAAGGCTCAAATAAGTGGAAATATTAATGGCGACATCACATTCCTTGAGAGGTAGTATCTGCAACAAGCAGGCCAAGGGTTTCAAACAATTCATACATTTCCAGTTAAAAGAGTTCAAAAGCACAAGACTTGTAGAAGATAGCTCAAACGACAAGCCAAGTGCTAGGGTATGGGAAAGACTCAGGCGAGAGCGGCAAAAAAAATGGATAGGATTTTTTACGGATAGGCACTTGATTAGAGCTTCCTCCCGAGGAAAAACCCTCATATGATTCCTCGAACCGAGTTTACTTTAAGAGAAGAATGTTCTTTCATTTTCTATACATTGATATGTATGTTGAAGGATCAAGAGAAGAAAAGTAGAAGTGCAGAGGAGAAAATCGCTCTCTCTCCTTCCTCATACTCTCTCAGTGTTGCCAAATGGCGCCCATGGCGCTATGGCGTGGCGGTTTTTGCAGCCACCGATATACGGAATGGCGCCGCCATGGCGCTATGACTTTTGAGTTATTTGTTTCATTCACGTTGTTTTTTTGCTCTTTATTACATTATGCAGTGTTTTATACATATTTTGCATATTTTATTGTAGAATAGATGGAGCTTATAGCTGCGTACATCTGTTCCCAGGGGAGAAAAAAAAGATGAAAAAAACAAACAAAAAAAAAAAATTATAAAAGCTTTTCAAGAGCAAGAAAACTTTGTCGGAATAAACGATCAAAATCCCTCCCAAAAGAAGCCAAGATAACATCATGATGCTCTTTAATATTAAAATTTAGTACAATACACACATTAGCACACATACACAGAGATTCATATGCAAACGAAACATTTTATGAGTTCACACTATTGCCTCACAATTTAGTCTAATCTAGACCAACGCGGAAAGGATGAAGATTACTCCATACATGGAGTACGCTCTATGAGTTCACACCATTGCCTTACTAGTATCTACCATTGCTGTCTGGCAGCAAAACCGATGAAGATTACTCCATAGATGGAGTACGCTCTATGAGTTCACACCATTGCCTTACTAGTATCTACCATTGCTGTCTGGCAGCAAAATCGACATGGCTTGTTTCATAAAACTTAACCATAACAATTTTTTCGTAATACTGATTTACAAACCCCCCCCACACACACACACACACACACACACATCAAAGAAGACGACAAAACAAGAAACCGAGCTCCAGAGATACCATCAATTTGACTGTAACCTACATGAGAACCTCCTAATTTGGAATAAAAAGCAAAAACATACTAAATCCGTATTAAGCAGAGAAGGGAACAGCATTTTTTAACAACACTTCACAATATCAGAGCTATACCGAAGTGTCCAAGGCTGAAATGTACTGTTTGTTCAAAATCAGATATAATAAAGACACTGATAACAAAATAAGCACAGCAGAACAGAGAAACCTAGAAGAAAACAACATATAGACCTTCATAATGGATAGGACATAGCATGTTCAATTGAACTTAACGAAATTAATTCACACAAGAAACGGAGATACAAAGGTAATTTTGGTTAAATAAATAACTTTGAAGGGCATAAAATGACAAAGGCGCCAATGAGTTGAAGAGTTGATGATGGTGATAGTATAATGTATGGGATATAGCCATTCTACTACCTGTCATTAGTTCAAAATGTTCATCCCTTATATTTTACTTTGGCCAGATATCACAATTTTGGTCGCCATTAAGGGTAAAAAATTTACTAATAAATAAAGCAAGTACCTGATCTGTCTCATTTGATTAAAAAGATCAAGAGCATAGACGTTGTCGTCATCAGCAAAGTACACAATACCATCCAAACGATGTGTCTCGATATGCAAGAGAGCAACATTCCTTAAATGCATGCCTCTATCGTTAATGTCTGTTAAGTTCTCGTTACATATTAGATGCCTGTACATAACGCCAGAGTTCCTCAATAGCTCAGCTGTTTTGATAGATTGAGTGGTCATCTCCACAACTATCCACAACAAAGGAGGTGGAACCAATTTTAATGTGTGGGCTAAACGATTCAGATAGTAAGCTTGCATTGGGCGAGCATAAGTTGCGGTCACAATGATCAAAAGATTATGGAATGATATATTTGAAGATTCATCAACTGATTTTTTGCTGAAGGCATCAAATGGAATCTCATCTTTTAGTTCATCAGTAGTTACATGTTGCTCGGATTTAGAGTTATTATTCATCTCCAATCTTTCAAATACCGGTGTCACATTTCTTGGTAGATCGTATACCCGAATTCTATCATCATGTCCAAGCACATTCATGGAGAAAACCTGGTGTTTGGACATAAGATTCATAGATGAAGTTGGTGAAGCAAATGGCGTAAGCCCAACAAACATCCCAAGGAGGAAACAAACAAGGAAATGGAAAAGAGCTTTTCTCCAACTCTGCCCCATTGGTTTTGACCTTTCCATGGGACGCGACGATCTTTGTGAGAAGAAATCAAGTAGGAAAGTCTGAGATCTGTATAATACATAGTCCAAAGAACCAAAAGACGGGGAAACTATGCCAGTGGCTTGTGGGTTGTGCAAATTACATGAAGATGACTTTGACAATGGAGATGCAACATTGCAGGCTTCCCCATTCATTGAAATTCCCGGCCGAGGCACTGGAGACAATGTTCTTCTAATAGAAGCCATCAAAGAAGTACCAAATAGAAACTTCACTCCAATCCAACCAAAAAGGCTACCTCATTCTTCGTCCCAATTATTTCGCCTCAATATACCGCTACACATCAGCATTCAGCATAACCAACAATATCAATCAACAGAACCAAGATCCAAACTTTATTTGGTCTCTTGCATTTAACACTAAAAAAACTATCAAGAACACTCTACAACTCAATTATTTCCAACTACTTTTAAGACAATTTCTCAAAATTCCCAGACTTTCCAGCCTAACTTTTAACTACTTTTCAATATTCTGGACATAAATATTCATTGTTGATATGATCAAAATATGCAAACTTTTCTCCCACAAATAAAAAAAAACTATCCTATTCTCAAAGCATAAAAGAGTGGCCTTTTCTTCTTCAAAAATTAACCATTTCTCTCAAAGAAAACCATAAAACACCAAATAATCTAGCAAGAAAATGAGAACCCACTAAATATACATCAACCAGAACTAAGAATTTTCAAAACCAAGCAGCTATAAACACCAGATTCAATAGCTCAATAATGCAAAACTTGAGCTCAAAAAGAAAAAAAGAAAAGTGGGATTACCGCATCTTGATCCAATGGCATATGGGTCTCTGAAGTATTGGTTCCGTTAAAGCCCTTTGAGCATAATCAGACAAAATCGATGGGCTTATCAGACAGTTAATGAAAAAGGGTTGCTCAAACATAGGAAAAACAAGTGATGAAATGAAACAGGAAGAGAATTTGGGAGATTTTTGACTGAGGATGTATATACACAAAAATGGGACCAGAAAGTCAAAATCTAGTCAACCACTTTTGAAGATGACAAGTAGTATTGTCAAACGGATAGGTCCTGGTTCTAATTTATGTACTTACTTTAAATAAAACGGGTTAGACTCGGTTCGTTTTTTGAAAATCTCAAATGATAGGTTCATACTCAATCCGCGGACTACGGACCGGTTTGTAGGTCTATAATTTTATTTATTTATTTTTAGAACTATTTATTCAGCCAAATTAAATATAGAAGATTCATATTTAAATAATACTCTCATTTTTTTAACAAATAGTGAGGTAGAAAATACTACATATATTATATAATTATATATACATTTATATAACTTGGAACAAATAAAACAATAAAATTACGAGACTCATTATTTTTAAACATAGAATTAGAAATATTTTTAATATATATATATACATATATATATATATATATTAGTTTTTTGCGGATCGGTTCGTGAACTAGTCAAAGTCATGTTCACAAAATTCGCATCCAAATGGACCCATGCCCAAAAACCCACTTCTAAACTAATTTGAAATGTGAAATCTAAGTTTAATCTATATAGAACGGAGTTGCACCGGTTCGCAGACTTCAAATCCGTTTGACAGCGCTAATGACAAGAGGAGAGTGATAATGAGGTTAGATTTTTACCAATGATTTGTGCTTATTAAGAAATAAGAAACATGTTATAACTTCAATTCCTTTTTAATTTTCCCGAAATATTTAAAAGATATCAAGGACCTTATTTTCTTGATCTTAAATGTTTATAACATGTTATTAGACTTGAAAAAGCAAAAACAAAACTAAATGCACTTTCTTTGTTTGTTTTAGTTATAATGATACTTATTAGTTATTAGCAATAGAATAATGATATTTCTTGCAGAGTAGAGGGAAAATAATCCAAGTATTTAAAGCAGGAGCATTGGTAATTGGTAATTATACAAATGCAATGACCTAAGGTAAAACATTTATTTATTTGGACCAGATGATAACTTAATTTATTAAAATATCTTTTATTTAGACAACAAATTTGGTATGAATGGATTCTAAGGGTAGAAATGAATAGGGATTCTATATAAAAAAGAAAAAAAGAAAAAGTAGGGATGCTCTACAATGTAGCTCTTATCGAACTATTCAAGTTCGGACAACTAGGGTTCGATTCGACATCGAATTTTCTATCTCCAACTCGAATTCCGTCCTAATACTCCATCTATTCTAATTTAAGTGTGGTTTAGAAGATATATGTATCCAAATTAATTGTCATTTACATATATTTTATTAGGTGTCAATAATTTATTCCAATTATACCCTTAACATATCTTTTATTGGATAAGTGAAAGAGAGGAGGATGAGGATGGATGGTGTATTATTGGAATTGTGATGAAAAAATTACTATTTGTTTGAATTTCTTAATTTTTTCAAAGTGTCATAAACGACCTACATTGAGGAATGGAAGGAGTATGAAACTTGAATCTTAAACGAGAATAGTTCAAATAAATACATATTTCACTTGTAGCCAATACGACATTGGTCTAGTGGACAACACTGAAGCCTCATGACGTAGATGTTATGAGTTTGAACCCCTTTCCCGCTTCTTAAATCCCTCATTTGTTTGTAATAGATAGGTCCCCTCCCCAATAAATAATTTTTTTTTTTTTGTAAAAAATATATATATATATTTCACTCGAAAACTTATGGATAGACTTGATTATATAGTAATACTCCTGGGATCGAAGAAAAATATTACTATAGGGAGGTTATTCTTAAATAGAGACTTACTATAAAAATTATAATTTTTTTTTAAAAATAACTTATATACATTATACGACACTTGAAAACGTGTCACTTCATATTTTAAAAATATGAATTTAAAAGATATATAAGATTAATGAGTTTAAAAAAAACAAATTTACGTACATCATGAATGTACAATATGTATATTAGATTTAGAATATTCATTCATATACATACAATATTTAAGAAATGTAAAAAAAAAATATATATGTACATCATGTATGCATTTAAAATATTCACTCATGTATGTTGTATCTTTGAAATGTATTTTTGTTTGTTTTCTTTTTACTATACATACATAAATGCTAGCATAATCACAAATTTCATTATCATTTCAAACAATACATTTTCTACTTCAAGCAAGTCATGTCACCTTAAAACAAACGAACTCAAATAACTGAAAGTATTCGTGTCGAGTTGCGTTAAATGAAAGAAACCAACCCAGATTGAAAGCAAAAAATATCTTGCAAAATGGTTAAAGATACCCATAAGCTTAAGTTGTTATTTTAATTAGATGTATAAATATATTTAAAATATATTTTATTACTATATGGAGGTAAATTTCTTAAGGATAGTCCTTAAAAAACTTGGAATATTACAATGTAGAGTTTATTCTTATTTATAACTGGTTCCGAGTTGGGACCAAGATTTATTATCACTATAAAGAGGTTATTCTTATATAGAGTATTACTATATAGAGGTTTTACTGTATACTATTTAAATGGAGAATTGGCATGTTTAGTCCTACAGCAATTTATGATTGGTGGATTAAGTGCTAATCTATTTATTCTTGGTATTAGAGTCCCTACAATATTTAGGGATTCGGAGGCGAGACCTCCGATTTTTTCAAATATTCATTTGTTTGGGGACATTTAACTCTATTATTTTTATGTAAATTCAATGAAGAATTAGAATCAAACTCCAAATGCATAATTTTATTGGATGCTTTCGGAGTAGAACCAAGCCCGGCTGTTAGTATGGGCTACGTGTGCGTCGACACATATACTTCAATAATTGATTTTGGGTTTCGACATTTAACTAAAAAATTCAAAGTTTGTTACCTTTAATTTTTACGGAATATTAATATTACTCATTCCATCCATTTTCGTTGTTAAATTTGGACAAAATAAGACTCCATGACTCTCGCATGACCACATTCGGGAGAATTTTTGGAAAAAAACAGGTTCTGTCCCTAAAAACAACTGCATGAAAAATAGAAGGAAAAGGGGAAACTGTTATGTATGTGGAAGACTATTTTTTTTTTTTTATCTCATTCACGTCTTTTTTAAGAGTGTGCACCACTAATGCTCTGGATGCTGAATGAAAGAAGCATGGTGATGTGCACATAAATCAAAATGGTTATTGGGTCTGCCTTCTCTGATGCCTTTTGGCTTTGATTTGAGGGCATGATTCTCAGAAGCAAACGCGACGGCATAGTGGACCATTGTTACATGTGTATTATATGAGCAACCACTTTGTGCACTTGTTGCCAAAGGTTAGGTTAGTCTCCAATACATATGTTTCAGCTGGTATCCCGGGATCACCACTTTGTTTGACAAAGGTTAGGTCTGTATCCCGTCCATCCCCGCCCATACCCCCAATTATTGGGGACTTAATGGGTTATGCTATTGTTGTTGTTGTTGTTGTTGTTGTTGTTGTTGTATTCACGTCTTTTTTAAGGGTCAAAACTTGTTTTTTCCAGTATACCCTGAGTTTGGTTATAAAAGTCTATGTAATCTTTTTGTATTAGACTTCGCGGATTTATTATTAGTGCAATTTATTTGGTTTATTATTTATTTTATAGTTATTAAAAAAGAAATTTTGAAAATATTTATATTTTTAATTTTATGTTCACAACAATTATTATTTTTTGGCCGAAACTAGGGTGATCATTGTTCGTATGAAATTAGCCGAGACCAGAGTGTCCACTGCTCATATTAAAATATTCTTTAGAAAATCTGCACCATTTTATCATGTTTACTGACTAAAATTTGTTAGATATGAGTAACAAAAGTATGCTGCACATTGTATTCCTCAATTTGAGTGGTCATGTTAAATTTACAACACATGTAAACAATCTTTTACTTGTTCATGATGATTAAGAAAACAAATATTTCATTGTGTGAATGAATACATATGCCAACACATGTTAGCTAGTATTTCTGTGAAAAAAGAAAAAAAAAACAAATATAAATTTATTTTAACAAGAAATTAGTTTTTTTTTTAAAAGAAAAAAGTGTTTTCACAGTTAATGAAACATTTCTAATTCGAAATAATAGTTTCTAAATTCGACACTTTCGGTACTGTTAATAAAATATTTTTAATATTAATCTAAAGGCAGATGCTATTGACACTCAACTTTTATTGCTCATTTCATGCATTTTAATGGGTTCGATACCCTTCCCATGCAATGGAGCAAGCTTTAAGTATCTCTCTTTCTAGGGCTATATTCTCCTCTTGTGAGGCGCTTCTCTCTTCCCTTATGGGACAACCGCCCATCTGGACTTCAAAAAAAGAAAAAAGAAAATGCCGCACTTTGAAAATATTTTGAACAAATGTTGAGTTAAATTTCTACTTAAATATAACACAAAATTAATTACAAAAAATGGGGAAAAAAGCAGTTAATTTTTCTGTGGCATCAGAAAACCTGGCTAAAGCAAAAGTTGAATGTTCTCCAGGAATGACCAACGAGTTCCATCCTCCCAAAATTACTAATATTTTATTGTCCCAAATTTAATCACTTTTGCAGGAGTTTCTGTTGGGAGGGCTAAATTATCATTAAAATTCCAACAGAATTAGTGAAGTCAAATCAGGGGCGAAGACGGGGGAGGGGGGAGGGGGGGGAATTTTTAAAAATACTATTATTTATCGAAATTTTATGTGTATTTTGGAAAAATTTTATTAGTTTCGCCCCCAAATTTTTTTTTTTTTGCCTTTCTTATTGCCCCCAAGAATTTTGTCAATTTCACCCCCAACACCAAATTCCTATCTTCGTCCCTGAGTCAAATGCATGAATACCGGTACAAAAATTAGGGAACTTCTAATTATTTTAAGTTTTCAATCCATTTACTAGTTTTGTAGGAAACTTCTTTCGAAACATCCTCTACCATATTTTTCTTAATGCATCTCGTGGACGAGTTTTGTGAAAAAAAATGTAGGAAAGAACCTCTATATATATAGCAATGTTGTTGAGGTTTGAAGTGTTTATTTCTTTTCTATATGGTAATGTAACTCGAATTCAAGATTTGTTCAGTTTCATGTCCCATTCTTTATTTTATTGTGACACTCGAAAAATCTTGTTTGGTTGAGACTTTTTAAAAAGCGGACAAAACGACTAGACTAAGGTTCACTAAAAGTGTCAATAGAAAATTGGTTAGAACGAGAATTACATATCAATCACAGTAAAACGGTTAGAAACAGTCATAAAATATAAAAGCTAAAAGGTACGTCGGTCGAGAAGAACAAACAAGAAACAACCAACATGACGGGCAGTTGAAAAGGTCAAATGAAACTCCTAAGAATAAGAACTCGCCATGTGATCAATTTTTTTTTAATTATATATATATATACACATGGTGAATTGTGATTGGTTGGGCGCAGGAATGGGTACACAGACAGGACGATTATTTGCCAGTTTTTTAGGCCCAAGTAGATGACCTCCAAAAAAGAGGGAAACATTCAATTCTCACTCGGCCAAAGCAAGAGAAGTTTGCCCACGTTCTTCCTCACAATCATGAAATGAGGAACATTTTCGCTTCACCAAATCATGGCCAAAATGGAAAGAATTTAAGGCAGTAAACCACTTTTACAAGCAGTTATAAATAGGATATCAAAAGGAAGAACATTGACATCATCATCAACTTTCAAAATTCTTTTTTATCTTATTTTTTACAGTCCTTACATTCTTTCCTAATAGCTTTCCGCACTTAAATTAATGTAGTTCAACTTAAACTTAGCAAATTTGAATATGTTAGGCTTCCTGTGTGGGGATATTTGTCTAATAACACATACTTAGCCTAGAATCCGGCCATTAGACTAGATTTCTTGCGTGAGCAAAATATCCCAATAACGCATGCTTAGTTTTAAGGTATTCAGTTTGCTTCCCGCGTGAGGAATTACTTCCAATAACGCATAATTTAAGAAGTAATTCCAAGTGTAAATCATCTTTTAAGAAATAATTTCAAGTGTGAATATAATATCAAACCAGCTAAACTTTTTAGTTCGACTGATTTTTTTTTTTGTAACAACACTTATTTACAAAGAAATGTCATTTATTGCATTTTTTCAAAGAATCTTTAAGTGGTATATTTTTATAGAAAAAACTATCATTTGACAGTGATAATACGTGACAAAAAATGAGATAAAAGAATAAAAAATTTCCAGACCCAGTGCAAATTATTTTAACTAATTGAGCAACACCTTATCGTGGGTTGCCCTTAATTTTATGTGAGTATTGAACCCTAAACTTCTCGATTTGGTAAGTAATATTTTAACACCAAAACTACGGTCTTAATTGAAAAGTTTAAATTTTTTTCCATAAAAATTAAATTTTATTCATAACGATAGAACAACAAATACCAAAAAATATAGATGGACAAACAACCATTAGATAAAGCTAATGTTTCCAATAAGTGAAAATCCTCGGTCCCCATTTCTATACCCAATTCTGTCCCGACTAATCAGAATTTACTATATAAATATTTTTTTCAATTATATATACACATGATAAATTGTGATTAGTTGGGAACACACACGGGGATAGAGAATTTTTTGCCGTTTCTAATATAGTTGAAACTTTGATAAGCAACTTCCTTACCAATTAAATATTTCACTAATATTTGAAAATTTTCTACATCTTGAAACACTTATTGATAGTTTGAAGGCTCCAAGGAAGAAAGAGAGAAAAAATTATCATTTTAAAATCAATGTAATACTCTCCCAATCACTATGAACACAATTGTTTTGAAGAAAAAAAACATCAAAAAAAAATCATTTAATAATTAGAGTAATTTGCAAAAACAGTACTCTAACTATTTTATTTGTAGCAACTTAACCCTTATTATATTTTTGCAAGGATTTTAGATACGGTAGAACCCGGCGAACTGCGCCGCCCACACGATGGAATCCGGTGGTGTTCCGTGGATGAGTAAATAAAACATTAAAAGAAAATAGATATTGGACTAAAATCTTTGAAAAAAACTAGAACTATTTTTGAAAATATATAATGCTACAAGACAGTTTCTAACACCACATAACTTGCATACAACATTAGGCCTTTTTTTATAATTATTATTAAACGCATACAATATTAGACTTGTTAGCATATTTTTCTCAAAATGTTATTGAAGATAATACGGATAAGATATAAGTCCCAAGTCCTGGCAAAAAATTCTCTGTCCCTTTTTCTTTCTCCCATCTCTATCCCCAACCAATCACAATTCACCATGTGTATATATAATTGAAAAAAATATTTATATACTAAATTCTGATTGGTTAGAGAGAGATGGGGAGAAAAATTGGGATAGAGGATTTTCACCCCCAAGTCCTAATGGACTTGAATATTTGAAGATCAATCAATTGGAAAGATGTGCAAGAAGACATTTTTCTTAAAAGCATTTGACCTTTATTTTGTTTTTATTTCATTTGTGTTCACATATATAATTGCTCCACAGTAAAAACAAATATATATATATATATATATATATATATATATATATATATATATACACACACACACACAAGATTTTAATGCGCACTATAGAACGTGTTCTATCATTACCTCTCACCAACCCAAAAAAAAAAAACAGAACAAGAAAAAAAATATGCCATGGAACTAGTTCAAAAAGTTTTGTAGTCCGAAATTTATTGTTATAGGTATAACTTTTAGTTTGAGGGCAAAATATTGTAACAGAACTATATATTAAAATTACAAAAAAAAAAAAAAATACTGAAGACATATTTGATCAAATATTCCAAACTATATATAAAATTTACAATATCTAATAAAATTTTCAGAAATATCGCGGGGAGACTGCCTCACCCGCCCCTTACCTTCGTCCCTGCATTACATATATAATGGTGGTAGAAGGAATATTTTTCAATCGTTTTATTAGTGAATTTTGAACCGTAAAATTCATAAAAGAAAATTTCAGAATGAATCATAATTTTAAAGACAAACCCATATAAAGAATATTTTTGAAAACGCTCGATATTCCTAAGTTCGGTGAGATAATGTTTGAGTATTACCCGCATAAAAAAAAATGCCCACAATGACAAGTTTTGTTTATAACTAAACAATAAAAAAAACATCTTTTAATTCTAAAATGGATCATGACCCAATGTATAATGTGGTACGTATTTATTCACATTAAAAGATAATATTTTTTTTGATGTGGATAAATTTAGATCACATAATTCAATGGACCATGTTCTATATAACAAATCAAAACGAGAATTTTGCATCCCCACTCTCAATTCACTTTTTCCCCTAATTTGTCTTTTTTTTTTCTCCTGTGGATAAATATCTACCACATGATCCAATAAACCATGGTACATAAAAGAAAAAATCAAAACGAGAATTTTGCATCCCCACACTTTGTGTTTCCTAATTTGTCCTTTTTTCCTGTTAATGTAAATAAATATGTACCAAATAATTCAATAGACCAGGGTCCATATAAGAAAAAAAATCAAAACTAGAATCTTGCATCCCCACACTTAATTTATTTTTGTTCCAATTTTGTCTTTTTTTCTGCTAATGTGGATAAATCAGTACCACATAATCCAAAGAATCATGGTCCATATAAAAAAATAATATAAACAAGAATTTTGCATCGATCCCCACACTCAATTTAATTTTGTTCTAAATTTGTCATTTTTTTCCTGCTAATGTGGATAAATCAGTACCACATAATCTAAAGAATCAGGGTCCATATATAAAAAAAATAAAAAATCTAAACAAGAATTTTGAATCGATCCCCACATTCAGTTCATTTGTGTTTCCTTATTTGTCTTCATATTAATGTGAATAAATTTATACCAAATAATTTAATAGACAACGACTAATCAAGACTTTTGCATCCCACGTTCAATTCATTTCTGGTTCCTAATTTGTTTTTTTTTCTTCTGCTAATGTAAATAAATCTGTACCACATAATCTAATAGACCATGACTAGACGAGAAGAGAATTTTGCATCCCCACAATCAATTCATTTTTGTTTCCTAATTTTACTTGCTATCCAATTCAAGTAACCTAACCTACCCTTTTCCTCTCCCTTCCCTTTCAATCACTTGTTTATATAAAGTCTCCATGAAGATAGCCTTCAAAGAGAGAGGGAAAAAAAAGAAAAAGAAACCCCCAACTCTCACCATGGTCAAACTTAGCTTTCTCATCAATATTCATGGCTTCCTTCTAATTATCTTTTGTTCTTCATTTTCAACTTCTATGCCACCATCAAACCCTCTAAAATGTAACCAAACCGAATGCATCCTCTCCAATTCTTACGGTATATGGGGAGACAGAAAAGACTGCCGAAGTCAAAACGACGTCGTTTATCCGACATCCGAGGAAGAAATCAGGTTAGCAGTAGCCAATGCAAACAAGAATAAATTCAAAGTAAAAGTTGTAACAAAATTTTCACACACCATACCAAAATGGGCATGTCCGACGGGACTTACAAAAAATGCCATTTTAATTAGTACGGAAAAATACAACACGGAAATCGAGGTTGATTCCGTTAACCTTAAAGTTACAGCAGATTCAGGAGTAGGGTTACGGGATCTTATTAATAAGGTTGAAAAAGAAGGGCTGAGTCTTGTAACGGCGCCGTATTGGGAAGGTGTCACGGTGGCTGGACTTATTAGTACCGGAGCACATGGAAGTTCGTGGTGGGGCAACGGCGGAGCTGTTCATGATCATGTTGTTGGGCTTAGATTAATTGTTCCAGCATTGGAATCAGAAGGATTTGCAAAGATTATTAATTTACAACCTCAAGATCCTCTTTTTAATGCTGCTATAGTTTCTCTTGGGGTGTTAGGTGTCATTTCCAAGGTACTCTCAAATTCTTATATAATTCCTTCAATTTTTTTTTCCATCAGGGCAAAAAACTGTCTGTCCCCAACTAGTGTTTTAATACATGTTTCAACCATTTAGGATTCATTACATGAATATCGCTTTAATTCCGCATCTTTAGCTGTCATTAAATAGTGATTCAGTTTTGATGAATGTTAGTTAAGGAATTTATATAATGACGGTTGAAGAAATAAAATTAAAAAACATTCACGTGACAATTCTTAATTGTTAGGACAAGTATTGAGACGCTAATTGAGGATATCGGATTTTACAAAACAGTACTTATTACTATAGTATATATGATTTTATAAGAAAAATGAATTAGTTTCTTCTAGAATAAATTACATAATTATCAAGTCTATTGGACTTTGTGGTTTAAACTGACCATATCATTACATAATAAGGAAGAGACAATTTTGTTATAATATGATCAATTTTAAACTTTAAGGTCCATGATCCAGAACTGGTACATATCAAAAATTTTTCAAAAATTAAATTAAACTCTGATTTTAAAACTAAGTTTGTTGCGCACATAAAGTTACGTTTTTGTGTGGCCGGATGTATTAACAAAACCATCAAATCCACCGACAAAACCTTTATTCAATTTTTTTTTAGCTGAATCTTTATCCAATTCTTTGCCTTGAAGTTTACTTGTGTCCACACTAATAATGAGCACATGAAGGAGGAATTACTCAATCTTGGAAATTTGTCACATAATCATTTGACATGAATTGAGTGGAGTCAATATCTGTAGGTTGACCCGCCTAATTCATCCGAATGACTGTGATATCAATCACATAAAGACGATCATAAGATTAAATTTTCTCCAGAAAGAGTAGTACAACATCAAAAGGTATTCTAATTAATTTCATATATCAAAATGATGGTTTCGGCTATAGCGAAAAATAAAACTTTGTTAGTATGTACTTATACTTTTTTGACATACTATATTACAAGCTTTTAGATCGATATTATATTCTATGCAATAAATATTTTTTAATTTGATGAACACCTTTTCTAAGTCATGTAACACGTATTTTACGTAATAAATGTTACAAAATTACAATAGGTGTTCTCTCGAAAAAAATATTTATTTATAATGATGACCAATATTATTATAGGTGACATTGTCCTTGGAAAAAGGATTCAAGAGGAGTGTAACCTTCAATTTCACGGGCGATAATGGAATTGAGGAAGAATTCAGGGACCATTCTGCAAAACATGAATTTGCAGACATTCAATGGTATCCATCAAGACATACAGCTGTGTACAGAAATGATGATAGGGTTCCCTCAACAACTAACGGTGACGGCGTTAATGATTTTATTGGCTTTCAATCTAATCCCATTCTTGTTTCTGAGTCCGTTAGGGCAATGGGTAACGTTTTCTGTCCATCTTTATAGTTCTTACACATATGATGTGCATTATTACTTTATTTATTTATTTTATTTATTTATGATGATTCATATAAGATGCATGATACTTCTTGAATTGTGGTCCTTCAAAAAAAAAATGTATTTATTATCTGGTCGTATATAAATTCTAGGTTCGAATCACATCTCCATCCCCATGGTTAGAGAAAATCATTAATATAGTATTCCCTCCATTCCTTATTAATTGTCGCTTTAGAGAAATCTGTGAAATCAAAATTAATTGTCGCTTTAAGGTTCTTTTTGTTAGTGTCACAACAATTCATTTCAATTATACCCTCAACATTTTCCTTTCTTTATAATATAGAAGTGAGAGAGAAAGAGAGGGAGGATGGGGTAGTATTGGAAGTTTAGGTGGAATGGACAACTTCCTTAATTTTCTCAAATTGTCTAAAGAGTCTTATATTTAGGAATGGAGGGAGTACTAGATAAAACCTTTAATTTAGATATTTTAAACTTGGATTGAATTTTAATTAGATTTTAATTTACTTTGTGAGAGTGAAGGTGAGGGTATTAGAGGACCAGATGACAATTGGATCTTGAACCTTTCAATTTTTTTTTTTTTAATATCAGAAAAGACTTATTCATTAAGTAGTAGGAAAGCCTTGGTAACAACATAGAGTATATTTAGCTTAAGTGATATAGGCGAATTAGCAAGTTTGGGATGATGTGGGCTTAGCAGTCTCAAACAGTGTGAATTCAATTCCTCTTAAAGTTGTATCTTGTTAGTTATCTCTCAAATTTCATTTCTATTAACTCGTACGTAACTCTTAATTTAAATTCACTTAAGTAATGAACCTCTAACTTAAATAAAGTTCCCGCTTTCACCACCCTCACCCTCACGTTTTACATGTGTGAAGTTACAAAGAGAGCGAAGACACTAAAGATCTAAATACCAGTACCTCATACAAAATTTTGGGGGAGATGATAAAGGTACTTTTGATCAATTAGCTTTTAGAGAACCTACTTTTAACCAATCTCCTAAAGTCACTCTTTTGGCATGTGTAACAAAACCTATAACCTCATTAAGTACTACCTTGAGGAGAAATTTCCATGGATTACCTGAAATTCCTAATTATAGTCACACTTACATTTAGAGTTTATCGTTTCACCTTTAAATTTTACCTATTTCAGTTTAAGTTATTTTACCTATTGGTTAGTAATTGGTGCCTTAACCTCGTCAGCGGAAGGGATAACCTCAACCACTACGTTATTCCTAACATTCCTAATTTGTGAAAAAAGGTACATCTAATTAACTTGTTCAAAGAGTAAGTTATTTTAACCAATTGAATAGGTACTAATGTTTAGAATTTTCCCCATATAATTAATCTAACTCACTCTTTTGGCATGTATAACAAACCAATACCTAATCAAGTACTACATTTTAGAGATGTTCTCAACAAAAGAAGGCATTTACTTATAAATAATTAAATGAATTATTTTACTACAATCAAAAGAGGTTTCTAAGACATCCATTATTGGGTAGTTGCATGGACGAAGTCAGGAATTTGGTGTTTTGGTGGATGGGTGGGTGGGGAGGGGCCAAACTGCAACAGTATGTAGAACTACAGAGTTCAGTGATAAATACGGTAAAACAAATTTGGGGCGAAACTAATAAAAATTTCAAAATATACATAAAATTTAGATAAATAGTAGTATTTTTAAAAATCTTAGCGTCCCCGCCCACTGTCTTCGCCCATGGGTAGTTGTAAGGACTATGTATATAATTAAGCTGTCTATTACCGAAGAATTAATATATATTGTGATCATAATTCATATAGGTCGAGTCCAGACACTTTTTTATTCTACAGAATTTAACACTTAATTTAAGATGTAATAGTTATTTTCTTTTGCAAAAGGACGTATTAATTAATTAAGTAATTTTATTGATGGGTGTATAAGGATATTATCAATATCACGTTATATATATATATATAAAAAAACTCCTATTTATCATAATCTTGGCCATCCACAAAAAATATAATATTTTAATAGTCGATAATTAAATATTTAAGGAAGTATACTGTTGATAGGAATAAAATCTCAATCTTTAAACGGTAGAGCTTCAACTCTCGCCAACTCCAATAAGGTTTTATTTGCGGTCCACAAGTTTCTTAATTAAGATATGCTCGCATTTTCTATTACTCACCTGACAACAAAAGTAAAGCGTCTTACCACTTGAACTGTATTATGTTGTTTCAATTTTTATTACTTACATAACCAGAAAAGTGAAGCGTCTTACCACTTGAACTGCATTATGTTGTCTCAATTTCTATTACTTACATGACAGAGAAAAGTGAAGCGTCTTACCACTTGAACTGTATTATGTTGTCTCAATTTCTATTACTTACATGACAGAAAAAAGTGAAGAGTCTTATCACTTGAAGTGCGTTATGTTGTCTCAATTTCTGTTACTTACATGACAAAAAAAAGTGAAGCGTCTTATCACTTGAACTGCGTTATGTTGTCTCAATTTCTATTACCTACATTCAATTTTTATTACTTACATGACAAGAAAAGTGACTACAATATTGAGTACTAATGATTTGTATACCTTTCTTATTGTATTCTCACAGAGAAAGCATTTGAGAAATCAAGAAATGTAAATGGGAAGTGTACATTAGCATCAACTTTTGTGGGGTACAAGAAATTATCAGCAAATGGTCTAAAAAACAACCTAATTTTCACTGGATATCCTGTGATTGGTCACCAAGGCAAAATGCAAACTTCTGGATCTTGTCTCTACTCTTCTTCCATTGACATTCTTTCATCATGTTCATGGGATCCAAGAATCAAAGGCCTGTTTTTCTATGAATCAACAGCAATATTTCCAGCATCAAATTTTGCTAATTTCATTAAAGATGTCAAAACATTAAGAGACTTAAAGCCAGAAAACTTTTGTGGGGTTGATATTTATAATGGCTTTCTCTTTAGATTCATCAAAGGTTCCAAAGCTTATTTAGGACAATCTGAGGATTCAGTAGTTGTGGATTGGAATTATTATCGGGCTAACGACGCCGTAACTCCAAGATTAAATCAAGATATATGGGAAGAAGTTGAGCAAATTGCATTCTTTAAGTATGGAGCTAAACCACATTGGGCTAAGAATAGAAATGTAGCATTTTTGGATGTGCAAAAAAAGTATCCTAATTTTAGTAAGTTTATTGAAGCAAAGAAGAAACTTGATCCTTTGAATATGTTTTCAAGTGAATGGTCTGATGAGATGTTGTTTGGGAAAGAAGGTGTTAAGGAGGATGGATGTGCCCTTGAGGGGCAATGTATTTGCTCTGAAGATAGACATTGTAGCCCTAATAATGGGTATTTTTGTCAATCCGGCCTTGTTTACAAGGAAGCTCGTGTGTGCAGGTACTCGGCTTCCTCAGTAAATTAATTTGAGCTTGTGGTGGTGAATGTACTAGCCGAACCCTGCACACACTAGTTATTAAACGAATGCACTGGCATTTCTGTCGAAACTGATATGAATTTGAAATTTCTTTGATATAAGTTAAATGTTAGAGATATTGAGGACCAATTTAGAAATGCAAAGAAAGCCAAGGTTTAAGACTAACTCATAGCACTTTTTTTGTACTTGAATAAAAAACTTTTTCTAAGAAAAAACGAAAAGAAAAATGTCAGTTACCTTTTCTTTTTAAGTCCGATTGGGCGGTTGCCCCATACAGGGGAGATAGAACTGCATCAGACGAGTAGAAGATAGCCCTAGAAAGGGAGATTAAAACTTGCCGCACGCAGGCGGAGGGTATCGAACCCACGACTTCAAAGTCGTGGGCAGGGCGTCTGCCACATTGGGGTAGGACACCTTTGATAATGTCAGTTATCTTGGAATGCGTAAAAAGTGTAAATGTATCAATAGTTACTTGAAATTAGTGGAGAGAGATTTTATTTTCTCTCCTTTCGTATTCTTATTTAATAATGTAGTTCCCATATTCAGGCCTTGATTCTACTAATTGAGGGAAAAAAAATACTTACTATTGGAGATGATTATCGATTATGACTACAGAAACAAGAAGACCAAACCAAAATCAAACACCAAAATATCAAACCCACTTCATAATACAGCAGCACATGCTCTTAAGAAACCAACCATCTCACAGCAAACTTTAGTCATTTAGTTACAGACTGTAATTTTGCTTTTTTGGTGAAATCCATAAAGAAGATATTAGGTAATAGTGATTAAGATATTGAATTTATAATATATATATATATATATATATATATATATATATATATATATATCTCTGAAACATAAAATTGAGTAACGCCCAGTTTCTCTCAAGGATACTTTTGCAAAGGTCCCACTATTCATGTTTCTTTTTACATGATAGATAATTCGTCATGAAAATAACTTCCAGAAATCAACAACCACTACACAAATGCCCTAAACGCCTATCCATCTGGCTCAAATGGGCTAAACAGTAGTTCGAGTCTCAGATTTCTCAGAAAATATTTTCAGCCAGTTTATCATCAAAACCACTTTACCCATACTAAACTCAAGATTTTTGAATTACCTTTTCATCAAAAGATTTTTTTCCATGTTCTTAAAAATTAATTCACTAGTTCAGACATAATTCAACATAAAGAATTTAGCCTATAAGGCTCATCCTTAACATAAAAAAAAATAAGAATAAAAATAAAATTACATAAAATTTAAAGAACATACAATATAAAATTGTTGCTAGATATACACAAACTTCAAAAGATTTTATTTATATTGAGAAGGGGGAGCGTTTACAAAGTAGAAAGAGAAGTCCCTAGAAAAGCGTGCCTATCTTCTAAACATCTTCCGCTTATATAGGCTCTACTTGGACAAGATTTTGTTTGGGTTTGGTCTCAAAATTAGTGGAAAAATACAAATTTTGACCTACAAAATTGGCAGGAAAATTTCAAATTCAAATTTTTCGTTCAAATATTCGTTGAAATTGAAGTTTTTGAAAGAAATAAATTGAATTTGAATTGCTCCCGCCAAATTTCTTTTAAAAATTTCAATTTCAATGAATATTTGAACGAAAAAAATTTGAATTTGAAATTCTCCCGCCAATTTTCTAGGTCAAGATTTGTATTTTTCCACCAATTTTGAGACCAAACCAAAACCAAACCTTATCCAAGTAGAGCCATAGACATTTTGCGGACTTAAAACCATAGTAAATTATACTATTATAACAGTTTTTACTGTTCACGACAGTACTTCAACTTTTATAAAAAACCTATCAAAGTCTATAACTTTTCCATACAAATGTGATAATCTAATTATCTTCAATTTTCCTTTTCCCTAAATTTTTTTTTTTGAGATGATCTCCAACAGTAGCCATAATATCATCCAATTCGGGTTGAATATCATTTGGATCTTGAACATCTTCTAGAAGAACCAAACTTTCAAATGGGTTCTGAATATATATATATATATATATATATATATATATATTCATTACGAGTATAAATAGAGTGGACGGATACTTTGTCCCAAAAAAAACTAACAATATTTACTAGTAGTCGCTGAAAAAAAATCCAAGTAATATATATATATATATATATATATATATATATATATATATATTCATTACGAGTATAAATAGAGTGGACGGATACTTTGTCCAAAAAAAAAAACTAACAATATTTACTAGTAGTCGTCAGAAAAAAAAATCCAAGTAATTACAATTTTTATTATTATTCAACAATATATATATTAAATTGGGCCCCCAATTTTTAATAGCCCTTTGCAGTCGAACACCTCAAACACTTTATTAGCTGCCCCTAATAATATATAATCATTTCCTTTTTCAGACCAAGTTTTGGGAACCACATTTTCCAAAAACACCACTACAAATTGATGTCTTTTGATGTATGTATGTATTACTAATCCATTTTTTCTAGTTTGCTTAAATGGTGACTTTGAATCCTTAGGTTTCCAACTTTTAGTTTGTACTAAAATTAAGCAACTTTATATATATATATATGGGCTATGTCTATAAAGATTCTAAAATATTATAGCCCCATGATGAGGTCCAAATAAAAAAATCTAAAACATTTGTTAGTATACTAAAATAATCCCGCGATTTACACAAATAACTTGGATGTTGTTCTAATCATGAAAATGAAAGTAATTACATAACATGGCTTGTGGAGAAAATAAAAACAACTTATGTGTAGAGAAAGGTTAATCAACTGGTTACCAAACTTGTTGAAAATCTTTCATAGATCGGGTTTCGGTTTCGTAATATGATAATACACAACATTACGAAACCGTTTTCTTAAAGTTTGATTACTTGAACGTGTAATTTTAATATAGATAAAGCTTTGAGGATCAAGGGGAAAAAACCTAACACATGAGCAGGGATGAAGACCGCCCGCCCCGAACTTTTTAAAAATACTACTATATATATTAATTTTATATGTAGTTCGAAATGTTTTATTAAATTCGTCTCCTAATATTTTTTTTACAGTTATTATATATGAATCAATATACAGTTGCAGTTTTCGCCTATTAACACTAAATTTCTGACTCCCAACACATACAATTGTCTAACCACATCTGTAGATGTAAACGACACTTGAGAAGTTTGGTGCCATTCTTCCTCCTTTTGACTAAAGGTTTCTCAAATGCTGCCTTGTACGTATGCCCTAGTAATCTGTAATCTTTCCATTTCTCTCTCTCTCACACACTAAACACAAACACACTTTCTTTTTTTCCATATATATATATATATATATATATATATATATATATATATATATATATATATATATATATATATATATATATTGCAAATTTGATAAAATTGAACTGTTATTAAATACGACTTCGATTTTAATGTAACATGTATTGTTTCGTACAACGTGGTTTCTCAAATGCTTCCGTGTACATATGCCTATATATATAGGTGTTGGATCAATGATCTGATGGTTGAAACGTTTGTTCAATAACACTTATTGAAAATTTTCACAATATGTGTAGAGAAGTATGTATTCTCAATCATCAAATCTATCAAAGGTCCCTTAGCTCAGTGGGGGAAGGGCCTGTCCACGACCTCACGATCATGGTTTCGATACCCTCCCCGCGCATGGGGGCATGCTTTAATTTGACTCCCTTT
The DNA here is from genome assembly GCA_026122235.1 of Vinca minor. Classification (NCBI taxonomy): domain Eukaryota; kingdom Viridiplantae; phylum Streptophyta; class Magnoliopsida; order Gentianales; family Apocynaceae; genus Vinca; species Vinca minor. The sequence goes on along the minus strand of JAOCZM010000161.1, from coordinate 5,499,272 downwards.
CTAGAGTTACTCTCTCCTCTGATGAGGCAGTTCTATCTCCCCGCTCATAGGGTATCGCCCAATGGGCGTCAAAAAAAAAATCATCAAATCTTTAATCGTGCATACAAATACTTATTCCGCCAGAGCAGGATGATTTAATAGATGACCAATATTATCTGCACGTGTATGTCTACACGCTTGCAAACGTCAGAAAGAATATTGGTAAAGACAACAAAAGATAAGTATGCAAATGCTCAATTTAGGGCATGGAATCTTCTTTATTAGGATGCTAGAACATCTGTTGATTTTTTCTAAACAAAAATTAGCCCGATCAACTTATTTAATAGCGGATAATTATTTTACGCGTACAGATAAAATACATTTTTCACACCATATCCAAGCTAATAATGTAGAAAAATTCTGATATAGACCTGGCCTACAAGTGGGGACATAGACCACTTGGTCCACAATCAACCACATCCCCTCTTTTGATTAAAAAACAATAAAAACGCCTCAAACAATGTACCAAAAGGGGGAATATTTTTATTATTTTAATCAAAACTGTGATGTGGCTGAATGTGGATCAAGTGGTCCATGTCCACTTGGTAGGCCTGGTCCATGACAGAATTGATCAATAATGTATAGAATGCTTCTTGGTGAAGCGAGATTTTTGCGCAAATTAGGGGTAAAAATTTCATGAAAAGAGTAAAGTAATTTTCATGGAAAACCAGTCTCGCTGTTCTACACTTTTACTCTTCAAATTATTGGAGCAAATAAGAGAATATCGCTCCACCAAGTATTGCCCTACTTTTAATTACACTTCTACCCTCACGTTGAGCCACATATTTTGCCTTAATTTGAGCCAAATAGTATTTACTTTTACCCTCAAATTAATTTTTTGTTGGATACAACACTCGCGAAGTTCATTTCACAAGGCCCCACCTCCCGATCCGGATCTTAACATGCTGATTTCCGGTGAAATATACACATGGTAATATGAAACCAACTCCTATTTTGTTGAAACCGCATTGCTAAGATACTTTGAAAGGCACAAAAATAATTGACGGATATAAAAGAAAAAGAAAAAAAATAACTGTCAGTATTTTGTACCGTATGAGAATAGTTTGATATAATTTCAGCAATTTTCCCGATGCAGAGAAAATTCTTCTTTTCTCCTTTCTTTAACCTTTTTTTTTGTTGCCAAGTCTCCTTTCTTTAACTTTCCATATGAACTTATCATACTGTACTTGAAACAGGGGCGGATCCAGGATTCAAACACGGGGTATTCATTTTAATCCTAAAAAAAAAATTCGTTCTTGTTCAGGGTATTCATTGAGAGAATTGAACCCTAGACCTCTAGTATGAAAGTTGAAAGATCTATACCATCTTTCGCTATTTTCGCTTTGTCGCGGGTATTCATTGAATACCCTGAAACCCCCCTGGATCCGCCCCTGACTTGAAATCAGACAACTTACCTGACTGTACAAAATCCCTTAACCAACCCTCTTTCAAGTACAAATAGGTATGAAATAAGCATTCAAATTTGACTCGGAACGACACTTTTTTCTTTGAAATGCATACGACAAGATGATGAGCGAAATAATTGATCCATAAACGTAACAGCAATATAGTCCACTCTTACGAAGAATATCTAAAAATATAAGAAACAGGGCATCAGAGGAGATCAAAGTTTCAGCCGGCTCAATTCTGGGACGAACAATCAGAGTCTAAAGCTGTAATGAGGCTAACAAGCATAAACCCAAACCCGAACCCGAACCTGTTGCATAAAGCATGAACTTGAAACCCAACAATACTACGAACAAGTTTTCAGTCAGCCTAATTCTGGAAATCTGTTCCCTTCTTAATAACTTTAGGCTAATAACATCTGATTCAACAAAAAATAAAAAACAAGCATAAATCTCAAACCGCAAACTGAACCTGTTATACCATTTCTCATTTTCCAAGCATGATAAATGTTTAGCAACTATTGATTAATACAGAAAACAGAATTGATACACCAAAGAAGGTCCAAAACACAAGCAAGATATATATTACACAACTTATTGTCAAGTTTTTATAAATCAACCCGCTAATACTTCTTATCTAAAGGATCCATATATCTTTTAAATCTTATTTTTGGAAATTATTGAATCCAAAAATTGTCGAAAAGTTAAAACTCAAGACAGGCCAAACATGGATTCACCTGGGATGTATGTCTATTTAAGCTGCGACCATCTAGAATGCTCATGAAGAAGGGACCAGTGGTTGCTCCTTCCCTGCTTTTGGCTTCGCAACTCTTTGCCGCTTCACACCATTACCCGGATTCCCCCTGGGATACTTCCTCTTTGGGGATTTCAGATCCTTCCAGCAAATGGTGAAAGCCTCTGAATCGGGAAGGGTGAATTCTGCAGGGTTTTGGTTGGTGACGCAAATTTGCTCTTGTCGGGGAATGAGCCTTAGTTGCTGTGCCTCTTCTGTTATACTGCCATCCTCTGTGCTCACCGATCTCCTTCCCAGATGTTGCTGCAGATACGGTATGGAATCTGAACCCCGAATTGAAGTAGGTCCTGTGTATGGAATACCACTGGTGTATCTAGCCAGGTAAGGAAGATCTTCTTCCCATGGACCTGCAAAACAAATAACAATTTAATATCATGAAAAGAAACAGAATTCAAGGAAACCTTGGGAAAAACATTTTACCCGAAAATGCAAATGGACGTTTTCCAGGACTTCGTCCTGAACCTTCTCCAATACTAAAAGTCCCATCCCCTAGCTGACTTTGACGCTGCAAGAGGGGTCCACTTAGCATATCCCTTCTTTCAGTTGTGCAATATCTCGGGTGGTAATCACAAGGTGCGAAGGGATTGATTGAGCCCACATTGAATGTCATACCCGGTGACGTCCCATTCATCAAGCTAAGTAATTGCATAGCGGGGATGTTATCATTAACATAGGGATCCACTGGCACCTTTGGCTTACTTATAAGCTCAGAATTTCTTGGTCTAGAGAAGATAATATGAGCTTCCTGCCTCTTTTTCATTTCATCGGCCTTAATATCACTAATAGTTATCCCCCTGTGTTGTGATACAGGATTCTGAGCGGGATACTTCTGCTGAAAGCCAAGTCCAAATGACATATTCGGTACAGCAGATGATGCTCCGATTTCTGCTCTTTCACTGCGTTGTGAACCAGTTTTGACAGAAGGCGGAGATTGCATTCCACAAGAAAAGATATCTTGATTTTGGGGAAACATATCCAAAATGCTGACTTGGCTTTTCCCTGCATTGCCTGTCTCAAAATATTTTCTGTTCATCTGATGATAGTTCATAGCAGTTGCTCCCATGGTCAAGGCAGGAAATCCTTTTGTAAACATTATCGGTCCCATTCCCTGCACCTCAGCAAACCTTCCCATATTATTATTGATTCTAGGCTGAAAGGAATTGCTACCAGCATCAGGAAGGCCCCGCTCATACTGGTTCTTGGCCATTAATTCTACAATCTCCATAGGTACGTCATCTGGAGATCCTTGGGCCATTGTGTTACTGCCAATGTTATCACTTTGTATATTGATTTTCTGGGGGCGTCCTTCAATTTCAGAGGTTTTCACCTTCTGGGACCTCTAAAGAAAATCCAAAAAGGAAAATTAGACAATCAACTGAGTACCATCATACTTGCAAAATTTCACATGTATAAGTTGGCAGTGTTTTAGATAAATAAAAGGCAATCAAATTAAAGGGAAAAAAACAGATTGAAAGCATAAAAAATAGAAAGCAGGAATCTTTCTCCACCCCAGGAACAACTAATATAAAAAGTATAAATGACATATATTGAAAGACAGCACCCTATGCGGGAGAAATGAAGCATAATTTCATGCATAAAACTTATTTGGGTAACAAACTAGATATAATTCATGAATAGGTCATATATATTTAGATGAAGAATGTAAACTCCGATCAGGTGATCAAAGACATACCGTTTCCTTCGTCAAAGAGAGATTTCTTTTTTGAACTAAGTTATTAGAATTCCGTGCTAGTACCTCATTCAAGTCCCATACTTGACTCTTTTTCCGTAATCGATCTGTTTCAGGAGCAGGCAAGAGGGTATATTGTCCAGAATGGAGATCATTTTTCTTACTTGGACTGGACTTTTCCTTATTCCCCGAGGAAACAATCTTGCCCGCAAAGCTGTTCAGGGAAAGATCTAGTCCCACATTCAAACGCAATGGTTGGGATTTCGAGATCGGTAAGGTTATCTGTGCGCACTGACCTTTCTCCCTCTGTAGTACTTGTGGAAACTGGGAATTTATGGAATGGTTCTCTCTCTTCCTAGCGGCAGAAGAATTCCCCAATGATCTGAAAAAATTATTCTCGGTAGCTGCATGCAAATCACCTCCTTTTGTTCTATGTTTACTGGATGATTCTTCCGAAGGCCTAGGAGAGAATTTGTCATGAACCTGAAGCTGCTTGTGTTTTCGTTTGACCAGCACAGGAGTTTTCTCAGCTTTACGATTAGAATGATCAGTATTGTGAGCAATTTGCAACCGTGCAGCAGAAGATGCAATGTCCTGAGCCTCAAAACTACAAGCTTCATTATCTGTTACTGTTCTGGCTGAGACTGCCTCTGAAATGCAACCATCTGGGCCTGCTATAGGCGGATCAATATTCCCTTCCGGTTCTTCCTGAGGCATCTTCTTTTTATTTTGGGGACTTTTGTTACCGCTACCAATATCCTCATGGGGAGCCTGATCCTGAGACAAAACTGTTGACGAACCAGAAGCTCCAACAACCTTTCGGTTGATAGAAGGCACATCCGCTTTCAGAACATCACTTCTTAACTTTCCCTTGTCACCCAACAGCTCAGTCAGGGAACGCACCTTTCTCCTCCGACGTGACACGCCACTTGAATTTTCATGCCTTTTGTTCTGCTCACTTCCAATACCAGATTCTTCCACCAGCATGGGAGCAACTCCACTCGAATTTACTATCCCGGCAGAAGCAACATCTCCCATATTATGAGTGCCATCCCCAGTCCAGTGAGGGATTAGTTCGAATCTGACATCAGCAGAACTGAGAATAGGAATCTCGGCAGAACAACCATCTGCAGGTTGCTGGAACTCTCTATGAATTTCTCTGATTCTACCATCATTATTCTCTCGCTCAGTTAGCCCATTGCCATCACCTAAAGACATAGCACCTCAGATACGCTCAATTCCAACAAGTAAACAATGAGAGAATATCACCAATGTTCCATAAAAGTAAGTACCTGCAGTAATCACATTTCCTGTTTCAGCAATTGTTCCTTCATCTCTAGTAGAACCAGCTTTATCAATTACAAGCCCAACTGGCGCAGCATCACTACCTGCATAAATGGTTCGGAATTTTATAATAAGAAGCCCTACAATTAAGAAGACTGATTTGAATAAAATATTTAGATTCAGAGAGACAACATACCAGCGGCAGAAGCATCTCCAGTTTCAGCATCATTTGTTTCTTGGTGACTTGGAGGGGCGTTGATGTCAACGTTTCTAATGCCCTCACTTAACTGAGCTATCGGCAGCGGCTGGGTTGTTGACAAAATCATGGTTGCATAACCGTTAGAAGGCATATTTGAAGGAGTGGCATAAGTACAACAGTTAGAATGTACAGGTGTTTTTTCTTCAGCGCTATCATCTTCGATCTTTTTACGGCATTCTGGACAACGCCACCATCTAAAATTTGGAACTTGCATTGGAGGAAGTTGCTCCTCGATATTATTGAGGCTAGTAGATGCAAAAGGAAAAGAAGACTTCGGATTCTTCTTCCGCATTTCTGCAGCATATCCACTGCAGCAGTGGTAACATAGGTAAGTCAACAAGAACTTCAAAAAGAAATATGCATAAAAGATAAGGGTGGCGCCTACTTTAGACTAAACGAGGAAAAATGCTAGAGAAAATTGTTTTGTCAATCATTTAAGTAGTCTAATGACTCCTACACCTTTTATCCCCAACCTAATTATACGTCTGTTCCCAGCCTAAACAAGGCATCTGACCTGATATTTGTGCACCATTGATCATGATCTATAACTATTCTAGGAAAGAAAGAAACAAAGAAATTGGGGGGAAAAAAATCACAGTTAAAATCGTGATATTGTATTGTGGAACCAACAACAGCTATTCAAATCAATCATGAAACGAGAACTAGATAGCCATATCAACAATCTGTATTATCAGTGTGAATAGAAAAATGAAATGAAATTTTCACTGCAATTGGTTATCAAACAGGAATATATCAGCATAAGTATGAATGTATTTAATATGCCAAAACAGAAAGAACTTTCAATCAACACACTATTCAAAATTTGTTTCAAGGTAAAGTAAGATCTCATATTAGACCAAGGAAAGACTTGCCGGATTGAAAAAGCATGATCACTGCAGTCTGTCTCATTCTCCTCCGGAGGAAATTTAAGGTCTATATAAATTGAGTTAATTTGTACAATATTGGATTCCGTAGATTGGGTTGCGGGAGTATCTTCGACTGGTGTTGTACCCGTCTCCATGTAAAACGTATAATAGATAACTGCAAGAGACAGAAAATTATCAGAAAGAAACTCAAAAGTACCTTAAGTTTCAGCTAGCAATCAAATAACATCAATGCATTCAAAAGTCCAAAGGAGGTAAGGTTCTTTTATTTCTCAACGGCAGCTTTCATAACCATTTATGCTACATAATTAAAAAAATCCCAAAAACGAAATGGACAGATACAGAAAACTCCCAACTAATTACACAGATCAAAGAAATTAATCAAAAGAAAAATTACAAAACCCTATATCCAACTAACAGCAAAGATAGAACTACACATCAACTAAAAAGACAATTCCACATGCCTAGCGATCGGACAAATCACGAAACTTGCTCAATAACATCCAAAGTGAACCGCAAACTAACTCGGCCAAATCAAAACAAATTAGGGTTTTCATTTTAACAAAAAATAATAAAAATAAAATCAGTTACTAGACAAAAATAAAACATCAGCCGCAGCTCATATAAACAATTCATCTAAACTCAAAGCAATTAAGACTTGCAACTAACTAAACCTAACTAGGTCAAAATCAAGTCAAATACCAAAATTAGGGTTTATCAGCTACTTGAACAAAATTGAAATGAAACTATCTAAAATACACGAAAAAATCGAACCTCCGAACAATAAAAATAAAACCAAAAGAGTAAAGAGAATAAATTGGAAAAGAAAAAAAAAATTAAACAGTAAAAGAAACGTCAAAACCACAGCGAAAATTCAGCTGGAAAAAAAACAACAACAAATCTCAGAAATAAAAAAACATCGAAACATTAATTAAAGTGAACACAAATGAAGAAGAAAAACAAACCTTATTGTCGGAATCGGAGAAAAATCAGATCGGAAACATTCGGTTTAACGAAACCCAGAAATGAAGAATCTTCAACAGATCGTTTCGAAAAACCTATCATTTGAAAGAAAATCAAAAGAAGAAGTGAGAAATTGAGATATGATAAGGTGATTGAGAAGTGGATAAGATTAATTGGAGCGCGAAAAATAAAGAAGAAGATAAAATCCCCAAACCCTTAAATAGGTTTTAGGTATAAAGTGAGAAGATAACGAGAAGAGAGAGAAAGTGAGGAGAGAGAGAGAGAGAGTGAAAACCTTTCTTTGTTTAGAGAGAGAAAGTAAGACTGTGAGAGTGTGACGAGGGAAATGTGGAAGTGGGGTTTTATACTGTACATCTGTTGCCCCCACCCGAGGGAAATTTGAGGAAATGAGAAATTAAATTATGTATTAGGTGGGGTCTACTGTTGATTTTATGGTAAACCTTTTTTTTTCTTAATTAGGAAAATAGTTACTTACCAAAATTACCAATTTTTTAAAAAAATATTTAAGATTGTTAAAATCTCGAGTCGGATGGTAGAATCGATGATTTTACGATTTTGATGACATAAATCGAGTTAAATTTGATAATAAAAAATAATTGGATGAGAGGCCCGGATATAATCAACAATCTGATCCGTAGAATCGTTGGATCGGTCGATCCGATGCGCGCTGATTTTTTTTCGGTTCAGCCGAGGTTTACGAGTCAAGTCGTTCGGGTTCAGAGGAACCAAATTAAAAATAGATCTGGTTGAATGGAAAAACATAATAGTAAGTTCAGTTTCAACTCATCGATCCTCAACCACCGTCTGTTCTCAAAGCTGACGACAATTTGGACATTGATTTGGTTTTTGGCTCCACATCTATCTTATATGTTTTTTTTTTTTGTAGTCCTACTTATACAAGTCGAACCCTTCAATAAAAAAATTTAAAAACACTTGTGAGAATAAATAATTTAAAACACTTGTGGTTTTTGATATACCTGCTTGGACATGTAAAAAAATTGTCCAAATTATGATGAATAAATATTTTTTAATAAGTTATCAGACTCAATCGATATTTGTGTCAATTTTTCAATTTATGACTAATTTGAGTCTGCATCTACGATCAGACCACTTTCAGGTGTATAACTCCAAACAAAGTCTTTTATATTCACAAGGTACGAACTCGAAACCTTGTCTAAATGGACACAAACTTTTAGTAATTAAATAACACTATTGAATATTTCTAAATTATCCTAAAATGTAATTTTATCTTTTCTCTGTTTTCGTAAAAGTTCGTACATTGTTAATCCACCATAGTCTGTTTTTGTTTATATGTACCATAGGCTATGTTTGTTTTTTTTTGTTAAATAAGAAATTATCCATTAATCATAAAAGAGTCGAAGCCATTACAATCAAAAGATAAAAACGAAATACAAGAAAATAAAAGTTATACAATGGTGTAGACCACCATGATAACAGATAAAAATCCACACCCGGACCGGGTACAGACTACAATCAGTAGAAAAAATAAATACATAATAAAATTCTTCGCAGAATCGTCTCCAAAATCCTTGAACAACAGTAGCAAGCTCAGTTCCAACACATTTCTTAGAAATCAACAAACTACGAGACCATGGACGTATCAACCGTCCCATAGATTGTCTCGAAAAGATGAAGAAAGCTAAGGAAGGGCCCAGAACAACTCCGAGTTTAGAGGAAAACTTCAGATCTGGAAGGATCTGAAGTAGATCTTGCATCTGAGTCTTGAATAAGATACCTTGAAAAAATTCCATAACGATTTACGGCAAAATAAGAGAGTGAAGACACAAAAAATGAACAAAAGCAGATAACTGGCCAAGATTCGACCATTGGCTGGAGCCAATGGCCAAATCTGGCCAGAAACAATGGGGGGGGGGACGCAGCAAGAAAAGTAAGGGAAAGAGAGAGAAGAGAGAGAAAAGGGAAAAAACATATATTACCATAGTATGTGTTTCAAAGTGGGTTTTTCCCTCTTTTGTATATTGATATCTGAGTACGTTTTATCATATTCCGTTAGGATTCTAAAGATATTTCAACTATTATTAAAAACTATTTCTCACAAATTATAACAATTTTTGCTCCATATATCAAACCTAAAACCCAGAGGCAATTTCAGAAATACAGTATTGTTGAGTAAATTAATAATATTTTTGGGGCGACCTTTAATATCTCAAAGCAATTTTTTGGGATAATTTTTTTTATCTAATTTCAAAATTATATAATTTTGAAAATCTTATAAAGGTAACATCTACCCCACCTTCTAGATTCGCCATTGCTAAAAACCTAAAGTCGTAGGTGAGTGACTTTTCACTACCGCAGGGTTTGAAAGTTGATTAGAATTTAAATAACGAACAATTCTCTTTCTTATTTATTTATTTTTTTTCATTCTGACAATGATACATAGTTTGTAATCCACCTCATACATATGCTTCATATTTATCCAAATGAGGAACCAAACAATCAGGTTTTTGTCAACCTCAATTCGGAGTTATAATTGTTTTTTTTTTTCTTTTGTAATAAAGTTGTATATTTGTAATTTTGTAATAAATAATAATCATGATACGAAGCTATGTCAGTTTTTGAAGGAATTAGGTTTTTGCGTTACAAATTTTAAGATTGCCGTAATTACAAATTCTCAGTCGGCCGACTACACATTTATTTATTTTTTGTTAGGAAACATGCTCCAGTGATGGCAACTATTTTCAATCAAGAAATATATCCGTGTTCGACACCAATTTTAACTATTTTTTTATTATAAAAAGAGTATACTTTTTTTTGAATGAGGATTTGTCGCCTATACTACATATGGTTGGTGGGGCAATTCATTTACTGAAATATATGTGCTGAGATTTAAAGGTAAGCATGCAATGAGAAATAGATTTTCTTCTCGATAGTTTGTAGATTCTTTGAATTTTTTTTTCCTTACGCACCAATCACTTAAATTATATTCATTTTTACTTTCAAATAACAAAATAAATAAAATAAAATAAAATCCACTTCAGACGTGTTCAAAATTTGATTGAAAACCAAACCTAATTTATTACTCCTTGAATTCGATTTCAGTAAATGATGATTAAAATCTAACTACATTAATCGAAAAAATATTTTACAAACAAAATCTATAACGGATCACTTTTGTTCTTTGCCAAAAGCAGATTGATCCAAAAAAAAAATTTATTTTCTTTTTATTTAAAGATTTATTTAAGAAAGCCCAAATTGTCTTGTTACATTTTTTTTCACGGAAATTATTGTTTCGTCAAATTGAATAGAATAACATAATAAAATGTCATATATATACTCATTTAAATTGAAGAGGAAGTCGAAATTCCCTACTCTAATTAAATAGTTCAGTAAAATAGGGTCACAAGTTTAGAATGAATGAAATTGTAGTGATATAAGAGATTTAGTGTTAGGGACGAAGTCAGAAATTGTTTGTTGGGGGCGAAAATTGCAAAAAAAAATTGGGGGACGCGAACTTGATAAAATTTTTCGAACTACATATAAAAATTACTATATCTATTAGTATTTTTAAAAATCTCGGTGGCAACTGTCCCGCCCCTATAATCTCCCGCTTAGTGTTGATAATAATTGTACATACGAGAGTGTGTAAGTCATTCAAATTTTGACTTAAAAGTACTTATAAAGCTTGGAGGGGAATTCATTATGGACCCACGTTATATGGTGGGTTAATTACGGCTAAGGGCAACAAAGGAAATTTACCACTTACTTTTTATGCAAGAAAACCGTTTTTAGGTCAACCAAAATGCCATTTGCATGCAAATTTCATCGCTGGGTCAATAGGTTTTGGCGAAAAATCATCTATCCCCATGTATGTTCTCATTCATTTACACAATAAATTACAATTCGCTATATGTATATATATATATAAATAGAAGAAATGTCTACATAGTGAATTATGATTGGTTGGGTACACGGGGACATACGATTTTCACCCATATATTTTCTGTAATCATTTCTGTTAGCTATCACTAATGGTCAGTCCAACATAAAATTCACTCGTTCAGAACTACGTCGTTTTCGTTTCACAAAGTTTTAAATAAAATGATGTATTAATGGCATATATATCCTTATTATATGTTTTGTTAATAAGAAACATAATTTGTTACAGTATTTGTTTAGATTAGACGGAAATATGATTCTATTTTGTAACGTATATTATCTAGAATTTGGAATTGAATTCCAAACATTAATTTTAAGTGTTTATTTACGCCCGTTTATTTGAACTACGTCGTTCTAAACAATTCACTAATCACTCGTTTAGAACTATGTCGTTTTCTTCTTCGTGATGGCATATATAACTGTCATAAGTTTTGCTAATAAAAATCATGATATTTTGTCGTAGCTAGTTAGATTAAACAGGAAATATGATTCTATTTGCGATACATATTATCTAGCATACACATTGAATTCCAACATTATAATTTTAAGTGGGGTGAAAATGCTCTGTCCCCATTTTTGTCAGCATCTCTCTCCCCAACCAATCAGAATTTACTATATAAATATTTTTTTCCAATTATATATACACAAGGTGAATTGTGATTGACTGGGGATAGGGATGAATATAGGAGCGGGAACATAGGATTTTTTTGCCTTTTAAGTGTTCATTCATGCTCGTAATTTTAACTATGCAACCACATCGTTTCAAGTTTGTCAATCTACTATTATATCCCACAACAACTTAGAAGAACTAAAAAGACGATTATTAATCACGTAGTAATTAGTAATGTGTGCGATTAAAAATAATTTATTTATACATTTAATCAACATTCTGGTCTGCATGGTTCTAGGGAAAGCTGTACAACCCTAATATTTATCATGTTAAAAAGGAATAACAATTTCACTCAGGTAAGTTAATTGATTATTTAATTTGAAAAATATATTAAGAAGATTTAGGTGAAGATATAATCACTTGACTCGTAACCTGGAGATTATTCAATTTTTTTTAGGCATATTAAACCAAGTTATTTTTTTTTTCAAGGTAACAAAATGTATACATTTATTTATTAAGTAGAAAACACATCACAAGAAACAAAGAGTACCATTAGCAAACATTATATATCCAAGATCTAACATATTAGTCCCGACTCACACCTTTATCACGTATTTTTAACGATCATATTGGTGTCATTTTGTAAATACTTTAATTTGCAATTTTTAGATAAACACTTAAATCCAAAGTTAATGGATCAAATCTAGAATACAATTTCATTCAAGGAACTATAATCGGCCCAAATACATGCGTCCAAAAAATAAAATCCTAAACAAAATGTATACATTTGTTAAGTACTAGAAAGATCATCAAGACACTAAGAGTACCATTCTCAATCGAAGATCTGGTCTATTGTACATAACTCATACTTTCATTCAAGGTTGTTAAAATCGGGATTCTACGTAGAATCGGTGAAGAGATGAAAAATCGTAAAATCGAGATTTTCCTTCTGTAGAATCGTAAAATCGGGATTTTCCTTCCGTAAAATCGTAGAATCGGTGAAGGGGTGAAAAATCATAAAATCGTAAAACCGTAGATTTAAATCGGGATTTTAACAACATCTGCTTTCATTACGTGTTTCTTGTGGTTCTATTTGGGCCAATAAATAAATACTTTAATTTGTAATTTTGGGATGAACATGAATCTATAATCAATGGATCAAATATAGAATACAGTTTAATTTAAAGAACTTCCTCGACCAAGTACAAGCGTCCAAAACAATAAAGTCCTTAGCAAGATGTACATATTTGTTAAGTAGAAAAATCATCATGAGACACAGAGTACAATTCGCTATAATAACATCTCCACCATTATAACATCTCCAGCAGAACTTCATATAATGATCAGACCAAGAAATATTAATCAGACAAATTATTAGTTCTGGTGATGATTAGTTTTACTTTCCTGTGAAATATATTTAATCATAATCAGACCAAGGAATGCTATGAATGAATGTTTGTATCCATGAAATATTCCTTTTTTTTTATTCAGTAGGGCACAGCATCTAGACATCACTGTGGACCCCAAAATATGGAAAATTCTAATATCGGATCGGCCTTTTGGGATTAGTCCCCAACCCTCTCACATGAGTTGTGATGCGACCTACTTTGCAGATAGGCTCCATTCCAACTCATGTGAGAGGTCACACAAGGTTGGATCCATGCCAAAGTGACACCCCAAAATATAGTACAGAATATTTACCAAAAAAAAAGAAAAATGTGTACCATTCATATAAAAGAATTAAATATGTAATACTACGTCATTACAAATTTAGAAGTGAATATAAATGATAAAATAACAACGTATATAGCGTAGCTGGTAGAATACAAATCGTGAATAATTATGTATAATTGTGTCAGTACAATCATTGGCGGACCTACAGTGGGTTACTTGCCCCACCAGCATTTCCAAAAAAAAATGTTTTAGCTTTGTTTTTGTAACACCTCGTATCGTGAGTATTTTTTAGTTACCCATTTTGAGTCAGTTTTCGATTTGAAATTAGATTTTATGGTTCGTGAAATATAGGAATAACATCATTTATATTTTAACGATTTTGGTTAAAATTTTAACAAGTTAAATGTGTAAAAGGACTATGAATTTATTTTGTCAATATTAATTGTGCCCCTCATTTCTATAAAGTCTGCGTCCGTCGCTGAGTACAATGTCAAATATTCACACGAATAGTAATAAAACAGTGTCAACGCGACTGACAATGTGAAAATCGTTGGTGATGACATATTTATATGTCATTACAATTTCAAAAGTTAACTTACATTATAATGAAATTGCTTAGACGTACAAATCATGTAATATATTGCCCCCTCTCTATATACATGGTATGTGTAATCAGAGGTTTCGGTTTTAACATCCCTGCTTCTTGCTCCTTTTTCCTTCTCAAATGATTAGTCTTTAATTAATTTTAATGATTATTTTCAAAAGTTACCCTGACATCTTACCCGATATCATGTTAAAAAGGAATAACAATTTTACTCAGGTAAGTTAAGTGATTATTTAATTTGAACAATAATATTAAGAAGGTTTAGGTCAAGATATAATCACTTGACTGGTAAGCTGGAGATTATGCAATTTTTTTAGGCATAATAAATCAAGTTAATTTTTTTTTCAATGTAACAATATGTACACATTTATTAAGTAGAAAGAACATCAAAAGAAATAAAGAGTACCATTGGCAAACATTATATCCAAGATATAACATATTATTCCCGGCCCACACCTTTATCATCTATTGGTGCCAATTTGTAAATATTTTAATTTGCAATTTTGAGACAAACACTTAAATCCATAATCAATGAATTAAATTTAGGATACAATTAAATTTCAAAGAATTCCACATCCGGCCCAAGCACATGCGTCCAAAACAATAAATTCCTAAAATCAATGTACACAATTGTTAAGCAGAAAGATCATCAAGACTCTAAGAGTACCATTCGCAATTTTTAAATTTGGTCTATTGTATTTAACTCATATTTTTCTTGTGTGTTTTTAACAGTTCTATTTGATCCAATAAATAAATACTTTAATTTATAATTTTTAAATAAACGTGAATCTAGAATCAATGTGTCAGATTTAAGAATCTACCCGACTTAATCATAAGCGTCCAAAACAATAAAGTCCTAAGCAAGATTTACATATTTATTAAGTAGAAAAATCATCACGAGACATAGAGTACCCCATTCACACAAAACTTGCATCTTATTTTTTACCCATATTTCTTTACTTATACATTCTTCGCATGTTTTGTTGATTTTATTTGTGCTAGTTGTAAAAAAAATTCTACGATTTTTAATAGACCATCCTCAATCAAAGCACGAGGAATTAATTCCCAGACAGTGACCACCATTATAACATTTCCGGCAGTAGGCACAACATCTAGACATCACTGTGGACCTCAAAATATAGTACATAATATTTACCCCAAAAAAAATGTGTGCCATTCATATAAAAGAATTAAATATGTAATATTACGTCATTACAAATTTAGAAGTGAATATAAATGATAAAATAACAACGTATACAGTGTAACTGGTAAAATACAACTGGTAAAATAAAAACGTATAACATAATAACGTATACAGTGTAACTGTATTAGTACAATGTCAAATATTCACATGAACAATAATGAAACAGCATCAGCACGACTGACAATGTGAAAGTTGTTGGTGATGACGTATTTATACGTCATTACAATTTCAAAAGTTAACATACATTATAATGAAACTGCTCAGAAGTACAAATCATATAATATATTGCCCCCTCTCTATATACATGGTAAGTGTTAGAGGTTTCGGTTTTAACATCCCTGCTTCTTGCTCTTTTTTTCCTCTCAAAATGATTAGTCTTTTATTAATTTTAATGATTATTTTTCAAAATTTATCCTCACCTATAAATATAATATTATATTAAAAAAATACTAACGTAGTTAGTTTAGCACTTTCCACTTAAAATAATAGGTTGCAAATTTAATACCCCTACCCCAATATAATTAAAAACAATATCAATTATTCTCTATTATATTAACAAAATTAATTAAAAGTATAATAGAAAATTAATCTTTCTTTTTTCTTCTAACTTAATATATGCAAAAAAGACCAAACAAACACAAATGGCAATGCTATGCCATATGTAGCTCCGCATCTGTCACATTCAAATAAAAATACACCACCCACCAGTGACAGATCTATCCCCAAAAAAAATTTAAAATTTTAATTTTTGTGAAAATGTTTTTCTGGACCTCTCCTCACATTTTAAAAAATCTACTACAATTACCTCTCAAACAAAGATTCCCTGATCCCCAAAACTCTACTACTCCCTCCATTCCTAAATATAAGACTCTTTAGACAATTTGAGAAAATTAAGGAAGTTGTCATTTTCACCTAAACTTCCAATATTATCCCCCACCCTCCCTCTCTCTCACTTCTTTGTCATAAAGAAAGGAAAATATTGATGGTATAATTGGAATAAATTGTTGACAGCTAATAAAACAACCTTAAACGACAATTAATTTGGATACCTAGATATCTCCTAAACGACAATTAATAGGGAATGGAGGGAGTACTACAATTACTACAATGGCATAACTCACACTCAATTAACATAAAAATTGGAAAGCTCAGCTCACGCTCAACCCGGAAAAACTCACAAACTTTGAGCTGAGCCTCATGAGCTAAATTTATATCAGCAAAAAAAATATGTAGATAGAATAGTAGAATAAATGAGCCATGAGATTAAATCCTGACAAGAATACAAATATACATAATACAATAATTTATGTATTAAGACAAACTAATTATAAAAAGATAACCAAAGATAGGATTTGAGAAGAAGAGAAAAGAATAAATGAGTTTTGCCGCCAACTTTTATATATTTTTTTAATTAGAAATTTAGTATTATATATACATAATATAAATAATAGATTATTCTTATTCGGGTGCGAGCTTTAATCGGGCTGAGCGGGATTAAGCTCACGCTCAACTCACATAAAATTCGAGCTTGAATATTGAGTTCACGTTCGGCTCATCTAAGTTCACACTCACATTTTTTTGAGTTATGTGAGTCGAGTTTGGGCCGGCCCGAACCCGTTGACACCCCTACCCTTAACCCTAGATCTATGCATGTGATGTCGTAATAAATTGCTAAGCACCTAAAGTAAATATTCCTTAGTCTTGGACCCTAATGTCCAGCACGCATTTTTTGCGGACTAATTTGGATTGAGATTTGCAGCGGAGCAAATAATCTATTTTATATTGGTACCTTATCTCACATCTCGCTAATAAAAACTTGTCAAATTATATTTCTTTTTAAAAAAAAATTTAAAACTTAAGGATGATGATGGAACCCTCGAGAAGAATGCGTGACACTCAATAATGATACCTAAGATATTTTTTCCGTAAGCAGTGAACATTTAGGGTATTTGGGGTTTTCTTTAGTACTACTAATATCAAAGGGAAACAAATCTCATGTCTCAAATTTCTGTCACATCTCATGTTCCATTAATAGATTATTATCACATTTTACTTTTTTTTGTAGCTTCCACCAATCAATTACAGATTTTTGTTTTAAAAAATAATTACATCTAACGTCTTCTTATTAATGGAATAGAAAATTAAACACAATATAAGACAAAAGATCTCTACTGATCAACGTGGGGTTACATGTTAAACTTTTTCTTATATCATAATACTAAAAGACTTTTGAGTCAAACATGTTTTTTAAGTACGAATCAGGGCCTCCCCCAGCAGGCAATAGCTACCCTAATTTTCTTGAAACTTTTAGCTCCAAAAAATATTTATAAATTCGTGTTTTCATTTATTCGCTTGTCCAGACCCCACCACCCAAGCCCTCTCAAACTCGGGTGAAAATTGTTTGTCTCAGTGGTATGTCCTTATTTTTGTACCCAATCAATTAGAATTTGCTATGTGAACATTTTTTCCAATTATATATATAATGGCAAATTGTGATTGATTGGGTGGAGGAAAATGATTTTTTGCCCTCAAACTCCATTGTAAATCCATACCATAATCTGATTTTTGAAGAAAGGAGAAAATGTACCAATAATATATTAGAAAGATCATGGTACTCCCTCCGTCCCAAATTATCTGTCCACTTTGACAAATACACGGGTATTAAGGTCTTGGTGATTTTGATGGTAAAATATAAGTAAAAGTCTAAGATACCCCTAATTAATTTTATTAATCTCATTTAAAATTTATGTTTTTCTCTCTCCTTCCTCTCACACAACATCCAACAATCTCTTAAATATGTGTTGAAAAGTGATAATTTTAATTAACTAAAAGCATTCAATGAGAGTTGGAAGAAGGGTAAAATTGGAAAAATTATCATTAATACCTATTTTATTTAGAAAGTGGACAGTTAATTTGGGACAAACAAAAATAGAAATGTAAACAGTTAATTTGGGACGGAGGGAGTAGTTGCTAACTGATAGAGCTGGACGTAAGGTAATATAAAATTATAAATTATATCGGTGTAACTAAATTGTAAATTGTAAAATTACGTTATTACAATGGATACCGAAACAATTACGACATAATTGACAACGTAATAGTTGTTCGTGATGATGCAAAATTGCGTCATTGCAATGTCGAAAGGTAAGATAGGTCAATAAAATTGTATAGTTACAATCAGTGGCGGAGCTAAGGGGACGGGGGCAAAATTTTCAAAAACAACGAATTTTTTATAGTAAAAAATTATTTTTTTGATATTTTTTTATAAATATAATATTTCGCCCACTCGAAAAAATTTCAGTAAAAAATCTGCCCCTATAACAAATTTATGTCTCCGCCACAGGTTACAATGTACAAAAATAATAATAATAATGTAACGGGCATAATGAAATAGCGTTTATTTTTTTTTGCTAAATAAATTATATTTCCATTAATCACAAATAGCCGAGGCCATTACAATCAAAGGAAAATCTGCAAATACATAAAGTAACAGTTATACAATGATTTAAAAAATCACGATAACAGACAAAAGACACACCCAAGAAAACTTGGATGGTTAGGAAAAACAACTAATAAAACTAAGCAAACTAATGATGTAACTAGTCAGATACAAATCATTTCATATGCATCCTTCATTCAAACACAACTTATCAAAATCTTTGACCTTTTTACATTTAAAGATTATTATATTCAAATTAATTTTATTACACAAATTATTTTATCTATTCTCTATTATGTTAATAGAACGAGTTAAGAATATAATTGAAAAACCACTCCTTATTTCCCTCTTATGTGCATTGGCATTCAAAGAAAAACACATTCATGAGTGGACTTTATCAGCAAGGGTCCCATTATTTGAAGGCTATCCAAAGTATGACCAATAGCCCTATAAATTGCTTGGATTGTGTCTGATTTGGATTTGGTCTGGTTTGAGACTCAAACTCAGACCCAAACCAGTTTTTGATTGAGTCTGGAATTTGGTCTGGGGATGATTTAACACTTCGATTTCATTCGCAAACTCAATCCAAACCTGATTTGGATCTGGGTTTGAGTCTCAAACCAAACCAAACCCAAAACAGACCCAATCCAATCACTTAAGTTTAAGAATGGAACAATTGTCTCGTATTTCATTGTTCCATTTTTGTTAGTAAGCAAACTATTAATTAATACGTATTAATTGATACTAAAGTGAAAACATGTAATTCAATTTCTTTTTATGGTGTCATGTTGATAAAATCAAAGAAGGAAAGTTGAAATCGAGCAGATTCAGGTTCAACCATCCAAGTTTTCTTGAGTGTGTTTTTTGTCTGTTATTATGATTTTCTAAATCATTGTATAACTTTTATTTTCTTGTATTTTTAGATTTTTCTTTAATTGTAATGAATTAGACTATTTTGTGATTAATGAAAAATTTCTTATTCAGAAGAAAAAAAAACTATTCAGTTTCAACAAAGGAAAAGGGAAAGGAAGAGGGCTGCCTGAAGGCTAATTCTCATACAAAAGGTGTCAGAAATTTATTTCCCTTGCTCTCTAATACTTTTTTCATTCCTCAATATAGGTCGTTTTGAACATTTTAAAAAAATTAAGGAAATCAAACAAACAATAATCTTTCAACCACAATTACAATAATACCCCTTCTTTCCTCCTTCTCTTTCACTTTTTTAATAAAAGATATGTTGAGAATATAATTGGAATAAATTTTTGACACATAATAAAAGACATTAAATAACAATTAATTTGGATATTTCTTCTAAACGACAATTAAATGGGATCGGAGTGAGTATTTATTTACCAAACTAATCAAAACATGTGTTTGTGCACTTTGGCAGTGAAGATTAAATACACAGACCAATAATTCCAACAGTATCAAGATGGTGGTGGGGGTCCATTTGGACTCTTGCCCAAATCACCGTCAAAGCAAGAAGGGCACCGTCATTTTTCTATCCAGGAAATCAAGAAGGCCACAAACCATTTTCATAATGGTCTCGCAGTTGGGCTGGTGGTGGGGAAGGGTGAGTAGCGGATGAAGATGGGAGGGGATGTGATTATAGATTTTATTTTGTTAATTTAAATTGAGTATTAATAGTTATTTTATTTAATATTTTAGTATCCAAAATTTTCTTGTTGAAAAGTATCCATGTGTGAGCCACATGACTGACCCGACGGTAGTTTGACAAAAAAAAATTGCACGAGAGTCCTTTAATGGAAAGTTAAAAAAAACATGCAAGACCTTAAAAGTCAAAATTAAACAAACCGGACACTAAACTCAATTTGTAAATACATAAAAGACTAAATAAGCGAATTTGCTGGAGATTTTGCCATCCCCAAGTGGTAAAGGAACCAACATTATAAGAGCATGTTTGATACACTATAATTGAATGACTTTTCCAACTTTTTTTTTCATTTCAGCGTTTGGTTCGCTTAATTGAAATAGGAAATATATTTTTATGGGAAAGCTTATTTCAGAAAGAATTGGAAAGGTCATTCCGCTTCAAAATCTATAGAATGACCTATCTAGGTGAAATTGGATTCATCAATTAATGGAAAATTACCATTCTACCCTTAATTTAATTAATTTTAGTGTTGAACGAGACAACAATCTATTCATTTTCTTCAAAAATATTATATTCTCTTACAAAAAAATTGTAGATAATAATTGCATAAAGAATTTTTTTTATTTTTTTTAATTTTTTTTAGTATTTTTATTTACTTTTAAACAAAATATAGTTTTTTGATCTTATATGTTGAACTTTTATATATACATCATGTTGAAATATTAAAATATATTTAATGCAAAGTATAGTTTTTAATACAATTTTAATAAAGTTATTTAAATATATTTAATACAATTTTTTTTATTTCTTTTTTTAGTATTTTTTTCATTTACTTTTAATACAAAATAAAGTTTTTTGTTTTAATATTATGTTGGACTTCATATATTCATCAGGTTATGGGAAAAAGAGTGTCCCAGTGGAAACGGCATCTTATCCCAGGGAGTAACACTCAGGATCGATTCCCATATTCTCCCCTCCCCCATAATATATATATATATATATATATATATATATATATATATATATATATATATATATATATATATATATATATCAGGTTTAGCGGGGTTGAAATGCTTTTAGTCCGCTTTGAGTGGCATTTGCAGCGGTGCATGCCAACACTAAGAGGTGCTTCCTCGCTTTCTCTGAAGGCTCGGGGAGAGTCCTCTATGCCTGTTCGGCAACAATTCTTTTGGCCCTTTCTTCAAGCAAAAAATTGTCTATACCCAACTTGTTTACACATGCATCTACCCACCACTCAAAATTCGTCACGTGTACATAAAAAATATTTTTTTCTTACGAATTCCATTATTTCTTTTAGGTTATAGATTTTTTTAATTAAAAAATTGACACATGTCAATTTATTATTAATGATACATATATTAATACACAAGTTGGAGATAGAAGATTCTTAACCGTTCTTCAAGGCCACTAATTCCGTGGCTTGGCCATGGTTGGGCCGCCCTGGTGGAACACGGCTTGATAAATATTCATGGCGAGTCCTAACCTTGGAAAAAAATAGAAAATTAGGGGAACTGGTTAAATCATACCGGCTCCCTCTCTGAGGGAGGACAGTCAGAGTATTATATAATTTTATTCTGTTAGAAAATTCTTACTCAGCTTTTTTTTGGGTTAAAAAGTCTTCTTAGAATAAGTATTGCATGGGGTTAATTGGGCATGGAGCCACCCTTGTGGGACTGACCCACAGCTCTCTCATATGAGTTGGGACGGGGTTTACCTAAAAAGTAGATCCTATCTTAATTTATGTAAGAGGATTGTTGGATCAGTCCTACAAAAACGTCTCTACCTTAACAAAATTCGTCTTGCATGGGGAAATACATTCCCGACCAGTTTTTCGTTTAGGCGAATCATCAATTGATAGTTCAAATATTCTTCTAAGTGCACGGAATGATGACATTAGTGGAAAACGTATTATTTTTAAAAATGTCTTGTACCTCACTTGATAAACTAAGTGGAAAAATGAACTTTGTATTGAATGGCAAAAAATCGTTTGTTCCCGTTCTGAATTTTCTTCTTTAGGTTAGAAATTATCTATCCTCATTCGGTATTCTCTTCTCTATCCCATCAATAACATAATTATATGTATTATATTTTTAATTAAAAAATTATAACATAAAAAAAAATAGTGAAACCCACAAGAGAAAAATATACACGTGTCAAGTATTTATTCGTGGGGACACAGAACGGGGACAGAAGATTTTTTGCCCCTTTTTTATTCTCACGAATAGATATTTTTCAAATATATATTTTTTCTTTATGGGTTCCACTATTTATTTTAGGTTATAATTTTTTAATTAAAAATTTAATTCATGTTATTTTTCTTATTGATAAGATAGCAGAGATCGAATGAGAATAGAGGATTCTTAGCCTATTGAATAGTCTAACGGAGAATGATGTAAAGTACTTAGGTTTTAGTATGTACGGCAGCTATCCAAGTGGGTATTGTTGCTAAATTTAAGTGGGTATTGTTTTGTTGCTACATTTTTTTGGAGGATACTCTTGGGATTCGAGAATGGTACTCATTCTTTTCTAAATTATGTGTTCATTTTTTTTTTTTTTATTTATACTAAATTAACTATTTACTTTCTAAATAAAATATATTAATGACAATTTTTTTAATTTTACTTTTCTTCCTACTTCTCATTGAATACTTTTAATTAATTAAAATTATCAATTTTCAACGCATATTTAAGAGGTATATTTAAGAGGTGGTTGGATGTTGTGTGAGTGGAATGAGGGAGAAAAATATAAATTTTAAATGAGATTAATAAAATTAGTAGGGGTATATTAGACTTTTATTTATATTTTACTATTAAAATCACAAAAACCTTAATACTCGTGCATTTGTAAAAATAGACAGATAATTTGGAATGGAGAGAGTACACATTAACTCAGCATCTTAACGCATTTGAGTAAGTGAATCATTAATGTTAAAATGAAATCAAATACTGTAGAAATTTTGAAAAAGAAAAAACAAAAAAAGTAAAAGAAGAAAGACAACAAACCCTTTAAAGCAATACGTTTCTTCACTATTACTTCACTGCCATAGTACTATTGAAAAATTCAATTTTATAATCGTCTTTATGAGACTGATCTTACAGCTTTCTCACATAAATTAAGTAGGACTTACTTACAGATGTGAGCTTTACTCAATTCGATCGTATGAAAATTGTAAGATCAGTTTTAAGATTGAGTTACCCTGTATTATTAGATAAAGGATATTGTGAGATGCTTTGTTGTCTTTGAATAAGATGGATTACTTTCTTTTTTTTTAATTATTTGAAAAGATATATAAAGCTCATTAATATTGTGATAGGAAATCCGGTAGATCACTGTCATTGGAGGAACATCATCTACCTTAGCTACTGTTCAGTGAGAGTAGGCTCCATTTCTGTTTTAAAAAAAATGAGCTGGAACATTTGGGTGAAAATCGTTTGTTCCCGTATATCTCCATATTTTTATATACCCAAACAATCATAATTCGCTATTTAGATATTTTTTTCAATTATATATATATATATATATATATATATATATATATATATATATATATGATGAATTGTAATTGGTTGAGTACATAAATAAAGAGATAAACGGAAACAGATGATTTTTTGCTGGAACATTTATATAGTACCTTAAATCTTTAATGCAAGTTACGCTCTCATCGTCAAGGAATGTTAAGGTAGCACCTTAACGCAAGTTATGCTCCATTTCAGTTATTAAAAAAAAGCAAAAAAAACTGGTACTTCCTGTCGGAAAAAATCTTCCGTCTCAAACTTGTGTTCTATTCGTTTGTTTTACTAATAATAAAGTGTCAAATGTTAGCTTTTTTCCTATAAAAAAAATTTATAACCTAAAAAATAATAAAAGCTAAGAAAAATGGTATACTTGGCAAAATATTAATAGTGGAACATAAAAGATAACACAATATGGATCATAATATATTCCCCCAATGAAAGTTATGCTCTGACTGTTAAGAAAACATAATGCAATTGACAAGTATTCATGATTCGAAATAATAACTTTTAGTTAGATAATGTGCCATGATATAATAATAAAAAAGAAGTTAAGCATCTCATTCTTACTAGGGCAAAGTATATATAGAAGAGGATCTAGACAAGTTTTTTCAAGTTTAAAATCTCCTCCACTATTTATTTATTTATTTTATTACTCTACATCACGAACGTGATGATCACTATCTTATCCCTAGAGTCTAAAAGAATGTAAATTATGGAATATATCGCACTATATCAAAGGTTTTCTTAACAATATTTGTATATTAGTGTGGTCAAAAAGTTAAATCTTGATCCTTACAAGAGTTGTAATATCTCACTATCGTTGAGAAATCCCATCTCACATGTATATAAGGTGGGTCTAAGTATCCACTATTATATTGGGATATCCCTTTTGACATAATGAGTTCGGTTGCCAAATAGATGATCGTGGGTGATGCCAGACCCATGTGTCGCGTTTCGGACCCGCAAGCACGGGACGTGACATTTTATGGTATCAGAGCCGGTGACTAGGAGGACGTGTAGAAACTAAGTGCCACACCGTAAGGGGTGGGCCACATCTAGAATCCTACATACCTGGTTGGTCCTGGGCTAAGTATGTTGTGGGGCCACTACAAGAAAATTGATATTTAGTGACCATGAAAGTCGCCATTGTAAGATCAATTTTATGTCACTATTATCGCTTGTGACCATTTTTTGAAGTCGTCACTTGCCGTCACAAATACCTCCGTCACTGATAAAATTGTGACGACATTTTGTGATTGGTCACAATTACTCAATGCTTCTGTGACTAAATTCTCGACACAAAAAACTCTACAATAAGTGACAAAAATGTGGTCACAACAATATAAATATGTGTGACAATAGTTTTGACACAAAAAAGAAATAAATTGTAATGAATTAAGTCATCACAATAATTATATTTTTAGTGACGACTTGGTTGACACTAAAATACTTGTTAATAGTGGCAAAATGTTTGTCACTCATATTAGTGACAACTACTTCGTAACTATTTATTTTTGAAATAG
This sequence comes from Vinca minor, assembly GCA_026122235.1. Classification (NCBI taxonomy): domain Eukaryota; kingdom Viridiplantae; phylum Streptophyta; class Magnoliopsida; order Gentianales; family Apocynaceae; genus Vinca; species Vinca minor. The sequence continues at coordinate 5,473,786 of JAOCZM010000161.1, read as the reverse complement.
TGCCGACCGAATTTAGTCACAAATTTTTGTCACTTGTATATTTATTACGGCCAAGCAGTACCCTCCCCCCGCAGAGCTGAGCTAAGCCAAATCGCCACTGATCCAGAACTGAGCCGCCAAGTCAAACCACCTTTCAATAATATAGAATAAAGTCTCTCCCTTCTCAAAGTGTTAAGAATTGAACCTGAGACCTCTTGCATGTGTGTCATGCTGTGGACCACTGAGCTAACTGATAATTTGTTAATTGTTGTTCCTCATATTATATTTATTATAAAAGAGTTTTTTTTTGAATCTTTACTTATTTAAAATTCTCATTTTTATTTCATTTTCTTCATTAATCAAATTAAAATTAATACACTCTCATATTCTTCTCAATGTATTTAATTTTTCTTTCAAAACATATTCAGAAACATAATTTATGTATTTGTGTATGAAATTGCTATCAAAATATGAATAAAATTATTATATGTGGATACTGTTTTTTAGTAATAAATTTAATGTATTACTAAAAAAAATATAAAAACCAAAATTATATTCTAAATTATAGCATATATACATGGATATTTATACTCTTCTTTCATTTTTTTTTTACAACACAAAAAATATTTATACTTTCCTTCAGTTTCTGTTGCAATGTCAATTTCTCTTTTTTATTTTAAAAGAAATATACATTCAACGTGAGAGGAGAAATACATTATAACTCTATCATATACAAACTATATATTATAAAAGAAAATTATTTTTTAGGACGAAACTTTTCACGAAAAAAATATTTTCCTCACCAAAAGTCATACTTATCGTAATGAAAAATTTTCTTCGTGACAATTGGTCGACATTTCATGACGATGAACCAATTTTTTTGTGACGATTTGATGTTTTCTTCAAAAATGTCATATTTTTCGTGACGAAGTCGTTTTTGTCAGGAAAGATAGACCATTTGTCCTAAAACTAATTTTTTGTGGAGTACAAAAGTTGATAATAATTTGGTACATTTACATAAATCTGATTTAGATATAATAATCTTTGAAGAAAATTCGATTACTATTGATACGATGAGTATTGAAGAAAAAATTAATTTGATTATGGTGAAAACATTATTAATAGGACACTAATAATACATTAATAATAACAACTTAACTGTGGAAAATACTAATCGTCACAATTTGCGGTAGTAACAAACAAATAAGTCGTCTCACCACTATTACAAACAATAGTGACCATCCATTTTTTGCCACAATAAACCTCTTATTTGTCACCACATTCATCTAACACTAACTAATTGAACTTTAGTGTCACAAAGTTTCATCACATAATTGCGTAAGTAGAGTGACAAAGACGTTTTGTCACAATAAAGTGGAATACTAGTGAGCAAAACATTTTTGGTCATACCTAAGTTTCATCCCCGCCAAAAAAACATTAGTGCCAGAGCGTATATGCTATTAGTGACAAATTTTAGTGATAAAAGAAATTAGACACTATTAATATAGTAATAGTGACAACTTAACTATTAAAGACTTTAAATCGTCACCATTAACACTACAATTGTGGCAAACTTGTAAGTTGTCACAATTTGTACATACACTAGCGACAACAAAATATTTGGTCACAATAAACATCTTATTTGTGACAAAATGGTATATGGTCACAAAATAGTTGTCACTGAAAGTCTTCACTCTTGTAGTGGGCGCCTAGTGAGGACGTTAAAGCCTTAAGGAGGGGTGAATGTGAAACCCCAGTCCCACATAGGAAAAGATCGCATATTGGGTAAGAATGAAAGTTGTGACGGGCATATAAGGTGAGTCAAAGTTACCACTATCATCTCGGGATATCCCTTTTGGCATAGCGAGTTCGGTTGCCAAGTCGATGATCGTGGGTGCTGCCAGACCCATGTAAGAGGTGAGGGCCACCTCTAGAATCTTGCACACCTAGTTGGTCATGGGCTAAGTATGTTTGGGCGCCTAGCGAGGACGCTAGGGCCGTAAAGAGGGGTGAATGTGAAACCCTATCCCACATATGATAACTCTGAAAGTTCTGAGTAGTATATAAGGTGGGCCTAAGTACCCACTATCATCTTAGGATATCCCTTTTGCCATAACGAGTACGATTGTCAAATATCGTGGGTGATGTCGAGCTCATGTGTCACGTTTTGGGCCCGTGGGCACAGGATGTGACCATCGTTGTCAACGAAACTTACTTTATCCACCCAGCTGTGATCCGGGAGACATTTACCTCGTTCTAACTGATCAAGGGGTCAAAATTGTCTGTACGCGTTTGTGTACCCATTTTTGTACCCAACCAATAAGAATTCGCCATGTGATCATTTTTTTTAATTATATATACACTTGGTGAATTGTGATTAGTTGGGCACAGGAATAATATACAAACAGGTACAGACGATTATTTGCCCTGATCAAGTATGCGTGTATATTTAATTGACCCGTGTGTATTTAGGATGAAACAGAAAATTTGTATATAAAGATTTCTTTATATTTTCTTGTAGTGATCACTACAAGAAAATATCTACAATAAAATGTAAAGAAATATATATATATATATATATATATATATATATATATATATATATATATAAAAAAGAAAACTTGTCTACATATTAAATAAGGGAAAATCTATTATTTTTGTTCTCCTAATCTAGATGCCCTTATTAATTAATACTCATTCTATTCCATAATATAAATTATTTAAGACATGTGTGAAAATTGAAGAAGAAAAAATAAAGTATTTTTTACCAAAATATCAATATTAATTAGTCTCTTAAATAAAATTAGTGGTCTACAAGTCTTATTTATGAGAATAATATTGATATTTTGACTAAAAAATTAGCTTGTTTTTTATTTCTTTAATTTTTACTTTATATCTTAACAGATTTGTATTATTGAATGAAGGTAATACTCGGTATCTTTAATTAGAGCAATATATTATTTTGCCGAAATGGTACTTTACTCAAATACACTCTTTTATCATTTGCTACCGTGTTTAGTTTATAATCTATAAATCTACAGGGAAAAAGAGGTTTCTAGGATAGGAATCGATAGCCAAGTGGGTAAGACTATCCTAGCTTGGGGCTGAGGTCCTGAGTTCGATTCCCGTATCTCCCCGTTCATGGGGCAATAATTCTCCTCTTCTCGTGAGGCACAAAAAAAAAAGAAAAAAAAAAAAAAGAGGTTTCTAGGTAAGGATGACAATGGGGCCGGGTGGGGCGGATACCATTATCTTCTGTCCCGGTCTCGCTTCTTCCATCGTATTCTCATTCCTGGTCTAGTCCCATAACTAGGATGTATGGGGATCCCATCCCCATCTCAGGTGAAGGCCCAACCCTAACTGGAAAAAAGCAAGGAATTGTTTTCTCAAATCCTCACTTTCTTCTCAATTGAGGCTCAACCTCAACTAGAACAAATTAGAATTTTTTTTAATAAAAAACTCCAAATAGAACCTTGAAAAAATAATATAGAATTGTAAAATAAAATATTTAATGCCTATAAAACAAAATAGCATTTTAGACGGGTTATACGGGGGTTGGGCGGGGCCATCTCCATCCCCACCCCAGTTTAAACCGGTGGGGCCGGTTCGAATCTCCAATTAAACCGGTTCCGTTGACATCCCTATTTCTTGGTCTACAAATACTCTCTGTAAAAAATTATTTATAAACTTTGTTTTTTTTTTCACGGGAATTAAAGTTTTATTAAATTCTAAAGTAAAATATAGTGAAATGTTAAATATGATTATTGTATATTAAATGGTAGTACTACACTGCTACTAGTGGTCCTCCAATTACGATATTAATAGTACGTTCTTGTTAGTGAGTTCATTGAATTTGTTTTATTTTCTATTTCATCATTTGTCATATTATTATTAGATTTCTACATGACAGTCTCTTTTTAAAAATAACATGAGTTCTAAATTAAACATAGAAAACATAAGCTTCATGCAAAATGATTACAATGTATAATTAACTCACTTTCTCTTTACCATCTTCACTCTCTCAACCTTCTTACTAGAATTCATCAAAAGTTGAATAAATATTTTAATTTATAAAAAATTCCATTATTTTTTTTTCTTTTTTGTGTTAAAGATTATTTTTATTTTAAATTTTGCATCGGATTCAGTACAACGATTACATGAAAATAGTTCGCTAATTTTATTTCCCGAATATTATTAATTTTTAGTTTTGTTTTTGGTAATGAAAAATATTAAAACTACTTGTGACAAAAAAAATAAAGTGAATCATATTTAAATTTTAAAATTTTAAAACGAGGAGAATAGGAAGTGCAGTATGTGCTGCTTTTTGAATATTTCATCCTATTTTAGGGGTGAAAATCTTCTGTCCCCATTCCTTTCCTTATCTCTATCTCCAACTAATCAAAATTTATTATATAAATATTTTTTTTCCAATTATATACACATGGTGAATTGTGATTGGCTAGGGATAGGAATGGGGACAGAAGATTTTTTGCCCTATTTTAGATGCCTCAATTCTCACTTTTTCTCGACCTATTTTAGTTGTTTCACAACCGTCCTAATAATATTTTACTTGACTATTTCACTTTCCCTTACTTTCTTTTTTTATGGCTTCAAGTAGTTAATAATCATATTTAGTCTTGAAGTGAATATCTGAATATTTTATTTTTATAATTGTATAAAATTATTGAATTTTTTAATCTGTATATTTTTCGGATAAGAAATAAAAAAATGTGAATGGCAGCGACGGATGCAAAGAAATGTATAAATGATGTATTTTACTCCATTTAGATAATAAATGTATAAATGACCCCAGTGAATTATTGTATATATCAAATGACCCCAGTGATTTTTTTAATTATATATGATATATTTTACTCCATTTAGATAATAAATGTATAAATAACCGCAGTAATTATTGTGTATATTAAATGACCCCAGTGAAATTTTTTCCTGGATCCGTCACTGGTGAATGGGAGTACTAAATTAAAGGATGAGAAAGTAAGACAAATGATTGCAAATGCCACTTGTTTGTGGAGGATTTGCATGCATTTCTTATTTCTTTCTTTTTTCATGTAAGGGAGGAGATATCGAGTCGGCTAACGCGCGGAACGTTATTTTTTTCGCTTCTACTGAATGAATGTTAGAGTCATTGAATGATTAATTTGACGGATGTAATTTGAGGGCAAAAAATCCTGCACTACATTTGTGTGTGTTCAAAAGTTATCTCAACCAATCACGATTCACCATGTGTATATATAATTGAAACAAATATTTATATAGTAAATTTTGATTGGTTGGGGACACGGGAACACACACAAATGGGGACAGAGGATTTTCACCCTAATTTGAGGAGAGAAATAATGTAACAACTCTTAAACATATGTAACAATGGTTAGCTTTAAAAAATATATATTTATTTTATCTGTTGAATGGTGCACTTTATCCAATAATGTTCAGTAACTGTTGTTCCACAAAATAGCTAAATTAGGGAATACTACAAGGTCTTGATACCGGATTACTCTCTCCGAGTCGGAATGCCGTTGCAAACTCGGATGACTGGCTTTGGCTTGGGGATTTGCATGTATGAAACACATTTTTTGGGTCACTTCGGTATGGAACCATCATTGTAGGACTGACCTCACAGCTCTCTCACATGAGTTGTTACGGGACGTCTTATCTTAAAAAAATAGAAAATTTCAAAGTAAAGTCGCCCTTGTTAGACTGGCTCCACATCCCTCTCACATTTGAATGATAATAAGCTGTAAGCATAGCCAGGTTGTACAATTAATTGCTTCTCAAGTCTTATAACGATGTCCCCATCAAGGGCTAATAGCTTATTAGGTATATTGTGCCCTGTCCAAACCCGAAATAGCTATGATATAGAATATGTTTTCCACACATGTAGAAAGCTTAGAGTCGTTAACCAATTAATTCATCGAATGAATGTGATTTGAAATAAAAAGTTGTAATTTAAAAATATATTTTTTAATCCGTGAAATATTTTACCAAAACTTTAGAGAAGCAGTACTTTGAACATTTTATGTGTAAAACTCTCTATAACTAGTATGAAGTGCATAAATGAAAAAGGAAGATTAATTTTGTAGCAAATGATTCTATGGGGGGAGACGCCCTTTTATAGCAGTCGAAACTGCAGTTTCACCCCATTCCCTCACCTCGTAGTGGAGAACGTGGGTAAGGACCATTCTGTAATTACACAAACGTTATGTGACTCTTCTGCAGTTACTCAATAGTCAAGTGACTGTTACGGTAATTTTTTTCCAAAAAGATATTACTTCCCTCCTGACAGGGACACGCGCGACGCGATGCGACGCGGCGAGACGGACGGACGGTGAGCGAGGGGCAACCCATTTCCCACTTGTTTAAGATCACTAGTCTAGCTAGTGCTTATAAAATACTTTTAATCGATTCTCACAATCGATGTGGGATAAAATCACATCTCCATTAATAACCTCTTAATTTTAACCAAATTTATCATTCACATCGAGAATTAGTTTCCTGACCGTTATATATTATCGCGAAGTTTGCGCAACCCACTACGCGATGAATTCAAAACACTTTGAAATTAAGCGGTGGAATATATAATTAAATTTGATCAAATATGTCCACATAAAAAATTAATTCTCCAACATTAGTTTGGTATAATTACTCTCAAAACATATCACCACTTCTTCACAAAGTTCGTTGCAAACAATGACCAAACCATGACCACGTACGCCCTAATTACCCACCACAAGTTATCACGTCTTTTTGGACAAACAACCTTTGCAGTGTTGACTTTTACCTAAAATATTTATTCGGTTCTTTTTCTTGTGCCTTTCAGCCAGTGTAATTTATATATCGAAACAAAAATGGGCACAGTCATGGTTTTGTCTTTTATTTAATCCTACATTATTACTAGATAAAAAATGAAAATAATTGCGCCTATCAATAATCAAACTTAAAAACTTTTCATTTAAATAAGTTTTTTTTTACCAATTCATCTATCGCCTTGATTCAATGATCATGTCATTAAATTTTAGTTACAGTAAAACCTCTATACAGTAATACTTTTGGGATTGAAAAAAAAAATATTATTATAGGGAGGTTATTCTTAAATAGAGGTTTACATATAAAAAATTTAGTTAAAAAATAACTAATATATACATTATACGACATTTAATCATGCATACATGAATTTAAATTTAAAAGATATATAAGATTCACGAATTAAAAAAAAATGTACATGAATCATGCATGTACATTGTGTATATATATAATATTTAGAAGATTCATTCATTTACTCACAATATCTAGGAAATGTAAAAAAACAAAAAATATATACATCATGTATGCATTGAAAATATTCACCCATGTAAGTTGTATCTAGGGGTGTCAATCGAGCTATGTGAGCTGAGCTTGGCATAGCTCACGCTCACGTTCAGCCCGAAAAAGCTGATAAACCTTGAGCTCACGCTCAGCTCACATTTTAACACGAGCTCGAGCTTAGCTCACGAGCTTCCCAAGCTCACTAATATTAGCGATGAAAACGAAAATCCTGTCTCAAGAATATCATAATACAATGAGCCTTAAAATTAAATTTGGACAAGAATACACAAAAAGAAGCAAAAGTTTCAGAATTGTTTGATATTCTAATAAAATGAGTCTTATATAAAAAAAAACAAAAAACAAGAGAATCCATGCACTTAAAATTTTAACAAATGATAAATTTGCAAATTTCAAAAGATTGATTTAATTCCATTGTCGGTGTAATTCCAATTTTTGACAATCCCATTGAATTCTTCTACACCATCTCACTTTTTGTTGTGATTCATCCCAATGTATTTTTGTATCGTGTTTTCCCATGCTGTCTTTTCTCGTTTTCTCTCTTCCTTTAACTTTTGTACTTGTCTCTCTCCCTGTTTTAAGACTCATTCTTTAATATAATCTCCTTTCTACCAAAAAAAAAAAAGATTATTGAGTTGATCCACACATTATAATTATAATTATAATGTATATAAGTTTTTTTTAAATTAGTATTATTATTATTATATATATATATATATAATATTTTAATTATATTAATCTTATTCGGGTTCGAGCTTTTTTGTGGCGAGGGGTCAAGCTCACGCTCGACTCACATAAAAGCGAGCTTGAATATTAAGCTCAAGCTCAGCTCACGCTCACATTACCTCAGCTCACGCTCACATTTTTTCGAGCTATGTGAGCCGGGTTCGGGCCGGCCCGAACCCGTTGACACCCCTAGTTGTATCTTCAAAATGTCTTTTCATTTGTTTTATTTTTACGATACATATATAAATGCTAGCATGATTATAAATTTTATTATCATCTCAAATAATACATTTTCTATTTCGAGCAAAAAATAACACATAAAAACAAACGAACTCAAATCATTGAAAATATTCGTTTCGAGTTGTGCAAAATGAAAGAAACCAACCCCGATTGGAAGCAAACAAATCTTGCAAAATGGTTAGAAGATACTCATAAGTTTAAGTTGTCACAGCCAGCAATATACAAGATAGTCAAGAATTCAAATCATCTTAAGTTTAATGTAAGATAGTTAAATAATTCTGGATATTTTAAATAGATATATAAATATATTTAAAATTTAATGTTATTTTATTATTATATGGAGGTAAATTTCTTAATGATTGTTCTAAAAAAACATGGAATATTACAATATAAAGTTTATTCTTATTTATAATTGATTCCAAATTGGGACTATAATTATTTATTATTATAAAGAGATTATTCTTATATAGAGTATTACTGTATAGAGGTTTTACTTTAGTTGTCTTTCACCTTTTCTACTATGGACCAAACCTCGTTTTGTTTTTCTTTTTTAAAAAACAAAAACTATAATCTCAAGCTGAGTTTTATTTTAAGTTACCAAGGCCACCCACAAATGGAGTAATTAGGGGAGCCCCACTACAATACAGTGTATTGCGACGTTTAACATATGTCGTAATAAGGTAAAAAAATATCAATATAGTTATATACCTACATTTACTACAACTGTCGAATAAATATCGCATTTGCCTGTATCGTTATGATTTTTCACGACATTCGTTGCAAGCGTCGGTACCTATCTATTACGATGTTTGTTGCGTCATCTAAAAGTGTATCAAAAGGTTTTTTTTTCCATTTTTTTGTAAATAATCACAGCAAATCGCCAATTTCGACATTTGTAAATATAGTGAAATTTTGTTATTGCGACATTTGTTACGTCATTTCAAAATGTATCAAAATATTTTTCCCCAAAATTTTTAAATAGTCGCAACCCGATATCTATTACGACATTAGTAAATTATGAAGGCAGGCTTTCCGAGCCAAGCCGAGTCGGAGCTTAGATAAGCCGAGCAAAGACAAATCGAGTCAGAGTCATAGCCTAGACAAGCTGAATCTAACCACCTTTGAATAAGTTATAATAAAGTTTCTCTCTACTCAAAGGGATGAGAAGTGAACCCTGCGATAGCTCACATGTATGTCGTGCGGTGGCCGTTGTGCTAACTGATCATTTGTTGTTCCTCCTATTATATTTATTATAATGGAGTTCTAGATTTTGTACCTTTATTTATTTTAATTTATTTTTTTTGATTTCCTTTTTTCATGTATCAAATTAAATTTAATACACTCTCATTAAATTTTGAATACTTAAATGTATGTATTATATATATATATATATATATATATATATATATATATATATATATATATATATGTATGTATAAGAGTTGCCTAAGTAATCATTTATAACAACGTTTAATGTAAATGTCGCTAACTAATTTAAAACGTTGTATGAACAATATTATTATAACCGGCGTTAGAAACGTCGTTATAAAATAGCGACATTTTTATAAAATGTCACATTATATGAGTCGCAAAAAGTAAAATTTATAACAACACTTGATATAAATGTCGCTAACTAATATCAAAATTTTGTTAAGAATCAAGGAGTATCCCACTGGTTGAGGTTGCTCCTTCCCTGGACGAGGTCCTGGGATCGATTCCTACTTCCCCCCACCCCACCCTCCAAAAAAAAATCAAAATGTTGTTTAAACAACATTTATTATAACCGTCGCTATGAAACATTGTATAAAATTTAAACATAGCGATGTTTGTCTAAAAACGTCACAAAGTCTAACGACATAGTATATAAATGCCGCTATATGAGTCGCAAAAGTAACAATTTATAACAACATTTAATGTAAATGTCGCTAACTAACATCAAAATGTCGGTATGAACAATAGTTGATATAACCGTCGTTATGAAACGTAGTATAAAATTCAGACATAATGACGTTTGCAAATTGTTCATTTAACTTACTTCGTTTAATTTTAAGTGATGTTTGGAGAAAAAAACGTCGTGATAGAGTTTTTGTAGTGCTGGCTCTCCCACACAAACATACACTATCAATTTCACTTACAGAGGCATACACTCCCTTAAATCTTTTTTTTGGAAATATTCAATCAATTTTACAATGTTCAATCAAATTATTTTGTTCAAGAGGAATTGATAGGACGATTGTTTCAAGAAATTTTGTCACCATAATGAAGATGTGAAAACAAGGTGATGAAGAGATTTTTATGATATGCACTAGGTCCATATGCAGTGGCGGAGCTTACAAGGGGCAGGGGGGGTCCTGGCCCCCCAAGAATTTTCAATTTTTTTATATACTAGGTAAATATATTTAACGGTTCAGAATAATAGAAATTTATTTTTTTTAAATGGCCCTCCCAAAATTTTTTAATTTTTTTATAGACTTAAGTGAATGCCCAATTTTTTGAGTGATTTCTGCGTTTCAGATTGATTTTTGATGATGATATTGATGATAAATTCTCTAATTTAATTAAACCCTAAGACCTAAATCTTTTTCGGGTCATTAAATTCATCCAATTTTTGCACCAAACAGTTTGTAACTGTGATGATATTAATGACTTCAAAAACTTCAATCAAATCTTCAAAAATCGGGGTAGAAAACTCATTTGATGAGTTGATAAAGAATTAGATTTTTTCTTAGGGGCGCCGCCCTCGATCTCCCACCCGCTAGCGGGCTAGCGAGACCGCCGTCCGTGTTCGCTGACCTAAGACTTTGTATATGTATTCAGTTCATGATATTTTAATTCTTGATTTTCTTACTCCTGGGACCAAAGGAATAAGGTTGGTCTACGTATTTTGAAGTATAATTCGTGACATTAGTCTATGTAAAAATAGTCAGGTTTTTCTTCATTTTATAATTTTTTTTTTCATTTTTTTTAAAAATTAGTTTATTTTTCTTTTCGAATATAAGTATCGTTTAAATTAAAATTTTCTAAAAAAATATATAATTCTACCTCAAATATATCATTTTACGCCGTAAGCAAATTTTAGTTTGGCCCCCCCTAAATTCAAATCCTGGCTCCGCCACTGTCCATATGGACCTTGTGGTTAAAAATTAGGCACATTACTATAAAATTATCTTTTTCCTCATTCTGTGGTGATGTGATCAGTTCTGAACTAAATTATGCAATGGACCTGTTCATATTAGAACTATGATGAAGTGCATTGTTGGACATGATGTGTTCATTTCTTTTTTTTAGTTGAATTGGAGATGAAGACTTCAGTTGTTATTATTGTTATTGAATAATCAGTTGGCCAATGATTACTTAGAAAGAAAGAAAGAAAAAAACAAAAATGTATTGTGTATAATAAGACAAAGAATTACACTGTATACTAAGGTCTCGCAGTCTCTATACACAATCCTCCCTCATATTAGTTCAAGTTTTTTTTTAATATTCCGTGTAATAATGAATTATTTTATTTATATAATTTAAATTTTAACTGGTAAATTTTTAAAGTAAAATATTAAAATTAAAATTAATTAAAAAAATTATAAAAAATATTACAAAAGATCGCATTGCCCACGTATAAGTTCATTTGTGACTTTGGATTGTACTAAATTATTAATTTAGTAATTTCCACAATCAATGTAGTATTGCACCTCTTATACCCATAAAATATTTAAAAAGAATATTCTTAAATGATGGTCGAAATTACCATAAATATTCTTCTCCAAAAGTAACATTTTCTATATGAACAGCATTGTTCTCTAAATATTTCAAATTTTTCTCTACTTCCCAGGTAATAAGATTTAGCGATCTTGACAATTCAGATTCGAATATTATATAGAACAAATTCTGATGTGGAGTATGATTGTCGGGCCTTAACCCTTTATAAAATAAAATAATAATAATAAACTAACTTCATCACATCATCGTAACTTCAGCACTGCACCCATACCTTCTACCAGCCGTCCGATCAATATCATCACTCTTAGACATATCTAATTCCTTAATTGATCTTCACCCTTTTCTTGTCTCCTTTCATCATTACAAACATTAAAGCTCGAAGGGATTGTAATTAGTCTGAATTTTTTAATATTTTCTTAAAATTTAAAAGTTGAATGGTCTTCTAACTTAGTTGTCCACACTTATAACATACCAGAATTTGCTTAAATCTAGGTTACAGCTTCAAAATATTTTGAAAACAATTTATGTTACGAATTTGTAAGATTTTCTACAAGCAGCTCATAATGTCAATTAAACCCAACCGAATAAGTTGACTAATCGAATTAAGTGCTTGAATATCGATCACAAAAAAAAATTAAAAATTAAATTATTCATCTAAAAATATGTATATTTGTTTTAAATATACTATATTGTGTCTCGATCTAAACATTGTCTAAATTCATCCTAAACGAACATTTTGAAAATAGGGGTGTGTAACTTAAATTGGGTGTATTAGATTTAATTTAGAATCAAACCTTTCAAATTAAATCAAGGTTTTGAAACCCGGACCGGATATCGACCCGGAAAAGTTATTAGGTTACAAGTCACTGGTCGAATCGGTGGACGGATCGTCATCGACCCGTTAATTGACCAGTGACGTCATAAATATTATAAATAAATAAATAATATATAATAATTAAAAAAATAAAAATTTCTTTTTAACCCATTATTCTACTTCGTTTTTTGGTCTTCCTCTACCATTTCCTCAAATTTTCATCATCATTATCCATGATTCTTCTGAGTCAAAGGTGACAATACAAATATGACTTTACACAAAAGTACATTATTTAGAGAATAGGAATCTCGTTGTTTTTTCATCATAAAAAATATTGGGTAATAGGAGATGAGAAGAACGCATCAAAAGATATATAGATGGGACTCACATGGGTTCAATATCTTCCCTTCAATATTTCCGCAGCGGTACAGTGCTAAATATTAAAAATTCAGTACATATTAAATATTTTTTTGATGTTGGATAAAAAATTTAATAGCTCATTTTTTTTTTAAGCGGACACATATTATAAATTTTGAAACGTTTATTGCGTAAAATGTATGATACATGCCTTAGAACATGTGTTTATCGGTAGAGAACGCATGTTGTACTTATTAAAAAATTTGTAATACCTGTTAAAATTCTACAGCATATACTTATACATTTTTGTTATGTACTATAGTCGTAGTGCAATATTTCTACTTGAATGATACTCCATATATATATATATATAATTTTATTCAAATAAAAACAAAAATTATACATGGAGGGGACATAACCTTACCTCGAATATAAAGTAGAAACAAATTCACTACTACATCGGATCAGTGTTCCTAGTAGTCTATAATAAAGGAAACAATCTCATTCCTAAAATCTAACGTCTTTTAAAAGGTTTATATCTAATCTCCATATAATGTTCAGTATGAGCTTTTATGTTTTTCTTTTTACCTTTGCCCGAGCGGACCAGAGTGAAATCATCGGAATCGTCTTCCAAACGAAAATCTACCAATGCTTCAAAAGATCCCGTGTTTGGGACCTCGATATTTTCTGGTTCAAGAGGCTCACTTTCCTCTTACGCAATTGTATCAACATGCCCTCTAACAATCAGCACCATAATCCTTTTACTGAAGACTAAAAAGCTTGCAAATAATTGGTGATGATCCGAAAAATGAGTTGTTGGTGCATTTCGCTTGCTAGAAGAAAAAGTAGGGTGTTGCAGATCCGTTGTTGTAGGACGGACCGACGCTGATTTTTGTATTGTTTATTCTCCCGTTATGCATTAAGACTATGTCTGCCTAATGTGATCACGAGATCCGTTGAGGGAGGTTCTGGATTATCCTCAACTACTGTCAACAAATGTGGTGTTTCCAATTGGTGCTCCATCCGTGACGTGTTGGCATCTTGGTCGACCCCATTGGTCTGGTCCCTATCTCCAAAATATGGTTGGGCACCCTCTAAAATAGTGTTATCTACAATCTGATTTTCCTGAGTATCCGGGTCAACCCCCACGGCCGGAGCCGGAGCTTGTTGTTCAATATTAATTGCATGAGGTAATTGCGGGATTGAAGGAGATAATTGTGGAATCAGACCTCCTAAATCAGTGGATGTAATCACGTCATTTTGAAAATCATTTTCTTTTCGAAATTCCAATTCCCCAATATTAGAGTGATTCTCAATCTCTCCTAAATCAATGGATGCAATCACATAATTTTGAAAATCATTTCCTTTTCGAAGTGATCCCCAATCTCTCCTAAATCAGTGGATGCAATCACATTATTTTGAAAATCATTTTCTTTTCGAAATTCCAATTCCCCAACATTAGAGCTATTCCCAATCTCTTTCTCCAAAATAACTGAAATTTGTTCCTTACACAACCCTGATGCTTCATCTCGGAGCAGAATTTTTGGGTCACTTGCAATAGCGGGCATGAGTCGTTGGAAAAAAGACACTTTTTTTCCCTTAACAGCCGCTTGTTGCCTCTGAGCCACCAATGCCTCCTTATCCGCAGTCGGCATTCTAGAGATCTCTGGTCTAGGCGGTATCAATTTTTCTTTTGAGCAATTATGACTAGAATGCCCCAAAATCATGCATAAAGTACAATAATTCGGTAAGTCATCATAGGTAATGTTTTGCCAAAATTATTTTTCGACTTTTAGCGTGTTTGATCCATATACGGGAAGGCAATTCTTTCTATAAATCTAACTCAATAGGTACCCGAGCCACACTAGGCCTTGTTAAATTTACAGTTAGATCATCAAGAGCCAATGGTGTTCCCACGGCCGATACTAGTGAAAAGAGTTTCGCCTTGTGGAAGAGATGAAGCGGCAATCCCAATAAACTTATCCACACCGAACGATCGATAGTCCTCATGAACACTAAAATCGAATGTCCATTTGAAAACACGCACCCATTGATTGCAGAATTTCCATTGTCGTCCCCTTCTCCAAAATCGGCAATAATATTCTTCTTGTTCAAAGTGAATCACTATATGATTGATACTAAGCCATCCAACCCAAAATTCTCCTTTGAAACCTACCCAACCGAGATCCTTCTTGAAGAGTTCTAATGGTGGGTATCGACGTTGGAACTTTCCGACACAAGCAAATCGCCACGGAGCTTCAAGAACCGGATGTTCATCTTCTTCAATAGTTAAACTCGGCTCCCCCTTAAAAGTTTCAAAAGGTTTAATTGATAGATTTAACGATGTAGTGTTTTGTTCCTTGGATTGTTTGATGATATCCGCAAAGGATTTCGTATTCCAAGCCTCGCCCCCCACCCATGAATGGGGGAGAACAAGCCATGGCCGCCGGCGGCCCTAGGCTCCCATGGTGTGATCCGAAATATTAGGAAAGAGATATTAAGAGAATATTGAAAGAAATTTGTGCACTGATATTAATTAAATTACTAAGATACTCCATATATCTTAAAATTGTGTTACATTTGAACTTTTCATACATATTTAAAATTCTTAAAAATAATACGAAACAGAGTTAAAAGACTAATATATACTCATTAACTATTCTTAGGAAATTGGAATAGTAGTTAGGAGAAGAGTAAGTAGAGGGGTAAAATAGTAGATGTTCATTGATATTGCAAATGTTAGCATTATTTTAGAAAAAAATTAAAGTTCAAATATTAACATTATTTTGAGATTAAGGGAATACTACATTTTTTTTAAATTTTTTTTTAAGACTCACCAGAGGAGGAGGATCGCCCTAGGAAGGGAGTATTTATTTGCCCCATGTAGGGGAGAGATGTCGAACCCTCGACCTCACGGTCATGGGCAGGTTATAACCTCACTGGGTTATGGACCTCTTGACAAGGGAATACTACATTGGGTCCACAAGACAAATTAATAAAGTCAATATTTATTTCCATTTAAGATACGGACATTTACTAAAAGGCCAATACCAGCTATTGTTTTAATTTATTTATTTTTTGAAAATGATAATATCTTTATGTATGAAAGAAAATGAAAAAAGAAAAACTTTAACTTTCTCTCTTCCTATTGTTAAAAAAAAAACTCTCTTCCTTCACTCTTAGCTCAAGTTTATATTCTAATTCCGGTCAAACTTTGCATATGCACCTTCTATTTTGATTGTAAGTCAGACTTATTTTTAAAAGTTTTTCAATAACACTAAGTGCGTGTTTGGTATGCGAGGATGGAAAGGAATGGAAAAGTCTTTCTCACTTTTTTTTCCATTCCGGTGTTTAGTTGGACAATTTGAAGTGGGAAAGACATTTCCACTACAAAAACACGAGGAAATACTTTTCCAAGAGAAGTTGAAAACCTAAATAAATATTTGTGACAATTATACCCTTCTTGTAATTAACGTAAAATTCGTCACATATCCCTCTCATTTGCAACGTCATTGGCAGTCTCATTACAACAAAGTTCATCATCATAAACAAACTGTTAAACTTCCATTCGATCTTCATCATGTATGTTCTTCTACCTTCTCCATATTTTTTTTTAAATAAAGTGGTGTTTTCGATTCAAGTTAATTTAGCAAAACTATTAAGTTTTTTTCCTTTTTTGTTCTTTTTTTTTCTCGATGGAGTTGATGAGACTGATTGTTGGTTGATTAAATAATAGTAGTTTGAATTGATGTTTTGTGAGTTTGTTAAGAGATAGTTATAACGTGGGAAATAGAAAGGAAAAGAAACAAGAAAACATCCTTAAAAGGTTTTATAGGTGTAAGATTTAATTTGAACTTATTGTCATCATATAATAGCAGGGTCATATAATATAAAATATTATTCCATTCTGACATTAAGTAACACGTTTTCTAAACACACGAAAGGAATCATCATTCCATTCCGACTTCACCTTCCAAACAATGAAATGGAAAGACGATTCTTTTCTCATTTTGGGTGGAAAATCATTCTAGGCAGAAAGAGATTCCATTAATTTCCATTCTAGCGTACCAAATGTGATGTAAATTCAGAGGCGAGATATTCACCAATTTTTGTAGATTGGATTTTCTCTTCCTTCATTCGTGAAGGGATTTTTTTTCCCAAACTAGGTTAAGATCCCTTCTTGCGTTTTTACGTACCTCTTTCTTGAGTGTTACAGATACTAATGGAGCTAATCAAGGACACAATCAGGGAGCCAATCAAGACCATAATCAAGGGAGCAAATCTCTCATTTAATTGATTGTAATTAATATAGATTTATTTCCTTCCATTTTATTCATATGTAAAGATGTATATATAGGTGATGTATTGTAAACACTTTTCATAATCAATGAAAGACATTCTTTCTTTTACATAATTTCTTCTTTATTCATATTTCTTCATGGTATCAGAGCAAACCTTTTGAGGTTTTCCGCACTTTTATTCTCTTTCTATTTTCATTATATGGCTTATAGAAGCTGTTTCTTTCATATAATTTTTTTTAGTCGAAATGTCTTCTGCTAGTCTATCACTCGATAGCGAAAATAATGGCGGTTCCACAGTTCGATTTGGTGGTCAATGTGTTGTAAAAGAATTTGCTCAATCTCCATGGCTTTTCAATTCTACTTTTCAGTCACAACAGATTACTGATATTGCAGTTCAGCCACCACGAGTTTCAATAAATGTTGTTTCTCTGCCGCCGGATGCTGCTTCATTTTTAATTCAGGTAATAAATGTTTACCACCTATAATGCAATGGATTATGATTCTGGAGCTACTCACCATATTTCGTGTTCCTTGAATTCTTTTACATCTTATCACTCTTTACCCCATACCACCATTCGTCTGCCCACTGGTTCAATTACTTATGCAACTCATGTTGGTTCAATTATTATAAACTCTAATCTTATTCTTTCAAACGTATTATTTGTCCCCTCATTCTCTTTTAACTTGTTATCCTTGGGGCAACTACTTCAGAACCCCAATTTATCTGTCTCTTTTCGTTATAACTATTGTCGTATTCAAGATCATATTAAGCCAAAAACAATTGGTTCGGCTGAAATGGTTAATGAATTATATTTGTTGCACCCTGATCATTCATCTTATGTTCCTTTTGTCTCTAACATTATGCCTAATTCTAATCCTTTATCTGTCGGTAATGGTGCAAACTTTTCTAATACATCTCTCTGGCATTATCGCCTTGGTCACCTTTCTTTTCCTAGATTAAAAATGGCACAACATATGGATTCCAATATAAAAGTTACACAAAATGAACATGAACATTGCTCCATTTGCCTCATGGCTAAGCAATCCAAGCCTCCATTCACCCTTAGTAAATCCACTTCTCAAGCATGCTTTGATTTAATACACGTCGACATTTGGGGACCATATAAAATTCACACCATTCACGATCACCTATATTTCCTCACTATCGTAGATGATTTTAGTCGTTTCACATGGATTTATTTGATGAAAACAAAGTCTGAGGTCCAACCCCTTACCCAACACTTATGTCAATATGTGCTTGCTCAATTCGAAAAGGTCATTAAAGTAGTGCGTTCAGACAATAGACCTGAGTTTCAAATGTCTGATTTTTTTTTTTACCTCTAAAGGGATCATTCACCAAACCTCTTGCGTAGAAACTCCTCAACAAAATGGAATTGTTGAAAGAAAACATCGCCACATCCTAAACATTGCTCGTGCCCTTAAATTTCAATTGCATCTACCTTCCGCTTACTGGGGATATTTTGTCACCCATGTTGTTTACCTTATAAACATTACCCCAACACCATTACTGCAGAACCAAACTCCTCACACACTTTTATACAATAAACCACATTCATACTCACATCTCCGTGTTTTTGGTTGCTTAGTATATGCATCAACCCTTTCTGCTCATCGCTCAAAATTAGATTCTCGTAGTCGTCCCTCCATTTTCTTAGGATATCCCGCTCAAACGAAAGGTTACACTCTCCTCGACCTTCACTCACGGTCCATTTTTATCTCTCGAAATGTTACCTTTGACGGAAACATGTTTTCTTATCCACAACATTCCCCACCCGTTCCTCCCTCAAACAATATCCACTTACCAATTCCTTTCATCAATGATCTTCCTTTTGAACCCCCATCATCAAATCCAACTCACACTCCCATCATCAATCCAACTCCTCATACTTCACTCCAAATCTTCCTCTCAATTCTCCTCATAATTCTACTATCTCGCCTCCCCATCTTTCCCCTCCTCATCCTTTTCGAAAATCCACTAGGATCTCACATACTCTTTCCTATTTGAACGATTATTATTGTTCTCTTGTTCAATCTTCATCTCCTCTCACTCTTTATAATGCAAAGACATCTACTCCTCACTCCCTAGAACAGGTTCACGATTATCATTCACTATCTCCAGATCATAAATCTTTTGCATTATCTGTTTCTACTCACTTTGTACCTAAGTGCTACAGTCAGGTTGTCAAGCATACAGAGTGGCGGCAATCCATGCAAGCAGAAATTGATGCTTTGGAGGCCAACAACACATGGACACTTGTTCTTCTTCCCCCTAATGTTAAGCCCCTCGGTAACAAATGGGTTTACCGATTAAAATTTCATTCGGATGGGTCTATTGAAAGACCTAAGTCTCGTGTTGTTGTCCAAGGTTTCACACAACAACCTGGTATTGATTACATTGAAACATTATCTCCAGTAGCAAAAATGGCCATTGTCCGAACTCTTCTTGCTATTGCCTCTGCTAAATGATGGTTCTTAGAGCAGCTTGACATTAACAATGCCTATCTTCATGGTGATCTTAATGAGGATATTTATATATGGCTACCTCCTGGTTTTTCTTCTCCTCAATCTGGACTCGTCTGTAAGCTCTGAAATTTTTTATATGGTCTCAAACAGGCTGGTCGGCAATGGAATCACAAATTAACCACGGAGCTAGTTTCACAGGGTTTCTCTCAAGCCGTAAGTGACCTCAGTCTCTTCATTCGCCGCAAAGATTCTCAATTCACTGCCCTTCTCGTTTATGTTGATGATGTTATCCTCACTGGGAACAACTATGATGACATCTCCTCGGTCAAGCAATTCTTGGATGATACTTTCAAAATCAAAGACCTTGGTCCTGTCAAATATTTTCTTGGTATGGAGATTGCTCGCTCTAAAAATGGTCTCAACATTTGTCAACGAAAATATACATTGGACCTGCTTGAGCAACATGGCTTCCTTGGTTGCAAACCTGTCATTAATCATATGGATTCCTCCTACCACTACTCTAAGGATGATTCACCGCTCCTTTCTGACAACAATCTCTACCGGAGTACTATTGGCAAGCTTTTATACCTTACTCATACACGACCAGATATTTCTCATGCCGTCCAACAACTTTCCCAGTTTCTAGATCCAATTTAAAATAAAGCTGTGTCTATGTAATATGTACGTTTGTGATAAGCCGAAGTGCTATTTATTTATTTGTTTTCATAGTGCCTTAGTGATCTCTTAGAAATAAATAAATAAGCCTATGTGACGTTACTTCTTTTGCTTGCCTATTTTTTATTTTTTAAAAACTTGCCTATATTGAAAAATGAAAAAATGTGGTGCATAGTAAATGAAAAATATTTTGTATCGGTACAAAACACATCTAACATTTCTTATATTGTGAAATTATATTTGTTCTATTCATACAAAACATATATTAGTCATAAAAAATTCTTTAAAGAAAAAGAAAAGCATAAAAAAGTGTGGATTTTTATAGAAGGGACGAAGACAGGGGCAGTCGCTCCCCCGAGATTTTTAAAAATACTAATAGGTATAGTAAATTTTATATGTAGTTCGAAATAT
Source organism: Vinca minor (assembly GCA_026122235.1). Lineage (NCBI taxonomy): Eukaryota > Viridiplantae > Streptophyta > Magnoliopsida > Gentianales > Apocynaceae > Vinca > Vinca minor. Next base: position 5,452,738 of record JAOCZM010000161.1, on the reverse strand, counting down.
TTTATCAGTTTCGCCTCCCAAATTTTGTTTTTTGCCATTTTTATATGTAGTTCGACATACTGTTGCAGTTTCGCCTCCCAATACTAAATTTTTGATTTCGTCCATGCTTATATAAAGATGACCGTGGTCACGTTGATTGCTATTTTCGATGCCTCATAAGAAAATTAAAAATATAAAACGAAAATTTATAAAAGATTGCTTCTTTGTAATGACCATAAGAAGGTCCCACATAGGGTTTTAACTTTACCTAGGTATATTGTCGCAACCTCACCAAACAAACAAAAGACCAACAATGCCTACGTACGCCCTAACCCCACCACGACATGTTTTTATCACTCTTCCATAAACAGCACTCGCATTATCAGTCGCCTTTTTCGTTTGTTTCATGCGGATTTTTATTTAATAATTAAAAAGAAAATAAATATCTATTTTCGAAAATACTCATTTTTTGATTAAAAAAATCGAGAGGTTCCCTCGAAAAACTTAACTTTTAAAATTCACATGACTGAGATGGTTTTTTTTGGGTACGGATAGAACAAATTATTCTTCGCACACAAGCCGTGAACTCACTTTACAATTATTACGGTGAAAATAGTTTGTACTTGTTTATCTTTTTATTCAATTGTTTAACAATTCAGAACATTTCTTCTAATTATATATACACATGATAAATTGTGAATGGTTGGATATAAGAATAAGAACATATACGGGTATAAACGATTATTTGCCGAATATCACGGGTCTCTACATTGGCTTTCCCTTTATCTCTAAAGAAAAAAATAAATAAGTACCCGTTTCTTCCACTTTCTCCAAAGATTGAGGGCTTATTTAGTAGGGTCGTCTCACTCATTTTGAAAGTTATGTGCTAAATTTTAAAGGATTTTTAACGTGTGCCTCGGAGTATGTATCAATTAAAATAAATTAGATTTTTTTTTTTGCTAAGTATTTTTTGCTAAAATAAATTAGATTACATATGGTAATTTAGGTATATCAAAATATAATATCCTATTAGAAATAGGACAATATTAATGGAATAAGACACTTAAACTATTATATATAATAATTAAATTCATATTAAAATGTACCGGGGACACGCGTTAAAAAAATACAACTTTAAAATAATGGTATATATACTCGGAAAATGAGACTTTCATGTAAATATAACACAAAATAATTTTTGTATTAACTATTGAGCTCGGGAAGCCTAAATCTAAAAAGGATTACAAATGTTTTTTTAATGGAAACACACATACTTACACACACTTCATATATATATATATATATAACGAAAAATTGATGCCCCGATTTTTAGAGGCTCTGTGAGGCCGAACACTTCTAACATCATCTTAGCAGCCTCTGCTCTATATTTAGTTATTTTTTAGCCTAAAAATTACTGAACCTTTTTCCTCTTTTAGTTTCACTCCATTCTCTCTATCGTAAAAATTAATATATACCCCAAAAGAACTAAAAATAATTGAACTAAAGTTAAAAACCTAACAAAATGAACCCTAAAATAATTAACATTAACTCGGTCACAGTTTTCTGTCTATTCGTTTTATATGAACCAAACCTGGTTTTTTAAGGGCAAATTACTATAGGAAAGTTTATAGAAGCTTTGTGTGTGTTTGTTCTTTTTTTTTTTTTGGGAGGAGGGGGGAGGGGGCTAAGTTATAGAAGATTTGTGAACTTCATGGTATTATACTAATTAAAAACAAAGAAAAAGAAAAGGAAAACATGGAGTGCAAGCCTTCAGTTCCATATGAAATAAATCTGAAACTTCTGAATGATATATAAGGTAGATAGAAGTAGTCATTATCACCTTGAAATATCTATTTTAATATAATAAATTCAATTGCCAAATAAATAATTATTAATTATGTCATTTATTGCGCTCTCTAACTCGCAGATTTAAGGCGTGATAACATGAAACCGGTCTACGACATTAGTATTATGTGATAATGTAAGCATAAATACAAAACTTCATCACATCATTTTGCTGGAAAGCACATGAAAAAGTCTTTACGAAGACTCTCCACCTTTTTACGTACAATATTCGTTATTTCTAAAAATTTATAATATTAATGTTCAAAGAGGTCCCCGTTGGAAACTTTTATAAACTTCACAATTACGGCTAGAAATTCTCTGTCCCCATTCAATATCTCCTTCCCTATCCCACCAATAAGAAAATAACATATATTAAATTTTTAATTAAAAAATTATAATTTAAAAGTAGTGAAACCCACAGGAAAAAAATATACACATAACAAATATCTAATCGGGAGGACACAAAACGGGAATAGACGATTTTTTGCCCACAATTACTCCAAAAGTATTATATATGTTAGTTAAATAGTTTTAACTTATCATAAAAAAGAGGGCATGATACTTTTTTCGGAATTATAAATTTTGAGTTTAACATTTGTATCCCTATCGACATATTTGTTGTTCTACTAAAATAAAATTAAACAGATAAAAAATAATTCTCCTACAATATGTTTGTTCATATCATGTCACAAAACAATCCATTTTTTATGCGGTTCAAATCCTCTGTAATAATCTTTGTAATATTTCATACATGCTAAATTAAATTAACCAGATATATATCTCTTGCTCCCAAAGATAAACAATTGGCAATAAAATTTCTAAAATTAGCACTGATGTAAGGAATGTTATAGAATAATTTGCCATTTTGTTCATCAATTTATTTACGCACAACCACTTTCATCATTTTTAACTTTTGTAACCTAATAATTTTATACCGCCAAAATAATTATTCTCGTCAAAACATTGAGAAAATGTCATTCATTTTGATGACGTGGCATAACGGAATATTTGGCAATAAAATTCCTCTCTCCTGCAACTGTCCGGATCCTATTCGGAACATTTTTTTCAGTATATGCGCAACGCCTCAGGACAAGTGTCTCTATAAATAAAAAATAAGACAGGTGTCCTTAAAAACACACAAGTGTTATAAAATTAGAACATGTATCTGTTTTAAATCAATTTTAACCATTAAAATTTCAATTTGACGGACGAAATTAAATTCATCACGTATTGATAAAAAACGTTCCGCTCCGATGCGTAGGGCTCCTGCAAGGACAGTTTCAGAAGAAGAAAAATTATGCCAACCCTCGTTAGCTTTACCCCGTCATTTCCCCATATTAAGAAGAAGTTTTATCTAGGTGACTAAGTTTAAAATTTATTTTTATACAATACAGGTAGAGAATTTACTTTTAAACTTACTCAATGATAAAAATAAAATTTCTCTATATTAATACCCAAATTGATTTCCCCCCTAAATTGAGAAGTAGAAAACCCTCGAACGGCGTCTGTACATCTACCGGGGAATGACGTCATTTTCCGTCGTTAAATTCTAGCTTCACTCTTCCTTTTTCGTTTTCTTACGTTGTTGATTGATTATAGTAAAAAAAATTGGATGGAATTGAGAAATATTTTTGAATTCTTAGTGAGGAGAATTACTGGTGAGGCTGTTGGATTTGACGGCGGCGACGCCTATGTGTAGATCGCCGGCGAATATGGTGATATTGCCGGAGCATCCACAATCGTTTCTCTCGGAGTTTGAACTGAAATCTACGGCGGTTCCGATAATGACTGTGTCCCCTTTACCTCATTTTGTGAACTGATAAATGTTGCTTCAACCGATGTTAGTTCAATTTTCGAAGTTTCTCTGATTTGCTGTTTTATTTCGTGATTTTTGTTATTTTTTTGGTCTAATACTTACTATCTACATTCCATAATACAAGTCATTATACATGTAGTGAAAATGAAGGAAACAAAAAAAGTACTACCTCCTCCTTAATACGAGTCATTTTGTTAGTCAAAATATCAATATTACTCTCTTAAATATTACTTGAATACCACTAATTCTATCTCCCTTCCTTAATATGAGTAATATTGATATTTTTATTAAAAAAACATCTTATTTGTTGCTTCCTTACTTTTCGTTACATATCCTAAACTACTTACATTATTAAATGGAGGAGTATTTTATTAGTCAAAATATCAATATTATTCTTTTAAATAGGATTAGTGTTATATACAATCATCATTTCATAATTTCTGCTACATTTCCTAAACGACTTATATTATGGAATGGAGGTAGTACTTACTAGAGAATCAGACTACTTATTCAGGTAGTGTTATAATGTAAAAGGAATGATTTTATTGACAATTGTGAAATGCAATGCGAAATTTGCTATGTAGAAAAATGTTGTTGTAATGGAATGTAATATGAAACTGGAAAAGAAAAAGAAATTCTTTGTGAACATTATTTTGCAAGTAGTAGCCTTAATTTTGATTTGATTCTTGCTTGTATATAACGAAAGAGTGGAAACAGTATTTGGTGATGTTATTATATTTCGCCTAATGGTGAGCATATTTGTTTCCATAGCAGATGAACCAGTTCTTTGTTGAATAAAAAGAAATTTTGAGTAATTATATTTCAAAATTAGTTCCTGAAACAATGGTCTTTTCATGCACCGATTTGGTGCACGCTCGTTTTGTCTATGTTCAGTCGGTCGACGAATCGAAACAGGTCAGTTTGATTCGGGGAACCGGTTAAAAAATATCCAGTTGAAGAAAAAAACCTAATTTTGAGTTCAGTTCCAACTCCTCAGTCATGCTTTGTTCTCACCGTTGGCGACTATTTCGATATCAATTTGGTCCGACAATAAGCTCTAATCGCAGTCGGGTAGCTGGAATTCCTTATCGATTTTGTCAGTAGATAAAATATTATTAGTATAAATTTATCATGAAATATTATTTAAATAGTTTTAAGATCTCCCAATCCGTGCTAGGATCCTCGAGTTTACGAGTTTTTGGACCCCTTATGTTTCGAGCCAAAATTTCGATCTTGACAACTTTGTTCCCGAGTCCCAAGACCTGTGTAACCTTGAACTGAGGAATGCTACCCCCAAGAAGTGTTAGCAGTGTAATTGAAAAAAATCTTGATGCCTAAAGTTGTGAATGCATCTGTTGTTTTCTTCAGATTTCTATCAATTTTGGTCCTCTCTTTTCTTTGAGTTAGACTTTGTTCTTTTTTTTCTTTTTCCCTATCCCTTTATGACAGTATTTGAACTGTCTATTAAGAGTGAAATTTGATGCCTATGATATTCTTATTGGATCTGAAGGCGAGAATAGGCAATTCAAGTAGTTTTTTCAATCTTGCAGCTCAGCAAGATATTTGTATTAGGCTAGTAATTGTTACAGGAATGAAAATACAGTCATCATGCATTACGATGTCTGTATTAGTGGATTTAACTTGTCATGTGTAATCACCGTTCTCCTTTTATTATTGTCAATAGATACTGTGAATGCTTTGCCTCTTGGGCTTATTGCGGTGGTTGCAATTGTGCAAATTGTTATGATAGTTTATATTCTGAGGCAGCAAGGAAGGAGGAAGTATATGCATTCCTAGAGAGAAATCCGGATGCATTCAGCCCAAAGATGCTAGCAGTCCAATAGGATCAAGAGATGACACAGTATGTAGCTTGATTCCCTCCTTTCCAGTCAAGCACACGTGTATAAGTTGAATGCATCTTTCTGTTAACATATTGTTCCCTTGTTTGATTACTTCTTTCCATATTGTCATGCCTGCTCTTTCCTCTGCTTGCTGCTAGATTGTACCTTGATTGGCTTCTTTTTCCAAAAAACTTTTCATTTTGGTGGAATTTAGAGTTGATGGTTGTGAGAGAAAATTTGGGGTTCAGAATTGACTTTAAGGAAAGGGTAATTTTTTTCCTTTCAAAATAAAACAAATCCATGTAGAACTTTACATTGTGATACTGATTAGTTATTCTAGAGCTAGAGACATATCATGAGTGCAGTTAGTATCTCCGCGAATTAAGACAGAACTACATAGCAGGATTGTGCTAATATCTTATTTCTTAGCTCTGGGTACCTAACATTGTAGAGTGGATGGATTACATAAATAATGTTTAGTTTCAGTAAACATTTTAGCACCCTCGAGAAATTGAATCTTAGATTACCTTTGCTTGATTTCGTCTCTCTCTCTCTCTCTCTCACACACACACACACACACACAGGCCTGAGATTCTGGATTAATCATGGTCATGGCATTTGCATTTTGAAACCTCAAGTTGGATTCAGTGCACATTTTGAAGTCCCGTCTTCATGAAAACCAGAAGTTTCATGTGTATCTCAAGGAACCTTTCATTAGTCAAATTATGCTTTGATAAGGAAGACATTGTATAGTCCAGCATATTTATTTAATGTTCTTTATCATTTGATCAAATCTGCACTTCTAACTCTCAAGACTGTCCAGGTGCGGTTGCAGTTCTAGGTAAACATAACAAAGGATGCAACTGCAAGAAATCTGGGTATCTAAAGAAATATTGTGATTGCTTCCAGGCCAGTGTTCTTTGCTCTGAGAACTGCTAATGCAAAGACTGCAAATTTTTTTAAGGGACCCCTAACTGGAGCAACATTTGATGGTGTAGCTACTAACAGGTTTTAACAAGTACTTGAACTCATTTGAAAATGAATATGGGAATATCTATCACTCTGTTTATATAGAACAGAATGCTCGTCTCTGTACTTGATAACCTTATTTTTTTTCTGTCGTAAAGGATTTTTTTACTATTCTGCTTCAATTCAATTGGTATCTCGAGTCTTGCCTGCTCGTATCACTTTTTCAACTCAAACCAGCATGCATTTCTTTTTTAATGCTACCTCAATATGCCTTTTATCTCCTCAATCTTTTACTAATTATCTTAGCACATTATGGTTAAGGTGCTAGTACTTGCTTCTTTCATGGATCTTGCTATCCCCATGGATTTTTCTAGTTTCTCTTAAGATCTAGAGTATGATTATTGAAACACTAGGGAAATGAATAAATTTAGTAAAGACTCGGTCGTTAGATTTGCTAAGAAAATGTAGCTGCTTCAATATCAGTGCTCACGACATAATGATTAATTGCTCCACTTGTACCCTTAAGACATCCGTTATTCAAATATCAATAATGTTTTTCAGTATGACCGTTATATTATATTTTTCCACGTATTAGAAAAAATAGATATTCTCAGCAAACATTAGTCATTGATCTAATATGAAAGTTGACATGGTAAATATTTGCAAAAGGATATTGAACTTTGAAAGTAAAGAATGATTATTCCCGCTCATGGTTAAATTTCTCTGTTAAACTACTCCATTAGTAGATATTCTCCATCAAATACCCTTGCTGCTGGAAAATATTTGTGCAATTACTGTGGTTGTATGCAAAAGAGACTTATTTATGGTTGTCTCTGCATTCAATTGAGATTTGTATCAAGTGTATGTCTTAATTTCTGAAAGTCTGGTTCAACGAGCCTTCTGTCTTTGTTCTCTCTGTCTTACCTGGAATACTTCTAGAATTTTTCCAGTTAAGTTCATGTTACTTGAATCCAACTTTAGAGAACATTAAGGTATTGATAAGTAACTGCAGAGGGCTGTGATTGCATCACTGAATCCAAAAGTAGTCTAATAAATATGGTGAATGTAACTGGTACATGGCTACATAGTTTGCTCTCGGTAAATGAGAATCTTTTAATTCAGCTTATCTTGATATACTCATCATTTATCATGGGTTTTTTGGTCCATCACTTGTGAATTATTTGTTTTGGTCTATCTCAATTTTCCAGTTGAGCTTTTTATGTGTGAATGAGATGAAGTGGGGTAATCCAAGTATTTTAAACTACGCAACTTTATTTGAAATGATTTATGCATCGTTTGTTGTATTTTCAACAGAGGCTAGAATTTCTTTGCGATTCAGTGATGTGCATACTTATTACATGGTATCTTTTGCCAAAATCACTCAGATATTTATCCGGGTGAATTGACAACTTGCGTTCTGCATTTGTCAACAATGATAATTTTGTTCTTGCTGCTGTAAGAAACAACCTTCTCTGCATCGTCAGCATTGCTCTGGATTTCTTGATGGTCAATTTTCAAAATATGTTGTCCCCAAGTCCTCTGATGATATGGAGCTGTTACCAAGTAAAAAAGCTCCTAAGGTGATCTTACAGGATTTGTCATACCTTTTTTTTCTTTCTCTTTTTCAAGTGTCCTCTCTTTAGACCTTAGTTTTAAATTATTGCTGGGACTGTACTGATCGATTCTAAACCCAACCTGGATGAAGTCTGGAGGATCTTCGGACCACTACCACCTCCAATTTTTACTCCTGATAAGCTTGAACTCCCTCCCCTTTGTGAACTGATTGAATTATGTGACTCTCAAGTTTATTTTGTAAAGGAACAATATACAATAAATGGGGATGGGGTTGCAGGCAGAGCTTACTGTACAGATTGAAGAGGCCAGGCTAGATGGAAAGGGATTTGGACAAACTAAAAAGTTTAAAAAAAGTTCAAGCAGCTCTTCATTTGTTGAAGAACTTGGAGGTTTGTTCATTTCCATATTCAATGCCTCATTTGTCAAGGAAGGTTAGGCAGTTGGTGCAGCACTTCTGACTCAGAGCCTTGGTCACAACCCCCTCCCCGATTAGAATAAAAAAAATCCAATATCTCACTTGTATTTCTCTGAGAGTTTTGATGTTGTCCCCTTTCTATCGCCAAACTTCATAATGCTATGTCATTACTCATCTGTGATAGAAGAACAGTACAACTTTTCAAAATCGTAACCTTTTTGTTTCACTATATTATTTTGCTCCAAATTGATCTTCTTACCATTTTCTGGTATTTTCCTTTTTGAGCTCTTTGCAAACAATATCACCCACTGAGATTACTTCCAAAAATGCATTAGATTCTTACGAAAGGAAATAGATATGAACTTTTACTTTTAGATATCATGCATTCAACATTCTGGTCTATGAACGTCTGTTATATTTTCCATATATCAGCTTGTCTATATTCCTTAAATCCGTGTTGCTAATCTCAGTTTTGTCATAGTTATCCATCTCATGATTCTGATTCTCCTTGTCCGCAAGACATGAAAGAGGAATCTTAAACACTAAACGTAAAAAGGAAGAAACAGGAGCCATCTGGATTGAAGAAAATAATGGAACTAATCCTGCAAAAAGCAGAAGATAGTTGAGCCAACTGGAGACCCCTCCTCCAGTAGTGATCCTAAAGTTTCCTGTTGAATGAGCCAGAGATTCCAGGTATCTACCGCTGCCACTATTCCTTGCTTCAATTAGATAGCTGAAAGTATAGCAATAGGATATTCATATGTAGATAATTACATTTTGTATATTTCATAGAAGTACGTAAGCCTAGTTCTGTTATCAACATTAAGATCGAATCAAGTAAAATCACATAATTTGCAAAGTTATACAATACAACCCCGGAAGAGAAGAGATCAAAACTACTGCCTCCGTCCTATTTTAGTTTCCCCAATTACAAAAATGCCGGAATTTAAGAAATTGCTAAATTTCATGCAATTTATAAATTTAAAATATTCAAATAGCCTTACATTTATGGGGAGTATTGAACTGGAATTACACATGTTTTCCAGTGTTGTAAAAATCGGTCTAGTCGGCCGACTAGTCGGCGATTAGTCGGTAGGCGGCATCTAACTGACTAGTCGGGGTAAAAAATCGATTGACCAACTTAATATGTCAAAAATCGGTCAAAGTCAACCAAAATCGGTCAAATCGATTATTTTAGTATTTGAACTTGTTATTACTTATTATGGTAATGAATTTAATTATTATGTATGAACTTTTTGTACTTTGATTTGACTAGTATTTTATTGCTAATATTTTATGATATTTTGTTTGACTAGTATAATATATATGATAAGTGAATTTTAAAAAATCCTTGAAATCGCTAGTCGACAGTCTGATAACCGACTAGCGACTTCTGCAACATTTTTTTTTTGCTAAATAAAAGATTATCCATTAATCATAAAATAATCAAGTCCATTACAATCAAAAGATAATATGAAAATATAAGAAAATAAAAGTTATACAATGGGACTGGGTAAAAACCACTAATAATAGTAGAAAAAATAAATACATAATAAAAAAATTCGTAGCATCTTCTCCATAATCCTTGAACAGCAGTAGCAAGAGAAGCTCAGTTTCAACACTTTTCTTAGAAATCAACAATCTACAAGACCATGAGCGTATCAACCGTTTAATAGATTTTTCGGAAAGATGTAAAAAACTGAGAAAAGGCCCAGAACAAGTTCGAGTTTAGAGAATCTTCCAAAGAGGATTGAAAGAAACTTCAGATCTGGAAGGATCTGAAGTAGATATTGCATTCAAGTCTTGAATTTTGAAAAAGAATGCCTTGAGAAAACTTAATCACGATTTACGGCAAAATAAGGGGGTGAAGACACAAAAAGTGAAGGAAGGATGACTAGATCCAACCAAGATCCGACTGAAAGTTAGAGCTTTTGATTGGATCTAGCCATGAAAGGAGAAAAAATAAAGAAAATCCAAGAAGAAGAAGAGAGGAAATATTAGAGAGAGATAAAAAGAAAGAAGTTTTAAAAAAGAACATTGATGTTTCCTAAGTTCAACTTGAAGCTAAAAAAAATAAATAAGGCCATATGTGGAAAGGATAACTAAAAGTATTATTGGGATTGTAGAGGGACAACTAAAATGGGACAAAGAAAAGTGACATTCGGGACAAGTAAAAATGGGACCGTGGGAGTATAACTTAGGCCCTTGTCCTATATACTAAAAAGGTAGTTACTTGGACTATGGTCCTACTACTGTCTTTTATAAAGGCTTCTGCTGTATATTAGACAACGGAAGACCTTTGCTAATGCCATACAAGTTGCCGAAATGCAAAAAGGAGAGAATGAAATAGAATGTCTAGCATGAAATAGTTGAATATTGAAGTCGCCAAAAGCTTCCTTTTCGCAATACAGAAATTCCTCGAGCTTGAACTTACTAGTTTCTTGACTTACCTGAACTCCCATAGTGTTCGGGAAGGTTCTGAGCAAAGAACTTGACCATACCCAACTTTGGCGTTATAGAACCCGGGAGATCCAAGAGCTGATAAAAAAAGAGCACATCTGACTCGGCTGCCTTGTGCATGACTAGGACGGGGAAGGATCATCATTGGAAAACAATGATTTTGTTCGTATTTTAATTGCCCGCTGTGATGAATTGCAAGTATTCATGTCGATATATGTTGTACTATTCGATTCAACTAGCCATTTGAGAGCAGAGAATAGTATTTTCCTAGAGCTAGAAATGTAGGATTTGGTAGATTTGTGAAGTAAGCATTTGTAAGGAAGAAAATTTACTAGGAGTTCATGATGTTGTACTCTAGGGAAGTATCAAGAAAACATTGCAGAAGGCCACTGAACAACTAGGAGGGCTAAAGTTGGTATTCCATGTACAAGTCGATATACATTAAGTGAACCAATTCATTCATAGGGGATGGGCGGGGGGGGGGTGATCTTCACTATCCCAAAGGGGAATAGGGGAATGGAAAGGGCATTACAACTCAAGACTTTTTAATTCATTAAGAACCTCTTTCAAAAGAAGGCTAATGGAGAAGACAAGGATGAAGGATGAGTACTGAACTCGAAACCTTTTGATCTGTTAAGGACGTCTTTCTCAAGTAGGTTAAAGCACATTTAGTTATTAAGGGGTTTATTTGGATTGGTTTGTAATTCATAAGCAATTTTAAATTATTTTCACCTCTTATGTTGTGGGTCCCACTTCTCTCACTAAGTCTGTCATAAATTCCACAAAAATAAAAAAAAAAAAAAAATTGAGATCAAGAGTGGTGCAAGTGATTTGTGAGCAAGTAGTGTTATAAATATTGTTACCTGTCCTCATTTGATACGAAAGAACGGTATAGAGTTCATTGAAAATGAGATTATGATTCTCTCCATTTTATTTTGTGAAATGTGCAAGTGGCTTATAGCGTTTTAAATATGATTACGTATCCCGTTTGGTGCGAAAGAATGAAATGAAATTTCACTAAAAAATAGGATTAAGATTCTCCATATTTATTATGTAGAAAGAAAAGTTGGAATGATGTGATAATTTACTTTTTGTGTTCAAGAACGGTGCAAGTGAAGTCAATGTAGTAGTTTAGCTGATAAAATATTTATTTTCAGACAATTTTTTTTTTAAAATTTAATGTATTTAGTGCATGGTCATCCTCGTTTCCTATTCCGTTCCCATCCCAAAATAAAATTTAAGAAAAACAAGACTTTTGGAAAGTAGCATGGTTTGAATCTTGCCACATGTCCTTGTTTGGTATGAAAAATTCGAATAAAATTTATTTTCACTAATAACGGCGGGTTCAACTGGACTCCATTTTGTTGTTCGAAAGTAAAAATTAGAATACAATGATAATTTATTTTATTTGTCTCACAAAACTATTATTCATTCGATCCCAAAATCGAATGTTTACTTTTCTAATAAATAAGAAAATGAACATCAATTGAGATTGAAAAAATATCTGATATGAAAATATGATTAATTCGTACTATCAATTTTTTAAAGGGTGAAGAACAATATTAAGAAAACGTAAATCCAGAATCGTTCTTCACATCATTATTAATCACTCCGTCTTAAATTAAATGTCCATATTTAACTTGCTTAAGAATTAGAAAGAGTGATTTGACTATGAAGAAGTTATAATAATATCCTTACATATACAAAGACTCAAAAGCAGTGGCGGATCCAGGGGTGGTCCTTGTATGCCCAGGACCACCCCAAGATAAAAAAAAAGTTTAATTTTCACTCTAAATTGTTGATGGGCCACTCTAAATTTCAATCCTAAATTATCTAATATGCAACGAAATTTGTAGGTTCCCCCCTAAACTGTTGAGGGACCACCCTAAATTTCAATCCTGGATCCGTGCCTACTCAAAAGTTAGTGAAATTTGCATCTCTTAATTATAGCAGGTTAGTTATGGAGAAAGAGAAATCCCCTATTAGTAGCGTTTATCTATTTATGTATTTCTATTATTAGCCTTATCTTTTTTTTAGGCTATTTATAGCCGCATCTTTTTACGGGCCGCTATAAATGTCCAATTAGTGAATCCGGCCACTTTTCAGGCCAAAAATGACATGGGACTTGCACATGCCACTGAGAGAAGGGCAAAAACGTCATTACACAGCCATCATTTATTTACGTATTTCTATTATTAGCCTTACCTTTTTTTTAGGCTATTTATAGCCGCATCTTTTTACGGGCCACTATAAATGTCCAATTAGTGAATCCGGCCAATTTTCAGGCAAAAAATGACATGTGATTTGCACATGCTCCCGGAGTGAAGGGAAAAATATCATTTACCCATCTGGCCTTCTTCCTTCTTCCTCTCATCTTCATCATAAACCCCTTCTCCTCATCCACCACCGCCCTCCACCATCCTCCACCACCGCCCTCCACAAACCCACTAAATTCATCTAATTGTTCAAGAATTTGTATAAAAAAAATTGTGCATTGAAGAACAAGAAAACCAACCAGGGAAAGAAAAAAAAGACATAAACCCCCCATTCCCCCAATTAAAATTTAATCAAACATCAAAACAATTCTCAAGAAAAAAAAATCAACATCGAAAAGCTAATCCCCAAAACCGAAGGAGATGAGAGAGAGATAGACAATCTGCAGATTAATTCGAAAACCCTAGAAGAAGAAAATTAAATTAAAAAGAGATGGGGTTTCGAGATAGTAAGTGGAAAGGCGGAGCCTCCTCTTATTCATACCTTGATTAACCATTACTACACCAAAGAGTGCCTGGCGTCGATTGAAGGGGGACGGGGGACGGGGGACGGTGGTGGCTGGGAGATGGCAACGAGGGAAGGGGGTGGGTTTAGGGGGGATTGAATTCGCGGGTGGAGGGGAGGGGGGAATTCGCAGAGGTGGGGGATGGAATGTGGTCGGGGTGGATTGATGATGAATATGGGGTGCGGTGCTGTAATGACGCTTTTTGCCCTTCTCTCGGTGGCATGTGCAAGTCACATGTCATTTTTTTGCCTGCAAAATCGCCGGATTCACTAATCGGACATTTATAGTGGCCCGTAAAAAGATGCGGCTATAAATAATCTAAAAAAAAGATAAGGCTAATAATAGAAATACGTAAATAGATGATGGCTGTGTAATGACGTTTTTGCCCTTCACTCCGGGAGCATGTGCACGTCACATGTCATTTTTGGCCTGAAAAGTGGCCGGATTCACTAATTGGACATTTATAGCGGCCCGTAAAAAGATGCAGCTATAAATAGCCTAAAAAAAAGATAAGGCTAATAATAGAAATACGTAAATAGATAAACGCTACTAATAGGGGATTTCTCTATGGAGAAAATACATATATTTACAAAAATCTGACATTCATTTTAGTGCAATCTAAAATTAAAAATAGATATCCAATTTTAGAAAAAATATTTCTTTTTATTTATAATAGGAAATATAATCATCCATTCATTAGAATTATGTACAATTAAGTATAAAATTATAACCGAAAAACTGGGAACCAAGCAACAAACTCTTACTACTATTCACTAACTCATCCTTACATATATTCTGACTTGTTACTTTTCTTTCTCTATCTATGACTTGGTCCATTCAAATTTTTTTACTCTAATCAGTTGCGCAATTTGCTTCGGGATAGGAACACTTGTAACATCATTATGCCACAACTACTTGTTACGCTAATACTAAAATAACGTCACTCTCTCTTTCAGAAACAACTATTTACACTCTATTTCTAAATCTTTTGATAACTTTCCCTGCTGAAGTTAATACGTTAATCTTTTCAAGTTTAGTACATTTTTTCTCTTTCTTTGTTATTTTTCTTTTTCTCCATGACATCGCTCATTCAAAACTTCTTGCTCTAATTAATTGTGCAATTTGCCTCAAAATAGGCACACTTGTAATATCATTATGCAACTACTGGTTATATCAGTACCAAAATAACGTCACTTCTTCTTTCGGAGATAACTACTTCCACACAATCTCTAGATAACTTCCCGTGCTGAGGTTATTACATTTATCTTTCCAAAATTATTATATTTTTTTCTTTTTCCTTGTTAAAAGTGAATGTCTATTAACCTCAAGGCCGTTTGCCTTTTCAAATTTCCGTTTGCTTCTTCAAGCAAATATCATTTCCTTTCTGTTTTCTTCTTTCCTTTCCGTTTGCTTCTTCAAATTTCTGATCTATCTCTTAAGTACACATTCTTTCCTTTCCGTTTGCTTCGTCATATTTCCAACCATTCTCTATTAGTCTATATAAGCAGGCTGAGAATCAAATTCGGATTGAGTTTAGTCTGTGTTTTGTCTGGTTTGAAACTCAAACTGTGGTTGAGCCTTTCTTTTAATTGAATCTAAGTTTGAAAGCGTTAATCATTTAAAAATATTGATTTTAGTTCGAGACTAGTTTAAGTCTGGAAAAAAAAAAAATATCTGACTAGATATTTCTTGTATAGCAAGGATGATTTTCTTTCCTTGTAAGACTCATGTACAACATTATATTAGGACGATGTAATATTGAATTGAATAGACAATTCCAATTCTCGTACATTGCTTTTGTACTTTCGCTTAGTCAAATTTTTGTTACAGATACGTAGACTATGGTAAAATGTTTTGAATGTTGAAAGATAGATGATTATGTGTACATACATCAACATGTTTTTTAGTTAGTCTTCTATGATGTCTTTTGACTTTAATTTGATTCGGGGTGATAATGGGAGCAGGTGAGAGAAGAGACCATCCATGATCTCTAGACCCGACCCTGTTTCCTCAGTTTGATCCTCATCCCAGCCCAGCTCCATCATTGGGAATAGATGAGGCTCCGATTTAACTGAATCCATTGCCATCCCTAGATTTGAGAGCATGATTCTATAGCAAATGTGACGGTATATGGGAACCACTGTTTCAGTGGTATTTTGCGTGCAATCACTTTGTGCATTTATTGCCAAAGGCTTGACCAGTCTCCAATCCATCTATTGCAGTGGTATTATGAGAGTAACCACTTTGTGAATTTATTGATAAAGGTTATGTATATCTCCAATCCATCCCTCTATTTGAGTGAATGATTCCGTAGCAAACGTGACGGTATATGAGAACTGTTGTTTTCGTGATATTTTGCGAATAGTCACTTTGTGCATTTACTAGTCAGTCTCCAATCCATCTATTTTAATGATATTCTGAAAACAACTACTTTGTACATTTATTGATAGATGTTAGGCATGTCTCCAATCCATCTCCGCTCATACTTATTGTTGTTGTTGATACTGAAGTAAGACAGCGGATTTTATTCTCTAATGGTATAAACATCATTTTCATACTTGTTGCACATATGGTTGTTGGCATAAAAGCAAGAGATAAAATATAAGATTTTCGACTATGATTCTTTTTTGCGTATATTCTCTTTAGAGAATTTTTTCCTCTTATAAATCAAACTTTGCATTTTTATTTGAAGTCCTTACAAATTTCTAGCATGTGACAAAATAGGATTACTGTTAGCTATTATAGTAATATAACATTCACAAACAAGAGAAACAATTACAACTTTATAGTTAGAGCATATTTGGTACGGTGGAACGGGATGTAATGGAATGACATTTTTAATTTTTTTTTCCATTTCGGTGTTTGGTTTGGTCAAATTGAAATTGAAAAGTTACTTCCACAGAAATGCTCAATCCAGGAAGACGTTTTTTTTTTTAAAAATATAATTATTGTTTGAAGCCTGTGCTCTATATGCAACCACTACAGAACATATTCTCGTTCCATGCAATATGAAATTAAATGAGGCGTGAACGATTGTTACAATTAAATAAAATAAAATTTTTGAACAAATAATTATAATCCTCAAACACTATAGTAATATTTAACAAGATTACATGATACATTCATTAGAATATAAGAGGTAAAAGATACCTCATAATATTAAAAAAATAAAATACAATAAAAGTATTAGTAGTAATGCAAAAATTGCGCTTTCGTAAATCGCAAGTATTGATATTGTTGATACTCTCAAGCGTGTAAATTAATCATTTACACGTAGTTTAAGTGACCTCACATCCACCACTCTCTCGACAAACTCTTTCACATCCTCCCTTTATTATTATACTCTTTGCAGCAACTAGTGAAAGAAAGAAAGAAAAAGTATTGTACTAGTAGAGGAACAGGCTACCTCGCCAAATTTAAAAAGAAAAGAAAAGAAAGTATTGTGCTAGCTGTAGCACAAAAAATTCACGTGCTCGAATCGCACATGTCAAGATCATAAATACTAGTACAAGTCATACTAACATGCAAGGTTGTCAAAATCGCGAGTTGGATCGTAAAATTGGTATAAATCGAGTTAAATCGCACTAAAAATCGCATCAGAGTTGGATCGTAAAAGATCGTACGATCCGGATCGTAAGATCGTAGGATCGTACGACCCGTTACGATTCAATATTGTCTCTTTTCAATTTTAGATTCTGGCCCGACAACATAATAAAAAATTGTTTTAATGTGAGAAATCCCTCTCTACTTTTTCTTTTGCTTGTGATTTAATTAGTTAGTGAATCATGAAGTTACTAATTACTGATTTAATCATTTGTTATGATTTTTACTGTAAAAAAATTCTATAATACGTTTGAGAAAATAAAATGTTACTATTAATAATTGTTATAGGTGCAAGATTAATAAGAACTAAGGAAAAATATTATTTTATCATACAATATTGGTTTAAATTTATCATAAAATATTATTTTAATATTTTTGTTGGATCTTCCGATCCGTGCTACGATCCTCGTGTTTATGATTTTTGAGACCCCTTTCGTTCCTAGTCAAAATTACGATCTTGACCTTACTAACATGTGCTATCTCGCAAATTCTCTCAATAACTAAAAATCCCCACATTTCTCTTATTAATTTATTATTTCTCTCTCTCTCCTTCTCTATATGCACTAGCGAAATGAGTCAAGAAAGAAAGAAAAATTATCCTCTTTCTGGTTTTTTCATTTATGTGGTCGTGCATTCGAAGATACCATCAGGTAAAACATGCACATCTCTCAATACGAGTGAGATTGTGAAGCTTTTAGATGGAGTTATATACTTTTTATAGATATCGACACCAAAGTTTTAGAGATTTGAAAACTCAACCACGTGTGAATACAAGTGCACAATACTGGGCATAATTTGTGATGTTGTAATTTACTATCATGATGTATACCTTTTATTTTCTTAGCAATTTGATTTGAAATTTTAATGCGTGACAGTCATTATTATGCATTCCTTCAGACTGAAGTTTTGGCAGCAGTCTTTTCGCTTACTCATGGAGAGTTCTTATCTAGCTGGTATTCGTCTGAGCTCCCAGATTGGTCACGGTTTGAAAACATTTTAAACGCGAGATATTTAGTGCGGCTTAAAATCTATTTGAAATAAAATTGCACATCTTATATACTCTATAGTTAATTTAGTATAATATTTATTCTAAAAATATTCATTTAGAAGTAATACAAACGTGAGAGTTATTTTCCATAAACAATTTTTTTAACATTAATTAGTACTATAAATGTCTCTATCTCTACTCTTCATTTGTGTGATGATTTTATAACACTTTATCATTTGTAATTGTTTTCAACTTATTAACTTTTTTCATAGAAAATGAAAAAATACAATAAGATATGTATCTTTTCAAGACTCCTATCAATCTACTTAAAAAAAGACTCAATCTCAACTCTTCCTTTTTGTGATTGTTTTATAACAATTTATCATTTGTAAATGTTTTAGACTTATTAATTTTTTATATAGAAAATGAGAAAATATAATAAGATATGCATCTTTTCAAGACTTCTAACAATCTACTTACAAAGAACACTATGTGCTACCTCTCTATTGTTGTGCATCGTAAATAGAATTCCATCTAATTATTATTTGTTTGTTATGATTGCCAATATACTAATATCTTCGGGAACTTAAAGATTTAATTTTTCAAAAAACATTAAGTAATACATTATTTAGGCATGACATGTTTTAGAATATAAGAGGTAGAAGTTACCTCACAAAATTTAAAAAAAAGAAAAAAGAAAAAGAAAATAAAGTATTGTTCTAGTAGTAGCACAAAAAATGCACGCGCTCGGATCGCACGTGTCCAGGTCATAAATACTAGTACAAGTCATGCTAACATGTGCTATCTCACAAAATATCTCTTTGAAACGTTACTAAGAATCCCCACATTATTAATTTACTATTTATCTCCCCCTCTTTGTATGCACTAGCGAAATGAATCAACCAAGAAAGAAAAATTAGTTGCTTTCTGGTTTTTTCATTTATGTGGCCATGCATTCGAACATATCATAAGGTAAACCATGCTCATCTCTCAATAACATTGAGATTGTGAAGCTCTTAGCTAGAGCTAGAGCTAAGACCAATGAGAAGGGAACAGTGACAAAGGAGCAAACACATATTTGCATAAAAGAGATTATGGTTGGAAGACGTTAGTTAAGGAAGAAGTGAGTGAAGGAGTTAGGAAGTCTGAAGAAAGAAACTTTTGCAGAATCATTGAAGTGCAACTTTTCAAAGTTATATCAATTACGTGAGTTATATACTTTTTTACAGATATCGACACCGAAGTTTTAGAGCTTTGAAAACTCTACCACGTGCGAATACATGTGCATAATACTGGACATAATGTGATGTTGCGATTTACTATCATGATGTATACCTTTTATTTTCTTAGCAATTTGATTTTGAATTTTTATTTGTGACAATCATTATTATGCATTCCTTCAGACTGAAGTTTTGGCAGTAGTATTTTCGCTTCCACATGGAGAGTACTTATCTAGTTGGTGTTCGTCTTAGCTCCCAGATTGGGAAACATATACCACCTTTGAGTATTACCCTTGAGCAACTGCTGGAAGGGCTTTGGGTTTGTTTCAAACCTCTACTCTAGATGAAACCACTGCAGAACCTATTCTCATTCCATGCAATATCCACTGGGCATCCTATGCACAAAAGAGGACGTTTGAGCTGACAAATTGGGAAAAAGATACCACATTGGAGTATGACCCTTGAGCAGCTGCCGGAAGGGCTTTGTGCTTGTTTGAAGCCTTTGCTCTAGATGTAACCACTGCAGAACCTATTCTCGTTCCATGCAATATCCCCTGGTCATCCTATGCCCACAAGAGGACGCCTGAACTTCCAGATTGGGAAAAAGATTCCACCTTTGAGTATGACCCTTGAGCAGCTGCTGGAAGGGCTTTTTTTTTTTTTTTAGTGACTATGGTTGCGGCTGGCGCTCACCCTTCAAATATGACTACCATAGTACCATCATTGTGCAACTTAGTACAAAAAATATTAATCTGTCCTCTATGGTAAGATATCGATAAAGGGGCAAAAAAAGACCTATTTTTTCTTTCTTGTTTACTTTTTTCACTAGTTTCTGCAAAAGAGTAGAATAATAAAAGGGAACCGGAAAATTATTATAATTTTTCAAAAAATTAAGTAATACATTATGTAGACATGGCATGTTATAGAATATAAGAGTTAGAATTTACCTCACAAAATTTAAAAAAGAAAGTATTGTTCTAGTAGTGGCACAAAAAATGCACGTGCTCGGATCGCACGTGTCCATATCATAAATACTAGTACAAGTCATACTAATATGTGCTATCTGGCAATTTCTCTCTTAGACCAATGAGAATGGAACGATGACAAAGGAGGAAACACATATTTGCAAAAATGAGGTTATGGTTGGAAAGAGTTACTTAAGGAAGAAGTGAGTGGAGAAGCTAGGAAATCCGAAGAATGAAACTCGACATAATTTGTCAAGCATGTGATCTAGAACTTTTACAGAATCATTGAAGAGCAATTTTTCAGAGTTATATCAATTACGCGAGTTATATACTTTTTATTTTCTTAGCAATTTGATTTGAAATTTTTAACTGTGACAGTCCTTATTATGCATTTCGAAGTTTTGACAAGTCTTTTCGCTTCCTCATGGTGAGTTCTTATCAAGCTGGTGATCGTCTGAGCTTCAAGATTGAGAAAAATATACCAAGTATTACCCTTGAGTAGCTGCTGGAAGGGCTTTGGGTTTGTTTGAAACCTCTACTCTAGATGCGACCACTGTAGAACCTATTCTTGTTCCATGCAACATCCACCGGGCATCTTATGCATAAACGAGGACGTTTGAGCTTCCATATTGGGGAAAAGATACCACATTTGAGTGTGACCATTGAGCAGCTGCTGGAAAGGCTTTGGGTTTGTTTGAAGCCTTTGCTCTAGATGTAACCAATGCAAAACCTATTCTCGTTCCCCCGGGCATCCTATGCCCACAAGATGATGCATGGGCTTCCAAATTAGGAAAAGATATCACCTTTGAGTATGACCCTTGAGCAACTGCTGGAAGGGCTTTTTTTCTTGTTTTAATCCTCTACTCTATATGCAACCACTGCAGAACCTATTCTCCTACCATGCAATATGTTCCTTGCATCCTATGCCCACAAGAATTTGTGTGAACTGTGTGAAGTAGAAATACGACAATAGACAGGTTTTTTATACCAACTATTAACCAACTATTTATCAATACTAACTAATTGATTACGAACAATAAAATCAATTTTTTCAAATAAAATAGGCAAAATGTGTTCATAAAGAAGGATTGTTAAAAAAACCCATTAATATTTGATTCTGCTAGTGATATTTTGAGTAATGGTTCATTAGAACTTGTTTAATTGAGCTCGCTAATGAAGAAGATCAAAGCAATAACAATAAGAAGAAGACGACGAGAATGATGCTAATTCAGGAAGAAAATTACCCTGACCAACTACAAGTCGATAAAGTTCTCGTAATAAAAAGACAATATGTCTTTCATCTTTTTACTTTCATTAAGTCTCCTAAATCAAACAAAGTTCTTTCATTATCCATTATTGCCTTCGAATGTGTAAGCTTCACTTATGAACTCTCTATTTCCGGTCTAATCTGGATCCTGTTTCGCAGGGTTCCATAATGACATGGATGAATTTGAAATCGCCACACGGGCTAAAGAACAAGCAGATGAGGCTAAAATTATTGCGCGCAGAGAAGTGGCGGCCTTAGAAATTGACTTATCATCCTACGATATGTTTAATGAAGACCTCCCAGAGGTAGAGTCAACGAAGGATGCGGCTGAGACACTCTCAAGTCCAAAGGTACCCACCACCAACAAGCTTGTTCCGGGCGCTTTGAGCAACGACTCTTCGGAGTATGAATATCCTGAAGAACTAGTTGAGGAAGATGATTTTATTCCTGTCCGCTCGCGAAAAAGTAAGAAAAATGCTAAAAGGACGCTTATAGAGCATCAAATGACGACTCGTTATAAGCCTTTTAAGAGGCCTTAGTCTTTTATAGCCAATTGACATGTTTTGTCTTAGGTCTTTGGGCATTTGTTTCCTCTTTTGTATCCTATTTTGTTTATATATATATAATTTCAGTTTAAAAAAAAAAAAAAAAAATCTGGATCCTGTTATGATTTTTTTATTCCCCTAATCTAGTCTCCCTACTCATTTTGTAATCATAATATAAAAAGAAAAGAACTTGTTAATAGAAGTCATATCCTCTAAAGAAACAAACAAGTACATATACACAAAATAAGAATTAAATGAGGCGTGAACGATTGTTACTATTAAATAAAATAATTTTTTTGAACAGATATTTATAATGCTCAAACACTACAGTAATATTTAAAAAGATTACATGATACATTAATTAGAATGTAGGCGGTAAAATCTACCTCATAATATTAATGAAACAAAATAAAAATATTAGTAGTAACACAAAAATTGCACGTCCTTAAATCGCACGTATCGATATCGTTGATATTATTAAAAGTCATAATGGTGGATGCTATCTTTTAAATTCTCTCTCAAGCGTGTAAATTAATCATTTACTCGTAGTTTAAGTGACTTCACATTCCACCACTCCCTTGAAAAATGCATACACATTTTTCATTTATTATTATACTCTCTTTGCAGTGCAGCTAGTGAAAGAAAGAAAATAAAGTATTGTACTAGTAGAGGTAGAAGCTACCTCACAAAATTTAAAAAGAAAAGAAAATAAAGTATTGTACTAGTAGTAATACAAAAAATACACGTGCTCGAATCTCACTTGTCAAGATCATAAATACTAGTACAAGTCATACCAACATATAAGGATTGGATGGCCAAGTGGGTAAGGCCATCACACTTGGGGCTTAGGTCCCAAGTTCAATCCCTATATCTCACACAAGGGAATGATTTAATTGTCATTTTCTTTGGGCTCCCTTGTGTGGATCTTATACTCCCCTCTTGGGGCACCCGCTCAACGGGCTTATACCACACCCGCTCATCACGGGACTTCTACGACACCCGCTCAACGGGACTTCTACTACTCCCCTCACGGGGCACCCGCTCAACGGGCTCTTCTACGACACCCGCTCAACGGGACTTCTACTACTACTCCCCTCACGGGGCACCCGCTCAGCCGGGCTAAAAATCCCCATATTTCTCAAAAGCCATATTTCTCTCTTAGAAACGTAACTAAAAATCCCCATATTTCTCTCTAAGAACTCAATCTACAGTCTCCCTTATTAATTTACTATTTCTCTCTCTCCTTCTCTGTATGCACTAGCGAAATGAATCAAGAAAGAAAGAAATATTAGCTGCTTTCTGGTTTTTTCAATTATGTGGCCGTGCATTGGAAGATACCATCAGGTAAAGCATGTTCATCTCTCAATACCAATGAAATTGTGAAGCTTTTAGATGGAGCTTGAGCTAAGACCAATGAGAAGGGAACGATGACAAATGAAGAAACACATATTTGCATAAAAGAGGTTGTGGTTGGAAGGAGTTACTTAAGGAGTTAAGGAGCTAGGAAGTCCAAAGAAAGAAACTGGAAATAATCTGTAGACAATGTGAACTTAAACTTTTGCAGAATCATTGAAGTGCAGCTTTTCAGAGTTATATCAATTACGCGAGTTATATAATTTGTATGGATATCGACACCAAAGTTTTAGAGCTTTGAAAACTCTACCACGTGCAAATACATGTGCATAATACTGGACATAATTTGTGATGTTGCGATTTACTATCATGATGTATACCTTTTATTTTCTTAGCAATTTGATTTGAAATTTTTATTTGTGACAGTCGTTATTATGCATTCTTTCAGACTGAAGTTTTGGCAGCAGTCTTTTCGCTTTCTCATGGAGAGTTCTTATCTAGCTGGTGTTCGTCTGAGCTTCCAGATTGGTAAAAATATACCACCTTTGAGTATTACCCTTGAGCAGCTGCTGGAAGGGCTTTTGGTTCGTTTGAAGCCTCTATAGAACCTATTCTTGTTCCATGCAATATCCACCGGGCATAGCATCCTATGCACACAAGAGGACGTTTGAACTTCCATATTGGGAAAAAGATACCATATTTGAGTATGACCCTTAAGCAGCTGCTGGAAGGGATTTGGGTTTGTTTGAAGCATTTGCTCTATATGCAACCACTGCAAAACCTATTCTACGTTCCATGTAATATCCCCCCGGGCATTCTATGCCCACAAGAGGACGCATGGCTTCCAGATTGGGAAAAGATACCACATTTGAGTAGGGCCCTTGAGCAACTGCTGGAAGGGCTTTTTTCTTGTTTGAAGTCTCTACTCTATATGCAACCACTGCAGAACCTATTCTCTTTCCATGCAATATGTCCCTTGCATACTATGCCCACAGGAATTTGTGTGAACTGTGTGAAGAGGAAAGACGACAATTGTGAGCCTTTTTATACAATCTAGACAGCCGACTCATAAGCTATTTATCAGCACTAACTAATTGATTACGAACAATAAAATCAATGTGTTCATAAATAAGGGTTTTTAAAGAAACCCATTAATATTTGATTCTGCTAGTTATATTTTGGGTAAAGGTTCATTAGAACTTGGATTAATTGAGCTCGCAAATGAAGAAGATCAAAGAAATAATAATAATAAGAAGATGACGAGGATTATGCTAATTCGGGAAGAACATTACCCTGACCAACTACAAGGTGATAAAGTTCTCATGATAAAAGGCCAATATGTCTTCAATTTTTTTACTTTCATTATCTATTATTGCCTTCGATGGTGTAAGCTTCGAAGCATTCTGTTGTGGACCTGGGCCACCACTTGGTCCACATTCAGCCATATCACAGTTTTGATTAAAATAATAAAAACAGGTGGGGCCTTATAAATTTTTTTTTTTTTTTTTAATCAAAAGAGGTGATGTGGTTAATTCTGGACCAAGTGGTCCACAACCCCACATATAGCCCAGGTCTATATCAGTATTTTCCGTAAGCTTCACTTATGAACTCTCTATTTTTGATCTAATATGGATCCTGTTATGATTTTTTATTCCCCCAGTCTCGTCCCCTACTCATTTTTTTTAATCATAATATAAAAAAGAAAATAGCTTGCTAATAGAAGTCATATCCTCTAAAGAAACCAACAAGTACATATATACAAAATAAGAATTAAATGAGGCGTGAATGATTGTTACAATTAAATAAAATAATTTGTTTGAACAGATATTTATAATGCTCAAACACTACAGTAATATTTAAAAAGATTACATGATACATTAATTAGAATGTAAGAGGTAAAAGCTACCTCATAATATTAAAAAAACAAAATAAAAGAATTAGTAGTAACACAAAAATTGAACGTCCTTAAATCGCATGTATCGATATCGTTGATCCTATTAAAAGTCGTATTGGTGGATGCTATCTTGTAAATTCCCTCTCAAAATGAAACATTTTCTCGTAGTTTAAGTAACCTCACATCCACCAATCTCTCTAAAAACTCATTCACATCCTCCATTTATTATTATACTCTCTTTGCAGCAACTAGTGAAATAAAGAAAAGAAAGTATTGTATTAGTAGTAGCACAAAAAATGCACGTGCTTGAATCGCACGAGTCATACTAACATGTTCATCTCTCAATACCAGTGAGATTGTGAAGCTTTTAGATGGAGCTCGAGCTAAGACCAATAAGAAGGGAACGATGACAAATGAGGAAACACATATTTGCACAAAAGAGGTTATGATTGGAAGGAGTTACTTAAGGATGAAGTAAGTGAATGAGCTAGGAAGTCTGTAGAAGGAACTTAATTTGTCAACAATGTGAAGTTGAACTTTTGTTGAATCATTGAAGTGCAATTTTTTAAAGTTATATCAATTATGCGAGTTATATACTTTTTATAGATATCGACACCAAAGTTTTAGAGCTTGAAAAATTATACCACGATCGAATACATGTGCATAATACTCGATATAATTTGTGATGTTGTGATTTACAATTATGATGTATAACTTTTATTTTCTTAGCAATTTGATTTGGAATTTTTATTTGTGACAATCGTTATTATGGATTTCTTCAGACCGAAGTTTTGGCAGCAGTATTTTCACTTCCTCATGGAGAGTTCTTATCTAGCTGGTGTTCGTCTAAGCTTCCAAATTAGGAAAAATATACTCCCTCCATTCCCTATTAATTGTCGTTTAGGAGATATCTAGGTATCCAAATTAATTGTCATTTAAGGTTGTTTTATTAGTTGTCAACAATTTATTCCAATTATACCCTCAATATTTTCCTTTCTTTATGACAAAGAAGTGAGAGAGAGAGAGAGAGAGAGAGAGAGAGAGAGGATGGGTGGGGGATAATATTGGAAGTTTAGGTGAAAATGACAATTTTCCTTAATTTTTTCAAATTGTCTAAAGAGTCTTATATTTAGGAATGGAGGGAGTACCACATTTGAATATTACCCTTGAGCAGTTCCTGGAAGAGCTTTAGGTTTATTTGAAGCCTCTGCTCTAGATGAAACCACTATAAAACCTATTCTCATTCCATGCAATATCCACCGGGCATCCTATGCCTACAAGAGGACGCATGAGCTTCCAGATTGATAAAAATATACCACATTTGAGTATGACCCCTACTCATTTTTTAATCATAATATAAAAATGAAAAAAACTTGCTAATAGAAGTCATATCCTCTAAAGAAACAAACAAGTACATATATACAAAATAAGAATTAAATGAGGCGTGAACGATTATTACAATTAAATAAATAAATGTTTTGAACAAATAATTATAATGCCCAAACACTATAGTAATATTTAACAAGATTACATGATACATTAATTAGAATATAAGAGGTGAAAGCTACCTCATAATATTAAAAAAAAAACAAAATAAAATTATTAGTAGTAACACAAAAATTGCACGTCCTTAAATCACACGCATCGATATCGTTGATATTATTAAAAGTCATATTGGCGGATGATATCTTTTAAATTCTCTCTCAAGCGTGTAAATTAATCATTTACTCGTAGTTTAAGTGACCTCACATTCAACCACTCTCGAAAAACGCATTCACATCCTTCCTTTATTATTATACTCTCTTTGCAGCGCAACTAGTGAAAGAAAGAAAAGAAATTATTGTACTAGTAGAGGTAGAACCTCACAAAATTTAAAAAGAAAAGAAATGAAAGTATTGTACTAGTCGTAGCACAAAAAATGCATGTGCTAGAATCGCACGTGTCAAGATCATAATTACAAGTACAAGTCATACTAACATGTGCTATCTCGCACATGTTAGTATTGTGATGATCCCTACTTGTAGTTTTAATGATCCCACTCCACACACTTCACTCTAAAACCTCACTTCCCTCTCCTTTCTAGTTTTTTCATTTATATTGCCATGCGTTCGTAAATACCATGAGATAAAACGTGTTCATCTTTCACTACCAGTGAGATTGTGATGCTTTTAGCTGGAGCTCGAGGAGCTAAGGCCAATGAGAAGGAGCATAAAAGAGGTTATGGTTGGAACGAGTTACTCAAGGAAGCAATGAGTGAAGGAGATAGGAAGTTCAAAGAAGGAACTAGACATAATTTGTCGACAATGTGATCTTGAACTTTTGCAGAATCATTGATGTGCAATTTTCATATGTTACATCAATTACGCGAGTTATATACATTGTCAAGGCCGTCTCGAACTATATTGAGGCCCCGTTCAAGTTATTAAAGTTAGGCCCTAATATATTTTTTTTTAAATATAAATTATAAAAAGTGTCAAAACATAATTATAAATCCAAATTTTAAGAGTGCGAACAATCATAATTATGCCCCTAATTATTTCTGTACTCATGTCTGAATTTCAAGAAGTGTCATCGTATCTTTTAGAGGTATAAATCCATGACACTTAGATATGTACTCAAATCAAAGTAACATAAATATTAAGCGATTTTAAAAATTCATCTGAACTTTCGAATTGGGAAAAAGATACCACATTTTGCGTATGACATTTTTGGTTTTAAAAGATAATATATAAATAAGCACTCCCTAGCTCGTCGGGTAAAGAACAAAGTTGTTACGACCTTTGAGTAACTGCTGAAAGGGCTTTGGGTTTGTTTGAAGCCTCTACTCTACATGCAACCACTTCAAAACCTATTTTTGTTCCATGCAATGTTGATGCCCAAAATAGGGGGGAAAATCGATATGGGACGGTTCTTGTGGGTACCTGTGAGATATGAAGGTCCGCGGGACATACATTGAAAATGAATCCTATTTAAAATTAGGTCCGCCCCATGCAGACTTTCCCCAAAATAGGACGTCACTATTGGTAAATGTGATAGCTAATCTCCATTGCCATGTGTCAAACCTATGTAAAGGTAAGTACTTGAAAGTATGCAAGATTCAATATTTCAATTGTTTATTTTGCACTTGGTTCAATTGCATAGGAGAATGATCTCTTCTTCCACACAGTATATAACTGCATGCAAAAAAGGCGACTAGATTTGCGAAATAGATTTCAGCTCTCTCAAGTGCTGAAAAAGTTGCTATTGTTAGTTGTAATCTGTGTAAGTTGCTTTTTCAACTGCTACTAGTTTTTTTAGAAGTTACTCCCTCCATTCCTAAATATAAGACTCTTTAGACAATTTGAGAAAAGTAAGGAAGTTGTCATTTTCACCTAAACTTCCAATATTATCCCCCACCCACCCTCCCTCTCTCTCACTTCTTTGTCATAAAGAAAGGAAAATGTTGAGGGTATAATTGGAATAAATTATTGACAACTAATAAAACAACCTTAAACGACAATTAATTTGGATACCTAGATATCTCCTAAACGACAATTAATAGGGAATGGAGGGAGTACTAGATAGTGTCATGTGGGCTGCACGTGAAAATATAAACAAGTTATATTATACTAATAAAAAAAATCAACATCTTACATTACTAGCAAAATAGTACATAAATCCAATATTGACAGAAGTGTAAATCGTTATTATGTGTTATTACATCCTTTAAGGTTCAAAAGCAAATAAACGTATACAACTATTAAATCGATTAAAGATCACTAGTCATAATCATCATCCCACACATCAACATAAACGTCATCAGCTACATAATCATCTGCAAATAAAGAAAAGTAAAGGCATGAGCTATGAAGTCTAGTAGCATCACCACTAATGGGATTAAATATCAAATAAGACTCAAAACCTTTCCCGTTTCCCAAAAGCCATTTGAAAACACTTGACACAAACGACTCAAAACCATGTCACAACTCTACTAATACTCAGCACGGAACCCACAACACACTAGACACGATACAGAACATAACATAACACAAAACAAACCAAAATGCCTCGCCGGTCGACCTGGATTGGAGGTCCGATCGACTGAAATCAAAATAGAGTGTTGGACAAAAAGTCCAAGTGACCGCTTGCCCCGTTCAGTCGACCGAAGATCGTCCCGGTCTTATATGAATCCAAGGATATGGTGTTAATGTTGATGAACGGTGCATATTATTTTTCACAAAATATTTCGCTAATAATCGTTATTTATTTTATTTAAACAAATATTCACGTTTTGATCGGTAAAATTGAGTATCAATAAAATTATAAGTAAAATTAGTGAGTGAGGCGAAATTAGATCCAACACCCAATATGGTTGAGTCCGGACTCTAATTGAAAATATCTAGACCCAATCCAATAGAAATTCAGCTTGGGTCTCAATTTAGTGGGATTGAGTCTGGACCCAATATTTTAGACTCAATAAGCTCAATTGACAGGCCTACTCTTACTAAGGTATGTAGCTCAGATAACCCTTTGATTTCGGCCCAAGCTCCCCCCATTTCCCCCCGCTACTCTCCAAGAACTTAGTCACACCCAAGTTAGGAACGCTTCAGTTTACTAGCTTCTTCTATCAACTAGCACGAGTACCCGAGGAAAGTTTTATTTTAAACAATTTACGCAAAATGAAAACATTATTGTTTATAATATCAAAGATGTTATAAAATGGATGAAATTCTAGAATGAATTTCACCACAAAACTAAAACATAATATAAAGATGAAGTAGACAAGACACAAGAGATAGGAGAAGTATTTCTATATTATTTCATAAGTCCCTCTTACATCAAAATAAGCCCTCTATTTATAGGGTTAGAAAATGTAGGTTATGAAACCTTTCATAAAGGGTTGATAATGGAGCTTGAATGTGTAGGTTATGGATTTCTTATAACTCTTCTTTCAATGGAGAGTTAAGGTATCCATAATGTTGAAGGGGTTATGGAATAAGGACTCCAACCTTAATATATTTTCATAACACTCCCCCTTTGGAGTCCTTAATATAAAGAATATGCCTCGTTAAAACCTTACTAGAGTAAAAACCCAGTGGGAAAAAAAAAACTTCTCTAGTGAAGGAAAAAGAGTACATCCTTCTTTATATTTTACTTCCCTCGTTGACTAGATCTTTTAAGAATTAAGATCATTGTACCGACACATGCCAATCTTATAAACCAACTTCTTAAAAGTTGAAGTCGGTAATGTCTTAGTGAATAAATCTTCTGGATTATCACATTATAGCAAATCGATTTCACCTCCTTATAAATGAAAACTTAGTGAAATTCGATCTTATCATATATCCCCTCATATATCCTCTTTTCAATTAACTTATACAAGCTCCATTCTTCTCATACAATATCATAGAGATTTCTCCCTCTGATGAATCATCGAATCTCAACCATAAGCGTCATCCACTTGCTTCATAGAAAACTGTTTTGCTTTGGAGATATCGAATGATCCTTTTAATGTCCAAATATGTCG
Source organism: Vinca minor (assembly GCA_026122235.1). Lineage (NCBI taxonomy): Eukaryota > Viridiplantae > Streptophyta > Magnoliopsida > Gentianales > Apocynaceae > Vinca > Vinca minor. The sequence goes on along the minus strand of JAOCZM010000161.1, from coordinate 5,421,718 downwards.
TCGAGTAGAATAAGAACATTATCTTGCAAAGAATTTCATTACAAATGAAATATCAGGACAAATAGTATTTTCAAGATACATTAGTGCTCCAATAGCACTAAATATGGCACTTCAGGACCAAGCAGCTCTTCATTCTTCCTTTCGCAATAGCGAGTGATGTTTAGTAATATCTAACGATTAGACAAATACTAGGATACTTAAAGGATGTTCTTTGTCCATATATATCAACTTCTGGATGTCTAATTGTAAAATCAATAAATCATGAATTTCTAAAATCCGAGATCATAATTTTTCCTTCAGCAATCACTTGCTACTATAACATATTTAGGAGGAACATCTTGATAAATCTATAGTCATTTCTTTCAAGGATCTTATATGCTAAGACTTAAGATATCAATTACGCTTCAGGAATTCTTCTTAGCTACATAACTCATACGTTATCCTACTGGAACAGATTCCACATATGGAGACATCTACTTATAGAGTCTATAAATGCATTAGGCTATGTATTTGCAATCCTTTGCAAATGAATAAGTTATGAACTTTTGGTTCATTAATGCCTAATGCGTAGATTAAGATAATGATGTTCTTAAATAAAGTCCTTTACATTGCCGATTTTCTCCCCCTCATATGGAGATCACTAACTAATAATGTTCATTAGCAAATTAGACATTTAGGCATCTTTCGTCAATAGACAAAGAATTGTATGTGGCAAATAACTAAATCCGATCCAAATTTCTTTATACATGGACGTTGACACTATCATATAATTTTTGATAGATTTTCACTAAGGAAATAATGTTACGTTCTTCTGGAACAATTTATGGATATGCTTCAGGCATATCAAATCATTCAAATACTTCATATATGTGCTAAGTATTCTTTATGATATTAAAACACAAACATACTTGCATCTACCACCTGGAAATTTCTTTCTTTCTAACCATTGTCAGACTTTTAAGAAGAACATTTTTTCCACTAGTAGTGACGTTTACATTTTTATAGTTCGCATTGTTGTCCCGTTATCCATACACTTCAAGTGTATCATCCATACTGAGAATATCATACACTTATGGTGTACTTGTTAATTGTCCGGACTTTTCATATTTCTCATGCGAACTCATATATAATCTATTTTGGCTAATTTTCTCGAATCTCAAAATTTTGTTTATGCAGACTTTGAATCTAGATCCTCATTTTAGATCCACATTTTATGCGCATTAATACTTATCATATCTTACACTTTCGCAGTTCCATGGTTCCCAATCATGACATTATGTAGAGATCTCATTACTCAACTTTCAGGTACCTGAATCTCTTCTGGAGATATTACATTGGCCATGTCTAGGGAATCCTCGACTTTAACATATATATGTCTACCATATACAACCATCTAAATCTTTACTCCTTTTTATATGCGAGGATTTGTTTTTAATATTTGGAATCGTCTAGTCTACCACACTTCAATTGTGTCTCATACTTATCAGCAGTGGTAGATCGCCTTTCAAGGACGTCAAATAAGAGCCTTCTTATCCGGATTTTGGTCAATAAATATGTCTGGCTTATCCTTTGAACTTCTGGTTCAAAGTATGTGAGCATCAAAATGAGACACAAACTCATATTTTTATCCAGTTATACATTAAATCTCTCCTCTTGAGATTCCATACCCAAGATATATTCTTAACATCTTTAAGGTCCCATATTAATACTTTAGTGGTGGTGACTACTACTTTGTAGCGCACATTTAACTCTTAAATAGGAGAGGGAAAAATTTAGTTCATGACCAGAAACTAATTTAATAAAGGAGAATTCATAGTATTCTTGTTGGAAAAATACGAGCTAATGCTACAAAATAATTCGTATCAACAAGTTCAAGGCACTTATGGTTCTACCAGACCATTTAGTGAAAAAATATTCTACCAAATTTTCATATGATGACACCAGTATAGTCGAGACAAATTATGTCATTTGTTGAATATAAAATTTGAGCTCATTATCAATATATCACAAACTTCAGGTTGCGAGTCGATCGACTATTTATTCAATTCTATGAACATATTCAACCCCGAGTTGTACTTGTTATATCCTTATATCAATTTTCCTTGAAATAAGTAGCACAAAAGAATTCATCGGATAAGGAAACTTTTGGTTCCTTCATATTCCATGACTTTTTAATTATATTTCGTATTTTTGTGACCCGGGATGGTCTAACCGGTCATGCCAACAATTGAATCGGTAAACTTCAGGTTTACTTAATAAAATATCTTAACTAAATAAATTTTGTGGCAATATAAGCCAATAAAGAGAAATGACGATTTCTCTAATATAAATTTATTCTCTTAAATAATATTAGTAATACACAGATTTAGAACTCTACTCAATCCAATGTCTCCAAATAATCTTCACTATGAAAAATATCAAAATAATTTTCTAAGAGACTTTATGGAGAGTCGTGTATTTACATGTTGATATGTAACCCTTTAGTTCAATTAGCTCTTCTGGAGCCTTTAAACAAATAACTCTTCTGGAGCTGTTTAATCAAGTAGTTCTTCTAGAACTTGGTATTTGACATTTATCCTGAATGTGTCCAATCAACAACTATAATATTATCATATATCTATTATTCTTGAATGTAAACAAATTAAAATAACATGATAATATATGCAATTGACAAGTTCTAATACAAAAAATAAAATATCAAGTTATATTTTTCTGAATACTCAAAGAGATTGACTACATTTACAAATGCCAAAATTAAAGTAGCACCATTACTTTTAGAGAAGCGAAATGACACTTTTTTTTCTTTCTCAAAGTGATGTTTAGTAGAGGGATTCAAAAGATGTCCAACATACAACAGGTATGTGACAAAAAAAATTTGTATATCGCTTAAATAATCTTTTTCTCATAAAATTTTGGAATCATACATTCTATTACCTCCTTGTTATTTCAAGATGAGTACAACAAACTTCTATCTACAACCTTCAACTCACAGAGGTTACTGGATGAAGAACCTGTCAAACCAATCACTTGCTTCTTTTACCATCTCTGGTGTCATTTGGTGTGGAATTCCTGGTTGTGCTATGAACTGACAATAAATCAATCTTAATAAGTCAGAAAATACGAAAGAGTTGGAGGGGACGGAGGGGGTGTTGCTGTTTGTGTGCTCTACTTCTGAATTGTTCGCCAAGGGAAAACGATAAGGGGAAAACCTGATGGGCACATTTTTTATAATGATGGCGAGGAAAATTTTCCGTCTTTCAGAAATTTACGTACAAATTTTCTTGAGTGATCACAGACGCCATTTTTTGTTCGCGGAGTTGGCCGCCTTAGAATCATCATGAAAGCAGAGATAGGGAAAAGAAAGGCAGAATTCAAACCTTGAAGTTATCTAATAGATTGGCCTTATCATAAGCCTTCTTCGCTCTCGATTTTGGAACTTCCAGCCCACCAACAGGACATCGAGGATCGTCTTCACCTGCAACATTCCATTTTCTCAAACTCAACTCATCCACTTCAAGAACCAAAATGATAAATAAAGATAAACTTCCAGTATGTTTGCAAAAGAATGATGACTGTACCATTTAGGATCAATAGAGGACGCGGTGCTATAGCTGGAATCGTGTGAGGTGCGTCAAATTCTGAGTCTAAACCTGGAGCAATTCTATTCCAGACCTGGTTAGGGAAAAGAACGGTAAATTCACCGAATCATCATTCAGCATCTAAAATATGAAAAGCCTGTGAAAATCTCAACAAATTGACAAAACAATTAAACTCGGTTATATTGCTTGGTAATTGTGAAGGGCCTATAAAAGAGTTCAAACAAGGTTGCAAACCATGAAACCGGCATTGCACTGACCTTTTTCACCACTTCCTTGTCAATTTCACTCTTGCCTAAATCAATCTTTGCTTCTGAAAACAAATATACTCGGAATATCAGTGATGAAATACGCAAGTTTGTCCGATAAAACTGAATATTAGGAAAGACCATTTTAGAAGGTTACAGAATATTGTTTCCCCCTAGTTTCACCTTCAAATACGGCCTTAATACTGTTAACTCGAGCTTGCCACTTGTCATGATCTATAGCCCATTTAAAACCCTAAAACCAAGTTGTAGAAAGATCAGAAACATGAAAATTCTGTTTAAAGACTGAATGATACCATCCTCTTAGAGACGTTTGATATATAAAATGTGTTTCAGTACAGCGACTCTCTGCTGGTTTTCAGAAACAAATGTTCCCCAGATTCTTAAGATTTCTAAAGTTAGAAGTAGGAGGACAAAATAGACGAGACTACTACGACAAATTTTACACAAATATACCTATAAATTTTAAAGGTTTCAGACAGTCACCTGAACACCAATAATAGGTACAATGACAGTATATCGAGTATCAGCAGCAGCAGCCAACCATGCATGCATTCCTCCAAGTGATTCACCGGTGATTCCTATTCTCAAGGTGTCTAAGTCCTCCCTCGTGGTAAGATAATCTGCCAGTTTTATCAAGTCCCAAACCTGTAGAATTTTAGAATTTTTTTTGAATTCAATTAGTACAAGAAACAAAATATGATGTTGGTAGTCGTTAGTCGGGGGAGGATTTAACTAAATTTCGGAGGTAGTTAATGAATCGAGGAGTTCACCGTATCAAATATGAATGGCATTGTATCACCTTTCTTCCATGCTGACACAAGGGCCTATATTATAGAAGTTACATATCAAGATAAAGTTCAGCTGAAGCAGCCAAAGTTACTATAATTTAGTCTAAGAATCATCGAAAACTCAAGAAGTACCAAGTACATACATCGCGATAGGTTGTCAAGTTCTTGGCACGCTCTCCATGATAACGAGAATCTATAGCAACTGCAGTATATCCTCTTGAAGCATATGCCTGAAATGTAATATAACATATGTATAAGAGTTGTTGATTTCCAAAGGTTATGCCAAAACAGAGCAAGTTTTGAAAAAAAAACGATCGCCATCATACCTCAAGCAAGGGTCTTAACCACTCTTTGCATTTATGTGTACTGTGTAGAAAAACAACAGCAGGTCTTTTCTTCTGACTGCTTTCCTTCATGCTCAATATCAGAACGGGTAAGCGCCCTTGCTCTCCTGCCTACATACAACAACAACAACAACAACAATAACATAACCCATTAAATACCCAGTAATTGGGGGTATGGGCGGAGAGTAATTGGGGGTATGGGCACTGGCGGAGCCAAGGGGGGGCCTAGGGGGGGCAAGTGCCCCCGCTTTTTTCCAAAAAATTTATAATTTTAGTATTGTTTTTATAACACCTCGTCCCGTGAACATTTTGAATCACTTTACGATTTAAAATTAGATTTTTTAGTTCGTGAATTATAGGAATCACATGATCTATATCACAATCACATTGTTTTTGTAATACCTTATCCCGTGATCATTGTTTATTGTAACAAGTTTAAGTGTGTAAGAGACTATAATATTTATTTAATAAAAAAAAAAAAATACTATTAGAAAATGGTGAACAAAAGTGTGTATAACTTTAATCTATAACTCTAGGTAACCCCTTTAATGCTTCTTCAATGAAAATGAGGCAAATATATGAGATTCAAGATTTAAGTTGGAAAATTTTTCTTGATGCAACTTTTTTTTAAGTTTATGAAGCACTGATCAGTAGAGTGAAAAGACTATATTGTCCCCCTCCCAGTTGGTCCCTCAAGCAATAAAAGAACGGTCCTCTCGCACTGACGGAGCCAAGGGGCCACTTTTTTCCAAATAATAGTTTTAGTTTTGCTTTTGTAACATCTCGTCCCGTGAACATTGTTTATTGTACTCATTTTGAATCACTTTACGATTTAAAATTAGATTATTTAATTCGTGAATTATTGGAATGACACCACTTATATCTTATTAATTTTGGTTAAAATGTGTATATATCTAGTCTATAAGATTTCATCAAAAATATTTTTTTTGGCTCCGCCAATGTTTATATGCTTTTATGAATTTATTTTGTCAATGTTAATTTTGCCCCCCCAAAGAAAATTTTCTGGCTCCGCCACTGGGTATGGGCGGAGGATAGATAAGCGGTACATAATTACAATAAATCTGCACTTCATCAAAGTTCATATTACGCACTTTTATGATTAGCACTTTTCACAGCAAAATAACGTTCGATTTTTATGTAAACAGCCCACCACCAAGAAACGATTTGAATACTTATCAATCTTAAGATATAAAAGTTAACATTTTTTAGGAATTGTAGCATGAATTCAACTCCACAGAGACTCCGAAAACACGATAACTTATTATAGCCCATTGAAAAACTAGAACAATCTCTACTATTAAGTGTTGATAAATAATTACATTTAACAAAGACATCCAGATTTTTAACTCTTTATCTTGGAGCAACCACTTTATGCATTTATTGTCAAATATTAGGTATGTCTCCTATCCATCCCCGCCCATACCCCAATTATTGGGGACTTAATGGGTTATGTTATTGTTGTTGTATATGTAAAACTCACCTCATTACAAAATTCAACTAAGAAATTAACTTGAAAGATATATATTAATCCCTTAGGTCCAAAATTGAATTCTACTTTCTTATTCATTTTGCAAAAAACCAAAAAAAATGCGGGCATTCAATTCCGGACGGAGGGAGTATTAATTACCTCAGTAGTCAAGTAAAAATTCTCCTCTTTGAGCAATTCTTTAAAATTGGGTATCTCTTTCTTTGGACAAGATTCCATTGCCTGCTTTTACACACAAAAATACAGACAAAACCTTCATAATTTCAACAAGTCAAAGGCTAAATTAAAACACTTTAAAAAATCAGGAAAAACAAGAGAATTGTCCAATATTCCTATTTCCCACCTCACTGAAAGTAGGCTTTGGATTCTCCTGATATAACGGATCCTTCACTGGCTTCCCAGGCTCCACCTCAAGAGGAACTGCCACAGAAAAAAGAAACCACCAAAAAATGATTACTTTTTCCGTCCAAATTGAATGTCCACATTCAACTTTTATAAAAACTATGAAGGTAGTTTAACCAGAGTGAAAATCGTTTGTCTCAGTGTGTACCCAACCCATCAAAATTCGCTATGTGGACATTTTTCCAATTATATATACACATGCTGAATTGTGATTGGTTGGATACAGCAATAGGGACATATGATTTTTTGCCGTTTGACCATAAGAAAGTTACCCTACAACAACAATAACATAACTGATTAAGACTCTAATAATTGGGGGTATAAACCGGGATGGATAGGTGACAAACATAATCTTTGACAATAAATGCACTAAGTGACTGCGTGAAACAAGTGGATTAGAGACTATAAACAAATAATTTATAAGAAAGTTACCATAATATCAATATATAGGAAAGTGAACATGTTAGTGTAGCTTGCATATCCCTTCAACGTACCATAATTATAAGAGCTTATGGAGAAAGTGACATTCAGAATAACAAACTAAAATAAAATAGAAAATGTACGTTCAATTTGAGATGGACGGAATACTTCATAAACTGTGGCAAAAAAAAACACTTAAATTGAAGAAACACCTGGAGGGGTTCTTCGATTGCGAAGGAGCTGAAGAAAATCAGAGCGGAGCTTTGAAGAATCAGAAATTTCAATGGTTTCAGACATTTTGTGATGATGAAGGAAATAAGGGAGGGTCGTTGAGGTTTAAAGAAATGGATTTTATAGTAAATGGCGTCGAGAAAGCAACTTAACATGCACGTGAGGGTAGGGACGAAGTAGAACTTTCATTTCGGAGGCAAAAAATTGTAACAGTAGGCCAGAACTACATATAAAAGCTGCAAAAAAATGTTGGGGGAGAACTTGATAAAATATTCCAAAATACATATAAAATTTACTATATCTAGTAGGATTTTTAAAAATCTTAGGAGCGAAAACTGAAACAGTTTGCCAGAAATAGATATAAAAACTACAAAAAAATATTGAGGGCGAACTTGATCAAATATTTCGAAATATATATAAAATTTACTATATCTAATAGAATTTTAAAAATCTGGGGGAACTGCCTCCCGCCCCTGTCTTCGTCTCTCGTCTATGCATGAGGGAGAGTCATATTTCCTCCATTAAGGTACTTTGAATATGAAAAGAAGAGATATATCAAAGGATATTCAAAAGGTTAGGAGTGATTTGGTGGATGGGGGTCCAATTTTGTACTGGTTTAAGAGAAAAGTGTGGTTTTGGTGTTTCAATTTATTATTTTTTTTTGTTTTGTTTTTTGTCAAAATATAAGTGTTTTATATAATTTCCAGTAATTATTGTGGTTTTTCTAATACTAGCAGTAGTATTTAGGGGTGTGCATTAATTAGTTTTAATTGAAAAGTGCATCGCACCAACTTAATTTTGTTGTACGGAGGTGTGTTTGGTCAATTATGGTGCAGTTAAATACAATTTTTAGTAGTCACAAATTATCTTTTAGTGCGGTCGCAATCTAGAAATTTTAAGTTAAACCACACCGCCAATCACATTATATGCTTATCTATTTTTTATTTTTTATTTTTGAAAGAATATACATATCTTAGATAATATATTCACGTATATAGAACTTTTAAAGAAAAAAATATATATTTTGATAAAGTTTTCAACTTAGACATGTATTTATTTATTTGAATTCACATTAAAATTGTGGGGATTTTGTTACATTGGTTAATCTCTTTGCAATATTGTATTGGAGCTCATGAATCATGACATCTAAATAATATGATTAGTACTCAGAAGATTATTACAGCAGTTATATCGAATTTTACCAAACCGAAATAATTAAATTCGGGTTGGAAATCAAAATGGTTCGATATAGTTCTAAAAAATATATTAAACCCCATATAAAAATTGACTAACTGGTTTTCACAAACCGCACCAAATGCACAACCCTAGCAGTACTATTATTATTTCATCATATTTCCCACTTTAAAAAAAATAATAATAATAATATTAAGGATATTTCAGTACTCATAATATTTCTTATTTTCAAAATTCTTAAATTTTTTGTATAAGTTTAAAACGTCTAATATTCTCAAGAGTTGAAAGTAACAATAATGCTATTTATAATGATCCAATTGCAATTAAAAATGTTTTTATGAAAATGATTGATCATTCATGTACAAATAAAAGTCACTAATTATAGTCTTTTCGTATAAGATTTTATCAATTGACCTCTGAATATTTAGTTAATGAATGATGCTTCTAAATAATGGATCATATTGTACTGAGATATGAAATCTACACGCAATCACCCTTTTGTTATTAAATTCATTTATTGTTAAAATATGAGTAGCTTAACTAAAATTTTGTGCTTAACTTAATCATTGAGAAAGCTAGAAGTTCTAATGGATGAGACCAAAATATTCTCGTGGGGGACAAGAAAACACATGGTACTCTATAACGCTCTCTGTAACGCTCTTAATGATATTATATTTAACATTACGAATTTTTCATAACACTCTTTGTACTCACCCACTGTAACATTTCTAATTATAACATTTTCAATTCTTAAGAATTACTTCCTCTATTCCAAATTAAATGTTCACGTTTATTTTTTGTTTGTCTCAAATTAGCTGTCACTTTCTAAATAAAGTATGAATTAATGACAATTTTTCCAATTTTATCTTTCTTCTAACTTCTCATTGAATACTCTTAATTAATTAAAATTATCATTTTCCAACACATATTTAAGAGATGGTTGAAAGTTGTGTGAGTGGAAGGAGAGAGAAATACATAGATTTTAAATGAGATTAATAAAATTAATGAGAACTTAGATTTTACTTATATTTTACCATCAAAATCATCAAAACATTAATACACATGCCTTTGTCAAAATAGACAAATAATTTTGGACGGAAGGAATATCAATTCAGTTTAGGTTGTATTATTAAAAGTTTCTATTATTAGAATATTATAGAAGATCTGAACCGTATTTTTAACCTTTAGAGTTTACCAATTAGAATATATAAATAATAAAAATTATTATTAAAGTGTTATTGTTTATAAGGAGTGTTACAAAAGTGTTATAGAAGATTCGAACTGGGACAAGAGGTGTGCCCGTGGCTACAATGTTGAACGGCCAAATTGCTAGCACATTAAGCACTGCTTGATGGCCGTTGGATTTGCGCCTTTTATATATAGTGGTCATCAAGCAGTCTGTTGCCTTCTATAGCTGTTCACACTGAATCATTGGTTTAAACCCCTTGTTCCCGCCTCTACACGCCTAGATTAAAATTTTATCTCAAATCCTTTGATTTTCTCAATCCCAGTCATGATTTTTGTCCGAAATTATCGGTATATTTCCTTAATTTCATTTCAGATTGAGATTTTTTTTTCAAATTCCTTACTTTTGTCCATATCATATTGGGATTTTTTTTTTTCAAATTCCTTAATTTTCTCCATCGCAGACTGGGATTTTTTCCAAATTCCTTCATTTTCTTCATCTCAATCGTGATCTTGGTCCGAAAATCTCGAATTTTTTACTCAAATTCGGCATCTTACCTATCATTCCCCACAATGTCCATAATTTGGAGTTTCAATATACCAAAAAAATCCTAAACTCTCTTATTTTCATGATTGTTATTCCTTTTCTTATTTTTTGCATTTTTTTTCGATTCATTCAATAGAGAATTCGTTTATTGATAGTTGGAAACCACCAAAGATGATGAAAAGATTATTGCAAATTTCATCAAAATAAAAGAAGAAAAAGCTTATTGTAAAAAGATTATTGCAGATTATTGTAAAAAGCTTTTCTTGAAGACAAAGGAAGAAGAAAATGCTTATGTGATTCTAACAATGCTGAACTTGTAAATCACCATTGTCATTCACTGAGTTACATGCAAATCAATCCATTCCAGTTGTACAATCTTAATTATAATTTTTTAAATTGTAGATTGGTTACAGCCATTATGAATTGTTTTATAGCTATTATATGTAAAGCTAATAGCTATTATGAATTTGTCTCATATCTAGTATGAATTTGTTAGCTATTATGAATTTGTCTTATATCTATTATGAATTTGTATTATAGCTATTATATGCAAAGCTAATAGCTATTATGAATTTGTCTTATAAAACTTTTTATAAGACAAATGCACAGAACACCCGACAACTTTTTTCTTCCAGCTAATTAATAACAAAAATCAAGCCCAAAGAAAATCATCCAAACCACCACGACTCTGCTACAGTCTATTATCAATCAAATATCAATAAAACAAATATTCGTATAAAAATTTCTTGTTTGATCTCAATTTTTTTATCCAATAAACCCTACCCAATTTGATTATAAAAACTCACTTTTGTGAATTTAAAGATAAAAACACCGTTCTTCAAAAAGAAGAAAAAAAAAGGATAAAAATCTAAAATTAGAGAAATCTGAGATGGTTTAATGGTGGAAATCGTGGTGGGCAAATCATGGGTAATAGTTATGGATGGAGGAAGATGAAGGTGGAATTGGTGGGGATCATGGGTAAAGCTGCGTTAAAATTGGAGTGGATCGTGAAGGAAGATCAACGTTTTGTTTGGTGTTTTGATCCTGTGTTCAGTGCCTATTTTGGAACTAAAATCAGCGGGCTTTTTATGGCCATTGGATGTGACGTTTCTAAATCCTATGGGGATTATTTAGGTCCAGCATGTTCAGCACCCTAGCCAGGTTGAAGAGGTGTAAACGAAACACCTAAATTCAATTGCCAATTTCAAAAGGCAAATTGGCACCCCAGGTCCAAAATCTATTTACGATTTTTACGAAAGGTCCAAAAAAAATGTTTTTTCACTGTTCCATCCAAAAACAATTTACAATTGGTGGAGTCCATCCTTCCGTCAAAAATTGGGTTGGTCAACCGTCAATTTAAATTTTGAAGTTAGTCAACTCTTTTAATCTGATGGGCATTTTCGAAAATTTGTAATTATAGAGACTTCTACTTATCCTACCCATTTAAAACCCGACCCGACCCATTTCGACCCTATGGTGGAGAACCCGATAAGAACATTTTCGCCGATGAGCTGCCTTTGACTTCACCACCGAGAGTAAGGGGGTGTATTCAACATAGATTCTATGGGATTTTTAAGGAGTTTTAAAGTCCATAGGTATTCAATTTGGATTTTAAAAAGTCTAATTAAATCTACAGGTATTCAATTTAGATTTTAAAAAATCCATTAAAATCTAGAGGTATTCAATTTAGATTTTAAAAAGTCCATTAAAATCTAGAGTTATTCAAAACTCTATAGATTCTCATAGATTTCATTAAAGGTAGGATTTTGATGGATTTCATAGGTTTAAATGTGTAGGGTGAAATCTCTTCTTTTTTCTCAAGATTTTGATTTTATCTCATTAATATTAAAATTAAAATGTCTTTGATAATTTTATCTTAGATTACAAATTTTTTAGTAATCTCATTTCTATAAAATTATAAGAAAAACAAAGAAATATTTCACACTACAAAAAAAAATGAGATTTTTTTTAACATCGTTAGAAAACTCAATATGATTTAAATTTTTAAATTTTCAACAAAATTATTTAATTCCAAAAAAAAGGATTGATAAACATATGTTGACTTTGGAATTTCAACACCTTTGGATCTGTATAATACACCACTGAATCAGTCTTTTCTTTATTTTTTGGTGCTGTTAAAATAATTTATAGACTTTATAAATCAAAAGAAATCCTAATAAATCAATCTAATAAAAATCTGATAGTATCTGCAGATTGCATAGTAGCTTAAAACAATCCATAAAGTCAGCGAGTAATCCATGGACTTTTGAAAATCAATTAAAATCTTTTTAAAATCAGGGATTGAATACTCCCCCCAAGTCAAAATTGATCTTCTAGTTGAAGAAGAAGAATCCCTGAAAGTGGATTTTAGGGATGCAATTGAAACTCTGTTCATAATTCTACTGCATCTGGAAGCCATTGTTAAGGGATCGAAATCACAAACTATGCTCAATGGAAGAGAAAAAAATGGGATTTTTCAATCATTTTTTGCTACCAACCGACCCAGCAGTCGAACCACCACCATCACCACTTGAAGAAATTCCGCGGCCGCCTCCTCCTCCACCAAGACCAAGGATGTCGACTTCCATTAAAACTCTTTGAGAAATTTTCTTCAAAAAAAATTGGAGAGAATTTAAAGAAGTGGCAAAATGAAATGGGCATTTGACCCAGTAGTCCAACCACCACCACCACCACCTGAAGAAATTACGCCGCAAAGAAAGAGCTCACAGTGTCTCAGTCAGTGTGCAAAAATTCTCTCTCTAGAGAGAATGCTCTCTACCTTGGCTGCACCTTCTTGGCATTTTCTTTGAAGATTGGGTCTGATTTTCGTTGGTTTTGTGCATATTATTGACTGTTCTTGCTGCAAATGATGATGGGTGACCAATTTATCCATTAAATTTTGCATCTTTAGTCAGATTTTTGGGTTTTCAAGCAATTTTTCCTTGCTGGTTCGCATTGTCCAGCTTGGGGTCTCTTTCTGCCTCTTTTGCTCACTCAATGCTACTGTTTCTTGAAAGAAAAACACACTGGAGTGCTGGCCTTTGAATTCCTTTGCATTTTTGAGAGATTATCGCTTTTGTTCTTCGTGTTCTTCAGCTTCAATGAGAGTTCTTGGTGTTCTCCTTAGATTTTCTAGGCATCTTGAAGTGTTTGATCCAAAAAAAAATCGGATTTCAGCCCTTTTGCCGCCATCAAATGGGTCGGGTAAGGTTTTAAATGGGTAGGATAATTAGAAATCTCTATAATTACAAATTTCTGAAAATGCCCATCTAATTAAGAGTTGACTAACTTTAAAATTTAAATTGACGGTTGACCAGCCCAATTTTTGACAGAATGATGGATTCCACCAATTATAAATTATTTTTGGATGAAACACAGTAAAAACATTGTTTTTGGACCTTTCGTAAAAATCGTAAATAGATTTTAGACCTGGGGCACCAATTTGCCATTTCAAAAAGATCTATAATTGATCTACATATTTGTTATTTTAGCTATTTCCTGTTTGGATACAATATAAACTTCCCTCTCACGGTATCTTCCTCATTAAGGACTTCCATTATGTGGGTTATAATTAACTCTGGAAATTGACAAAGACGTGATTATGGAAATTGTTTAGAAAGAACAAACAATAAAGTACTAGCTGATCCAGAAATTTATCAACAAAGAAACCTAACCTTCACATTTTGGAGATTTTCATAAAAAATAGTCAAGGAAGGTTAGGTGAAAGGAAGCTCTCAAACTAAATAAGTAAATATTACATACATTCATTAATATAAGTCGTTTAAACATGCAGTAAAAATTATGAAAGCAAAAAATAATATATTTTTTAAAATCAAAATACCAATATTACTATTTTAAATAATATTAGTGGTATACAAGTTCTATTTAGAAGAGTAATATTGATATTTTGATGAATTTTCGCTACATGTCTTAAACGACTTATATTATGGAATGGATGAAGTATTAAAATTACAAAACATAAAGTGGTTAAATCACATTGTTCATAGATGCCCTTGTAAGAAGCAAGGGGAGTAATTGAAAAAGCTCCTGGGATATGCCCTTGTAAGAAGCAAGGGGAGTAAAAAGGCTCCTAGGATATGCCCTTCTAAGGTTTGTCACCGTTAAAAGTAATTAGAGCTAAAAGAATCGAGGCCAACTGAAATCAGGTTGATTAATTGTCCTAGTAATAATCTTCAGGTTCCTTTTTACCTGTTTTGGTTACTAATCTTGTGATGCCCATTCTCGATTGGATCTTCCCGGCTTTCTAGTCCACTTCTTGGTGAAGAAAATGATGTTTCTGCAGAACCAAGTTCATTCGAAGAATAATATATGTCAAAATGAAGGACATGTTGTAGTTAAGATCTATGGATACAAAGATAAACCGGAGACATTTCAGGCAAGATAAAAATCGTAACAATTGGTGCATAACAAATGTTTTCCAACTTCGTCACAAATTCTAAACTAGGTTACTCAAATTTAGATAAGTTAAACATTTGGTGCTATACTGCTGTCAGTCATATCTAGAACTATTTATAAATATCAATTAATGGCTTTAGTCGGAGCAAAATTCACTTGTGATATGCAATTTGTGAGCCAGAAAATAGTCTCTCTCTTATATGCGTTTCAGAATTGGACTTCAGTCCCTGATATGATTTCTATAGTCTATACTTTATATGCGTTTCAGAATTGGACTTCAGTCCCTGATGTGATTTCTATACTTTATATGCGTTTCAGAATTGGACTTCAGTCCCTGATGTGATTTCTAGGGGCAAGTCCAACATATGAAGGAGACAACCCAGAACAACTAATAACAATTAAAATAGTTGGAGCAAGTTGGGAAAACTGATGAAAGGTGCATCAATTTGAATTTGAGATACTTGTTTGTCCCTAACGACGTAAAAGAAATAAAACACAGTGGTTTCCCGTACTGCATCAAAAGTATTGACATTCAAAAGAATTTCACAGAATATGGATGACAGTGTTAATCTAGAGAACGAGATGCAAATACAAGAAATCGTTGATGGAAGGGTAAAGAATTTTTTTTAGCATATTTAAGTGACCACTTGATATTATTTCACTATTATTTAGGAACTGCCTAAATGGACATGAGAATCTACAAGGTGACAAGTCAAGCTTCATATTGTGGTATTACTACATTAGAACATAACAAGAACAAATTATGAATCATATGGCATTGCATTCAAAATATAAAATATTTGGTATATTTTAGGTGATCTAGGAAACGTAATAGATGAAAATAGAAAGAAGCGCACCTCTTATGCTACCACTAGTGATTAGTCCGTTAAGAAAACCACAAAAATTCGTCAAAATGAGCCTTTCCTGATCCACGTATACTTGGTTGTAGCCTTGCATGCAAGACGAAATCCTAGTTGGAGAGTTAGCTTCCTTGAAGATTGCATCTTGTTCTTCACACATCAACGAAAGTGTCTCAGGTGATGGTGCCCTTCCATTTTGTTCATCACTAATAGTTGATTCTGATGAATGCGTTCCCCTTGTGTCTGCTCGGCTTGTGCTCAAAGGCTGAGCATCATCTTGATCCTGAACTTTGTCGCTCCCATGCACTGGTGAAGTGAAGGATGTTTCAAGCTGATTCAGTTCTCCTTCTTTATCAATCACATGATTCTTCTCTGAAAGCCCAAATGAAGTATTAAAAGCCAACCATGGAGGATGAATGTTTAGCAAAAGGCCTTCCAAAATCTATTTTTTCCAGATCCATTTTGGACATATTTTGATCAACGATGAAACTAGCCATGTACCAGTTAAATCCTACATAAATAATTATACTACTTTCGGATTTAGGGATGTAATCACAGCCCTCTGCAGTTACTTAGCAATAGTTAATATTCTCTATAGCTGGATTCAAGTAGCATGCACTTTACTGGAAAATTCTCAAAGTATTCCTGGTAAGACAGAGAGAATAAGACCAGAAGTATCCATAAAAGGACTTTCAGAAATTAAGTCATACACTTGATACAAAACTCACTTGAATGCAGAGACGAGCTTAAAGAAGTCTCTTTCTTACAACCACAGTAATTGCCAAGTATTTTCCAGAAGCAAGGGAGAAGCAACACTAGTACCTGCAAGACCTTTTGCAGCTTCTGCTGAAACTGAGACCAGAAAACTGCAAAACTTCTTCACATGCTCTGGTTGGAGGATATCTACTAATGGAGACCTTCAACCATGAGCAGGAATAATTTTCATTTTTTTTACTTTCAAAGCATAGATAAAGCAAACAAAGTGGACAAGGCATCTCATGCACTTGTATAGATTCATCTCAAATTTTGTACCTGTATTTGCATTTTTTAACTGGTGATGGTGTGGCAGCAGTAGTTCCAGAGGTAGGAACTGACAATAGTGAAGGAGAGGCAGCAAAACTCGTAAAGCAATTTTCCTGATAAAAAATAAAAGAAAAGAAGGAAAAAGTTTCCCAAAACTGTTAGATGAGAGACTGAAAATTCAAAAAAGCACCAATTAGCAATTACACGAAAAAGAGCGAACTAATGTTTAACCTGAAAAAAGTATCTGTACAACATTGACATGTAAAACTTATTGAAAACTACTGTAGTCCTCTCCCAGAATTGATGGATCAAAATTCGATATCCTTCCACCAATAGTTGCCATGTCAACTTTTGGATTAGATCAGTAAATCTAATTATTTCTGAGACTTTTTCTAATAGGTGGAGAAGTATAAAATAACGGGCATACTGGAATTATTATTGATAATTGAATAACAGACCACTTATGGTTAAGCAATTAATCATTATGTCATGAACACTCATGTTGAAGCAGCCGTATTTTCTTTCAAATCCAACTACTGAGTCTTTACTAACTTTATACATTTTCCCTATATGTTTCAAATAATCATACTCTAGATGTTATAGAAACTAGAAAAATCCATGGAGAGAAAGGAAGATCCATGAAAGAAGCAAGTACTAACACCTCAACCATAATGTGATAAGATAATTATTAGTAAAATATAAAGGAGATAAAAGACATATTGAGCTAGCATTAAAAAGAAATGCATGCTAGTTTGAGTTGCAAAAGTGATGCAAGCAGGCAAGACTTGAGCTACCAATTGAAGTTAAGAAGAATAGTAAAACAAATCCTTGACTAAAGAAAAAAAAAGTAAGGTTATCAAGTACAAAGACAAGCACATAAACAGAGTGATAGATATTTCTCATATTCATTTTCAAATGAGTTCAAGTACCTGTCCAAGCCTGTTATTAGCTACATCAAAAGTTCCTCCAGTTAGGGGTCGTTCGTGTTTCCTCCTCTTCACTGCTGGAAGAGGGGCAAAACCACAACAACCTAAGGCTCCAACAATGGCTGCATTGGCTTCCTGCTGGGCACATCTTAAAGAATTTACAGGACCTCCACAAAGAAGTGATCTTCTCTCTTCACTCCCTTCAATATTTTTGCAGTCTATGCATTTGCAGTTTTCAGAGCAAAGAACATTGGCTTGGAAGCATTCACAATATTTCTTGAGACACCCAGATTTCTTGCAGTTGCATCCTTTGTTATGTTTACCTAGAACGGTAACCGCACCTGCAACTACCTGGACAGTCATAAGAGAGTTAGAGGTGCAAATTTTGTCAGTTTATGAAATCAGTAATTTGACTGTTTCTGGATTTCAACCAAAAATCTCTGGAGGTTATCCACACTCATTAAGCCGTTATCGAAATATTGCCTAAATATACTGTAGTGTACAGTGTCTTCCTTGCCAAAACATAATTTGACTAAACGAAAGGTTCCTTGAGAAATTCAGAGGCAACTTGAGGTTTTCAAGAAGAGGGGACTTCAAAATATGCATGGAAACCAATTCTTACTCTCTGATACTTCCTCCTATCTCAAGAACTGGAATGGCATCCTAAACATGAAGTTTTTAAGAGGACGGGACATATCTATCTTTTGTAGGAAATGCAAATTTCTTTAATGATCCAGAAACTCAGGCCTAATTTCTCGTGAAATTTTCTGACAAATGTAGCAGATCGGAGGGAGAGAGAACCAAAACAAAGGTAATCTAAGATTCAAATTCTTGATTGTACTAAAATTCTGACTGAAAGCTAGTCTACATTCAATAGATAGCCCATCAACTCTAAAATGTTATGCACTGAGAGCTAAGAAACCAGATATTAGCACACTCCTTATGTATTACAGTGACAATCCTACCATCTAGTTCTGGCTTAAATTAAGCCGCTTAATTCAGGGAGATACTGATTGGACCCAGAATAACTTTCTAGAACTAGAATCACTGACTAGATCGATATCACAATCTAAGGCTCTACTTGGATTGGTTTTATTTTTGAAAAAAATTACTTTTTTTCTTCCAAAAAAGTCAACTCTCTGCCCCAAATTTTGTCTTGCAATAGTCAACTCTAATCCCCATTCCCTACAAACATGAAAAAAAACCGGAACAACCGAGGTAAACCCTAAGTGGCAAGCAGAACAAAGAGCAGGCATGATAAATATGGAAAGTAGTAACCAGCAAAGGATCAATATATTAACAGTTGGATGCATTTAACTTATACATGTGTGCTTGTCTGGAAAGGAGGGAATCAAACTACATACTCTGCCATCCCTGGATCCTATTGGGCTGCTAGCAATCTTTGGCATGAATGCATCAGGATTTCTCTCTAGGATTGCATCAACTGCCTCCTTCCTTGCTGCCTCACAGTGTATAGTATTATGACAATTTGCGCAATTGCAGCCATCGCAATAAGTCCCAGAGGCAAAGCATTCACAGTACCTATTGACAATAATAATAGGAGAACGGTGATTACACATGCCAAGTTAAAATCCACTAATACATACATTTTCTTGCGTGATGACTGTATTTTCATTCCTGTAACAATCACCAGCCTAATAGAAATATCTTGCTGAGTTGCAAGATTGAAAAAAATACTCGAATTGCAAATTCTCCCCTTCTGGTCCAATAGGAATATCATAGGCATCAAATTTCTCTCTTAATAGACAGTTCAAAATACTCTTTGTAATAAAGAAATGGGGAGTAAAAAAGGCAAAGTACAACTCAAAGAAAGATAGACCGAAATGGATAGAAATCTGAAGGAACAGAAAAATGCACTCACAATTTCAGGCATCGAGAATTTTTGCAATTACACTGCTTACACTTGTTGGGGGTAGCATTCCTCAGTTCAAGATTACACAGGTCTTGGGACTTAGGAGGCTCTTTATTCCTGATGTAGCAAAAATCAGCACGAGAATCAATAACGAGATATATTTTACAAAGCATTTGGAAGGCACAGATAAAACGAAACTTGTGGTAGCCTATTTTCCAGAGCCTGCCAAATTAATAGGAATGGTTACAGAACAAAAAGAGTCAGCTAGAAATATCGCATATAATTACACAACGAATTGCAGAAGTCATCAGCGCAAGAAACTGAATAAGAACCATTTGTTTCTTATGAACTAATTTTGAATTTCCTGTTCTCATTACCATGGCATAGCATGATAAGCAACTACTCAAACTTTATGTTTTTCAACCAAGAACTGCTATGGAAACAAATATGCTCACCATTAAGTGAAATCTAATAACAATACTCAACAAAGACTGTTTCCATTCTTATTTTTTATACATGCAAACAAATAAAAATTATGGCTACTACTCGCGAAATAATATTCATAAAGAATCTTTTTCCAGTTTTATATTACATTTCATTACAACACCGTTTTTCTACATTGCAAATTTCGCATTGCATTTGCCAAATGTCAATAAAAAAGAATAGTTTTTTATTTCAAAATCTTATAAAAATCATTCCTTTCACAGTATACACTACCTGAGAAAGTAGGCTGATTATCTAGTAAGTACTAACTCCAATCCATAATAATATAAGTCATTTAGAACAATGTTGCAAAAATTAAGGAAACAAAAAAAATAAAATATCAATACTACTCTTTTAAATAGTACTTGCATACAACAAATTCTACTTAAACCAGTAATATTGATATTTTAATTAAAAAAAATTCTTATTTTTTGCTTCTTTAATTTCCATACATTTCTAAACAACTTATATTTATATTTAGGAAGGGAGAGAATATCAAACAAAAAAAATAACAAAATCACGAAATTAAACAGAAATCAGTATAATAAAATAAAATCAGAACAAAGCAATTTGGAAAATTAGAACTAACATCGCTTTCAGCAACATTTGTCCAGTCTGCGGCGGCTTCACCAAATGAGCTAAACGCGACACAGTCATTGCTGGAACCGGCGTAGATTTCAGTTCAAACGACGACGACTTTGGAACCGAAAACAAAGATTGTGTCGGCGGCGTCTTAGCAAGTGCAAGTAACTTCGATTGTAACTGCGCCTGAGGATGCTCCGGCAGTATCACCATATTCTCCGACGTTCTACACATAGGCGTCGCCGCCGTAAAATCTAACTGCCTCACCAGTTTCTTCGCCAGCTGTAATTCACCTCCGCCGTCTTGAATCTTCTTCATCACTCTCAAAATAATTCAAACAGGAAAAATAAACTTAAAAAACTAAAACACTCACTGAGAATTCAAAAATGTTTCGCAATTTCATCCAATTTTTAGTATAATTAACAACGGAAGTGATGAAGAAACTCAGAAAGCTTGAATTCAACACGGAAAATGCCGTCATTAGCCGGGAAATGATATAAACTACAGACGCCGTTTGGAAGGAGGTTTTTATTTATTTATTTGAGTTTGAACTTTGAAGATTTTGTCTTTATCTGAAATTTTTGAAATTTTTTAGATTTTGTAGAAATTGACGGTTTGGATGATGAGGAAGGATTATCCAAGGGTATAAATTGAAAGTATTGATCGGAGGGCTAAACTTTGATTGATGTTTGAGAAGTGATTTAATAGCCGTTGATTTCAGGAGTGACGTTATAACTTTGATAGAGGAGAGAGATTTTTTCTGAAGATATTGTCGTGTTTGATAGGGAAACTTGAAATTAAAACGATTAGCATTATCTGATTTTTCGCGCTAAATTTGAACGTGCTAGATTTACTCTGCTTAAGACGTGGATGGCCCAGATTCAGTGTACAGTATTTCTAAATTTCCTTGATAAATACAACAATATCAATAACATAACTAATTAAATTTTAATAATTAGGGTATGGGTTGGGATAGATATGAGGCATGTCTAAGTTTTGATGATAAATATACAAAGTGGCGTCTCTCAAAATGTAAATAAAATACATGTATTAGAGATTAACATAACGGATCAACTTGGATTGGGGTTTGGTTTTGATTTGGGTTTGGGTTTGGGTTTGGGTTAGAGTTTTGGCGGGAGAAATTCAAATTCAAATTTATTTTTTTCAAATAATCGTCCAATTTCAAATTTTGGCCTGAAAATTTTGGAATTTGAACATCTCCCGCCAATTTTAGAGGCGAAA
Organism: Vinca minor; assembly: GCA_026122235.1. NCBI lineage: Eukaryota > Viridiplantae > Streptophyta > Magnoliopsida > Gentianales > Apocynaceae > Vinca > Vinca minor. The sequence continues at coordinate 5,399,830 of JAOCZM010000161.1, read as the reverse complement.
ATTTGAAATTGAACGATTATTTGAAGAAAAAAATTTGAATTTGAATTGTTCCCGCTAATTTTTTAGCTTCTCCCGCCAAAACTCAAACTCAAACCAAAACCAAAACACAATCCAAGTGGAGCCAACATTTGATAATGAATGTATAAAGTGACTATTCACAGAATATCATTAAAATAGTAATTCATTATACCGTCACCTTACTACGGAATCATGCTTCTTTCATTCAAATTATCATATTTATTCCATTCAACATACAGAACATTTATGTGCACCCCTACTTTATCATATTTGGAATTTTGTTTAAGTAGGTGGAGTGGTTCTTTGATTGCTCAATATTTTTCTGTGTATTTGTTTGTTTATTTTCACTAAGTTTTCTCAATCTTTGTTTACTTTTGAGCAATTCTATCCTATATGTATTTTATTACTCACTTTCAAAATAATCGTGAAAGAACTTTTTATTTTTGTAAACTTTTGTGAGTTTTAGGTACTTATTAATTTATTTTTAAACTTTATTCTTAACTTTATTACTCTATCAGATAATCGATTATTTAGATTCCAATTTTTATATGATTAATTAATCTAGTTGTTCTTGAAACTAGAAATAGCAAAATTATATAGAAAAATTAATGAGTTTCTGAATAAGTGACAACTATTTGTGGTTCGTACCACATATATATGGTGCTATAGCTAAAATAACCATACATTATTGGCTTAACAATTTCTTACGAGAGAAAAAATGCCTCGAAGGTCCCCCCCCACCCCCCGATCCCCTTTATAATAATGGAGATAGTTAAGTTAGCAATTTTTTTAAATTTATCATATATATATATATATATATATATATATATATATAATTGATTGTTTCCTAACTGTTTCGATAAATGTCTTTTATTTTATTTATTCGTTTATTAACTGTACTAATAGTTCTCAGTTGTGGTCTTGTAAGTTGTAATGTTTATTTACTTCCATACTTTCCTATTTTTTAATTGGTCTTGTAATAGTTATGTATTTCTTTGTGTTACCCTAGATTGCTAAGGTATTTGTAGAAATTGATTTGTTTCCACCCTCTTAAGAGGTTAAGGTTTATATCCCCTATTTGTATGTAGTTTTTTTTATATTAATAAAACTGGTAGGGGTTCATGTCAAACCCCCACCATAACAGGTGACTTTTGCTTTAATTCTTGTATAATTGCTTTCGACTTGATTAATCACTTTATAATCTGATTCGTTAATTGATTTACTACTTTATTATACTTATTCTTATGTGATATAAATGTGGTTAAGTGATAATGGTTCGTTGATCGTTAATTGGCTACTTGATGAACGTGCCTAATTGTTTATCGTTTGGGGTAGTCTTATTTGGTTGTCGTCATTCAGTCCTTCTTGATTTTGGTCGACCGAGTCGTCGCCTTCTATTTGAGCTATTGTCTAGGACCGATTGATTAGCAGGATTCATTCGAATACCGAGTCGTGTAAGAAGATCCCGTGTGATCTAAGTGAACAATGAACTTCTCGGGCTTTAACCCAATGAGGAGATCATTGGGATTGTAATAGTTTTGTGGAGTTCCTGGTGAGGGATGATGATACAATACATAGAATGGATCATTAAACTTTGGACCCTTAGTTTGGGGGGTCATACTGAACCCACGTGTTGAATTTCTTAGGTCATCCTAGTTTGGACTATAACTGTGTTAATTAGTAGTGAATAGATGATTGTGCTCGAATTGCGGAATTTAGTGTCATAGCGGTAGTGATGTTCCTAATGTCTAAACGATGTTGTGATGGAGTGTATAGTGTAGGCATAGCGTGGTGCTTGTCGTACATTCGATTGTGAAAGCGTTTAGATGCGAATAATGTGACTATTTAGTTTACTTGTTGTTTCAACTTGTTTATTCGTGTTTTGGACATAATTGATACTTGGTTTTGAGTCATATAACTTGTATTTTGGGTTAGAAAAGAATTGGTACAAGATGGTACATTTGTGTACATGTTTTGCACTTAAAATTCTATTTTACGCAGTGTGCGGACGAAGCATTCGTCCTAGGTATCGTCCGCAGAGAAACAGAACCTACTGCCTTCGTGCGGACGGACCTGCGAACGAACCATTCATCCGTGGCTTCCTGCGGTCAGCAGTTTTCTATTTTCTGTTTTGCTTCTTTCCGTGTTCGTGTCTAGTGTAATATGGATATTGTGCAGTGTGTTCCTAGTGTATTTACAATTGTAAGCCCTAAGGGCGAACGAACTCGGTTTTTGATAATGGACAAACACTTGATGTTGTGTCTAATGTTTTATATCTTTGTGATAGAATATCGGAATTCATATTGGAAGCTCTAAGTACTTCAATCAAGCCACGATCAAGATTCAAAGTTATACTTAAAGGCGCATCTTGTCGAGATTGAAGATTGAAGACTTAGGTTTGGTTAGAATAAGCTTAGTCTCTATAGTCTTTATCTTATAAGCTCTAACCAATGCTCTTATGAACATAAACGTACATCACTCTAGTCTTGCATGTTTTCATAAACACGTTTTCAAAAGGCTAAGTTTCAAAATGATTCTCATATGTGTTCATATCTCAAAAGCCTTTGATTTCAAAGTATAAGTCTTTTAAAACGGTTTTCTAAATACTCTTACTTGTTACCTTTTGGGAAAACCTTTTAGACTTCAAAAGATTTCAAAACGTGTGAAATATCAACTTCTCTCTAAGCTCAGGAAGGTCGGTCAACCAAGCTCAAGGTCGGATCAACCGAACCTTTACAGAGAGTTGAACCCTTTGGAAAAAGGGGAGTTCGGTCGACCTAGGCTAGGGTCGGTCGACCGAGGTTGGCTAAGGCTCAACCGAGGCTAGCTTCGGTCATCCGAGGTCTGTGTTCGGTCAACTGACCTCTGCGAGAACTAGCCGTTATTTGACCGTTGCAGAGTCGTTTTTCAGCCTATTTTGAAATGTATAAATACTCCAAAGCTAGAGAATGACTCAAAGGCTTGCACATACAATATACATTGATTTCTTATCAAGTCTAAACACTCACAAAGCAAATGCTCTTCATTTCTATGATCTAAATCATTCAAGAGTGAGTTTTCTAAAGCAAGACAAAGAGTGTGCTTCATATTTTCTAAAGAGCTAAAATTCTTGTACTTCAAAGGTATATTCTTTCACTTAGAAGAGTGAACAACCTTTCTTTTTATCCATCTTAATTACCTTTCTTAGTGATAGGGTAATTCTTGTAAAAGTCCTACTTAGTGTGGGCAAGTAACTCTTAGTGAGTTTTTGTATTGTGGTTGTGTTGTAAAACTCTTTGTGAGTTAGCCACAAGAGTAAAAAGTCTTCTTAGTGAAGTTGTTGAAAATCCTTGGGTGCGGCTCAAGGCAGTGGATGTAGATTTTGAGTGAGTCGAACCACTATAAATCCTTTGTCTTGTGATTGGTTTTTATTTGCATTTGTTCATCTTGCTCAAACTTACACTTGCCTTGAATAGATTTCGAAAAAGTTTGCAAGAGTGACTAAAACCCAATTCACCCCCCCTCCTTGTGTTTTACAACAGTGTTGTGTCAGTGTTAGGGCGTAGTGTTTATTGTTATTCCGTAAAGGGTATTTTGGGAAACAGGAATGTGTTTACGTGTCTATATGCGTTTTATTACTTGTGATTATTAGGTCCTTATTAAGCACCGGAGCTCAATCCATCCTCTTTTACTGTGTAGGTGATGAGGAATACTATGATGATGTTGATGAAGCTTGGGAAGGGGACTTTGAAGAGTGACTCATAATCAGCATAGTTCTTTCATTCGTTTATTCATTTATACGTAGAACTATTTCATTTATAACATTGTTGGACAATTTCCTTTGTAACAATTAGATTCCGATGTTGAACTTTTATATCCGGATTACTTATCATAATGAATTTCTTTTTTGTAATCTCTGTTGTGGGCTTTGGTGTCTTTTAGACCAATGAGGCACTGTCATGTCACCCATTCCGGAGACGGGGTGTGACACATTCGGTATACGGTTCGATTTTCGAAACAAAAATTCGGTATTCAGTTTTCTTTTATAATGTTTATGAAAACCGAACCTAAATTATATGGAACCCGAATACCGAATACCGAAATTATTTTGGTATGGTTCGGTTTGTATCAAAATTTCATTTTTATTCTTGTGGAGCTCAACTTAATAAAAATTAGACAAAAGATAAAATTAAAATGCACAATTAAAATAAAAAACAATAAACTAAAAGTTAAGAATAAAAATACAACTCTATGTAATATTAATAATACTAATAGTATAATACATATTATTTTGAATAATAAAAAAAATGGTCTATTTGATATTTCCGTAATTCGGTTTCTAAAAATTGAAAACCGAATATCGAACCGAATTATTTTGATTTTTACAAAATCAAAATACTGAATCAACCAAACCGTATAATAGAATTCGATTTGGTTCGATCCGGTATTTCAGTTTAACCGAATAGTGAACACCCCTAGTCCAGCCTAGAGGCGAACAATAGTCATGAGTGCATACTGCACAATTCGACTCTTAGGACAAACAAAGATTCACTCAAAATCTACAATAAAGAATTCATTTTGTCTCAATTTCTATACTAACTTTTCAGAGTACAACATCATATTTAAGTGTTTAAAGAATAATAATGAGCACTTCACATCCTCTTCTGTAACACTCATTTAACAGGTCTCTGTAATACTCTCAATTTACTCCTGTCATATCGATATGCAAATTTTTTTTTTTTTTTGGCTAACTCCCAGTGGCACCCGGTGTCCACCAACAATATGGTGATTAATTCGGACTCGCTCTGCAGTTGGTCCGTAGCGTGACCGCTAGCGGAGAGGGCCTAACCCATGCTGTTCTTATACACGGAGCCCTACCACCGCGGGAAAATCACACGAGAGTCGATGCTCATTGTGGAATCGAACCCTCGTCAACGGTAAAGCATATGACAACTTCAACCAGTTGCCCCAGAGCTCGGGGTTAGATATGCAATACTTACCATAACCTTTTGAAGAGTACCATTCAAAATAATAATAATAATAATAATAATAATAAATTTTAACAGTTGAAAGTGAAATTTAATGCTTGAAATTTATTTATAAATGCAGAACAAATACTCATTTTAAAAAAAAAATTAACCCTATAATTATCTTTATGAGACTGATTCCACAATCTCCTCATATTAGTTGGGCATATTCCACCAACAAATGTAGGATCTGCTTAATTCATGTGAAGAGACGATGAATACAGTCTCACAAAAACGATTTTAGAATTGAGTAAACCTCATTTTTTAACAGAGCCGAACTGGTAGTATTGTGAGTGCAAAGACTGCTTATCGGAGAGTGATAAAAAAAATAAAATAAAATAAAATAAAATAAAATTACTGTGGTGGGGTTAGGGCGTACGTAGCATTATTGGTCTTTGTTTGTTTACTGAGGTTCCGACAATACAGTCCGGCTTCTATACAGAACAAGAAAAATTTCGCATCGTACAAAATAATTTAGGTAGTCAGATGATATTTTTAACGGTCTAAATTTGGAGAAAGAAAAATTATGGCTAGACTTAAAAAATAAAAAAATAAAAAAAAATTCTCTTTCCAAATTTTGACCGTTCAAATATAGTATTCGACGGTCCAAATTATTCTGTATGGTGTGAAACTTTTCCTGTTCCGCACAGAAGTTGGAGTGCCGACAATATACCTAGGTAAAGTTTAAACCCCTCTGTGGGACCTTCTTATGGTCATCACAAAGAAGCAATCTTTTATAAATTTTCGTTTCATTCTTATGAGGAATCGAAAACAGCAATCAACATGACCACGGTCATCTAAAAACTATATATTGATACTTTTGTACATGTGTGGTAGGTTTGTAGACAGGTCTTATATTTTATGCAATAAGTATTTTTTTTTATGAATATTTATCAAAAGTTATTTAATTGATACTTTGAATTACGAGTTAGATGTTCGATTAAATTATTACAAGAGAAATAAAATACTTAAAAGATAGAAATTTCTGAAATAGTTTTGTAGGCAAAAAATTCTATGTCTCTATTTTGTGTATCGTTGTTTGTCCCATTAATAAGAAATTGTCATGTGTTAAATTTTTTCTTGTGGATTCCACTAATTCTTTTAAGTTATAATTTTCTAATTAAAAAAATAACATATGATAATTTTTTATTGATGAATAAAGTACGGGACATAGAATGAAGACGAACTATTCTTACCGATTTTTTAGGGGTGGGGAAGGGGGGGAGTGGGGGTTATACAATTGGCTTTAGAAAACTCAATTATCATCTCACAATCACTCAACACACTGAAATCATCATTGACCAATTGATTATTCAATAAGAACTGAAGTCTTCATCCCTAATTCAACTAATTAAAAATGAACAAATCATGTCTAACAATGCACTTCGGTTATATTTTTAAATTATTTCTTCAATATAATATAAAATGATGAAATTGTATTTATAGTAAAAGAATTGAGAGTAATAGTCTTTAAATGTAAAAGGCGAAATATTTTGATAAGGAAAAAATGTGAAGGAAAAAAAAAAACCTTATATATGCACTTCAATTATATTTTTAAATTATTTCTTCAATATAATATAGAATGATGAAATTATATTTATAGTTACAAATTTGAGAGTAATAGTCCTAAAATGTAAAAGGCGAAACATTTTGATAAGGGAAAAATGTAAAGAAAAAAAAACCCTTATAAGGAAGTATAAAGAATGATTTGTACCTTATCAGTTACTCCCTCGATTACCATTTAATTGTCGTTTAGGAGATATATATGTATCCAAATTAATTATAATTTACAATTCTTTTATTAGGTGTCAATAATTTATTCCAATTATGCCCTCAACATATATTTTATTGGAAAAGTGAAAGGAGGAGGAAGGAAGAGGTATTATTGGAATTGTGGTGGAAAGATTATTATTTGTTTGAGTTCCTTAATTTTTTCAAAATATTCTAAACGACTTATATTGAAAATGGAGGGAGTAGATGGTAGCGCTCACGACTCCTATGCGGAACAGCTTTTGTTCTGTACATGCGGGATAAAAGCTCGTCTGTTAGATTAAAGTTTTGGCGGCTGAGATTGATTAAAAAATGAACAGCTGTTCATTTTTCTGAACAGCTGTTCAGTGAACAGCTGTTCTCAAGGCAAAAAAAGTATTTCGCATGTGCGGAAAAATAGCTGTTCCGCATAGGAACCGGACTGCATGGTAGCTACTTTTATTATGATATATGTCACATTTCGACATTTTAATGACATAATTTTACGTCATCATAACAATTTTTATGTTGTCCTTTACATCGTAATTCTCTTGTTATCATTTATATCAACCTTTGACATTCTTGTCGGAAAAAAAAATCCTTCGACACTCTAGTGACATAATTATACATCATTATTTACGATTTGTACCTTATCAGTTACATTGTAAAATAGCTATATTATCATTAATATTAACTTCCAAAATTGTAATGGTGTAATATTACGTCATTATTGATTAAGTTACTATATACTTTGCAATACATTTTACTTTGTACCGAGTTGTATGAGTGTTCAAGAAAATTTAAATCGCACCAAATTGTACTGCACCGCACCAAATCGCACAAATTGTGAAGTTTTATATTTTAAGTGATTTGGTTGCGGTTTGAGAAATCTTCAAACTGTAAATTTGATGTGATTTGAAAATTTTATAACACCAAACTGTAACGCACTGCGTATTTACTAAATAGTTAAATTAGTATGTGTATTTAGTCTAAATACTCCTTCAGAAGTAATATGAATGAAAATGATAAAACCGCACAACACTACTCCACGAACACTTTACCCGATCGGTTACATCGTAGTTGTTCTCATTATGATATACATTACTCCCTCCATTCTCATTTAATTGTCGTTTATGAGATATATATGTATCCAAATTAATTGTCATTTACATATCTTTTATTAGGTGTTAATAATTTATTCCAATTATACCCTCAACATATCTTTTATTGGAAAATTTAAAGAAAAGGAGGAAGGAAGGGTTATTATTGGAATTGTGGTGAAAAAGATTATTATTTGTTTAAAGTTTCTTAATTTTTTCAAAGTGTCCTAAACGACTCTATATTAAGGAATTGAGAGATTACATTTCTACTTTGAAATGACGCAATTTTACATTATTGTTAACAACTTTTACGTTGTTAATTATGTCATAATTGTTTTATTATCATTTGTATCAATTTTCGACATCTGTCCAAAAAAACATTTTTTTTTATGAATTGTCCAAAAAAAAACTTTGAGATGATTATGATGTAATTGTACATCATCATTTATGATATTATACCATAAGTCATTATTCATATACACAATCAACATCTTTATTATTTATTCATTTTTAATATTCTGTGCACATTTTTAAATGTATGAATATGTTGAATGCCTAAATGATGTGCCCTACCTACTACATACAAAAAGAATCACTTGGTCAAAAAATTCTAAGAATCATCCTTAAAATTAATAAAAATACTAATCATTTCTAAAAGAAAAAAGAACAAGAAGCAGGGTGTCAAATTCGAAGCTTCTAATTATAAGTTAGAAGTTCTACACCGATCATGTATATAGAGAAGAAGGAGTATATAAAATAATTTATATGTTTGAGATGTTCTATTATAACATACGTTAATTATAAATATTGTAATGACATATTTATACATCATCAACAACAACTTTCACATCGTCAGTTATGCTGACGCCATTTCGTTACAATTCATGTCATTTATTGACATTGTACTGACACAGTTGTATATCATCATTTATAATTTTTACCTTATGAGTGTAAATACATTATGTTATAATTTATATGCTCTTTAAAATTTGCAATGACGTAATATTACATATTTAATTCTTTTATATTCTGTACACATATTTGTTTTGGTGCATATTCTGTGCACATATTTGAGTGTATCTGTTGGGGCCCACAGTGATGTCTAGGTGCAAAATGAATCACTTGGTCAAAACGTTTTTAAGAGTAATGTTCTCGTTACTTAACATATATATCACCTGATTCATATGTTAAAATGTCCTTTGGATATAGTCGCTTTGCATACTATTCCATTTAGGCAATTTTAGGTAATTTGTAGCACCTGATTCATGTGATAAATGAATCAGTTTCCTGCATTGTTTTATTTTTTGTAGGGAGTGGATTTGTTTCCACCTACTTAGAGGTTTTGGCGCCTTTTCAGACGTTATCAATAAACGGGTAGGAGTACATGCCAAACCCCTCCCCACCATAACAGGTGGCTTTTATCAACAACAAAAAAAAACATATATATCAATTTCATGTCCACGTTTAGAAAGTGAAGGATAGGCTGGGATGGGAAAGCGTCCCATATATATATATATATACATACATTTAAAATTTTATCGAGGGTGTGAAAAACGAAATCTATTATTCTGAGTTAGAAGTGTTGCAACGACTATGAATACAAAAAAGAAGAAGTTTATGAAATGATTTATACCTACTCAATTACGTCATAATTGTTCTGTTATAATATCCATTAACTTTCGACATCGTAATATCATCACCCACAACTTTTACCTTGTTAGTCACGTCTGACGTCAAATTTTTTTCGATATCATTATGTCAACATTTGGCATTGTAATGACACAATTGTAAATTATGTGTAAAGATTTGTATCTTATCAGTTACACTATACGTTATTACATTATCATTTGCATTAACTTCTAAAATTGCAGCAAGGTAATATTACATCATTATTTTATATACTTTATGTGATAACATTTATTTTTAGAACGTAACACATAACAATTAAAATAAATCACCTTGTGTAATTATTATGAAGGACAGTTAACATCTTTAATTATTACAGTTAACATATTTGAGTGTATGTATATGTAGAGGTCTATAGTGACCGAGCAGCTCTTGTGCAGAATAGATATTTGTTTATTGATATGAAATTCTTGTCCATTGTTTGATAAAAAATTTGACGAATGAAAAGAGTTTTTTAGATCTGATTTTATTTTTGACTTTTCCCTCTTAAATATAATTTATTGTGCTCCTTTAAAAAATTGTAGAAATTTTTCATGCTGGTACAAGTATGACAGATACAAACACGTAAACAATGTGTGGATAATGAGGCCAGACATTGGATGTAACTTTTACTAATGATACTCTTTGTGTTATCTTTGTAATTAATAAATATGTACATCTTGCTAAGTGCTTATTTCTTTTGGACACTTTTTCTTGGTCAAGTAGGTTCATTAAATGGAATTGTATCTTATATTTGGTCTATTGATCCTACTTTGACGTTCATCTTAAAATTGCAAATTAAAGTATTTACTCATTGACCTAAATAGAACCGATAGAAACAAGTTAGGAACACGTAAATAAGATATGGGTTAAGTTCAATAAGTCTATAACGTAATTAACGTTTGTGAATGTTAACTCGTTATCATCTGTCTACTTAATAATTGTGTACCTCTTGTTCGAGACTTTATTCTTTTGGATGCTTGTGCTTGGGTCGGATATAATTCCTTAAATGAATCAGTATTCTATTTCTAAATTAACATATTTAATTCAAAATTACAAATTAAAGTATTTACTCCTCGGTAGGACCTTCAACAGGCCCGAACTTGACTCGTTCCTCCCTGAGTTACCCGAGCTTGGACCTAATTTTGAAGCCCAAATCAAGTTCGGCCCGAGCTCGGACTTATGACCTCGACCCATTATAAGTCCTGTCCTAATATACTTAAAGAAAAACATAACTTTTTGTATTATACATATTTAAAGTTTTATGTTATGTTACACATGTATCATAATGATTTTCTTGTGTTAATTGTACTATGATTACGTTATTATTATATACCTAAATGTAATAAAATGGCATTTGACTTTTTCTTAAAATCTAGTTAAGAAATATCTAAGAATCAACTATTAATCCTAACAAAATAAAAGAAACAATAATCTAAGAACATAATCAGGTCGGCCTGATCTTGGACTGAGCTCGTGAGTATTATTTTCAAGCTTGGTCTGAGCCATCACAAGGTCCATAGCCTAGTGGGGCAATGATCTCACAGTCGTGGGGTTCGATATCCTCCTCACACAAAGGGTATGCTTTAATTTCCTTTTCTTGGGTTCTCTCTTGTGTGAGACACTTATATTCCCCCTCATGGGGCAACCGGCCTGCCGGTCTTCTAATCTACCTCCTCTGTGAGTCACTTATATTCCCCCTCATGGGACAATCGGCCTACCAGTCTTCTAATTTACCTCCTTTGTGAGACACTTTTATATATATAATTTCTGCCCTACATGGGCTCCCTCTTCTGGTGAGGTCCAAAAAAAAAAGCTTGGTCTAAGCCCGCATGAGCCGAGCGTGAGTCTATTATAGACCCAGCTCAGAAAATCCATTTGACAGCCTTACTTGTTGACCCAAATAGAACCGCTAGAAACACGTAAGGAATGTATGAGTTAAGTATCAAAAGTTCCTTAGCCCAGTGGCGCAAGGGCCTGCCCACAACCTTGAGGTTGTGGGTTCGATACCCCCTCACACAAGGGGAATGATTTAATTGCAATTTCTTTGGGTTCCCTTGTGTGGGTCTTATACTCCCCTTCATGGGGCACCCGCTAGCCGGGCTTCTACTACTCCCCTCATGGGGCACCCGCTCAGCCGGGCTTCTACTACTACTCCGCTCAACGGGCTTCTACGACACCCGCTCAACGAGCTTCTACTACTCCTCTCATGGGGCACCCGCTCAACGGGCTTCTACGACACCCGCTCAGCCGGGCTTCTACTATACCCCCTCATGGGGCACCCGCTCAGCCGAGGCTTCTATCCGCCCTGCATGGGCTCCTCCTCTGGTGAGGTCCAATAAATAATTATAATAGAAAGAAAAAAAAATTAAAAAAAAAAATGTATGAGTTAAGTACAATAGGTCAAATGTACGTTGCGTATGGTACTCTGTGTTTTGATGATCTTTCCGCTTAACAAATGTGTACATCTTATTTACAACTTTATGCTTTTGGACGCATGTGCATGGTCTGATATGGTTCCTTAATTAAATTGTATCTTAGATTTGATCTATTAATTTTAGAATTAGTGTTTATCTAAAATTTGCAAATTAAAGTATTTAAGTGTGGGTCAGAACTAATATGTTAGATCTTGGATATAACATTTGCGAATGATACTTTTTTTTTCTTGTGACGATCTTTCTACTTAATAAATGTGTACATATTGTTGATTGAAAACAATAACTTGGTTTTCGTATGCCTAAAAAATTTGCATAATCTCCAGCTTACCAGTCAAGTGATTAAATCTTGACCTAAATCTTCTTAATATATTGTTCAAATTAAATAATCAATTAATATACCTGAATTCTTTTTTAATATGAAAAATATTAGAGTTTGTACTGCTTTCCCTAGAACCATGGGCGAAGACAGGGGGCGGGAAGGGGCCAGCGCCCCCCAAGATTTTTAAAAATACTACTATTTATCGAAATTTTATGTGTATTTTGGAAAATTTCGCCCCCAAGAATTTTTTGCCGTTTTTATCATTTGAGCTCTGTAGTTCTATATACTGTTGCAGTTTCCCTCCCCAACACTAAATTTCTTGCTTCGACCCTGCCTAGAACCATGCAGATCAGAATTATTCTTGAGCCCAAAGGTTTAGATATATCATATATTGCTAGTATTTATGACGTTTTCAGTGCTTTTCCACTTCAGGTATGAGTTTTACATAGAAACTATGTTTTGGATGGTAAAGTTGGGGAAAAAAAATTATTTATTTATTTATTGTTACTAGTGAAAGGAAATTAACTAAAGTGTATCTTGCAAAATAGGCAAGGTGTAATATCTTCCAAATTAGGGTTAACCTATATGCCTATAAAAATTCTACAGAAAAGAAAAATTCTAAATAGATTTTTTTTTTTACGCCACGATGGGCGATTGCCCCACATTGGGGAGAGAGAACAGCCTCACATTGGGGAGAGAGAACACCCTAGATAAGGGAGAATAAAGCTTACCGCACGCAGGCGGAGAGTATCGAACCCGGGACCTCTCAGTCACGGGCCGGCCAATGCCCCACTGGACTATTGACCTCTGCGATAAAATTCTAAATAGATACTGTTACAAATTATGATTCTTATTAATAAAACTTATAACAAGCCTATTTATGCCATCAACACATCGTTTTATTTAAAACTTGGCGAAGAAGGAAATGACGTAGTTTTGAAGGAGTGAATTATAGTCAGATGTTATGAAATTAATCCAAATAGATGTCGTTTGGTTAATTATCAGATGAAATATCGAAAAATGAAACTAATGAAATAATCACAGTAAAACCTATTGACCCAACGATGAAATTTTGCATGCAATGGGCAGTTTGGTTGACCTAAAAACGTTTTTCTTTCCGGGTAAATTTCCTTTGTTGCCCTTTGCCGTAATTAACACACCATAACGTGGGTCTGGAAATTTCAAGGTACAGCCGTCTTTGTGGAGCTAGTCCCATAAGGACGGCTTCATACTCGAGTGAGCCCGTGGGTCCATATTGAATTGCCCTCAAAGCAGCTTTGTAAGTAGTTCTAGAGGACGGAATCTGAAATTCGTATCTAGAAGACGAATTCATTAAATCCTTCATCTCTTACTCTAAATTACCCTAACAAAAACTCGGTCTCCTTTAGGGGTTTTGTTAGGATTTGTTTGGGTAATTTAGAATAAGGGAGGACGAATTTCATGAATCCGTCTTCTCTAAAAAATCGTCTTGACATGGTTAATATTTTTCCACCTCAATCTAAAACGAATTTCGGGAATCCATTATTGTCAATTTTTTCCCCTTATAAATACAATAACATACGTGGATCAATATGAAAAAACACTGTCATTCTAATAAAAAAATTCATAACATTCTTAACTAAAATATTAAAACTTAATATTACGTGATCTAACTGTTCAAGAACGAAGACAGAAGGGGGCGGAGGGTGGTCCCCCCTCTCCCTTGAGATTTCTAAAAATTCCACTATACTAAATTTTATATGTAATTCGGAATATTTTATAAAAAATTTCCTCCCCCATTTTTTTACAATTTTTATATGTATTTAGGCTTAAAGTTTTCGCCTTTTAAAGCTAAATTTCTAACTTGTCCCTGTAACCGTTTTTTTTTTTTTTTGGCTAAGTAAATGGTTAAACATTAGAAGGATCCAAAACCGGATCAAAGTTACAAAAAGTGCCTCCCCTATCCAAAGTATTGAAGGAGGAATAGAAGCATGATCAATGAACCCAATTACATCATTAGATTTAGCCGTTACATAGGTAATACTTAGGGCTGTTAACGAGTCGAACCGAGCCGGTTTTGGGCCAAATCGGTTCGGATCGTTAAGAAAACCGAATCGATCGTTAATCGGTTCGTTAGTCAACCGATTCGGTTGTTCAATTCGTAATCGGTTCGAAATAAAATCGCATAAAACCGGGTTTCGTTAATCGAACCGTATCAAATCGCGCAAAACCGATTCGCTAATCGGATCGAAAAATCGTAATTCGCATTAAATCGTAATCTGCTCGTTAATCGGATCATACTATTACAAAACTAGAGTCGTTGGCGAACCGTTAACTCCGCAAATCGCCGTTAATCGGTTCGCTAACTCGCTAAAATCGGTTAACTCGTAAATCGCCCGTTAATCGGTTTCGTTAAAATCGGCTCGCTAAAATCGGTAGAATATTATTAACCGGTTTAACGAGCGATTTAAAACGATTTACGAGCCATTTTACCGAATCGTAACCGGTTCGTTAACGAGCCGATTTTAACGAACCGATTAACGAGCGATTTGCGATTTAGTCGGCTCGCTAACAGCCCTAGTAATACTGACGAAATGGAATCCTACACTCACAATATGAGCACTTGACCGATCAAGAATTTGCAACCACTCTCAATAAAACAACCTTGGAACTCGTGATCTCACACAAACCTAATTCCCATCGAAACATTGTACTAAGGACGAATTCAGGGTTTGGTGGGGATGTGGTGGCCCATCAATATTTTTAAATTTGTAATTTTTATCTTTTTAGAAAATTTTAAAATTTTAGAAATAATATTAAGAAATTACATCATGCCTCCCAATTATTATATAAAATTTAGTTCTTAGCTAGGACGTACAATGTCCAACTTCGTCCTTGCATTATACTCCCTCCGTTCCATTTTAAGCGTCACTAAATTAATTTTCACACAAATTACGAAAATGATTAATTAATTGAGGTGAATAACAAAAAAAACATCTTGAAATTTTGAATGTAATTAATGTTATTTTTGTTAAATCAATCACTACAATGATAAAATTGAAAAAAAAAGTATTAAATTTAGATTGTTGAATTTTTAATTTAACGACTATATTTTTTGTGTTTATTACTGTAACCGAATTACTAAATTTAGGGTTTTACTGCACCACACACTTTGTTAAACCCCGCTCATCATCAATACGTATCCAACGCACAGCATTTCACAATTCCATTTAAAGTCTGCCGCAAATAGCGTGTGTACTACACCCCCATCAAAACACTTAACTTTATTAGGGTTTTAAGACAAGTCGGCCACATTACCTCGCTGGCACTTTCCCATTCGTCGCCGTTTTTATTAAAATAAGGTAAATATCGTATGTAGCCAGGTGGCCAACAGATGTATTATCTCTATTCTTAAATATAAAACTTTCATTACATGTTACGAAAATTAAAGAAATAAAAATTAAGATATCTTTATATTTAAAATACCAATATTTCCCTTCTTAAATAGAATTAATGGTATACAAGTCATTATTTAAGATAAAAATAAAAATATTTTAATTTAAAAATATTTTAATTTTTACTTATTAATTATCACAATATGTAATAAAAGTATTATATTTATGAGTACAGTATAAAACCCACTTCCACATTTCTCTCGTCACACTCTCACAGTCTTACTTTCTCTCTCTAAACAAAAAAAAGGTTTTCACTTTCTCTCTCTATCCTCACTTTCTCTTTCTTCTCGTTATCTTCTCACATTATACCTAAAACCTATAAGGGTTTTGGGGATTTTATCTTTCTTATTTTTCGCGCTCAAATTAATCTTATCCACTTCTCAATCACCTTATTATATTTCAATTTCTCATTTCGTCTTTTGATTTTCTTTATAATAATAGGTTTTTTGAAACGATCTGTTGAAGATTCATGATTTCTGGGTTTATGTTATACCGAATCAGTTTCCGATCTGATCTTTTCTCCGATTCCGACAATAAGGTTTGTTTTTTTTTCTTCCTACCTTTGTTTACTTTAATTAATGTTTCGATGATTTTTTTTATTTCTGAGATTTGTTTTTTGTTTTTTTTTTCAGCTGAATTTTCGCTGTGATTTTTAACGTTTCTTTTACTGTTTAATTTGTTTTTTCTTTTACTCTTTTGGTTTTATTTTTTTACTTTCCTTTTATTATTGTTCGGAGGTTCGATTATTTCGTGTATTTCAGATAGTTTCATTTCAATTTTGTTGAAGTAGCTGATAAACCCTAATTTTTGGTATTTGACTTGATTTTGACAAAGTTAGGTTTATTTAGTTATAAGTCTTAATTGCTTTGAGTTTAGATTAATTGTTTATATGAGCTGCTGCTGATGTTTTATTTTTGTCTAGTAACTGATTTTATTTTTATTATTTTTCTTAAAATGAAAACCCTAATTTGGTTTAATTCGGTCGGTTTAGTTTGCGGTTTATACTTTGGATTTTGTTGAACACGTGTCATGATTTGTCCGATCGTGACGCTTGTTGAATTGTCAGTTTAGTTGATGTGTAGTTCTATCTTTGCTGTTATAACTTATAAGCATTGATGGTGTGTTAGTTAATTGGTTTAGGTTTAGCTTAAATGATTATATGATGTTGTGTTTTTGTCTTGTAACTGATTTAATTTTTATCATTTTTATTAAAATGAAAACCCTAATTTGGTTTAATTTGGCCGAGTTAGTTTGCGGTTCACTTTGGATGTTATTGAGCAAGTGTGTGATTTGTGTGATCGTGACGCATGTGGAATTTTCAGTTTAGTTGATGTATAGTTCTATCTTAACTTGCTGTCATTTAGATATAGGGTTTTGTAATTTTGGTGTTAATTAAATCTTTAATTTGTGTTATCAGTTGGGAGTTTTCTGTATCAGTACATCCCGATTATGGAAATATTTGTAATTATATAGCGATAAATGGATTTGATTTCGCAATTTAGAATTAAGCTACGGTTCAGAAGTGAAAGAACCTTATAACCTCTTTGGGGCCCACCGATGTGTTATTCGATTGATAGCTGAATCTTAAGATAGTTTTGAGTTTCTATTATATCTTTTGTTTTCTTTCTGAGAATTTTCTCAGTGTCTTCCAGTTAACTGTTGTACTTTTAACATGGAGACGGGTACCACACCAGTCGAAGGTAATGCCGCAACTCAGTCTACGGGGTCCAATATTGTACAAATTAACTCAATTTACATAGATCTTCAATTTCCTCCGGAGAAGAATGAGATAGTCTGCAGTGATCATGATTTTTCAATCCGGTAAGTCTTTCCTTGATCTAATTTGAGATCTTACTTTAACTTGAAACAAAATATGAATTTTGAGGATAACTAACTTGTAAGACTACTCACTTGTGAATGTGGGTTATTGCGAATGCGCTGCTGGTATACTTTGTAAATCAGTATAAAGGCACACTACATTTAAGCTTGGACATTCTGTTTCTTTTAGAAATTATCATACTTTTGGGCTAATAGATATTTCTGGACATATAATTATGTCTACGGCAGTATAAAATTGCGATTTTTCTTGAATCACAGTTGGAAATACCACGATTTTACCGATGAAGTTTTCCATTTCTTTCTTTTTCCTTTCCTAGAATAGTTATGGTATATTTCTAAGGCAAGATCATGGTCAATGGCATACAAATACTGATTGGGGGGTCTTGTTTTGTTTAATGATTTACAAAACAAATTTCTCCTGCACTTTCCCTCTTTTTGCTTCAAAATAATTACCTTAAAATAGCAGTACTGTAGCAAAATATATGCGTTTTTCAGTAGAGCGGATATTTTATCATGTCAAAACTGTTTAAAGGTCTAGTAACCGTTTTACCACTGCTGCAGTGGATATGCTGCTGAATTGAGGAAGAAGCATCCAGGGGCTTCTATGCCTTTTCCATCAAATGCTAGCCTCAATAATATCGAGGAGCAACTTCCTCCCATGAAAGTTCCAAAATTTAGATGGTGGTGTTGTCTGGAATGCCGTAGAAAGATTGAAGATGCTAGCGATGTAGTACATTATAATTGTTGTACTCATAGCACACCTTCAAATGCGCCTTCTCACGCTGATGCAACCGTGATGTTGTCAGAAACACAACCACTTCCGATAGCCCAGTTAAGCGAGGGCACAAGAAATGTGGACATCAACGCGCCTCCAAGTCACCAAGAACAAAATGATATTGACACTGAAGATGTGTCTGCCTCTGGTATATATATCTCTCCGAATCTAAATATTTTATTCAAATCACTCTTCTATTTAACTGTAGGGATGCTCTTTTGTTTGCCTTCTTATTATAAAATCCCGAACCGTTTTACGCAGGTGGTGATGCTCGGCCAGTTGGACTTGTAATTGATGAAGCTGGCCCTACCAGAGATGAAGAAATAAGTGCTGAAACAGGAAATGTGATTAATGCAGGTGATGCCATTCATAATGCGGCGTATGTTGCTGCTACTGAGATCGTAAATTCGAGTGGAGTTGCACCCATGCTGGTGGAAGAATCTGGTAATGCATCCACTGGAAGTGAGCAGAACAAAAGGCATGAAAATTCAAGTGGCATGTCACGTCGGAGGAGAAAGGTGCGTTCCCTGACTGAGTTGTTGGGTGACAAGGGCAAGTTAAGAAGTGGTGTTCTGAAAGCGGATGTGCCTTCTATCCACCTTGTGACTGTTCCAGCTTATGGTTCAGTCACAGTTTTGTCTCAGGATCAAACTCCCCGTGAGGATATTGGTAGCGGTAACAAGAGTCCTCCAAGGAAAAGGAAGAGGCCTCAGGAAGAACCGGAAGGGAATATGTATCCGCGTATAGCAGGCCCAGATGGTAGCATTTCAAAGGCGGGAAGAACAGTAACAGATAATGCAACTTGTAGTTCAGAGGCTCAGGCCAATGCATCTTCTGCTGTACGGTTGCCAATTGATAACACGAATGACCATTCTAATCGTAAAGCTGAGAAAGCTCTTGTACTGGTTAAACGAAAGGACAAGCAGATTCAGGTTCATGACAGATTCTCTCCTAGGCCTGAGGAACGATCATCCAATAAAAATAGAAGAAAAGGAGGCAATTTACACATAGCTATTGACAATACTTTGTTCAGATCACTGGGTACTTCTGCTGCTGCTGTGAAGGTAGACAACCATTCCACAAATTCCCAGTCTCCACAAGTACCACATAGGGAGAAATGTCAGAGCGCACAAATAGCGTCACCGATCCCAAAATCCCAACCATCACATTTGGAAATGCGATTAGATCTTTCCTTGAACAGCTTTGTGGGGAATGTTGTTTCCTCAGGGAATAAGGAAAAGTCCAGTTCAAGTAAAAGCGTTCGAGAAAACAATGATCTTCATTTTGGACAATGCAGCATCTTGCCTCCTCCTGAACCAGATCTGTTGCGGAAAAAGAGTCAAGTCTGGGATCTGAATGAAAGATTAGCACGGAATTCTAATAACTTAGTCAAAAAACTAAATCCCTTTCTGACAAAGGAAACGGTATGTCTTTGATCACCTGATTGGAGTTTACATTTGTTCATCTAAATATATGTATTAATCATGATTTATATCTAGTTCGTTATCAAAATGGAGTATTATCCATGAATTCCTTCTTCATTTCTTCCGCATGGGTTGCTATCTTTCAATATCTGTCGTTTATTAGCATGTTTAAATTTTATGTTTTTGTTCCTAGGATGGAGAAAGATTTCTGCTTTCTACTTTTTATGCTCAGTCTCTTTTTTTTTCCTTTTTTTTTATTGCATTTAGTTGATCTAAAATACTGACAACTTATACATGTGACATTTTGCAAGTATGATGGTACTCAGTTAATTGTCTAAATTTCCCTTTTGGATGTCCTTTAGAGATGCCAAAAGGAAATCAATAGACAAAGTGATAACCTGGACAGTAACAGAATGGCCCAAGGATCTCCAGATGACATACCTATGGATATTGTCGAATTGATGGCCAAGAACCAGTACGAACGGGGCCTTCCAGATGCAGGAACGAATTCCTTTCAGAATAGAATCAGTAATGGTATGGGAAGGTTCTCTAAGGTGCAGGGGATGGGACCAATCATGTTTACGAAAGCATTTCCGGCCTCGACAAGCTTTTCAACCGCTAATGCAAGAAGTGGGTTGGCCATGGACGGAAACGCTATCAACTATCCTCAGATGCAAAGAAACAATTTTGATATCTGCAATCCAGAGAAAAGCAAAAAGAGCATCTTCGATATGTTTCCTCAAAATCAACAGATGTTTTCTCTGGAATGCAATGTACTGCTTCTGCCTCTGTCAGGACTGGGTCACAGCGCGGTGAAAGAGCAGAAATCGTATCATCATCCGCAGCACCGAATACGCCATTTGGAATTGGCATTCAGCCGAAGTATCCCGAATCACAGCACAGGGGGAAAACTATTAGTGATATTAAGGCGGGTGAAATGAAAAAGAGGCAGGACGCTCATATTATCTTGTCTAAGCCAGGAAATGCTGAGCTTAGAAGTAAGCCAAAGGGGCCAGTGGATCCCCATGTTAATGATAACATCCCCGCTATGCAATTGCTCAGCTTAACGAATGAGAGGACACCAGGTACGACCTTCAACCTGGGCTCAAGAAAGCCCTTCGCACCTTGTGGTTACCACCCAAGATATAGCACAACTGTAAGAAGGGATATGCTTAGTGGACCCCTCTTCCAGCGGCAAAGTTGGCTAGGGACTGGAACTTCTAGTGTTGGTGAAAATTTGGGACGAAGTCCAGGACAACGTTCATTTGCATTTCCAGGTAAAATATTTCCCCTAAGGTTTCCTTGAATTCTGTTTCTTTTCCTGATATTCAATTTTCCTTGTTTTACAGGTCCACAGAAAGAAAATCAGTCTTACCTCGCTAGATACATTAGTGGTATTCCATACACAGGACCTACTTCAAGTCGGGGAAAGCATAAGGAAACAGCAAATGTTGGTGCTTCAGATTCCATACTGTATCTGCAGCAACATCTGGGGAGGAAATCGGTCAGCCTCGGGGATGGCATTATTACAGAAGAGGTGCAGCAGGTAAGACTCATTCCCCGACAAGAGCAAACCTGCACCACCAACCAAAACCCTGCAGAATTCATCCTTCCTGATTCAGAGGCTTTCACCATCTGCTGGAAGGATCTGAAATTCCCGAAGAGGAAGTTTTCCAGAGGAAATACAGGTGATGGCGTGAAGCGGCAAAGAGTTGCGAAGCCGAAAGCAGGGAAGGAGCAACCACTGATCCCTTCTTCATGAGCGTTCTACACGGTTTCAGCTTCAGTAGAAACACATCCCGGGTGAGGCCACGTTTCGCCTGTCTTGATTTCAAACTTTTGAGCAATTTTTTTTATTTTTTTATTTCATTAATTCCCAAATAAGATTGGAAAAATATATGCATGATTTATACAGGAAGTATTAGCTGGTTAATTTATAAAAATATACATAATATGTAAACTTTTAAACTGGTCTCTTCTGCTTGTATTTGTAATATTTTATATTATTACCTAATGTTCAGCTCTGTTAAGCAAACTCGCTGGTTTTCCTCACTGATTTTCCAAGTATTTCTGTTCTCAGAAGCAAGGATTGATTTAGGCACGAGTGCAATTGACAAGGAAGTAGAGAAGGTTAGTGCAATGTCGGTTTCATGGTTTGCAACCTTGTGTGGATTATTTTCGAGGGGCCTTGCAATTACCAAGCAGTTTAACTGAGATTAATTGTTTGTCACTTTGTTGAGATTTTTCACTCGCTTTTCAATTTAAGTACAGTGGATGGCTTTAATCTACTTATCTCCCAAACGCTCAATAATGATCTAGCGAACTTATCATTCTCTACGTGATCAGGTCTGGGATAGAATTGCTCCAGGTTTAGACTCGAGTTTGACGCCCTCGCTCGATTCCAGCTATTGCAAACGTCCTCTGTTGATCCTAAATGGTATTGTCATCATTTCCTTTTCCAATATTCTAAGTTTGTGACGTCATTTTAGTTCTTGAAGTGGATGAGTTGAGTTTGAGAAAGTTGAACGCAGGTCAAGATGATGGAAGTTCCCAACTCGAGAGCAAAGAAGCTTAATGATCATATCAATCTATCAGATAACTTCAAGGTTTGAATCTGGCCTTTTTTCCCACCTCTTGGCTTTGTTATTCATGAGGATTCTAGGGGCCAACTCCACGAACAAAAGATGGCTATTTTGATCCAAGGATTTCTTAAAGATAGAGCGATTTTTCCTCGGGTTGATTTTAAAAAAAAAAACATGTCTAGCAGTCTTCCCCTTTTCTTTTTTTCTGTTGTCGAACAATTCAAAGCTAGAGTGCTTAAACAACAATACTAAACCCCAACACGCACGCACGCCCCCTCCCCCCCAAACAAAAAAAACGTAAGCTATTTATTTTACTGATTTGAGATTGATTTTGTTGTCAGTTCACAGCAGAACCAGGAATTCCACACTAAATGACACCACAGATGGTAAAAGAAGGAAGTAATTGTTTCGACAGGTTCTTCATGCAGTAACCTCTCTGATATATGAATTGCAGGTTGTAGATGGAAGTTTGGTGTACTGAATATCGTTATTTGATATTATAAACAATGTTCTCTTTTTTGGGTATTGTTTCCGATATGAAATATTCGTGAACTCCTGCTATTCATAGTAATGATAAATATTTGTGTCCTGATGAGCAAATTGTGGATTATCCTTTTTTTGGCATGGCGCGAAAAGGGTTGTTTATGAGATCTCCTTGCCATTGACTGGTAACTCCTAAGATCTCCAGAACGAAGAAGATTGCCCGAGTAAAAGCAAAGCTTAATGCTTTTGGCACCAAAGAGATAAGCCCACAAGGAGCATAAGGCAAGCGGATCCTTTGTCGCCCTTTTTGTTCATTTGGACTGTCTTCTATGATTAAGAATGTTCATTTTGTGTGCAGAGAGACTGTCTTCTATGATTAAGAAATCACAAGGTATCCAGTTTTGGCGGAATGGACCTTCTCTGTCACATTTGTTATTTGTCGATGATTCTCTGTTGTTCGCAGACTATTCCGATTCTCAAGTATATTTTAGCTGATTATGAGATAGTATCTGGACAGAAGTATTTATAAATATACAACAGACCTAAATCATTTTACTGCCAATAAGAATGGGAAAAAAAACTCATTCACAATGAATATTAGTAGATTATAAGACATCTCAAAGTATCAATTTCAAAATATAGTAGATGTAAAAGTAGGGAACTTGATTGTAGAAAGCATAACAAGATTACGTGATATATTTTTTTTGCCAAGTAGATTACGTGATATATATATATATATATATATATATATATATATATATATATATATATATTACAGAAGCACTATACATACATATATCTATATCTATATATTCCTTTAATCCTATTTTTTCAGAATTTCATATTTTTTTAATTGCAAACTTTCTGAATATATCACCAAATCTGTTTATTGTTAGGACTAATCTCAAACTTTTTAAGCCTCTAATATAATTTTCTGTATTTCTTAAGGTTTTAATTAATTTTTAATTACTTAACTGGTTAGGAAGAGTTTTAAGCAATTAAATTAATTACAAAATTTAATTATCAGAAATTTAATCATTTTAATTTGAATTCAAGATAGTTATCCTTTTAATAGTTACTTGCCCATTAACACACGTTGTCTATTGCAAGTACTTATCTTCAACCATACTTATCTCTATTCTCTTCTTTCAACAACCTCAACAATATAACAATGCTTCCAAATCTTACTGTAAATGAAACATCAACGAGGAAGAAGATGAGAGGGAAGTCTCTTGGTGATTACAATTATTCTCACCAGAACCAAGCGAAACAATATGGAATCAAAGAGAAGAAAATCTGAAAAGGTTTCAACTTTTTTTCTCTGGTAATCTCAACGGTAATTGTCCATTTTCTATAAATTTACATCCCTCAAATTTTCAAGTCTTGAATTTCTTTGCCTTCTACTCCTCTGATGTGTTTTTTTTCCTTTTTCGATTTCTTACTTTTTTCCGGTGGTTATTGATGTTGTTGACAATGGAAATGGAAAAATAATCATGATTGTAGAGTTTGAGTTCTTCTGATTCATTATGTTTGAACCGTTGATTCCGATGAGTTTATTAAAATTTCAATTTGGCAAAAGAAATATTATTTCGCTTCTTTATTTGAAATAATGCGCTTTTTTTTGTCTCTCTCTAGATATTATTTATACGGAAGAAGAAAGATTAGATATTCTTTGGAGGAAGAAGTCGGCAACAAAACGAACGAAGAAGAATGAAGAGCATTAATAAATTTTCATTTTAAGATTTTCTAACATCAACTTGCATTAGGATATATAACAGAACAAGTAGCAATTGAGGTAAAGCTGCTTTTTTCCTTTAATTTCATTTGTTGTCCTTGATCTCTTTATTTGTGCGTACATAAAGAATCAAAGAAGGTGAAGGATCTTTGTTAAATTTCAAATAACTTTAGAAATAGTATAATTTTGTTGGTTGGGAGAATCTATAAAAATTTCAATTATACTAGAATTTAGTTTTCTTGATTTGCTTCATATATTCATCTTTCTGAAGATTCATGTCTGCTTGATTCCAAAAGAAGATGAGTCTAATTGAATTTTTCCTTTTGCATTTTGTTGATATCTTTTAATTAGAATCAAAATGATCTCTGCATTATACCTTTGTGGGAATGGTAGTTTATGGTATTCCATATGTAGTTTGGTTGGCTTTGAATTATATTGAAGATTTATGTTCTACATTGGTCACACCTTCAAGTACCTTAGATATTTTGATGTTTTTATTAATTGTTGAATTCTAGAGAGAGAAACGAAAATTGTATAGCTATAGGATATGAGCAATTTCAACCGCAACCAAAATTGTATAGTAATAGTTGTCAGGTGTTCTTTTGTTTTGGTTACAAATGACAAGTAGTTTGGCGATAAAAAAGAATAATTACTTTTTAATTTTGAAAGCATTGGAATGTCGTGAATCAACTTAGAATTTAGATATATTTTGAACCCTCAATTCACATCATCAAGATCTCTCTGCATTTATATTTTCGTTTATGAAGTTCTGTTCGCCTGAAGTAGCGTTTAAGGAAAACATCTTCACAAAGGTAGAGTTTCTCTTCACTTTTGTCTTTTATTGATATGATTTTTCGTTACATTTAAGTTTTTTTTTTCTTTTGACCTTTTTCGCCTTTTGTAGTGTGTCAAGCAAAAAACATAACGAGACTAAGCGTCGGAGTTTGACATATTTGAGAAATCTCAAACATAATTATGCACAAGGGTAATAGCGCTTCTCATCTAATTTGCTCAAAATTTTATTTATATTTGTCGTTGGTAAAATGGGAGTAATATGTTATGGCATGATTGAATTAGAATTTGTATGCGTGGTAGTTTCGAGATTTAGATGGGTTTTAGATTAAAAAAGGAGAAAAATAGTGTAGTGTAGTGTTGTTTAGTGCACTTTGACTTTATGAAAGTCTGGAAAATAATGCAAATGGAGGAAACATGAGATGTATTTGTGTGTCTTTCGGTCTCTAAAAAGGTTGAGAAATGTATTAGAGTGGACAATAATTAAGAAATTAGTTTCAATTGTTCATTTGTTGGCCTTCTCCCCATGTGAATTGATTTGATGAGTATTTGTTTGTCTTGCTATGACTTCAAGGGGTCCAGTGTAGTTCAAGTAATTTTTTTTTTTTTGGCTTGATTAGTTGTTTTTTTTTACTTGCAGGAAGGGAGTTATGAAAAAGTCCAACCTTAATTTTTTTTTTATTTGCATGGACTTGTGGGACTCTCATTGAAGATATATCTCTGAAAAATCCTTATAAGGATACAATGTTGATCTTTGTTACTCACTCTTTGCAAGAGAAGTGATGAAATTTAATAATTTATTTAAAAGTACTAATATTTTATGGTTTATATTACACCATGCATACAAATGGCCGTATTAAAAATTACAAGAGGTATAAAATAAATTTTTTTATGGAAATAATAAATTTTTAATGCATATAAGTGAACATATATGTAAATTTTAATTTTAAAATAACCGTGTTTTATTTTGTGGTAGAGTCGAACAAAAGTTTAATTTCATCACCTTATTTGTTTTTTTTCAAATTAGAATTTTCCCTCTAAATTTAAAGGAGTCATTAGTGAGTTCTATGAAGGATGATTTCTTTTAATCTAAAGCTATCAATATTTTAATTAAGAAAAATTGTCAAAGAAACACAAAGGAGTAAAAAATAGGAGGGAAAAAAGTGTATTTAAGAGTAATTTTTATATAACACCCCGTGCATAGCACGGGTAATATGGCTAGTATATATATATTACAGAAGCCCTTTTCAGATTTGTATATATATCATGCCACGTGTCATTTTCTAGGATTTTTTATATTTTTAATTAGTTATAAAACTTTTGATTGGTGCAAAAAAAATTGAACTATTTTATTCAATTCGGAGGAGGAAGGATTCGAACCCGCAACGTGCAAATCAAATGCCATACCACATTGCCAGCTACTCTAGCAGCTATTTGACAACTATTTCTTTAATTCTTTTAATGGAATGCTAATTTAAGTAAATTATGAGATAGTTGGAATATTGTAATAAATTCCATAAGAAAAAATTTGTTTCGGTTGAACTTTTATATTGCAATAATTTTTACATTAATCTATAAACTACTTACCGACCATAATGTTTTTGAGTTTTTGTCGAATAAAGTATACAGAATGAGTTTTTGTCGAATAAAGTATACAGAATGAGTTTTTGTTGAGTAAAGTATGTGTATTATGAGTTTTTTTTTCTTTTTAGAATGACTAGAATTAAATTACTCATTTTCTAAAATAATAATATTTTTTCATATAAACTTCCACTACTAACCTTCCTTATTTTAAGCGTAATTTAAGGGGATTAAATTTCCTTAACTAATAATGTTAGAAGACAACTTTATTAAAAGTAAAATACTTTTATTAATTTTCATTTAAGTCAAAGTGAAATATTAAATTCAAGATTGAAGCAATATTGTATTTGTTAAAGTATATAGCCTAAATAATATTCAAATTTCTGATAACTATGTATCATCAATTCATCATATTGCTTATGACCCTTGTGTTATTTTTCTAAATTACTTTTATATTATTCGTAGAATTTTTGCTTTTTTGCATTGATTTATGATAGCTGAATCTATTGATCATTGCTAGCCACTTTTAATTTTTTATTTTGATTTTTCTTTTAAATGTTTCGATTTATTTGATTGCTGGGTACAAAGAATCCTAATTCTTGGTAACATTTTCTGTTATATGTATTGATTTACGTATGTCCTAGAAGTATTAAGCAAAAACTTAATTTAGACTTGATTTGTTATTTTGGTTCTAAGAATTAAGTTTTTAAGTCATGCCCAACAGAGTTTTCTTAAAAGATTGCCCTTCAAAAATGACCATTTTGCAAAAAATTATAAAGTTTATGAGGAACTTATTTGAGGGAATTTATTGGGAAGTTTATGTGAACTTATGTGAATTTATGAGAATATTTTATTCTAATATTTACTCATCTCTTCATCCGTTTTATGTTCAATACTTTTGACATTTAATTATTATTTATATCTATTTTGATCCATTTTTTATCCAATAAACATTATTATTAATAAATTCCCTTTAAATAATTTATTATATACTATTAGACTGATTTTATCTTTCAGGGAATAAAAACATTTAATAAAATGGATCTTACAACAATGCAAGTTTGTCGGAAAAAACTTGAGCAGAAAATTGATCGCTCTCATAGAAGAAGATGCATTATCTCAAAATGTGGAGCACACAATGTTGAAAAAATTTCATGAATTAGATGGCTCCATAAGAAAAAATGAAGTCAAAATACGTAGTCTCTTCATTTTTTCTTAAAAGATTAGGTGATTAATATTTAATAGTAGTAGTGTAGTGATTATTGGACCAAAACATTGGTTGAAACATTAATCGAAATAGTATAGGACTATGTTTAATTATTTTGATTATATATTATTTGATCCAATATTTTTTTATCCAATAATCCTTCGATGCTCACCCTTATATTTGTGAGTTACTCAATAAAATTCATATTACGATTAACGAGTTTTTTGTTCTAAATATAATTGTACAAACTATTAAATTAATAATTTGAAATTGAGATTTTCATGCATAGACAGTCATTTGTAGTATATATATATATATATATATATATATATATATATATATATATATATATATATATATATATATATATATATATATATATATATATAAGGCTTATACATACATATATTTGTATCTATATATTTCTTCCATCCTTTTTTTCTTAGATTTTCACATTTTTTAATTAAAATATTATTAAAGATATACCTCTTAATTAAATTAATATTGAATTTTAATTGGTTGAGCTTGAGTGTTTAAATTTAATTATTTTAGTACTTTAATTGTTTTCAAAAACTTGACTGGTTTAAAGATTTTAGATCAATTAAATTAATTAAAAACTAATTCTTATTTTAATAACTAATTTAATTATAAAAATTATTTTCAGATATTGAGTTTTTACGAGCTTTTAACAAGTTTACACTAATTTATTTAGAAATTTAAATAATATTAACGTTGAATATCAAATATACTTTTTATAATTTTAACTTTTTAATTACTATCAACATAAAAACTTTTTAATTAGTTTTAGAAGTATTAAATTAATTCAAAAAATTATTATTAAATTTATTAAATAAATATTACTCTAACGAGTTATGGGTGGAGATAGAATTTTTTTTTTTTCCTTCTAAAGTCTTCAATCCTAAAATGTTAATTTATTATAATAATAAAAAAAAATTCGTTGTAAATTACATCAAACAACATATGATTCAAAATATTGTGACTCCTATCTCATGTTTAAAATGTTCACCTATCACTATATCACTATATCATTAAAAATTATCTTTATCTTAACAACTCCCAATCCCAACCCACTACCCATCATCCCTCATAACCTCTTCATATATCATTAATATCTTTTTTTTCAAATTTGAGATATTGAAGAGATAAATGATTAAGATACATTTTAAGATTTTTTAACCTACTCCAATTAATATCCTTCACTCCAGCACTGTCCATGCAAGATATAAAAATATTATACTAATTCTTTCTCAACTCTCCAATCATTTCATCCTAAGTCTTTAGAATATTTATTTTTTCCTTCAAAAAGATAATATTTTTATTTTTAAATAAAATTTTGGCACAGGATAAATAAAATATTTAATTTTAAATCCATCTATCTATATTTATATTACAGAACATATTTTTCAGTTTCAACCAATCACAAACCTTCAAAATTTTAATCTACTTTATGGTAATTTTGAGTTTTGAAAACTCAAGAACTTAATACTAATTTCTTATATTATTAGTTCATTAACTAATTTTAAAAAAATTAATTTGCTCATAATATTTTTTATCTATTAATTTAATTCATAACTAATAAAGTAATTCAACACCTAATTTCACTCCCACTATTCCATTATCCAAGGAATCCATTACTATCATGACTATTCATCTCATTAACACAATCCAACTAAAACTCTATCACCCCATTATCCCTGTGTATCAACGTCTCTTCTTTTTCTCATATATTCTTCCCATATATTCTTCCAAGCCCGTAATTGCTCTTAGAAAAATAAACCTGAGTACAACAGACAGAAGATGGAATCGAAGGAAACTAGATTAGACGTTTTCAATTTTCATCTTTCAGATCATGTCCTCCTTACCGTTCCGTGTTTGTTATTTGTTATTTTTTAATATTATATTTCCTTCTATGTGAAGTGTTTATATTTTTCGATACGAAGACGCTCAATTTTGGGTTTCGTGTTTGGACTACGATACACTGTAAAGGTTTGATTTTGCTATAACATTTCTTTTTTAATTTCAAAGAACTCTTTTACATTCTTTTTCTTTTGTAACTTCTTTATTCCTTCTTTGTAATATGGAATTATATTGTTGTGTATCAGTATTAGTAACCTGTTGAAGATTAAACTAAGTACTATATTGACATGTATATTTCAAGTATTTGAGGTATTGCTTGCTCCGTCAATAATGTTGGTTCAACAAAACAAGTTTTAGGTTTTACGTAGTCAACAAAGACAATGTGCCCGTGTAATTCCTTCTCATTCAATCCTTTGATGGTTGTCTTTGCTTCATCTTCTAATGCATAGGTAATGAATCCAAACCCCTATGATTTGCCCGACTCTCTGACCATACGAATTTTAGCTTCTATAACTTGGCCATGTTGGGCAAAAGCTTCGATAGTCCTTTCTCTGTGGTGTAGAAAGAAAGTCCTCCAACAAATGTCTGCTACCATTGCAGAGTTATGTTGAAGAACTTAATTTCAGTTTTCTTCTTCTTATTATTTTTTCTTCGTTTTGTTTTGAATTTTTTTTTTTTAAATCTGGACAACAATTAAAGTTTCCACAAGTTTTTTTATCAATTATTCAAGAGGTACAAAGTTTATTCCTATGTTATTTTGAAACTATATCTTGAGGCATTTTTGTTTCTTAGAGTAAATATCAACTTTGTTTTCTCTAACTAATAAATTTGGCAGCCTTGAGAGGAAAAAATAGAAAGGGAGGAGCCACTTGAAGTCGTGATGAGTATCATGGAGAATAGTCAATCTATGGAATTACATTGTGCAAAAGAAGGTAAAATCTTATAGATGGTTGACATCAAATTCATCTAACTTTTTTTCTCTATTTCTAAATTTATTTATATGTTGTTACTAAATTTGCTATAGAATTATTTTTTAACGTGTAATGAAGTAGGATATGGCGGCCCAACAACATTTACATGTGGAATTTATGTAGATTAGATTTTGTAGACCAATAAGTGATATTACTTTTTTCGGTGTGTACCACAATGTCATGGTAATGGCATGTTTTATTATCTTTCTTTCTTTCTTTTTGAAATGGTTAGTTTTGTTCAGATTTCATGCAAGAACTATTGTTTTTCCTCAAATTAACTGTGACTATGATTGTAGGGACAATGGCGTTGATCAAGAATTGTTGCTATGCCATAATTTATTTTGCTCTTATTTTACCCATTTGTTTCCAAACCATTATTCTTGACTGATTTTAGCATTCCAAAGTTTACTTATTTAAGAAATTTATGGCAATAAACAATACTTATATGTGTTACATATTCGAAATTTTTCTTAGTACCTTTTTCATGATAAATTTTGTAACAATAGAGCAATTTTATAATAGGAAATGTTTGTCAACAGGTTATGAAGAAGAGTACACATGGTTCGCGTTCCCCAACTGGAAAAAGAACCACTCTTAGATAAGTAAGAACACACAAGACCAGCCAACTCCATCCCATATTTGTTTCTAGAAGAGATCATGAAATCATTATACTCCTAAGTTCCATGGTGGGATAGTTAGTCGTTTTATTTTTCTTCTCATAGATTGAATAAAAATATTGGATAACACAACCGCTAAAGTCTTTGTTTTTTCAAGAGGATTTGTTCAAAGTAATTGTATTTTAACCTCAGGAGAAAATTGGATTAACCAAGGCAGCCATGCTTAATGGTAACGCTTAAGCTACTTCGAAGTATAACATGTCATTGCTTTACTCCTTCATGGTTGGAATCATTAATATTTTTATTCGATGAATATGTAATAGAATTGTGTAACTATAGAATTGTTGGAAGAAATGATGAGTACATTCGAGAACTACTTTTTTAAAAAAAGAGGAAAAGGCTTCTTTTAAAAATTAAGTTTGTTCATTGTTTCAACAAGTTTCTTTGGTTCTAGAATGTTCTGTTATATTTAATATTGAACTTTTGTTATGATCATGCCCGTGCATAGCACGGGTTGTTTTTACTAGTATATATATATTACAGAAGCTCTTCTTACTTTTTGTATTTATATTATGCCACGTGTCATTTTCTAGGATTTTATGTTTTTTTAATTAATTATAAAACTTTTGATTGGTGCAAAAAAATTGATCTATGTTATTTAATTTGCCGGAGGCAAGAATCGATCCACCGACACGCGAGTCGAATACTAGACCGCATTGCCAGCTACTCTGACAGGTATTTGACAACTAATTTCTTTAATTCTTTTAATGGAATGCTAATTTAAGTAAACTTTTTCTAACAAATCTAAACAAACAGTATTTTCTGTATAATATAATAATCTACATTAATTATATTATGTTCTTTAATTTCAAAATTTAAAACTCATCACATTCTTCTATATCTTACGTGTAATTTTTTATGAATTTTGATTTAATTAATTATTTTATAAAATTTCGATTGGTTAGTTAAATTCTACTTGTATTTATATTACAAAGCCTATTTTTCATTTTCGACCAATCACAACCCTTTACAATTATACGTGTAATTTTATGAAATTGTTTGGTTTTTAATTAGTTTAAAAAACATGATTGGTTGAGATGATTTTTATTTATTAATTTAATGATATAGCTTGATATCTTTGACTTATTCAAATGAAATAGTTAATTTTAATATATTTAATAGTTTTTTATTTTTCCTATTCAATTTTATTCTTTTTTCTCTTTTCAATACAATTCAAGATCCCACATAGGAAGTTTATGAAGTTTTTTGAAATTTGACAACGTTATAAATAAATGGGTTGAGAATGGTTTTTATGGAATAAATTGAATGAGGTGTTTTTTAGTTAATTAAATTGAATGACAAATCCAGTTTTCTTTTCAAATTTTTCATTCAAATAGTTAAAGTTTTTTTTTTTTAAAAAAAAATTAGTTTAACGAATCATTTAGATTATAAATTAACTCATAGGTCAACCTGCTCACAAATCATTTTCATTAAAAGAGTATAAACTTTTAAAAAATAATTTTTTTTATCACGCTATTAGTTTTTAAAGTATCATTAACTAAGTTGAAATTTTCCCAATGAATTTGAGAGACAGACTTTATTAGCTGTTCAGATTGTTCAATTAAACGATCTATCTATATTTATATTACAGAGTCTGTTTTTAGTGTCAACTAATCGCAACCATTTACAATCATACATGTAATTTTATGAAATTGTTTGGTTTTTAATTAGTTCAAAAAACATGATTGGTCGAGATGATTTTTTATTTATTAAATTAATGATATGGCTTGATATCTTTGAATTATTCAAATGAAATAGTTAATTTTAATTTTTTTTTTCCTGTTCAATTTCATTCTTTTTTCTCTTTTCAATACAATTCAAAATCCCACATCGGAAGTTTATGAAGTTTTTTAATTTTGACAACAATATAAATAAGTAGGTTGAGGATGATTTTTTATTGAATAAATTGATTGAGTTGGTTTTTAGTCCATTAAATTGTGACAAATCCAATTTTTTCATTCAAATAGTTAAAGTTTTTTTTTAAAAAGAAAATTAGTTTAACAAATCATTTATTTTATTATTTAATCCGCGGGTCAACCTGCTTACTAATCGTTTTCATTAAAAGAGTATAAACCTTTTATAAAAAAAAAAAAAAATTATCGGCCATTAGCTTTTAGAGTATGCTTAACTAAGTTGGATTTTCCAATGAATTTGAGAGGCAAACTTTGTTAGGTTTTCATATTGTTCAACTAAACAATCTATCTATATTTGTATTACAGAGATTGTTTTTCACTTTCAACCAATCACAATCTTTTATAATCCTATATGTAATTTTATGAAATTGTTTGGTTTTTAATTGGTTAAAAAAACATGATTGGTTGAGATTATATTTTATTTATTAATTTAATGATATAGCTTGATATCTTTGACTTATTCAAATGAAATATTTAATTTTTAATATTTTTTATTATTTTTTATTTTTCCTATTCAATTTTATTCTTTTTTCTCTTTTCAATACAATTTAAGATTTCATATCGGAAGTTTATGAAATTTTTGAAATTTGACAACATTATAAATAAATGGGTTGAGAATGGTTTTTTATTGAATAAATTGATTGAGTTGGTTTTTAGTCCATTAAATTGAATGACAAATCCAATTTTTTCATTCAAATAGTTAAAAAAAATTTAAAAAAAGAAAAAAATTAGTTTAACGAATCATTTAGTTTATAAATTAACCCGCAGGTCAACCTGCTCACTAATCTTTTTCATTAAAAGAGGATAAACTTTTAAAAAATAACTTTTTTAATCTATCCATTAGTTTTAGAGTATCATTAACTAAGTTGGAATTTTCCCAATTAATTTGAAAGACAGACTTTATTAGCTTTTCAAATCGTTCAATTAAACAATCTATATCCACTTATATTTACATTACAGAGTCTTTTTTTATTTTCAACTAATCACAACCATTTACAATCCTAAGTGTAATTTTTTTGAATTGTTTGATTTTTGATTAGTTTAAAAAGATGATTGATTGAGATTATTTTTTATTTATTAATTTAATGTTATAACTCGATATCTTTGACTTATTCAAATGAAATAGTTAATTTTAATAATTTTTTATTTTCTCTATTCAATTATATTATTTTTTTCTCTTTTCAATACAATTCAAGATCCCACATCGGAAGTTTATTAAGTTTTTGAAATTTGACAATATTATAAATAAATGGGTTGAGAATGATTTTTTATTGAATGAATTGATTGAGTTAGTTTTTAGTCAATTAAATTGAGTGGCAAATCCAATTTTCTTTTCAATTATTCATTCAAATAGTTAAAGTTTTTATAAAGAAAATTAGTTAAATGAATCATTTAGTTTAATAATTAACCAGCTGATCAACATGTTCACGAATCGTTTTCATTAAAAGAGTAAAAAACTTTTAATTTTTTTTTATCTAGCCATTAGTTTTTAGAGTATCATTAACTAAGTTTGAATTTTCCCAATGAATTTGAGAGGCAAACTTTATTAGTTTTTCAGATGGTTCAATTAAACAATCTATCTATATTTATATTACAGAGTCTGTTTCCAGTTTCAACCAATCACAACGCTTTATAATCTTATGTGTAATTTTATGGAATTGTTTGGTTTTTAATTAGTTTAAAAAACATGACTGGTTGATATTTTGCATATAAATACAAAATTCTTATATTTTTTCTTTTTTCTATATAGGTATGTTGAAAAATAAACAACAATATCCATGTAGAATGTCATTTCTCAATTTTATGCTATTTAATATTTTTTTAAACAATTAATTTTGTTTTCGTGCATAGCACGGGTGATTAGGCTAGTATATATATATATATATTACAGAGCACTTATACATACAGATAATTGTATCTACATATTTCTTCCATCTTTTTTCTTAGATTTTCACTTTTTTAATTAATTTACTAATTTTTAATTGGTTGAGAATATTTAGGTTAATTAAATTAATTGAAAAATAACTTATCTTAATAAAAATTAAATATCAACTTTTGTAGGTGTAAAAACGTTAAACTATTTTATTCAAACCGGGAGAGGGAGGATTTGATCCCCCGACCTGCAGGTCGAATGCTGCGCTGCATTGCCAACTACTCAAGCAAGTATTTGACTACTGTTTTCTCTAATTCTTTTAATGGAATGTTAATTTAAATTTTATTTTGGTTGTAAACTCTTAATTGGCTTATAAGAGTATCCCACATCGAAAATGTTACATTATTTTTTTGAGTTTGACAATACTATAAAAGATGGTACTTTGACATGTTTTGAGTTACAAAATCAGATGACATTTTAGCCCATCAAATTAAGGAAGTCCCTGATTATTTGCTTTTTATATTTTTTTATTTATATAAATATAAATATAAATAGTTAAAGTTTTAACAAATAACGTGTAATTCGGGATGGCTGGGTCCTCTCAATTCGATTGAACTTATAATCATATGTTTTGAGTGAGAAATCGGGTTGGCATTTTAGCCCTATTAGAGTGGGGGAAGCAAATTTATTTGCTTCTTACATTTTTTATTTATATAAATTTAAATAGTTAAAGTTTTAACAAATAAGGGGGTTATTCGGATGACTCGAGTCCTCTGAATTCGATTGAGCTTAAAAATCAAGTTCGATTTGGAGAGTTTAGAAATTTGTAATTTTTTTTAATATTTAATAGAATAAAAAAAATATTAATTAAAAGTTATGAGTTTTAATATATTTATGATTTTTCTTTTATTCTTTTCTAATTTTTAGATTTTTCTTTTTCAATATTATCTATCTATATATTACGTGAGCACTTATACATACGTATAATTGTATCTATATATTTCTTCCATCTTTTTTCTTAGATTTTCACTTTTTTAATTAATTTACTAATTTTTAATTGGTTGAGAATATTTAGGTTAATTAAATTAATTGAAAAATAACTTATCTTAATAAAAATTAAATATCAACTTTTATAGGTGCAAAAACGTTAAACTATTTTATTCAAACCGGAGAGGGAGGATTCGATCCCCCCCGACTCTGCAGTCGAATCGTCATGCACTGCATTGCCAACTACTCTAGCAAGTATTTGACAAACTCGTTTTCTCTAATTCTTTTAATGGAATGTTAATTTAAATTTTATTTTGGTTGTAAACTCTTAATTGGCTTATAAGAGTATCCCACATCGAAAAGTTACATTATTTTTTGAGTTTGACAATACTATAAAAGATGGTACTTTGACATGTTTTTGAGTTACAAAATTGAGTGACATTTTAGCCCATCAAATTAAGAAGCTCGATTATTTGCTTCTTATATTTTTTATTTATATAAATATAAATAGTTAAAGTTTTAACAAATAACGGGTAATTCAGATGGCCGGGTCCTCTGAATTCCGATTGAGCTTATAATCAAAGTTAAAAATATTAATCTAAAGTCAAACAAGAGAATTAACAACAATAAAAACTCCCACATAAAAAAATTATTATTATTTTTAAAATTTGACAAATGACAAAACTATAAAAGAAATTAATGTGCATAAAATTTATACTTCCTCCGATTCAAAATAGAAGTTTTTTTAAGAGTTATTTTTTGTTGGAAAACATAGGTCTTTTTACAAGAATGGTGCATTTATTGGCTAATTTACCCTTAAATTATTTTCTCCATATATTCATATTTGTCAAAATGTATAGTTTTCGTGCAACTCTTCATTAATTTATTTTTTCTTTTGGAGTATTAATTAGGGGTATTTTAGTCATTTTGATTAGTATCTTAATTTGTGTGAAAACTCCTAAAAAGACTAATATTTTGAATCGGAATGAGTGTCTATCTATATTTATATTACAAAGTCTGTTTTCAGTTTCAGCCAATCACATCCTTCTAAATCCTACGTGTAATTTCCATGAATTTTTGTTCAATTAATTATTTTATAAAATTTTTATTGGTTGGTTAAATTTTACTTTGGTTGTAAATTCTTAATTTGATTATTAGAGTATCCCACATTGAAAAGTTACATTGTTTTTTGAGTTTGACAATACTATAAAATGGTGTACTTTGACATGTTTTGAGATACAAAATTACTTTGACATTTTTTCTTTCATTAAACATTACGTTTCCGTGTATAGCACGGGTATTTTTGCTAGTATATATATATTCACCCTGAAAGAAATGTTATTCCTTTTTTCCTTCCTCTTTTGTATTTTTCTTTCTACAATAAATGTACATTATCCTAAATTTGTTGATATCAACAAGGTGAAAATTCTCTGTCCCCATTCTTATCCCTAATCCTGTACCCGACCAATCAGAATTTACTATATAAATATTTTTTTCAATTATATATACACATGGTGAATTATAATTGGTTTGGGACACACACGGGGATAGAGGATTTTTTTCCATATCAACAAGATCTCCAAATAGTTTGTCTTCCGGCTTTGAGGGCTTTCCAGATGGTACGTGCACGTTGGAAGGTGCAGAACCTGGATAGGATGCGGTTCTATTATGGAATGGAGGTCCTAAACGACTTATATTAAGAGGGTATATTCAATTCGGATTTTAAAAGATTTTAACTGATTTTCAAAAGTTTATAAATTTTGCTGACTCTATGGATGGTTTTAACTCTATGTAGATTCTATTAGATTGATTTATCATGATTTCTTTTGATTTTTAAAGTCTATAGATTATTTGAATAACACTCACAAATAAAGAAAATATTAATTCAATGGTGTTTTATACAAATCCAGCGGGGTTTCAATTTTCAAAGTCAACATATGTTTATCAATCCTTTCTATTTTGGAATCAAATCATTTTGTTAAATTTTTTAAAAGTTTGGTGGTGGGTCTTTGATTTTTTTTAGATTACGAAACTACAACGCTTTTTATTTATTTTGTTCAAGGTTTGTATAATTTATTTACTGGAGATTTTTTTCCCTTTCACTTAAGTAAGGTATGTTTTGTGATGTGTTTTGTTTGAAATCTTTTTCCCCCTTTGATTTTCTCTTTCTGGGGAATGAAATCCATGTTTGGAAACTAAAAATTTGTGGTTAGATAGAGAAGAAATTGTTAGTTTTCTTTAATTTTTGTTTGAAGATGACTATTAAAAAAATTGGTTTGAATATTAGGACAATATATATTATTTTGGAGAAATAAACATTTCATATTGAGTTTTCTAACTATGCGAAATTTTTCCTCATATTTGTTTTGAGCTTTGACATTTCTTTATTTTTCTTTTAATTTTAAAAAAATTGGATCACTGCAAAATTTGTAATCTCAGATAAAATTATTAAAGACATTTAATTTTAATATTAATGAGAGAAAGTTAGAATCTTGAGGAATAAAAAGAGATTTCTCACTACAAGAAACCTGTGTTACAGAGACGGACATTTCCGTTGCTAAACTCAGTTTAGCGACCGATTAACGACCGAATTACGTGGTCGTGTATTTTTCGTCGCAAATCAAATTAACGACCGAATACCGACGGAAAGTCTAGCGACCGAATATTCAAAACCAACATTGAACTAATTGCTGAAATTATTTATTAAAAACAAAGTTTACCAAGTCCAATTATTATCAAATACCTATAAAATTTCAGAACACTAAGTATTTGCTTACAATCAAATCATACAAAAAAATTAACATGAAGCAGAAAAACAAACATAAAAATTACATCATATGCTAAAAACAAACAAAATTAAAACTGAAAAAGAAGAGAATTACCTTTTGATGAAGAACTCTCTGAGGAAGAAGCAACAAAGCCGCTCCAATTGGGTCTCTGTAGGACAGCAAAAAATCAAGCAAGAAATGGGGTCAAGTAAAAATTTAAAAATTAAAAATCAAGCAAGAATTACCTTTTGATGAAGAACTCTCTAAGAATAGAGCAACAAAGCCGCTCCAATTGGGTCTCTGTTGTATCTAAGAATTAAGAATTTCTTCGGAAGTGGTGGTAAAGGGAGTGGAGGGGGAATGAAGGAGATGGTGGGTTTGGGTTTGTAAGAAATGGGGGAAAGAAGGAGATGGGGGAAGGAATGTCGAAGAAGAAGTGGCGGTGGCGGTGGCGGAAGAGGATTGTCTAAGAAGTGTGTTGAAGAAGACTTAGGGATTTCTGGAAATTCAATCTTCATTTTATATTTTTTTTATTTTGACAAATCAGGAAATAAAACGACGTCGTTTTGGTACTCTTTACGTCTTCCGTCACGAATTCAGTCGTTAATCGGTAGGTATATTTTCCGTCGGTAATCGGTCGTTACATTCGGTCGGTATTCGGTCGTTATATTTTCCGTCGGTAAACGGTCGTTAAGTTCCATCGTTATTCAGTCGTTACGGGTGAAGAAAACGACGTCATCTGAATTTAGTCAACGGGACCAATGTGGCCGACGGAATTACGACCGTTATGACTTCGGTTTCCAGTCGGTCGTTATTCCGTCGTTATATTTGTGACTTAAACTTTCGGTCGCTATTTAACTGTTTTCTTGTAGTGTCTCAATATAAATTTAGGTATAGAAAATCCATCAAAATCCTCTATTTAATGAAATCTATGAGAATCAATAGAATTTTGAATACCTCTATTAAATGGACTTTTTAAAATCTGAATTGAATACCTTTAGATTTTAATAGATTTTTTAAAATCTAAATTGAATACCTCTAGATTGTAATTTACTTTTTAAAATCTAAATTGAATACCTATAGACTGTAAAATTCTTTAAAAAACATATAGAATCGAGATCGAATACACACTCCTAATTTTCTCTACCTCAATTTTATAATATAAGTCGGAGTAATATGCACTAATGAACATCAAGTATTTCATTATTTCGGGTTACGGTAATAAAATAAAATTCTCTTTTGGTTTTGGCCATAAAATTTTTACGGGCCACAGATTCTAGCTTCTGACAAAAAATTTCAAAAAATCCCCCATGTGTCGGACACGTGAGGGGCATTTTGGTCCTTTTCTTTTCTTCTTTCTTCTGCTCAACAAAGTCACCATCTTCTCCGACGAGCTTCTTTTGAATATATTACCAATAATCTCCCCAAATTCTTCATACCAACTTGCCTTTCTTTTGTTCTTGAGTGAGTTTTGGAGACTAATCTAACTAAAACTATAGCATCTTTTGGTGGGTATTAGCTCAAATTTTTTATGAATTTTGTCTTTTCTGTCTTTGTTCACGTGTAAAGGGGTTGCTATTTCTTTGATGTTTCACCCAGGAGGTTAACCAAATATTTATGTCCAAATATATGTGGATTTCGTCTGAATTCAATGGGGGAATGAGGGGGTTTGTGGGTTAATTACTTGGCATTTTGGAGCAATGTTGTTAAAATCGCGAGTTAACTCGTAGAATCGCATGATTCTATGATTCTACGGAAGCAAAACGTGTTAAATCGGTAGTAGAATCGCAATCTGGTAGAATCGGATCGTAAAAACATACTTTCCACCGAGTCTACAAAATTTCAAATTATTAGCCATTTTGGTCATCAAATTATTTTTTAACAGCCACTTTCATCATTTTTAACTTTTTTTAACTTTTTTCATCCCCAAAGATTTTACGAGCAGCCATTTTGGTCATCAAATTATTTTTGAACAGCCACTTTCATCATTTTTAACTTTTTTTTTAACTTTTTTCATTCCAAAGATTTTACGAGCAGCCATTTTGGTAATCAAATTATTTTTGAACAACCACTTTCATCCTTTTTAACTTTTTTAAACTTTCTTCATCCCCAAAGATTTTACGAGCAGCCATTTTTATCCTTAGAGATGAAGAAAGTTAAAAAGGATGATGATAATGAGTTTGATGAAGATGGAAATGATATGGAGGATGATGCTAGTGACGGTGTTTCGAAATTCAAGTCTTTGAATGACTTGCTCCATTAGATCGTACTTTATTTTATTTTGATCTTTTGAAAGACTTATAAGTTAAGAATTATGTGTAGTCGCATTTTTATATTTTGAAAGACTTGTAAGTTCTTTATTGTAAACTTTGTTGCGTTATTGTCTTTTGAAAAACTCGTGAAACTATGTTTAATGAATTTTTTTCCATATTTTTGGATCATATGATATGATTTATATGTTAATTATTGTTATATATATTAATTTCTCGATACGATTTTACGATTAACGAGTTTACGATTTTCCACCCCTCCTCCGAGTCTACGTAGAATCGCGATTTTAAGTACCTTGTTTTGGAGCTGTTCAGAAATTAGAAAAATATTTGGGTTTGCTGCTGTTTTTTTTTTTTTTTTTTGCAGGGAAGGGAAGACTATGCTCCAGAAATTTTGAGTTTCTGTGCTGCTCTGGATGAATTTCAAGCTCTCATTTTGGATTATGGTTCAGTAAGAAGCTGCGCTCAGGCCTACCATGGCCGTTTTTGGATTCCATTGCTACAAAAACGATTGAATTCAAAGTTTATGGCCGGTGGTTAGTTTTATGGCAGAACTGTGTTGTGCTCAGTTATTTACATTTTCTGCTTGATTCTGAAAGAGTTTGAAGCTCAAACTTTACAGACTGGATCGTTTGCTCACTATGCTTAAGGTAATATGCTTAGATTTCAGATTCATGGTCTGTAGCCCTTGGAATTTTCTTTGGAAAACCACAGTTTTTGAGACTTTTTCTTGCATAACTGTGCTGCTCTGAGATTTTGCGTTTTCTGGTCAATTCTGGAAGAGCTTGATGCTCAAACTTCACATATTTGTTCTATTTTCACTTTGATTAGCAGGGGCGAAGACAGGGGGCAGGGGGTCCAGCGCCCCTTAGATTTTTAAAAATACTACTATTTATCGAA
This sequence comes from Vinca minor, assembly GCA_026122235.1. Classification (NCBI taxonomy): domain Eukaryota; kingdom Viridiplantae; phylum Streptophyta; class Magnoliopsida; order Gentianales; family Apocynaceae; genus Vinca; species Vinca minor. The sequence goes on along the minus strand of JAOCZM010000161.1, from coordinate 5,357,446 downwards.
ATTTTATATGTATTTTGGAAAATTTTATCAGTTTCGCCACCCAAGAATTGTTTTTGCCGTTTTTATTGCCCACCCAAGAATTTTTTTTGCCGTTTTTATCACTCGACCTCTGTAGTTGTACATACTGTTTCAGTTTCGTCCCCCAATACCAAGTTCCTGGCTTCGTCCCTGGTGATTAGGGCCATATACTTAGATTTCAGATTCAAGGTTTGTAGCTCTTGGGCTTTTTCTTGGAAAATCAATGTGTTCTAGACTTTTTCTGCGAAAATGTGGTTTGATTTGTTGGGTTTTCTGGCGAATTTCAGTGTGTGTTAGGGCTGCATTGGTTTGTTTAAGTGTAAAATGCTCCTTTTTGAGTGAGTTTTGGTGAATTCTGTGAAATCTCAGTTGATGGAATAAGGTTTTAGACCTCCAAAAATCACTCAAGGTCATCATCCAAAATGGTACCAAAATCCCAATTGTTCATGCTCATATTGATACAAAATCTCGGTTTCACATCAAACCCAATTGATTCAAATATCGGTTTCAAAAATTGGATTTCAATAGTGGTTATGAAGTGTTCGGCGGAGAAGATGATGTTGTGTGGTGGTCTCGGTGGAGAAGATGGTGTTGGACCGGTGGTAGTCGCTGGAGAATTGGGGTATGAATTTTGGAGGAGATGAACATGGGGGCTGGTTACGAGTCGGGGCATTGGGATACATTAGTCTTTTTACTGTTTCGGGTAAAAAAATGAGAAGGAACTTTATTGGCAATTTGGCTCCACAGTTCTAAAAACAATTTAACTTTGGTGATTTTTGTCCAAAATCTATTTTTTTGGTGGACAAGGTCCAAAAACAATTTATGTTTGGTGAGGTAGGTCCTTCCGTCCAAATTTCCAGTCGACCAACTCGTTAATTAAATTTTGAATCAGTCAACCCTAAAATTATCAAGTGGTATTTTTAAGATTTTACAAATTAAACCCCTCCTACCCCCGACTGACTCGACCCACCCTACCCCATTCGTCATGTTCCTAAGCCCTTCCCCTCCCCGTAACCCACCGTCGCCGCCACCCCACCCCACCCTACCCCTTATTCATCTTCCTCCTCCATCTCCATCTCCATCGACGACCTCTCTACCCATTTCTTCTTTCTTTTCCAGCTACCTCTGTTTTTCTCCGACTGGAGATGACGGTGGAGGGAGGGGATAGGTGACTGGAAGAGGAAAAAAAAAGAGGGCGGTGGTGAGGCGATCGAGAAGGCACAGGGGCAGTGAAGAAAGGAGAGGAGAGGAGAGGAGAGGAGAGGTGGTGGGTTGCTGGTGGTGGGTTTCGGGAAGTGGGTTTCAGGGGGTAGGTTTCGGGAAGGGGGTTAAGGGAGGGGTTGCGGGTGGTGGGTTTCAGGGAGGGGTTTGCGGGTGGTGGGTTTCAGGGGGTAGGTTCGGGAAGGGGGTTAGGGGAGGGGAGGAAGGTGGTGGTGGTGGTGCGGTGAATGGGAGGGGGATGAATGTGGTGCTGTGAAGGTGAGGCGGTGGTGGTCGGGTTAGGGGGAGGGGAATGGTGGGTGGAGGTGGAGGTGGTTGCGGATGGCGGCGGCGGAGGTGGTGTAGGGAACGGGTTAGGGGGAAGAGATGGGTCGAGTCAGGGGAAAGGGATGGGTCGGGTCGGGTCGGGTCGGGTCGGAGGGGTTTAATTTGTAAAATCTCAAAAATACCCTTGATAATTTTAGGGTTGACCAGATTCAAAATTTAATTAACATTTGACTGACGAAAATTTGGACGGAAGGACCTACCTCACCAAACATAAATTGTTTTTGGACCTTGTCCACCAAAAAAATAGATTTTGGACAAAAATCACCAAAGTTAAATTGTTTTTGGACCTGTGGAGCCAAATTGCCAAACTTTATTTATGAAATAAAATACCTGGTGGCCATTTTGTGAATATTACTCTATAAGTCGTTTATAAATTTAGTAAAAATTAATGAAATAAAAAGAAAATTACTTTCATAGTAAAATCAGTGGTATACAAGTACTCCCTCCATTCCTAAATATAAGACTCTTTAGATAATTTTAGAAAATTAAGTAACTTGTCATTTTCACCGAAAGTTTCAATATTACCTCTCTCTCACTTCTATAGCATAAGAAAATAAAGGAAAAAATAGGGATGGCAGAGGCGGAAAATAAAAGAAATGTTGAGGATATAATTGGAATAAATTGTTGACAACTAATAAAAGAGCCTTTAAACGACAATTAATTTGGATACCTATAAATCTCTAAACGACAATTAAATGAGAATTGAGAGAATAATATTTAAGAGAATACTGTAATATTAATATTTTAACTAATAATATATATATTTTTTTATTTTCGTTACATATTATAAACGATTTTTTTTTAACAACATATTATAAACGACTTATATTAAAGAATGAATTTACTATAATATAAAATGTAATAAGCCCAAGAAGAAATATATTAGGCCCATACCGTCTTCTTTACCTCATCGCTCCCCCTACCAAACTTCACCACATCTCTCTCTTCTGATAAACCCTAGAAAGTCTGAGCTGAAGAACAGAGACCACCCATGGCGAAGGCACCGTACGAGTACGAAGAAGGAAACCACCACCATTCTTCATCATCCTCCGCGCCGGATTCCGCCGTATACGACCCAAACTTCGTGCCGGACTCAGTGAAAGCATTCGTCCAGCACTTGTACAGACACATTAGGGAGAAAAATGTTTACGAGATTCATCAGATGTACGAGACTTCTTTCCAAACCTTAAGCGAACGCATGTTCAAAGATGTTCCTTGGCCTTCTGTTGATGCCGTTGCCTCTTACGTTGATAATGATCATGTTTTTTGCCTTCTGTATCGTGAGATGTGGTTTAGGCATCTCTATGCTAGGCTTTCGCCCACTCTCAAGCAGAGGATTGATTCTTGGGATAATTACTGCAGCCTCTTTCAGGTCAATTCCGATTATTCAATACTACCTCCATTCCATAATATAAGTTCTTCATAACATGTAGCGGAAATTTGCAAAAATTAACTAAGCAAAAAATGAGTCCATTCCATAGCATAAGACTTTTGGGACATGTAGCAAAAATTAAGGAAGCAAAAAAATTAAGATTTTTTTTTATCAAAATATCAAAATTACTCTCTTGCTAATTCTATTTAGAGTAATATTGATATTTGATTAAAAAAACACCTTATTATTTGCTTTCTTAATCTTGGCTACATGTCCTAGACGACTTGTATTATGGAATGGACTAAGTAATTTGTTGTGCTTTATATGTTACTTTTTATGGCTATCTGGATATATCACTTAAGTTTTCCCCGCTGTATTTCTATGCAAAAATTATTTTCGAGTTTCTATTTCTTGTCGAAACCTTTATTGAGAATATCTTTACCTATTAACTCAACTCTTTTCGAGATGACAGTTTTGACAAATTAACAAAATTTTAGTCTAAAAGTGCACCAGAGCAACTGATACCACCGTTTTTTGTTTAATTTTTCAAGAGACAAAAAATACCCCTAGCTGAGGTGAAAAATGGGTTGTTAGTTCAAATTTTATCTGATACCACCTTTTTTTGTTTAATTTTTCAAATTTGTCATATCAAAATTAGTTAGAATTGCTTTAAATGAAAATTTTAGGCTAGAAATAGAAATCCGAAAATAATTTTGGGTGAAGATAACGGCTTTCTCTTAGAGAAATTTCAGTTATATGTGTTGGAAAATCGTCAAATTAATTTTTGTAGAATTATGTAAAAAGAACCCTCTTCCTCTGGAGGAAGGTTTTTGTTTATGGTTAGTTAGGATAGAAGTTACAAATAAATTTGAAAGAGGAAAGAGAGATATTGTTTGTGTATGGGGCAGTATCTTAGATTTTTGGGTTGGCTGTAGGTGGTTTTGCATGGAGTGGTGAATATGCAGTTGCCGAACCAATGGCTGTGGGACATGGTGGATGAGTTTGTATATCAATTTCAGTCATTCTGTCAATATCGTGCAAAGATGAAGAGCAAGACTGAGCAGGAGATTGCAATTCTCAAGCAGTATGATCAGGTAAGTACTTGAAAGTACTGATCTTTATATTGTGCAACTCGTCTTTATCTACTTAGCCAAAAAAAAAAAGTCTTTATCTCCAACTATTGGAATATTATCAAGAACTTGTGTTCTTCTGGATTTTTTGGTGTACTGTAAAGTGTAAACTTAGAGAAACTATTTTTCCTGGACTTGTTGCTGTTTTAATTTTTATTTTTGAATTCTAAGTCCGATTAATTGCTCCTAGTTGGTACCCCCATGGGTTTATAGTACTTACCAAGTTTAAGGAATTTGTTTACCTCCTAATTCTAAGTAGGGAACACCAGTTTTACTTACTAGGATTTTGCTTCTTGTTGGTTCTGATTTATGCATAAGTTGCTCCATCAGTGTTAAAACAGTTGAGCATGTTCAGGAATTTAACTTGTCCTAACTGAACAAATGGGTTAATGATTGTTTCTAATGGAAATTTGAACTTCTAAAATTTAAATTGTTGCAACATTTGCAGCTATTGGTTTTACTTGTTTTGACTTGAAATCAGGAAGACGAAATTTTTGAGGTGACACCTTTGATGTTAGGTAGTTGGATGTGTTTTCCTTTGGAAAGGTTTTAATGGTGGAATAATTAGATTGGTTTCTGCTAGAAATATTAACTAGGGAAGTAGTAAAACATGACATAGACTGATTATAATTGGAAGAAATTTCAAATTTTATCTGGCGGTCACAGCTAGGATTATGCAGCATCATATAGCTGCGGACACTCTAAACTAAAATACACTAATTTCTAAGTGTACATGAAGTATTGGTTGAGAGTGATCTTTAGGGTTTGTTTGTGTACATGTGATATGTTATGCTAAAAACTGATTTTCAACAGCACGAAGTATTTGTTAGGCTGCGTTTCTTTTTGCAGTTTTTATGGTTTATGAATTCCTGTAAATGATTTCTTTTCTATCATTGTTTTTATTATAGTTATTATTATTATTATTATTATTTAGTAAAAAATTGGTGATATATGAATTGGAATAGAACTTGTGTGTTATAAGAGATGCATCCTGACCAATTAAATTACCACTTTACCAACATTGCAATCTGTTTAACATGTTTTGTTAGATACTAATTTTTACTTTTTCTAAAGTTTCATTCGACTTTTCCTATGTCATGTTCAATTGACTACTCTCCTTGGCTTATGGCTTGGGTGATTATCTTCAGAGGAGGGTAGTGTTTTGCGTCCATGCTGTTTATCTTTAGAAACATGCATGTGAGAGAAGAATACTTAGAGATAGGATAGTTGTTTTAGTTGGCTACTAAGTGAAAAAGTAAAATTTGTGTTTGATGATTGTTCTTGAATGATGGAAATTGAAAGGCTTCATGATCATAGCTTATCCAATTTTGTGCAGTCATAGTTTGTCTCTGGTCTTTCCACAACAACTTTTGAGGTTATAGATGTTTTTGTCTTGGTCCACCCATAATGATGTTTATACTGTCAAAATTTATAACCAATTATCTATGCACTTCTATACCAAGACTGTTTTTCAGCAGAAAAGGAATAATGTGTTTCTGCAATTTTAATTTTTTTTTTCAGGCATGGAATGTGTATGGTGTTCTAAACTTCTTGCAAGCTCTGATGGAGAAATCTTTGATTACCCAAATCCTGGAGCAAGAGAAGGAAGGCCTTGAACAGTTTACTGCCACTGATGGTTATGATTACAATGGTGGAAGTAATGTTTTGAAGGTCTTGGGGTATTTTAGCATGATTGGCTTGCTTCGCGTTCATTGTTTGCTGGGTGATTATCACACCGGCCTCAAGTGCTTACAACCAATTGATATAACTCAACAAGGTGTCTACACCAGTGTTATTGGAAGCCACATCACCACTATATATCATTATGGGTTTGCCAATCTTATGTTGCGGAGGTATGTTGGTATATCTTTTCAGGCTTTCAAGATATTAACTCCAACTTAATATTTATTTGTGTGGAACAGGTTTCATTCAAATTCATTGTTTTGAAACTATTGATTTTAGTATCTGCTGTTATGAGAAAGTTAATCTTCCAATTTTCTTTTCAATTAGCAGTTTCGATCATTATTCGTCATAGTAAAATATCATGCTTTTGAAAGTTCTTATCTAGGAGATGAGAATCATATTCCCAATGGTTAGATCGTTCTTATTTGGTTTTGCCAGAAATACTATTGTGTTGAAAGGATTAGAATCGCATGACTTGTATTGTGAGAATCATGATACAAATCTGTTGCTCTGTTGACAAGCCGGGCAAAGAGAAATTGATGTTCTAAAGATCTTATAATGATAAGAAGTGGATGCTGCTAGGTGTTAAAAAGCCTCATGTATCATGATTGGTGGTGAATTTTCCTATGGGGTGTGCTAGTATGCACTTGTAACCTGGTTTTTGCATTTTGAATTTTGTCTTCCAAGTTCCACTTGATCTTGCTTCCATTGCACTAGTTATAGTATGTAGCCGATATGCTTCCAAATATTTGGGGATAGATTAAACCTCTGTCTTTGAATAGGCCAATAGGGACTGCTTCCTGAGAGTATTGGTTCTTCTCTTTGAAAGTTATTAGAACGATTTGTTCTTGTGATAGTTGTCTATGGATCATGGTCTATTTCTCGTAGCGTCTTCAAATCTGAATTCTCTGATGTAAAACCATGCTGAATTCTCTGATGTAAAACCATGCTGAGTCAGTTGATGTCATTTTATTCTACTTTTGAAGTAGACATAATAAGTAATGTATTTGCTAAAAGTTGGTACCGACCACTCTGGAAAATCTAGGATGATCACCACTTTGTGAAAAAATCGCTAGGTATGAATATGTTAGTTATGTGTGATTGGTGAAATGGTTTATCTCCCCCAAGAAAATATTTTCTTGCAAATGATAAGATATTGAGTAATTGTGCATGGTAATATGTTGATTTTGTGAGAAAATTTGCTTTCTTTCAGCTCTAGAGGTGGTAACTATTTGGCAAAAAGTTGTGCCAAGGTTGCTGTTGATTTTGTAAGAAATTTTTTTCTTTATTTGCTTTAGAGCTAATTATTTAGTAAAGCTGATTTGATGATTCTCTAATAGGTATGTGGATGCTACTCGGGAATTTAATAAGATCTTATTATACATTTACAAGACCAAGCAATATCACCAGAAATCCCCACAGTATGAGCAGACACTGAAGAAGAATGAGCAGATGTATGCCTTGCTGGCTATTTGTCTCTCGCTTTGTCCTCAAACAAAGCTTGTTGATGAGACTGTTAACTCCCAAATGCGTGAGAAGTATGGTGAGAAAATGGCGAGGATGCAGAGGTATGATGATGAGGCCTTAGCTCTATATGATGAGCTCTTCTCGTACGCATGTCCCAAGTTTATTACTCCATCTCCTCCTAGTTTTGAGGAGCCTCTTGTAAATTACAATCAGGTATGACCATATAAGTATTAACATATTCACTCAAGATGTAGCTTTTCTAATGCTATTTGTCCATATTTTCTTAACTTTGGTGTCCTATATTGATAGCTTACCATGTTTTCTTTTACCATCTTAGTTCCATGAAAGGGGGAGGAAAAAGAAAAAAAAGAAAAGAAAAAACAAGCAGAATGTTTTCATGTCATAAAACTTGATTAAGTCTATGCTTGTAAATCATCTGCTGAACACTTGTGGCTTTAATTTTTCAGGATGCCTATAGGCTCCAGCTGAAGCTATTTCTCTATGAAGTGAAACAACAACAGTTATTATCAGGTGTTCGTACATTTTTAAAAGTTTACTCAACTATCTCCTTGGCGAAGCTTGCCACTTACATGGAAGTTGATGAGGCCACTTTAAGGTCAGGATGTCAAATTTTCTGAATCTGTCTATCTTACCAATCTCTGAGTGGGTCTTCATAGCTGTTTGATATTGACTTTACACAGGACAATTTTGATGACGTACAAGCACAAAACTCATACGGTTGATTCTGTGGGGAAAGTAATCTCCAACGCCGATCTGGATTTATACATAGATGATGTAAGTGTTTTAAAATTTAGTACTTGTTGATATTCCCTCAACTGTCCAGCCTCCTTTCGAAAGGGAAATGCTTGTTTATTAATGTACAATTGCCTCGTAAACATTAACGGACTGCTTTAGCTTTTATCAACAGCAAATGTATGTAGTAAGATGTTTAGGGTAGATGGACTATAAAGGATCTTAATTTAGGAGATATTGAAACTCTTAAAATGGTGTTAAATATGCTTGGAGGATGGTATGTTTTAGTAAAAGTGCATAATAGTACGGCATGACATTTGCTACCATTAGTTTGCTTCTTATGTGTTTCGTGATATGGAGGACCATTGCGATGCTGAGCTCGTTCTAAATGAATAATTGATATAATTTGCTGCTCATATGTCCGAACTACCTTGTATTTCAGGACATGATCCACGTCGTGGAATCTAAGCCGGTTAAGCTCTATGGGGATTTCTTTTTGCGTCAAATTGTTAAGGTGGGTTTTCGGTTGTATTTTTTACTTTGTTTCTCATATATTCCATTATATTGTGGACAAGCCCGTTGCTTTGCTTTGTGTATGCTTGCTGATGTATGTATGTATGTATCTGTGCAGCTTGAAGGTGTTATGAATGATGTTGACCGGATAAAGCTGGAGGCATAGTTCAGGATTTTCCAGCTTCCCATTTTCTTCCGAGTTTAAACGAACCACAAAACCGGATCAAACCCGGACAACGGCCTCCTTCCATAACCCTAGAGTGGCGGTGTAAGTTCACCAGAGAAATTTTTCCTTCCTTTTTCTCTTATTTATGTGGCATTTGGAGGATTTGGTGAAGGCTCGGGGCATCGGTTTTCTTCCTTTTGTCCTATTCTTAATTGTACCCTTTACCCTTGTGTCTTTGTATAATTGCCAAAGTGATGATCCATAGGGCTAAAATAGTCTTTCACGTTTTCCTTTTAAATTATATCTGAAAATTGTTGGTTCTATATTAATTTTAGATGTTTTATAAAAGAATTGATTTTCTTAGTTTCTTCCAATAATTGGTTCTTTTCGGATAATATTGGCAACCTTATTTTTTGCAGAATGCACAAATTAGTTTAAAAATAACTACTTTGTCAAAGGTTCCAGAAAAATCTGTGGCATTTCTGATAAATTTATTGAAAAAACATCAACTGAAATAGGTGGATTTGCTTCTTCTATGTGTTGAAAAGTAGTTGAGAAATGTGGTTATCGGCAGAAAATCCACCAATAATATTCTCTTTGTTTAGACTTTTTATCAGTGGTGTGAGCAGTTATATTGTGCATTTATTGTCAAATGTTAGGTCAGTCTTCAATCCATCTGTTTCAAGTGTATTCTGGGAGTAGCTATTTTGTGCATTTATTGTCAAATACCCTAATTATTGAAGACTTAACGAGTTATGTTATTGTTGTGTCTCTCGGTTTGTCTTGCGTCTTGCTTTGCGAGTAAGTCACTTATGAAGTTTAATAAACTGATTCCAAATAGAAATTTTAGAATTGCACTTACAAAATTTAATACACATATTTCAGATAGGAACTCTAATTAATGTCACGTTAAATATCATTTTTTAATTTGAACAAATAATTTGGTAAAGAGAGTATTATATATTAAAGGACGGACCTATGAAGGCCCCTCTTTTTTTAGAAACAAAAATTTCTATGTTTTGAAAGTGTACATTTTTTATATTTTACTTTGATTTCTCCTAATATTTTTGTTTAGTTACGTATATTATAGTTCGTTCCCTCATAACTTTTATTCTCGAGTCCGTCTCAAAGTGAGATGCCACGTTAGAAATGTTTTAACTTTTAGATATGATTGTGAAAGGATATTTAAAAGCGAGTTCTTTTTCTTTTTCTTTTTTTTTAAATAAGCAAAAAAGCAGTGTTTCATTAACCAGTTTTTTAGTTGGGAGGAAAAAAAGATACTAAAGCATTTATATAGTTACTATATTGACCTTGTCATTTATATAGTCCAAAAGAAATATATAGTTACTAAATCATTTATATTTTTGTTTTATTTAAACTCGTATTCCTTCACTACCATATGGGTGCAATCAATTTTAAACTAGTACAGTACTCCGCGCATTAGCAGAGATATAGCAACCAAGGAGGATCAGAAAGGCATATAAGGATCGTAGAATTTTAACTCGGATGGTAGATTTTACTTACTTTAAAAAATTTATTTGAAAATATATACGTACTCATAAAACAACATGTTAATCACAAATTCAAAATACAAACGTACAATTTATTCACACTAATTATCTTAATTGAAAAGAGAGTGAGAAAATCAATTTATGTACAATAAATATTATATATTTATATAAGCTTTAAAATGACATGCAAATAAACTGGTTAAAATGAAACGTTACCATCTCCAAAGCACTACAAATGTGCTAACAACCGGATGAATTATATGTCAAACTTCTAACGTTAATTATTTGATTGAATTTCAATAACGTAATCGATCAAATTAGAGTTTATGCTTTCAATTCAAATTACCTTTTCGACGTCGTTGTTACAGAATCCAGTCGATAGCGAAGAAGAAACTCAGAGACAAAATCTGATGCAAAAATGTAAATTGGAGTCGAGACTTAAGTGGAGAAGATTAAAATTTGAATAAGCCCCAAGAAGCTGCGGAGTGTAGAGTTTGAGACTTTGAGTTGAGAACAAGATAAAGATTTTTTTTACAATCTTGGTTAAAATAAAGCATCAGTTTATATATATATTAACTAATTCGAAAGGGAAAATAGTTGACTCGTAGGATTGTACGATCCTACGATTTTGAGTCCGATCCCACGAGTTTACACCGATTACTGATCCTACGTAGGATTTAACTCGTAAGACCACTTAAAACTCGTAGAATCATACGAATCAACTCGCGAGTTTGACTGCCATGATAGCAATGCATTCTAGGCTAAAGTAATACTCCCTCGATTCAAAAATATAAGTATTTTTTAGAAATTTTCACACAAATTAAGATACTAGTCAAAATGGATAAAGTACCCCTAATTAATACTCCAACGAACAAAGAAATTAATAGAGAGTTGCATGTGAACTATACTTTTTGACTGAAATGAATATAGGGAGAAAATGTAGGGGTAAATTAGACAATAAATGCACAATTCTTGTAAAAAGACTTATATTTTGCAATTAAAATGGCTAAAGTGCCCCTAATTAATACTCCAAATAATAAAGAAATTAATAGAGAGTTGCATGTGAACTACACATTTTGACCAAAATGAATATAGGGAAAAAATGATGTAGGGGTAAATTTTTGACAATAAATGTACAATTCTTGTAAAAAGACCTATATTTTGCAATAAAAAATAACTTTTAAAACGACTTATATTTTGATTCGAATGTAGTATGTACAAGCACTTTCCGCTTTATGTCTGATTTGAGGTGCTCCATTTGCCCTTCCAAAAAGGAATTGTTGTCATTTCCCACTTCTCATTTGAGTCGCTGCCTTGGTAGTTGGAAGATATTTAATTTCCTTAGTTTGACTTTCTTTTCACACGATCTTCCATCGCAGAGAATGCTTCACACTGTATTTGAAGGGTTGTTAGTTGGTGTGTATCGTCTTAGTTCGTCGTACAGATTAGTGAAAAAGTATATATTCATTTCAAGAAAATAAATATTTATTTTGAGAACAATCAATTTAGAACGGAAAGAGCATATATTACTTTTTCAAAATTTTATATACTTTTATATTTTCGAGCACTCGAAACGAACTTAAATCTAAAAGTTCGGATTTACACACAAACCTTGGAGCTCCAAATTTAAGTATTAAGATATCAAATCGAACCCAAGTCTTGTTTTAAAGCTCAAATAGAATTCGAGCCCTATGCAAAGTTTTTTAGCTTAGTTCGAACATAATTTAAGGGTTCGATTCAACTCGACTCAATTGCTCCCGGAGAAATAATAATATTAATATTAAAAATTCCTACAAATTATTCTTTTTACCCTTTTCTTGATCCATCAAAAACCACCCACACCAAATTCCCACTTTACTAAAAGACAAAATTGGTAGTAGGATCAGATGAGAATTAGTCTTGTACCCTTTAGATTATTTGGACTCTAGAGCTAAAGAAGAAGAATAAACAGGAAAGAATGCCATTCAACATAGAATTGACCTTGTTTTGGATAAAGTTTTTTCTGATATGGACCGTGTTCTAATGGAGCATATGATTCAAGTTTTTCAACATCAGTAAAAAAAATTCTCTCTACTGATGTGGATAAATTTAGACCACATTCCATTCGATCATGATCCATATCAGAATTAACCTGAACAAAATCCCAAATCCAAATATAAGATGTGCAAATAGGGTGAGAAAGTTTGGTGTTGGATGGCATGTGTATGGTTTCCCTTTTTCTTGTCCTAACTAACAATCAAAACCCAATTAAAAAAAACAAAATTGTACTTCATTTTTTGTTACCAAAAAACATTATTAAAGTTTTGGTCCTCCAAGCTCTTAAGCAAAGAAGTAATTATGGCTTCAGCACATAGCTTATACAAGACAATAAGGATAGTTTATGTAATTGTTATAATTTTTGGAGCTTCTATGATTATTTACTCTCTTTGGCTTGTCAAGAAATGGAGTCAAGGGATCTCCCAAGTTTCCTCTCCTTCATCTGTTCCTCAACCTTGGTAATTCATTTTCCTCTCTCATTTATTTTCTACTAAATGGGCAAGAAAAAGTTTGATATGATTGTATTTTATGTAACCATAGACATAAATGTTTCGGAACAGCGAGTAGTTTAATTGGTAAAATATTATTTATCAGATCGAGATGTCTTGAATTTCATGCCCATTCCCCCCTCGCCTTCTATTAAAAAATAAAAATAAAGAAAAAGAGCAGAAAATATGTACCCAAACAAAGAACAAAAAAAAGCTTAAAGTCCTTATGGGATGAGAAAAAAAAATGTTTTAAGAGTCAAATCTTGAATATTGTTAATTAAGATTCTTTTCCTTTGTGATTCTTTTTTTGTGAGTTTTCTTTTTATTTAATACTTCTCATTCCATAATATAAATCGTTTAATACATGTAATGAAAATCAAATAAGCAAAAAAGTAAGGTACTTTTTTTTAGTTAAAATATCAATATTATTCTATTAAACAAGTTTTTTATTACTAATTTTATTTAAGAGAGTATATTGACATTGTGATTAAAAAATACCTTATTTTTTAATTATTAATTTTCGCTATATTTTTTAAACGAATTATATTATGAAATGGATACAATATTAGTTTTTTTGACATTTTTATTTGGATGTTTTATTTACTAATCAGAGATATATTCTTTAAATTTTTACAGAGATTTGAAGAAATTGTTGTTTGTTTCCCATGAACACAGGTTCGTCTATTCATTACTAGGAATGGGAATTGCTGTTTGCTTGGAGACACTTCTTGGATTTGTGGTTTCTCATTACATGACCAACTCTATACTTGCCATGGTATGGTATCCTTTTTACAAAATTTAAGCCTCGTTTTTTTCATAATAAAAAAGAAAAAAAATAATGTATGGTTGGTTTTTCATTTAGAAACTACAACAACAATAATAACATAATACATTAAATCTTTAATAATTAGGGAATGTGCGGAGTTGATAGGAGCCATGTCTAATCTTTGACAATAAATGCACAAATTGACTGCTCCCAGAATACTAGTGAAACAGATGGATTGGAGACTAACCTAACAATCAATTTACAAGGTGGCTGCTCAAAGAATACCACTGGCTGGAATAGTAGTCCATATACCATCACCAGAGACGGATGTAGTATGGTGGCACTGGGGTCACATGGGCAAAAAATCATCTGTCTCAGTGTTTGTCCCCATTTCTGTACCAAATCAATCACAATTCGCCATGTGTATATATAATTGAAAAAATGTCCACATAGCGAATTTTGATTGGTTGGGGACAAGAATAGGGACACACACGAGGACAGACGATTTTTTGTCGTGTGCCCCAGTGTTCGGTATTCTAGATCCTCCATTGATCATCACGTTTACTACGGAATCATGCACTCAAATAAAAAAAAATCATAGAAAACAGACATAAAAACTATTTTAATTTATGTGTATATTACCATGCTTCTTCCGTTCGGCATGGAGAGCATTTAGAAACTAACCATAAAAAATTCAACTAATATTTCTTAACCATGTTGCAGTATATTGGTTCAATTTGTGCTCTTCTACTAACTCAAGGTGCTACTATTATCATGGTGTTCTTTGAGATAGATTGGCACATGGTATGTTCTTGCTTCCTTCTAAGGAGTCCCTTGTTGATGCATTTTCAAACTCCCTAAAATTTTATACATCTCAGATAATATTTTTTTTTATTTATAAATTGTCAGTTCCTAAATGTTGCTACCTGTTTTCCTGGGGGTGAGAATCGTCTGTACCCGTGTATGTTTTCATTCATGTGTCCAATCACTCAGAATTCATTATGTGTACATTTCTTCTAATTATATATACACGTAGTGAATTATGAGTGATTGAGTATAATAATAGCTACATACACGGATATAAATTATTATTTGCCGTTTTCTTGGTGAAATTTAACTTGTTATGTGCGAAGGTAACTTTAGAAAAATTATCTTTAAAATTTAATAAAAAGATAAAATTTTGGATTGTCTTTCCTTTGGCAGAAATTTTCAGAATCCATAGACGACAAACACAAAGAATTCAAGGAACGTTTTCTCTTCCATGAGATGGTTTCTCGCCTGGTTACCATCTCAGCTTTTGTGGCCCAGGTAATTTTTTTTTTACTTGAACAAAACAGGGGAAAATCATCGGTCTCCCGTGTATATTCTCATTTCTATACTCAATCAATCACAATTAATCATGTGTATATATAATTGAAGAAAATGTCTACATAGCAAATTCTAATTGATTGGATACAATAATATGAATATACACGGGGACAGACGATTTTCACCCAACAAAACATGTCTAATTCAAAAAAGGGATAAGGGATACCAAAGTTCTGGACTTTATAATATCCATTTATATACATAATTCGGTTATGGTACGCAAGTACATAATAAATCTTAGTTGTCGGATTAAAATTTAAAGACTGAGATTTTTTGGAGAAGAATACTAAAGGTATTCTCTAAAAAGAAAAAAATTATTTCTTTCAAAAGAATCTTGAAATCTACCAATATGGGTTGACTCAAGCGAAAGGAGTTTGGTATCCCTTTAACAAGGAGTTTGGGAACTTCGGCCAATAACTTCATAAGCCCCTAATCCTCTAGCCCACTACCTAATATTGGCGGATTCAAAGAATGCAGATGGCGGTTGTCCCCTAATATCTTCTAAAATAATATGTTTTTTATAAAAAAAAATTATTTTTCTGAATCCGTCTCTACCACTATCTCTGAAAAAACTAAGAACGTCCATTCATAAATAAAAGATATAGATTAGCCTTATACATGTGCATTTGTCAAAATAATCCGTTTTTATTTTTAAGTTGCTCGAACTTTGTTTATGATTTCATAAATTACTAGTCATGCACTCGATTACCAGATTTATATTAACTGTTGTTAATTGTGATGTTTTTCAGATAATTGTTGCTTTTCTTGCTGTAATTCTATGGAAAGTTGGAACCGAACCCAACATTCGTTACAGCAATCGGAATCCACCAATATACTCGTTTTTGGCTGATCATAATTCCCCATTACTGGAAAATCCTTAAATCATCTCAAAGATTCTCTTCAGTTTCAACTTGATGAAAGATTCTCAAGATTTTCTAAGAAGATTCAGATGTTAACTTAAGTCTCTTTGTTCTTACAATTTTGTACAAGGTTAGATACAGAGACGAAGGCAGGGGTGGGGTGGCAGTCGCCCCGAGATGTCTAAAAATACTAATATATATAGTAAATTTTATATGTAGTTCGCAATATTTTATCAAATTCTCTAAATTGCACTCACTCAACTAAATAAAACAATACAGTTTAAATACTGTACAATAAGAGCCATGATGAATGAATAAAATCCAAAAAAAATATCGGTTCGAACAATATGATGAAGAATTTTGTACCTATTTTTACTTTACTTTGTTCACAAGAAACAAAAAACAATCAATAATGCTGATAAACAGGTTCAAAAATTACAAACTTTTTAAGACAATATTTGTTGAATTGGTTCTTTTCTTACAAACCACCTGCAGCAGAGTCTTCCTTCTTCTACCTGCAACTTTTCAACAGATAGGAAGAGGGACTTGACAAACTTTTGGCTTTTCCAGCTTCTGCTGCTCCTTTTCCAGGTGTCCCACATTCACTAAAATCAAGCGTTCGCCGTTCTCTCTGAATAATTTCAACATAGAACTAAAGTTAGCTGTGTAACAAATAGAAATAACAGCAAATATAACTCATAAAGTCCCCAATATGTGCGGGAATGAAAAGGAGACAAACTTAACTTTTGCCGATAAATGCATAAAATGGATGCTCCCAGAATACCACATTCTTCTCTTCTTTGCTCTCTTTTCTCTTATACGTCATTTATAATTATTATTTCATTCTTACTAATACTAAGACGAAGGTAACTGCATCTTTTCATGATAACCTTCTAGACTAAATGGTCCTATTCCCTCCCTTCCCCTATCGGAACACGTACTTTATCGAAAAGTCTAATGGCATTTCACAGTCTTAGATCACCTTGTAGCAAGATTCAAAGATGGATAAGGTTAATAGAGCTCTAATGTGTCTAACCTTACCTCCCCTTTCCCCTATGTAATTACATTTATAATATCCCCTTACTGAAACAAATGAATGGATTAGAGACTGACCTAACATTTGGCAATGAATGCACAAAGTGGTTGCTCATAGAATACCACTGAAAACAGTAGCCACTATAACGTCACGTTTGAAAATAAAAATAAAAAAGACCTTTGCACTTGCAACCCTATTTATAGACAACCCTGAATACAGGGACAGCAACAAAACAATGATGACATACCAAGATAGAATGATGCTCTGATTCACAATTGGAACTGTTGACAATTTCTTCATCAGCAGCATTCTCCTCCTTTTTGAAGCTTTTTTTCTTCATTATTGTTTCAGGTGTTTCATCTCCCAAAACCTCCTGAGCATTTGCAAATGCAGAAGCAGTCTGCTCACTCAACTGCTTCATCAACCCAAGTGCATCATAACTTCTCTCTGCTGGGCTCATCAAATAGTATTCAATGTCCTGTCAAATTTCCAATTTTCGGCTTAGAGGGAGAAAAATGAGAGGAGACAGGATATTTGTAAATGATACTCCCTCCATTACATAATAAGTCGTTCAGAACATGTAGCGAAAATTAAGGAAGCAAAAAACATGATACTTTATTGGTCAAAATATCAATATTAGTCTCTTAATAGGACTTGATATTTTGCTTAATTTCCGCTAATATGTTCTAAACGACTTATATTATGGAATGGAGGTAAGTAATATAATTTATGTACTTCTGTATGATTTTGCAATTTGAATTATACCTCAATAGTGATGTCTGTATCAACTCTTGGACCCGGCAGAAAAGAGTTGATGAACCAAGGGGATTTCCAAGCAGAAGGAGATTCTATACTTCTTTTTAAAGGAGTTTCTCCAAATCTACAAGAAAAATTACATCAGACAAGTGTTACACAAGATAATTAAGTAAATCTTAAAGAAGGAAAGAAAATGGAATAGAAGAATAGATAATAGATACTTCCTCCATTCCATAATATAAGACGTTTAAACATATAGTGAAAATCAAGGAAACAAAAAGCAAAGTACTATGTTAGTCAAAATATCAACATTACTCTCTTAAATACTGTATTGTATACTGCTAATTCTATTTATGAAAGTAATATTTATATTTTGATTAAAAAAATACCTTATTTGTGTTCTTAATTTTTGACTTATTTAATGGAATGGATGGAGTAATTAAGATAAATTAGGACAAATGGGAAAGCCATCTATCCTGGCATATTACATGTTCTTGTTGTCAACAGCTGAACAGCTTCCTAGATTCAGAATCTTTTTCTCCAAGGGGGTTGATGATGATGTAACTGTAACCAAATTACAGGCGGTCACCGCTTGCTTCTTTCGAGCACTAAGACGAAGGGATTTACTGCCCTTCATTTCTGATTGTTCAGGGGGAAAGAAGAGTAGGTCATTCATGTCATGTTCAGCAAGAAAACAAGAAGAAACAGTGTCTTGCTTCATCTCGCCATATGAAACATCGGATTTGCTATCTTTCCCCAAAGTTCCGCTCTCTGATGATGAGTTATTCTTTATGCTCTCCTTTTCTCCCTCTAAGGAAGCAGGGACTTGGTTTTCTTTATCTTCAGATTCTGCTGGCTCGATATGCTGTTTCTCGTTTACTGATGCAGAAAGCACTTGTGGATTCTCATGTCCAGTCTCATTAAACATGACTTCCAGTCTAGAGAAGTCTCTAGCCAAGCTAGTGAATGGTTCATGCTTTAGATCACTTTCAAGCTTTTTCTCACATCTCTTTTCTGACAAAGGTGAGACCAAATCACGATGTCGTTTCTTCAATATAGATGGGGTGCCTGTAAAAGTTTTGGCTGCACTTTTCAAAACAGCATCAGGACTATCATCCCTCTTAGGCGAGTCCCACATCCTATATGGAGTACAACTAATAGAAGACATCATGAGTTGGCGGATACCAAGTGGACTGTACTCTTGCTGCATATCAGTACCAGATTGGACAAGATCACAACTAAAGAATGGAATATCCAAGCTAGGAAAACGGGGAGGTTCATAAAATAAAGCTCCTGAATCCTTTTGTTCAAGGGATACAGGTGTTTTTTCTTCTGCTGAAGGACTATTGCGCCAACTTTCGGGCAGTGATAAACCAAAATCATTTGCAGGAACTAGTCTTGTAGAATCATCTCCCTGGTCCGGTTGCTCTTCCATTACCGATTTGTTGATTGCGTCGTTACTAGGAGAATCACCAGCCTCATTGCTATAGAGTAATCCGTCATATTTATTTGCAAGGTACTCCTGCTCTGTCTGTAAAACTAAGGAATCATTGAACAGATTTGGATCAATACCAAATATAAGTGAACCATCATCCACAGGGAGCTGCGAAGAAAAACCAAATGGTTCGCAAAATAATGATGCTTCAATCATGTTGGGCCTCAAAGGATGGCAAGATTGTGAAGCTAAGTGGCCACCTTCTGGGACCTGATAGTTTGATGATTGGTAGAGTACACTATCTGCACCATCAGTTACGTTATTTACAGAGGGAAAAGGCCCTTCGGTTCTTTCCTCTGGATATAAAAGTCTGCAAAATCCATTTTCAGAAGCAAAAAGGTGATCTGGACTATCAGTTCCCAAAACCATGCTTACCAAGGAAGTGGCATCACTGAAACCCATAGACGTCTGAAGCTGGAACGGCACCATTTTCTGGTCTCCATTACAGCAAGTTAAAGAATGTAGAAATCTCCCAGATGAAGCATGCATAAACTGTTCAGTTGTTTCTGGCTTAAGATCCAGTGAAGGCATTTCAGGTATCTCATTTTGACTGAGCGGCCAATCTTTGCTCATGGAAGTTCTCCAGTCATGTGCAAAACTATGTTCAAGACACTCATCTCTAGCATGCAGGCTAGTATTGACCACATCACACGTAGGGTTTGAGCAACCAACAACAGCTGAACTTTGACTGCACTCTGAAACTTCCTCCCCTCCATCTCGGGGTGCACTATCATCTTCGCTGCTCTGCTGTGTCTTTGAAGAAGAAGAAGCCGCCATAGATTGATTTGGATGAATGACATTAGGCAGGCCTTGAAACTGAGCAAGCAATCCTGATGCCAAATAAGAATCCAACTTCTTCTTTACGGAACTGTTCCAGTGATTCTTTATTGAATTGTCTGACCTGATAATCGTCGAAACATTTGGTTCCAAGTCAAGAATTTGAAGTTGATACAAACTAGTTATATGAGAAAATGAAATCAATCTGACATAAAGCAAACTAATTTGAACTTGTTGAAGAAGATAGACATGAGATCTTAATCACCGTTCTCAACAAGTTGTTTTTTCTCAATTAAGAGGAAAATACCTTCCAGGTAAGTATTTTGTCAACTCTGCCCATTTATTGCCATAAATTTGATGAGCACGAATCAAAGCCAGTTCCTCTTCTTGCGTCCAAGCTTCTTTGTTTATGTTAGGGTTGAGATGATTGTGCCATCTATGTTATTGTGTTACAGCAAAAGACACAACATAAGTTTGTTGGCAAAGTATAACAACCAAATCCTCTTAAGAAACTAAATCAAATGTTGACTACCTTTCCCGACATTGCTTCCCTATACGCCCAGCTAAATGTTGGGCAATAGTGGACCACTTTTTGGGTCCATATCTGTTCACCAATTCTATGATTTTTTCATCCTCCTGAAAAAAATGTCAAAGCAACTAATTAACTGGTCATAGGTGTAAACAACATTCATACAGAGATGATGCTGAACATTTAATTAATATTTGTTTTCTTACTTGTCTAGACCAAGGACCTTTTACAAGATCCGGATTAAGAACTTTCTGCCACCTGTGTAAACACTGCACATCTGTCCGTTCCTTGAAGCATTCCGCTACATAAAACAAAGTACATTCCGAATAGGTACGCTTATTTTTGGTATAAAGATCATCATTTTCCATAAAATTGACTAAAATACCAAATTACATATTGCAAGAGTATTTTTATTGGCTATTCAACTGAAAACGAAACCTCTACTAGAAACAAGGTAGTCTGAAGCATGAACCGTCATTAAAACAAATAAAGATCAGCCTTGTTATTCACGAACTATTTCCTAGTTTGGGGAATGGACAAGGCATAAGTACACTGTTTATAGCTGACACACAACCCTCACAATAGGCATCTTAGCTGCTGTTACTTATTTTCTACTGTTCTGAAAAAAATATTTAAATAAACCACAATCAATAACAGGTGGAAATTATGACTGATCAGTACTTGTATTGTTCACTCAGGAAGGTAGAAGATAGGAAAGAATAGGTTAACCAGATTCCAGCCAAAATTAAACAGGTGGGAACATTTTCCCTTGGAAAACTGTGATCAGGGGCTTTTGGGGAAATTACTCGAAAACCTGAAACTCGTTGTTTCTTTTCTTAGTGATGGAGTCCCAAGATAGCATTTTAGCATTTGTCTGCAAAGCATACTAATTACATTTCAAAGAGAGCAGGGATTGCAAAAATCTGACATGCAAAAAGATGCTTGTTACCTATTTTTTTCCAGTTTTTCCCTTTAAACCGTTGCACAGCCTGACTCAAAATCTCATCCTGTACACAAGTAAATATTCAATTTGTTAATAATGCAAGTCACTAAAATTGATAATGACAATTTGACATACTCACATACATATGAACTTCTAAATGTCAAGCAGAAAATACTCGTATAAATGGAACTTTTTTATCCGTATTCACCTTTTTTTAATATTCCAGTTAGTACCAGGAAAAAAGGTGTAAATACAATAAATCAGACCTTAAATTTGTACAGGCGGGAAAAGGACTACTTATAACGACATACTAACTGCTAGAACTAGAAAATGTATAAAGAGGTAGATACACAAAATGATGCATATTGAACGTGGACATGATCAAAGGATGATCTCTCATTCTCTCTGAACAACAAAAACCAATGATCTCCAACATCTTAAAACCAGCCTAGTAAGCACCAAACTAGACGTAAATTACAGGGACTTGCATTATTTGAAATATTTGAAAGAGATTTCTCTACATTCCAGAATCAGGGCTAGGACAAATTACTGAAATTCAACCTGTATATGTGGGAGGAAGCCTGTTTACCTCTTCTGGAGTCCATTGTCCCTTTGTGGATCGCCTCGTAGGGCCACTGGTCCTCCTACAGGAGAGTGCACCATGTTAGATTGACCAATCAGCAGCATAAGAACATGCAAGGAACTGCAGCTTTCAATTTCATTAGACTGCACAAGTTCGCAAAAATATATTTGACATAGCAAGAGCAACCATGAGATTGTCTAAGACTACGTAAAAGATAAGACGAAAAAACTCCAGTATTAAAAGATCAGATTGCAAATCCATTTCCATGTATGCATCTCCTAACTGATATATTCACATCATTTTTTTTTTGCTAACTTGGACATAAACCTACTTTTGTTCTATTTACAACTATATAATCCAATTTTACAAGCGGTAAGACGGTTCCCCTCCAACCGATAGGTTGGGGTTCGAGTCACGTTGGAGGAAAACTTCATCAGTTTCTGAAACACTATCATCAACAAATAATAACATCCCCTATAATTATTTACCCATGTAAAGGCCGAATTCTTGGTAGTTTGTTGTTGCTAACACTATCTGAACGAGTGGCGATCGTTCTATCACTTTCCATAGTTGACTGAAGAGGCATATCTGCATACCCCAATTCCCACACGTTGACAATTCTCTCCAGATTTTCTCCCACAATGCATCATAGGCCACCCCCTAAGTTGTTGTTGTTGTTTGAGCTTTCCAAATGATGGTCAGAACCTGAACAATGTAAAAACATAAATCATTTGATTTTAACGGTTTTAATAGAAATAAAAAATTGGTTAAAAGATGTCCATGCAACATGAATTTTCTCGATTTTTTTTTACTCTAAACTAAAAAAATACTAAGTTATTGACACTAAACTTATCTGGAATATTAATTTCCGCATTTCATCCATTTCCGCAGTTAAAAATTTGGATAGAATGAGGCCTCATGAATTTTAGAAAAAACAGGTTCTTACCCTAAAAAAACTGCAGATGGGAAATATGTGAAAAAACATAAGTAAAATGGAAAAACGGCTATGCGTGTGAAAACTGATTTTTTTAAATTTTTTATCTCATTGACGCTTTAAGGGTTCAAATATGATTTTTTCTTTATGCCCCAAGTTTGGTTATATGGTCATATTTCATCCAGATTTAAGAGCGAAATTAAATAGCATGAGGATCAATTATTACTTCATAAAAGTTAAGGATAAAAAACAAAAACCTCTTTTATCCTAAAATTTTTTTAATTTCTTCTTACACAATTTAATGAACAATTCTACAAACCGGCCCATGACTATTAATTAATATTAAACGCAATTTTCAAAATGGCCTTCAGATTTCAAATAGAAACGACAAAGACAGAACATCCAGAAGCTCACTGAGCTTTTTCAAATAATAATAGTAATTCAGCTTCAAATAATTCATCTGTTCACAATTCAATTAAAAAGGCTGTTTCTTTATTCTCATAGTTAAAAAAAGAAACTTTTTAAAATAAATTTTAAAAAATAAAGTATATAATTTATGCTAATTTTCTTAAACCTAAAATTCGAATTTTAAAGAATCAATCTTTCTGATAATAAATTCATTCAAAAATCAAACAAGAAATTCAAATTAAATTCAAAAAGAATAAATCTCAAATTTCCCAATTCGATAAAAAAGAAAAACCCTAACAGAAGAAAACAAAGAAAAAACTCACCCGAATGAGCTTCAAGAAATCAATCCCAATTCACGAATGATCCAATCAATTAAACGTGCATCACAGATCCAAAACCCTAAATTTGTACAATCTTCTTGCTCTATATACAAAGCAAGAAGAAGAGAGAAGAGAATTTCTAGAGAGAGAAAGGAAGAAACGGTCGTGAGAATTCAAACTTAGAAGGGTGCGGACGGAGTAAAGGAGTTTAAAAACCCTCTATGCTTTCCTTTGAAGAGATCAAAGGCTACTGCTTTTCCACGTGGAATTGTTCTTTTAACTTTTATTTTAGGTATATTTTCAAATTCTTTGTGGGAGAGGTAACGTTCATGTTTTTGTTTGACTTTTTTTTCATGATGACTTGGTTCTTTTGTTGATGTAAAACGTGATGGTATAGTAAGACTGTTGTTTCACTATATCAATACGTAATTATTTTGTACATTTATTTTCAAGATGTTAAAGTATATTTTTTATTCATTATCGCCATACCTCAATTATTGAATATTCTCTTTATTCATACATATAAGACTTTTATAACAAGTAGGAAAAAAAAAAAGTACAAAAAAATTAAGGAATCAAATATTAAAATATTTTTTTAAACAAAATATCATACTATTATATTAAATAGAATTAGTGGCATAAAATTTTTATGAAAGATAATAATATTAGTATTTTGATTAATAAAACACATTGAATTTTACTTCCTTAATTTGTACTACTTGTCATGAAAGTCTTATATTTAGGAAGGAATGTATTACTTAATTAGTTATATTATTGTTGTTGTTTTTTAGGAAGATGGCTTAATAAGAATGGGAATAACTTTTTAATTAGTAATTACTCCTAATCTTTTAAACGATTAATAATTTTTATTTTTATTCATGAAATAGAAAATTTGTCTTTTAAAATCAGATTAAAAATGTTTTTGACTCCAAAATTTTAATACATTGTCTAATACACGAATTAAATTGTTGTATATATAGCAACATTGTTAGTATATTAGAAATTTACTATTAAAAGATCCAGAATTAATACCTCGCCAACGCACTAGATATAGGCATTCCCCTGGGACTCAACGTCGGTTGAGACTCCGTAGGTTCCAGCGTCAGTACGGGAACGACTTGAGTTCCCCCTTGTCCATATCAATTTTCCCCTTTAGTGTGACCCCCTCCCGACCAAACAAGGACAAGTTGAGTCGCCCGCCGCCCTACCTGTGAATAGAGTAAGACTTTCGATAATCATCTAACCCCAAATTACATAATAATATCCACAACGTAATTACAACTAAATCCAATACAACACACGACTAGAATCCATATAAACAAATGTCTAATATAGGCTTCCATTGCGTGCTCAGATAAAAAAAATATCGCGTCAATTTCATATACCAGCGGAAGGAGAAAACAAATTTGGAAAATGTGAGATGAGCTTAGTGAGGGCCATGCAGTGGCGCGTATGTGTTTGTAGAACTTTTTTCTTTGAAAAATATTTATATCAGGAAAATATCTCGCACAATACCAAAGCTAAAATTGTCGATCTTAGGGGAAAGAATGCCCCACTTTGATGGGCATTTGCGAGAAGTTTGAAGATATCCGTAGATATAACTTGCGTGGCACAGAGGGCAGATGAGACGAAATTGAAAGATGTTGAGGCCCGCGCTTCCCTTGCAGATATCCGCGCCAATGCTGTTGAAGCCCAGATTAAGCATTTGTAAGATCAGAGAGTTGTTGTCAATGGTGAGTTTTCTCATTCCCAATCTATTTCTTGTGATCATATAGAGATTTTAGCTGAATTGGTTGTATCCAACTCCCAAGTTGTTGGGGTTTGCATTAGACTGTCAGTGTCTTTTTGCAGAAAGCCCAAAACATGGCATTTAAAAAAAATTGGACCAACATTTCTGGCCGGAACGGAAGTCCCAATTCTGTTCCCGATGACATGACACTTAAACGCTGGCTGACGTGGATTTGATTGGGAACGGAACTCCCACTTCCGTTCCCATTGGCCCAGTGTGTTGGAAGAAAAAAAAATTTCCCTCCGGGCAGAAATTACCAAGTGACACTTCCGTTTTGACCTAGCTGGTTATTTTTTCCTGAGACACATGAGTATTTACAACAAAAGAATGAACTTTGTCAAAATATTAACCAAAATACGTGTACGCAAAATTACTCTGAAAAAACCGAATGTATTAATAAAATAAGAACAATGAAAAAAACAAACGAATCGTGTATGTCATAAATATATTGTTTACGAGAATTAAATAAAGCATATCAAATCTAAGGATTTGAAGGAGTGTATCTACGTGGGCTTCTCCGGTTATCCCGGAGATAATATGTGTGGCCGGTCCTAGTTCGCACAGCACTACCATGCTCCGTCTCAACGAATACTGCCCCCTCGGTGTCGATCCGTAACACCTCATCTGGGAATTCTGCCTGGAGTTGTGGAGTCTCCTGCTGCGTTTGTGTCTGGTCCAGGCCCAGGCTATACGAGGGAGTTGCTCCGAAGAATACTTTCTCCTGCCCCGATTAAGAGGGCCCAGCACCAGCATGACCTCCAAATTGAGTACCAGGATATAGGTAATCAAAATCAGTGGGGACATCGGGCTAAGTCTCGAACGGAGTAGGAGTCGTAGCAGGATGCTCGGACTGAGGAGGAGGATGTGTCGCTTGCTCGAACTGAGTCGCTTCTTGCTGTGTTTGCGACATTCCCGCCTCACCGCCACGCTATCTCTGGCGTCTAGCGGCAATATACTCCGAGTAGCTTGGCGATTCCTGCGAGTGCCCTGCCTCCCAACCACAGCCCTACCCGGAACACACTCCCTCGGCCGTAGGGAAGGTTGCAGGACGGCAGCTGCAGCCACATCGGAAGCCCGCGATCTGCAAGACACTGACTTCCCCGCCGCTGCTAAGGCATCCCTAATTGTTTGTGCAGCCCAAGTGATGAGTGACTTGTACTGCGCAACAGTTCGAGGGCAGGCTTCTCGAACTCTTCCAGCATCAACCTGTTCGACTCCTCCTGCAACATAATATTAAAATTAGTATATTTAGGATAAAAAAATTAACTTACGAAGAAAACGAAACGAATCAAACTTACCAAAATGTCTTCTTATATAGCGGTGGATTGAATACCCATCGGGAGTCGCCTGGGATCCCGAGTTTGGGGGTTCGTGATACGCTGAACGGTAATGCGATTATACCAATTCATGTACTCGCGAGTTGGTGCAATAACATTACCGATGGCGGGAGCAGCGCCAGCCATGTCATCCACGCGTAAATCCCACAATGTAATTTAATCGGCGTGGACTTTCTCCCAATTCCTTGACGCTATCGCCTTCAACATGTGGAGGCCTTCGCCTCTTTAGTGCCCTTTGTCACTGCCGGGATTGGTACCACCTGCTGGAATCCAAATTGTTGCATGACCCTGTCGGGCAGGTGGTACTCAACCATCTCGAAGCATACGAGGGCGGTACGGGCTCAACAATTCATTAAGAAGTCTTTATCCCTAGATGCCCTCTCTGCGTAGACGGAATCAGGGTACGGCCTCCACATGAACTGCAAAAAATATAATTGTCAGTGTAGAACAATTTAGATAATAATAAAAAAAACAATTTATTTAATATTAAAAATACAAGAAAATCGAATTTAACTCACCCTCTGTGTCTCCAGCATCAAATCAAGCTGTTCGCGAAACACCAACAGCTGCACTTTGGGGGCGTTACGGAAACTCCGGGGGACATTCCACCTAGCCCCGTGCGGTCTACCGTCGGCGGGGATCTCATCTGGTATTTGGCCTCGATTCGCCGGACGGAGAAATGAAATACGCTCCCACGCCCACAACTGATAAAAACAAAATAATTCAATTATTAAATATTTAAATCACAAATTCACATTACAATTTAATTAAAATTTAAATAAATTGGACAAACCTGAATAAGCAAGCAACACCCGGCGATGTTCTGCGAGTCAGCCATGCACAAAATGCACATCTGCCGGTACAAATGTGCGAGTACACCACTGGCCCATGAATGCCCGTCAAGATCTAGGGGGGTCACTAAGGAGGAGTGGATATCGCAAATTCACCTGGGAGCCCGACTTATCGGGGAAAAGGAAACTACCAATCAATATCATGATCAGAGCCCTAGCCCTCTCCTCTACATGGTGGTCGGTAGCATCATCACCTAGAGGCTCACTAATGTGGGCAAAAACCTCCACAAGCTGCAAACTGTTTCCCCTGATTGCCGCCTCGGTGGGTCGAAATCCTAAAAGACCGAACACGCGTTCAATCCATTCGTCCTTGGAATGATTGTAACTTGCGTCCAACGACACTACGTGGCCCCTGGTAGGTAGTCCTAGAAGACATCTTACGTCCTCTAGTGTGATGGTCGCCTCCCCACAATGTATGTGAAACGTGTTGGTCTCTGGACGCCATCTCTCAACTAATGCAGTCACGAGAGCGTGATCTACATTCATATTACCTAATCTACAGTATCCCCCAAACCCTATTAGGTCGATTAGGTTTAACACTCTACGGTTGGTTTCCCTAGTATAGGCAGCGTAAAAGTTACCTGAACTCGTAATCACCTTTAACGGGTCGTTCAGGGTCTCTTCCCCATGCCAGATTCCTAAAGATCTATGGGACGGTTGTTTGTTCAAAATGGTGGGATCAAAAGGACCGGGATGAAGATGAACGAGAATGACCATCTATACAAAAAAAATAAGACACATATAATTTATCAGAAATAATACATGCAATATCTCCAGTTCTACTATTGCCTTAAATTCACACAATACACAAAATTACCAAATTGACAATTTCACAAGTTAACTAATGCCCTAAAATCACAAATGCTCTAAGTGTAAATCCACACAATCACAACTTCACAATTTCCAAATTCACAATTCACAAATTACCCAATCAACAAAAATACCCTAAATTCAAAAATAGCCAAATTCAACAAAATCCACAAATACTTCACAAAATCAACAAATTATTTTGATTTCCTAAACATAATTAGTGTATTCATAGTTAAACTCAACAAATAATTTACTATTTTTCCAAAAATAATTCAAATTAAATTTTAATTTTTTACCTCACAAATTGAGAGTTGAAAGAGGAAAAAAATGTTGGAGCAGCGGCGGCGGCAGGACAGCAAGGGAATTTAGGGGGATGGGGTTTTTTTTTTTTCCTTTGTGAAAAATGACGGGAGGAAAGAGAGGAATGGGATTTAATTCGGGCCGATGGGACTTCCGTTCTCATCTTGTTCCACGTCAGCCAGCGTTCAAGTACCATGTCAGCAGGAACGGAAGTCCCACTTCTGTTGGAAACGGAAGTGGGACTTTCGTTCCGGCTAAAAATGTTGGTCCAACTTTTTTCAATGCTATGTTTTGGAATTTTTACAAAAATAATGTCAGTCTAATACAAACTCCTACGTTGTTGAACTTGTCGAGTAAAGGAAGAAGAGTTACTACCAAAAGGCGGCTATGATGAAGGTAGGAATGGGCATAAGAGAAGGTCTATTCTGCACATGGGACTGCAGCCCATCGGACCATACTGGTCGGATTTCGCCCACATCACCGCATTTCCTTCTCTCCTCATTCTCGCAGGGATGTAGCCCGAAATTCTGACTACACTAGATCCCTGTCCCATATCAGATATTTCCATAAGAGAAAGGGAAATGGGGTAAATGTGGAAGCCCAGTGAGAGATGGGCCGATGTTCTGGTGGAAGCCATCTCTGCGAGCCAAGTGTCATGGTCTCTAAGGGATTTGTCGCCCGATTGTTAGAATTAGATTATTCTTATTTTAGAATTTTCTGCCTACAAGATTAAGACATTAAATTTTTGTGATAGATTTGTGACTCCAAGTTTGAAAATTTGTTGTTCGAAAAATATAGCGAAGAGGGTGAGCACCGAATTTGCTAATTCGGTCATTTGAATTCGATTTTTTTTTTTTTTTTTTTTTATAAAATCAAAACAAACAATAAATTTAAAAAAAAGTAGAAACAATAAATTCATCACTATTTGATTCAACCATATTTACACGAAAAATTAATAGAAAAATCGTCAAAATGACATTTTAGCATTTATTTATTTATTTATTTTTTATATATTCACTATATAATAAAATCAATAAATTCTTGAAAAAAATAAAATTGAATTCGATCAGATCGAATTTAATATATAGCTCAATCGATTTTGTATCATTTTCGACCAAATCGAATATAAATATATCTTAATTACTGAATTAACATTAAATTATCGAATTCAAATTATCGAATTGAATTCGAATTTGGTTGGTAATTCGGTAAAAATCAGATTTGCTCACCCCTAGCGAATATAAGTCCAAATGCACTTGTTAAATATTCGTATATTCTGAATCTGAAAAATCATGAAAATGAAACATTTCTTCATAAAATATGACATTTACTGATACAAATAATCTTTGGGAATTCAGTCTTACTATCACTCCTAACTTATTGATTACTCTCTTTTCTTTTTCAAGATTTTTTAAATTTATTTATTAACTAAAAGAAATTTAGAATTTAAGAAGTAAGAGGGTAGATTTGAACTTAAAATCTCTAACGCTTGGAACCTTAAGGTTAACATTTGGGTATTTCACATGGATTAAAAATTGGTTGAATTCAATAAAAGATTAAAGCAAAAGGACTAGTATACCCTTTTCCATCAGTACTCCATTAAGTAGTACAACTCTCTCTCTCTCCCCACTCTTAATTTACGAAAATTCCTTCATTTTTTTCATCACCATCAGGTCACCAGATTTTCATTTCACAACAAATTTTCATGACTCTTTATCTTCTGAATTATTCACTACTATTGCCGCCATGTTCAATCTATTTGTCTTTCAAATTTTTTATTCAAATTTTTCATAAAATTTAGAATTCCCACCAATTTATTTTTATTTAAAGCATCTTTGGTTCATTGAAGATGAAGAAACTACAACTCAATTACTATGACTTCAAATAATGTCCATCAGTTACCTTTAGTTGAAATCGATCTTAATGTTGATCCTATTGAAAATATTCAAGAATCTTTAGCGGGTATTTGAAGAAGAAAAAATCAGCAACTTCATCATTATTTAATCATAATCTCGTTTTTGGTGTACTTCAACCTTTGTGTCGTGATCTTCCACAGCTTTGTTCATGACTTTAAACTTCAATGATATTGCCTTCTACAACTTTGTTCATGACGTTAAACTTCAAATGTATACATGGAGAAGTATGAAGTAATATTGGATTCATTTCCAAGGTAAAGTCTATAAGAGAGGAGGTGTGTTACTTGAAAATTGGAGATGTGATTAATAGAAGGGTAAGATTGGAAAAATGGCATTTAATCTCTCTTGAAAGTGTAAATGTTAACCTTATTTTAAAACAAAAAAAGACTCAATTATTAACCTTATTTAGGGATGGAGGGAGTAACAACTAAGTAAATGCCTAATTAACTCTTAATTCCTCTCATAAATGGTGTGTTTTACGCCAAATTGTATGCAAAGAATGTCAAACTGGTAAGACCATTATTTATGGATTGATTACTTCTTGATCTCAACTTTCAGATTTATTCACCAAAAGCCTCCTCTCACGTAGTCCGGCTCAAGTGCAGGGGACGGTCAAAGTTTTACACGTGTATTTGACAGCTGAAATAATTTGTCATAGCACATTTTATAATTTTTCATAACAGTTTTGAGACTTAAATGATCTCAGTCGCCAAATAGTTTTATCCGACGGTTAACATATGTTCCCTTCGGCACGGAACAACAAGTATACCGCACTAGAGTAAAGGGTGTGTTGAACCCCATGCCAAACCCTAAACCTTGTATTGTGATTACAACATCAATTGTGGTGAGGTGGATAATGTCTCATCTTCCCTTAAGAATGATTAGGGTTTGAATCGCGATGTATAGAGTTATGTATGTTGGGAAGATCGCCCCTTTCTTAGATTTTTGCAGCATCGTATTCAGATTAATCAAGTATGTCGGACTTAAACGCTATTGGTCTAGAACCAAAAAAGATATTTGCTTAATGTCTGACACTAAAACTTTTCGTGAGGCGTGTAGCAATTTGACATATGACATATGACAAGGTATCAACTACAACCTTTTTTCAGAGGCGTGCATCCATTTAAAACATTTTGGCATATCCAATTGTACTTAGCAATATATTTTTTTAATGTTTGCTACTACAATTTTTTCAGGCGTCTATATATGTTTTTTTAAGGTTATATTTATGGAAAATTTGCGTTCCAGGTCCAAAAATAATTTATCTTTTTTACATTAGGTCCAAAAACAATGTTTTCACACTGGTGAATTCAAAAACAATTTATAATTGGTGGTTTCTATCCTTCCGTCAAAAAGTGGCCTGGTCAACCGTCAATTTAAATTTTAAAGTTAGTCAACTCTATTATCTGAGGGGTATTTTCAGAAATTTGTAATGATAGACCCGGATCCATTTTAAACTCATTAAACACCCACACCCGACCCATTTCACTTTCTCCCTCACCCTCTTCACAACCACCGCCACATCACTGCCGCCGCCCCACGCTCCCTTTTCCCAACATTTCAGCTGAAGCCTTTAATAATTGATCCACTTTATTAAAACCTTTGCATCCTTCAAAGATCACCATTTCCCCATTACCGTTAATTTCCATTGTTGGACCATAAATTCTTATACTACTACTAGTACTGGAATTAAATCTCTTCATCATCGAATTCTTGCGATCTTCATTTCTAAATCTCTTATTATAATAACAAGAAGATCCAATTGCGAAAATAATTAAGATAATCGCCCCGGCATCCGCCAAAATTATCATTAAAATCATCTGGTTTCTTGAGATTTTTTTCTTATTATTATTATTATTATTATTATTATTATTATTATTCTTGAGATTAACCATTTCCGACGAAGGCCGAAGCCGGGAAATTCGATAACCAATATGGGATTTTACCGGCGAGACTATTTTCTGAGATGTTAAAGTCAGAAAGTAAAGAAGGCATAAATGATTTAAGGGTTCGGTTGAACGAGTTGAACTCGAGGCGGAGAGTGAGTAAGTGAGGTAACTGAGTCAACTCGGTGACAGGGATTTCACCAAAGAAGCCATTGTACCAGAAAGGGATTTCACCAAAGAAGCCAAGCAACTAGTCATCTATGGCTATGGAAACCACCAACAAACACCAAAAATTCATCGAAATCAGGCCAACACCGCCGTCGCCGCCGTCGATTTCACTACCAGCACCACCACCACTAACATACCAACCGCCGAGATTGTCTGTGGAAATCAGTACGGGTGAAGATCAGTTGAAAGTTATTTTTCCCTTTTTCAGACCTATAAAGTAAAGAGGCGACAACATTTGGGTGATTTCTCTGTTTGTGATTCTCCATTTCTTGGTATTCATGGCTACAATGATTGTCAACAATGGTTCAATTTGTTTTTGGAGGATTTCTGGATAATTACTCTTAGATTTTGTTCCGAATTGATTCCGATATTTCACGAGGCTACGGTTTTACTGGGTTTCATTTTGATATTTCATTTTGAGTTCGGGTCGGGTCAAAATGAGTCGGGTGTGGGTGTTTAATGAGTTTAAAATGGGTTCGGGTCTATCATTACAAATTTCCGAAAATACCCCTCAGATAATAGAGTTGACTAACTTTAAAATTTAAATTGACAGTTGACCAGGCCACTTTTTGACGGAAGGATAGAAACCACCAATTATAAATTGTTTTTGGATTCACCAGTGTGAAAACATTGTTTTTGGACCTAACGTCAAAAAGATAAATTGGTTTTGGACCTGGAACGCAAATTTTTCTTATATTTATCTCAACTACACCAAGTATTTGTTAAAGGCTAGTGATATTGTCAAGGCAATTACCCTCCTGCCAAGATAATTTTAGATCAAATGACAAGTTTGTCCTTTTTAATCATTTACCTCAATCAATTAGAAAACTTCCACGTGTTTTTATTTTCTCCTATCCCCACATATCGGATGTTTATCTCTCCAATTATTCCATCACCCTCCCTTAACCCTCCCCACCCTTCTCCCTCGTCCTCACACCCTCCTCTTACCCTTCACCAACCACTATATATATATCTCTCTCTGAATATTTTTTACACAATTAAGTTCGTAAGGATGTATATTTATAAATGATTAAGTTATTCTAAATCGTCTTGCGTTGTATGAAAGTTTTAACTTCGTTTTATCAACAACCTTCAAAGTACAAGTAATAGAAAGTTAAATTTTATGAGGAGAAAAGAGAAAAAGAAGGAAATAGTGGTGAATTTATGGTGGATAAATCCTAAATTGGAGAGATGATGATGATGGAAGGGGAAGGGGAAGGGGAAGGAGAAGTGAGAGAAAGAAATAATATTGGTTGATTGCTTAATATGAGGAGGAGAGAGAAATGTATTTTCAAAAGTGTGAGCATTTGACACAAAAGAAAAAGTTTTCTCATTTCATAGTTGATTTGGAAGGACAAACTTTGTCATTTGGAAGAAAAAGTCCAATTGCTTTGGCAATATCACCACACTTGTTAGCATAACAAAAGGAGGACACACATATTTGCCTAATTAAATGATGCAAATTAAATTTTCTTCCCAATAGTAAGCAACTTTATCTCCTCTATCAAAGCCTTAACATTCTCATAAGAAGATCCACCTTCTTCAACAGCTCTTTTAGCAATGGCAGCTCCTTCCTTAACCCTCTCTCTAATTTTCTCACTATTTTCATTAGTCTTGCACATAAGTTTTCGAATCGCCTCCTCGATTTCTTTGCTATCCACCAATGGCGTCGTGATCATATGTGGTACTACGTTCACATTCTCAACCCCAACTCGGACTCCAAACTCCATAGCTTCAACAAACTTAGCATTGTAAAATTGCTCAGAAAACAATGGCCATGTTACCATAGGCACGCCCGCGGTTATCGACTCGAGCACTGAGTTCCAACCTGAATGAGTCATGAATCCACCAACTGATGGATGGTTCAAGATCAACACTTGGGGTGCCCAGCTCTTGATTACTAATCCTTTTCCACTTTTGATCATTTTTTCTTCAAAACCCTTAGGAAACCAGCCTTCTTGATCTTCTTCTTCACTTTCTTTGATCCTCACAACCCATATAAATGGGCAGTTCGAGGATTCAAGAGCTAAAGCAATCTCTTTGAGTTGAGCTTTAGGAAATTTTGCCAAACTCCCAAAAGAAATGTAGAGGACTTTGTTCTTTTCTTGTGTATCTAACCAATCTAAGCAACTATGCCTATCAGAGCCACCTAGTTTGTTTTTTCCAGGGTTCGAGTCTGAGAAGAGAAACAGAGGTCCAATTGACCAAGGCTTTTTACCTGTTGAATTTTCCAAGTAATCAGAATAACCTGGCGCAAACTCCAACACTGTATCGTAAATCATGCCTTGACTACGACGATCTGCATCTCTGGTCAAGTCTATTATCTTACTAAATGAATTTTGACCATAATCTTCGAGTTGGCATCTTTTGAGTTCGATCTTATGTGGTAAGGCAGGGAGTAAGAAACTCTCCGTATCAGAACTAACTTTTTTATGTGGCGCATAGGTTTCTAAACTATGCAAAACACATTGATGAAAGACATTCGATGTAAACGAGAATCTAGGTATCTTAAGATTCTCAGCTACATCGATTGTCCAAGGAAACAACCTGTCGGAAAAAATACAATGAGGATTAATCTCGAGTATAAGTTTTTCCATAGGTTTTTGAAGAATGAACAGGGCTTTCATGAGTTTCATAAGCATTTCGATTGAATTCGCAGCGTTGAAGTTTTCGATTCCTTCGGGTAATCCAACTTGAGCTGATGGAAATGGGATGATAGAAATGGAGATATCATGGCCTAATTGTTTATCTTGATCAATGGAAGACTTGAACATGGCTGCATTTGCTGGGGTTGTTATTATGGTAACCTTAACACCATGGTGGCTAGCAAAGACTCTACCAGCATTAACCATACGTGTCATATGGCTTGGTGTTAAGTATGGAAGAAATAGTAAATGAAGT
This sequence comes from Vinca minor, assembly GCA_026122235.1. NCBI lineage: Eukaryota > Viridiplantae > Streptophyta > Magnoliopsida > Gentianales > Apocynaceae > Vinca > Vinca minor. The sequence continues at coordinate 5,321,967 of JAOCZM010000161.1, read as the reverse complement.
TTGCCATTTCCTACTTCTTCCATGGCTGTTTTCTCCAAGGAAGGAGATGTTTTAGAGTTATTTGATGGGGGTTGATAACTCAATTGGCTCATGTTGCTTGTTATTTATCAACACAAGTTGAGTGGTTTGTGTTCGGATACTGATAAGACTCACTAACCTGGATTGGGTCGGAAGAGCCTCTATCTACTCTACCAAAATTGATGCGAGTCATGTGAGTGTATGTATCCTTGCATGCTAGGAATCTCTTGTCTCCATTCTGCATCTCATTTCCTATCAAACTAATAAGAAATTGATCGCATGTTAATATTTTAATTAAAAATTTATAATAAAAAAGAAAGTGTAACATGTGAGAAGAGATTGAACACTTGCTAATGGTCTATTTGTGGGATAGAGAACGAGATATATAATGAGAAGAGACGCTTTTTTTGTCATCCATGCCTATGGTGCAGTTTGGATCCTATGCGGAATTGTTTTTTTCAGTATTTATGGAACGCCTCAGAACAGGTGTTCTTATTAAAAAAAAAAAAAGGGGGTTTGAACTCAAAACATGTGTTTTACCTTAAACATGTGTTCTAAGATTCATAACAGATGTTCAAAGCGATAAAAACAGAATAGATGTTATGAGTATCAAAATAAGTATTTTTTAAAATTAGTCTTAACCTTCACGAGAAAAAAATTTGCACGTACAAAATTTATCCCGTTCTACACTAGACCCGTGGCGTGGGATCGAGGATCTATATTATTTTGTCTATGGTGGGTTTAATGTAATAATGGCCTGGTTGACCAACCAATGGCAGTCCGCGATTTAAGGAATAAAATTTTAACTGCGTAATTTTTAAGATTTAGCAACAGTACTTCAAAATATTAATATTAATTTTATGTTGCTGAGAGATCACTGAATTCGCACACCATTTCTGACTAACATTAATTAAGTACTACATTTAGGAAATATTTGATATGGACCATGGCTAGGGGTAGAGTCCTGATCCACTTAGTACTGATTTGTCCACGTCGCTCTTCCTTTAAAAAAAAAATTTCTTTTTCAAACACAGTTAAAATACAAAAAAGATAGTTCTAATATGTACACTGTTAAAAGTACAAAAAAATGTACAAATTTATCACATCAATATAAAATGAGGAGAGATATTTTTTGATTTTTAACTGTGTCATATCAGAACTATCTTTTTTGTATTTTAACTGTGACTGAGAGATAAATATATATATATATATTTTTTAAAGAGGGGCGACGTGGACAAACTAGGGCCAAGTGAATCAGGGCCCTACCTTTGATCCTGATCCATATCAGAATACTCCCTAAATTTAACATCACTCTATCCCAAGAAAAATAATAAAGAAAAAAAAATATCTAGTACCCAGAAAGTAAAGCTTTGACAGGTGTTTTTTAAATAAAATTCACGTGATGTACGTGACAAAATATTAAAGAATTTACATGGTGGGAAAAATGAAAGAAATCTAAAGAAACCACGCGGAGCATAAGGAAAAGCAATACAATCACATTTATTATAATTATGGATTTCATCAATGGCTCCATAAGAAAATAAAGTCGCAATATTTAGTTTCTTCATTTTTTTCTAAGAAGAATATGTGATTAACATGTATTTGTAGTAGTTTAGTAAGATACAGGTCCATCTCGAACAATTTTGAGGCCCTGTATTAATTATCAAAGTTAGGTCTGTCAATTCTTTTAAAAAATAATATAAATTATAAAAAAATGTCAAAACATAATTATAAACTCAAGTTTCAATAGTGCAAGCAATCATAATATCAGGTGGAGATATAGTGATTTTTTTAATATGTTAAGTGATTTTTTTAATATGTTAAGTGATTTTTTTTTTAAAATTTGGGGCCCCACAAAAAGAGAGACCCGTAAGTGATACAAAAAAATACTGAATTTTTTTAAAAACAATACACACATATTTATATAGGTAACAAAAAAATTGGAATTGGGGGCCCTGTTCCGTATGTCATTTTGAACCCCCAGTTAATCAGGCCTAGTAAGATATATGCCAATGTTTTGAAACCCGGACCGGACCGGCCGGTCCGACCGTCGATCGGACATCTGAGCGGTCCGGTTAGATGCTAAAACCCGTTTTCGTCAAAAACCGCTATGATTTCACTGACCCCGGTGGACCCGGCCGGTCGGACCGTTCAAACCGTAAACCGGAACGGTTTTGGGAAAACCGGCCGGGTCACAAAATACATTTTTTTAAAATTTCTCTGTATTAAAAAAGGGAAGAAGAAGAAAAAAATAGAGAGGGCGGTGGCGGGGCGGTTCACGGCAGAGGAGAGGAGAAGGAAAAAAAAAAAAGAGAGGGAGGTGGCGGTGGCGGTTCGTGGCAGAGAGAAGGAGAGGAGAAGAAAAAAAAAGAGGGGCGGTGGCGGGGCGGTTCACGGCGGAGAGAGACAAACCTGAGGCCGGCGGCGGTGAGCAGCGGATCGTCGGAGGCAGAGAAGAAAGGTGGAGTCGCGGCTGAGGAGGAGAAAATGAGAGGAGAGAAGAAAGAGAAAAGGGATCGGAGAGAAAAAGAAAAGAAGAAGGAAAGAAAAAGAAAAAGAAGAAGAAGAGAGGTGGCGGCGGAGATGGCGCCGGAACTGAGGAGGGAGAAGGGGAGGCGGCGGCCTCTCCCCTCATAGAGAAGAAGAGAAAATGAAAATAGGGTTAGGGTTCTCTCTTAGGAGAGTTTATATACTTAGGACTAAAGGTGCAATTAAAGTATTAACACATAAAGTCCTATACAATTATTAAATTACAAACAAGTCCTAAATGATCTACTTTATAGTTATTTGGACTATAGAATTAAAGAAAATACTTAAGAGAATAATTAAGATAAAATATATCTGAACTAACTTTACATTAACAACATTTTTTATTAATTAGTATATATATATTTTTTAATATTTATGACGTCACCGGGTTGATGAACGGGTCGATGACGGTCCGACCACTGGTCCGACCAGTGACCCGTAACCCAGTAACTTTTTCGGGTCGATGTCCGGTCCGGGTTTCAAAACATTGAAGATATCTATAATTCAAGAAGAATAGGTGATTAACATTTCTTTGATATTCACCAGATTACTTAAGATATCTATAATTCAAGGTATTTAATGCATTATTATCTTTTATAAAGTAATTACAAATTTTACAATCTACTTTAACATAAATGAACCTTTTATTTTTGTGTAAATTCTTAGGTGGGTTCTGCATTTACATTTCTGATTCGTCCACCTATATTCAATTTTGAACAAAGTATTTGCTCAATAGTTGCTTTTGTTTTGAAAGTAAACTGGTATGTAGAGTGCTTGCATTGAAGATACAATTGTAAATAAAATTTGAGAAAAATTCAATTAAATGAGTTTGTGTTCTAAATACAATTGTACAACCATTAGATTTTTAATTTGTAATTTGAAATTAAGTATTTCCGTGTATAGCACAGGCATTTTGCAAGTGTATTTATATAAGTTAAAACAGATAAAAAAAAACAAAATCATTATACTCATTATTTTTATAATTAAGATTGGTGATATTTTCTATATATATATATATATATATTGTTTTTTGCACACCGATCCATATTCGGTCTACAAAGTCCGCATCCAAACAGATTTGAACAAAAAAAACTCGCTTCTAAGTGGACTTGAAATGTGAAGTATAAGTCCAGTTAATATAGAACAGACCTGTATTAGTTTACGGACTTCAAATATATTTGACAGTACTAAATAAAGGGGTGAACTTGGAACAAATTTGATAAATATTTATTTTCTACAATTTTGCAATGATTTGAAGAAAAAATAATTCTGATATTGTGACAATTATTATAGAGTGAAGATAAATACTGTATAATTATACATCCAAGTTTATTTATTGAAGAACTACTTTTCAATCCTTTTCATGACAGGCCAATATTTAGAAAGTTTTGGCCAAAGGTACTAATCATGTGTATTTTTCTATCATATGTGCACATAATATTCGAATATTGAACCATTATACCAATTTTATTTATTGAAGAAGTAATTTTCAATCCTTTTCATGACAGGCCACTGTGAGTGAGGGTGTTCATGGTTCGGGTTGGTTCAGTTTTACACATTTTTTAAACCAAACTGAAATATTCGGTTTGAAATTTTTGAAACCAATCCAAACCATTCAAAATCTCAAACCGATGCATTCGGTTTGTATTGGTTTGGTTTGGTTTTTCGGTTTCGGGAGGTACAAAATATATTGATTATAAAGTAAAAATAAAACAATTTTTTTTATATAATTACTTGGGTGCTAAAAATATAAAAGAAATAAGACTACTGTTTCACAAATTAAACACAATCAAAAACAAAATAATGAAACATAAATTCTTGATTCTTCAACTTCAATATAAAGCAAAAATAAACCATTTTTTTTTATATAATTATCTAGTTACTAAAAATATAAAGAAATATGTCTATTATTTTTCACAAGTTTAAACGCAACAAAAAAACAAATTAATGAAACATAAATTAGATTCTTAAACTTCAAACAAATTACTGAAAAATTATCCTACGAGGAAAGAAGCAAAAAATACAAAAATTACACCATTATTAATTTCAACTTCAGGTGAATCTAAAACTACATACAACAGATGTCTCTTCAATCTCTTACTTTAGCAATTGAAGAGCTTGTTTGTCATGTTATAAATAAGAAGTTCAATATATTTTATTACAAAAGAGTTCTTTAATATATATATATATATATATATATATATATATATATATATATTATGTATATATTATGTATATATTCGGTTCGGTTTGGATTATAAAAAAAAAAATTAAACCAAACCGAAAGTTCAGTTTTAGTTTAGTCAAAATCGAAATCAGTCAAATGCACTGCTCAAACCGAAAAATCGGTTTACTTTGTCGTTTTCGATTTTTTATGAACACCCTAACTGAGACCAATGTTTAGAAAGTCTTTGTCAAATGATACAAATTATTTTATTAATATAATTTAAAAAACTGAAACATATGTGTCCTAAATGTTGAAGTATTCTTTGATTGACATTGAATGAGAAAGCGAAATGAATTACAAAATTCAAACAATATGACAATTACAAATAGGTATATTTACAACAAAGGAGTTGTTTCTAATCAGTTACTAGTCACTTTTTCATAAAATCGATCTATAGGATTATATCTTGATATTTGATGCTATTCACTCATATTCGATTTTTTTTTAAAAAAAATTTATTTAATAGGGAGGAGAATTTATTTATTATAAAAAAAAATAGAAAACTTTAAAAAACGATGAAGGGTATTTAAACTCATTATCTCTATTTAAAAAGGTTTCGGTCTTAATCATTAATCCAATACTTCATTAGCATATTAAACATTTACTTGTGTTAAAAGGAAGAATTAAGATTAAATAAAAAAATGTACTCTTGAAGTTTGTATTTTTATTTTTTTTTTTAATGGGAATCGGGTAACCCAAGTGGTAAGGCTACCCGGTCACGGGACGGAGATCCCGTAGTCGATTCCTGTATCTCCCTTTGTGGGATAAATAAATTCTCCTCCTTGTGAGGCTAAGTTCCCTCCCCGGCTTGGGGCATGCTACAATCTCCCTATTTAGGGTATTCTCCACTCTTCTCCTTCGAGGGCAATCGCCTTCGGGCGTAAAAAAAAAGAAAAGAAGTTTGTATTTTTTTTTTATGAATAAATAGATTCATTAGCATATTAAAGATAGACTATAGAATCCGTCCTTTAGTAAGGACGAATTATGTCCTTACAAAAAAAAAAATCCCTTTCAAATTAATGTCATGTGTAGATTCATCTATAAAAAGTTAAAAGCACTGTCATTTTATAAAGAAAATTAAGAAACACTTTTCCAAACAATCGAAACACAAATATCAAAAGATTTCACAGTAACCAACGCAAGTTGGCTCAGTTAGTAAGGATTTGACTTCTTTTTACAAATGTCAAGTGTTCAAATCCCGCTGTCGACGTGAGGGTTATATTGGTGGGTGATCTGTAAATACCCTTGTAATCGACTTATGATCCCTAGAACCTGCCTTAACCCGTGGTGGTGACCGAAGTCGAACCCACCCAAACTTTCTTTTTTAACCCAAAAAAAAAAAAGATTTCATGGTAGGTTTTCAAAAAGAGCATTCCAAGTTTTAAAAACATTTTGATTTTGTATTACTCAACATGATTCAACGTATATATCACAATCAACGTATTACATTAGAAACCTTATCAAATGTTTATCAAGATCAAAACTAAGTAGTGTCTTAGAACTTATAATTCAGCCTCCGCAGTAAAAAGTACTCCCTCCATTCCCTATTAATTGTCGTTTAGGAGATATCTAGGTATCCAAATTAATTGTCGTTTAAGGTTGTTTTATTAGTTGTCAACAATTTATTCCAATTATACCCTCAACATTTTCCTTTCTTTATGACAAAGAAGTGAGAGAGAGGGAGGGTGCGGGATAATATTGGAAGTTTAGGTGAAAATGACAACTTCCTTAATTTTTTCAATTTGTCTAAAGAGTCTTATATTTAAGAATGGAGGGAGTAATACACATACTTATTTTTCATTGTATTAATATTTTAATATGTGGCTTAGAAAATGACAATAGTCACTAATACATTTACTCTCGATTTTCAAACGACATAGTAAACATCAGTATATCTGATAAAATTAAATGTCTCGATTCTAAGGTACCACATAGGGATGACAATTTAGCCCGTTGCCCGCCCCGCGAACGGGTCAGGTCGGGGCGGATCGAGACCGCCCCGTAAACGGGTCGGATCGAGTTTGGATATGCTGTTTGCCCCGACCCGTTTGACCCATTTAGACCCCAACAATATATATATATATATATAATTTTTTTTTTATATATGATAATTATACTTGGGAAAAGAAAATATATGCTAATTTTTTTATTTTTAAAAAATAGAACGGAGCGGGACGGGGCGATAATGTTGCCCCGTTTGCGGGGCACGGGTCGAGATTGGGGCAGGAAAATAACGTAAATGGGTCGGGGCGGATCGGTGAAAAACATGAAAATTCGCCCCGACCCGACCCATTGCCATCCCTAGTACCACAACAAATAATCAAATAAACTAACAAGATATATAAGGTTTTTAACAAATAAATAAGATTTTTTTTTTTTTCTTTTTTTGATAAGATTGAAATCTGCACATTCCAATCACGTGGTTTTCTCCTTGTGGTCTCGCTTTTTTCCCTGACTCCCTGACGGACTCCATGTGGTCTCGTTAATTCCAACACAAACATAAGTTGACCCCATATCACGTGGTTTTGATTTTTTGTTTTTTTTTTTGTTCTTTTGCATTAAAGTTTCAAAATATGCTTTATGTTGCGGTAAATTTACCTATTTATTATCAACCCAAGTTAATTTAATTGGTATGTTAATATAAAAATCACGAATTCAATTTTCGCTGACGACGTGAATACTATATTAGTGGGCAATCTGTAAATACCATTTTAAGCGACCTATAGTCCCTAAGACCTGCCCTATCCTATGATGGTGACTGAAGTCGAACCCACTCAAAATTCTCATTACCAAAAAAAATTGGCCTATTTAATTTTTTTTCGTTATTTTATTTTGCAGTTAGGGTCACATTCATTTTATTTTAACTTTTAACTTTTTTTTTTTGCTAAGTATTTTAACTTTTAAGTTACATGATGTTTTTTTACCCATAATTAGATGACATTTGTCTAGTTTTCTATCGAAGTCCCGTCGACCCAGTCACATATCTTACATGTGAGATATATATTAAGAGTATTTTAAGACATTTCAATCTATTTCCATGCAAGAAAAAATTAAGTACTCAATTATTAAACAAAATATAAATGAATACCCAATCTAAATTTATCAAAAAAATAAATCCCTACACTCATCCCCTTCCCCTCCATCTTCATCCACACTTCACCCTTCTCCAGCAGCACCGCCATCACCACCGCTAAACTGTTCACCATGCTCTGATACCATAAAATGTCACGCTCGTGCCCGCAGATCCGCAATACGACACATGGGTCTGGCAGCACTCACGACCACCTACATAGTAAGCGAACTCGCTATGCTAAAATGGATATTCAATGTGATTGAATGTACTTAGACACGTGTTATATAACACTCAATCTTTCGTTCTTTATTGGGAAGAGACCAGAGAGGATTATTAATGCATGTACTTAGACACATGTTATACAACACTCCATCTTTCGTTATTTATCAGGAAATCTGAAGTAGAAAAATATAAATAAATTCCAAATACAAATAATATTTTATAAGATTGACAAACAATTTAAAATAATAGAAATATAATATTTTTCCAAGTAATTTTAACGGAATGAGTAAAAACTTTTGAAAAGTTGTCTTAAGAGTTTGAAAGAAAGAAAAAGGAAAGGAAATGATTACAATTAACACGAATTCAATCTTTTTGAAGTAATAATATTGATAAATCATCCGAATTACATTCTATTAAAAAAATCTTTACATATCCATATGATTTTCCATTTTTTATTTCTTAATTAAAAACTGTTGTTTGAATTCTTCCACCCAACCTTGACATTTTTTTTTGTTAAGTCACCCAACCTTGACATCAATCTCAATAAGTGCCTCCTTTTTTATAATATTTCATAAATAATTTATACTATTAAGAGGACGAAGACTTTGCATACATTAGTGCACCACGGCTCTTATGCAGAACAGCTTTTGTGCGAAACATGCAGGACAAAAGCTCGTCCGTTAGATTAAAGTTTTGACGGCTAAGATTGATTAAAAAATGAACACTGCTCATTTTTTGCAACAACAATATGTTTAAATCAAGAACACATTGCTCAGGGCGCCAAAAAGTGTTCGCGTATACGTTTGAAAAAATAAATTGCTCCGCATAGGAAGCTGACTGACATTAGTGTCACCATATCACGTGGTTTCATTAGTTTAACCATATCACAAGCTGCCAAAGTTTTATGTTCCGTTGAACAAAAAATGTTTTAGATGCTTATGGGTTCCTTTAACCTTCTTGTAGCTATTATTGGCTACAAAATTGGGCAAATAATCGTCAGTATCCGTGTATGTTCTCATTCTTATGTTCAATCACTCACAATTTACTATGTATATATACAATTAGAAAAAATATTTGCATGGCAAATTTTAAGTGATTGAGTACATGAATGAGAACGTATATGGATACAAACGATTTTCACCCACAAAATTGAGGCCGGGAAGTCAATTACTCCTAAACTGCCGAATTAAATTCTAAATTATTTATCATCAAGTGCTGTGGCCCAGTGGGCAAGTGCTTGGCCCTGGGGACCGAGAGGTCCCAGGGTTCGATACTCTCCGCCAACGCTGCGGTGAGCTTTTATTCTCCCTCGATCGCAGGGTACATTTCTTCCCGCTCACGGGTTGTTTCTATCTCCCCGTTTCACGAGCTCCGCCTTCAGGGCGTTCAAAAAAAAAATTCTAAATTATTTAAACCACACAATACATGCAGGGGCGCCTATCCACATGTTCAGAGTGCTCGACGAAACAAAACATCCATCAATTATGTCCCCAAATGTTTTATTAGCTGTATATATGTGGATATTTCAAACTCGTGTATTAGAGAAATATTAATATAAATTAAGTTATTATATTTAATAGTTTAAATTTTCTATTTTCTTTCGTGATATTCCATTACTATAAGATTTTAAATTTTAATATAATTAAATTATCATATATAGTCTATTTTATCTAAATTATGCCTCTAAAACATGTTTGGAAGACCATATATATAGGAAAATTCTGATATGGACCAGGGCCAAGGGTAGGGCCCTGATCCACTTGGTCCAGAAGCTGTCACGTCGCCCCTCTTTAAATTTTTTTTTTCATCTCTCAGTCACAGTTAAAATACAAAAAAAGATAGTCTCGATATGGATCACGTTAAAAAGTAAAAAAAATATTTCCCTCCTCATTTTATAGTGATGTGACAAGTTTATACAATTTTTGTACTTTTAATTGTGTCAATATCAGGACTTATCTTTTTTGTATTTTAACTGTGACTGAGAGACAAAAAAAAAAAATCTTTTTTTTTAAAAGAGAAAGCAACGTGCAGCACTTCTGACTAAGTGGACTGCGCCCTACCCTCGCTGCCCTGCCTATATCGAATTTTCCATATATATACACACACGTGTGTGTGTGTGTGAGAGAGAGAGTATGTGTGTATTTCTATTAAAACATAATAATATTTTTGGATTGGGCTCCCATACTCAATAGTTGATATGGTGATTTATAATATTTTTCAAGTAAATCAGAATTATTTTTTGTTATATTTAAATGAAGGTCTCTTTTGCGATTATCTAAGTCCTTATTTCAAATTTAGCACCAAAATTATCAAGATGACCCTAAATACATGTGATATTTGTTGGGTTAGACTTGGTCTTCGTTAGTTGGTAATTTGCATAAATAAACTCCTACGTTTTAGGAGAAATTTCAAATTAAATTACTTTTAATTGTGTGCGTAACAAACTCCACGTTTGAAGTGGTTGAGACCTTGCTTTCAGCAGTCTCATCTTTATAAGGTTATTTAATAGCCAAAGCTTGCATAATAAAGTTAGAGAAGTGATTCATACTTCTGTGAGTGTGTGCTATAGATTAGGACGAAGCCAAGATTTGTAAGTTAGGGTGGCGAAAAACTGCAATAGTATGCCGAACTACATATAAAAATTAGAAAAAAAATATGTTAGGCGAATTTGATCAAATACTCTAAACTACATATAAAATTTACTATATCAAGTAAAAATTTTAAAAATCTCGGGGGGACTGTCCCTACTTGCCCCCTTGTCCACCCGCCCTTGTCTTCGTCCCTGCTATTGATTGAGTGCAACAATATTTTGAAATGCATATATAAGACATTTCTTCCGTTGAGTCGAAAAAAGAAAATGAAATAATAATATATATTCTGGAAAGTCTATTATTGCTACTCCCTCCAATTCAAAATAAGGTTAATATTTGAATTTTTCACTTAGATGAAGAAATACCTATTCAAAGTTAAAAGACTAATATATCATTATTAACTACTTATAGAAAAGTGAAATTGTGGTTTAAAGAAAAGTAAGAAGAGGGTAAAAATGGTGAAAGTTCATTAAATTTTCATTGATAGTTCAAATATTAATAATATTTTGGGGAAAAATTAGATTCTCAAATGTTAACATTATTTGAGAATGGAAGGAGTACTTTTTACAAAAAATAATAATAATTAGAATTGACCTCATTATTATTGTAATTAGTTTTCGAGATAGTGATGAATTCTAGGTACATTGAGAGTAGTTGAAGATGTGACTGGCAATTTTAGATGATGAATTGTTTGTATCATTGTATGAAAAGTTTGTTAGATATGAAGCCCAAAGACCCCTAAGCCCTACTTAGTTTGTTATTTTCTTAGTTTTTTTTTGCTGAATTATTTTCCTAGTTTATTATTATTATTATTTGCTTCCCACTATCCATTATAAATTTTAGAAAAATGATCTTTGGCTAAGTTTAATTGACTAAAAATCTGTTAAATTGGTCAAACTTGGATCAACTGGACAAAATTACCCCTAAAGTCTTTTTTTTTTTTAAATCGAAAAAAGCCAAATTGAAGACATACAGTCTTCACACGGTTTTTGAGGATTGACAGTTGCCATAAATGCTTTTTGAGTGGAAAAAATGTCTCATCAATATTACTACTTTTGACTAAAAAATTGTGAATGAGAATGAATGTTGGCCGCTGGATGGATGTATATGTCATTGACTGTCCGGATATTCTTCTAGGGTTTGTCCAGATCGACGACGTGGCATATATAATTGTAATCAATTTGCAACCCTATGTCTCTATATAAAGTAAATTTGCAACCCTAAAGTCTCTTAAATAAATTATTTTTCAGTACCCAAAACTTGTATAGTGACTCCGAGTTTAATGTTTTTAATTACAAATTGACCTCAAAGTGCTTATATTACTATTTGAAAATTGTGAATTGAACCCAAAAGTTTGTAATGAACTGTACAAAAATTATAATTCGACCCCCAAAAATCGTAAATAATGTTACCCTTGATGATGATCATTATATTATTAAGTAATATATAAAATTATTTCTAAAATAATAATAGTACTTATAACTCTTTCATTTTGATAATATCAATCACTATACTAATATTGTCACATTATTAAGTAGTATTTAGTTATCTTTAACATACTAATAGTACTTATAACTCTTTCATATTGATAATATCAATCACTATACTAATATTGTTACATTATTAAGTAGTATATAGTTATCTTTAACATAATAATAGTACTTATAACTCTTTCAAGTGATAATATCAATCACTATACTAATATTAATATAGTTTGATTAGAGTACTAAGTTCGCTTTATTTAAAATTTATAGACATTGCAAACGTTATGTTAGAGTAGTAGATAACTAATATTATTTCTACCTATATTGATACCTAACGAACCATTAGAGTGTACTAGTATAGTTTGATTAGTTCTCACTCCTTCCATTCCTAAATATAAGAATTTCATTACATGATGCGAAAAAAAAGAAGCAAAAATTAAGATATTTTTATAATTAAAATAATAATATTACTCTCTTAAATATAATTTGTATAACAATAATAAATTAAAGCACAAACATTAAAAAAAATAAAATTAAAAATAGACTACAGATCTGAGATAATCAAGACCATCACAAAATTCATGGAATTTCAACATATAAGAGGGTAATATGCAATTTTTCTAGGATAATTGATTTCTAGGACAAGCGGGGTTCATGGAGAAGAAAAGGATACAAGTCGACTCCAGTGTGGGCCAAAATTGTTTCACACATTGCGGAACAATTATGCACCGTCAGATGAAATATTTGACAGTTAAGATCATCTGAGTCTTAGTAAATATTATGAAGTTGATTTTATTGTGAAATGATCGCAGCCGTCAAATATTAGATCCGACGGTCCATAATTATTCTGCACCATGTGAAAGAAATTTAGACCACAATGGAGCCGGCTCCTATCCATTTCTTCTCCATAAACCCCGCTTGTCCTAGTACTACCAGTGTTGATTTCGACGGTCCATAACAGCGGTGATAATTCCTAAATCCTAAATTAAAATGGTTACAAAAACCCAGAGAATTTGAGCACTAAATTCAAAAGCTCAGTTTAGTCCGCCAAGTTTAGTCCAATATTCCGCCAAGTTTAGTCCTAAGAAATCAAAAGCCCAGAGAAATTGAACACTAAATTCACAAAATTGAATAAAATGAATCCACCATAAGTTCCTGAAGCTTTCATCAAATTTGGCATTTTTTTGGATTTGATTTTAATGAGTTCATATTTATTCCAAAACAACTTTGATAGAGATTAAAGGCTCAAATTTGTTGTAAAATCAAAGCAAAAAGGGAAGCATACCACCATGGCTGCAAACCCAGTTCATTCTTGAGAGTGATGACGGGATGAGGGTGGCTTTTATTTCTCTCTATGATTTGAACTTTTTGTGGACTTTAACAACGAATTTTTGGCTGATCAGTGATGGTGGTGCCGGGTTCTGACCAGCAGTTGCAGATGAAGATGACGGAAGGGGTGGGAAATGCGTCGAGATTTTCAATGGGGTACGTGGAAAAAGCTACTTATCTATTAAAAATATAAAAATAAATAAATATATTATATAAAGACAGAAGGGTATATTAAACATTTGCACTCTTCAATTTGAATTTTTAGTCAATTAATTGGCTAAATCTTAGTCACCTAACACTGTTCTAAATTTTATTTTGATCATTATGGATATTTCACTTCAATCTTGATTTATTCAAATGTCAGAATCTTTTTGCTCCTGTTAATTTCATATTCCCTCCATTGAAGAATCATCTTCCGGCTTCACATGTGAACTAGATCATTTGAGGGTCGAGATGTCTTAGAAAAAAAAATCATACCCTCTCCGATTTAAAATATAAATTTTTTTGGAGTTATTTTTTATTACAAAATATGTCTTTTTACAAAACATGTGTATTTATTGACTAATTTACCCCTATATCATTTTCTCTCTATATTCATTTTGCATTTGGCTACAGTGCTTAACAAGGTTATTTATACTATAATGTTGTGTTAAACTTTATGTTTACTCGCTCGGTTTCGAATTGAATGTACACTTTGTATAAGACTAAGATAAAAGTGAATGAGTACTATTTTAACATGTTTGATTATCGAAAGGACAAATAATAACATGTTTGGTTATCGAAAGGACAAATAACGTAGAAAAAGATAAATTATAGAATTTATTAGAATATAAAAAAGAACATATAAATAATTTTACAATAAATGCATTTTGAGGCTTGTGTCAAAATAACACGAAACAAATTAACTTCCATCTTCCTACTTGAAATGTTATTAGTTATTCTTTGCTTGAAATCCTCTTTTAGTCGTATCCATAATCTCACATGACCTTTGCCATAGATGGAATATAATATGCAGACGAGAACTTCAAATAAATACGTCTACTTTTATGTCTAACATCGAAGCCGAAAGGAAATTCGAGAGTAAGAGATACCTACATAATAGCTCAATTTGGATTGAGTTTTGATTTTGGTTTGGGATTTGAATTTTGGCAAGAAAAAAGCTAAAAAAAATTAGTTGGAGAAATTCAAATTCATTTTTTTTTCCAAATAATCGTTCAATTCCAAATTTTGGCCTCAAAAAATTAGAATTTGAATTTCTCTCGCCAATTTTAGAGGCCAAAATTTGAATTTGAATGATTATTTGAAGAAAAAAAAATTTGAATTTGAATTTTCTCCCATCAATTTTTTAGCTTCTCCCGCAAAAACTCAAACTCAAACCCAAACCCAAATCCTAACCCAATCCAAGTTGAGCCAATATAACATGGACAAGGTAAATGAGCGATCAAATAGACTTGTAACTTGGGCACCGGTGACTTTAATTGCACTTTGAAAGGGTACCTGCCTAAGGTCTCCCGCCAAGAGGGAAAGCATACGTCATAATTTGTTGCGGTGAGGCCTTGCCCAATTACCAGCACAGTGATTTACTCAAACAAACCTTGACCGCATCTATACCAATGAGAGTTCTAAAAAAAAACTTATTACAAATTTCAGATAATGTTATTTTTCATCAATATCAATGCAATTAAGCTGTAAAAACAATGCAACCTCCCATTAAAACTTTTGAAATTCAAGGCCAATTTTACCTCATTTCATCAAGGAATATCTTAGCATAATACAAGATATATAAATACCATGAAGAATTCCAATTTCATCCCAGTTCCTGTTAGATGTTTTCTTCTCGTACTCCTTAACCACGCCGACATATACTTTGTATTCTGCAACAAGGTGGCGAATTTAAGAAATTCTTGAATTGACTACTGCATTCACATGAAATCCTCTTCCAGTTCCTGAAGGGACTTGTTGGCCGCCGCAATATCCTTGTTAGATGTCATCTTATCTGCTTTCATCAAGTTTTTGTAGCTTCTTAACTCAGCTTGTCTTTCCTTCTCAAGCCTTTCCATCTCTTCACGTCGTTTCTGCAAAAAGAGCCTATTGAGCAAGAATAAAAAGGCACATATCCACACAGAATTGCAAAAGGCACATTCCCTAGATCTTAACAACACAAGAAGTTGATAAGATCATGTAGAATTCCAACATAAATTTCCCTCCTAAAAGTGGCAATCCATTACACCTTGCTTTTGCCGGATCCCTCCAATTCCATAAAAAACATTAAGAACTAAGAATTATGCAGATTATAATATTTACACGCCTTCCAGATATAGTAATTTTTTTCCG
This sequence comes from Vinca minor, assembly GCA_026122235.1. Classification (NCBI taxonomy): domain Eukaryota; kingdom Viridiplantae; phylum Streptophyta; class Magnoliopsida; order Gentianales; family Apocynaceae; genus Vinca; species Vinca minor. The sequence goes on along the minus strand of JAOCZM010000161.1, from coordinate 5,306,160 downwards.
CACAGCAATTAAGGTGAATCCAATTCAACATGCACAAGATTCAAAATAAGAGCGACCAGAACGCCTTTAAACTCTACCCAAAATGCATTATTCCCCAGGCTCAATGATCTCCTAGAATTACTAAAAGAAATCACTACTATCTAGACTTTATATAGCTACCCTAGTGATCAACCATTTTCACTAGTGCAGCATGAGAAGACAGCAGACAATAATAATCTTATATGAAAAGATATTATATGAAACTCACTTTGTCTCTCAGATGCTGTTTCCTCTCAGCTCTTTCTGCTGCATTTACTGCTTCTCGTTCAGCTGAAGGCATAATGCAAAAAATCGAATCAGAGAAACCACCAAGTAGTTCCATATATATAACCACAAGAAAAACTTCCAGGCATGAAAAGGAGGTCAAGAAAAAAACAATTCTCTTAAATAATAATACCATCAGACCTTTCAGATCGGGTGTTCTTTCCACCTTTGTGCGGTTTAATCTATTAACTATCTCATTTATCCGTTTCTCCACTCTCACAGTACGGACCTAAACAGAAACAAACATCAGCCACAGATAAATCATCATGACCACATCACTCATAATTATTGGATTAAAGGACAATCAAGAACCACCGTCCCAAAAATAAAAATGCAGAAATTGACTCACCATTTTTGAATTGTAGAAACCAACTTGGCCAACATCCATCGAAGCTGTCTTCTTAAGATTATTCCAAGGAGTATAAACAACATCTACATTATTCACCTTGTTTCCTGGCATATAGAAAATGACAGCGTTTTTAAAATTGCACACCACCAAGAAAAAAGAGAGGAGGGAAGGATATTCATTTCCGATGCAAATTTTATCAATCACCCCTTCTCAAGTGAACTTAGTTCAGGCTTTCTTCCGTTACAGTTTAAAACAGCAATACTGCCACCAAATACCTAACAACCAAGCTTAGCAGATTTCTCCATCTAAACCATGAAAAGTCCTTTGAAAGGAAGGGGGAGAATGAAAAAGAAAAGGGATGGAATATGAAAGCTGCGACAAAACAATGAAACTTTTATCTACCTTGGATGGAATTCGCTTTGACTAATTGTACACAATCTTCCAATACACCTTCTGGTATGTCATCAATTGTCTGACCCTTGTTCAATCTGAGATAAACATGGGCTGAAGACATTTTGTCCACATGGAACCTGCAAAACAACAAAACATTTAGCAAAAGAATGACACAGTTAAAATGACTACTTGAACCGAGTCCCTTGTGCTCCTATCACCAAAGTCTAAAGCCACACAGAATATGCAAGATGGTGTAGCCTCAAAGCAACTTGCCATGATAAATAAAAGAACAAACTATACATTGAACTTATAAAATGATTTCACATAGCAAAAGTTCAAGTACTTGAAGACCTTGGATTAACATGAATAAGATGCAAAAACATATCAACCACTCAAGTATTTGAATCCTACTCATCAAAAACCTTAAAAAATAATGGAACAAGTTGGTGGACCTTTAGTCAGATATAAGGAGGACTAAAACGGAAAAAATGCTCTGGTTTAAAAGTAACGTAAAAGGTATAAGTTTTGAAGACATGAATTTGTTTTCTCCATCATTCTGGAGACATCTCTATAATCCAGGATTGCACAAATCTATCAGCAAATTAAGAATGCAACAGAGAACCTGGGGGGGAAAATCACAACTGATCTATGTTACTCGGACTCTCCGTTTAGTCGTGCCGTACCGGTGTCGACAGGGTACGACGTTGGTATGGGTATGGGTACTTTGACATGGTCAACTGCGAATGAGTATTTTGACCAACTCTTGAAAGCTCATCGCTACCATCGCTGGGACACCCAATGTTGCTGTCGCTGGATATCGAAGGTACGTCTATTGGAGATTGGAGTTTGGGCGGATGAAGGAGCTTGAACAAAATTCAAGCAATAAGTGAAGGGAATATGGAATACAGAGAGGTATAGGAGTCAAACAAGGCATCGAATTGGCTGGTAATTTGAATATGTACTAGCTGCAAATTTGATAGGAGGAAGAGAAGAAATTAATGTTACGGAGAGGGAAAGACGATGGGGGAGGGAATAATGGGAGACGATTGGATTTTTTTAAACTATTAATTAGCACATGGGGAGAGAATAATGGGAGACGGTTGAAATTTATTGTTGTATCCTATATCCGTGTCCGAATTTGGGGAAGTGTCCCCGTATCCTTTATTTTAGATATTTAAGTACCTGACACCTAAATACATATCCGTATCCGACACCCGTACCCGAGTCCGAGTAACATAGCAACTGATACATGATGTGTGTAATTCTCTTGAAAATCAACAACCAACAGCCAAAAGACACGTCATTGTGCGCAGTTTATGCTCCCTAATATGAGGGGCATAAGAAAAGTAAGATAATAGATAACCATAAATAATAGGGATTCTTTCCACAGATCTGGGCAAAACAGCACAAAGGAACTATCCAATGGCCTATCTGGATTAGAGCTCAATTTCACTTTGGGTATTGGAAAAGGAAAGAATCTTAAAATTTCAACAGTAACATGTGGGGCCAAGGGGAGAGAAGGTTACATTTTGTGAGTGGATGACATGCTTGAGAGTGAAATACCACTTGGATTAGGGAGCTTTTATTCCCAAATCCAAAATTTACTAATTTTTTTTCACTTACAACTACATTTCCAAATTATGCCTAAATTAGCCAAGGCTAAATTTTCCTCCAAATGCTGCCACCATTATCAATGCATAAACTTTTTTCTTAGCCAAAAATATGAAACCTTAACCACTCCTAATTCAAGAGTCGATATCAGAATTCATGGAATAAATTCCGTTACTAGCATTAAGGCCTTCAGCATTTCAAGTCTCATGACTAAATTTCACATTCTGGATCATAATACAACAGTCGAATATTAGGTTACTCCTACGGATAAACAACAAGACTGCAATACATCATTCTCTTGGGCTTATATTACTTTTTCTCAAGTGGTTTCCTAGAGCAGCTTATTCCTCACTATGTCAAAATTCGTCTTTCGGAGTTTATAATTGCTTTTTTCCGTTCTCCTAATCATATCTTGTCATCCCAAATTTGTAACTTTTTACACCTCAATTTGTTAAGGTACCCATGTTTTAGCACTAAATCACATTAAGAATGAAACATAATTCATCCATATACAAGGAAAGGCAGGGTATACTCTCACTCTTCACAAGATCATTTATTTTTTTTAATTACTGCTTCCTTCATTTTACGTCTCCATTTCCTTCTTCAAAGTCTTTATATTTCTTCTGCTCAAGTCTTAGACATAAGAATGCCCCCCCATCGCACAGCTCAATTTATATAAAAACAACGGGAAAAAAGTAGAGAATCAATATTATTTGAAGCAACTTGCATTGAATCCGATAAACCGTCACTGACCACTATCTTAAGCCCCAAAAAATCTCAAATTCAACCTAATTACTCAACAAAATACCAAAATTAATCAAAAAGCAGTCAAAATTCTCCCTCAATTGAACCAACTTACATCATATTCTATAAACCGTCACTAGCCACTATCTTAAACCCAAAAAAAATCCCATCTTTAACCTAATTCCTCAAAAATTTACCAAAATCCTTCAACAAACAGTCAAATTATAGCCCAATTGGAAATTAAACAATACAAATAATGCATTCAAAGAAACATCAATATACCAACAAAAAAAGAAAAAACAAAATAATTTAATAAAATCCCAAAATGGAAAATCTGGTTACCAAACGTCTTCAGGGAAACCATATTTGATTAATTCTTCATTCTCGTGCTTGTCGAGACCCATAAAGATTGTGTAATCTCCGGCATCGGGCCGGGCTTTGAAGTAGAACACCATCTTCTTCAATCAATCTCACCGAAAAGAGGAGAGAGAAAGAAGAGAGAGAAAGCTCTCTAGGGTTTGGTTTCTCTGGGGAGAAAAATATTCTGTTAATGCAAATATGGAAATAAATATTTGGGAGTATTTATTTTGTTGTTGTGAATAAAAAATAAAAAAGAGGGAGAATTATTTTATTTTATTTGTTTTATTAAAAAGGGGGAATCATTTGACTTTGATTTTTGATGACTTGGTGACACGTCAATTATGGATTAGTTAATTAGAATCTCCACAAGCGTGCATCCAATGATCTATGGTTCAGTGTTCAATTACCGTTGTCGACGTGAGTGCTGTATTGGTGGGTGATCTGTAAGTACCCTTGTAAGCGACCTATGATCCTTAGGGTCTGCCCTGACCCGTGGTGGTTGACCAGAGCTGAAACCACCCGAACTTTTTTTTCAACCAAAAAAAAAAATTGATCGAGACTATGGTGCTGAAAATAAAATAAAAAATCAGTACAAATTAAACTTTTTAAAAATTAATATACTATATTTTTTTCTTAAATCTCACATTTTTGAATTGTATTAAATTCAGATTTTAAAAATCTTAACTGGTTTTTAAAAATTTATGCATTTTGTTGATTTTATGTATTTGTTTTAACTCTACACTAATTTTATATATTATATTAGATTGATTTATAAAATCTATAACTTATTTGAATGACACCAAAAAATAAAAAAGAGATTGATCAAGTGGTGTATTATACTCATAAAACGGTGTTGAATTTCCAAAACACATATATATTTATCATCAAAATCATTGCCTAGAGAAACCATCAAAATCCTCCATTTAATAAATTTTATGAAAATCTGTAGACTTTTGAATACCAACGCACAATTTACAATCCGAATTGAATACATCTAGATTTTAACGAACTTTTTTAAAATCAGAATTGAATATCTCTATATTTTAGTTGACTTTAAAAATCTGAATTGAATACTATAGACTAAAGTCCTTAAAAATCACATATAATCTGGATTGAATACAATCATATTAATCTCTTTTATATATATATATATATATAACCCAAAGGGTGCTTTATCATTAAGGAATCAAATAACGATAACAGGAGCCGAAAAATACCTATCCCACAACATGGTAGGGTAGTCATGTCCTAACTACGCTAAACAATGAGCCGGTTGGTTATCAGAGCGTTTAACAAATGACAAAATAATAGAATCAAAAGTCTGAATAAAGAATTTAGCAAAGTCAAAAACAGATCCTAATACAAAGAACGAATCGACATCGACTTTTCCAAATGTGCCATACTGTGATACCCGGGATTTTTGCCCAATTTGATTTATGTGATTAAGTGATTTAATTGTATAATTTTGTGCTTATATTAAATGTCGTATTAAATGCTATGTGATTATGTGTCCTTTTATTTTTATAACATTTATGTGTTACTTTTGTGAACATTTTATGGATGGACGTTTTACACACGTATCATAATTAAGTGACTTAAATTGTGTTTCACTTAGATAATGGATTGGAATTAATTAGGAATTTAATTGGATATGAAAAATCACCATAATAATTATATAGGATATAAAATGAATTTAAGGAAAGATATTTAATATAGAGAATAATTTAGATTTGGTTTTAAAAGAAAAAAAAGAAGGAAAATAAACAGTAGCTATTTATTTACTACTTCGTGGAAAGCAAAGAAAAGAAAAAGACCTAGGCTTACCTCGGGAACCGTGAAGCAAAGCAACAAGAAAAGAAATTGAAAGCTGCGGCGGCAGTCTCTTCCCCGAGGCGCGCTCTCTCTTTCTCTCTCCACGGCCTCAGGAATTGTGTGCGATCGGAATATAAAGATTTTAGTGATCAGTTTCTGTCCAGATTTTCATCAGCTGCTAGGCTGATTTTTCTGAATTATTTTTCCTCGTGTTATCATCGTAACGGTAGGGACCCCTACGTCATTTAATTTACGCATTTATTTCTGCACGATGAAAGCGGATAAATTTCTATTTACAAAATTGTTACACGAATTGCGTTAATTTACGTCCCCGTAATATTTATCACTGTTGAATTTCGTTTACGAAATATTTATTATCTGTTAATTTACGTTACGGCATGATTTCTTGTTTTTGGGATATTCAATTTCATAAAGCGCTTTCGGTAATTCATTATCTAATGCTTTGTTGTTTAGTTCGAGTTACTGAAGTATTGGGTGATTTGAGTATGCCTATTTGATGTCAATTGTTTTAATTAAATTGCTATAGTCGCATGAAGCTGCCTCAAGCTGTTACATTACTGCTTTGAAAGTCATATTGTAATTGCCTCTTTGCTTAATCGCTTTTGAGTCTTATTTGGAGTCGTTTCTCGGGAGTCATTATTGTTGTCCCTAATTGGTATGGTCGGCCAGTGTCGTCAGCTCTCTTTGAGCCTTTGTCTAGGATCTCTAGTCGGCGAGGATCCGCCCGCCTCCCTGTCCTAATGCGTTCTGCGACCCCCAAGAGGTCTTCTACTATTCTACGATTCGGGGGTCTTCATCTAGTGGGACCAATCATTAGATACGGTAGTGGTTTTGTGGAGTCCCTCGGTTTGGGGGATGATGAGACAATGTAAATGGGTTGATCCTTAAAATTTGTGGCCCTTAGTTTGGGGAGCTATCCAGAACCCACGTGTTGATCTTTCGAACCAGTCCCTAGTTTGGTTGATAACCTGGGGACCACTATCGTTATTGTTGAGTAGTAGTGAATAGATAAAATGGCTCATGTGATGGGATTGTGTGTCATAGCCTTAGCGATGTTCTAAGTATTTAAGGCGAGTATGTGATTGGGTGTACTGGGATGGGCAACGCGTGGTGCTTGTCGTACACTCGGTTATGGAATCGTTTAGGTGCAAAGAATGTTGTTAATTGCTTAATTGTTGTTTTATACTCGATTGTCGACATAACTATTGGTTGTAGTGCATGAGTAGTATGGGATGCTCATGTCATGAATTCGATCCGGGATGTCGATTTGATAAGTATAGTCGAACATTTGTTTTGGGTCTTTAATTCGTTTGTTTGCTTGGAGTCTATTTGGTATCATATGAGTTGGGGATGGTGGGTATTGTTTAGTGCATTTTTTTTGCATAAGTTTGCATCTCATTTTTACGAAAATCGCGATGAGTGCGGTCCATCTGCTTGCATTCGGATCCATCTTGCATCTTGTCATTTGCACTTCCCCTGCATTGATCTCTGAGTCTTGTGAGACTTGGATTGAGTCGTTTGCATATACTTCCATAGGGGGCATTTTGGGGAAGCGGGCATATGCATTATCTCATGATCTGTTTCTCACTGTTTGCATTTTCGTTTATTCTTTAGTATCTATATTACTGTTTTGGGTCCCTACTGAGCACCAGAGCTCAGTCCATCCGCTTTTTACTGTGCAGGTGATGTAGATGTTGACCTTGTTCATGATGATGATACCTGGGAGGGGCCATTTGAGGGATGATCCTAATCTACGTAGCTGCTAGACTTTATTTCCTTTTTAGTTATTTCTGTAAGAACGCTTAGAATTATTCCAATAATGTAATAAGTAGATTCATTTTCAGTTATGTATTTAGATTTCTGCTGTTAAACCTTTACTTTGGATTTAATGCATAATGAATTGTCTTTTCAGTAACTCTGTATCGTAGGCTTGGGTGTCTCATCGACCAATGAGACACTGCCATGTCATCGCCTTGGAGACGGGGTGTGACACATACCAGGTTACCAAACAATTGAATATCCTCCACAGAAGAGCTATCCATAATAAAGTCCAACAAGTCTTGAAATGAAGCAAAATTACGCCAAAGCCCATTCGAGCTATATCTCCATAGATCCCACACAAGAACAGCTCTTGGGCAATGGACCAAGCAATGTAATTCCGTCTCGCCCGTTTCATCGCATGAAGTGCAATTAGGCGGAATATTTATTCTTTTCGCTAGATTAATACCCGTAGCTAGACCATTGCGAGAGGCTTTCCATCAGAAGTTGATAATCCTTGGTTGCAAAGAGGAGCCAGCCACATGAAGCTGCTTGCCCCTTCCGGATCGTAGCAGAGAAACCTTCTGCACATAAGATGAAAAGAAATGGGGATAAGGGGTGGCCTTGACGAATTCCCCTAGAAGGAGTGATCAGCTCAGTTGGTTTTCCATTAATGAGAATTCGATAAGTGACAGTCCGGACACATAACATAATGAGCTTATGAAAACGTGGTGGGAACCGTAGCATCAGTTCAAGGTAGCACCATTCCATTCTATCAAAGGTTTTTCGCATGTCTAGTTTCATGGCACAATGGTTGTGCCCTCCACCTAATCATGTATGCATACTATGGAAAGCCTCGAAAGCAGAATTAGAATTGTCAGTTATAAGACGCCCCTTTAGGAAGGCACTCTGAGAAGAATCAATAAGATTAGGCAAAACAAGTTTAAGCCGATTAACTAGAATGCGCGATATAAGTTTATAGACGAATTGCAAAGACTTATAGGGCGGAATTCAGTCAAGCACAAGGGCAACTTCACCTTTGGAATCAAGACAATAAATGTATTGTTTAGGCCCGAAATATCACCATGCCCATTAAAAAAATATGCGGTCAGTGATGTGAGAGCACACATTGGCACCAGTAATATTGGTTATTCCATCAGCTCTTTAGTAATATTTGCTTATATTTAATTCACACTCAAGTGAGGTGTTCAAGTCTGCACTTGGGGGAAAGTTAGTGACAGAATCGCTCTGACGTTCATAAATTGTTTAGGGACCATACAAATTAAGAAATATTTTTTCCATCACAACATAACTTTGCGAACTGTTTAGACTGATTCTTTAGGATAATTCTGATATGGATCAGGCTCATTGGACCATAATTGGTCACATCACTACAAAATGAGGAGATAAACAATTCTGTAATGATGTGGTCAGTTCTAAACCACATAGTCCATGTGAATCTGATCCATATCAGAAAAATTCGATTCTTTGGTTAGAACTATAAGAATGGGGATTTTGCCCTCACTTTTGGCCAGAAATTGTGATGTGAATGCCCCATTCAAATCATTAGACCATAAAAATGTCTTCACACTTTCTGGTTTCTCATGCTGAATTTGCTCCAAATCATATTCTCATAAGAGAGGAAAAGAAAAAAGAGTTTTTGATCATATTAGCCATGGTTTTGGAGGATGGTTTTTACATGTCAATGTTTTTTTTTGTGGAGATTTGTTTCTAGCATCTTTCATCAGAGACGAATTCTTAGAGAGTCCGTCTTTGTATGACGTATTATTAGTTGACCACGTCAGCTAAAGACGGATTTCTGAAATCCTTTTTTCATACCCTAATAAACGTTAGCAATTCCTAAAGAAAGGCAGGTTCTTAGAATCCGCCTTAAGCTGAAGTGACTTGATCTGGCAAAAATTGGCAACGTCAGCCGAAGACGGATTCCTAAAATCCGTTGGTGCCAAAATCTACCCAGAAAACAATATCATGTGAAAACCATTCTGCAAGAACATGACCAATCTGATAAAAAAAAATCAAGAAAAAGGGTACATTTTTTCAATACACTTGAATTTACAATTTATTAAGGTAAACATAAATGGTTCTTAATTAGTCTACCAAATCAAGAAACCTATACTGAAAAGGGTTCTTAAAACCAAAGAAACAATTTATTTTCTATGGCAAGATGCAATAAAATCAACCAGAATACTTGCAAAGATTCTCAAATCCCATGTATTCTTGCCTCTGAATCTTTCCTATCATGTTTGAAATTCCCACTCCACCTGTTTTAACACAAAAAAAAACCGAAATTTAAGACTAGTAGAAACACATTTGGATTTGCACGGCTTCAAAATTCATAGAGCGCGTACAACAATTGATTTGAAAGATGACGGAAGTAAAAAAGCTCACCTAGCGAGATTGCACTGACGAAGATTGTGAACGCGAGAATAAATATTATCAGGGAAGCGCGTCCCAAAATAATAATCACCCTTCGGATTATATGTTGGCCAATAAAAGCAGCAAAGGTTGCAACAGCAACAAAGTACAGAGCTGTGAAGTAAAATTGGAAAGCTCAACTAAGAAACTCGAGGCAAAGAGCAGCTAAATGCGATACTTGTTTCTGTAGCTGAGTGAATTATAAGAGTTTTTGTTAACAAACTTACCATACGGAACTGGAAAACGTTTTAAAAGGTAGTATTCAACAACTGACATTGACGAGGAGAACATCATGGCGAAGGTGGCTGTTGCGCTTGAAACCTGCATAGAATTTCAACATAGTACTTTCATTACTAGAATCATATGAAGTCCGAGAACCATAAAATGTGAAGCTGAAAGATAGTAATTCCGTCCCAATTCCCACTATCATTTTCAATGTTCATCATTCATTCAGCGTTGTCATGTTGCAATTGCTTTCATCAGCTTGTAATATTAGAGATCACTAGCTTTATGCAAAAAATATTGAGTCCAGATTCTTGGTTCACATCCGTTCACTCTAACTTTGTGCCCGGACATTCAAAACTAGTTCTGATACATGAAAGACGGTGTATATAACCTCGAGAGGGAGAAAAAAGGTATATCTTTCTACTCGAATTAAAGTCCTATGTTGTGGACGAAAAGCAAAAGCGTTGATTTACCTGAGGAGGCACTCCGAGCTCCAAAAATAGAGGACCCATAATAAACCCTCCGCCCAAACCAAGTAGCCCACCAACTACACCAGCCACCATGCCAAAAAAGCAATAGGTGAAAAGTTGATACACTTTCAAGTTGGAATCGGAATCTCCTTTGGATGAAATCTCTCTCCATCCCTTGTAGAGGCCAACTGCTTCAGACAAAGATACTCCGACAGCAACTGGGATCTGTGTCCAATAAAAGAACTTTAGAAGTCCATTCCACATGAAGATTCACGGACGCGATTAGAATCATGTCCTAATTTTGAAAAGTAGGAACATTCCTGAGCTCGTGAGCTTACCTGCAGCAGATTCACCACCCAGTATACTACCGAACAAGTAGATGTATAGTTCTGTTTCCGATAAAACACCAGCAAAGTTTTATATTAGTACAGAGAGAATCAAACGGGAAGCTTTTTCATACTAACGCACTTGGAAGAAAACTCCGGAAAAGTGAGCAAGGGAGAGGCAGAACGAACCTTGATGATCTGTAGGGCCAAAAAAGCAACCCAAACAAAAACAAGAAGCCCGAATTCCTTCCAGCAAACATTCTCAATTATGGAGACCTGAGTTAATACAAGGTATCAGAACTGAGGATTTCATTATTTAGAAACCAAATTCTGACAGGATACTAACCTCAGGTTCTTCCTTTTCCTCATGTGCCGCGTTGTTGGTAGGGCCACTGGGAAGAAGTTTATATTCTTCCTCTCCTTGACCATTGCCTATACAACCGGGATCACTGAGCTTTTAGTCGAACAATAAATAATAAGATATAATATTGAAGATCATTAAAATTGTAGTCATTCAAGAAAAAACTCTTACTGAACCCACCATTTGATTCTAGTTGCCTAGCAGCCTCCTGAAAGAAGACAAGATTATAACTTAGACAAGAACAAGAAATATGTCCCGGTGTGCAAGATGCCGTAAGCATGGAATTTTCCATCTTCCATGGAACAAATTCTTACTTCTAGGTGAACTCATTATAGAAAACAAAGAGTAAAAATGTCTCGGAGCATTTTATACAATTTTCAAATTAAATTCTACACTTGTGCTACCAAACCGACAATGAAGAATCTTTAAGGTAGGTAACAACCTTTTTCATAATAGTTTCTTTTTTCCATGTTTCAACGCCTCTCAGAAATGCCTTCGTTGATGTACCTGCAAGAAGATTACAAAATTAGACATCTCACTACCGAATTCTCAACAATCAAGACTGTCATCACCATTAAACTTACCTACAAAGAGAATGATTAGCAGAACAGTAACCATCCAGTCAGAAAATACGACATTAAAGGCAACTCCAAGGCTAATACCCAACATAAGCATCGGTTGAATGAGCACGGCTAAGTCATAATCAATAATAGGCATGTCGAGTGTGGGATGTCTGAGCCTGAGGTTATAATAAACTGTTGAAACTGCAGCACCCATGATCATGCCTGAAAAATACACACCAAATCGATGAACATCGGCCAATAGACTATAGATGATAGTATAGCACGGCGAACTTACTTCTTCCTTTTTTCATTTGGCTAAAGTAATAAATTCAGGAAACGCATAGAAAAAGAACTACTAAAATTTTGTGGTATCTAATGATTAAAATTTGAAAATGATCCAACTTTTGATTTTAGTTTCCTCCGAAAACTTTAGTAAAAGATCTGCTGAAACATATTGTTAATGCAGTTAATGTGACCGAATGATAACTCAAAGGGATTCAAGGAAATTTCTACAATAGAATCTGTAGAGGCCATCTCCGAAAGAATTGCCCGTAAAACATTTTCCTTCCGTTCCTTAATAGAGGTCTTTTTAGACTCCCATTCTTATTCCAAAAATAGAAGTCCTCTTCTAACTATTAAGGGTGTTTTTCTAAAATTACCTGTACTCATATTATGGAGTAGAGAGAAAGAGATATAGGCTGGTGATTAAGAGTTAACCGCATAATAGTAAAAATGCCAGTTGTCTCCCTCTTCCTTAATATATGCTAAACTGCCTAGAAATACCTCTATTAAGAACAACCGGTCACAAAAAATTTCTGAATTGAAAAGTAGGAAACATGCAGAAGAATTTGTTTATTCAATGCTATTAATTTTTCCAATTATGCATTCCTCTTACATTTTGAAATAGCAGTAGCTGACTTTGGATCAAAGCCTATAATCAGCGTAAGCATCGGAACAAATATGCCGCCACCGCCAACGCCACCTACACTTCCAAAAGCAGCCCCACAGAATCCGATTATGCTACCAACGACAATTTTCCATCCGAATTCCATTTCCTGTAAAACGAAAAAATTACAGCAGAATTTTAGTGATACTGCCAAAAGATCCCCACAGTAAGAAGACAAAAAAATTCCACTTTTGTTTCTTCTTTTGGATACATATTTAAAAAAACAAATGAACATATACACAATTCCAAAGCTGAAACTACAAAAAAACATGCATGCTTAGATATTACACAATCAAAAACTCTAACACAAGTGAATTTATAGGAACCAATAACAGTAAAATCACAATAAAATAAATACTTTCTTAATATGCAAATTGATCAAATCTGCTCTGGCCTTCATTTGATTTAGAGCATCTATCTATAAAAAGTTTTTACTAAACTTTGAACTAGTGATATCAGAATAACTGCCTCTTACAGTTGTCAAGGAAGGTTAGCGCAGCACTTCCGGCTCAGAACCATACGCCACCTTGTCAGATAATATTCCTTCCCTCCCAAATTATCTGTCTACTTTAACAAATGCACATGTATTAAGGTTTTAGTGATTTGGATGGTAAAATATAAACAAAAGTCTAAGATACCCCCTCATTAATTTTATTAATCTCATTTTAAATTTATATTTTTACCTCTCCTTCCTCTCACACAACATCCAACCACCTCTTACATATGTGTTGGTTGGAAAGTCATAATTTTAATTAACTAAGAGCATTCAATGAGAAGTTGGAAGAAAGGTAAAACTGGTAAATTTATCATTAATACATATTTTATTTAGAAAGTGGACAGTTAATTTGGAGACAAATAGAAAATGAAATGTGGACTATTAATATGGGACGGAGGGAGTAATAATTATAATAATACTCCTCCATCCGTACAATATTTGACTTAAATAAAAATTAAGAAGAGTATTTTGACCAGGACTAAGTTACCATACTATCCTAAATAAATAAAAGTAAGAATAGGGTAAAAATGGTAAAAGTTCATATCAAATGTTAACATTATTTTGGGGGAAAATTGAAGTCTCAAATGTTAACCTTATTTAGGGATGGAGGGAGTAATTAAGAGAGTTTACAAAAAAAATATGTCTATTTGAAGAAAGCGAACCTTCATTCTGAACCTAACTAAAATAGAAAGTGAATATTCAATTTGGGACAGAATCATTGAACTTACAGGCCAAACATGGTGGTAGCCAGATTCAGTTGGTTGCCACAAGAAATTCAAAGCTTTGGCAAAGTGATGAGACCCAGAATTCTCAGTTTCATTTCTTAAGCTCCTTTCTGCTGAAACAAAGATTGAAGCTAATAGAAAACTCCATACAACTGATATAACAGGCCTTAATATAACACCCCATTTTCCTCCTAATCCCATTTTTTTTCTCTTATTTTCTTCAAAGAATCCTTAAATTTCTGTCTAAATAAGAGAACCCTTAATTCTTTTTTTTTGTTCTCTTATGAATAATTACAACTCTGTCTATTATCTATACAATTAATCCTCGTGCAAGAGAGAGGAATTAATTCACAATAGTTATGAAAACAGAAATTATGAAACAAAATAATTATGAAAAGGGATTTTCAAAATCAAGAAAATAATTCAAATTCAGAACCAAAAATCAATTTCTCTTTCTTCTGAAAATCCAAGATCATATCATTTTAAAAAAAAAAAAAAAAAAAGCTTCCAAAACAACTGGGAAAAAATTGCTTAATGGGACAATAAAAATTTTCTTAAAAAAAAAGAATGGAAAGAAGTAAAGATTCAGAGAAGAATCAGAAACAAGAAATTTGAAGAGAGAGAGAGAGAGAAGTTTTTTTGTTTTTTTTTTGCTGATAAAAAGGTGATGTAAGGAAAGTGCGAAAGCTGAAGATTTAAGTTGGCCGGAATTCAAGGAAGATGCCACAGAAGAAAACCACACGAATGGAACGACGACGTTTTCTTAAACTGGGATCTTCTGTGGTGTCTAATGAGCACTGCTGGATTGGTACTATAATATTAATTGAGATTCCGTAATCTAAGAGGCCAATAGCCCAGTGGGGCATTCGCCGGCTCATGACTTTGAGGTCCCTGGGTTCGATATCATTCGTCTGCGTACGCTAAGTTTTATTTTTCCTTATCTAGGGTGTTATTTCTCCCTAATGTGGGGTTGTTCTCTCTCCCCAATGTGGGACAATCACCCATCGTGACGTCAAAAAATAAAAATAAAAAATTGAGATTCCGTAGGGAAAAAAATGGACTAACAATTGAGTACTCCAAATTTATTCATCCAAAAAAAAAAAAAAAAATGAGTACTCCAAATTTAGGTTATTTAAATTTAGTACCCCCCCCCCCCTCCCCAATTCCTAAATATAAGAATTTAATTACATGTTGCAAAATTAAGAAAAAAATTAAGATATTTTTGTAATTAAAATATCAATATTATTCTTTTAAATATGACTTGTATACCACTAATTCAATTTAAGAGAGTAATATTGATATTTTAATTATAAAAATATACTAATTTTCGCTTTTCTTAATTTTCGTAAAATGTAATGAAAGTATTATATTTATGAAGAGGAATTAGCCTTTTTTGCCCATGCACTATTTACGAATTTCCGATTTTGCCCAAAATCTTTTTTGTGATCAAATTATGCTCACACTCTATTTACGAGTGCCAAATCTGCCCAAAATAGGCGGATTCCAAAAATTATAAGGCGGTGATGAGGGGTAATTTAGTCAAAACAAAGATAAAATTATAATTAATTCTAAATACACCCAAAATTATTTTATTGTATCAATTGAGTGCATGAATTTTTTTTTTCTTTATTCAATTTACCCTCATTTCTTCATGACATACCAATCAAAGAGAACATTATAAACCAAAAAGTAAATCCATAATCAATTATTACTGAATTTGCTGTTTGTCATCCATTCCCGCCAATAAACCATCCAGCCAGCCTTCATCACATTCTCTCAAGCCTCAATCTTGTGTTTTATTTCTTCTTCATAGCAAGAGAGAGAGAGAGAGAGAGAGAGAGAGAGAGAGAAAAATGTCGGGGGATGAAGGAGGTGTATACTATAGCGACCAAGCCCATTTCCCTCATGGAGTATCCAGCAGCGGCAATTCCGAGCAAAACCAGTCCTCCTCCGCCGCCAGTCGCCATGTAATCCTCCGAAAATTCGAAGAATTCATCAGAAATTTTCCCCACAAAAGTCAACCTAATGTTTTTCCTTACATAGAGGCCCTCCTCCTACTAGGTTTTTTTTTCTTTGCAGTTGTCTTTGTTAATCTAGGATTTTGTGTGTGTTTTTTTCCATTTGGGGTTTTTTTTTTTTGCCATTTTTACTGATGATTGGTAAATGGGTTCTTTGCAGGGAAGTGAAAAAAAATCTCATTTCTTTACTTTTGTTTGGATTTTATGAAAGAATTGGAACTGAGAAGGACTATGGTTTTCATTTCTTTACTTTTGTTCTTGATTTTTTTTTTATTTATTATTAGTAATATCGATGAGTAATAGTGGCGGTGGATCAAATTTGAAATGTGGGTGTGGAATAGAACTGGTGGTGACAGTGGTGGAGCCAGAAAATTTTCTTTGGGGAGCACAATTAACATTGACAAAATAAAATTCATAAAAGCATATAAACATTGGCGGAGCCAAAAAAATTTTTTTGATGAAATCTTATAGACTAGTAGTTATTCACATTTTGTTTCACCCTTTTCACTCTACTCGATCAGTCTTTATAAACCTCCAAGTCCTCTGACTTAAAAAAAATGGCAAAGCTACAAAGTTTTCATTGTCATTAACGTGCATGGCACATTAAAGAGAAGGACTCTCGAGAAGAAAAAATAAATATTTACTATGGAAATTAAAATATATATCATGTTTGATTGTTGAATCCAAAAAGAACAAGCTTAAATAAAAAGGCCCCAAAGACATTTTTTGTATGATTAGACCAAAATAGAAGGCCATTTAGAAATATTATGGGCATTAGAGATGAAGTTGGAGGAAACATGGAGGGCTTATTATTAATGTGAACGAATATTGATCACACGATCCCACATGCACATACTTCAATGAACCAGTAATTTATATCAAAATTTTCCAACTTAAATCTTGAATCCCATAAATTTGCCTCATTTTCAAAAGCCAATGTCAAAAGCCACTTGTAGTCTATAAGACTATAACTTGTAGACTATTTTTTTTTGATAAAATATTATATTACAATCTATTAGTAATTATGAACTTTTTGATGAAATCTTATAAATATTATAGTCTCTTACACACTTAAGTTTGTTATAATTTTAACCAAAATTGTTAAGATATAAGTGGTGTCATTCCTATAATTCACGAACTAAAAAATCTAATTTTAAATCGTAAAGTGATTCAAAATGTTCACGGGACGAGGTGTTACAAAAACAAAACTAAAATTATAATTTATTTTTTTTTGGAAAAAACTGTGCCCTCCTGGCTCCGCCAATGGGTGGTGGGGAGGTTGGTGAAGAAGAGAGATTGTAAGAGAGGGGTCAATTGAATAAAGGAACATAATTTAGACAATCAATTGATACAATAAAATAGTTTTGAGTGTTATTTAGAATTAATTATAATTTTATCTTTGTTTTGACTAAATTACCCTTCATCGCCGCCTTATAATTGCCGGAATCCTCCAATTTTGGGCAGGTTTGGCATTCATAAATAGAACGTGGGGCATAATGCAATCACAAAACAAAATTGGGTAAAATCGAAAATTCGTAAATAGTGGATGGACAAAAAAGGATAATTCCTCATTTATGAATGAGGCTGGTATAAGGTAAGTAAATAATGATGGCACGTCCCATAATTTTTTAATGTATGGAAATATTTGTCGGGAACACCTTTTTTATTTCTTTACCATTCATTTTGGATAGGATCAATTCTGTCATGGACCAGGCCTACTAAGTGGACATGAACCACTTGGTCCACATTCAGTCACATCACAGTTTTGATTAAAATAATAAAAATATTCCCCCTTTTGGTGCATTGTTTG
This sequence comes from Vinca minor, assembly GCA_026122235.1. NCBI lineage: Eukaryota > Viridiplantae > Streptophyta > Magnoliopsida > Gentianales > Apocynaceae > Vinca > Vinca minor. The sequence continues at coordinate 5,288,433 of JAOCZM010000161.1, read as the reverse complement.
AAGCGTTTTAATTATTTTTTAATCAAAAGAGGGGATGTGATTGATTGTGGATCAAGTGCTCTATGTCCCCACTTGTAGGCTAGGTCTATATCAGAATTTTTCTTTGGATAGGCTAAATTTAAACAAGTTCGTACTCTCCTTATCTAAACAAGAACATGTGTCAAACTTTGATTGGGTTGGTTTTTTAGAGGTGCTTAATTGAGACAACTGACTTTTGGAGAGCTTACTTGTACGACACTAAAAATTTCGGGGATATCGAGGATGACTCCGGTAATGGGTAATTTTGTAAGTGCAAAACTTTCATCGTTTATTGAATTAAATTTTTTACAGTTAAAATTGATTAAAAATGAACAAATTTCAGAATATCTGTTCTGTTTTTACTGCGTGCAAAACACTAATTCTAAACATTATAACATCTATTTTAAAATGTTCCGTATGTATTGAAAAAAAGTTGTTAGGACTGTGTTGAATTGGTATGGACTCTTTTGGATATATAAATGAGAAGATTCCACGTCATTTTAGTTTTATTTTATTATTTCACTTGCAGTTTTATGATTAGTTATTGATGTTGACTTTCGTTTTCCATTTCTGAAATTAATTATGATGTTGACGATAATTATTTCTAAACAAACAAACAATGAATTTCTTTTATATAATTTTTTTTATCGGTATTCATGTAATTGATCCGATTATTTCAATTGTGATCAAATAAACATACAATGTAATCTACTAATAGTTGCAATATTAATTAGGAAAATGATCTTTGGTTAAGTCTAATTGGCTAAAAATTTGCTAAATTGGGTCAAAATTGGTCAATAAGATAAAAATACCCCTGCAGTACTTTTTTAAAAAAATGAAAAAAAACAACCCCTCAAATAAAAAAAGGCCAAAAATCAACCCTTTTTTTGAGGCACGGTCAGAAACAATTAAGGTGGACTTCGGTTAAGGCTCCCAAATTCAAGTTTGAATGGTTGGAGGATTTTCTTCACCTTGATTGATTTGCTTCCTCTAGAAGCCATTTGAATTTAAAAAAAAACCACAAAACTTCTTCTGTCTTCTTTTTTTTTTTTTTTTTTATTAATTTCTGACAAAAGCTATCAGGACACAATGCCCAACGACCAAAACTCACACGAAAACAAATCGGAAGGTTCATTATTCCTCATCATCATCAAATATACATAAAAGCATGAAATGAAAAACTGCGATCGTTTCCTTTGGCTTATTTTTTTTAAATTTTTTTTGTGGTTCATGAAATTTGGGAACATGATTATTCTTAATTTATGGAGGTTTAATTTGAATTTTTCATCAAATATCATCAATTGAAAATGAAAATGAGTTATTGTTTTTTAAAAAATTTTGTGATAAATTTTATTTTATTTTACCAAAAAATATTGTTTGTTGCCGGAAAAGATGACCGGAAAAGGTATTTGGTTGCCGGAAAAGAAAATAAGTTGAAGTTGGATTTTTGTGTAGTAGTAGCTAGTAGGTGGGTGGGATAGCCATTAAGACAATAGGTTTGTAGAGTGGGATAAAAAAAACAAAATTAGAAAAATTCATTAAGGGTATAATTGGTAATGAAAATATCAATTTGGGGATTTTTGCCAATTAATTGGCTAAGTCTTAACCGCTTAGCACCTTCCTATTAATTAATCTCAAAATGTCTTGAATCTGTAACTTTATCTTACGTAAGTTCTATCTCTTATAAAAGAACGTGTGATTAATTAAATTAAAAGTTTTTACTTTTTAAATTAACGAATTGTTATTTTTGAAAGAAAAGATAGAGAAAAAGAAAAAAGAAAAAAAAGGAAAGACCCAAACATAGGGATGTCAATCGATTTATGTGAATCGATCTTAGTATAGCTCACGCTCATATCACAATTTTTTTTGAAAGCTTAGTTCACGCTCAACCCGAAAAAGCTTACAAAATTTGAGCTCACACTCAACTCAAATTTTAATGTGAGCTCGAGTTGACCTCATGATTCTCGAGAGCTAAATTTATATTAGCCAAAAAAAACAAAACATTTGTAACAAGAATAGTAGAATATGATGAGCCATAAAACTAAATCATGATAAGAATATAAATATAAATAATATAATGATACTTAATTCCTTTAACAAGATAGATAAAAAGAAAATCAAAATAAATATATAGTAAGGTCAAATGTTAAATAATACATATACAACATAGATAAAAATTCTTACATAAACTAAAATAAAAGAAACGATGGGTTAAACATCATAGTACAATTATAGGTCCCTATTTTAAATTAGAAATTTAGTATTATATATATAATATTTATGATTATAGTATTTTTATTCGGGTGCGAGTTTTAATCGGATTGAGCGGAGTTAAGCTCACGCTCGACTTACATAAAATTTGAGCTTGAATATTGAGCTCACGCTCAGCTCACCTAAACTCACGTTCACATTTTTTCGAGTTATTTGAGCCGAGTTTTGACCGGTCACCTACCCAAACAGTTAGGAAAGAGAAAGTGAATCAAGTTTCATTGATGTGGAACCAGACAAGTTTTGAGTATGACTTTAAAGCTAATGTAAGTAAATAAATAAATAATCAATAAAAAGACGCTAATATGAGTTTGGGTAATTCAAGTTGAACACGAAAGAGAGTGTAAGAGGAATCTAAAAGTATTTTATTCGATATATTAGATTCAAGAATATGTATTACTGATGGAATAATATTAATTGATCAATTATCAGTGTTGCATGACTTAAAAGTATATATTAATCATCAAAATTCATGTACATCACAAACCCCGGTTGGATTATAGTACTGAACACAAAAACTTAGATTTTTTTTGGAGCGAACGTGAGTTGTAATTTTACAATACATATTACGTAAAACATGTGTTACATATTTTATGACAGATGTTAATCAAAAGAGAACACATACTGCTCAGGGACGGATGGCGTTTTTTTTACTTTTAATTATATACTTATATAATGACTAGATATATGTTATTAAATTAGTGACCCCGTTATTAAATTTGGTGACTCCATACTCAAACAATATCAAACGCAGAAGGAAATGATGAGGTGATGTAATTCTCTTGGTTGTCGTGTGAGTTCAGTCGCTTTCTTTATAATTTTTCTCTTTATTTGAAATCTTTTTAATAATTTTTTTCTAAAATTTTTACTTGTCTCACACATATTGTGACATTTTTTTGAGAAATCCGTTAAAAAATATATGTATTTACTAACTATTTTTCAACGAAGTTATAGGTATTTTTGCCCATTCACTTCATTTCATCTCCTTTTAGTTTTAGTAAAAAATCATCGTGTTTGTTTATTTTTCAAAACCGTCATAGAAAAGTATTTCATTGATAGATATATTATAATTTAAGGTTTCTACTAAAAATAGAAATAGTTTATTGAAAAATCAAAATCTTATAGAAAATGTGATTTTTTTTAAAAATATCGCAGGGGCGCTCTCCCTCAAAAACTGTGGACACCGCCTCGTCCAACATTTTAAAAAAAGGTCGAATTTTCATTAGAAATTTTTTTTGTTTATTTTCTGACTGCATCCCTAGATAATTGACCACACTGTCCCTAAATCCTGAACCCGTCATTACTGATCTTACTCTCTATGCAGTGGACCAAGATTAGTGGATCTGTCCACCCCACCTTCCAGCATGCATATTGAGGGCATAAAATCGACTGTATCCGTATATATTCTCATTTTCGTACATAACTTATATATAGATAGATAATTAGAAAAAATATACTAATAATAAATTATGAGTAATAAATATATGTATAGATACATGTATTTAGATAGACGATTTCTACTTGTTTTGAGAATATCCTAAACGAATATATCCACTCAGAATCATGGAACCTATTCCAGCTGTATATTTCCCAAAGCCGCCCGTTTTTAAAACGTGCTACTTTTTACGTTAGTGCTACTAGTGTACTTATCAAAATTTGAATTTGAATTTAAATTTCTCCCGCTAATTTTAGAGGACAAAATTTGAATTTGAATTTGGTGCATTATTTGCTTATGGACTATTGGGTTGATTTATTTGAATTAATATTTCAAATACCTATATATCCATGGGTTGTAAGTTTTAACCCAGTTTAGGTTTGAGATTAGTTTGATATTCAAACCCAAATCCAAACCAAACCCAAATCCAAATCCAAACCTTATCCAAGTACAGCCAAAATATCCTAGTACATGATACAATCATATAACGTCGTTTCAAGCCATAGGACTAGTTTGTAGAGTATTGTCCGAGAATGCCAAATAAAACCCTTAGACATCTAAGGGATTAGTTTTACAGCTTTTTTAACCCACTCTCACACCTTATTCGTTCTTTAACTACCACGGCTTTTATTGGTAAAGTAAGATTCGACTGAGAAAGTTTTTATGAGAAAATAACAGCCGGATAATTATGAAAGAGGGAACGTGCAATTTTTACTCGGCCGAAGTAAAAGGGTGTTCACCCACGTTCTCCATAACGGCCATTACATGGGGACATGTCCACTTCACAAAATAATGGTTGTAACTGTAAGGGGCAAATTCAATGTTGGGAGTCATTTAAAAAAAAAAAATACAGTTATAAATAGAAGATTAAGAGAAAGCTCAAGGACGTCACAATCAATATTTAAAATGTCTTTTAATCTTTATTTATACAGCTTTTACAATTTTTTCTTACAGATTTCAACACTTAGGGGGGTGTATTCAATTATGATTTTAAAAGACTATTTATGGATAAATAAGTCTCCTGGATTTTAAAAGACTATATAAGAATTTAAAGACTTATAAGATTTTTTATACTCAGGATTTTTATGTTCGGATTTTAAGGATTTCTATCATAAGAATTTATAAGATTTGAAAAGAGTTTAAAGGACTTTTTGTGTGCACTTGAGATAAAATGGAATGGAATAATAAATAAAAGCAAACATTCAAAATTACCAGAGTCAATGAAAAACATAACACATAAACACAATTTTAACAAAGACAAGTAAAATTCAATAATTTTTTCCCAATCTCTTGATAGCCAATTTGATGTAGCTTCGTCCTCTTAAGCAGCATTTCTCCACGTATCTAAAGCTATGGTATTCCTCCATGCATTAGCATTTTCTCGTTGCTGCTCTTGGGTTTGAACAATAGGTTCCAAATCATCTTCTTCTTCGTCTACTGGTTCAATTGGAAATTCATCAGAACGACACTCTTTGCGAAGAAAGTTATGTAGTGCACTTTTTTCTCGAAGTTTACTGTGACTTGGATGAGACTAGCAAAGAACAAATTATTCATTGTTAATATATTGCAAATAACAAATTGCACTTTTTTCACGCATGCAATTTTTTGAAAAGGAAATAAAAATATCACTCATGCATTTTTGTGAGAACGAAGTAAAAATAAACCCATATCACAAACAAATCAAGAAAACAAAAAAAAAATCGAATGACCGAATATCTGAAGCCAAAGCAAAACTCTAACTAAAAACAAATACTTTGGAGAAACTGCTTGTTGTCCGTTTGTCAATTCCAAACGGAATTGAATCAAGATATGTAGCCTTGAAGATGAAGACAAAACTCTACCATGAATAAAATTTCCTTTAAAAAATTGCTAGAAAATTCTTACTGACTTGCTCAATTGGCAATATTATAACAAAACTACCTTGTAAATAAATTGAATTGAAAGAGTGATAATGGTATCAGTGATATCAGAATCAAACAACAACATTGGATTATCGGCCTGAGAAACGCAAGAAGACCAACATCGGCGACGGTATATATATATAAGACAGTAAACGCAAGAAGACATAACATGAGAAGGAAGTAATACCTTGTTCACGAAGAACTGTTCAATTTCTTTAGCAGGGAAAAAAAAGTCTTATGAGTTAGGGTGGGATTTTGTATAAGGTTTGGTATTTATACCTTCCACTAAAAAATCACATAAAATCCTAATTAATAAAAAATCCCACGAAATTAGGAAGTTTTTGAATACCAAAAGATTTTTTGTTATTTGATTAAAGTCATGATTGAATACCAGTAGATTTGGATACCCTCTTTAAAAAATCCTGATAGTCCTGATTGAATGCCATAAGACTTAATTAGACTACTTAAAAATCTTAATTGAATACCACAAGAAAATAACAGCCGGATAATTATGAAAGAGGGAATGTGCAATTTTCACTCGGCCGAAGTAAAAGGGTGTTCACCCACGTTCTCCATAACGGCCATTACATGGGGACATGTCCACTTCACAAAATAATGGTTGTAACTGTAAGGGGCAAATTCAATGTTGGGAGTCATTTAAAAAAAAAAAAATACAGTTATAAATAGAAGATTAAGAGAAAGCTCAAGGACGTCACAATCAATATTTAAAATGTCTTTTAATCTTTATTTATACAGCTTTTACAATTTTTTTTTACAGATTTCAACACTTAAATTCATGTAATTAATCTTTGACATAACATCTTGGAATCAACTAAGCTTCCTGTGTGTTGATTTTTGCCCACTAACACATAGTTAGATTAGAATCCAATCTCTTAACTAGATTTTCTGCGGGATGGATATTCTAAATAACGCATACTTAATTTTAAGGTAGTCTATTTGACTTCAGAAAGGTATACTGACTGTGAATATAAGACCGACTCGCCATTTTCCAAATGTAAACTATTTTAAGGAAAAAAAATTTCAAGTGTGAATATAAGACCGCCACTGAATGTTTTGTGGCAACACCGATTATAACTTTAAATTTCAATTAAAATCATGCGACCATTCATCAGCATAGGATATTCTTTAGATGCTGACTATCATCAACTTTTAAATTTTAATATGTCTTCTATTTTTTTGATTTTCTTCTCCTGAAATTACAATTTTAAATGAAAAGGTTCACTCTTCTTTTCAAGTAAAATAAAGATATACACTAAAATTTTAAAAATATGGATATAATTTTCTAATTTTAAGAGTATTTGATCTTTGTGAAAATGGTCGAAAGTGATTGTTTCAGATGCGTATATATCATTCTGCATTTTTTAGCATAAATGTTTGACTAATGACAACTTTTTTAGTTTAAAGTGCATTGTGACATATAAGTCTTTTTTATTTTATTTTATGGGTAGATGAACTGCCTTTTTCTTTTATTTTCAAGAAGAAGAATTTACATCAAAGATTCTTTTCCTTTTTTTTTTAAGTTCGATTGGACGGTTGCCCATATAGGGGGAGAGAGAACTGCCTCAGACGAGGAGGATATAGCCCTAAAAAGGAAAATTAAAGTTTGCCGCATGCAGACGGAGGATATCGAACCCACGACCTCAAAGTCGTGGGCAGGCGCCTACCCTACTGCGTTAGGACAGCTTCGATGATTTCTTTTCCTTTTACTGATACTCAATATGTAGTCTCTTTCAAATTGAAAGGAAAAATTAAATCCAACCCATCAAATCATGGAGTGTACAGTGGCGGAGTCAAGGGGGCGGGAGGACCCAAAATTTTCAGAAACAACGAATTTTTTATAAGAAAAAATTATTTTTATAATATTTTTTTATAAATGCTTTGAATTTTACTCCCCTAAAAATTTTTAGTAAGAAATTTGCCCTTACGACAAATTCCTGGCTCCACCATTACATATTGCGTATGATGCAACACCTGTAAAATAAATTTCAATATATATTGAGGCGGCCAACGAAACCTTTCTTATTCGGTTCCCTATATGCTCAAGTGCAATGTCTGCCTATATGCTCAAGTGCAATGTGTGGTTTGGTTTAGGTAGAATTCAATTATATAATCGTTCTTTTAAGATTGATCTCACAGTCCCTTCATATAAATTGGGCGGAGCTACTTGTAAATGTAGATTCCGCTAATTCATGTGAAATAGTTGTAAAACCAGTTTAACAATGACGATTTTATAATTGAATAACACTGGTTTAGGAGGGTTTTGAGGGATTCTTCGACACTCTTTAGGTTGCACGCTTGTTACATTAGTGACTGAGCTCAGACGTATATACTTTATGTCTAGCTCCTTTAGTATGGACCTTATAGTTTAGAATTGTCTCTCTGCTTAATCTGTAGTGATGTTGTTAGTTCTGAACCACATGATCCAATGAACCTGATTCATATCAGAACTATTCTTTCTTTAGTTAAACGCATGGGGAATGCCCCGTCCTCATTTATTTACCAAGCTAGGTCTGAATATTGAATTGATGTTTTGGTGGTCAGATTTTCCTTATGATCAGGGGTGACTAAGAGAGTGTTCGAGATGGTCAACAACACAGGGCCTCCAAAAACGGAGGGCCCAATTTTACAATGTGCAAGAAAAGACTCATTGGATTAGCGATGATAGAAATTGAGAATGATATTTTGGCGCAAATCAAATATGAAGATTTAATTAATGATTTTGCTTCAAAGAAAATTAGAAGGACCGATATTTTCAAGTGAAGAAAGATTGTCAGTATTTATATTTTTAAAATAAGGGTAAAAGTTTTATTACATTTTGGAGAACAAAAATTATGATAAGTTGTAATGATGGTTTTTGTTACATTTACATGAAAGTGACTTTTATCCGATTATGTAGGCCCTCATTTTAAAATTTAGCACAGGACCTCCAAGATAATTGAGACGACACTACATATGATATAACTGCAATTTTATATACTGATCTTTTTACATAGTGGATTTTTTCGACTGGGTTTCAAAAAGAAGAAAAATTATGGTGCAATTCTCCAATATTATTTATGAGCGGCTGCTAATAGCATTTTAAAACTAAGTTATTATTTGCAAAGACAGTTGCGTGTTTTCAGAATAGCTTGGAGCTAAATTTTTGTTTAAAAAAAATCAAGTACACAATTTTCTTAAATACAAATAACAATATGAATACTTTTTGTTTCCTATTTTTTTTTTTTCCTTGGTTGCATTTTGGAAGAAGATGCTTTCAACTTTTCAGATACTTTTTTTCATCCGATGAGAACAATTTTATAAACAAAAAAAAAAAAAAAAAGCTTGCTTTTACTAAATTAGGGACGATAATAGGGCAGATCGGTCTAGTATCTCAATACCCAATTCCATCTCGCGCATGTAACTCATCGCCCCGCCTTGTCCGTGATCCGCAGTGGATCAAGAAATTTCGCCCCGCCCACGGCCCGACCTATTTTATTTTTTTAAAAAATATATTACTATTAGCATTGCACTTAAATAATATAAAATAAATTATTGGTCAAGTCATCAAAAATTAAATAATATTAATATTATAATAATATAATATAGATGAGACAGAATGGGGCGGGACAGGGCGAGTCTCACATGAAATTCATTCCCGATCTGCCTCATTCGCGGGGGCGGGCCTGATCTACCACATTTTCTTCACGTGACGGTCTGATCTGCCCCAAAAGGCGTTAGAGCAGGACGGATCAACAAGTCACACGTCAAATTACCATCCATATACTAAATAAGTACTATTTTTAGTAGTTTAAAGAAAGTTCCATCAATCGAGAATGTGCCCTAAAATTTTGAAAATTTTGTATAGATTTTCTTTTCTCGTAAGAAAAACAAAATATGTAATTGATTGATTCATTTTAGAAAAATTATTTCAAATATGTTTCAAACTTAGATATTATGAAAGAAAATATAAATTTCAAGAGTTAATTTAAAAATAAATAAAAAACATTTAAACAATTTGAACAAAAAAAATATATTTAAACAAAGAAATATGAATCCAAGTAAACTATTGATTAATCGTTGCAGACTTTGGATCTTCTAGTGGGAGATACATTTTCTATTACACCAATAATATTATTGGGCTTTGCATGGGCTTGGCCCAATTTTTTCATTTAAGTCATGGCATGCCACCCGAAATTGGAGGACAAACATTTTTGTCCAGAACGGAAGTCCACTTCCGTCCTGGGTCCATAACGAAAGTGGGAGTTCCGTCCTGGATGACGTGGCAATTTTTCCCACGCGCGTTGCCACGTGTCCAGGACGGAAGTGGCACTTCCGTTACGGACCCAGGACGGAAGTGGGACTTCCGTTACGGTCCTGCCAAAAAAACCCTACGAAAACCCTAACTTTGCCCCGTGAATTTGAGAACGGAAGTCCCACTTCCGTCCTCAATTTCCAGCCAATTTGCAGCGTGTAGTCACTTCTCACTTTTGCTTTTTTGACCCAAAATAATTTTCTGAACGGTTTTGGCAATTTCGTGCGCATTTATGACCGGTTTTCAGAGACTTGTCCAATAAAAAAATTAATTTCACAATTTCCAACCACATCTATAAATACCCCTCCAAACCTCTCCACAATCTACCTCCTTCTCAAACCCATAAAAACCCTATCCTCCGTAATACTAGTTTTGAAAATGAATAGCGAAATGGATCCCGACCTGGAAGAGTATTTCAGACACCAATTTAGAATTGCGGTCGGAAATCAAACCGATGGAAAAATGGTAGTATTGTATTTAGTAATGAGTAATTTTTTATTGTATGAAATGTGTTTAGCTATCTAACTCTTCATTTTCGATTTGTAGCGTCTTCCATCGAAGTACACAAGTTGGTTGGAGCAAACTGGTCTCGGGTTAGCTAGTTGTGTGTACCTGAAGGATGACCATGGGAATCAATGGTGCGTCTATGTAACCAAAATAGATGACACCTACTACCTAGACGGAGGATTGCAACAATTTTTGTGTGACAACAATCTTCGTCCCACAAATAAAGTTCATTTTATACCATCTCCAGGGAATCTATTAGATATTTATGTTAAGGGAGGGCCCGAGATAGGTTACCTGAAGGGCGAATTATCGTATCCCTCCGACGGGGCCTTTTTCCGGCAGAGTTTTCGAGTTGACATTGACAAAACATATTCGGGACTTTCCAAACCGGTACGTTTAGTAATATTAAAATTTTAGTAATAAAATCGTTCATTTTACAATTATGTGTTGTAATGTTGTTTCCCGTGAACAATGGATATGTCCGCAGTACATGCAATGGCGTGTTAGAATGCAGCTTGGAATTCCCGAAGTACTACACATGCGCAACCTTCACGGTAACAAATTGACACTGCAAGTGACTAGAGGCGAAAGGGCTGCATTATTACTATTTTTTGGGGGTAGGGATGAGTTTGTTGTGTTTTCTAGATTACACCGGGTGACCATGTAAAAATTCATCCAGCTCACTACGATATCCTTGATTACAGGTAGGGAATGATGATTTTTTCGATTTATTACGTCAACTTTAATAATATGTAATTGAAATGTAAGATGTTCGATGAAATTGAATGGAAAAAAATCGAGCACATTCACAACAATTTTATAAATTCTAAACTATTACAATTCGGAGAATTTAAATACAATTCTTGTGGAGGGGTGGTTCTTTGAAGATGTGCTAACATGGGGCAAGTCTTCAGGTTGTGACCGACTTCAGCTTACGGTGGCCGCACTTCTTTTCCCTTTGAGTGCCCCCTGTTCTCTGTGTCCATAGGCATTTTGGTATCTCCGCCTCAGAGGTCGACCCACTGCGTAGCTTTCATGTTAGGAGGGTGATATGTCATATCAAAAGGGGAGGTCTCCAATGAGCGGGATCGAGTACGAGGATATAAAATAGACTTGTAAGTATTCCTATAATGATCCAGAGAATAGACAGGGTGGATGAATCGAGAAGCATCCTGCATTATTGATTTGGACACGGCAATGACATGTGAGTATGGAGCTGAATAAGCAGCCCACTTATCACAGTACATTCACGAGCTGATAAGTTGACCGCGTATATTTTTCCACCTAGGCCCGGTCCTCTATGTCGGGACATGACCCTATAGATACCTTGGTCCATGTGGTGTCGGTTTACAACCAGAGTTGCTGCCTTTTGTTCGTACGCGAAATACTACTCACATATCCTCTTAGGGAAAGGCGTTTGACAACCATTTGCGTCTTGCCGGTGTTTGTCAAAATAATGTACAAGTTTAAAAAAAATCATCTCCATGAGCGCTTTCAAAGGCAGCGCTCTAGACTGCTTTAGAACGCTATTAAGCGCCTCTGACATGTTTGTAGTCATGCAAAGCAAAACGCATTCCCCGTCGTATGCCAAAGTCCACAACTCTTTGGGTTCTTTGCATTAACCGATTAAACGCATCCTCATCTTTTTCTTTGATACGGTTGAGATATAAATCGCACTTAACCTTTTTCGGTTGGCTTGCAGCAATCCACACATAATCTTTCAATTCTTTGTTTTTTGCATGAGTGTGGAAATTGGACCTGTAATGCCTAAGGCAGTATCGATGCACTGCCTTTGGGGGTTGCCATCTGGGGAGGGTTGCCACGGCACTAAGAATGCCGGCATGACGATCGCTTATAAGACACACTTGAAGGTCTTTCACAACATGTTCCCTCAAGTGCCTAAGGAACCACGTCCAAGTCAAAGATGATTACGAGATCGACCAACGCAAAAGCGAGGGTAAAATTTGGTTGTTAGCATCCATAGTGCTTGCAACCAGGAGAGTCCCTTTATAATTTCCCCTAAGGTGTGTCCCATCAACTGAAATTATGGGCCGGCACCACGGGTAACCGTCAACCAACGGTTTAAAAGTCCAGAAAAATGACTTGAACACCTTGGGCCCATTATCGGTTTCTCGCGGGTGGTAGAGAAATTTGACTATCATACCCGGGTTTGAATCATTCGAGTGCCGGGATATAATGCTGGCGATGCACTGAAAAGTTGATTGCCAAGTACCAAAAACTTGTTTCTATAGCATTTCTACGGGCATACCAAGCTTTTCTATAGGTACAAGTCAAATTAATATCGATGGTACAAGCGATCCCTAATTAATTTAATGAGATATTTCAGGATCGGCTGAACAAGGTGTAGAATTTTTACCCGATGTAGGCTGGAGGACATGTTGCGTTTTTTGTTACGGGTCCATCAAGCGATGAGTGGGCTCGGTTCGACTTGGTAACCTTCCACATTCCATCCACCCTGCTATGATTTACGCGAACGTACCAACTGCATTGGGCATTTTCGGTTGAATTTCTACACACCCCGCTGAACCATTGTTTGTTGCTCTTCTCTCTTTTCCATTCCCTTAATGCCACCTTGTCATGCCACACGTTCACTGCCAACATTGCCTCGCGTTTATCCTTGAATTGCATCCCCAAGCATATTTCGGGAATATTGGGATTCCATGTTTTAATTTTTTCTCCCCTGTATGTGATTTCAGGTATAGGTTCCATGGAACCCATATCATTCCAACAGGCAAAATTACCATAGTTACCGTACGATGGCAAATTCCATTCTTGAATGGCCGGGGCGGAAGTAGAGGGTTTCGGTTCAGGCTCTTGTACCGTCTCTTCAGTGCTTGGTCCACCGGTTTGTTGTTGGATTTCGGGGTTGTCATCTTCCGCTACCCCTTCTGCGTCCTCCTCTACCCCGTCGTCCTCGTGGTCTCCGGCACTATCGTCGGCGCGGTCGTCTTCCGTTTTCGGAACGCCGTCAATGTCTGATATTGGACCCAACGAATCCATGACCGAATTATCGGTACAGGGATCGTAAGTAGACGGTGGGGGCATTTTTGGTAATGGATTTGGCTCCGAATAAAATGGTTGCGGAACAAATTGTGTCTCCGGTACAAAGTGTGTTGTCGGTATTACAAAGCTATCTGCATGTCTCTGCACAGGTTCCAACAGGGCACCAACATGGATCCCTTGGAGTTTGAAATCTGTTTGGATTCCCCACAAACTATCTAAACCTTCTTCCTCGTTAAGGTTGACAACATCGTACGCCACCATGTTGAACGTCAACATGAAGAATGGACGGATCATTATTAGCCGAACATTGACAGTAGAAAGCTCGACTCCTTTGCGGCGACATATTCTATTGCAAAGTTGTCTGAATGAAATCCTTTGTATAACTTCAAAGCTTTTTTCGCTTGGCTCGGCGAAACGGGGGTAACCCCCATTTTCGTACACTATATTGTGATCGAAATGTAAATACAATCTCATTGGACATTCTAGTGTCATTTTTTTAGCAAAACGAAATAAGGGGTTGAGGAAAGATGAGGGTGTTTAGAACAAATTAATTGGGGAATGTTGTTTGGAGTATGAAAAATGGATGAAGGTATTGAATTTTATAGAGATTTTTGCAGCAAATGGGCAAAGCCTCTGCCGGTTGAGAACGGAAGTGGGTCAGGACGGAAGTCCCACTTCCGTTCTCAATCGGCACGGGCTTTTTCCCAAAAACCCTACCTTGGTCCCCCGCGCATTTGAGGACGGAATTGCCACTTCCGTCCTCAAATTACAGGCTATTGTCACATCTCACTTTTGCTTTTTTGCCGAAATTTTTGGAACGGTTACTTGCAGTTTCGTTCGCATTGCTGACCTATTTTAAGAGACTTGTCCAATTCGAAAACTTAAATTTAGAATTTCATACTAAATCTATAAATAATACCTCAAAATCAAATAACTGACAATTCCATTAAATTCATACAAATAAATTTACATCGAACATTTAAAAATACAAACTCCCGGTTATTCAAACCCTAATTCTCTCGAAACTTATGCTCAATCATTTTCCAAGCACTACTGTTGCTGGACGATGCACCCGACATCGGGTATTCAGGGGGAGCCTCCACAGTTACCTCTTCAGGAGATGTTGAACATTGTCCAGCTTCGTCCACAAATCCTCTTCCTTCGTACCCAAAAATATGGCAGAGAAGGATAAAGAAAAATTCGCCACTTCTTCTATACCGCTTAGCCCTTGGATTAGCCTAAATTAGAGTTATATAAAAAAAACATTTAGTTATGAAAATATACAGTTAATACAGTGTGCCTTAATTACATGAAACTTACCGCAACGTATTCCGCCCACTGGGCCTCAGCACCGTCCAAGTCAACAACGTTCGTCCTTCCGTCGTACTTGAACCATGATTTGTGGGTGAGCGCTTCGAAATCCCAAAATCGCCTACGCAGTTTTGTTAGGCCTGCGTCGATCAGCGCAACTGTAAATTGTCCCCCGGTCACAGAATTAATTCCGTAAACAATTTCATTGTAGCAATCAGACCAACGTTTTTCTCCGGGGTAACCCTGCATACTGAAATCATAACAAATTTCTATTAAAACCTCCTCGTATTCGACTGGCCATTCTCTAGTAAAATCAACATCCCTGAACTTTTTACGTATTTCTTTTTGCATAAATTCGGGAAAGTTGGCCATTACGGAGGATAGGGTTTTTGTAAAAAAAAAAAAAAAAAAATTTCAAAACTAGTATTACGGAGGATAGGGTTTTTATGGGTTTGAGAAGGAGGTAGAATGTGGAGAGGTTTGGATGGGTATTTATAGATGTGGTTGGAAATTGTGAAATTAATTTTTTTATTGGACAAGTCTCTGAAAACCGGTCATAAATGCGCACGAAATTGCCAAAACCGTTCAGAAAATTATTTTGGGTCAAAAAAGCAAAAGTGAGAAGTGACTACACGCTGCAAATTGGCTGGAAATTGAGGATGGAAGTCCCACTTCCGTACTCAAATTCACGGGGCAAAGTTAGGGGATTTTCGTAGGGGTTTTTTGGTAGGACCGTAACGGAAGTCCCACTTCCGTCCTGGGTCCGTAACGGAAGTGCCACTTCCGTCCTGGACACGTGGCAACGCGCGTGGGAAAAACTGCCACGTCATCCAGGACGGAACTCCCACTTCCGTTATGGACCCAGGACGGAAGTGGGACTTCCGTTCTGGACAAAAATGTTTGTCCTCCAATTTCGGGTGGCATGCCATGACTTAAATGAAAAAACTGGGCCAGGCCCATGCAAAGCCCTGATATTATTCCACATGTAGCAACATCATCGACCCGAGGTGATTTTTTGAACTTTGACTAATCACATCATTCTTTATGTGTAATAATATCAGTGGTGTACTAACAAATGTGTTTGTTTGTTACCTAATATAATCCGGTGAATGTCTCGGGAGTCATTTATCCATGCATTCTAATGAAATCTAATTGTGCACAAACGTGTCACCCTGTTTTATGAAGAAAGATGGAAATCGGTTAACAAAAACTAATTATGTCCCTATTTTAATGGCGAGAGAGGAAAACCGTGAGAAATATAATAGGGAGAGAGATTGTGAATCCTTATATTTTCCTTGATAATCTTGAAGGACTTTTAGAGAGGTAGTGTATGAACATAATATCGATTGCACACAAAATAAAATATGAAGGATTGTGCCTCATTACAAACTAAAATTGCCTAACTCTAGCGGTGATGAAGATCCCATGATTTGATGTAACTAGTAAACTAAAAACTTGCTGGAAAATAGTCCAGGAATTCAAAACCCTAAAAATAATAAGATGGCACCCTCGTATTGGTGCCTTTCAGCCATGAAAGTATTATTGAAGAGAAAATTGAGTTGTTGCGTTTGTGAGTTGTGTTTAATATTGAGAAACCCAATTGGAAAGGATTTTATTCTCAATCTACACTTTTATTTTTTTATGGGAATCGGGTAGCCCAAGTGGTAAGGCTACCCGACCACGGGATGGAGATCCCGTGGTCGATTCCCGTATCTCCCCTTGTGGGGCAAATAAATTCTCCTCCTTGTGAGGCTAAATTTCCTCCCAGGGCGTGAGGCGTGCTACAATCTCACTATCTCAGAGTGCTTCTCCGCTTTCTTCAAAGCTCGAGCATAAAAAAAAACCTACACTTTTTTTGGATTAGACTCAAATTGAAAGGTATAACAGTATTAAAACATGTAGTAGAAGATATAGAGTCGTGGTCGCAGGATGTATATGGAGCCTTGTGGTAAACGTTTCTTCATATGTATACACTCCTAGATTTGATAGGTGGAAATTAAATTTTCCTTTCAATTTGAAAAAGACAGCCTCCATATTGATTATTGATAATAAAAGAAAAAGGCAGATCATCTACCCATAAAATAAAAAAAATAAAAAAAGACTTATATGTCACAATTCACTTTAAACTAAAAAACAATTGTTAGGAAAAATTGTCATTAATCAAACATTTAAGTTAAAAAATGCAGAATGATGTACGCATTTGAAACAATCACTTTCGACCATTTTCACAAAGATCAAATACTCTTAAAATTAGAAAATTATATCCATATTTTTAAAATTTTAGTGTATATCTTTATTTTACTTGAAAAGAAGAGTGAACGTTTTCATTTAAAATTTAATTTTTAGGAGAAGAAAATAAAAAAATTAGAAGACATGTTAAAGGTTGATGATAGTCAGCATCTAAATAATATCCTATGCTGATGAGTGATGGGTCACAATGGTTTTAATTGAAATTTAAAGTTATAATCGGGGTTGCCACGAAAAATGCAATTCAACGTCGAACTATAAAGTTAGCTTGGCTGTTTTGTATTTATATTTAAAATTTCTTCCCTCAAGATAGTTTGTTTACACAAGAAAAAATGTAACTCGAACAAATATGTATTATTAGAAAATAATTCCTCAGACAGTCAGTCTGTCCGCAACCAAATAGACTACCTTAAAACTAAGTACGTATTATTGAGAATATCTCCACAGAGAAAGCCTGGTCTAAGAGGGTTGATACTAATATAAGCATGCATTGTGACATTTATCCCCTTTTTCATTTCGAATATTTTATTGATAAAATTTGGTCGCTAATCGGTAGCTATTTAGCCACCGTTTAGCGACCGAATCTCAAAACGAAATCGTATTGTGACATTTATTCCCTTTTTTATTTTAAATATTTTATTAATAAAATTCAGTCGCTAATCAGTAGTTATTTAGCTACCGTTTAGCAACCGAATCATTATTTCTACTGAGGGGGTCAAAGGTACTAATGATACTATGATAGCAACGATTTAGGGATCGAATAGCAACAAAAAGTTTTTCGGTCTCAATTCAGTCGGTATTTCGTCATTATCCGGGAGACCAAAATTTTCGGCCGCTAATTTTTGTCGCTAAATAGTTGTTTTATTGTAGTGATGTATTAATGAAAAAAAATCCTTGCGCAGGAAGACTAGCTGATTCCAAGGTTAATTACATGAATTTAAGTGTGAAATTTTATAATGAAAGTTTGTAAAAGTTGTATAAATGAAAATAAAAAGACATTTTGAATGTTGATAGTGATGTCCTTGAAATTCCTCTTGATTTTTTTTATTTATAGGCGTTTTTTGAAAATGGTTTCCAACATTGAATTTTGCCCTTTACAACTATTATTTTGTGAAGTGAACATGTCCCCATGTAATGGTCGTTATGGAGAACGTGGGTGAACACCTTTTTACTTCGTCTAAGTGGAAATTGCACATCTTCCCTCTTTTCATGATTGCCATGTTGTTATTTTATTATAAAACTCTCACAGTCGAATATTACTTTATCAACGAAAATTGTAGTAGTTAAATAACGAATAATGTGTGAGACTGTGTTTAAAAAGATGTAAAACTAATCCCTTAGATGTCTAAGGATTTTATTTGGGTATCTCGGACAATACTCTCCAAACGGAGTAGTTTTATCTTGGTATGCTACTAACTTATAACTTACATCCAGCCCAATCGATCATGATGCAACGTAGGAAATGAAATGAACTTACATCAATTCTCTTTCCTATGTGTACTGCACTCATTGATTTGGATGTAACTTATCAAACTTAGTAACCTACCAAAATAAAATTTCTCCTCCAAACGTCCAAACTAGCACTATTGCCTGAAACGACGTTATATGATTGTATCATCAATCATGTCTTCATAAAAAAAAAGTATCATCAATCATGTACTAGGACATTTTATTTTGTTTTATTTTTTTGATAAGTAGTAGCACAGGGGCGAAGACGGGGACAGGGGCGGGGCCAGCGCCCTCGAGATTTTTAAATATATTACTATTTATCGAAATTTTATATTTATTTTGGAAAATTTTAAATTTTTTTATCAATTTCTCCTCCCAAGAATTTTTTTTTCCTTTTTTATTGTCTCCCCAAGATTTTTTTTACCGTTTTTATCACTCGAGCTCTATAGTTCTACATACTGTTGCATTTTTGCCCCAACACCAAATTCCTAACTTCGTCCCTGAGTAGCACTAAGGAAAATTCTAATGACTGACCCCACAACCATCTCACATTATTTGAGCGAAGCCTAATTTGCAGGTAGACTCCGCTTCAATTAATGTGAGATAGATGTAGAGTCAATCTTACAATGATCGAATCATGCCAAAGTGACCCTAGGCACTAACGTCAAAAAGAAAAAGATAAGTGGTAGCACGTTTTAAAAAACGGACGGATCAGGAAATATACAGCTGGCATAGGTTCCATGAATCTGAGTGGATATTCGTTTAGGATATTTTCAAAATCGGGTAAAAATCATCTGTCCCAATATATGCATTCATTCATATACTCGCCACTAAAAGATTACTATTAAAATATTTTTTCAAATTATATATACAAGTGGCAAATTGCGAGTGATTATGTACATAAATAAAAGGGTAAAAAGGTGTCCACGCCCTCTAAACTTTTCTCAATTTTAATTTTTGACCATAATTTAAAAAACGGAAAGTCCTTGACCCTTAACTTTTATGGAGTGTTAATGTTTACCTTTTATCCAATTCCATCGTTAAATCTAACGGAATAGCAGCATGTGACTCTCACATGATTTAACTCATGAACATTTTAAGAAAAATAGGTCCCGACTTAAAAAAAAAAATCAAAATGGATAAAAAAAATGCGCCAAAATTTCCTCTCATATTTTTTTGGTAAACCTATTTTAGTTATGAATTTGTCAATTTTTTTCAAATAACATGAGAATTGACCAAGTAGGACAAGTTTTGATTTGGTAAGGCATTAGATAAACCACTTCAACAAAATAAAAGAAAGCAAGATCCACATGTGAATATTTGCAGCGGTCATAATGACATCAACCTAACCATGTCATTAGTTCTTTTTTATTTATTTATTTATTATAAAGCACGCATGAATGCTGCAAATTGCAAGTCAGCTCTTATGATCAAGACTAGTGTAAGGGACGCAGCTAGAAATTTGGCGTTGTGGGGCGAAAATTGCAACAGTATGTACTATATATAAAAATTACAAAAAAATTGTTGGGGGCGAATTTGATAAAATATTTCGAATTACATATAAAATATACTATATCTAGTAATATTTTTAAAAATCTCGGGGGCAACCACCCCCTCTCCCCCAAATTTTTTAAAAAATTTCTGCTAGATATAGTAAATTTTATGTGTAGTTCGAAATATTTGATCAAATTCTCCCCAACATTTTTTTGCAGTTTTTATATGTAGTTCGACGTACTGTTGCAGTTTTTTGCCTCCAACCTCAAAGTCATGGCTTCGTCCTTGTCTAGTGGCTAAGGCTGAGACCTCATGACATAGAGGTCATGAGTTTGAATCCCCCTTTCCTTCTTGAATCCCTTATTTTTTGTAATAGATATGTCTCCCCCCCCCAATAAATAAATAAATAAATAAATAATAATAAAAATGTTGATTGTGAGCTCTTTGAGCTTCCTCTCGATCTTCTATTTATAGGACTTTTTTGAAAATGACTCCCAATATTGAATTTTGTCCCTTACATCCTATTATTTTGTGAAATGAACATGTCCTCATGTAATGGCTGTTATGGAGAATGTGGGTGAACACCCTTTTACTTCGTCCGAGTGAAAATTGCACGTCTTCCCTCTTTTCATGATTGCCCAACGGTTATTTTATCATAAAAACTCTCACAGTCGAATCTCACTTTATCAATGAAGACCGTGGTAGTTAAAAAACGAATAAGATGTGAGAATGGGTGAATCGTGGTACTATTCTCGGTCCACTGTATAGCGAGTAAAATCAGGACCAATAAAACCAATTCATTCCCATATTTTCCATGCATGGGGTGAGCCGCTTCAATGAGATATTTTATCATTGAATTTAGGAGAGAAATTATCAAACGTCTAATATTCACGCTCCAATGAGGGATTTTCTTAATTTCTTTAATCATTTAAGATGTAGTGTGTGAAACTAAGCATCAGCTAAATTATGAGAAAATATTAGGTTGGTAAAAGTAAGCCAGCTATCTACTTTAAAAAATAGGACAAGTTTTGATTTGGTAAGGCATTAGATAAACCACTATGGTCATAATAACATCAACCTAACCATGTCATTAGTTCCTTTTTTTTTTTCTTCTTGTAAATAAAGGTATGACGGCTGTTATCGGAAAGTGTGCACCAAGTTTATGTTATTACGTTTAATTGAGTTTTTTTTTATTATTATTAGAATGGTCCTTTTTTATAGAATAGGTATCACATAGCAAAGTTTTTTGGTTGATAATTTTTTTTTTTGGTAAGAACGGATTACCAAAATCTGTCTTTTAGCAAAGACGTACTTCAAGAATTTTACTTTTCTTGACATGTCAAATGCTTGCTTGATGTGGACAAACCCTAAGCTACGCCAGTCAGAGATAGATTCCCGGAATCTATTTTTACCAAAAAACAATCAGGTAAAAATATTGTCATGTGGGTGATTCATGATAATTCCACGTATTTTGTCTCTATTCCCAGATTTTAAATATAAAAAAATGCGTGGAAAAACGTTGCAGATGTTCAAGGCGGATAAGATATGATCATTCCGATAAAAACCCTCTTTAATAATTTGCAAAATACATAAGAAAGTAAGTTAAACTATACAAATTTCGTGTGACAAACGCAAGTCTCGGACGAGATTTTAAACTCTAACTCGAGATAGAAAATATCAATGTTCTACCAATTATACCAACTCTTTTCACTTAGCATGACATTTACCTGATATGAAGAAATAATTATACTCGGTGGCGGAGCCAAAAAAATTTATTTGGGGGCACAATTAATTTTGACAAAATAAATTCATAAAAGTATATAAATATTGGCGGAGCCACCAATTTTTTTTTGATGAAATCTTATAGACTAGAGTTATTCACATTTTGTTCACCCTTTTCACTCTACTGACAGTGCTTCATAAACCTCCAAGTCCTCTGACTTCATATTGTGGACTTTTTATTGTAAACTTTTTATAATTTACAAGAGAGCCCATTGTGAATTTTTTATTAGTAATTTTATTTTTTTTAATCTCTTACACACTTAAGTTTGTTACCAAATCAAGAGCAAAATTGTTAAAATACAAGTGGTGTATTCCTATAATTCACAAACTAAATAATTTAATTTTAAATCGTAAAGTGACTCAAAATGGGTACAATAAATAATGTTCACGAGACGAGGTGTTATAAAAACAAAACTAAAACTAAAAAAAAAAAAATTATTTTTTTGGGAAAATCTGCCCCACTGTGGCTCCGCCACTGATTATACTCTTTTCAAACGTTTTCGGTTTTCCTAATATTAAAAACAGGAAACTTCTACTATGAAGAAGAATTCTTACAAATTCTAGAAAATAATGACATCAAACCTTAGCAATGATTACTCTTTTGTTTTATGAATAAAAGATTACCCATTAATAATAAAATAATCGGGACCATTACAATCTGAAAAGTTTCCAAACTCTTTCTCTAATATAACAAAAGAGAGGAGTTGAAAAAGAAAAAAAGACAAAAAAGACAAAAAAAAATTACAAAAGGTAACGGAAAATAACCCACACCCCAAGAGGTGGGAAGCAATTAAAACTACTAATTTAACAAATAAATAAAAGATAATCTTTCTCCGCAGTATTTTCATCGCCATTTTCAAGATGTTTAGCAATGATTACTCTCTTCAAGATGTTTAATTCTAGGACATATTTATAGACAACTGAGAATCTAATGATAAACAAATACTCTCTTCAGTCTGAGCTAAATATGCATATTTAATTCTACCGCACCATCATATTGTTCAACTGTGGATTCAGAGGGGTGGGAGGAGAGATCGTCGCTAACATTTTAAGAAACGATAAATTTGTATTTCGCCTTTTAAAGAAAATTGGAAATACCCAATACTCTAATTAACCTCGAGTTTTGAGTAGCTAGTTAGAGTTGTTATATGTCTCATCGTTAACGAGGGTTCGAGTTCTTCGTTAGATATCAACTCTCGTAAGATTTTTTTGTGGTTGTCGGCTCCGTATAAAGAGTAATATGAGCAACGCTCTCTCCTGTTTAACGGTCACGATGCGGGCCAATCATAAGACCGAGTCCAGATTAATTACCACATTGGCGGTAGACACCGAGTACCCCAAACGGGCTAAAAAAAGTAATACCCTAATTGAAATTGGGCAAAATTAATATTATAATCAATCTTCATCTATAAAACATTATAGTAAAGATAATAACATCTAGAAGAATTTGCCACAACGGTTAGAGACTTAGAGTAGGGCATTATTATTGTGAGGTCAGGTGATCATAGTTGGAAATGGAGTTTAAATTTGGATGAGAAAATAATTTTTCAAGTGGTTGGAAAATATAAGTTAAATTAGTGGGTTTACATCTTACATGAGTTGCATACGGAAGTGGGAATCACTTTATATATAAAAGTGGTTTACTTAGATTTAAAATATCTTACTAAAATTATGCCTCATGCTAGATTATGAAAAACTCACGGGCCTGATCAACCCACGTTTTGTTACTGATTTTAATATTTTTTCCAATTGGAGTTACATGAAAGGGTTGTGTAACAACTTGAATTGAACAGATCTGTAACTGATGAATTAAATAGGCTTTGAACACCAGCCTATAAATATAGGCTTCAATCTCCAGCAATGAACACACACTTAGAAAATACTTCTCATACTCAAAAGCTTTCCGAAATTCTCTGTTTTTCTGTAAAACTTATGGTATTCAGCAACAGTCTGAATTCTAGTTCGCTGGTGGAACTGTTTAGTGCAAACCAGTTCTGTGTTGCCATTGTATCTTGGAGACAGATGTTTCTCGAAACTCCAGACACTAATATGGGAGGAGGCGAATCTGTTTTAAGGAAATTGTGTCTACCACAAGCCTCGATTTATCTTTCTATTTACACTGTTTTCCTTTGTCATTTACATTTGTTATAATCTTGTTGTAACACCTGTTAAGTTTGAAACTAATAGTTGTTAAGTTGTAACTAACCACTGTTAAGTCTTTTCTAACCGCAGCTGTTAAATCTGTCACTAACAATTGTTATTTCTTTTGTAACAGCTGTTAAACCTTTCGCTAACAGTTGATAATTCTGTAGCTTACAGCTATTAGGTGTTGTATTAATAGTTGTTTATAATTCACTAACATTTGTTGAGTTTGTATTTTACAGTTGTTAGATAGTTTATTAACAGCTGTTTCTAGGTCTGCAAACGGGTCGGATTTATACTCGTATTCGACTTGAATCCGAAAAACGGTTTGTGACTCGGTAAGAACTGTAGACCCATATGCCCGCATCCGAATCCGTATAAGATTAATAAAATGGTTACGGGTATGAAATATTAAAAACAGGATACGTTAGACCCGGATCCGTTTCTGCATATATATTAATTATATATAGTAAATATAAATATTATAAATATTTTTTTTAACCTTTGAATCAATTCAAATCTAATGCTAGATTTTACCCTAATTCAAGCATTATGTATTTTATTTTGAGAAGGCTTTTGAACATTTATATTGAATGTGATCGAAATTCTAGTTATATATTTTTATTTGAATTTTGAACTTTGAAAAGTATTATGATTATAGATTGTATTCTAGTATGTAGAATTATTTTTGGATTGTACTATAATTGGGGTGAAGTAACATTTAATATGTAAGATTTTTAGATTAAACAAGTATATTTTTAGTTAGCCAAAATAGAAAAGTAAAATATGAGAATGATTGGACTTTTTGAAACGGGTTTTACCGAATATGTATCCGGATTCGAACGGACGGATCTGGTAACACATATTATGGATCCGTTAGGATCTGGATCTGAATTTGGTAGAAAAAGTTAAAAACGGATTTGGATGCGGAATAGACAATTCCGTATCCGTTTGCAAGCCTAGCTGTTTCTAAGACTCCAAACAGCTGTAGTCCATATCTCCTAACAATCATATCACCTATCCTCCAAATTAATAGTTATAATAAAAGTAATATATTTTTTTATAATTTAGCCGGCTTTGAGTTTTCAAGCCAAATATCCAAATATTCGAGTTTAGTTCGTTCAAGAATTCGAGCCTAAAATCAAGTTCGAACTCAAATTCGAAAATTAAACTCGAGTCGAGCCCTTATCGAATCAAACTCAAATAGTTCGATAATGCTCGATTCATCTGGAGCCCTATATCCAACCACTACCAAATGTTTTTTCTGCCTTCTACTTTTCTTTTTTATTCATCAATTCAAAACAATTTTGCCTCAATTTCTTTTTTTCTATACGTGCGGTTTGGATTGAGGAAAATGTGAAGAGAGAAAAGTAGATGAGAGAAATAAATTTAATTTTTGGTGTTTGGATTGATTTTTTATAATGGAAAGGAAAGGAATATGAGAGTGAGGGATGGAATAATTCTAGTTATAAAATATATATCTCCTTCCCGTCCAAAAATTTATGGAAAGGAAACCGACGTAAATGATTTTTTTTTGTATTGACTAAATCGTCCTTATTTTAAAATACTTATATTCTCATAAACTACGGACAATTATGTAAACTAATAGTTTTCTTTCATTTCTCTCTCGCTATTTATCCAACAACAAATTAACGGAATCGCTTCATTTCCTCTCCTCTTCTCCTTTCTATATTATTCCACTTATTTCCTCTCCTTTCTTTTCCCTCAATCCAAACAGTGGGATAAAGAAATATACTTATGAAGAGTACGGGAAGAAGTAGAAACAGACCAGTGTCGAACATGTTAGAATCGAAGCAATAAAATTATAAAATGAGTTGAAATTGAATATTTATTAATTCTTCGAAAGGTAGAAAAAAGAAATTACAATAAATTTGTTTCTCATCTTTCAAGCTATATATTATTTTTTTTAAAAGAATTTTTATTTTTCGATTAAAAAAGAAAGGCTTGTAATTAGAATTTTGTATCCAAAAATATGAGGAAATTTTTATAAAGTTTCTGCTCTTATTCTTTCTGATAAGACGAACAACAGGTTACAATTATTCACATACCTTGTTTTCTTTTTCTTTCTTACTTTTTTTTTGTCTTTTTTTCCTGACAAGAAAAGCATATTTGAAGATCAGAACATTACTTGGAGGTTTAAAGATTCAAAAAGGAACGGGATTTTGTTATTTTGTTCGGTAGGTGCAAGACATAATTTTCTTTTGAAATGACACATGGTTTTAATAGGGTCACTCTGGCATTAAGTCGTTTTTGTGGGACTGGTCTTACGTCCCACTTACATGAGTTGAGACATGACATACTTACAAAATAGGTTCTGTCTCAACTCATGTGAGAGGATTGTGGGGCCAATTTCACAAAGGCGTGTCTATCATAAAATTTTCCGTTTTAATACATATTCTTCCAAAAAAAAATATTTTATTTTTATTAACTGTTAAATAAAAAATTCGACGATTAAATACAGAACAAACACTTTTCGTAATATAACTCATTCTCGAAAAAATCTGGGGTGGAACGGTCCCAATGGGACCGGCCCCACTCCCCTCTCACATAAAAGATGGAGGGACCCACTCGAATAAACTACTTTGAATGGCACTGCGGGGACCTCTACCCTGTAAGTGAATCCTGTTTAATTTTATGTGAGAGGGGAGTGGGGCCGGTCCCATTGGATCCGCCCATGCCAGACTTGCCCCTCATTCTCTTAAATATTGGTTTTGACATGCTAGTTACGAAAAAAAGAAAAAGAAGGCGGCATTTGACATGATTTCCAAAATACCTAACCCGGCACATGCAAGCACGCATGAATCTTGCAAATTGCAAGTCAGCTCTTATGATCAAGACTTGTGTAACTAATATTTTTTTCAATATTTTAGCAGTGAAACGGATACAAATTTTAATTAAATTTTAGAAAGAAAAAAATGTCTTTTTTCCTAATATTTTTTTGAGTGTTGCACTAATATTACACTTCTACGTATTTAATTTACTTTTTTATTGTTCCAGACGTTCTAGTATGTTTTCTAATACGTTGTGTAAGAGTAATAGTATTGGATTGAAGTAAATATATGAGCTTGAATTAATCACATTGCTAGTACTTGTGATAATATTATTGGTGTATTAGACACTATTAGAAAATCTCGAGTCTTCTTCTACGTATACTTAAAAGGACTTCGTATTTTATTTATATTTTCTAGTACATTTCCCAGTAGACTGGTGAAATTATCACAATAATATTTTCCTAAAGAAGCCGAAGGGGTGAACGAGGGTTGCGGTAACTAGCTGTAAGAAAGATGAGCAGAGCATTCTTTATGTTGGCCTTTATAAGAGTAGGGGAGTGTGGTGAGATAGATAGACGTCCAATCCTGTAGCAGCAAGTTACTCGGCCTTAGTCTTGGACTGATCTCAGACTTCAATCAACCCCTTACCGAAGAGGGTTAACTCAGTATAGCCCTGCCAATGAGGCATTCCTTTAGTGGCCAAGGCTGAGGTATCATGACGTATAGTTCATGAGTTTGATTCTCCTACCCGCTTCTTTAATCCCCTAATTTCTTGTAATAGATAGGTCTTCCTCCCTCAATAAATAAATTAAAAAAAAAAAAAAAAAAAAAAACAATCAATATAGCCTCAATCTCAAACTGGTAATCAACCAAGCATGACTATGGATATAATTTATGCAAGCATTCTCACTCACAAACCGCATTAGTTCAAACCCATTAATTAAATTTAATTCAATAATATTTCTGCATTTATAATAATTTTACTAATGTATTAAATAATATATTAGAGAATTTACTAGAAAATTCAAAATCACTTAAAAATCGCTCAAACACTCTTTTCTTTCTTTCTTTTTTCTTTATTAGGGACTTTGGGAAATTCATGATATTGATGCAATTGAAGGGGCTACATAATCCATTCACCTTTCACATTTTTGTGGGCTTCTGTTATTTTATTGTCCTACAACTAAGCCCAATATGAATTAGATTATTTGAAAACCAGACTACATATAAGCCCAACTATAATATGTAAGTATGAGTAGAAAAGAAAAGAAAAAGTTATCAGAGATAATGTAGCCAAAACTAGCACTGTCAAACGGGCCAACGCGGTCCGGTCCGTCATGGACTACTCTAAGACGGATTGGACCAGATTTTAACCAATTTTTGCATATTAAGAAAATTCTAATCCATACCTGTCTATTAGAAATCCGCAGGTTAACGCGCCATTCTGCGGACCAAATTAATTTTTAAAAATAAATTTTAAAAAAGAGAATAAATTTTAAAAATGACTTTTTTTTGTTATTTATTTTTACAAATTGAAAAAAAAAAAGAATATAAAGCTTAAAAAAATGGTGTTTGTGTTATTTATTTTTAAAAAAAATTGAAAAAAAGAGAAGTAAAACTTTAAAAAATATATATTTTATATTAATTGTTTGAGCAGGCTGGCCCGTGTCTGATTCGGTCCTCCTTGGTCCGTGGTCCAAACGGAATGGGTTAAAATGGACGCATTTAAACGGACAATGAATAGCTTGGTCCAAACCCGTCCAAAAAACACAGGTCACGGACCGATCCGCGAGCCAGTGGCCCGTTTGACAGTGCCAGCCAAAACCCAAAGAAAGGGAACAACTAATCTAAAAATAAATAATGTACTTTTAAAGCTTACTCGAGAGGATATCAGGAACTAGGATCACTCATGTCTTCAGAGAAGCTAACGCGTGCACAGACTGTCTCGCGAAACATGGGGCCTCTTCTTTATCTACTGCTTTTATGTCTTTTCTTTCTATCTCCTCTTTTATTAGCCAACTAGTGGCGAGGGATGCCTATGGAACTTTTTATGCTAGAAATGTTTGTAATGAAACAGTTTGTATTTTGGATCTGCCTTGATCTGTTAATATAGTCCTTTTATTCACCAAAACAAAAAAAACTTAATGCCAAAACAAGAATCCTACACCTTTTATCCTACTTAATTTTTTAATTTTTTGGGAGAGGGATTTTTTTAACTCGGAAACTTTTGTTCTGAATTAGAAGAATAGCGCCAACTAAGCTAATCTTCTTTGACGTTTTTTTTTTTGCTGAATAATCTTCTTTGACGTTACAACTCGTAATAACTAACCAAAATTAACCAAACCGTCTAAATGCATACTCCTAGACGTAATTAGCCACGTGTACGCTCACTCCTTTACCTTTTTTGTTCTATTATTATTATTTCGTGTGGAGATTAATTTACAAATTAATTAAAAGTAATTTAATCACTTTTTAATTTAATTTCAGGAACATTATCAGACAATATTAGTTCCTCTTCCTTTGTAGATAACATATTATGCTTATGCTATCCTCGACGTTGTTTAAGTGGTACATATTGCTGAATAAAGAAAGAATATAAACAACAACTCAATCGCTTTTAGGAATGATGGGATCGGTTTTAAGAACGCTGATTTTAAGAAAGAGTAATCTCCCTTATCTGACCCTTACTGCCCAATCCGAGAGTGGAATTTAGTTCAAGAACGCAGTTGTACATAAGTACGGAAGCTGACCTAAAACGCAAAGCTGCCCTTGAAGATGTTGTCTTTGCCCCACAATGGGGCATCGCGGTCCAAACCTGCATGCAAGGGACATAGATTTCGTAGCAGAGCACAAGCTTCCAGACGAAAAGTCGGCTTCTCTTAGAACTGCCCTGCTTCTTTTGGTCGCCGTCAACCTGGAATGGTCATTTATAACCTCAATTGGTATTTGTAACACTTTAGGAAAGCAAAAACTAACTTCATCATCCTTCTGATAGATTTTTTCTAAGCTTTCTGCTGCTGTTCCGTTTTCCGTATTCAGTTGAGAGCCCAATACCCTCTCTGCTTCCTTGCATTGCCCAATGCCGCTCCAAGCCTTTGCGATTAACATGAATGTCGTTGACTGAGGTCGAACATTGAAATCTTCCATGATTTTGATCATTGCTTCAGCTTTCCGTGGCATTTTAGCTTCTCCGTAACCCAAAATGAGGGTTTCGAAAGTCCTCAAGTTTGGAGAGACTCCACATTTTTGCATTTTCTTGAAAACCCTCATAGCAGAGTCCATCGAACCAGCACTGCACCATCCGCTGATAACTGTGGTGAAGATCACTACATTTGGTTGAATACCGGAATCAACCATCACAGTCAAGAGCTCTTCGGCTTTATCTGGTTCGTGTGTGCGAATGTAACTCTTCGCGAGAATACTGTATACATGGACATCAGGTTCAATGCCGGCTTTCACCATATCATCGAATATTTCCCTGCACTTAATCATGTATCCTGCATCACTCCAACCATTCATGATGGTGCTGAAAGTTATAATATCTGGTTTTACACCATATTCCTCCATCAATTTGAGAACCTATCAAATGAACGACCATCAGCATATTCATTTGTTCATCCATGAAGAAAAAATATGTTCTCATTGACACGTTCGTCAGGCGTGTAAACTGGACAAACAAAATCACATATATATTGAATCTTGCATAAGTTTTTAGACTATGTAATAATAACACTTGTAACTCTTAATAAACTGTATTAATACGTAATACTAACCTCATCAAGCCCATCTTTATCTGACAAACGGAGAAATCCTTTTATCAATGAATTGAAAATAACAAGATTGGGTTGAACTCCAAGATCCTTCATCCCGTAAACAAATCTCAAGGCATCATTTATTTTTCCTTCTTTGCAATACCCACCTACTATGATTCCACAAGTTCTTTTATTTGGATACATACCGTTCTTCTGCATTTCTGAAATCAAACCTTCAGCCTTACCCGTTTGCTCATTCTGACAATAAGCTGTTGCTAATGTA
Organism: Vinca minor; assembly: GCA_026122235.1. NCBI lineage: Eukaryota > Viridiplantae > Streptophyta > Magnoliopsida > Gentianales > Apocynaceae > Vinca > Vinca minor. Next base: position 5,257,716 of record JAOCZM010000161.1, on the reverse strand, counting down.
TTATAAGTAACTGCATCAGGTCGTAAACCGGTAGTTACCATTTCGTAAATCACATTCCAACCCTCTTCAATATTTCCTTTGTTACACCACGCCCTAATGAGTACATTGTAAGTTCTCAAATTAGGCCTTACGCCGCCCTCTTGAGACATGAGTTTCAAGATCTTCATAGACTCTTCAGGCTTCCCGATGATTCCATACCCTTTGATCAATGTATTGAAAGTACTTGTGGTGGGTTTCATCCCCCTCTCCTTCATCTTTGAGAAGGCTTTCATGGCCTCGTCCATATTCCCAGATTCAGAAAATGCATTAACAACCGCATTGAAGAAAATTGAATCGGGCTTCATTCCATTTTCTTGCACTTGGGAGATGATTGAATGTATACGGTTGAAGCGTTTCTGGGCAGTTAAGGCAGCTAGGAGTGTGGTATATGTTACTAAAGATGGTTTATGGCCTTCTTCAATCAAACTATTGAAAATAGATTGAGCTTCCTCGGGCTTCTCTTCTTCAAAAAGAATGTTCATTCGTTTTGTTCTGAAGCGAACAGTTTTACAACTACTTCTGCTCTTGCAAGATCTGCAGAGAGTAGATTCTGATGCTGGATGCAATTGGATCTCATCATCATCAACAACTTTTTTCTGCAAAGTTGGATATTCCGCAATCAAATTTCTCTTAAGAGCTGGTAAACTGCAACTTGTTAACTCAATCGAAAAGTAGATAATGAAAGCCAATTGAGCTAGCTTTCCTTGACGTCACTAGAAAATCTCATTCATTTTTGTTATACTCCTCATATAATAGAAATCTGCAATGCTTGTAGACATGGATTCCCAGTTCAAATTAAAGAAATTCGGTAAAAACTATTTCACTATAGTTTGTTAACAGGAGAGAAACTGTGCTCTACTGAACAGGCCACCAGTGGATTACGGAAGCGTTCCTTTCCTCAATTAATTTTTAGAAGATGAATTTCTGTTTCACTAAAAAGTAAAAAAGACACAAAAAATTCAGTTATGCATGTCTCTACTAATGAATGTTTCGTCTTGCAGTTTATCATTTTTACCATCTTTTAAGATTATCAACGATGATAGAACTTAAGGGAATCAAACCTTTACTGGAACTCTGTGAAACCATCTTTTCTTGATGATTGAATAACGCCCTTGGATTTGTTTTGATGACTCGGGATCATGTGCCCTATCTTCAGCATACTCCCCCATTTGAAGCTTGTCACCGATAGACAGACGTGTTCTTGAATTTTCAGTATCTTGTTTCACTTGTCAGACAACTGATTACGAAATCAAAAGATTCAGAATGTTTAGAATTGTTGTGAGCAATTCAACAGAAACAAACAACGTGAGGTTTTGAAATTGCAGCAGCAAATAGCATGTTCAAATCGAACAAGTTGGAAAAACTGAACAGGCAATATGAAAATTAATAAGAATAACTCTACATGTGCACATTGATATACAACACCTGAGGCTAATAGCAATAATAATATAAAGGATGCACTCATTTGCTTTACTAACGAAAACGCCTTTTCAATTGAGTTGTAATATCGAAAAGTACAGATAACATTTGTAAACAAAGAAAAAAGGAAGCAAAGGGCAGAAAATATATGCAAGCAATCCGATACAAACACTCAGACATGGTCGAATATTTATAAAATTGCTTGAAATACTAATTTTTTCGCATTATTTCATCCAAAGCAATCACATGGCCACTTGGATCAAATTCCTATGATGGTTAAGTCTATTTACTATGTATGAATTTCGGAATCATACAAAAATCTTTCACAATGTATCAAATACAAGCGTGCATATTGAGATACTAATCAAATACATTGTCTAATATCCACACGCCGACCTTCTGAATGTATCGAAAAGAAATTAAATTAAATTGCTAAATATTCTAAAAACCCAAATTTTTCATTTTGGCTTCCTCGAGTGCAATTCCTGACTACTTAATCAATTGGAAACACTTGGTGTCCTAAGTCCTAAAATTCGCCAATAAAGTATTCCGTGATACAAGAACAACGAATTGAAGTTCCCAAAAGCCATTGTACAGTTTATCGAACAAAACAATCAAGAAAGCGGATAGTTCAAGCCCACATGCGATTTCATAATAGCAGAACTTAAATTAGACAGAAAAATTCATTTAAGAACTATAAACGGCAGAAAACCCCTTCATTTCAAAGACAAAAAAGATTAAAAAAGCATTCAAGATGATTGCATTACCAAGTATACATTAAAAGGGTATTTGATAATCAATAACTTGAAAAAACAGAAAACCCCTTTGAATTCAGAGAACACTAGAAGGGTACCATTTTGATAATCAAGAACATGAAAAGGCAGAGAAAACCCATCAAGTTTAGAGACAAAAAGATTTAAGATTTCACCCAAGATTACACTAGTAAAAGGGTATATGTGACAATCAAGAACTTAGGCAGAAAACCCCTTCAATTTCAAAAAACAAAAAAGATGAAGATTCCATCAAATAATTAAATTATGGAAAATGATTTTATTCCTAGTTTTGGGATAGAAACCCTAAACTCTCAAATTGAGGGTGTTAAATGACTATCTTACCTCGTGCTGGTATAAGATATTCACCCAACTATAAGGGCAAAAAGGTCCGAAAAACTATTTCTGTTGGTATAAGATATTCAATCTTTTAGCCAATAATTCTAATAGTCTAACAAGGTCCTTAAATTATATAGTAGTTTTAGTATGTCTAAAGGGTACTATTTGATAATCAAGAACTTGAAAAGGCAGAAAAAAATTGAAAGGTGAGACAGAGAAGAGTACCTGGGGAGAGAAGAGCACTAGTTTTTGGGTATTGTAATGCACAAATGGAGTGGGGAGTGGCCAAATAAAACATGCCCTTTTGAAAATCTAATCTTATCCACATTTTTTTATTGGATGCTTTTCAATTGCTTTGCATATAACCAAAGATAAGCTGCCGGCTCCAGTGCTGAACACCCGAGTATTCAGCACATGCGGGACAACATCCCAGCCGTCGGATTAAATTTTTTAACGGTCCAAATCTGGAAACAGAAAAGTTTTTTTTATTAATTTTTAAGTCAGCCACAACTTTTCTCTCTCCAGATCTGGGCCGTTCAAACTATCATCCGACGGCTGAGATTGTTCCGTACGTGCGAATTTTTCCCTGTTCTGCATAGGAGCCGGACTGCAAAGATAAGGAGAAAAGGAAAGCAAGATGATACATCTTTTTATTATTTAAAAAAAAAAAAAAAAAATCGTCCCAAATTATCTGTCCATTTTAATAAATGCACGAGTATTAATGTTTTGATAATTTTTATGGTAAAATATAAGCAAAAGTCTAACATACCCCTCATTAATGTTATTAATCTCATTTAAGATTTATGTATTTATCTCTCTTTCCTCTCACATAACCTCCAACTACCTCCTGAATATGTGTTGGAAAGGAGTAGTTTTATATTGGTTAATTAATAAGTTTAAAACTTATATCCAGACAAATAAGTACAATACACGTAGGCCAAAAATGTCAATTCACATGTAAGAGAATTGACTTTTTATCCTAATTGTATTGCATTTAATGGTTTGGATATAAGTTTTAAATTTACTCACCAACAAAGATAAAATTTCTCGTTGGAAAGTGATAATTTTAATTAATTAAAAGTATTCACTAAGGAGTTGGAAGAAGGGTAAATTTTGAAAAATTATCATTAATACATACTCCCTCTATCCCTGAATAAAGTTGACACTTGAGTATTTTACATAAATTAAGAAATTCCTAAAAACAATAAAAGGCAAAGGCAAAAGATTAATATATCCTCATTAAATACATCTTGGAAATTGAAATTGTGGTTAAAAGAAAAGTAAGAAGAGGGTAAAAATGGTACAAATTCATTAAATCTTTATTGATAATCCAAATGTTAACATTATTTTGGGAAAAAATTGAGTCCCAAATGTTAATATTATTTGGGTATGGAGGGAGTACTTTATTTAGAAAGTGGACAGTTAATTTATGACAAACAAAAAGTAAATGTGGACAGATAATTTGGGACAAATGAAGTAGTAAATACCAAAACATGTCAGAGTAGTTGGCAGTGTCATTCGACCTACGTGAAATTGAATATCTTTCGCCATTAAAAAAAGACCAGCGGACGTACAGTTATCGAACCGACATGTAACCAGTGGCGGAGCCAAAAATTTGTCATGGAGGGAGGGCAAATTTCTTACTGAAATTTTTTAGGGGGGCGAAATACAACATTTATAAGAAAATATCACTCCAAAAAAATTTCTATAAAAAATTTGTCGTTTCAAAAAATTTTGAGGAGCATAGCCCCCTCCTGCTCTCATGAAGCTCTGCCAGTGCATATAACGTCTTTAAATTTTTTTTGATGAATAAGAAATTTTTCATTAATCACAATGTAGCCGAGACCATTACAATCAAAGAAAAATCTGAAATTACAAGAAAATAAAAGTTATACAATGATTTAAAAAACCATGATAACAGACAAAAGCCACAACCAAGAAAATTTAGGTGGTTAGGAGATACTAAATTAAAAACTAGTAAGATAAACAAATACATAATCTTCTTCTTCGCAACATCTCCATCGCAATCCTTGAACCACAGAGGTAGGAGTAAATCAATTTCAACATCTTCATTAGAAATCGACAATTTATAGGACTATGGGCGTATCAACCGTCCTACAAATTGCCTCGGGAAGATGTAGAAAGTTGATAAAGGGCCCAGATCAAGTGCGGGTTGAAAGATTTCTACTAGGGATAGAGTCAACAAGTCTAGATCTGTGAAGATCTGAGACAGATGTAACCTTCATGTCTTGAATCTTCATGTCTTGAATCTTGCAAAAAAAAAAACACTTTGAAAGAACTATCATATGATTTGTGGTACAAAATAGATATATAAAAAGTAAACAAAAGTAGATAATGCGCAGAGATTTGATTATTAGGGCCCAAACTAACCAAATCGAGGCCGAGAGGCAGAGGAGAAAAAATGGAGCAGCGGGGAGCGCGAGGGAGAGAGAGAGAGAGAGAAAATCTCATCCCCTATATATGTAACGTCCTTAAATGAATCGTAGTAAGACGTCTTAATAATAAGGAGAAAAAACTTAGCAAAAAAAATAATAATAATAAGGAGAAAAAGAAAGCAAGATGATATTTCTTTTTATTATCATAAAACAAACTAAATACCAGCACTAGCCAAAGTAATTGGTAATGGTGTGTGATATTCAATTTGCATGTCGTAAAATTAAATAGCTTCTCCGCCATTTAGACAATAAATACTTTCATTGTATAAATTGTTTTTTTTTCCCTGTATGAGCACATATAGAAAATTTTGCAATATACTAATACTTTCCTGTTTAAAATTAAAATGTCTCATTTTGTCACGAAGCATTTGTCTTTTAATGAATTTATTTTTTCCTAAATTGACTGGTAATAAAATTAACAACTTACTACGATTATTTAAAGAAAATTAGTAGTGAGATAATGTATTAGTGCTACAGACACACCACATAGTTCCACTAAATAGTGTCTGCTTAAAACATTTTTT